>CM060920.1:543264860-544553860 GCA_030737875.1 Allium sativum | reverse complement strand
TTTTACTTTATGTCTCGTTACCGAGGACCTCGTTTCAAAAAACTACGCCGTTTGGGGGCTTTACCGGGATTAACTAGTAAAAGACCTAGATCCGGAAGTGATCTTAAAAACCCATTGCGCTCCGGGAAAAGATCGCAATATCGTATTCGTTTAGAAGAAAAACAGAAATTGCGTTTTCATTATGGTCTGACAGAGCGACAATTACTTAGATATGTACATATCACTGGAAAAGCCAAAGGGTCAACAGGCCAGGTTTTACTACAACTACTTGAGATGCGGTTGGATAATATACTTTTTCGATTGGGTATGGCTTCGACCATTCCCGGAGCCAGGCAATTAGTTAACCATAGACATATTTTAGTTAATGGTCATATAGTGGATATACCAAGTTATCGTTGCAAACCCCGAGATATTATTACTACGAAGGATTAACAAAGATCAAAAGCTCTGATTCAAAATTATATTGCTTCATCTCCTCAGGAAGGAGTGCCAAACCATTTGACTATTGATTCATTCCAATATAAAGGCTTAGTAAATCAAATAATAGATAATAAATGGATCGGTTTAAAAATAAATGAGTTATTAGTCATAGAATATTATTCTCGTCAGACTTGAACCTAACGAACATAACAAGAAAAGGGGTTTAGAGAATTCCGTCCCTTTTTTGACGAAGGAAATAGATCTAAGGGCCTTAATCCGTATTTTGTTATTCACGTATTACAAATTGATACGCAGTAGAATATTTTTTTTGCTCTTTCCACAAGATTTTTCTTTTACGTACCCATACCACAGTAATTAGGAATCATAATTTTTATCAAATAAAGCTGTTGGAATAATATAATGCGTTTTTATTTGATTTGATATATTGTAGTTGGTAACGATGGTGAATTAACAGAAACGGAAAGAGAGGGATTCGAACCCTCGGTAAACCAAAAGCCTACATAGCAGTTCCAGTGCTACGCCTTCAACCACTCGGCCATCTTTCCTATATAATCCTATTATTGACCAGAAACCGAGTGAATAGTGAATCCATAGGAAAAAAGTTTCTTTTCCAATTCCATATTTATAAACAACCTCTCTTATCATCCATCTACCCTATTATAAATTTATGAATCATACCATGAATTTTTCTATGACATTTCATTCAATTGTATAATCATTAGTCATCCTTTTACTTTTTGGGTCATAACCAAATCTAAATTTATTGAGTTATTAGATTCGAGTTATAAGAATCCATAGTAAAATAAAGTCCTTGGTTATCTAACTTAGATGAAATAGTAATAGTTCCATGCATTTGTATACTACAAAATTGATATTTTATAAAATTCAATCTGATTCAAAAGTCTCCCATCTTTCTTTGTCAAAAAAGGGTAAAATTTGAACAGAAGGTACACAAGAATGTTTTTGTTTTTATGTTATTTTGTACTCTACAATTCCTTTTTGTGGGATCATTTTCCCCGAGAGGGTAGTGAGAAGAATTATAGAATGGATTACTAATTATGCCTAGATCTCGGATAAATGGAAATTTTATTGATAAGACCTCCTCAATTATAGCTAATATTTTATTACGAATAATTCCGACAACTTCAGGAGAAAAAAAGCATTTACCTATTATAGAGATGGTGTGATTTGATTTTTTGTTCTTATTTTTTTAGCCCTCAACGAAGTCTTACGCGAAAAAGACGCAGTTCGGAATATAAGGAACCAAATTATTGAAATAAAGTTACGTTTAGTGAAGGTAAAGTTTGGAGATAGAACAATTCCTTCTGTCGTGTATCCTCGATTGATCCAGCCTCAGATATCTTTATTGTCGATTTTAGTATTAAACGAAAGGTTATACCTATAGGTTCTGTATTGCAGGTCAATCCTACTCCACTAGTACCAATAGGCGACATAGGGGAAGAAGCACTACACTAGGAATCAACAACACAAAAACTTTGGTAAACATTACCCTTTTCCTTATCGGTATCGGGGTGAAATAGGGAGTAAAGGTGAGTTATATAACTCTTCTTCCATTAGTTGATACTTCAAAAAGGTTTCCTGGAATGAAAAAAAAATGATTCATGAAGGTTTAATTTCTGAATCATTTCCCAATGGTATGCTCTCTGAATCCGTTTATATTTTATATAATGAAGATCTAATTCTATGTTATATTTCGGGGAAGGTCCGACGCAGTTTGATACAAACACTGCCGGGGGATAGAATCAAAATAGAAATAAGGCTATCAGGGGACGTATAATTTATAGACTTCGGAACAAAGATTCGAACGATTCGATAGATTCTTTTTGAAAAAATCCCTTTCATCAAAGATACAATTTGAAGAAAAAAAAACAAGAAACTTATTTTCTTCCAAGGAATAGATTCAAAATTAAAGTAAGGAGTAAGAAATATGAAAATAAGGGCTTCTGTTCGTAAAATTTGTGAAAAATGTTGATTGATCCGTAGGCGCGGACGAATCATAGTGATTTGTTCCAATCCGAGACATAAACAGAGACAAGGATAATCTTTCTAAAATTTCTCAAAGAGGGGTTATGTAAAAATAAAAGATTTGTTTTAACATAAAATGGATATCTCCATATCTTTTTATATATTTCTGATTCATATTTATGAGATGATAAAATATGGCAAAACCTATACAAAAAATTGGTTCGCGTAGGAATGGGCGTATTAATTTACGTAAAACTGGACGTAGAATACCAAAAGGAGTTATTCATGTTCAAGATGCATCATTAACCACTGAGATTGTAGAGCAGGTACTAATATTGCTGATTGATGCATTTTACTTGAAAGACCAGATGTAGCGAAACCTTGAGTAAAAATGGCACTTGGCGCGGTTATTGTGCTTAAATCATTTTTATGATTCCATAACTTGGAAACCATATGAATAATGGAAAAACTCCATGAAAGGAAGATCAATGATTCGTATAAATTACTTAATGGAAAATGTCTCGAAGAAATCCAACGAATAACTAATCCTGTTAGAGAAAAAAAAGTAGCTAACATTCCTTTTTCCAACGAATGGCGTAATTCGATGATTTCGTGAACTGATAGAATCATCAAATGAATCGCAATCACAATTGAAACGATCGAAAAAGCCGGGCTATCTTTGTCTTCTTTAGTGGATCCCTCTTGTTCCTGTTTCGTCTTCTTCGTTTCGTAAGTTGTTTCTACATCTCTTTCTTCCGTTTCTGAGGTTTCTTTCAGTTTCTTAGTACCAATAGGCGATGGCATTCTGCCTAAATAGTAGACACAGGTGATAAATAAGAGAATACTAAAGATTCTAGCCATAGAATTTATCAATTCTGACACAAGGTACTTATTAGATCGAATCAAATGATTTTGCCGTATCCAGAATAATACCAATCCAACCCATTTCATGAATAAAATGTGACCAATTAACCAACCAACAAAACTAGTTACAAGCCTTTTGTTCTTCTTGGCATCTATTGATTTGGCACAAATTTTTTTGGTTCTTAAAAAGAAACAGTTTGAAAAGGTTCAATTATATGAAATGAATTTCTAGATCCAGAAATTCCTTACCATCAAGTTGATAAAAAGCGCCGAATTCTTATTGATCAAAAAAATGAAATATGTATTTCTGTAAACTTCCTTAAACCTACTTTGCTTTGTTTTTTGTTTATAGTATTTTTGCGAGATCTATGGAATTCATTTCTTGTATTCCATTTTTAGTACTAGGCACTACCCAATAGGTATACAAAAACAAAGGAAGAAGATACAAGACAAGGACCGGATAAATGAAATGAAAGGAACAGGTACCTCTAGGAAGGATTATAAGTCTTCCTAATCTTCTATTCGACACAAGAAAAGGTAGAACTTAATTTTTAGTAATATTGAAAAATAAATAATAGAAATAAAAAGTGGAAGTTAATTGAATAATAGAAGAAGAAGCTCCATTTACTCACTCTAAAACTTTTTATTTGTCTACTACTTCTTATTTATTATGTTTTTATTTATTTAAAATAATGAATGTATGAATCTAAACGTATGAATCTAAACAAAAGATTTCCAATATATCCGGAAAAGAAGAAATATAAATCTTTGGCCCGCCCAAGAAAGAGACCCAAGTCCTAGTAACCCTGCTAAGTGATGATTCAACATCGATTTTACATCTTGGAACCAAGCTAATTTTGGGGCGGCTTTGTGATAATGGAACCAACCAGCAAAAAGCATTAACAATGCAAAGACCAATGCATCAATTGCAGTACAATAGAGTTGTAATTCACTAGTTATTCCAGATGCTCGCCAAATCTGAAAAAACTCGGAGGTTATTTGTATTCCTCGGCCTTTAGTATATTAATTGGGGAGGTATATTCATTGGCCAGTATAAACATAGGCGACCGAAGGGAGGTATATTAATTGGCGACCAGCGGGAGTGTTAACGAATATATTAACTCGAGCCTAGTATTAGGAGTGACTCGGAATTTGAACTTCAGACTAACATAGTAACATCTTTGCTACGCACCTCTATTCTATAACGAACACAAGTTCGAATTGAATTACTTCATTATTAGTCTTTAGCTCTCTCCGTCCCGTTGGTCCCCTAAATAATATACTAGACGATTAACCTATGGATTTGAAATCACTGCTTATATACCTGGTATTGGCCACAATTTACAAGAACATTCTGCAGTATTAGTAAGAGGAGGAAGGGTTAAATATTTACCTAGTGTAAGATATCACATTGTTCGAGGAACCCTAGATGTTGTCGGAGTAAAGGATCGTCAACAAGGGCGTTCTAGTGCGTTGTAGATTCTTATCCAAGACTTGTATCATTTGATGATACCATGTGAATCGCTAGAAACATGCGAAGTGTATGGCTAACCCAATAACGAAAGTTTCGTAAGGGGACTCGAGCAGGCTACCACGAGACAAAAGATCTTCTTTCTAAAAGAGATTCAATTCAGAACTATTATATGTCCAAGGTCCAATATTGAAATCATTTCAGATATTTTCCCTTACTTTGCCCGTGTCAACAAACAATTCGAAATACCTCGACTTTTTCAGAACAGGTCCGAGTCAAATAGCAATGATTCAAAGCACTTCTTTTTACATTACACTATTTCGGGAACCCAAGGACTCAATCGTATGGATATGTAAAATACAGGATTTCCATTCTGGCATCTACTCTTGGGCAACTCGGCTTAACGTTGTTTCGGATCGGAATCTTTAGAGGGGTCTGCTCACTTCTTCCCTACCTATCCGAAAAACGAGCTGAACGAGTGATCAGGTGCTTCGACCTCTCTTTCTACGGTTGGTTTCTGACATCGATCGAGATTCAACATTCAGTAGGTTTGCTTTGACGAGTTCAAGGTGGAAGCCCAATTAATATACTGGCATCAGTGAAGAGAGTGACCCGGAAATCTGTTTCATGTAGAACAAATGCATTTCCTCTTCCTCCATTCTTTCTTTCTCTTCAAAAGCAACCCCATACCCAAATCATTGTTTTGAGAATTTTCTAACAATCTCCCCCAATTTTCAAAATAAAGAAAAAATTAAAATGGATGGCTGAATCACTAATGTGACTTCCTACATACCCAAGTGGGATCAAGCCTATGTAGTTCTAAGATCAAGTTTTGCATCATCGTGGAAACAACACACAAAATAAAAGGTATCTTTTGGATTTGAACCTTTACTTAGTGTAAATCATTCAAAGTTCTATCGAGCTTCTATGGTGAACGAATCATGAACCAAGTATCCCTTAATGATAAAACCGGAACAATCACACATGTTGTATTCCTTAGTTAGAGTGTTCTGTATTGCTCAGCACGTTAATGGCCATGTGCTTTAATCCTGGTTCATGAGTCTACTTTAGAAAGTGGTCTTACTTTCCTAGGAAACGACTTGATTTCTATATTCATATAGGTAAGTCTCTTAAGGTGTTTCTGCGATACACCTTTTAAGTTTTCTAGACTTATTAAGGATATTATCTATCCTTTGTTCATGCAGAATCCAACACTAAGTATTATGGGATAATTAATTTGGTGTTCCAGAATCATACTCTTAACTTGTTGGTACCCATTAAACTTTGACTATCCTTTTCAAGACACAAGTTAGGTTTCTGTTAAGGATGATCAATCTTCATTCACATACCTTAGTCCCATTTCTTTTGAGTTTATAGAAACCATAGCCTTTGGAAGACCTTTAGTAAGTGGGTCAGCCAAGTTTTTTCTTTGTTTCTATGTAGTCAGCAGTTATAACTCCACTTTTGAGTAACTGTCTTACCATCTGATGTCTTAGACTCACATGTCTAGACTTCCTGTTATATGTTTTATTAGAGACATTATAAATTGTTGCTTGATTATCACAGCTAATCAGGACTGCTAGAGATGACTTCTTCCATAATGGGATTTCCATTAACAAATTCCTAAGCCATTCCGCTTCCTTACATGCATCTGCTGATGCAATCAATTCTGACAACATAGTTGAATCGGATATACAAGTCTTCTTCTTGGAAGCCCAAGATACAACAGCACCTCCTAATGTAAATATCCATCCAGTCATAGACTTGGATTTGGATTCTACATTGCTCCAGGTTGCATAACCATATCCTTCTATTATAGCAGTATATCCTTTATAAGATAAACCATAATTGATGGTTCCTTTCAAATAAGCTAAAACTCTGGAAATGGCTTTCCAGTGTTCGAAACCTGGGTTACTCGTAAATCAACACAATACACTTATAGCATGCGCGATGTCGGGTCTAATGCAATGCATGGCATACATAAGACTCCCAATAACACTAGAATACTTCAATTGAGAAATGGTACGTCCAGTGTTCTTTTCTAACTTGATACTTGAATCTAAAGGAGTTGGTGCTGGTTTGTCATCATAATGACCATACTTCTTTAGGAACTTCTCAATGTAATGAGACTGGGTTAGTAATAACTCCCCCGCTTTCCAAGTGATTTTAATTCCTAAAATTACATCAGCCTCTCCTAGATCTTTCATATAAATTTGAAGATAGAAATTTCTTAGTTTCATTCACACATAATATACTGGAACCAAATATCAGCGTGTCATCAACGTATAAACATATTATAACATAATCGTTGTTATCTGATTTGCTATAAATACATTTATCTGCATCATTAACAATGAATCCAAATGACAATACAACTTTATCAAACTTCTCATGCCATTGCATGGGAGCTTGCTTCAGGCCATAAAGAGATTTGACTAATTTACAAACTTTCTTTTCTTGGCCTGGGGGTTATAAAACCTTCAGGTTGTTCCATGTATATCTCTTCTTCTAAATCTCCATTTAGAAATGTTGTCTTTACATCCATTTGATGTATGACCAAGTTATGAATTGACATAAGTGCCGCTAAACAACGTATGGAAGATATGCGAGCTACTGGAGCATATGTATCAAAATAATCTACTCCTTGTCTTTGCTTATGTCCCTTAGCAACTAATTTAGCTTTGAACTTATCAATGGATCCATTTGTATTCAACTTTTTCTTGAATATCCATTTACGTCCTATAGGTTTAGCACTAGGAGGTAAATCAGATAAAACCCAAGTTTGGTTTAACATTATGGAATTCATTTCATCATTGATAGCTTCTTTCCAGAAATTAGAATCTCTGGAACTCATAGCTTCAAGAATAAGTTTTGGGATCATCATCGACGTTCATTACATATCTTGTCACATTAAGGACTTCGTCCTTATTACCTTCTACGAGATATGTTATGAAGTCAGGACCATAGTCCTTCTCTATTCTCGCTCTTTTATTTCTCCTGTGTTCAGTACTATTATCTGGTACTAACACTTCATTGCTGTTTTGAGCAGGAGCATACTCATCATCATTGATATCATTAGTCTCAGTTTCATCTGGACTAGATGATCTCAATGGATTCTCAATAGTTTGATTTTCAAAGAATTCTGCATCTACATATTCTATAACTTCTAAGGTGTCAAGAATAAGGAACCTATAAGTTATACTATTAAGAGAACATCCTAAGAAAACACACTTAAATGCCCTATTTCCTAACTTTGGTCGTTTAGGGTCAGGTTTTCTAACATACGCTAAGCAACCCCAAATTTTAAGTCTGGTAAGGTTAGGTTTTCTATTAAACCATAATTCATAAGGGGAAATATTATTCTTTTTGAGTGGTACTCTATTTAAAATGTAACATACAGAGCATCACCCCATAGATTATAAGGTAAATTAGAACTTATGAGCATGGCGTTTACCATTTCTATTAAAGTTCTATTTTTCGTCTCAGCAACACCATTTTGTTGTGGTGTATACAGGGCAATACATTGGTGAACTATACCATTTTGTTTGCAAAACAAAGTAAACTCATTTGAAAAATATTCACCACCACGATCTGAATGTAACACTTTAATTCTAACTCATAATTTTGTTTCGACTTCTACTTTGTAAATTTTGGATTTATCAAAAGCCTCATCTTTCGATTTCATTAGATATACATATGCATATCTAGTATAATAATCAATAAATGTTATATAGTACTGGTTACCACCATAGGTGATATGACTTTTTAAGTCACCCATATCACTATATACCAAGTCAAGCAAACCAGTTTTCCTTTCTATAGATTTAAAGGATTTCCGGTGTATTTTTGCTTGAACACATATTTCATATTTAGAGATAGAGTCGAAATCACAATCAGAAATTAATCCTAACTTATGCATATTTCTAAGAGACTTATAATTAATGTGTCCTAATCTACCATGCCATAAATTAACAGAATCAACAACATAAGAAGAAGATTTCTTCATTAGATTCAACTTAATCATGTCGTTACAAGAATATATTCTTGTCAAATAAATTTTCTTCGACCACATTCACATTTTATTGTTTCTTCTAAAGACGACAGTTTCAGGTTTGGTGGTCGGCTTTGTTATAATAGTAACAGACACCTTTCTTTTGTTGTTCTTCGAATTTTACTTCTTAAACTATGTCTCAATTTTAGGCTTCAATTTATCATTAATTTCAACATTATTAGCCTTAGATTGAGACTTAGTTTGCGGATTATCATTTAGTTTGCATTTACGAGAATCCTCTTCAACACAAAGATGATGTTGTAAATCGCCTAAATTATAATTCGTTTCTGCATGTTCCAATTTTTCTTATAATTATTCCAAGAATTCGGGAGTCTCGAAATAAACTCCAACAACAAAAGATTCATTGAGACCAATAACGACATTTTTAAATTGATTCACTAACAGTAGTATTTCACTTACTTATCCAACTATGGACTTTTTGGCGGCCATTTTGAAATCCATAAAAATTATAAATAAGAAATATTTAGTACTTGCCTCGAATATGCGATACTTGCTCTCCAATCCAGTCCAGAGGTCGTTTGCATGGAAAATCATTCTCTTTGTGCACGTTGTCTCTTGCCAATGAGTAAAGCTTTCACCATCAAAACGCTCCAATTTCATCAAATGCCGATTCATCACTTGCAATGCGCTCAAACCTTCCATGATTGAAGATATTATCTGAAAATTTGTTTGGGATTTTGTGGTTTGAGACCCTTTTGGAGGAAAATTAATGCCGTACTTCAGACTTTAAGGATTTGTGGAGCAAATTCTTTCAGACAATAGTTCAATCCACCAGTTACAAACAAATTATCGAACTATTGACTTTCAGGATTCAATAAAGCCTTGGAACAGCGAAATCAGATTCAAAGTTTGTACAGCTTTGATCCGATCAAGAACACTTTGAATATATATTTCGGATGATGCAACAGAAGAAAAGAACGGAGAGAAGTAAGAATCAGATCTTGCAACGCAGTAAAAGTGTTGCAAAATTCGGGAATTTGCAACGGTTTCTGGTAGTAATGGCGCTGCAAGAGTTCGGGAGGAAGAAGAATTAAAACTCAATATTTGAAACAGTTTTCGGCGTGACTATTTATAGCCAGCGAATGGAAGCGACGGTCGGCAGGCGTCGCGACCGTTTGGATGGTCACATCCTTTCATTTGAATTCGAACTGATATGCCTTTCCGTTTGCAACGTTCAGAAGCGTCGCGCCCGCATCCTTTCGCATTTGAATTTCAGCGCCCTTTTTGTTACGTTTGAAAATGTTACAAATCCATCCTGCCTTAATTTTAAAACAATTTCGGGTCTGGGTCCTTAACGGGCTAAATTTGGCCCGTTACTGTTTAAAATCCTGGTCTAAAAATATTTCTTATTTGACTCGAACCCAAAACCCAGCTCGGTTCGGTCGGTCGGACGGACGACGCGCACATGTGTGGTCTACATGCATGGTCTCCCTCCTCACAACAAAGTAAACATTTGGGTGCCCCAACGCCCCAACACACTTGTGAGAAAGGCCATTAAATAGTGGCATACCTCTGCATAATCCTTGATGTGGGACAAATGCATTTCCTCTTCCTACATTCTTTCTTTCTCTTCAAAACAAACCCCATACCGAAATCATTGTTTTGAAAATTTTCTAACATTGTTTTCCAAATTTGGAAGCATCATATTCAAAAAAAAGTATTAATAACCATAGATAATGTAGTATGTTAGGGATCTCAACTTGAAGGCAAGAGGATGTAAGCTCGAAACTTGCGTAATGTGTTTCGAACTTATATTGTTATGTAGCATGTTGCATACTACCAAAACTGTACATAAGTACACAACGTTATATAAAAAAAAACTGAACTTTTCAATATGAGCTACCATTGAGACTTCAAGTTTGTCATGTTTTTTGTAAAAATAATAATAGGCCAGGCCCTTGGTCATTCAAATGCCTTAGGGTGCATTTATTGTGAACGATAACGGAATATTTGAGTGTGACACGTTAGTGAACGGAGAATGTGATTTATGTTGTAAATAGGGTATTTGAGCGTGTTATTTGAATGGGGTATTTATATATAATGTGATTTTAACTTATTTGTTTTGAATTAATTAAATACTAATTGCACATAAAAAAATGACTACTTTCCATTAAATGAAACAGAAATATAACTAGTACACTGAAAATAAAACTAGTACATAAAAAGCTACTACTTATGACGATGATCCAAACTCCTCAACTACGCTAAAATAAAACCCCGTACGTGTGATAACCCCAAACTACCACGGGATGAAAGTAAGGAATAATCATTTAGAATACAACATAAATACAATAATACATATCACAGATACAACATAGCATAGGAAATTCATAGAGTAACAACATCATAGCAGCGGAAATATAATGTCATCAACCACAGAAAGTCCACAGTCACATAATTCTAAATTATTACATCAAGTTTGCAGAAAAAGAAATAAGTTCCAACTCCAACTTAAACAACGTGAAATGAAACAAGTTTAATGTCTGGAATTAAAAAGAGAAAGATGCAATAGCAGCAAATGATAGATGTCTTCAAGCTCCAAGTCATCACCTCTCTACGAAAGCAAATCCAAGAAAGATAATAAGCAGCTCCAAAGAAAAGACTCCAAGCAAAGAATGAACCTGTTTACTTGGCTGCCCATGTAGAAAGGAGGGCACCCGAGTTTGCAAAAAGGTGTAAACAAACAACGGGTCAGTCGTGGGACTGGTGTGAGAATTCTTAACTAATTTAACTACTAGTAATAAGGCAAATCCAAGGACCACGCCGCTAACGCGGAACGGGTTTTCTCTAATGGATTGCCGTGCATAATCTAAAGTGACAGAATAAATAATAAGTGAATCGTAAAACAACGCTATGCTTTTGAGATAAATGGAATCACCATAAGACTCAGGTCCCATCACACAATGCAACACAAACCAGAGGATAAGGTTTTACCTTATGGTGATTAAACATGCTAAATACGGCAAATACGAGCTTAATATTATTATTAGTATATATCAAAACATTTCAAGATAATTGTATCAATCCTAGGACACATAGATACCATAATACTATGCTTCCATACTAGTAATACAATCAAATCCGTAGGTTCGTATTGGAAGTTTGGATATCCATCATGAGTCAAGGCTATGGAGGAGCTCCTTACCGATTCGAGACACTCTAGCTAATGCCTCAGGGTCCCCCGCAGTGAACCCTTGGATCCTGCAGGGCCGGTCCACCATACGAGTTGCGGATTAGTTATTCCTGAACACACGTTTCCCAGTCCTATAGGACCTATCATCCGAGGCGCCTCATTCCATCATCCATATAAGTAAAATGTCGGGCCGTGTTAAAGCCCAATCACCACTTCTAGCTAGAAAGAAATGTTTTGCTCTCCCTGCGTTCCCTTCTCCCGTTTTAGACTCCGCCGGTGTGTGAGGCTCGCAAAGTCACGCTATACACAAAGCTATGCCTAAACAGGC
The DNA here is from genome assembly GCA_030737875.1 of Allium sativum. Classification (NCBI taxonomy): domain Eukaryota; kingdom Viridiplantae; phylum Streptophyta; class Magnoliopsida; order Asparagales; family Amaryllidaceae; genus Allium; species Allium sativum. The sequence goes on along the minus strand of CM060920.1, from coordinate 544,541,565 downwards.
TATGCTTTGATCATCCCACAAGGCCTGCTTTTCAACAAAGCCTTGATCATATGCATCTTAGTATGCCACATCATCACTCCATATCGCACTACCAATCCTTTGCTGAAATATATGAACGGGTGTTAAGCAAGAGAATAAATTCTCCGCCACCAAACATCCATACATTCGACAGAAGATTAATAACATGATATTTAATGGAGTACGATGTCAGACACACAATCCATTTATTAGCTTATGCTCTGGGTCTGAGCGAAAACCAACCCCGTGAAATCAACACGTACGTTTGGGCAATGACCATGACCCTTGAATTGGGAGCAAGTCAAATCAGGGCCTCGATCGTTGTCCATTCGAGGGAAGATTTACGGTCTTCATACTTCCATTAACGTCGTTTGATTATTTGGAATGAGAGAACTCGGACTTTCCAAATAATCCTCGTATATATATATATATATATTTAAAATCCTTCGTATCACTTTATAATGATTACTTCTTATTTTAATTATTTAAAATAATTAAATTTATATATAACGACGCCTTAAGTCAATGGGCGACTATGGCGCTGCATTCAATCAATTTTGATTTTTACATTTCTCAGAATCTAACCGTTGTATCTTAACGTAATATATATCGTTGGAAAGATTTTTCCAAGACGGTTCTAACGGTTTCAGTTTCAAGAAAATCCGACGGTCGGATCTTCTTGTATAGTCATTTAAAGGTACGATTTCAAAACGCGAACTACCGCGCTCCATTCGTTTAATTTTAATTATATATATATATATATATATATATATATATATATATATATATATAATCGTTTAATCGTAATAACGTCGTTTGATTTAAACAACGCTCTAACAACTACCAATCCTTATTAAATTTTAATTCATTTGAAAATGAAGATCATATCACAACATCCTAAATTCATTCTTTACTTACATTAAAAATGTAAATTCCGTCCTTTTCATTTACATGTAAATTTAATTTCTATTTTCTATTTACATGTAAAAATGTAAATTTTGATACATTGCAAAATCCTACTTTTAAATTACATATAAAATGTAAATTTTAACTTCAATGTACATTCTCATCTTAATTACATAATAAAAAAAAAATGTAACTTTTATTTGCTGTGTGAATCATATTCTAAATTTACATATAAAAATGTAAATTTAATTACAATGCAAATTCTACTTTCTATTTACATTATAAAAATATGATTTTTAATTTCAATGCAAACTCTACTCCTTATTTACATTGTAAAAATATGATTTTTAATTACAATGCAAACTCTCATCATATGTTACATTATAAAAAAAATGTAAATTTTTAATTTCAATGTAGACCCTCATTCTAATTACATAGAAAAATGTAATTTTAATCCTACGGTGTAAATTCACATTTTAATTACAAAGAAAAATGTAATTTTTAACATACCGTGTAAATTCACATTTTAATTACAAAGAAAAATGTAATTTTATACATACAGTATAAATTCACCTTTTAATTACAAAGAAAAATGTAATTTTTAACATACCGTGTAAATTCACATTTTAATTACAAAGAAAAATGTAATCTTATACATAGAGTATAAATTCACCTTTTAATTACAAAGAAAAATGTAATTTTTAACATACCGTGTAATTTCACATTTTAATTACAAAGAAAAATGTAATTTTATACATACAGTATAAATTCACCTTTTAATTACAAAGAAAAATGTAATTTTATATGCGATGTCAATTCTCCTTTTTATCCACACATAAAAATGTAATTTTTTTTATACATGCTAATTCTCATTCTTTATTTACATATAAAATGTATATTTTTATTTACTATGTAATTTCTCATTTCCAAGCTACAAAAAAAGTAATTTTTCATTTACGATGCAAATTCCTACTTTTTATTTCAATTCAAATCCTACTTTTTATTTACATTATAAAAATGTAGTTTTCATTTACATGCCCATTTCTTACTTCTTATTTACATTATAAAAATGTAACTTTTATTTACATACGAATTCTTAACTTCAGTTACATATGAAAAATGTAATTTTTAGTCAATGTAAATTTCCTACTTCTTAATTACATAAAAAAAGTAATTTCATACGATGTAAATTTCTACTTTTATTCGCATTAAAAATAATGTAAATTTCACACGATGTAAATTTCTACTTTTATTCACATTAAAAATAAGGTAAATTTCACACGATGTAAATTTCTACTTTTATTCACATTAAAAATAATGTAAATTTCATACGATGTAAATTGTCATTTCCAATTACGTATAAGATGTCAATTTCAACTCATGTCTTTGATTAACCCGAATGGTTATTCTATTTACACAAGTCATTATACGAGGTAATGTATTCCATAACAAGCACAAGATGATATATTTTTATACATGATTCATATCCACAAGGCATACTTCAACAATTTAAACAAGGTAAAAATCTAATTTTTTTTCCTCCTACCGATCTATAATTTTAATTAACAGATCTGAACTTTTAGCTACAGGTTTATAATCTAACTAACAGATCTATGATTTAAAATAACAGATCTATAACTTTAATTGACAGATCTATGATTTAAAATAACGGATCTAAAATCATAACATCACAAACAATTCAGATCCATAACTTATGGTAACATCCATCGCAGATCCATTTATATTTGACTTTCAATTTCACATAACGCAAGAATAATAATTAAATTAATTAAATTAAAAATAAATTCTCACCTCGATTTAAGCGAAATCACAAATCCAAATAAATTCAGAAATGGCCGCAATTAATCTCAGCAACCACTATACGTCCTCACGGTTCCGTCGGATCTGAAATTTTCAGAATCGGAGTTCATACGAATTAATTATCAATTTTTAATTATTAAATCTAAATTTGTAACACTTATAAGCATCACAATTTCTGAAAATATACCTTTAAAGTAAAGGCCGTGGTTTTCAGAATTGGTTCCAATCTTTGAATCCGATTTTCGAGAGGTAGGAAGGTCGGTTTGGGGTGTGGTTTGTTGGAGGTGGTCGGCCTCGGAGAGGCGCACGTGTGCCTAACATAGTGGAGGGTGCGGCGGCGATAGGTGGGGGCGGCGGCGGTTCAAAGGCCGTGCCTTTGGAGGCGCGGTTCTCGAGATTCGGGGCACGAGGAGGGGCGGGGTTTGTCTGAGATCGAAGAGCGTTCAAAGATCTTCAAAAAAGTCCAAAGGGGCATATGTCAATTCGCCATGGATTGGGAGAAATTGGAGCTCAAAGATTTGATGTATAAATGGTTCGGTGGCTGATAATACGAAGAGGAAGAAGGACTGTTGCACCGTATTTATACGGTATACTAGGGTATTTTCTTTATATTTTTTTTAATTAAATCCAAAATTAGGGTTTTTCCATCCGATCTCCAAACGGACCCCAACGACTGTCGAACAATATGTTTTGACGTCTTCTGAACGCGATGGTGCTATTGCTGAAGTCCAATTCTGAAGTTTACAGTATGTTTTCTTTATTTTCAAATTAATTCTATTATATTAAATTTGAACGTACTTTCTAATTTTACCGGGGTCACATACGAAGTCAGAAAAATCCGGAAAAATTATTTTTGGCTTTCTTAATACGATACGGTCCTAACAAAATTTATTTTATCGAATTCTGAGACTGTTTGAAAAATGACTATTTTCCAGTCAATTAATTTTGACCGAAATTGACAAAACACAGTTTCTTTTGCCACGCTCACATACTAGCTTCAAAAATCATGAAATTTGAAACCTAGTAATAATTTTACATCCCGGATCCAACAAAAGTGGTTTCGTCGAATTCCGAGGTCGTATGCAAAATGTCGATTTTCAAGGGCGATATATTCTCTATAGCGACCTTTCTGAAAATTCATTTGGCCATAACTTTTGATTCCCGCTATGAAACTTCGATTTTTCAGATTCGTTGAAAAGATATTCATTAACAGATTTAAATATTTTTGGTTTCACCAAAATCCAGTTTATTCTGCATCCTGTGTGGTCAGTCAAAGTTCAGGTTTGACTTTTCAAACTACCGTCCTTTTCTAATTCCTTTTATAATTAAATTAAATATATTCGCATTAAATTCAGTCAAAATAAATTTCTAGTCATTTTTATTTAAAATAATTCATTTCAACTATTTAAACACCTCTAAAATCTCTAAAATGAAAATTTTAAATTGGCCCCAAATTCCGGGTTGTTACAGTACGTCACTGTCGTCTACTGCGTCGACAATCTCTACATTCCGCGGGTAACTACGGAAAATCAGCATAATTTCTCATCGCTCAATATCTGACATAACTCAAACAATAGTATAGCAACGAGAAACGACGTCATCCAGGTGAGGGGTCACGAAAGAGCGACTCGGGTTGTCACGCTTGGTATGTCTGCGCCTAGTGACTTGAGCAAAAGGCGGGTTGTTAGTAGTCATCCAATCAGAATAGTAATCAGCATCGACATCGGTGAAAGTCTGAGCTGTTGCAGGTGGACGTGCAGGTGCAGTAGGAGATATCGAATATAGGCAAGTGAGCTTGCCTAAACAGCCGCCAAAACGTTGGTTTGCTCTCGAAACTTCATCGGTGAATTTCTTCTGAATTGCCTGTATATTTAGACTGGGCCGCTAGCCTACCACTCGTCAGTACCATTCAACCGATCATTCACCGGATCTCATTCCCTACCCGATATCCGTAGCAGCTATCCCAATCACGAAACGACCGTTTCAAGTTGTCACTTTTGTTTTTAATCTGAGTTTCTGTGTAAACGGTCGTTTAAAGCTCCCGCGACCATCCCATAAAAGCTGCTTGCCCCAGTTGTTCGATCTACTAAAAATTCAATGCAAATATCGATAAAAGCTGACTCTAGTTCATCTGTTCAATTTGCAAAAGGTTGAGAAGTAGCAGAACCGAGATCGGAAGACATATTGAAAAACAGAAATTCCAAAAAAAAAAATATAGTAGATAATTAAAAAAATTAAACACAAAAAATTGTTTTGCAGCTCCGCTTATCGGCAAAAAAATTGAGTAGAAGAGGAGGAGGTTGTGTTGTTTGGTGGAGAAATGAAGGAGGGTGGGTTTAGGTAGGAAGCTGCGGACGGCTTGGAAAATGAACGGTTGGCTTGCGTCCAAGTTCACGTCGGACATCATCGGTCCATTTTTCAATGGTTAAATTTACCCTTGGTGAGCATAAATTGGCACGTCCAACGGTCAGAGTCTCGGACACATCGGACGCAAACACTTAGCTAGCCTTCCAATAATTTGCTGCCAACGATACCTTAATTAAATCAAGGGGGTGAACTTGTCTTTTCCTGATATTATTCATTTTCTCAAAAATCATTCCCTATCCTTTCTTCTCTTCCACCAAATCTCAATCGTGATTCTCGCAGAGGTTGGTCTTTTTGCGCCTGGATTTTTTTTTTGGTCTTCCCCACTAATCTTGAGCAACACGACTAAAAAGACTGAGTTATGTTTTGCAGCTCGTAGCTTTAAACTTTAATACTTTCTAATTTCTATCTGGTATCGTGCGACTCGTATGGATTCGATGATTTTGGCAGAAATATATTACAAGTTTCTGTAAAATTTCATGTATGTTATGATTTCATTGCAATGAAATCATTTTGATTATCGATTTTTGCAGATTGACTGAGATCTGTTTATTGTGATGTTGTTGACTTAATTTTCAGTTTGCCATCTTTAGAGATTTTGTTGTTAGTTCGGTATCATGTTAATATGTCTTAGTAAAATACTTCCGAGTGTCCATTTTATCTGCTTTAGATCGTCATTAACAATTCAGAGGAAACCAACCCTTAGTGTTTAGCATTCTGTTTTATATGCCAATCAAGATGTATGTAGTATTAGCAGTGATTAGAGATGGAGTTGTTATGGTAATAGTTCATGACCAATACCATTACCAAGCTATGGGACCAACATGCTTATTTTGTATACCAGTATCGATATTGAGAAAGGTAAATTTATCAATCTCAGTGGAAAATGTAACAACAAATGTAATTTTACCCATCATTTATTTGTTTATTAATCCAAATTATTGATCATTCAAGGTAGCAAAATATATTCTTGGGGTTGCTTAACAAAATCTTGATTTTGTAGTCATGCTTAAAATGATTTTTTCAAGCTTCAATATTAGTGATGAAATCAAGTTCTTTTTCGATTCTAAACACTTTGTATGAAATTAAATCAAACTTCTGTATCAGCCAATTAGAAGTCAAGACATAGGAATATGTTATAATAAAATTTTCATTTGTGATAACAATTGTGGTATCACTAATTAATAATTATCAAAGATGTTTACCTGATAACCTGTGCACTAATTTATCAGTATAACAATCATTGGTTATCAACGGTATAGTGATAACGGTTTTCAATTTTGATTTGACGATATAGGCGACGTGGTCATGGTTTTCCACATAACATCCATGGACTGAACCATTGAAGCAAGTTATTTTAAAAAAAAAAATAACCATCTGGTATCTTAGTATACTTGCTAGAATAATAACTAGTATTCACACTACATCGATTATGTTAATCTTATAATTATCATTTTGGACAAATATTTTGCATTTCCAGATCTGAAAGCGAAGTAAAAGCTTCACACAATGGCTGAAGAATACTGGTGCCACATGTGTTCTCAAATCGTTGACCCCATCATAGGAATCGAGATAATGAAATGCCCTGTATGCGACAGTGGCTTTGTAGAAGAAATGAACAGTGCAAGAGGCAACCATGAACTCAGAGGAATCGTAGATGATGAAAACAACGGCGAAAATGACAATGAAGATGATGCTATATCTGAGCGCTCAGCCACCATTCTAGCCCCTCTTCTTCTAGACCTCATGGAAGTCAGAGCCCGTGCTCGCCACCTTAGGGCAAATTTACCTCGTCTCGATAATGATTCTGACTCTGACCAAGATCGTGATTCTGAAATAATAAGCCACCAACGCCGAAGGAGGAGGATATCAGCTGCCATGCTTCACCTCCTTCAAAACGTTACAGATAATAATGAGACGGAGGGGGAAAGAGAAGGCGTGGTCTTGATCAATCCTTCGAATCAAGCATTACTTGCTCAAACCAATGATTTTGGTAATCCTGAAGGGGTCCCTTTAGATGATTACTTTATTGGCCCGGGTTTGGATATGCTGCTTCAGCACTTAGCAGAGAATGACCCTAACCGATATGGCACTCCACCTGCTAAAAAGGAGGCAGTGGATGCGTTGGCTGTGGTGAAAATCAATGAGAATTTGAATTGCTCGGTCTGCTTGGACGATTTTGATGTAGGGAGTGAAGCTAGGGAGATGCCTTGTAAGCATAAGTTCCACGGTGACTGTATATTGTCATGGCTCGAGCTTCACAGTTCATGTCCTGTGTGTAGGTTTCAAATTGAATCTGATGAATCGAAGATTTCACGTGAGATAAGTAACGGTGACGATGGACCTGAATCTGAAACCACTATTACTTTGTCATTGAGTAATTTGTTTCGAGGTAATAGGAGGAGTTCTTCGTTCAATCCTTCATCTTCCTCTTCTGCTTCTGAAAGCAATTACCGCATGGATGGGAATTAACAGAGGTTTCAGGTAAATGTACTTTTCTACGTTGTTTTTCTCGAGCATATATGTAGTTCTTATGTTTGTACATAGCGATACAATCATGCTTTTCAAATGTTTCTGCATCATCTTGTCTGTAGCATAAGTGACAATTGTTGGGAATTTACTTGTGTAATATTGACTGCCCCCAAATGAATGTTGTCTTTGTTGGAACTCAAACATTATGTCACCATGGTTGGAGCTTTTTTTTTTTTTTTTTTTTTTTTTTTTTTTTTTGTGTGTATTGAATTAAGCTTCTCATGATGTGTTAAATTAAATTCAAGATTATGTTATTTCTCATTACTGGAAGCACTGATAGCCTCTGATGCTGATCTTCTTTTCTTGTCTTGCAACATCATCATTTTCTTCATGGAGTTTTAAGCCTTAATTGTCTTATAATCGACTTTGTGCGATGTCTTTGCGGAGTTTTCTTTCAAAGTCCCAACTATTTTAACGGTAGCACATTGAAAGAGGTTTTTAGTTTAAAGGGAAAAAAAAAAAAATCAAATGGTAGCATATTGAAATATATCTATTTTTTTATTAGTATATTCGAAGGGGAGTTTTAAAAATCTCCTTCTGCTGAAATGTATTTATAGGACTAGAAAAGTTTTGTGTGACATGCTAATGATGCTTTCCATCTGCATGCTCAGGTAAAATTTCCCTTTTCATAACTTCTTTTATTACATATATTTACATCTGGCAGTATGCTGAAGTCGTATTCGTGAGATCCTTATGATCAATGAACCAAAATTTCATTATGTGACACAGGAACGTATACTAGCGTTCAACTAATTAGAATTAGTTCATTTAATTAATTGGGGACATTGCAAAGTCAATTTAGGCTTCTTAGGTTTATTAAACGATAATATGGTCTTTATTTATAGGGTCATTTTGACGAAACATTGATGTATGCAAAGTATTTTTCATATGACTGTAACTTTATAGTTTTATTAGGTGGTGCATGTTTGTTTTGACTGTCCAAAGCTGGTATACCTAGATGAAATTTGCTGCTTCGCACCAAATCAGGCCTTTTCTTTTCTTGACCAAGATATATCTATTTTTCTTTTTTCATATTTGTTTAGTAGGTAAATGTAAATTTTGTAAATAAGAAACCTTATTTTTGATGGTGTAAACCCAAATGCATAGTGCTATTTTGTTAACATTATTTTTGATACTGCCAAAAAAACACCGGTGATCAGTGGAAATCAGTGGGTTCCATACCATCGAGATACATGTTTACACTATTAAAAATACTTCGAACAAACTCAACCTCCTAGATGCAAGGATGTCCCTGAAAAAGTGGGAGCAGTCTTTGATTTGAAATAAAGAAAGTGGAACCTGTCAGGTTGAAGGATTGAAAGGTTCTACCATGGAGCTTTGCTAAATGGTCCGGCTAGGATAGTAGGTTGGACGCACATGCATTTTCAAACTTTAATTTGTTGTTTATTTTATCGAGCCATCTTTGAATTCGATAAAGCATCGAGAACTATAAACATAAGCAGGAGAGGGTTTAGAAATTTCTTTGGTATGGTACTGTAGGAAGTAGGATGTACTCAAATGCTTGCCCTGTCCTTGAGTGTCGTTTCTGTGCTAATCTTGTTTGAACTTCCTGAGCATCCTTCCACAACCTGCCGAATTTATTGTTGAAAAATTTTGTTTTTAAAATGAATTATTAAGAAGAGCATGGAGGTCTTTCTTGCTGAGTAATTTCACATGGTGAAAAACTATGGAGATATCCTATTTAAATATAGAATCTTAAAGAGTAATAATGGTTTCTTTGTGCATCCAGTGTTTCCACTCGTGTTGAGTAGAGGGATCATGCATTCATGCTGGCCACTGCGCGCAGGTTTGGCTAATGTAGAAGCTTGAGTTTGTTGACCTCACTTTTGGTGAGGTCAAGTAACTCACTTCTCCTATTGAAGGAAATAAGAAAGGTCCATATGTGTCCTTTGATTTCCTCCAATAGAACGAGGGAGTCACGGTGACCTCATTTAAAGTGGGGTCAACAAACTCGCAGTGCTAATGTAGTGTAATACTCTTTATTTTATGCAGTATGTTTTAAATCCACTTTGACTTCATAGTTATAAATTTGATTTTTTTTCTTCTCATTATTCTATTCACTTTATTTTATCTTAATCTGTCTCTATATAAACCGACATTCTTGATATAGAAAATAAACAATTTCAAAACTGAGTTTTTTTTTTTCTTCTTCTTCTATTTTTTATTTTTTTAAGATTCGAGCAATGTTATTTAGTTCTTTTTTGGTTCTATTGAATTGGCAGTTTTTGTGCAAGAGATTTCTTATATTATTTGGTTGTTTTATCTTGGAGGGGGCACTGCATTTTTAACTGCTATGCACGGTTTTGTCATAGCGACGAAACGTCTTTTAAAGAGAGCGTTCTAATCTACGACTCAGCCACGAAGACAATTTGAGATTTCAAACATTCAGATAGAGATACAACAATTTTAAGATGTTATGGCTTCAATCACAAGCGACTTTGCTGGCTACGGTGCCAACAAACAATGCATATTTTAGGGGATTCATTTCAATCGTTGGAAACAAAATGGAGTTTTTTCCGGCTGTTAAGATTGCATAAGTTCTTATGATAGAAAAACCTGCGTTGCTAGAAGAAGCAACAGACGATCAGAAAAAGACACTATAGGATTGGCTAGACTATGATCATGGATCACCTATGCTAAAGTTATGTCTTTAATGTTTTAAGCGATGATCTGAATGACTACTACAATTCCAACAAATCAACGAAGAAGATCTAAGATGCGCTACAAAAGAAATATGATACAGAGAAAGCTAAGGCAAAAAGATTTATTATCAGCTGTTATCTGTACAGTTAAAGCACTCACCGGATCCACTGCGGCGAAGGTACAAAAAGTTGTAGCGGGGATAAAGCGAGGAAATAACTAAATATAACGGATGAGTTTAAAATAGCATATACAACTCATATTTATTGCTTTTACAAGCATATAAATGATAAATAAATGGATAATTAACATTCAAACTAATTATAATTAGTACATTCTTAAGTTTAAATAAAAGCATAAATAAATATATGTAAACTTTTATTTAGCTGGATTAAATTTAATAGAATATAGTATTTTGTATTCCGAAAAATATATATTAGAAAATTGACTTTATAATGTATAATGTCGTTTTTAAATTCATTTATTATAGAAGATATAGTGAGAATAGCGGAATATAGCTGAAATAATAGGATATATCAGGAATATCATAATATAGCAAGGCTTAAAAGGGAAATGCTGTTTTAGAGGCTATTTGGAAATAACATAATGATAAAAATATGCTACACGATATAACGGAGATATGGCAGGGTAATAGCGGAGCATTAACTGCACAGGCTGTTATTTAAAATTTCAGGTGATAAACAACAAATCAGTGAAGGTCCAATCTCACGAGCTTCAAAAAAACGACGTATGAAATCATATCTGAAAGTATGTTTCTAGATGAATAGTTTCAGATTGTTGTATTGATTAATAAATTGCTCCATAGTTGGAAAGATTTTAAAAACATTCTTAGCCCTAAGACTAAGGATTTTTTCTTAATTAGAGAGCTTGATTACTCATCTTCGTATTGAAAAGGAGGCTAGAAAACATGATAAAAAAGAAGAGGTGCTTATTGTCTCTATTAACGACACTAAGAGATCAACAAACGAGAACCTAGAACCAAATGCTAAAAAAATTAAAAACTAAAATCGCAAATCGAATCAAAACCGCAACAATCAAACTTTAAATAAAATAGCAAAACGTCACTCTAAAAAATGGTGCAGGCAAATCCTACATAGTATGCTAACGTGTCCGAAAAACCTCTTATGGTTATACTTAACGATATCAACATGTGTTTGCGTCAAAAATGGTTCAAACACCCAAAAATTAAAAAGAAGAGAATAAAAGTAATGAAAATGTAAATTAAAATGAGGAACATGAACACACAAGATTTATAGTGGTTCAGTTATGGACTGCTTATGTCCTTTTTGTCACTTCTCTTAGATTAGTACAAGAAATTGAGAATACAGAGCTTGAGATGATGAAATCCTGAGTACTGAGTTTTTGCAGTAAATAAAATGCGTAAGAGAAGCTAGAAGAAGATTCCAGATGCTCCAAGGGGCTATTTATAGGAAAATCCATATCCGGTTCGACATAGACGTTGGCGGGAACAATTAGGAGTAGTGGAAGTAATGGGAAACATAATACAAAGGAGTGGGGAAAGAGCCCACATCAGTCACGTTAATATACCCTGTTCGACTTGGATGCCGAACCGAGACTGGCTCCTCCGAAGTCTTCATACACGACTCAGTGGTAGAGGTCAAACCGAATAGGTGTTAGATTGGAGATGGTCTTTGCATGGCTAGTTAAGAGATGCCGAACCAGGGATAGGCCGTACCGGGGGAACTCCATTCTTCTCGTGGCTTGCATGGGAGGGCGGAACCGGAGTGCGTGCCGAACCGAAATGACTGCACTAAGGGCTTCCGGAATTTGGCTTCAATAATGATTGCATCTTGAATGGTCCATCTTTGATATCTTTTCCATGTGATGGCCTTGGCGAAAGGCTGATCAACAACATAGTTGGTGGATCAAAAGGGCTGTGGGTAGACATTGGTGCTTTTCACCATGTCTACTATGATCGAGAAATGTTTAAAACATATAACATTGTCAATATATGAAAGCAATGTTGGGAGATTCTCACACAACTGTTATTGTTGAAATTGAGATTGTGGAGTTGAAGTTTACATCTAAAAAGAACTTATTGCTAAAAGACGTAATGCATACTTCAAAGATGAGGAAAAATTTAGTGTTTGGTTTCTTGTTAAATAAAGCTTGTTTTACTCAAACTATTGGATCTGATTTGTACACAATTATTAAAAATGATGTTTTGGTCGTAAAGGATGTGCTACAAATTGGATGACTAAGTTAAATGTCGATTTGAACGAAGTTAGTATTTCTTTTTTTATGCTATATGACTTTAATAGTTTGCAGCTCATCGACTCATTCGCCTCTAGCCTTCTCCAATCGTTTCTTTAAGATGTACTTTATAATCTTGTTTATAGCTTCAACCTGTCCATTTGATTGCGGGAGAGCGACTACGGTATACCTCTTCTTAATGCGGTGACATCGGTAGAAGTCTCTAGACGCCGAGTTATCGAATTGGGTCTCATTGTCAGTTATGATGGTTCCAGAGAATCCAAATCGACATATGATGTTCCTGACGATGAAATTGATCACTTGCTTCGTCGAGATCGTGGTTAGTGGTTCAGTTTCGTCCCACTTCATGAAATAGTCGACTGCCACGATTTTGTACTTCGCTCTACCCTTGGATATAGGAATGCTACCGATGATGTCTACTCCTCGTACTACGAATGACCAAGGGGTTGAGTTGGTGGAGCTCTTGAAATCTTATCGAATATCTGGCATTTGTCGCAGCGTCGTGAATAATCAACTGCATCTCGGTTGACTGTAGGCCAAAAATAGTCATACCGTAGTACCTTCTTTACTAAAGTTTACCCTCCGGTATGATTTGCACTTCTTTCAATATTCGCTTGACGTCGTTGTGGGCTACACACCGAAGCAGCGGGACAGAGAAACCCTTTGGATATAACGTGTCTCCCTGAATGATATATTTTGAAGCTTTATGTAGAAGAGTACACTTCCCATTCTTTCGCTCATATAGGGTCCCATGTAGGAGGAAATTCTGGATGGGAGTCATCCATTATTCCCTTTCGGGTTCAACATCCAGCGTCCAATCGACCACCACTTGATCTATACTCGGGGTAGCCAACGTCTCTACCGGGACCAATTCCGTCTGGATCGGATTCTCCGAGCTAGCTAGCTTTGTCAAAGAGTCAGCTTTCTCATTCTACTCCCACGTGATGTACAATATACGATAGTACTCAAACCCAACCAACACCTCTTCAACCCGATCAAGACAGGTAGCAACTCGTGTCCCCTTTATCTGGAATTCCTTCGTGATTTGGAATTCAACGACTTGTGAGTCATGGAAAATGTCAATTGCCTTCACTTCTGATTCCTTTGCGAGATTAAGCCCAACAATCAGTGCTTCGTACTCGAGCTCATTATTGGTCGTTGGGAGTCCAACCTCAATGCATAATAGATCGATCACTCCTCAGGATTTAATAAAACAACTCCAGCGTTAGAATGTCATTCGTTTCGAGCTCCATCTGTGAATAGCTTCCATATGACAGTTGGCGGATCAACCTCTTCATTGTCGTCATCTAAAGTTGTGAATTCCACAATAAAATTTGCTAATTTCTTCCCCTGGATTGCTGTAATATCAAACTAACTTAGTTCAATATTCCATTTGAGCCACCTTCCAAATGCTTCAGCTCGCCGAAGGACCTGCGTAACTGGTGGTCAGTATACACCTTGATGGATGAGCTTGGAAGTAGTGACGTAGCTTCCTCGATGCTATCATGAGTTGTAAGCGAGTTTCTCAATCTTTTGGTAGTTATACTTTGTCCTTGTCAATCTCTTACTGACGTAGTACTCAGGTCGCTGAACCTGATTTTCTTCATGAGTAAGTGTTGAGCAAATGGCATGCAAGGACACTATCAGATACACAAATTAGTCTTCGTGATCAATCGATTTCGACAATATCGAAGGCCTTTCTAGGTGATTCAACTAGTTTTGAAATCCTTTGACACAACCTAGTGTCCAAGCAAAGTTGTGCTTCCCTCGCTTTATCTGGTCAAAGAAGGGTATGCACTTGTCAGTGGCTCTGGATATAAATCTGCTCAGGGTTTCCACCTTCACATTTAAACTCTACACATCTCTAATTTTCTGTGGATCTTGAATGTTTCGTATGGCTTATATATATTCGAGGTTGACTTCAATCCCCCCGAGAGTTGACGATGAAACCCAAAAATTTCTCTTGCGCAACGCCAAAGGAACATTTCAAAAGGTTGAGTTTCATCCCGTATTGGCGGTGAATACTGAACATTTCCGCTAAGTCATTAACATGGTTGGTCGAGTGACGTGATTCTATGAGCATGTCATGCACATAGACTTCCATCGAACATAGAGTTAACCAACCATTGATATGTCGCTGCAGCATTCTTTAATCCGAGCGACATGACCACATAACAATATAACCTGAGGTCTGTTACAAAGATAATATGCTTCTGATCCGGCACATGCATCAGGATCTAATTGTATACAGAGTACACATTCATAAAGGAAAGAAGCTCATGTCCAACTGTTGAGTCAACTAGTTGATCGATTCTAGGAAGTGGGTTGTCTTTGGGACATACCTTATTCAAATTTGAGAAATCAATGTGTTTCCGCTACTTTCCGTTGAACTTCTTTACGAGTACCGGATTCGATATCCAGTCGGGGTAGTTCGAATCTTAGATAAACCCGTTGGTCTTATGCTTCTCTACCTCCCCCTTTAATGTTGCCGACCTTTTAGGGCCAAGCATGCATCTCTTTTGCTTCACCGGGACATCTTTGGATCAATGTTTAGTGAGTGGCTCATGATGGTCGGTGATATCCCACACATGTCAGCATAAGTCCAGGCAAACACGTCAAGATTTGCATGGAAAAAAATTGCCAGTTCGTCCAAAATGGAATCCAATATTTTAGAACTTACAAGGGTCGTCGATATCATCCGAGACCGCCACCGTTGTTTCATTGGGGTCAACTTTAGGTATCCTGGCTCCTCGTTTTTTCTTGGTTCAATGTCTTTGAATGGGCAGTTGTATTGTCCGGGCCAGGATTTGCCCATTACTTGCAATGCAGTGGCACCCTGGATGCGAAGGGAATTATCCACAGCTTTTCCTTTCTCCTTGCTACGGGCTTCCTTCCATTCTGTCAAGTAGAATTCTCGTCCTGCTATTTGGTCTCCTCGCACAACTCCAACTCTATTCTCAGTTGGAAGCCAGTTGGAAGCTTTAGGAGCATGCATGCAAGCACCAAGGAGTTATGCTTGCTCTGAACTCAACAAGGGCTAGTCGGTCCAGGAAAGCGTTGTGTGGAGAGTTAATGTCCAACACAAGAAATGATAGGATCCCTACTCACCTACGGTCTCAGTTGCCCAGCTCAACCGGTAATTCGACAGTTCATTCCTGTTCATTCACAGAGTCATTGAAGCGATGTATTCTAGCCTTACATGACTTTAAGTCTTTCACCTCCAACATCATCTGGTCGTAGACTCTCTTGATTAGAATATTTATGAAACTTCTGCAGTCAACAAGGACCTTCCATACTAATGCATGACCAATCATGGTCGAAATCACCAACGAGTCAATACTTAGGGCCTCCACCCGGTTCATATCTCTATTTCTAAAGAAGATATCGTCCAACATCGCCCTTCTTTGCTTTATGGGAGCAACCTCTTCTGCAGTGTTGCACTTTTTAACCTCGACATGCTTTACTGCATTAACATACTGCTTCATTGCCCGAAGATTGAAACCAGCCGGATGTGGTCCTCTAACAATGGTATTAATAACAATTTCTTTATTTTGTTACCGGGTGGCAGCTCTGAAAAGCTGTCTGACCTTGACGATTGGGGTTCGAAGTCCCTTGCCCCTTGTCATGCGAGGCTACCCAATATTCATCCAATCTTTCCTCTCGAATCAATTTCTCTAATGTCTCAGAGATGGTGGCATTCATCAGTCATGTAGCCTTAGATTTCATGAAACAGACAAAAACTTTCCTGTTTACTTCTCTTTTTCCATAGATTCTCATGGAGCATGTTTCGTGTATTGCATCACATTACTGGTGTCCACATATTTATGTTCTCCAAGGTGTTATCTAAAGGTGTATAATTGTCGAAAGTCTAAAACCTGAGTCACTTTTTAGCATCCTCTTTCTAATTACGACTCCCTCCATTGTCGTTTCTATTGTTCCGGTTTTGGACGTTAACTTGAACTTTTCATGAATTTTCTCCGGATTGTTTCATTCCTACATTACTGTGGATGCCTTCATTCACTGTGTCACCAATTCTCCTCTTTCGAGTTCTTTTCGCCTCCTCAATTCACAAGAACTAATTGACCTTCTCATAGAATTGATCTAAAGTAGAGGGAGACTTTCCAGTTATCCCCTTTCCAAACTCAATTTCGAGGTCGACACCATCAAAAAATGCCATCAATAATGTTTTGTCGTTAGGATTACTAATTTCGGTGACGACAATGTTGAAGCATTCCAGATAATCATTAAGTAACTCTCCGCGAGCTTGGTTCACACAAGAAAGGGTAATGACATGCTTTCATTTAGCAGTATGAAGGCGAAACTCATTCATAAATTTCCTGCTTAAATACTTGAAAGTGGGTACAGACTTGGAGGCAATCTGGTATACCACATAAGTGTAACCCCATTAAGATAGATAGGAAATGTATCACATTTTATGGCATCTAGAGACGCTGCCGAATCCATATACTATGTGTATCTAATTAAGTGCTGGTGAAGATCAGTCTTGCCTAATAATAATTCATCTGAGGCAAGTTAAATATTCGGGGGAACTCCGCTTGCTGGATATCATCGGTGAATGGCGTAGAACTACGGTCGATCCCCTAGTCTTCATTATTATAATCTCGTTGTCATTCATAATCCACCTCACCATGGCAATCAGATCTAGAGTGCTGAGAATAGACTCGGGCTCTAAGCTTTCACCTTGTCTGACCCTTCCCGCTCCCACTACAGGCAACGTCGCCTGAGCCGTCGTCCGAGCAGTACTTTATTGACCCATGTTGTCTCGGTCGATCATAGGACGCCGGGGGGAAGCACGAAAGTGCGAGAGGTACCAGGAGTATTACGTTCACACGGGGTGTGAGGGGGTGGGGGGAGCATGACTTGGAGAATGAGCATCTGTTTCGGCATAGCTTGGTTCGACATAGCTGAGTCAGGATGGTTCGGCATATCGAATCGGAAAGTGGTCGAACTGGATCTCGTGGGTGTTATTTAGTCTGGAATACTATTGAGGTTGCTCTACTTCTCCGCACATTCGTGATGCGGACGATGTTTCTGTGTGATGACATGGTGGAGTAGGAGCTCTTTGGTAACTAAAATCGTTTTATTATGCCGTCATTCTCTTCATATCCTGCCTCAAATCTATATTTTCACACATTTGCTCATTCAGCGCAGTAGTCGTCTTATTCAACTTTGCCATAAGCCCTATGAGGCTGTCCTGGCTCATGAAGGCAGATGCCGGTGCTTAGGCAACAGAAGCAACAATCGCAGGAGGTATACTCTCTATTCGCTTCGACATAACCGAACGGGACTCTGGACCAGCAGCCGGTTGAGTAGCTTCTTCTTGGGAACGGTTGTTGGAAGGTATGTAGGAGGTGGTTACTCGCTTTGATACCTTCCACAGAAAACAACGAAATAAGAATTTTCTCTTCGGACTTAGCGATCCAAAAAGTAGATTAAAAATATCCTAAATGTTGATAATTCAAAGTCTCCCAATGAAAGCAAAAAAATGTTTGCACCAAAAATGGTTCAAACACTCAGGAATTATAAAGAAGAGAATAAAAGTGATGAAAATGCAAATTAAAATAAGGAAGAAGCACACACACAAAGATTTATAGTGGTTCGGCTATAGATTTCCTACGTCCACTTTATAACTTCTCTTAAATTAGTATGAAAAAATTTAGAATACATAGCTTGAGACGATGAAATCTCGAGTATAGAGTTTTTACAGTAAATAAAATGCGTAAGAGAAGCCAAAAATAGGTTTCCAGATGCCCCAGGGGGATATTTATAGGAAAGTCCGTATTTGGTTCGACATAAACGTTGGTGGGAACAGTTAGTAGTAGGACATGTGACTATACCTGGTTCGACATAACTCAGTTTGGCATTGATGCCGAACCGGAATGATGCCGAACCGAGAGTGACTCCTCCGAAGTCTTCCTACACGACCCAGTGGTAGAGGCCAAACCGAAGAGGTATTGAATTGGAGATGATCTTTGCATGGCTAGTTAAGGAATGCCGAACCGGGGACAGGCCGTGTCAAGGGAACTTCATTCTTCTCATTGCTTGCTAGGAAGGGTTGAAATGGGATGACTTCACTAAGGGCTTCTGGGACTTGGCTTAAATAATGATTGCATCTTGAATGGTCCGTCATTGATATCTTTCACTTGTGATGAATTTGGCAAAAGGCTGGTCATCAACATAGTTAGTGGATCAAAAGGGTCGTGGGTATACGTTGATGTTTTTCACTATGTCTTCTATGATCGAGAAATGTTTAAAACATATAATGTTGTCAATATGTGAAAGCAATGTTGGGAGATTCTCACACGACTGTTGTTGTTCGAATTGAGATCATGGAGTTGAAGTTTGCATCAGAAAATGGCTTATTGCTGAAAGACATAATGCATACTTCAAAGAAGGGAAAACTTTAGTGTCTGGTTTGTTGTTAAATAAAGTTGGTTGTACTCAAATTATTGAATCTAACTTGCACACAATTATTAAAAATGGTGTGTTGGTTGTTAAAGGATATGCTAAAAATTGGATGATTAAATGTTGATTTGAACAAAGTTAGTAGTTCTTTTTATACGCTATATGATTTTAATGCTTGTCATGTTATATTTTATCATGTTAACAAATGATTGACTCGTTAAATGAGTAACTTAGGTTTAATCTGTAAAGCATCTCCAAGTAATTCAGAAAAATGTGAATTTTGTAGTCAAGTTAAAATTTATAAGACCCTACACAATTCTATGTTAAGAGATTCAGAACTGTCAAAGTAAATATGTTTTGGTATATGCAAACTTGATGGTACTCTGATTAGGGATGGTAAACACTACTTCGTTACTTTTATTGATGATTGCTTTGATTTCACTTATGTTTATCTCATAAAAAATTAAAGTGATGCGCTAGATGTATTTAAAAAAAATTGTTGTTGGAATTGAAATTAATTAAGAGATCTCGAGGTGATATAGGAACTCGTTGTAAATTTAGCTTATTCATTGAGTTTTATAAATTGCATAACATTAACTCATGAAACAAAAAATATGACACTTACCAAATTAGTTGTAGCTGTTTTATTAAATTCGAGCGCAGCATCACATTGAAGGGGAGGAAAGGATTTTGTTAACTGTTTGTTATGTGGTAGATAGTATTCCTAAATCTAAAAGCTAAATTGCAGCTTTGGATATTTTTAAAAATCATAAACTTAACTTGTCTTAATTTAAAACTTGAGGTTGCTTAGCATATATCTGTATTCTTGACCCTAAAAGAATTAAAGTGGAAAGTCGTGTATGTGGGTGTTTTTTGTTGGTTGTTCCGTGAAATGCAAAACATATAGATCTTGATTCCAATATTCCTATTATTATTGAGTTTAATAATGCCGATCTCTTTGAAAATAAATTTCCTTTTAAATTGAGAAAAAACAAGGGCACGTCTATTGTTAATTCTTTATTGATCAAAATTAATTAATGTGACAAGGAAACTAAATATGCACCTAGAAGAAATAAAAGAGTCATAATTACTAAAGATTTTGACCCAAAGTACTTTGCCTATGCACTAGAGAAAACCTTGCTAATCTTAAAGTAGTTTTTTCTTCATTTGATTCAAACCTCCAACAAAAAACTATAAATGACGCTATAAAATCTCTAGTAAACATGATATTAGTTGATTTCTCTCGAAGTTATAAAATGATAGGTTATAAGTGAGTACTTAAAAAGAAATTGAAACATTATAGTACAATTGGTAAGTACGAATATACGTTATTTCCAATCCTTTCTGAACATGTCGCGACTTCGATCAAATCGCTTTGTGTTTCTTGACGATGTTCTCGAAACTTGAGCGCGTCGCTAACCAAAATCTTGATGTGTGACAGCTTTGACCAAAAAGCGTGTCAACACTTTAGCCCCTAAAACATGTCAACCAGATATCCACAAACCAAAGATAGGAGAAGTCCGAAAGTTCAATCGAAAAAAATGAAGAGCTACGATCGCGCTGGATTGTATTAACCAGAAATCCATGATCGCTTCGGATCGTATTAACCAGGAATCCAAAGCCAATAAACCAGAAATCCACGATCGCTCTGGATCGTATTATCAATGAACCAGAAAACTAGAAAACCTGAAATCCAATGAAAGCGGACGATCGCTCCGGATCGTTTAGAGATAACTAGAATTGTCAGAGGACTGCAGGAATCCGATAATCTGAAAAATCAAAAGATCCATAGTCAGGAAATCAGGGAAACCCGAAATATGTAAATCCAGAATAAACGATAACTGTATATCCAGATGAGTTCAAGGCAGTCATACCAAGGCAAAACGAGGCAAGACGACCAGGAACAAGCCAGAGAATTCCAAGACGGCCTTGCCGAGGGAAGACGACCAAGGATAAGCCAGATAATACCAAGACGGTCTTTCCGAGGCAAGACGACCAAGGATAAGCCAGAGAAGGCCAAGATGAGCTTGTCGAGGTGAGACGACTAAGGACAAGCCAGATGAGGTCCAAGACGGTCTTGCCGAGGCAAGACGACCAAGGACAAGCCAGATGAAGTCCAAGACGGCCTTGCGAAGCAAGAAGACCAAACACAAGGCAGATGAGGTCCAAGACGGCCTTGAGAAGCAAGACAACCAAGGAAAATCCATGGACCGAAGTCCTTAGAATTTGCAATCCAGTTTTAGATTTCATACTCCACAAGCAAGCGTCCTTACTTTGTGAAGCAATCTTATTAAAGTTATAAAATTTTGGAGTTTTTAGTAAATCCAAAAGAAAAGTCTAATGGTTCATAATCCGTAAAGAGTATGCCTAAGGACTCGCTTATCCCCGTACACGGGTATGCGAACTTAGCCGTCTCCGATTTCAAATTCATTTGTGAAGGTGGTTTATCATCTACCAAGAGCATGCCTAGGATCTCGTCGGTTCTCATACATGTGTAAGCAAACTTAGCCACTTGAGTTCCGAAACCAGATTTATCTCAAGACAGCCTTGACGAGGCAAGACGACCAAGAGTTGCCAGAAAGGTTCAAGGCGACCTTACCTGGTACGACAACCAAGAAAGGCTATGTGACAACTGCTTATAACCCCCGCACTTAACAAGAGGAATAATACGCTGAAAGTTGTAACAGGCAGCTGTGGACCATCATCATGGTAAGATAAATATAAGCAGAATCTGTCGTGTAACTCACAGCACAGAGATAAATTATAATAGAACATATACAACAGGCACATAATAGTGAAGCATATTTGAGCAGAAACTTAAACTTTCATATCAACTAGAAAGATCCATACATCACTGGAAAACATCATAAGAGTCTGTACAAAATGCCTCACTTCAATCACTTGGAGAACACTTATCAAGCATAATAGAGGAAACATCAACTAGTATGTATAGAAGAAAGTAATACGTAAGCCTCTTGTTCGTCATCGCTCTGTAATATCGTCTCATCAAGATCTATCACCTGTCACCTGCTACCTAGTCTGCCCATCCACAACACAATGGATGAACAACCCAAGGTAATAAGAGGAACCATAAAACTTTGAGTGTCAGACAATAGTCTTAATGAGCGATAAAACAACTATCTAACATCATCAATACATATGAGAAATGGGTAGATCAACCATTTAATCTACCAACATCTACAGAGAAGAAACTCAAACTCGTCTTCCACACATCTAACAGTGATAGCCTTTAGAAATAATCAAAGTGAAAACATAGCAGACATAACAACCAGTTGTTTAGCATAGACCGTCCTAATCGAGATCATCATCCCCAAGTACAAGCCCCGAAGGCCTAAACCAACATCATACAAGCACCAAAGAGATGTCTCCTACGATGTCTAACAATCTACACAAGACGCTACAAGCAAAGCAACAAACATCCATGACTCTGGCTATCACCGCCAATCCTGCCTTGAAACCATCGTTAATCGCATGACTATCATCGATACGTATTCACACCCATCAAGTTTTTACCTAGGGTACTTGATCATTTGTCGGTCTTTTAGGCGTCCTTATTATACCTCTGCTTCGAGCCCGCTAGAAGCTAAGACAACGATAATTTCTCGTCCTTTTATATCTCTAGTCGTAATCATCGACTATTCATAAGCTCAAATCATCTTGAGCAGCCATTATCTATGAGCTCAAAGTCGTCCTCACAATTGTTGCTTTTCGTCGATCAACAAACACTTTAAAACACTTCGAACATTCCTTCTTGAACTCACGTCGAAGCCACAACCATCATCGAACCAAAAACATACATCGTTTGTTTGATATTCAACTAATAGCATTTTATCTTTTTTGCTGTGAAAAACATACCACAACATTCCTTTTTCCATTTCACAGCATTTCCAAAAAATGCTATGGTTCCCATTCACAACGTTTCAGAAATGTTCTGGTTTCTGCCTTATCCATCATGTCAGATCCTAGCACGATCCTTGCCCGATCCATGCTCCAGAGCCTGCCCTATCCATACCTTTTCACAACGTTTGTAAAACCCTGTCGGACCCAGAAAAATTTGATCCAAGCAAAAATCTTGCCCATCCACTTTTTCATCGATTGCCCTCTTGGCTGATCCACTATTTTCACGTGCCCGACCCACTCCATTTTTTACGCCAGATCCACTGCAGAGCCTTGCAAATCCAATTTTCCACCGTGTGGCCATTGCCTGATCCATGTTTTTGACGTGCCCGATCAATGCCCCGATTTTGCCCGATCCATTACTTTCTACAGCGTCTGTAAACGCTGTTAAACCCAGAAATTCCAGTCCACCCCAGTTTCGCTCGATCCATAGAAAAAACGGCCGATCCATCACCATTTTTATGCCCGATCCACTTCATTTCTTGGAGTACAAGCCAACTGATCCATGCTAAGAATACTCGATCCGATCCATTAGAACCCCCCCGATTCAATTCCAATTTGATTCAAAACTCGTGCGAAACATTCAATTTCACAAATCAGTCAAACTAAACCATCAACAATTATTAACACAACGATTTTCCATCATTCATACATAAGAAATTTGCCAAATTCATGATAAACAATAAACGAATGAAACAAATGGATCTAACTCGCAATAATACATGAATTAACGTAGAAATTTACCGATTTAAGTTGCTAGATTAGAACCTATGGTGATTCCAATAAAAATATACTTACCATGATATAGATCTAGGTGAAAACAACTTGAAATGATGAAAACAAGATCAAACAACCCATATACTTGATTGAATCTGTGTGAGAGATGCTTATCACTCATCAAATTTTCAAATTAGCTTTAAAACGATGATGTACAAATTCAAACAGCAAGAACGATCTTTAAATCACTCAGTTTGATGAGATCTACTCCCTCTTGATGTAGATCTAGCCTTCCTTGATTTAGATCTAGACTTCCTGTATGTAGATCTAAGATTTTAATGGAGGAGAGATGTATTTGATTGGAGTAGGGAGAATCTCAAACCCCTACCAAATAAGAAATGAAAACCATTCACCTTGCCTCTACCCCCTATTTATGGCCATCTAACTAGCCCACTAACGGGCCTCACCAAATTAGCCCACCAATGACTAGTTAACATGTCCAGAAATTGTGTAGCACTAAAACAGCGATTCCTCCCAAACCGATGAACCAAATCTTTAATGTGACCACACTACGAAATTGGAAACACCATTTCCATTCCAATGAAATCGATCTCAGCACCTGATTCGATCCTAGTGAAAAGTTATTCCTTATACAAAACTGACAGGGGCAAAATGGTCATAAATAAAATTGATAAAAATTATGGACATGTCCCCATCCCCATAACCAACATATCAAAATGTGAGAATGATCCAACACTCAGGGAATTAAATAAAAATATTTTACTTACGTAAAATGCGGATCGTAACATTCTTCTCCCTAGGAATTTCCCCCCGAAATTCCAAGCAAGCACAAGCAACCAAAATAATTCTGCATGACTACCATCCAGAAATAGCCAATTTACCATCCAAACTAGCATCCATCAAGCCATGAATCCATAGCCTTAGCCTGGCACGTGGAATTCTAACGAATAATAGTATAAGCTATAATGGTGTAAGGTGACACGACATTAATGGATCATACCAACGAAGAGTTCTAGATGGATCGTCTTCATACTCTCTTCCATTTCCCATGTAAAATCGTTATCATCTTCACTCCACTGCACCTTGACTAGCTTAACCGTCTTCCTCCTAAGCTGTTTCGTGTCATTCCCCACAACGCGAAGCGGCTTACGAGGTCTCGTAACTACGGATTCGACTTCTAGGTCTTCGTACTTCTCTGGAGATACCACCACATTTAAATCATGCACACACTTCCGTAAATACGACACATGGAAAACATTGTGCATACTCGACATCTTCTCAGGTAAATCGAATCAATACGCGAGCTTTCCAATTCGCTCACTATTGAAAATGGTCTAACGAACCATGGTGCTAACTTTCATTTACTTCCGAACCAAACAACATGCTTCAACATCGAAATCATTACGAAAACCATATCACCAACGTCGAATTCCAAATCCTTACGGTGCTTATCAGCATAACCCTTCTGACGATCTTGGGTTGCCTTCATTCGTTGTCGAACGATCTCGATCACTAACTATGCTCTTCGGGATACCATGGAATCGAACAATCCATGTTATATAGCTCAACCAACTTCGATGCTATCCTAGTCGATCTGACAGGAATAAACCTCGTGCTTTTGATTAAACGATCCACATGACCCAAATTCCTTCGTTTCCTGCCCTGGTTACAGGTAGTCCATCGATATTTGGTCCCACTTCCATGTAGGAACTTCCAATGGCTAAAGCAATCCACTCGGCTTCTTCTGTTCAGCTTTCACGAGCTCACAGTTCATGCACTTGGAAATAAATTTTCTAACATCCCTCTTCATCCCTTCCCAGTAGTAAGCTCGCTTCATGTCCCGATACATCTTGTTACCACCATAATGAATCGTCAACTTCGAGTGATGACATTCCCTCAGAACCTCATCTCTCAATCCATCAATATCAGGAATAACCAGTCATTCTTGTTTTTGAAGCCAACCACCTCGATCGACCTCGAACTCCTTATTCCCTAGTTCCAACTTCTGGATAATCTTGACAAACTTTAATTCACGCTTTTGGCTATTGCCAATCCCTTCGTTAAGGGTAGGTCTTATTGACAAGCTTGCCAACATCTAGGGCTCTAACTCACATCGAGGCCTAAAATCAAATCCTGCCAAGTACTCGAGGTGCTTCCACTTTGAAAACATTGCTCCCAATCCTTCATGTCTTCGACTTAATGCATCTGCAACTGCGTTATCTTTATCAGGGGTATAGACTATATCAAAATCATACGATGTCTGAAATTCTAACCACCGTTGTTACCAAAGATTCAAATCCTTTTGGGAGAAAAGATAATTCAACGACTTGTGATCTGTAAACAACTCGAATCGTACTCCCAACAGGTAATGTCTGCACATCATTAGAGGAAACACTATCGCTGTCAACTCCAAATCATGAGTTGGATAATTCCTTTTGTGTGGCTTTAGTTTTCGACTTGCGTAGGCCACAACGCTATCCTTCTACATCAGCATTGCTCCAAGTCCAGTACCACATGCATCAATGTATACCTATAACACCCCACACCGTTCTATGCCCAAATTTCGATAGAACTCAAACACGTCTAAGCATGAAGCATGTAAATTTGTACCTATAAAAAAATGAGCATGAGCATAATCAGAGACAATAAGATAACTCACAGCGAAAACAGAATAGGATAAAATAGTATTAACTCAAGTAGCTATCTTTTTAAAGTAAGTCAATTTGCCAATACCGAGCATGAGAGAGAACGATAACCGAAATCCAAACTAAAGAACCTGTGAGAATTCGACCTTCTCTAGAAACCTGAGAGGTTGTAATGAGGAGGGGTGTCAGAACAATAATATTCTGGTGAACAGGAAATGTACTGCACAGATTATAATACATAGATGTATCCCATTTGGTTCAACTCAAGATGTATGCTTACCAAGGTTAGTGATTCTAGACTAACCTTGTAAATGTTTATGCACGACTCTACTACTTTTCCCAAAGTAGTAATCCCATAGTATAATACCGAGATGGAACATTTATGCATTCACTTGTGAAACCTTTATACTAGAACATGGCTGGTTATTTAATCGAGGGTAGACCCCTAATTACAGAGTTTATATATGTATGTATGTATGTATGTATATGTGTGTGTGTGTATATATATATTCATTCGCTCATCCTTTATTATTTAACACCTCACTATTAATGATAGATTGGACGGATTCTCCCTAATCGCTTAAGAACATAGGCATACCTGTACTTTGTATTCCTGGGTGATTTATTTAATGTTAACATAAACTAAAGGGCACTAGCTACGGGCCCTATTAGTTAAGGCTTCTGTCATTCATCCATATACCCTTGCCCCACGTAAGATGGGAGAGGGTATCTTATCGCACGCCATACCATCTAGCTGACCTTATTGGATAATCATCTTAATCGCTTACTACTTCTCGTAGGATTGGTAGCCATATCAGACATTTTTAAGTTTCCAAGTTTGGGTAGGCCCCACACACGCCATTTAAGACCCCTAAACTGAAAGATCTACTCCCAGGTGGACTCCTCGACCCAAGTCACTTAAGACTTAAGAAAGCGGACCATACACGAAGATTATTAAGCTTGTACCCAATTAGCCTTTAATACCTCTTCTTATGTGAATAAAGTGGGCCGCGTTATTGAGTCATTCATGTTTAGTTTCACTTCACGGAAATACTACATGCACACGATTACTTTTCGTCACGGGTTCCCATGGTTAATAATGTTTCACATCATTAACCAACTAAGTCCAATCCTAACTTTTAATTATAAGTTCTATATTAATTAATATAAGTAAGAAAAGCTATATCCTTCTTACCCTAGGATATTTATTTGATTATTTCCCTAATTGAGCTTAGTATTTTTTTTTGAAACTTAATTGAACTTAGTATTTAAACAACAATTAATACCCATTTATCCCCTTTTTATTTCATTTATTTCTGTTCATATGTTTATTTCCCTCTACCATAACGGTCATATTTTTTTACGGCAACAATTAATCTTTAATTTCCTTTCATTACCATTGTTACGATTAATGTCATTTATGAGCCTAACGACCATAATTTTCTTAAGACATTAATTAACAATGGATATCTTTATCTTATAAGTCCCGAAGTATCTATTTGTTGTATCCCAACAGACATTATTATTCTTATTTATTTATTAATTGCCTGTTATATATATATATATATATTTGTGCACCAGACCTCTCAAATTAAGTTGACCACTTGTGGATGCTGGATTTGCCGGTCGGTTTCGAGCAGACTTCTACTAAGTCGAACTTAACCTTATGTCTTAGTACAGTTATATTTTCGCACTAGACCCCTCACATTAAGCTGATCACCTATGGATGTTGGATATGTCAGGTAGTTCCGGGCAGACTTCTACCACATGTTGAGCTTAAATTCGTGTCTTAATGCAGTTATAATTCAAATTTCCTAATTGGGGTATACAACATTAATCCTAGTCAATTAAGGAATTGTAATCATTACCTCATTAAATTCACCTTCCCCCAATCAACATCGGTTATAATTATTATTTATTTATTTGTGTCCCTACTTATAACAATCAATTTTATTAATTGCTACAATGGTCACCCCAAATATATTCATTTAATATGGATTACATTTATGTGTATGCTTCCATAAAATGAATACCGTTCAAACATTCAATATAATGTATATTTTGTCGTTTTACGTAGATTCATACGGATGATATATGTATATTTATATTTATATTTTGCGCGGTCAACGTAGTTATGTTCCTTCTTCTTTTTTATTGTTAAATTTAAAATTTTGGTTTCGTTAATAACCAAACCTTTCTTTTTGCATTCAATCTTGCCTAAAGGTTACAAAAAGACCATCAGTTATAATTATTGTAAATTATGTCTGATAAATGGAATAGATATATTTCAAAATCACAAGATATATATATATATATATATATTATGTATATTTTGGAATAGTTGATGCAAACTACGCACAAATATGTACATTTATATTTATATGTATATTTTCACACCTTTTCCCTTTTACAATTTTTTTGTCATATTCCTTGAGAAGTCAAAATAATGTCTTTTTGTTCAAAAAGAGGCAAACGACATATTTACAACAATTAAACCAAAGTCTCAACAACATGGAACACAAATAGGCATGTGTATTTTTTTTAATTTAAATCACATGATTCAACATTGCATCTTTTTAATCAAAATCAAATAATTTATCTTTTTAACATTGAAACTAGAGATTTGGAAGAAAACTACATCTAAACAATGTTATTGGGACCGATTTCCAAATCTTTAATGTCTTATAACAACCACAATATAATTTCCAACATAATTGTAGGCGATATGTGTAAACAATTTAAGTAAACCTATAATTTATATTATTCCTAACCACAATTCACAATTTTCAAGTTTTGAAAATATTTATTAACAGATCTGATAGGTGCCAATTCAAATTAAATAATATTATGAACAGATCTGATGATAATAGACATATATTTTGGGATATAATTCAAACAAGATAAATAGGCTATTTTAACTTTGTACGTAAATTTCCCACTCACCTAAAAGCATCCAAATCTAAAATCTGAATAAATTTTTAGGCTTACAATTCCCAAATTCTTATAAATCTACAATTATTCTGGAAAGGGAATACTTTCAGATCTGTAGATATGCAAGTAAATAGGAAAAGGGGGAGGATTTGATGTAGAATAGCTTAGCCGTCAGTTCATGTTATTTTCCATTTAGATCTGATAATACTTTTCATTCTATATTATTTACATTTTATTGTTGTATATGAATATAATTTTGATTAAGAAATTTGATTGGAAGAGAAAGGGAAATGGTAGAGCTACGTTGCTGTCTATAGATTTGTGTGGAAAAGAAGGAATTACCCCTTTATTTTTGTGAATATTAAACACACATCCCTATTTTCAAAGTTAATTAGAATGGCATTCCTCATGTTTTTAAAATGTAAATCTGATCGCTGTTTTCAAAAGTTATGTGTTTTACGTGTTTTGGTCAGAGTTTTGTGCACTGTTCATAAAAAAATTCTAAATTATGCAAATATTCCCAGAAGACACGGAAACAAAAAAACTTGCATACATGTGTGCAAGTATTCACAATAGTTGCAACATGTATACAAGTATTCATGAAGTAGTTGACGTTGAAATCTTCAGGAATTATTGCATACATGTGTGCAACTATTTTAACCTATTTGCACACATGTATGCAAATATTGCATGAAGGTTTCATGTTGAAATATATGTCTGCGTATTGTTGCACACACGTGGGAAAGTATTCTGAAATACCTGCATGCATGTATGCAAATAAATATGAAGTGGTTTGCATGCATGTGAATTTTTGCACACTTGTATGCAAGATTTCTGTAATACTTGCACGTCTGAATGTAAGAAAAGCAACAAGGATGCATGACTGAAATACTTGCACGGATGTATGCATGAAATTCAAAATATGTGCATACTAGTATGCAATTAACTGCAGTTTCGTTTTTTCTGTAATTTTGGTTTTTGACGTGTTTTTTGATGGTTTTACGATCTGAAATTTTTTATGTGTACATGTTTTATTTAGGGTGCGTTTTTTACAAGTTCCTATTAAGGTTTTAAATTAGGCTCAGATCCGATCATAAACTTATTGTAAATTTAGTCCCTATTTTTTGAAAATTCACTAAAAAATAAAAAAATGTAAATTCATATTTAAATTAAGCATGCATTCGACAAAAAATCCAAATAAAAAACCATCGAACAAAGCATCAAAAACGAAAAAACAACATAACTGCAGTTAAGTGCATAATAGTATGCATATATTTGAATTTTCCTCCATACATCTGTGCAAGTATTCCATTCATGCGTCGTTGTTTGTTTTTGTTGCATACATCTGTGCAAGTATTGCATAATTCTTGCATAAAAGTGTGCAAAAAATTCGTAGGCTAAATTTCACTTGAGTTTTCTTCATGCAAAACATGCATATATGCGTGCAAATATTTCAAATAGTTGCACACATGTATGCAAGTTTCGGTCCAGATTTTTAAGCCAAAACAGCTTATGCAACAGTTGCACTTATGTATGCAATTATTGGTAATAGTTGCATTCATGTATGCAGCTATTGGTAATAGTTGCATATATGTATGCAACTTTTTTTTTAAATTGCGTGGACTTCCGAGAATATTTTCAGAATTTAGATTTTTTTTTATACGTCAATGCCTTTTTTAGCCAAAAAATGAAAAAGGCGGAAGTTCAAAAATAAGGGGCGGGTTTGAATGAAAACTTAGGGAGGTATGTGAGCCTAATTAAGTTTGGTTTTAGATATGTGTGCCTAATTTTCACTTTTATTCAAATACGAATTTAAGTGGTTTTTTTTAGTGAATTTTCAAAAAATAGGGATATAATTTATAACAGTTTTGGTTCGGATGTGAGCCTAATTTTGAAACTTAATAAGGACCTTGCCAAACGCACCCTTTATTTATAGGAGTGGAATTGGTCATTAACCATTAGATTTATTTAAATAAACATCCGTCCGTTTATATTATATGATATAACGAAATTTTCCCTCACAACCTAGTCGTCACTAGGCTGGTTGTAACACCATACGTCAGTTAATGTCACTTACTAAAGGAATGCATTAACTTTCATGGAGCGTTATAAGAGTATAGAACATAACATCCCAAGACAGATAAATAAAATGGTACTTAAAAATTCAAAATTTATTCATTGCAGCGGAAAAGCAAAACATGTTTGGTCACAACATCAAAACCACATACTAAAGCCAAGAACACAAATATCCATCTTAAACAAAATTATTATCAGAATACATAAAAGCAAAACCATAATCCCACTCCAAATAGACATAATGAAAAAGAGATAAAACTGAGCATTACTTTCAACACTTCCAAGCACTTCAAGAAGAAAGAGATTCGAGTCAAGCTTCACTAACCCTACCCTGAGGACCTGGGGGGAAAGATAGAAAAGAGGCGAAACAAAAAGGGTCAGACATAAGTCTAGCGAGTCTAGTGACTTTAACAATATAATCAGTAAAGTAACAGGATAAGAACATAAACTGGATATAAGAGATGACTGTAACATAAAAATATATGACAAGGTGAACAAGGTAAGCAAGATAGGACATTGACTGCGCTCCTAACACTGTAAGATATGCTCTGCACCGTACCAACATATTACTTACATACTAAAAGATGATCCCTCCCTACTAATCATAAGAATGGTAACTTCGTGTACTCCAAGCTGCTCTCATAGGTTCCCACTTGCTCCTACCATCACTAGTTGTACCCACTACCCTCCCCATTCGATCGGCTTCCTAACCTCGTACAAACCTGTGCTGGTCCCACAACAGGGTGTATCACTCCCTAAGGTGGCAACCCCAATACTACTGAAATGCATAGCTTATACCTACACGATACAACAACGTCTTACCTACCAGTCGGGACCCACGCTCGCACATGACTCCGTTGGACTTGCACTGCCATCGCTAACTCTTTATTGACCTCTTACAATTAACCTCAGTAAGCGTGTCCCTGTCCTCGACCTAGTTCGAGCTCATATATATACTAAAATGGGTTACTGGTTGAAAAGGGTCCACACACTTGACACAGGCTTCCCTCCTAAGCTTGGTCCCCACTAGGAATTCCCACTTAACCCCTCTTTATCCCCATGTCTAATCACATGTCTCATCTTGGTTAAGTGCTTTTATTATGTTTCACATGCTACCGATGTTACCCACTTAACCCTTTATTATCCTCATGTCTAATCACATGTCTTATCTTGGTTAAGTGTTCATTAATTCATTATAACCGTAATCTTGCAAGACCTCCCACATTAGATTACCGTTTTGCGGTTGCTGGATTTGCCGGGCGGTTCCGGGCAGGCTTATACTGCAATCCAAATCTAACCTCGTGTCTTTGCATTATTGCGCATCTAATTCCTGCCTTTGATCTCTCATATTAGATTACCGTTTCCGGTTGCTGGATTTGTCGGGGGGTTCCAAGCAGGCTTATATCTCAATCCGAATTTAACCTCGTGTCTTAGGCGTTTGTTATCACTTTCTTGATTCAATCCCCAATTTCAAATCTTGGATTATAATATATTCCAATCACCCATTATTTCCAATCTAGATTATGTTTATAATTTTAATCCAAATTATACCTATAATCTCATGTGTACAAGTTATGCCAATTTATGCCCAAACCAATTTCCATAGTCATCAATAACTTATGCCAAATCTCATTTTATTACATATTTCCCAAACATTTCCCAATCGTTCCAACGTTATTCGTACGTAAATCTCAACGTAATATGCTTAGGCTCGAACTTAGCCTAATATCAAAAAGGAAAAAAAGTAATGAAGAAGGGGAGAGAATCAAAACATCCAAATTGGCATAAACATATAGATGGGCATGTGAAATGAATAACGATAAAGTATATCAGATAGGCATATGATAATAGCAATTGGGTATGAATCTGAAGGATAACAAATTACAAAACTTGATATGATTCATCTTATTTACATGCATATACATCAGATCCAATTTACAATCCTATCACAATTACTTTTTAATTCAATTATATGTGAAAGTGACATAAACTCACAGCGATAGGATTCTTAGAAAAGAGAATTAGGCGTTGTTGTATAAAATTTGATCTTGAATAATCTCTACTTTGATTGTTTGTAGATCTGATCTTCTTATTGAAATACTCCAATTCTGATATGTTTTGGTGCAGAAGAAAGACTAGTTTAGATTAGAGCAGCATGGAGACGCCATGGATGAAAACAATGAGATTATGGTTAGGTTTAGGTGTTTATTTATAGGTGTATTAGGTGAATTAGGACCTTTAGATTGGATTAGGAACTATCTGAACCATCCAGACCAGAAAAACACGTCATCCAGCCAATCCCAGAAAAACATGTCGTCAGATACAGATCTGGCCAATGGAGGTCGACTCCCCAGTCGACCCCCCTCCCCAGTCGATTCCCCTTGGGGGGATCGACACCCACGAGCGGGAAATTTCCCGCTCACCTATTTTGGGTTGGATTTCGAATTTTGAACTGCTTTGGTTATTTAATTATTATTTAATTAAATTATGCTTTAAACTGAAATCTTCTAAGCTTCATAACTTCTTCATACAATATCTTATTTATGCAAACCCGGACCCTATCCCAAGCAGAATTCCGAGACGAACGCAATGGCACAGCCAGTTTCCCTTATTTCTTCTTCTAAAAATTAAGTATTCTTTGATTTCCTAATTTTAATATTTTAAAATTACGGGGTGTTACATTCTCCCCTCCTTAATGGATTTCGTCCCCGAAATCTTCAAGTTAAGAAGAATGTATATCCTACCATCCAATCATCCATCTACTCATCCATCATCCACAAACATTCATTGTCCTTAAAAGATTTCTAATGCTATATGAACATATGCAAAAGTGTGTGTAGATGTTCTTCATCTAATGCAAAGATCAGGCGTTAAGCTTCTTAATGCGAATTATGTTAGTGCCATGAGTCCAACATGTATGCAATTATTCCTAACTCACTTTATAACTTCTATATGAGTGCACAATCATTCACTCAAATGCAACATCCATATGATAACACATCAAATTTCAATCAATATACAAACATATGTATTTTTATGCATGCAATATGAAAGTGACTGAGCCGATCTTAGTGCCTAAAGTGTGTGTAAATGCATCCATGAGCAATCACTAGCAAACACTTGCATCCGCCAAACATAACGTGTCTCAAACACATGTTTATAACCATAGGATTTTATACCTAAAGATCGAAGATATAATCGAGAGGATACACTAAACGATAGAACAAGTATAAACAAAGCGGTAGAAAAAGGAGAAGTTAAGAACATACCCTCAAAAAGAAAAGGGTGCGACGCGCGTATCTTGTCTTCCGTCTCCCAAGTCGCGCCTCCCTGATCATCTCCCCATTGGACTTTAACCAACTTGACCTCTCGGTTGCGTAACTTCTTGACCTCCGACCCAAGGATGCATGTAGGAACTTGTCTAACCGTGGCATCTCGCTCTACTTCCACTTCTCTAAGCATGCTCGGCTCTATTACTTCCGCGGTATCATGTAAACACTTTCTTAAATGCAATACATGAAAAACATCATGAACACCACTAAGCTTCTCAGGCAACTTCACTCTGTAGGCCATATGTCCAATTCTTTCTGTAATGGGGAATGGCCCTACGAGCCTTGGTGCTAATTTCCCTACAGAACCAAAGCGAACTACGTTCCTCAATGGTGACACTTTAATAAAAACCGTATCTCCAACATCGAACTCAAGATCGGCTCGTCTCTTATCACCGTATGACTTTTGCCGGTCTTGTGTCGTCTTTATGCGTCTTCGAATCAAGTCTATCTTCTCCGAGGTTTCCCTAACCATCTCGGGCCCAAGCAAAATCTTATCCGTAGATTCCCACCAACAAGTCGGTGATCGGCAAGGTCGTCCATATAAAGCCTAAAAAGGTGCCATGTCAATACTAGTCTGATAGCTGTTGTTGTAGGCGAACTCTACTAATGGAAGGTGTTCTTCCCATGTCCCTCCAAAATCCAAGATGCATAACCTCAAAAGATCTTCTAGAATTCGATTCACTATTTCTGTTTGGCCGTCCGTCTGAGGGTGATAAGAGGTGCTCAAACACAATTGTGTTCCTACCGCCTCTTGCAAGCTCTTCCAAAACTCACTAATGAAAATGGGATCTCGATCGCTTACGATACTAGAAGGTATGTCGTGTAGACGAACTATCTCTTGGAGACAAACATATGCTAACCATGCCGCTGTTCTTTTACTCTTAACGGGAATGAAATGAGCGCTCTTAGTAAGTCTATCTACTACTACCCAGATCCCCGTATTACCCTTTCTTAACCTCGGCAACCCGTCGACGAAATCCATGGAAACACTTTCCCATTTCCACTGTGGAACCTCTAAAGGGTGAAGTGAACCACCAGGCTTCTTTTGCTCAGCCTTGACTTGCTGGCACACCAAGCATCTAGAAAAGAACTCATTCACATCCTTCTTCATTCCAGCCCAAAAGAAAACTTGCTTCATGTCCTTATACATTTTGTCACCACCGGGATGTATGGTCATCTTAGAACGATGTTCTTCTTCAAGGATTGTCCTTCTCAAATTCTCGTCTCGTGATACACAAAGTCTTCCATCTCTACGCAACCAACCTTTTTCGTCTATAGTATACCTACTAAGATGGCTCAAAGACTCCCCTCTTATGATCTTGTCTACTATCTCTATCAACTGTGGGTCATCTCGCTGTGCCGCTCCTATCTGTCCCAAAAGCGTAGGTTGCACCTCTAATGATGCCAACAAACCGGGTACAAAATCGATAGAGCGTCTAAAGTCAAAGGAAGATATGTACTCTAAACTCTGCCGCTCGACAAACAAAGGGCTCAAAGTCAACCTCTTTCTACTCAAGGCATCAGCCACAACGTTACCCTTGCCAGGGTTATATGCAATCTCAAAATTATAGGATGCTAAGAACTCCATCCACCTCTGTTGCCTTAAGTTTAGATCTTTTTGAGAGAACAAGTATTTTAGTGACTTATGGTCTGTATACAACTCAAACCTCTCACCAAACAAGTAATGGTGCCAAGACTTAAGTGCAAAAACTATGGCAGCTAATTCTAAGTCGTGGGTAGGGTAATTCCTCTAATGGACCTTCAACTGCCTTCCACCATAACATATCACTCTTCCCTCTTGCATCAAAACTGCACCAAGCATCGGTTTACACTATGAACGATCTACTCCCATCTGGCAAAACTAAAACTAGAGCTATCGTCAAAGCCCTCTTCAAACGTTGAAAAGCATCATCACAGTCAACATCCCAAGAAAAGGTCAAATTCTTTTTCGTTAACCGATTAAGTGGGGCTGATATCTTAGCAAAGTCCTTGATGAACTTTCGATAATAGCCCTCCAAACCAAGAAAACTTCTTACTTCTGTTGCATTCTTAGGAATCTTC
Source organism: Allium sativum (assembly GCA_030737875.1). NCBI lineage: Eukaryota > Viridiplantae > Streptophyta > Magnoliopsida > Asparagales > Amaryllidaceae > Allium > Allium sativum. The sequence continues at coordinate 544,504,880 of CM060920.1, read as the reverse complement.
CAATCTTGGATTGCCACTACCTTCGCGGGATCCACTGCTATCCCTTCTTTAGAGACCACGTGCCCTAAGAATCTTATCTCCTTCCTCCAAAAGTGACATTTGGAGAACTTAGCCTTAAGCCGATGTACTTGAAGGGTCTCTAAAACTTCGCTAAGATGTAAGGCATGATCTTCCTCGCTTCTAGAGAAGATTAGGATATCATTCATAAAGACTACCACGAATTTGTGTAGAAACTCCCTAAACACCCTACTCATCAGGCCCACGAAATATGCAGGTTCATTCGTCAAACCAAAAGGCATGACAAGCCATTCAAAGAAACCATCCGGAGTTCTAAATGCAGTCTTATCTATGCTGTCCTCGGCCACCCTTAGCTAATGAAATCCTGTAGCTAAATCCAACTGCGAGAAAATCGAAGCACCAACCAACTGATCGAACAAGTCATCTATCCTCGGTAATGGGTGTCTGTTCTTCTTTGTGAGCTTATTCTGCTCCCTATAGTCCATGCACAATCTAAGCAAACCATCAGTTTTCGTGGCAAAAACAACTGGAGCACCCCACTCCGAGACACTTCTTCTTATGAACCCTTTCTTAAGCAACTCTTTCACTTGTTTATTAAGCGCTCTCCTTTCTCTTGGAGCCATGTGGCGCAAAGGCAATGCAACTGGCTTTGCATTGTCCACCAAATATATACGGAAATCTATATCCCGTTTTGGAGGTAAGCCCCTAGCCTCCTCAAAGACATTTGCATACTCACGGACTACTCGAACAGATTGCAAATCATCAATAGATGTGTCAACAGATTCTAGGTAGCTAAGCATAACAGAACCCTTAGGGTCGCATGAGATATCGAGAGTATTCCCCAAACTAGTCAACAATCTAATTACCCTCTTCTCATAGTCGAGAATGGCACCATACCTGGTTAGCCAATCCATTCCTAGAATCAACTCATAGTCCATGAAACCAAGCACATAAGCGTTGCATTCGAACTCAATGCCATACACCGATATTCTCAAATCTCGACATGACATAAACAGATGAGCCGTACCCCTAATAGGATTTGAGACAACAACGGGATCCACTACTATACTAGTATCTAGGTGTAGAGACTCAACAACAAAGCAGATATAAACAAATGTGAAGCGCCAGAATCAAACAAAGTACGTACAGGATGATCGAAAAGGAAAATCAAACTTTCAACAGAAATGTTTCTACCTTTCTCTTGCGCAGGTACCAAGAGAGCATGAATCTGCCCTCCAGAAGTAGATCCTGTCCTCTGTCCTTGCCCTTATCCTTGCCTCCTTGGGCAGTCTTTAATCATATGTCCTGGCTCACCACATTAGAAGCAACCCGTCCTCTTCTTCTTCCTACAGTCCTTCTTCAAATGGTCAAGTATTCCACAATTGTGACACTTTCTTTTCTTTGAACCCTTGTTGTCCTTACCACCCTTCTTTTGTTGTTGTTGTGCCTTCTTTGGATCCCCTTTCTTATCCTGTGCCTTATTAGCACCTTTCTCCTCTTCATGTATCAATGCCATATTAGCAAGATTCTCGAAAGTACCCCCATAGGAATGTGGGGCACAGCCAACCCGTGTAATGGTTCATTCAGACCCTTCGCAAATCTCAAAGCCTTCTTATGTGGTGTATTAACTAATTCCATACCAAATCTTGCTAACTGGTTAAACTTGTTGACGTACTTCTTCACAGACAAGTTTCCTTGTTTCAAAGCCAAGAACCTCTCCATGTATAAACTCTCCTCTGCTTGTGAAAGAAATTTCAACTCGAAACTTTGTCTAAAATCCATCCACGTCTGCACTGCACGTCCTCCATTAGTTACTTCCCACCAAAAGGAAGCTTCATCCTTCATTAACCAAGCAGCTAGCTGAACCTTCCTTCCATCGTCTATCTCAAAGATACTAAATAAGTCTTCCACTTCCTTGAGCCAATTCCGAGCCTCAACAAACGTCTCAGTTCCATAAAACGGTTTTCCGCCCATCGCACGGAAGTCTTTGCATATCTTAGAAAAATCGTCTACACAGGGAGGAGGAGGAGGAGGAGCGGCTGCTGCTGGGGGAGGAGGAACGTTTGCTGGGCCTGCGGTAGCAGCCCTAGTGTAACACCCCGCCTCCGCTAGGGTCACTCGCAAGGGAATGCACTAGCTTTAGAGGGGCATTATTGGTAAACATGCACAGAAATATCACAAGACAGAACGTATAAAATAGCGGAAGTAAAATCAAACTTTCATAACATTAATAAATAAGGTCTAAAGCCTTTTACATCAGAGTACATCAAAACCTGTCTTGCAATAGTAAAGAAGCATAAAAACTTTTTCATAAATTATTCCCCAAGTAAAACAGTAAGTAGCCATAGCCAAGAAAAGTCCAAGCCATCCATGATGACCTTCAAGCAGAAGAAGTCTGAACTAAACAACAGTATTTCCTCCCTGTAACCTGGGGGGAAACGGAAGACAAGAAGCGAAAGAAAACGGGGTCAGTCATAAAGACTGGTAAGCCCTATCTACTATCAGCATATAAACTAGTAAAGTTAACTGGCATGAGGAACTGAGATGAACATAAGCATGATAACAAGATAGATAAGCTAAATCAGAATAACAGGATAACTACTGAACTAAGGTATCATGATAAACTACGGTGTCATGATAAATCAAGGTATCATATCGTCAGACTTCTATCAAGTATACTATCCCAAGGTATCTACCCCGTCTAACATCCCACGGTATCTATTCCGTATATTCTTCCTGGTTCTAACATGTATATTTGCTCTGCACCCTCCTTACTAGTATCCCAGCCTTGTTATGTGTTAACCATGAATGTCCCTTACTCAAAATCGTGTAATGGTCCATGTCAACCTAACATATCGCATATATAGGTTACTCAAATCATATGTTTCTTTCCATATATATAAGTTCAGTCCTTTGCCGTACCTCGTACGGGCTTCCTCATGTCGTATTATCCTTGAAATCGTTTGGACTGTCACCCTTGTTCTAGCTAGGCTCTTCCATATGAATCATCGTTTGAACTACTAGGACTTACGCCACCTAGCACCACTAGGGATTACGCTTACCTATTGCACGCTTTCGTATTTTGGTTTGGGTTAAACCACCTAGGCCACTAGGGATTACGCTAACCCTCAACCGCGCCCTTTTTCCCACGCAATCATCGTGAATCGTTTTTCTATAACTGTATGCACATGTATCACATCGTGCCATCCGAGTCCTGTCACAGGGCAAAACAAGAAATACAGGACTCGGTCGGGAGCTTTAGATTTATCTGCCGATGCAGATACTAAGGTCTGCTTTTCTACATGTGGCTATGGTCCCACGAGACCCCTCCCTCAACTAGTGAAAGGCAACACAAGAGAAAATCTTGCATGAGAACTACACTCCGGCCAGCCCACATCCTATGGCCTACCTCACCCATAATTAGATAGCAAATTATGGTCTGTTGGGTGTTCCCTGCCTTTCCGTACGTACACGCTTGACTCAAGATGGTAGATGATCGACGAACTTGCTATCTCGGGCACCTTATGTATTCGTCGACTCACTGCTATCCACCCCAGTCTTTAGGTCGCTCGCATAGCAACCAAGGCATATTCTTGGTTCTTCTACCGCAGACCTCAACCTCTCGTGAGCCTAGTATAATGACCTGGCAGCTCACAGAGGGATCCCAAGAATATCCTCACGTTCCCCGAAGCCGCTGCTTCGTTACCCAGTTCGTTGGAGCCTTTATCTAAATCAGATAGCCTGCTCCTACACGCATACTTAAACGTTGACCAAACGTATCGGGTTACTAATCTATCTGAGAAATGGTCCAAATTTCCTTGACTAAGAATTATTACTTAGTTTCCCTTAACTAAGGTTTACCACTTAGCCTTATTTCCATAATCCTTGTTAACTATGGTTATTTACCTAATCCTCCGAATTAGGGTTTATCTAATGGGTTAAGTATCACTTAAGTTCATAACTTAGCCCGTCTACAAACCATGTCAAAATTGGCTAAGTATCCAAGTCCAAGACTTAACCCTACAAACCATGTGTCAAGTTGGCTAAGTATATTAAGCAATTTATAACTTAACCTCGTCTAATTATCATTTTAGATTGGTTAATTATATAAATTAACTTGACCTTGTCAAATTACCGAGTCAAATCGGTCAAGCGTATTCAAGTGATTCGTGACTTAGCCTTATCATGTTTTCACGTTAGATTGGTTAAGTATAGGTTAACTTAACCCCATCAAATCATCATGTATAACTGGTTAAGTATAAGTTGCTTAACCCCATTAAATTATCACGTTAAGTTGGTTAAGTATTGGTTACTTAACCCCATTAAATTATCAAATTTATATTGGTTAAGTGTTTAACTTAACCCCATCGAATTACCGTGTTTAGATTAGTTAAGTGTGGATTACTCAACCCCATCTAATTACCGTGGTTAGATTAGTTAAGTGTCAATTACTTAACCCCATCTAATTACCGTGTTTAGATTAGTTAAGTCTTAATTCCCCATCCATTAACTGTATCTTTTGGTTAAGTGTCACTAAGAAAACTTACTTAACCTTGCCAATTTATTATGTTGGATTGATTAAATGTTGGTTAACTTAATCCCCGTCCACTAGCCGTATAAAAATGGTTAAGTGTCATTAGGCAAATCAAATCACTTAACCTACCCAACCTTGTCATGTTTTGTTAAGTATCATTAGCCTAATCAATTTACTTAACCCATTTGTCCATGTCATATTTGGTTAAGAGTCATTAATCAAATTAACTTAACCCTATCATGTGACATTAATTACTTAATGCACCCCAACCTCTCACATTAGACTTTGTTGTGGTTACTAGTTAAGCCGGTCGGTTCCGGGTAGCTTTACACCACAACTTGGTCTAACCTCGGGTTCAAGCACAACATGACCAACTTCTCACATTGGGTCCTATTGTTTGCAACTACTAGTTAGGCCGGTCGGTTCCGGGTAGCTTTACGTTGCAAACTCAACCCAACCTCGAGTTGACCACACTTATATTATCTAAGTGTCATGTTCATCATGTTTCCAAAACATGTTACAAATTTTTCAAGCATTTGGGTAGACCTAACTTAATAGGTAAATTCCCAAAGGGTAGACCTAACTTAATAGGTAAATTCCCAAGCTTATGTTTTATGCATACTTACATGTCAACTTTCATGTTATATTTCAAGTCATGTTTTCAAGTTGTATTTTCATGCCATTAGAAATTACCCATAACATAACCCAACGCTTTTAAACTCGCATATACGTTCGCAACAACGTAATGGATTAAAAGAAGAGACTTGGCAAAAGCATGACAAAGATGGATATTAAGCCACAAATTAATCATGGTAGCGAATGAGGCACAAATGTGTTCATTAGCTTGCATATACCATTGTTAAGCCTCAAAAACATGCATAAACTCAAACTTGGCACATAAGCGAACCATGGTGATAAACAACATGGAATGATGACAAGTAACTCGCATATGACCTCACATAAGGGTTATGGCTTCATATGCAAGTTGACATGAAGGTTATAAGGGTTCTCATGTTGCATAATGCAACATTTCAACATAAAGGTCAAAGCTTTATGACCACAAGACCAAGGTAATGACTTTATAAGCTTGCATAAGATGATAGCATGCTACATACTAATGTTTAAACCCACTTACAACATGTCATATTAAGTTTAAAGTTCATATCTAATAGTAGGAGAAGGGCTTACCTTGCTATGAAGGCCTAAATCGATTAAACCAAAGCTTATGATGAAGCCTATGCATGCCATCACCCAAAAACCCAAAGATGGATGCACCAAATCACTAAAAACACCATCTTTATGAACAAAGATCATAGCTTTTGCCTTGAAATCAACTTGAGAAGCTCTCATACTAACATAGGGACTCTCTAACACTCTCATGATCATGAAACCTCTCATAGAAATGAAGTGGAGGCTAGGATAGTTGAGTGGAGGCCATGAGAGTAGAAATTTGGCCATAGTTTAGTTACATGAGTGAATAATGAGGGTTTAGGGGTAGGTTTAGGGTCTTTTTATAGAGATTAGGATAGTTTTAGGCCCTTAGATTAACCCTAGGACCAACCTGAACCGTCAGATTTCAAACCAGGCCCAAAAACCTAGCCAAGATAGAAAATAAGTGCACCAGACCAGAATCAGCCGACAGGGCAAGTCGACAGCCCTGTCGACATGCCTGTCGACATGCCTGTCGACTTGTCTGGGCGGGAATTTTCCCGCCTGGCCCCATTTCTGCATGTTCGAAATTCAAATTTCCCGAAAACTTCTTCGGGCCTTAACCGGGTCATACGGACTCCGATTTTCGAAAACTCGGACTCTATTTCGCATATTTTTCCGAGACGAACGCAATGGCATAGCCCGTTTTACTTGATTCAGAATTTAAAATTAAATTCTGCCTTGATTCTCGTTTTAACATGTTATTGAAATACGGGTTGTTACACCTAGCCACCAGATACCTTCTGAACCAGCCTGGTATCTGTATGCCCTCGGGTATATCAGATTCCCCAGACATGCTGAAAGGAAAAAGGAAGGGATTCAAAACAGAGAATCGAAAGAAAGATATATGGCTTCTGGAGATTATGTTTTTCATAGTAAACCTTTCTCTAGAAAATACCTTCTTTAAAACATGTTTTTGAAAATACTTCTTGTAAAAATGCTTTTAAAAACGGTTTTCAAAATCTTTTATCTATTCTGGTAACCTTCAACTCTGATACCACGTGTAACACCCCACGTCCGTTAATGTCACTCACTAAGGGAATGCATTAATTTTCACGGAGCATTATAAGAGTATAGAACAGAACATCACAAGACAAACATATAAAATGGTACTTAAAAATTCAAAATTTATTCATTGCAGCGGAAAAGCAAAACATGTTTGGTTACAACATCAAAACCACATGCTAAAGCCAAGTACACAAATATCCATCTTGAACAAAATTATTATCTGAGTATATAAAAGCAAAACCATAATCCCACTCCAAATAGCCATAATGAAAAAGAGATAAAGTTGAGCATTACTTTCAACACTTCCAAGCACTTCAAGAAGAAAGAGATCCAAGTCAAGCTTCACTAATCCTACCCTGAGGACCTGGGGGGAAAGAAAGAAAAGAGGCGAAACAAAAAGGGTCAGACATAAGCCTGGCGAGTCTAGTGACTTTAACAATATAATCAGTAAAGTAACAAGATAGGAACATAAACTGGATATAAGAGATGACTGTAACATAAGCAGATATGACAAGGTAATCATGGTAAGCAAGATAGGACATCGACTGCGCTCCTAACCACTATAAGATAAGCTCCGCACTGTACCAACATACTAGTTACATACTAAAAGATGATCCCTCCCTACTAATCATAATAATGGTAGCTTCGTATACCCCTAACTGCTCTCGTCGGTGCCCACTTGTTCCTACCACAACTAGTTGTACCCACTACCCTCCCCATTTGATCAGCTCCCTAACCTTGTAGATACCTGTGCTGGTCCCACAATAGGGCGTATCACTCCCTAAGATGGAACCCCGATACTACTGAAATGCACAGCTTATACCTACACAATGCAACAACGTCTTACCTACCAGCCTGGACCCACGCACACAAATGACACCATTGGACTTGCACTGCCATCGCTAACTCTTTATTGGCCTCTTACAATCAACACCAGTAAGCGTGTCCTTGTCCTCGACCTAGTTCGAGCTCATATAGATACTAAAATGGGTTACTGGTTGAAAAGGATCCATATACTTGACACAAGCTTCCTCCTAAGCTTGGTCCCCACTAGGAATTCCCACTTAACCCCTCTTTATCCCATGTCTAATCACATGTCTCATCTTGGTTAAATGCTTTTATTATGTTTTACATGCTAACCAAGTTACCCACTTAACCCTTTATTATCCTCATGTCTAATCACATGTCTTATCTTGGTTAAGTGTTCATTAATTCATTATAACTGTAATCTTGCAAGACCTCATACATTAGATTACCGTTTTGCAGTTGCTGGATTTGCCGGGTGGTTCCGAGTAGGCTTATACCGCAATCTGAATCTAACCTCGTGTCTTTGCATTATTTCGCATCTAATTTCTGCCTTTGATCTCTCACATTAGATTACCGTTTTCGGTTGCTGGATTTGCCGGGTGGTTCCAGGCAGGCTTATACCGCAATCCGAATCTAACGTCGTGTCTTAGGCGTTTGTTATCACTTTCTTGATTCAAGCCTCAATTTCAAATCTTGGATTATAATATATTCCAATCACCCATAATTTCCAATCTAAATTATGTTTATAATTTTAATCCAAATTATGTCTATAATCTCATGTGTACAAGTTATGCCAATTTATGCCCAAACCAATTTCCATAGCCATCAACAATTTATGCCAAATCTTATTTTATTACATATTTCCCAAACTTTTCCCAATTACTCCAACGTTATTCATACGTAAATCTCAACGCAATATGCTTAGGCTTGAAGTTAGCCTAATATCAAAAAGGAAAAGAATAAGGGGAGAGAATCAAAACATTCAAATTGGCATAAACATATAAATAGGCATATGAAATGAATAACGATAAAGTAGATCAGATAAGCATATGATAATAGCAATTGGGTATGAATTTAAAGGATAACAAATTACAAAACTTGATATGATTCATCTTATTTACAGTCATATACATCAGATCCAATTTACAATCCTATCACAATTACTTTTTAGTTTAATTATATGTGAAAGTGATATAAACTCACAGCGATAGGATTCTTAGAAAAGAGAATTAGGCGTTGTTGTAGCAAACCTCATCTTGAATAATCTTTACTTTGATTGTTTGTAGATCTGATCTTCTAATTGGAATACTCCTATTCTGATATGTTTTAGTGGAGAAGAAAGGCTAGTTTAGATTAGAGCAGCACGGAGGCGCCATGGATGAAAACAATGAGATTAGGGTTAGGTTTAGATGTTTATTTATAGGTGTATTAGGACCTTTAGATTAGATTAGGAACCATCTGAACCATCCAGACCAGAAAAACACGTCATTCAGCCAATCCTAGAAAAACACGTCGTCAAATACAGATCTGGCCGATGAGGGTCGACACCCTATAGGGGGGTCGACACCCACGAGCGGGAAATTTCCCGCTCAGCTATTTTGAGTTGGATTTCGAATTTTGAACTGCTCTGGCTATTAAATTATTATTTAATTAAATTCTGCTTTTAAATTGAAATTTCTAAGCTTCATAACTTCTTCATACGATATCCAATTTACGCAAACCCGGACTCTATTCCAAGCAGAATTCCGAGATGAACGCAATAGCGCATCCCGTTTCCCTTAATTCTTCTTCTAAAAGTTTAGTATTCTTTAATTTGCTAATTTTAATATTTTAAAATTACGGGTGTTACACTCGTCAATGAGGGAAAGATATATATTAATTATTCTATTTATTTATTTCCCTCCGTTTTTTCGTATTTTGTCCGTAACTTTTTCATACGGACTCCGTTCGTGAAACTCCAAACATGAAAGTTGACCGGAATTCCAAGACGAATGCAATGGTTAAAGTTTCGTGGTCAAATTTTGTCGTTTGCAGAAATTCCTATTTTTGAGAATCTAATTAAATAACTAATCTATTGTTAAAATTCCGGATCGTTACATTCTTTCCCCTCCCCCAATAAAAGGAATTTCAGTTTGAAATTCCAACACCTAGTTATCCTACCCTACGCAACCTATTTGTGTACATCCACTTTGCAATCATATGTATACGTGCACGGTGTATATAATGCATTTCAATCATAAAATATGTGTGCAAGATGATTCTAAATCAAATCCTCTATATGTATGCGTTTACCTTTTAAAACATTTTTAAAAACATGGTGCAAAACATCCTAAAAATACTGGCAATTATATACGAGTGCAAATTTTTGAAAACTCTTTTCATCCGTAACCTTCACACAATTATGAATAAAAGTGTGAAGCAACCAATTCTTGCATCCAAATCGTACCATCAAAAACATTATGCAATCCAATTGTTTTCTATTTAATTTCTCCTAAATTAGAAAAAGGAAATCAAAGCAAAGAATTTTAATGTTTCCTCTGCTTACAAATATTCCATTTTCCGCCCTATAGTGGAATTTCCACCTCGGTTACCCAAAATACTCAAAAAATTCCCATCTGTAGACTATAAAAGAGGCTTTAGACAAGCTCTAAAACATAAAATGAGTCAATTAATATCTCGCACACATAGTTGACAAGGTATGGAAACAACGTTTCCAAGGCTAAAACAACATTTTTCTTGTTGTCATTATCGTTTTTATCGTATCATCGGTCCTACTATACCACTGAAATGCACACACAAATCATTCAAACATCTTCCTTACGCTATCCATGTGACCAAAAATCGAAATTTTCCATAAAATAAATTTCCGCTTAAAATATTTATATGTTTATTTTGAAAATTTCTTTTCAACGCCGTTTCACCTTCCATATGAGATTCGTATGAAAAATCAATTTTTTTTCTTTTCGTGCGAACTGAAATAAAAGAAAGTGATTCAGTAAAAATTTAAAAATGATAAAAGTTTCAAAAATGTATTTTGCGGAAACTTAAACGATTCAAGTCACAGTTGGCGTAAAAGGAAGTCAATCACGTAAAAATACGAAAAACTGAAATCACACATAAAAGACCAAAATAATTTTTTAGCTTGACACGGAACAGTGATTTATTTACTTATATACCCGTGACGAAAACAACGTGAAACCGGTCCTTTGCTAAAATTTATCCAACACAGAATTATATTCTTTCCAGCTCTAGGACAACTGTTAGTTTAGATAAAAAAAATTGAGATTTCATTCTAATAAATATGCGTGAATGACACAAACATTTCCGAACATAAAAATATCATTAACCTAAGTCATGCGATTTAAACAACACTAACAGTTACAAGCACAAATCACCACAAAGCCAAGAACCCGATGCTGGAAAGGGAAAATAACAAAGACGACGACAAAATAACATACCGAAACTCCCAAAATAATGGCTATAGACAACGAGATGTCTTACTCTACGGCTGGAGCTCAAACCAAATTTTATGACCTTTAATTAACCATATCATGGTGGCAAAATTCTAAGTCTTGTATTACAAACATTGCTGGTGTTGCTGGAGGTTCCCACATCACCATCTCTTCCAAAAGAGATTTTATGATGAGAAGAGAAACCTACTACAAAACTGCTTCTCATAAAATCCACCAAATATTGTCTAAAGACAAAAATGGATAGATGAAATTACAGAAAGTAACCCCATGAGATAACACACAAGAACAACAAGCTGAGTCAAATATGGTGCGGCACAAAATGATGGTTATGCCACCGATTAAAGAAAATATTAATTTCCGCATCTTGATACAAATCTAGTCTTAACTCCCCATTTATAAAACGACGTGCTAAATGGGTCACACATCATCATTAGCAGTTTTGACATAGTGTTAGCATGTTTTGTGACCAGGCCACCCAAAACTCAGATGGTCAGGGTTACATATATTAGAGGATAAAGCTCTCATATGTCCTAAAACCAGAGCTTGGCTCAGATCAAATTGGGATAGCTCGGATCAGTTCGGATGGGATAGCTCGGATCGGTTCGGATGGGATAGCTCGGATCGGTTCGGATGGAATAGCTCGGGTCTGATCGGATGGGTGCAACAACACCGGATCGGATCGGATCTAAGCCTCCTAACCGAACTTCCTGAAACACACAACTTCCCTTCATTGGAGACCTATTCTTGTGCATATTTACCCGGACCGATTGACACTTGTAAGCTCACAAATGAAGCCACGCTCCCCACTTTCTCCATCATTTTCGAAGTCCTCCATGATGTTGCCACATGGACACACATCCCAACCGATTTTACACCTATAAATAAACATACAACGCATCATTTGAGGGGGGTTCTGACACTTAATTCATTAATGGTAGCCATGGTCGAATTTCTCAATCAACAACCACCTTCTCCAATAAAAATCAATGAATTCGAAGAGAATAATTCATTGTATTCGAGTGATTGTGTGAATGTATTCAATGTAATTGTAATTCTGGAATGAAATGAGAAACTATGAAGTGGACGTAGGCTAGTTAATGCCGAACCACTATAAATCTCGTGTCTCTGCCTGATTTTCTATGTTTTAGATTATTATTCTTCGCAAATCATATTCAATTGGGTGTTAGGCCATTTTTTGGTTTGACATTTTGGTGCTTTCACTGAGAAATGAAGATTCTCAGCGTTTAAGGATTCTCCATTCTACTTATTGGATCGCCAAGTCCGATGAGGAAATCCTACGAATTCTATTGACTTTGCAAATTGTGGGAATCACCAAAAGTGAAGTTACCACCGTGCCATGTAGAAACAATTGCTGAAGATCGAAAATAGATTCCAGAAATGCTTTTGGATCGGATGCAGACGAAAAGACCGGGTCGGTTGCAGATGAAGAGACCGGGTCGGATGCAGATGAAGCCCTTGGATTAGATGTAGATAAAGCGCAAGCCAATATCCTTGAGGGGGTCGGATCGGGTCCTACATAACCTGAAAAAGAACCTCCGATCTGAACCAGATGGGGAGATCCGAACCGGCCAAATGTTGATGACGTACCTCCGATCCGATGACATGTTCGATCCGATCCGATGACAGACTCGAGTCGCGATCTGATGACACCTCTGAACCGCTACTTGAAGGCAAATTCCGATCCGATCCGGTACAGCTGACGGCCTCGCCTTCGGCTCGGAGCACGGCTCGCCTTCGGCTCGACATATATATTTTGGCCAACACTAGTCGTCAAAGCTTATCAATGAAGATTAGATGGATAGTCAAAGAATATAACAATGAAATGGCAACGACTGAGATTCTTCCTATAGCCATGACGCTTATTTACATCAGTAAGCCAATTTGAGGAGCTATCGATCAGATTAAGCTTGTTATCAAGGACAGTATACAAGACAATGATTGTCTCACAGCAGCTTCCGCTTCCTTAGTTTTGATGGTGTATAGATTTCACTGATGCAACCGATGTTGCTCGCTAGCGAGTAGTGACCATCTTATTTATGCGACTTAAACTTGTCCAATCGGTGGGGCATCGAATGACAGTTATATGGAACAGTCTGAGCACTACTCCGAAGATGATTCACGTGATTTTAGTGACCATGATTGTCAATAATGGGATACCAGAAAACAGCTAAGGATCCCAACATCCCAAAGCTACACTTCAATCGTATGATGTGATGAATGAAATATGTCCTGAGGTTCACCTCCCAAAGAACTTGGCTAACCTTTGCAATGGCTATTTGATGTCAACCACACCGAGGAAGATTGATTTCCATCGAATAAGGATTAGGTCAACATACTTTGGAGCCCAGAGTTAGTTACTAGTTGAACCACCGCATGCCATAATTGGACCTATGGATCTTTTCCCGGATTATAGCAACTTGACTGCTCACCAGCCACCATATGACCTTGGTCAAATGATGAGAGCTCGAGATTAAAGCAAATATGAATCAACCATTAGCTCTCTACTTCTTATTTCCATTGTGACATAACGCATGAATATTACTTAAAGTCTCGCAAGCTATGCTATCATACTCAAGTTTATCTGATCAAGGTCTAGACCGACCAGCTCCAGCAGAATTCAAAGCTTACATTGCACCCTAGTGTCTACTGCTCAATCCCCAAAACATTAGCCGAATACATCGCTGAATTTACCATTCCCAAAGAGGATGTGTTAGATGAAGAAGATGGCCCTTCAAAATGAAAAATGAATACAAGCACCCGTTACTGTATACCGACGGTGCAATGAATGATCGATGACCCGGCGTTGGAGATGTATTGATTCAAAGGAAATTCCAGATGAAGGGACTATAACTCGTAACTTACCTAGAATAGGTAGAAGAGCTGTTGGATGAATTGGAACGTTACAACATATCTTACGTCCTACGAACGGAAAATTAAAAGGTCAATAATCCGGCCAATTTAGACAGTTTCGACAACTCAGAAGAGAGTCATAGACAACCCCATGATGAACTTCCTGCAGCATGGAATGCATTTAGCAAGGAGAAGTGAAAGGCGTGCCATCGCTCTTTACGCCTCGAGATATGCCATGCAAGGCCACAATGCTTATTTCCCTTGGAGGTTGTCCCAAGACAAACACCAATGAGCCTCATTGCTGAATTCACCGCCCTAAATGGTTGGACAAAATCACTAATCAGCCTCTCGCTAGATGGGAGATGAACGCGAATGAAACTTTGACAGATGACGTTTTGGAGTTAGAAAGTGAAGATTTACAATTTCACTCCCTTCATCGAGGATTAGTCAAGTAACTCATGTCCCAGACATTGGGTGCAACCGGAGATTCGAACGTCGATTGCTCATGATTACATCGTTTAATTCGAAACTGATACATAATAGGCTTGCATAATAGACTGCCTCAGCCCTGGCCGAAAATTGACAAGTTAAAAGTTTAGAGCACTTAAGTCTGGATGCTGATTGATTATCTTTCCATTAGATCTTATTCCCGACATGGAATTGAAGGCATATATGCAGATGGATGAGATATAGCTATTCCCCTAGCAGCCATATCCTATTTCCTGGCATGGAAAGCACAAAAGCTTCTATGACCATGGATCCATTATTCTCCTGCCAATTACTGTCCTAGCATCAAAGTGATGATATGATACCATTAACAATAAATACATGACTCCCTGACATTCAACCCTTGCCGTTAGCATGGGGGCAAAAAGGCGATTCAGAGGAGACACAACCTCGTCATTCGCTTATAGTATTTACCTAATTGCCTTTGTCACCCCAAGACCACAATCAAGCCATCCCCTGGCAGAGATTGGGCGAGGCAAAATGGACCTGCAGATAGCATGCAATGCCATTTTCACACAGAATCATATTCATTCCTTTAACAGGACTACTATTTAACCATGACACTTACATTTGCATCCTTTATGAGCTACTGATAGTTATGGAGCAATACCATGACGAGCTTGACTGAACAGCTCGTTTACAAAGCCACGCCCTTCGCCTGAAAGAATTTGTATAGCTCAAGGCGGATCTGAGATGACCATCCACTCCTTGGCTCATACGTTTGTAGACATAAAGATAATTATGCATTGACTTTTGCATTTCAAAGTTGGAATCTGATTTCAGATAGATGCAACTCGACCGTCTACATGGCTTAGTCCTATGTGCGACGCCACCAGATTACATGAATCCGAATAAAGGAGGCAGCACTGCCCCTTGATATGCTTACTTTTCAATTATGCGGTCTACTTTTACATGCTTCCTGAATTACTGAAATGACTAACTCGTGCGACATGATTGATGCAGGTACCTGAAGTTTGGTGCTAATTAATCCTCCCATTGATTGAATGGAGGAACGCAAAGATTTGGCAAATGTGGCCCGACCACTTTCCCGATAATGTACATCCGCCAGAGCGAAGCGGGAAGTATGGATTAAAATCGAGTTCGAGAAGGACACTCGAGCCGGCAGAATCCTACTCTTGGAATTAGAGTGCAGAAGGAAAGCCGGGGGGAATGACATGACCGTTCGCCTGATTAACTCTAACTCTCATGATTCGAGAGAGAGTATAAAGGACGGGAAGACGACGTCCCCAAGGCGTGATGGTGCACCATGATTAAAAGACCGCCTGGATTCCACTCTACCCTGGGCATTCGACGGGAGAGTATAAAGGCGCCAGGTACTGAGCGCTGCAAATGAACTCCTACCCCCCTGAAGGATTGGAGGGGGGGCAGAATGAAAGCTGAGTTCGAACTCTACCCTGGGCATACGACAGGAGAGTGTAAAGGCATTACGATTAAATGCCACGGAAGGGCTCCTACCCCGCTACAGGATCGGGGGCAAGAATGAAAGTTAAGCCTGAACCCCTCATTCTCGGACATGGGGGGGGGGGGGCGATGCACTATCGATCCTAATCAATCCCAAACAAGCCCTGGCCAGGCACTTTATTCACTATTGATTGGGGCTTACACACACATCACACCCCTACGATGCCAGCAATATGATATACTATTTATTTAAAGTGATACCGAATTGAAACCCTTATCTGATTTGTGATGCGATTTATTCCTTGCTACTTAGTGCAGTAATGCTCTGACTACAAATACATTTGATTGAAATATATAACAAACTTGCAAATGTATGATATTGCAGGAATACCACTTTGTTTGCTAATGGAAGATTTACAGAGGATGATTGGTCAAGAATACAATGCCCGCACTCGCAACAACAACAAGCCAGTAGAAAGCAAAAAAGGGCCATGTATAGAACGCTGACGTTGATGCCTAATGATAAGCATCCTACGTGACTCAAGGCAGCGACCAAAAAGAGGCCTTAAGAGTGAATTATTCAATGACACGTCATGCGACTTAATACTCGCGGCTGGGAAGGACCCGACAAAGCCATGGGATTCTTAATGTCTATCCAGTCTTAATATGATCTGACACGATCATGGCATTCATGATTTCTATGGATTGAAGATTTCCCTGACTATCCGGAATACATCTCCCTCCATCTAAATTTGAAAAGGAACTGATCTAACCACCACCTTTCTTATGCCATTAGCCTGGACTGGGGACATACCATTGAAAATATTTACAATTGGCATAATTTATATGTCTGTGTCTAACTTATACCTCGATCTTGATAGGCCGCTTGAGGACCACAAGAATGGATGCATAGTGAACATCCATTTTCTAGTCTCGACCGACTTTCCGATTGAAAGAGCCCAGGTGAGGGGGCACGCTATTACTTTGACTTCTGGCTTGCAAGGAAGCGAATTGCCTAATACTCCGACTCAAGGGCTAAAAATAAGGAAGATAGAAATTTCTTTCATGCTGAGGATGTGGATGCAGAAGGTGCTAGGAATGGAGGATGTCAACAGATTTCTTCTTGTGACGATCCCTCAGCATGTCAGACTAGATATGAAATGGATGGTGCCATTGCTGAACTGAGAACCCAGATTCTCGGCAAGATGAACTTCTCTAGAAACGACAAAAAAGGATGGATAACTTCTTCACTTGGATAGATGGAAGGCCGAGCAACTACGATTTTCTTGCTAGAGCAAGTATTATGGGAATTCAAGCGATAAAGAACTTGGCTCACATGCTCCCTGTTACACGGTTCAGATTGCATGATACCCTAGGACAGGTTGGCAATGTAATCTTGAATGAAACAAGGTGCAATCAACCTCCTCCCAAACATTTGCAGCAAGCAACTTCTGACTGCAGCATTTTGGATGAAAATGATGGCAATGCAAATGTCACTGAAAACATAAACGGAGTCCGACCAACCTATGCTCCAATTCAGATGAATGCTTCAAATCCAACTCAAATTCAAAATAAAGTTTCCCATTTCTTAATGTAGGGGGCAAACGAGATCATTTTAGATAGTTATAATCTGACTTTATCGCCACCCGACTCCGAACCTCAGAGCTTGGATGGGAGACCAAAGACTAACATGACCTAGACACGAACAAATCATTTTGTATCAAACTCTAACTCGCAGCTTGATGAGGGAGTATAAATTCAGAGAATACGTGGATTAGATGATTACCATTTAGTAAAATCCCTGTGTATGGGGAGTACGGGATACGAGCCTCGAGCAACATAATTTGACTATCCGCCAACTTTAGGCACATTTACTATTATCGGAGTTCCCCAAGATCCCAGACTATAACCAGAAGAATGGCTCTCAAAAACAACCAGCATACATCCGAGTAGCGGATCACCATCTAGAATTAAAAGACAGAAGCCTGATTGATGACTATTACATATGCAGAATCAAGAAACGAGACGCCAGCTTCCATCCTCTTCAAGAGTTCATGCTGGGGGCACCAGCGCTAAATTGGGCAATTGGTAACGACTCCGCAAAAACAAAGGCCAGATTGACAATGTTATTTAATGCTTCATCAAAGGAGGCACATCTCAAATGCAGCTCAAAGATCCACGCCTATCGACCCAAGAGTGTCATGTTACTCACTTCAATCAAACAAAGGTTTGGCGAGACTCTGCATTCGTTCCTCAAAAAATTCGATGCCGCGGTGGCATCGGTAGATCAAACTGGACCACCTATGGTGTTGATAGTAGCAGTATCCGATATTCTATGTAACTCAGACTTCAAAGTCTCTCTACAACGAGGCCTACCTAGTTGCCTTGGCGGATTCACCTCTGGAGTAAACATCAAAACCTTTATGACATGAGATTTTTCCAGAAACATTGATGCATTCTATCCTGAGACAGACAAATTCCTACAACAAGAGGACATCTATTTTGAAATGGATGTTCTCAATGTTTTCATGACAAAGAATGAAGCGTCATCTGACTCCTGAAACGATCAAGACAAAAGAAAAGCCCGGAAAATACTGATAGGAATGCATAATTCCAAAAAGAAACAATTTCATTAATCGATCCAGCAATCCTGATTGTCAAGCTCAATGGAACCAAGCAGGAGGGATAGACTTAACAATACTATGACGGCTATGTCGGATAATTCCAAAGCATGAACGAAGGATCCCGAATAACTCCCTAACAACGTTCCCTCGCTTTCTTGATTGACGAGCTTACTCAACTCCATGGCTGATGCAAGTAGAGTATCTAAGTTCATTGTTGCTCGATTAGGCAATTCTCACTTCCGACTAAAGAGATGGAATGACACCGGCGTGAATGTTATTCGACCATTCACGTATACAAAGCTAACACTTGACGACATAAGAAAGAAGTACGGAACGACACGGGTCAACCAAGATTGTTGAACCTGTAGCTCTAACCCGATGTGAAGAAAGAAAGTTTAAAGGCTAAAAGACTGGATATTCGATTGACCTAGTCCAATCCACAATGATGCTGGGGGCATAAGCACAGACTTCACTCATCTTACATTGAGATTGGGAGCATGAGCTTCAACTGACAGACTAGCTTTGAACATGATCCTGATTTTGTGCATAATTCAGAGCATATACACTATATCTCTGGAATATGACATGATTCATCTCGACCATTTAAGTGAGCCAACTAACGGATCAAACATGAATCCAAAGACTCGACCCGCAATTACATTAAATGGAGAGTGTGATAAACTCCTCTTCTGCCTTAGGATTGTGATGATCATACCAACCATTGACTTGCACGTTTTCAACAACATCTCGTGCTGACTCGTATGTGATCACGGGATTATAAAATGATCCAAAGTGATAATGTCTTTCGGATACCTTATTGTTACAATTCGATGCGATCGTGGAGCCCTAGATTAATATCTTGATATCGAGATAGTCCAGATCCAAGCACAAGTGACAGATTCATATGCCAAATCTGATGCACTCTATCCCAATAATCCAGATGCTAGCTCAAAGCCCGAAGATTCTGATACTACCCTATGACTTGGATGGCTTTTTCATACATTGACTTATACATAAAAGAAAGTCTGACTCTGCAATACACTTGACTTGCATATGAAGAAGCGTCGTTTGAACATTAACTTGTGCGTATACGACCTCACACAGAGCCAACAATCCTATATGACTTATGATGAAGGAATTAGACCTCTTGATTCGATGAGGTTTAAATGGTTACCAGATCATTTCGACTGCTCCTCCCACAGAATTTGTACTCATTAGCACCCATGGAAGCAGTGCAATAATTTGATAAAGCCTTCCCAGGACAGATGACTTTCAAAAAATATTCAGCTTGGCATATTCAAAGCACGCCTCATCTTCGATAAGAAGTACTTTGTGGGGCAAAATGTTAGCATGTTTTGTGACCAGGCCACCCAAAACTCAGATGATCAGGGTTACATATGTTAGAAGATAAAGCTCTCATATGTCCTAAAACCAGAGCTTGGATCGGATCGGGAGAGCTCAGATCGGTTCGGATGGGATAGCTCGGATTAGTTCATATGGGATAGCTCAGATCGGTTCGGGTGGAATAGCTCGGGTCGGATCGGATGGGTGCAACAACACCAGTTCGGATCAGATCAAAGCCTCCTAATCGAACTTCCTGAAACACGCAACTTCCCTTCATTGGAGACCTGTTCTTGTGCCTATTTACCCGGACCGATTGACACTTGTAAGCTCATGAATGAAGCCACGCTCCCCACTTTCTCCATCATTTTCGAAGTCCTCCATGATGTTGCCACGTGGCCACACATCCCAACCGATTTTACACCTATAAATAAACATACAACGCATCATTTGAGGTGGTTCTGACACTTAATTCTTTAATGGTAGCCATGGCCGAATTTCTCAATCAACAACCACCTTCTTCTACAATAAAAATCAATGAATTTGGAGAGAATAGTTCATTGTATTCGAGTGATTGTGTGAATGTATTCATTGTAATTATAATTCTGGAATGAAATGAGAAACTATGAAGTGGACATAGGCTAGTTAATGCCGAACCACTATAAACCTCGTGTCTCTGCCTGATTTTCTATGTTTTAGATTATTATTCTTCGCAAATCATATTCAATTGGGTGTTAGGACCATTTTTTGGTCTAACACATAGATTCCCGAACTCAAACACTGACATTAAGAAAAAGAGATTTGCTGCAAAAATCTCCAAAGTCAGTCAAAAAAGACTATATAAGTCCGCGTAAAACATGGATGCCTCTAAAACTCTCATCGAGATTATCGTTAGTAAAACCATCCAAAGATAGCTTAATCTTCATCTCTGAAACAATGATCGCCTTCATCAAATTCTATTCCAACAAGACGTAACAAAGGAGGATGCAACACACACAACAATCTTATTCTAAGATCTCGAGCAATGGACCAGTGCAAGTCCAACTACCACGACAAATTTTTTTAGCCCTAAAATGGTGAGACCTTTTGCTCATTTCGATCCAACCAAATGATCTATCCCTAAAGATGAGACTTAAATGGTACTATATATATTAGGTAGTGCAAGTATGTATTATGGACTAAAAAATAGTTGGAGAGAAGAAATTAGATCTTGGAGTGAGGCTATATCTAAGGTGCAAACAAGTGTGAAAAAGGAGGAAGCGAGGCGATGATAAAGAAAGAGAAGAAGCGTAGAGATATGGTTCGGCTAGATGAGGAAGGATGGACGAAACAAAAGAAGTTAAGGGGGTGATTTGGATGCAACTTTTATGGTTGAGTCCTAGATCCAAGTTGTACCAAAACTCATCAACTAGTTGACCAGTCTAGTTATAACGCTAAATAGTCAAAATCAAATGAGCTTTGGGAAAAGGTTGAACCTTGACCTTATTAGGCCATATTAAAATATTAATCATCCCGCATCATCTTTTGAGATTTGACTCGACCTGAAAAACAATTATCCTCATCATGGCACTATCAAAGACTGCAGTTCAATTCCGAACCGTCTCCTAAGATTCATAGTCTCAACAATGACACTGCAATATTAAAACAAATGAATTTAAAATAGAAAATCAGCTAGAAATCCGAAATAATAATTAAAACGGATTTTCCCCTTAACTAGCTGACACAAAACTAAACGATTCGAAGTCAAATGCCCCAAAAATCCAGATGAAAGATTTTCCGTAGCCTTTACGAAGAAAATTTTAATTTTTTTCCAAAAATGAAACTTTTTATAAACTAATGGTTTCATATTTATAAATCCAATCTACTATCACTACTATTATTTATATTCCAGTTTTATTACAAAATAAAAAACCTTTTCATGTTCAAAAATGTTGGAGCTTCAAAATCTTAAGGATTAATTGTGATAATTTCAATAAATCGTGCAATATATATAAAAAGAGAGGAACACTAAAAATCACAAGGAATGGATACTTATTTGTCTTAAGTTTAGTGGCATATTCCTTGTCATTTTGAATTCCTTTCTTCTTACCAATCGGATTATATTTATTAAAATTACACAAAGCCCTAACAATTTTGAAACAAAAAATGGATTTAAAACTAAAAATATATCCTTATAAAACTAGCTCGTTATAAAACCATTTTTCGAAATCGTATTTCAAAACCCAAATTTATTTTTCCTAATAGTTTCAAAAACAAATTTCCTCGAATACAAGGCCAAGAAATTAAAGAAATATTTTCAAGGAAGGAATATTTGGAATTTTAATGAAGTAATAAATGGATATACTTGTAATTATATTTTTGAAATGGATACGATATACTAACGTGAAATTTTCTCATTTTGGATCGAGAAATGGTCTTAACCGCAACTACCAACGAAACCAAACATCAGAAATCGCGACTATCTCGGTTGTATCCAGATTTTTGTCCCGTCTCCAAACTCGAATCAACGGACCTCATCATATGTCGTCCTCATACTCTTCACGAGGAGATCGCCAACATACTATGGGGTAAGATAGAATTGGCTAGAAACCAAAACAAATGTATTTCAACTCTTAGTTGCTTGAAGCCAATTTTATATAATTAGGCCCACAACTAATTCATCGTCGAAAAAAATATAAGTCCAGTAAGAAAGACACAGAAAAAAGGAAAAGAAAATCGAATTACATTCTCTCACGATCCTAATTTAACTAATTCCTCTGTCCGTTTAACCTAAGCTTTGATACCAAACGTAACACCCCACACTTCTCTATGCCTAAATTTCAACAAAAATCGATACTTGAACACGTCCAAGCATGGAGCGTGTAAATCTGGTACCTGCAAATAAATGAGCTTGACCATAATCAGAATACGATAAGATAAATCACAGCAGAAACATAATAGTATAAATTAGTATTAACTCAAGTAACTGCATTTTTAAAGTAAGTCACTTTGCCAATACCGAGCATGAGAGAGAATGAGAACCGAAAGCCAAACTAAAACACCTGTGAGAACTCAACCTTCTCTAGAAACCTGAGAGGTTGTAATGAGGAGGGAGGTTAGGAAAAAAAGATTCTGGTGAACAAAAAATGTACTACACAGATTATAATGCACAGATGTATCATGTTTGGTTCAACCCAAGATGTATGCCTACCAAGGTTAGTGATTCTAGCCTAACCTTGTAAATGTTTATGCACGACTCTACTAATCTTCACAAAGTAGTATTCCCAAAGTATAATACCGAGATAGAACATTTACGCATATACTTGTGTAGCCTTTATACCAGAACATGGCAGGTTATTTAATCGAGGGTAGACCTCTAATTATGGAGTTTATATATATATATATATATGTGTGTGTGTGTGTGTGTGTGTGTGTGTGTATACACACGCATATACATACATACATATATATATATGTATATATATATATTCATTATTTCATCCTTTATTATTTAACACCTCACTATTAATGATAGATAGGGTGGATTCTCCCTGGTTACTTAAGGCCCTAGGCAGACTTGTTGGTCACTTAATATTCCTCGATGATTTCTTTAACGTTAACATAAACTAGAGGGCACTAGCGACAGGCCCTACTAGTTAAGGCTTCAGTCATTCATGCATATACCCTTGCCCCGCGTAAGGGGAGAGATGGTATCTTATCGCTCGTCATACCATATTGCTGACCTAATTGGATAATCTTCTTAGTTGCTTACTACTTCCCGTAGGATAGACAACCATATCTGACATTTTTAAGTTTACAGGTTTGGGTAGGCCCCACACACACCCCATTTAAGACCCCTAAACTGAAAGACCTACTCCCAGGTGGACTCCGCGAACCAAGACACTTAAGACCCAATGCAGCGGACCATATGCGACGTTATTAACCTCACACACAATTAGCCTTTAATACCTCTTCTTATCAGAATGAAGTGGGTTGCTGTATTGAGTCATTCTCGTTTAGTTCCACTTTATGGAAATATTATACGCACACAATTACTTATCGTCACGGGTTCTTATGGTTAATAATGTTTCACATCATTAACCTATTAAGTTCAATCCTAACTTTTAGTTATAAGTTCAATATTAATTAATATAAATAAGGAAAGTTATATCCTCCTTACCCTAGGATATTTATTTGATTATTTTCCTAATTGGACTTAGTATTTAAACAATAATCAAAACCCATTTATCCCCTTTTTATTTCATTTATTTCTATTCATATGTTTATTGCTTTTTATAACCATAACAGTCATATTTTCCTAAGGCAACAATTAATTTTTAATTTCGTTTTATTACCATTAATTACAGTTAATGTCATTTATGAGCCTAACGACCATTATTTTTTAAGACATTAATTAACACTGGATATCTTTATCATATCAGTCCCAAAATATCTATTTGTTGTACTCCAACGAAAATTACTATTATTATTTATTTATTTCCTATTATCTATATAAACATATATTTGTCCACCAGACCTCTCACATTAAGTTGATCATTTGTGGATGCTGGATTTGCCAGTCGATTCTAGGCAGACTTCAACCACAAGTTGAACTTAACCTCGTGTCTTAGTAATGTTATATGTCGCACTAGATCCCTCACATTAAGCTGACTACCTGTGGATGCTGGATTTGCCGGGCGATTCCGGGTAGACTTCTACCACAAGTAGAGCTTAACCTCATGTCTTAATGCGGTTATAATTAAAATTTCCTAATTGGGGTTTACAAAATTAATCCTAGTCAATTTATGAATTGTATTCATTACATCATTAAATTTACCTTCCCCCAATCAATGTCGGTTACAACTGTTATTTATTTATTTGTGGCCCTATTTATAGCAGTCAATTTTATTAACTACTACAATGGTCACCACAAATATATTCATTTAATATGGATTGTATTTATGTGTATGTTTCCATAAAATGAATAACGTTCAAACATTCATTATAATGACTATTTTGTCGTTTTACGTAGGTTCAGACGAATGATATATGTATATTTATATTTATATTTTGCGCAGTCAACGTAGTTATCTTCCTTCTTTTTTATCGTTAATTTAAAAAAAATGGTTTCATTAATAACCAAACCTTCCTTTTTGCATTCAATCTTGCCTAAAGGTTCCAAATCTTACAAAAAGACCATTAGTTATAATTATTGTAAATTATGCCTGATAAATGGAATGGACATATTTCAAAATCACAAGAAATATATATATGTTATGTATATTTTGGAATAATTGATGCCAACTATGCACAAATATATACATTTATATTTATACGTACATTTGCATAACTTTTCCCTTTTTCAATCTTTTTGTCATACTTCTTGTGAACTCAAAATAATGTCTTTTTTTTCAAAAAGAGGAAAACGCCATATTTACAACAACTAAACCAAAACCTCAACAACACTGAACACAAATAGGCATGTATCTTTTTTTTAAATTAAAATCACATAATTCAACATTGCATCTTTTTAATCAAAATCACATAATTTCTCATTTTAACACTGGAACTAGAGATTTAGAAGAAAACAACATTAAACAATGTTATTGGGACTGATTTCCAAATCTTCAGTGTCTAACAACAGTCACAATGTCATTTCTAACATAATTGTAGGAAATATGTATAAACAATTTAAGTAAACCTACAGTTTATATTATTTATAATCATAATTCACAATTTCCAAGTTTTGACAATATTTATTAACAGATCTGATAGGCGCCCATTCAAATTCAATAATATTATGAATAGATCTGATGATGATAGGCATATATTTTGAGATTTAATTCAAACGAGATAATTAGGCTATTATAACTTTGTATGAAAATTTTTCACTCACCTGAAAGCATCTAAAACTGAAATCTGAATAACCTTTTAGGACTACGATTCACAAATTCTTATAAATCTACAATAAATCTGAAAAGGGTATACTTTTAGATCTGTAAGTGTGCAAGAAAATAGGAAAAAAGGGGAGGATTAATATAGAATAGCTTAGCCGTCAGTTCATGTTCTTTTCCATTTAGATCTGATAATCCCTTTCAATTTATATGATTTATGTTTGATTGATTGTATATGAATATAATTTTGATTAAGAAATTTGATTGGAAGAGCAATAGAAATGGCAGAGCTTCGCTGCTGCCTACATATTTGTGTGGAAAAGAATGAGGCCTTACCCCTTAATTTATAGGAGTGGAATTGGTCATGAACTATTAGATTTATTTAAATAAGCATCTGTCTGTTTATGTTATATAATATAATGAAATTTCCCCTCAAAACCTAGCCTTCGCTAGGCTGGTCAAAGAAGGAAAGATATACATTAATTATTCTATTTATTTATTTTCGTCTGTTTTTCGTATTTCGTCCGTAATTTTTTCATACGGACTCCGTTCACGAAGCTCCAAACATGAAAGTTGATCAGTTCCGAGACGAACATAATGGTTAAAGTTTCATGGTCAAATTCCTTTAGTTGTAGAAATTCGTATTTTTGAGAATCTAATTAAATGACTAATTTGTTGTCAAAATTTCGGTTTGTTACAATACCACCATTTCTTCATTCCTACTTGGAATCGTTAAAACAGGAGCACTCGTCAATCTCTCTTTCAGTATTCCAAAAGCTTGCTCACACTTCGCATCCCATATGAACTATTGATTCTTCTTCGTCAATCTAATGGTTCAGCTACCTTAGAGAAATCCTTTATAAAACGGTGATAATATCCCGCCAACCCAAGGAAACTCTGTACATCCATCGCATTATTAGGTCTATTCCAGTCATGGATTGTTGCCATCTTAGCGGGGTCAACCCGTGTTCCATTTCCAGAAACAACATGGCCTAAGAACCTGACTTTGCTCTTCCAAATGTGACACTTCGAAAATTTACCTCTCAGCTGATGCTTTCGCAAGATTTCCAAAACAACTTCCAAGTGGGTCTTATGCTCTTCCTCATTCCGGAAATAAACCAGGATATCGTCCACGTACACAACCACAAACTTGTTCAACTGATCTCTGAAAACCCTATTCATAAGATCCACAAAATACGCTGGTGCATTGGTCAATCCAAATGGCATCACCACCCACTCAAAGAAACTGGATGATGTCCTAAAAGCTATCTTCGACACTCTATCCTTCGCCACTCTCAACTGGTGAAATCTCGTTGCCGAATGCATTTGAGAAAACACCTTGGCTTTGTGAAACTGATCAAACAAGTCGTCTATCCTCGACAACGGATACTTGTTCTTCTTAGTCACTTTTTTCAGCTCACGATAATCCACCCACAATCTCAAAGATCCACCAGCCTTGGTTGCAAACACGAATGGTGCACACCATTCGGACGTACTCTTACAAATGAATCATTTTCCTAAAAAGTCACGAACTTGCACCTTTAACTCTTGATGTTCTCTAGGCGCCATCTGCCTAAGGGCCATAATGATAGGTCCATCACCTTTGACCAAATTGATTATGAACTCAATCTCGCGATGCGGCGGCAACCCTTTGACCCCGTCAAAGACATCACCAAACTCGCTAGCGATCAGCACCGATGACAAGTCTTTCCGTGGAATCACAGGCGAATATAAATAGCTTACGAAGACACCATCTTCCTGCTTACATCGAATTACAACCATTCACCCTTCCATATTCCCAACTGTCACCTCCAGCTTCTCGCAATCCACTTTTGTTGCATACCTCTTGAGCCAGTCCTTACCCAAAATAATCCCAATCCAACGAAAGTCATAACAAGGCAATCATACACAAAAGAGCAACAATGACTAAATAAACTAGATCACGTCAAAGTATACAAAGATTAAATGAACTCCCTGCTGGATCTGTTGTAATCAAAGGTCTATTACAATTTCAGGTTTTCTACCCATTCGACGTACAATCTTATTACAGGTAAAAGAAGACGATGCTCTAGTACCAAACAAAACTCAAACAAACTCCACTGGAAGCAAGCATATCTATACTAACAACAGCTTCTCCTAAATTTTTTTAGGAATGCAATAGGAGATCAGAATAGCTTCCAGAACATATGCTTCCACCAATTGCTTATTCTTCAGTAAATCTGGACAGTCCTTCTTCTTGTGCCTAGGTTCGTCACAATTGTAGCACTTCTTTCCAACTTTCGGTTTCTTTCCATCCCAGGAATAATGGTCCGTCTATTGACACTTAAAACAGCTGACGTCCTTCCTAGGTTTCTTCTTTTGGTCATCATTCCTTTTTCTAGTATCTTTTCTTTTTCTTATTCATCTTCTTCGTAGCACTGGTTCCAGTGAACATTTCTTCAAGAGGTTCATGCCTTCTTCTAAAAGCCTCATCCCAAGCAGCACTGATCCTATCTTCTGCTACTTAACTCGGCGTCGAAGTTTCTCCAAAGCTATACTTCTTCTTAACTCATCTTATTCATCCGTAGGAGAATAATCCCTCTGTCGCTTAGGGGAATCAACCCAAGATACTTGCACAGGAACAATACGCTCTACTGCCGCTTCTGGAATGGTCATCCTATGTACGCAACCATCATGTCCCCGAACATAACTAGATAATCAGGTATAGCCACTGAAGCTCCCAGCTGGCTACCATCGCCTACCCTTCTGGTCACAGGCTCATCCCTAGCAGTGCTTCCTATAGTTCGACGACTCATTCTAAATCTAAAAATAGAATGATTAGTCCACATATGAGAGATAAACTGCAATGAAGTTCAAGCTCTATTATACTATACACTAATATATAGTATACATCCATCAGAAATTTTCAAATACATCTATGATAGTGAAACATATTAGGGAAGAAATTTAAACTTTCATATCAACTAGAAAGATCCACACATCACTGGAGTACATCATATGAGTCTGTACAAAGTGCATCACTACAATCACTCAGAGAACACTCATCAAGCATATCAATGGAAACAACAGCTAGTATGTATAGAAGAAAGTAATACATAAGCCTCCTGCTCGTCATCGCTCTGCAGCATCGTCTCATCAAGATCTATCACCTCTCACCTGCTACCTAATCTGTCAATCCACGACACAATTGATGAACAACCCAAGGTAATAAGAGGAAACATAAAACCTTGAATCAAACAACAGTCTTAATGAGCGATAAAACAGCTATCTAACATCATCAATAAAGTATATAAAAAATAGGCAGATCAACCATCTAATCTACCAACATATACAAAGAAGAAATTCAAACCCGTCTTCCCCACATCTGACAGTGATGGCTGTTACAAACAACCAAAGAGAAAACATAGTTGTAACGTCCTAGATTTTTGAACATTAATTTTGAATATTAAAATCTTTTTTAAAATATTAATTTGATAATATTAATGGATTTTATATCGAATTTATTTAATAAAATGGAATTCAAACATATAAATTTATAATATAATTAAAACGAACTCGAAACATTGTGGTGGCTCATAATTTATTATTTGAACTTCAATTGAATATACAGAATTCGTTAAAAGTCAGATTTATGTAAAATAAGAAACGTTAGGATTTATTTGATTACTTTTTTCTAATAGAAGAGAAAAATGGAAATTTCATATTATAGATTGCAAATTATGCCCAATTCAAATTTTGAAATAGTCGTTATGGAAATTGTTTATAATTGTAATGTTTATTTAATTTATTTAAAAGGGATTTTTATATTTGGACATAGTTAAACTCAAATATGTTAATGATGAGTCATAATTTCATATAGATTGGATTTGAAGCTGTATATTATTTTATTTAGGATATATTCGATGATAATAATATATTATTATTGAATTTGATTATTTTGCAATTAAGTATATGTTTTATCGATATTATATAAGCTTTAAAAATAATTGTTTTTCAAACACGTTCCATTTTCGACAAAACGAATTTTATTAGAATGCGTATAATTAATTATTGCTAGATTTCTAGTTCGAGGCCAATCGGAGTTGTTTTATCAGTGGCGATATTTAAATGTGAACCGATAAATAGATTGAATATAAATTAAGTCCATTTTTGCAAATGAAGTCCGTTTTTCATCGAAATAAATTTCATTGGGATCGGAACATTAAGATGTAACGGCGTATTTATTTTCGTTGAATACAGAGTCGAGTGTCCTAAATTAACGGTAGTATAAAATGTAAAATAACCAACCCTATTTTTCTTAAAGCCTACAAAAAATTTCCTTGTACCAGCCACCTACCTTATTTCTCTTTTCCAACCAACTGCACGGCCTACACCATCTTTTCTACAACATCTTTTCTTCAGCTGCAACATCTTTTCTTCAACCGACAGAAAATAAAGCTTTCACATGCCGACCTAACCTAAGCTACAAAACATATGGATGGAATTTTGTTCTTATCCCTGCGATTTTCCATCTATATATACTTATGATATGTATCGCCTTTGTCCAGTTTGTTTCAGCAAGAGAACAAAAACAAACCATTTCATGCATAAACGAAACCCAAGCTTCATTTATAAAATCAAAACTCTTCAGATTAAAACCGCAGCACACCGTTTCTAAAACAAAAAGAAAGAGCGTCTTCATTCTTGCTTATCTCATAAAAACAGTGAAGCAGTATGTGGGTTAGAAATATAGCGTCGTGCCTGAGAGAGGGTGATCGGGTTACGGCACTAGAAGGAGAAGCGAGGCTTAGGTGAAGAAATGGGGAACAATTGTGCGAAAGGGGAAGTATGCAGAAAGCTTACATGGGGTTTCTAGCGTGGGTCGGTTGAGTGTGAGCAAGCGGCAGTGGATATGGAAGACTAGGTTATCAACCAGATGCGAAGGGTTCAACTTCCAAGTGGTAAGACCATAACCAACCATCCGTTCTGTTCAGTTATTCTCTCTCATGTTCTGAAACTGGTCCAACGAGCCGAGCACCCAGAAGGGGAGAACCAGCCACAGGTTGGTTGAGGAGTGGGGATACAACGGCAAAGATATTGCCGTTATAATATTACAACGGCAAAGTCTTTGCCGTTGTAATATTATAACGGCAAACACTTTGCCGTTATAACATTATAACGGCAAAGTGTTTGCCGTTATAATGTTACACCCCAAAACCCTCGCCGCCTCCCCTCCTCAGATCCATTTCCCTTTCCTCCTTCTTCAAACCCGAAAACCCATATTCCTCCCCCATTTTTCACCCAATTTTCTCCACCAATTCACCAATCCGTCAGTTTTTAACCAAATTAACTAGCTTGTGTGAGATATTAGTTCGAAAATATGGCTAGATTACTAAAAAATTTCGCCAAAAAATTCATGCACGGCGACGATCGTGGCGCCGACGGGAGTGGTGAAGGTGGTAGTGGCCAACAGCCAGTGCTCGGAATAGAAGACTTACTTGTAGCCGCCGAAAACATGGAGAACGAAGAAGCAGAGGTGCAACAGGGAGGCGGTCATCGGGGACGTGGCGGGCGTAGAGGCGGACGAGCAGGCAGGGCACGTAGGGGTGTTGGATCAGTTGCCGCTAGAGAGGGCCAACTCGATGGCTATGTGGATATGAACCTCAGCGCCGCGAAGCTTCCTGCGCTATCCAACTTTCGCATTCTTCCAGATGACGAAGTACACGTTAGCACGCAGTCGAGTTTGGCTGTAAGTATTTTTAATATTATTTACATAGTATTCTTTGAGTGTTATATATTGGGTAGATGGTATAACATTTTGTTGAACCGTTAACAATCGCGGAATATACGTCCACGTGGTTCGTTAGCGACCACACTTAGATATTATCATGCACACTTGGCGGGTAAGGAGGGGGTCGCAGGACTGTTACATGCTCTTGGATTTCAATTTTTTCTAGGTAATATTATAGACCTTTTAATGAAATAAGTGGATAATTTAGTAGTCATATTTTATCTTATTGTGCGATTTGCTATTTTAGGAATAAACCATGTTATAAATGCCGATGTCCAATTGTGTGCGGCCATTGCTCTACGGTGGTACAAAACCACCCACACATTTCACTTTCCTTGTGGTGAGTTAGGACTTACACCGCTTGATTTCTCCATGCTTACTGGTATTAGCATTGGAGTAAGTGCTTATCCCCAACTGCCTTATGACGATGGTCGATGGCGTGATCGTGCACTTGTTCATGATCTACTGCCTCATTTGGATGTTTCTGCTACGTCGTATCAGGCAGAAGGCGCTATTAGAGTGAGCGCGATCCGTGCGGCTATGGACAGGATACTCGAGCACTACTCTGTTGATGACGACTTGGAGCTTGCTCGATTATTTGTGTTATACCTTATGGGTAACCTTTTCTTAAGTTCTTCGAGCAGTAGCGTTCCTGTGGGGTTTTTTGCGGTCGCGGCTGAGATAGATGCCGATGGGGCGATTTTATATGATTGGGGCACACCTATCCTTGCATACCTATACAGATGTCTCGACATGCAGTGCACCATCACTGATTCTCAGGTTTCTTTATTTGGATTCTGGGAGTTGTTACAGTATTGGTACTTTGAGTACTCTAGGAACTTTCATTTTATCACCCGTATTGCTGACCCATCGACCTTTTTCCCCCGTATATGCTTTTGGACTGCGGACAACCGGGGCCCCAGAGATAATGAGTCACACCATGTGTTTCCCGTTGCCCATAACCAGATTGAGCTGAGGATGTATAGGGATCAGATTCTATGGCATCCATTTGAGCAGAGTACATCCATCGATCTTGAGATCATACAGATTGCTAGGATGCTTGCCGGACGGAGATTTCCACTTATATCTTGTCCCGTGGCGCTAGGTGCTTATTGGTATCTTGGTGAGAGGTGCTGGAGACAGTTGTATGACTTCGATGCTATTCCGGATGATCCACACCCACATACTTATCGGTGTATGATTTACCCGACGGAGCAGCTAGATATAGCCAGGACAGCAGGCTGGTGGACGGCTGAGAGCTTTGTTATTATCGGGGAGTGTTACCTTACCTTCTGGCGTAGATTTTTCACCGGGTCCTCAGATACGATTACGCATGCAGCATCGATTGATTTAGTAGGGCCATCTGCTATACGACACGGCATACGTCCACCTGTTGTCGAGGATGTTACCCAGTCCAGTCAGAGTTTTCGTGCAGCTGATCATGTGGCGGCCGCCAGTCATTTTGGATGGACCATGGCAGTGCCCACCATTGGACCGGATCGTTACATTGACGTGTTTCATCCTCCGGCCCATCACGATTACCCGGATCCTACACAGGTATCATATCATGATCTGTATGATATGCAGATGGGGATTAGGCATTCGGGCTATATAGAGCATAGGCGTAGCCTAGATTACTATGATGGTGAGCTACGTCGTGTTGCAGAGGAGGCACGACAGCAGCAGGCGCATTTAGAGGCCTAGCTTGAGGCAGAGCGCAAGAGACTTCAGGACTTGCAGATGTATTACCACCATAGGTCTAGTGCTGGGTCCAGTCAGCCTCCAGATGTTGGTGATCATGAGAGACGTCATCGGCGCCGCACACGTCCACGTACACATTCAGATGACTCGGACGAGTGAGTTACTATCACTTTTATGTACTTTCACAGTTGTCAGGTGTGTGGTCCTACTGTTGGAGTAGACATTCTGCATTTTTTGAGTACCAGTGTTATGTACCAGTGTTATGTACTTTTGTTGTATTACCACCGTTATGCATTTTTTGGTCCTACTGTTATGTACTTTTGTTGTTCTACGTATTCCTAGTTGATAGTTGTCTGTTCTTGTTGTTTGAGTAGACGTTCTTGTATTTGTTCACTACCATGATTATGTACTTTCGATGTTTTACGTTTTCGCAGTTGTCAGTTGTATGTTCCTATTGTTTGAGTATGCGTTCTGTATTTGTTGACTACCGCTATTATGTGCTTTCGATGTATTTTGTGTACGTTTTGATTATGTTTCTGTGTAGAGACTACATTTGGTTATGTGTAGACACTGTATTTATGTGTAGAGAATGTTTTTGTGTAGAGCCGGTATCTTCTGTTGTTCTAGTTCCTGTAAGAGTTATTTGGAATGTAATAACGTTTGAATTTGATGTTGAACAAGGTTTCCCTCTTCTCGTGTAGAAATGCAAAATTCTTAAACAGCACGCCAACATAACAAGGTTTACATATAACTCCATATTCTACGCACAAACAGCAAAGTAAATAGACAGTAAAACAACAATAAAATCACAATACCATAAGCCTACTCAGTTCCATAGCGGGTCAACCAACTGTAGCGTAGTTTATACGCTTCGTAACCAACGAACTCCTCACCATACTCGAAAAGGTAACGAGAATCATATGTTGCTTGATTTGTTTTAAATATGTTCTCGTCTTCAACAGTTTCGATAATCTTTGTGTACCGATCACAAGCGTCTGCAAAATGACGATTAGCCATTTGGATTTCAACCGATGTTCGTGTAGTGGGCCGAGAACGATGGTTGTTGTATAGCCTCGTGATCATTGCCCATCTTTCTTCATATGTTAAACCCCCTCCACTTTGCATTAGCAACTCATCTCTCTTTTCAACCTCAATATAGGATTTTACGAGGACCAGCAAATCCTTAGACGAAAAATCTGGAGTAGGAGAATTATTACAAGCACTATTACTAGGTCGTTGATTTACTGGAGAAGGACGCGGAGCTGTAACCGCTCGATGCTGAATCGCGACGGGCACCTCTTCAACTTGTGTATCATGAACTAAACCCTTTTCGTTATCGTTCACTAAGTTTCGTTCGTACTCATCAAAAATCCTTCCCATTTCTTCATCACTTATTTTTGAATTGTCCATGTAACCTGTGCATCAGTAGAATTAGTAGAGTAACTAGAAGTACGAATTTTTTTGATAATAAACGTTACCTTTAAGAAAACAAGAAAATAAATTTTCTCCCTTTACTCTACAACGGTGCTGCTTGAAGCTGTAGAAGGTATGAGATGGATTATCAGATATGGAGTACTTATAAGGGCAATGTACGACCAACATTTACAATTCAACATACTTGAATACGGTTTACAGGGTTCTCGTGTTATTATGGTTGATTCTGTACAATGTCCGGTCACATCATTGCAATTAAGCTCTCAGTCTGTAGCCACAGGGGGTCGTCCTCGATACACTTTATCACTAAAAAGCAGATTCCCTACAGTGTTCCCTACAGTCGTACCAGTGACCGGTTACATCAGTATTTTGTTTGTTTACCTACACAAGCTTTGAAAATCGCAAAGTGTAGCTAGTGACCATTCACACCATAACTAATATTGCAGCTATATATACATTTGTTACTTAGTCACAACTTACCGCACTCAAACACCTTCATTCTCATTCTTAGAGCACATCCTTCTATTAGAACTCACTGAAGATGTCTTCGTGGTCATCTTCTATAGACTCCGAGGAACAGGCGTACAACGAAATGAGGCTACAGGAGCTTCAAGACGAATTTCAGTTCCTAAACCAAATTAGACCGCAAACTGAACCGTCGTACGAACAGCTGAACGTTCAACCTCCATATGAAACTCAAGTCCCACCTGTTCAAGTATCATCTGAAAAAGTTGTCACTCAGTCAACTCAGGAAGCAGAGTTCTTTCGTGTACCACTGCAGGAACAAATAGTTGATTCCTATCCAGTTCATTGCTACTGCGGGTACGCGGTTGAAGTTGTGGTTCAAGCAGAGGGAAACAATATAGGTCGGCGCATTCAGCGATGCCCAGCCTTTCCAAATGGTTGCAATTACACGGAATGGATAGACCAACCTTTGTGTCCTCGGGGAATAGCATATTGTAACGAACTCGAACGGGAAAATAGACGTGTTCGAAGTGATAATGAGCAATTGCGATTGAACATCAGGCGACGCCCGTAAGACTAAACGTAAAATGCATTTTAATGAAGTTACTAATTCCTACTCCATGCTTTGATTGAGCTAGTTCGCATGTACTATCGTCAGTTGTTGTGTCTGTATGAACTATTTCAATGGTGCCATCACATGAAATGTTGGCATTTACTATTAATCTCATGATATTACGTTAGATTCCCTACAGTGTCCGGTCACATCATTGCAGCACGATAAATGGTGCCATCACAAGAAATGTTGGCATGTACTATTAACCTCGTGATATTATGTTAGATTCTCTACATTGTCCAGTCACATCATTGCAGAACGAAAAATGGGTCGTCCACCAGTGCTTTAACCATTTCAATTCACGAAATGGTTACGAAAAATGGGCCGTTCCCAGGTGCCTTATTTCTGCTTGCGACATAATGAAAACAACTATAATATCATGACAACTAGTAGAACTATTGACAAACCATAATCATACAAACTTCAACAACTAGTACAACTATTGAGCAATTGAAACAACTGGAACAATGACAACTAGTAGAACAGAAGGAAATGCCAAACCATAATCATACAAACTACAACAACTGAGCACACCAGCATCAAATTCAAACACGTACACCTACCATGGTTTAGGGAAAGGACCATCTCTTGTCTTACCGGCATTAATCTTGCTCAAGCGTCTTATTTCTGCTTGTGCTTCGAGTGCATACTGACGTCCACGTTCGCAAATGGGAGGGTCAATCCACTCCTTAAAGCAACAACAATCAATGGCATCAGGATAATTCATGTGGTCGTTGAAGGCTTCACAACCGAAAAATCGACGACCGGCATTTGTTTCGGTCTCGTCAACAACAACGACCGACACTTGTCCACAATAGCAAACAGGGTTGGATCCAATCGTCCCTAGTGGCTCAGAAACCTTCCCTTCGCGTACAATTTCTTTTCCAGCTCTTTGATAAACAGAATGAGCATCGTCATTTGAATACTGTTGGTGTTGGGATAGGGGTTTCTTGCTTACACCTTTTTTTCCGCTTCGCTTGGGTGCAGAAGAAGACATTTTTTGGGTTGTACAACTTGAAGTTGAAAAGGTAGTGTGTTAGTGTGGAAGAAGGAGGAGGTAGGTTGATATATAATGGGAGGGATTGCGACCGTTTAAGTAGCCGTTGGGGCGCAACGGCTATAAAATAAAAAAGCAAATAGTTTGCCGTTATATTTTTATAACGGCAAACAATTTGCCGTTATATTTTTATAACGGCAAACTCCTTTATGCATTGGTAACTGCATCTCCTCCTACATATATCGAATTTCGTTTCACTAAAACCCTATCCATCTACTTAGAGCGTAGTCATGCCAATTTCTTATCCATCTTCTTACAATTACACGGACCTTATTTCTGGACCATCAAATCCTAATCCGTCCGCATCTAGAGAACCAACCGAGTGGTATATTGAAATGGAAGAGCGACACAATGACGAGGTGCGACAATTAGAGCTCGAAGCAGGAATGCACGAAATGGAAATAAGCAATCAGCAAGACAATCCAGCACGACAACATGACCGTAGGGCTAACCTTGTAATTCCTCGTGTAAGAGCCACGGTTGAAGAAGGCGAGGTGCAATCCGCAAATATTGTATGCTTTTGTGGTTTTGAAGCACCGCAATTAGTCGTCCGTCATGGAAAAGACGTTGGACGACGATATTATACTTGTCCAGTACGAAACAACGGATGCGAGTTCAGACAGTGGATAGATGATCGCTTTCCCCGTCGAGCAATTACGTATGCTTTGGAACTAGAGGAAGAAATAAGAAAGCTGCGAAATCAAGTTAACGACCTAAGTAATTCAAATTATCGACTCCAACGTGGATTAAATTAGGATTTAAATATTTTATGTTATGCTAATATGTACTGTATCGTTACGCATCCTATCACTTGTATCGTATCGCTTGTATCGTATCACTTGTATCGTTATTTGATGTTACTATGTTCTGCTGTTCTAGTTCCTGTATGTGTTGTTTGAAATGTATTAACGTTTCGTAACCATCTGTAGTTGGTCGACGGACTGTAGCACATTGACTGGTCACGTCTTGCACAGTTCGCATAGTGCAGTCATCTTTTATGTGACAGTGGCGTCATGTCACTCTTTGTCGAGAGTTATTGGAATATAGTCCAGCTCTCAGTCTGTAGCCACAGGGGGTCGTATATAATATATAATTATTTATAATTCTAACGACGACGTATATAATATATACGTTCGAATTATATTCAAAATAAATTTCTCGTCGATATTATTTAAAATATTCTATTTTAAATGTCCAAAATTCACATCACAACAACTGGCCGAATTGACTACTCAATGGCAGAGCCATTATTGGCAACCAATTAGTGCCAACCTTTCACATCACAACAACAGTCCGAATTGAGTACTCAATGACAGAACCATTATTGCCAACCATTTAGTGCCAACCTTTCACATCACAACAACTATCCGAATTGACTACTCAATGACAGAACCATCATGTTGGAACCATTATTGCCACCCATTATTGCCTACATGTACTCTATGTCAGAGATATTTAGTTTACCATCCCTGCTTATATATATCTCTCGTTCGGATACGCTTAGAGATAACAACGAAACTCAACTTATAAAAAAGCAAGCAATGGATCCAAATCTATACTACCATTACTACAAAAACAAGAAGAATCAAACTGATAATTCCGAACTAGAAGTGGAGCAAGAGACGGAGGAGGAGCTGGAACAGCACGCAATGGTTGCGTATTCCAATTATTTCGCTGAAGGCTCAACTAGCAACCATCGGGGTAGCATGCATGGCCGGATTGACCGACGGTATAAGAGAGACTACAAGGATGGACATGAAAGACTAATGAGGGATTACTTCATCGACAATCCAACCTTTGATATAACTTTGTTCCGCCGTCGTTACCGTATGAGTCCGGCTATTTTCTCAAAAATATATCTTAAACTTCACCAGTCAAATCCATATTTCACTTATAGACTGAACGGAGCACAAGAAATCGGCCATTCACCACACATCAAAATCACCTCGGCGTTGAGGATGTTAAGCTATGGAACATCTGGCGATCAAATGGATGAATATTTCGGAATCGCAGCATCAACAGCAATAGAGTGTCTGAAAGAATTCTGTAAAACAGTTGTTGCAGAGTTTGGGAAGGAGTATCTACGGACGCCTGGACCTAACGATATAACCAGGATACTACGCAGGGCAGAAGCCAGAGGATTTCCAGGTATGATTGGAAGTTTAGATTGCATGCATTGGGCTTGGAAAAACTGCCCAACGGGATGGAAAGGAATGTTCACCGGACATAAGAAAGTGCCATCAATGATCCTTGAAGCAGTAGCAACAGACGATTTATGGGTTTGGCATGCTTTTTTTGGAGTCCCAGGTTCATTGAATGATATAAATGTTTTAAAACAATCATATCTTTTCACAGAACTTGCTAACGGATTGTCAACAGATGTTTCATATAAACTTGGTAATATCGAACACAAAACTGGGTACTACCTAGTCGATGGAATATACCCAAAGTGGAGAACTTTGATGCAAGGGTACAAAGTTCCATCAAATGATAAAGAAAGGTATTTCACTGAAAAAGTAGCTAGCTATAGAAAGGACATCGAACGTACGTTTGGTGTTTTACAAGCCCGATTTCATATTTTACGAAATCCTACTCGTTTTCATGATGCAAGAGTGCTTTCAGAAATCATGTATGCTTGTATAATAATACATAACATGATTGTGGAGTCTGAAAGAGGCGGATATAAGAATCAAAAGTCTAATTATCCTGACATGTTTACGGGCTCAAATGCAAAACCCCATAAAGATGTAAACTCAATGGAAGAATATGTTGATATGGTTCAACACATTGAAGATCAAGCTGCACACTTCCAATTGCGTGACCAGTTGGTGGAACATTTGTGGGCGCATAAAGGAAGGAATAGTCGGAATCAGTAGTTGGTACTAGAACTATGTATCAGTGTGTAGTCGTGTACTATGTATCATTTGAACTATCTATCAGTGCGTACTTGAGTCAATAAATGTGGTTTCCAATCATATTGTAGATTGTATCATTATTTCAACTCAACCCAACATATACAGCTCGTACATAAACAACAACTACTACATTAATACTAGAAACAGGTCACAATCATATTACAACTCACCCCAACATATATAGCTAGTACATAAACACCCACCAGCACATAAATACTACAAACAGTTCACAATCATATTACAACTTAACCCAACATACATAGCTAGTCCATATACGAGCCACTAACG
The DNA here is from genome assembly GCA_030737875.1 of Allium sativum. Taxonomy (NCBI): domain Eukaryota; kingdom Viridiplantae; phylum Streptophyta; class Magnoliopsida; order Asparagales; family Amaryllidaceae; genus Allium; species Allium sativum. The sequence continues at coordinate 544,464,950 of CM060920.1, read as the reverse complement.
CTTCCGCTTCTGCTTCCTTTGTTTTTTCTATACTCTCCAATCTGCTCGGCTACTAGTTCTTGATGTAGAGGGGTAAGCTTACTAAAATCACATGTAATCATTTTAACATAATTATTCTCTCGCGCCAAAGCTTTCTGCTCCTCCAGCTTCTTTTCTTCCATGGCTTGTTTCTCCGCATTTTCTTGTCTGCGGAGCTCTCGATCATCCCTAACTGCCTTTTGGAAATCTTCGTCGCTACGGTTTCTTTCCACCGAAAATCGAGCTCTATGCTCTTTTTTTGCCTTAGATGAACTCTCCATTGTTTCCATAAATCTAGCAAACTCTACACCTCGTTGCTCCAGCTGAATTGCCTTGGATCTGCCGACAGGTCGTCCATCACTACTTCCAAATAAAGGGTTTCTTTCTTGCGAACTCGGGCCACTTCCTGGACTAGAATCAGAGTAGTTCATCCTTCTAGCTTTGTTTTGCTGCTCAAACATGAAGTTGCTGGGGTTCTTCCACTTCGGCAACCTAGATAGAAGCTCATAACAGTCTTGGAATTTAAATGGATGACCATACTTTTGCTGGTAGGCCTTTCGTGACTCTTCAATCTGTAACACAAAGTGGATATTGTATGAGCGTATGTCATTTCTAACTAATCGATCATAGTATAGTAAGTTATTTTTCAAAGTAATCTACGCTACTTACAACGTCATAAGGTGCAGCACCGCTTTGCTGTCTGTTCTCCAAGGCTGTCAGTATTGCAAGATAGTTCTGACACGCGGCATTCATAACTCTATAACCGCCTCTAAGTGATGCCCATGTTCTATTCCTCGCTTCCAACGAATTGTAGAACTCTGCTACTCTTTCCAAAAATTTCTCACCTTTCATATTATTTCCAACAATGCTGTCTTGTGAAATGCGTATCCACGATTTAGCAAGTGAAACGTACTGCTCGGAAGTAAACTTACATTGTTTTCTTCTTCCATCCGCTGGTATATCTTCCCCTTCAGCATTATCATCCTCAATATCTTCTATTCCGTGATTCGGCTCCGATTCAACTTCGGTTTGGTGTCGTTTACTGAAAATGCTCCTTAAAGACTTCACCTTCTTCTTCTTCTTTTGGTTATATTCGGGACTGATAGGTGCAACGTATTCTTCATTCAATTCTTCAGAATTTGTAACATTTACTTCCTCATTTGCATCTTCCTCCTCCTCCTCCGTAGAAGTCCCAACATTTTCTTCGGTAGTAGGAGAGACATACCCATACGAAAACTGTCTTTGCAGATTTTGCATCGCTTCGCGGTCACGAACCTCGGTCTGTTGCGGAGTTAGGTGAGGTTGTTGACTTTGCTCGGTCTGCATCATCATTGACATATACGACGAATGATCGTCGTACACGCCTACCCCGGGCCGTCGTTGGTAAAACTGTGGCGGGACGGACGATTGGATGGGAGAAAAATTAGGATGATCGAGAGGTTGGTACGGTGGACGGTATGGATAATTTGAATACGGCGAGTAGCCATATTCGTGAGATGGCTGCAACGATTGCTGTTGTTGGATTGACCGTTGCATCGCATACGATGACGAGTGCGGTTGGGACATGAGTTTCTTGTTTATGGTTTTTTTTCCGCTTCGCTTGGGTGCAGACGAAGACATTTTGTTGATGAAGAAGTTGGGAAGGTGGAGTGGTTGTGTGGAGGAGGAAGAAGAAGGAGATAGGGTGGTTTATAGGGAGGAAGTGAACTAGCCGTTTGGTTGCAACGGCTAGTTCTTATAACGGCAAACTGTGTGCCGTTATAAGATTATAACGGCAAACACTTTGCCGTTATAATCTTATAACGGCAAAGTGTTTGCCGTTATAATCTTATAACGGCAAACAGTTTGCCGTTATAAGAACCAGCCTCTGTTGGGTGAACCAGCCACGGAGGAGCTCAAAACTAGCCACAGACCAGCCACGGGTGAGTGAACAAGCCACACCTGGTTGCTCCGTGGCTTGTTTAGTAAGTGAACAAGCCATTGTTGGTTGTGCTCTAAGAGAGGTGTAAGATGCATACGAGAGAGAGAAGGGGGTCGAAGGCACTGAACGGGTACACGTGGTGGGTCAGTGCACGTCGTATGGGGTCGTCAATGGGAGCTGTCAGTGGCTCAGTGGATTCAAGTTTGTACGGTGATGCTTGTACATCGAGAGGTCATGCTGTAGAGGAAGGAGGTGCGATGGGTATTAAAAGGAGAAGAATGAAAAGCAGGGGAGTGGGAAGGATGCAGTGGAGCAGTGGTAGATATAACGTGATGGAGAAGTTGTGATGGTGTCAATGTTATTGCGTGCACGCTGAAGTGGGAAGGAGCTTCAGGAAATATAACTTTGGGAAAGAAAGACATCTGGGAAGAAGAAAGGAAGCGGTTGGGCTACATGATATTGGGCTTTGGGCCTTTAATATAGGGGAAAAAAAAGAAAAAATATATGAAAAGGAGGACCGAAAAAGGAAAAAAAAAGGTGGAAGAATTGGAGTAACCTGCGATGTTTTATATAATAGGGAAGAAGAAGTTTACTTATTTACGTGGCCTGGGTATGATTGCCTAATCCGATTTAATAATATGGCTAATAATGATATGTTTATAATATAAACACGAGTTTATATGTATCCCCTGGTAAGATGGAAATGTGCCCAAATAAGCTGTTTCGTGGCCAATATAAACATGGGTGGAGTACTGGAAGAAAATAAAGTTAAACTGACTTACATTGTAGACTTTAAGGGGCCTAATCGATATTTCTAAACATGCTTAAATATGGTCGTTTATGCTTAAGCTAGCCTAATAGGGATTATATAGAGTAAACTAGAATTAGAATTTAAGATATTACTTAAGTTATTAATGATATTATTTAAATTAAGAGGATATCGTATTAAATTATAACTTGGTCATACGATAACGAAATTGAATGAAACATGTGATGTTGGAACCGTATCAAAAAACACAAAACAGAGAAGTCGGTATGATCAAAGTTGGCGGCTATTGGGTTTTTTTGTAATTAAATTAAACGATTGATTTAATTTAAACAAACTGTTTCAGGGATAAGATGAAAGCAAGGTGAGTTCAACTCACTCAGTTTATCCCGCTTATATTTTCTATAAGCCGGGTTTTTATTTTGTGTGCAATGTTTGCTAATGATTGACGATCGGATGATTGTTTGCATGGATGCTGAACATTTCTAAAATATTCATTGATTTAATTAAACGTTATTTAATGTAATCGAATTAAATTGTTATATAACAATTATATTCCAAACGAGGTAACTTACCTCGTTGGTTAAGTATATAATAATATAAACATATTTGATAAATAATTGGATGCTTGAATGGATGTTGTTAATTGACTATTGACCGTTATTTGTTAACTATTTTCTTTTTTTTATTGTTATGAATAAAAATAAATATACTGCCATTATGAAATTGAGATAACCCACTATGATGTAGGGAAGGACAGGTTGGAGGAATCAAACCAGATTTTTTACTATTATTAATAATGTTTATCAATATGATTATATATATTATTGTTGATTGTGGAATTGGATATTTCATGATTTCGTACTTTAGTAGACATTTTCCTCTTTAGTACCGTCAATAAAATAACAGTTATAAAGGGAAATGTGTTTATAAAACAGGTTTTGAAAACATATATCTTATAAATAAGATTTATAATTGTTTGACATTAATGAAACAAATTATAACGTGGTTTATAAACGTAAGTAATGACCTGAATGGAATTTGTTTAAATTGATTATATTAGTTAATTGGAATTGGGAAACAAATTAAAAATGCCATGAGTTGACTAAGTCAACTGTTCTAACTAGAATCGATTATTCAATAAATTATTGAACCATAACTATTTTAAAGTCGATGATTGTTTTGATAACCTTTAAAGGAAGATTTACTATTTTAATAATAGTAAATGATGAAGTAAACAGATTTAATGATTTATTTATTTGTTTATTCAAATTTACGAAATGAATGTATATTTTAAAGATGAATATTTGAAACGTGAATTATAAGACTAGTAGTATAATCGATGTTATTTCCGTAAAAGAAGTGGATTTTTAAACTTAAGTAAATGTTTTATTCGTATTCAAAAGTTGTGAACTCTGGCTATTTCTAAGTAAATAATGTTGTTCAGTTAAGGTCTGAGAGGTAATTCTACCCCAACTTGATTGACTTCATTATTAACTAAGGAATGGTCAGGTTTGATAGTGGGGTTGGATAAATGAAGTAGGTTAATGAGCGTTAATGGTTCTAAAGATCGTGTTTAAATTGAATAGTGGAATAGAAATGGAAATGTTTTCTGAATATAGACAGATTTGAAGATTGGAGGAGTTAAATTAACCTATGGTTAATTGAAGATGCTAAATGATGTTGAGTATTGAATCCGTGAATTCATTTTCTTATTATGGATGGATGGTTGTTTTATTTTGATAGTTAAATAACCGACTATCAAAATCAAGCCAACGACTATTGGTATGGAAGGACCGAGACCGAGTTTATATTCGAAAACCATTTCGACCAGTAACTATGAAAACATGGAAGATGCTGATCAAGATGGTGCAATTGAAGATCGTGGATCTTCATAAGCGGAAGGATTACTTGTCGAATATTCTCTAATGTTGCAACCAGAGGTATTCAGACGTGATGCAGTCGTGAGTGGGATTCTGCGAATTTGCAAGGACTCCTCGCTACTGATCCTTTGTATGCGGTAGGAGAGTGCCTTTGGTTTGTCCAGTCCCAGGACAACTGGTATGGAAGAATGTCTGGCAGAGTATGCCTAACAAATTACGTACAGTTGATCTCTTAAAGGTATTACGTCTGGTGGTGGAGGAATTCGTTTCTCTTAGCTTATTATACCCATAATATTTTTGGGAAAACAAATAGTGATTTGATGGGTTTGACACTGTGACATTCAAAGTAAATGATGGTGTGCTGTTCTAGAAGATAAACGTTGCCTCAGGCCTCACAACTAAGAAATGACAAAAATCGGGTAGGCGGAATGGCTTGTTGAGTCGAGCCTAAGTCGGGTGTATTATCACCAACCTAGAGAAATTCCTTATTTTCTCTTCTTTCGATTCTATATCTCCGCGGATGGATGGTGGGTCCTTAAAACCGTCGGGTGATAATACATTTGCTACACTCAAGCTAAATGAGTGGGCGGTCATGTGTGGTAGGGTTACAAGATGTTCTTGTTGAACCCCAGTGTATCCCCTCTCGAGTACACTGATTGGAAGGTGGTCCTATACCTTATCATAGTTTGAATCTATTCCCCACTAAGAGCCCCGCGGTTTTTGATTATAGACTATGTATGTAGAGTGTGAGATGCAAGCGTTCTACTATTCGGTTATTTATTTCATAGACACTATTATAATATCACTGGATTTTGATATCAAAAATGTTTTGGTTTATAGTAAGGTAAAAACCATCCGTGTTTATGTGTGGGTTGGTCTTACTATTATCCTTTTTCTTTAAAAAAGGATTTTCTTAAGTTAAGCAATATGGGTGTATATAAACTTAGTGAGTTTTTCTCACGCTTGTTCACCAGACTGATCCATTGCATTTGTAATGCTCGGGTCAGACCGAGTTGTACAGGTTCAGGTTATCGGCTATTGTGGAGTTTAGAGACGAGCTGGAGGAGTCCAGATGTATAATATGTATAATATTATTCCACTTTGTGTTGTATTTGAGGACAAAATGTTATAACTATCCAAATTGTTTTGACTGTTGTACTCTGATGATGTAAGTATTATTTTTCAAGTTCTTTATAACGGATTATTTCTATATCATATTTGTTCCTCTACAATGTGAGACTCTGTATTAGATTGGATTCCTTTTTTTTCTTTTATTCTAATATTTCTTTCATATCTTCTCTCACCCTCTAACTTCTTATCTTAACTTTCTGCTTTTCTGTATAACTTAGGTTGATTGAGGTAGTTAAATGTTGGCTTAAATTGTACGAAAAAGTGGGACTTTACAAGCAGACATAACAACCAATCATCTTGCGTAGACCATCCTAATTGAGATCAACATCTCCAAGTACAAGCCCCGAAGGCCTAAGTCAACCTCAGACAAGCACCCAAGAGATGTCTCTTTCGATGTCGAACAATCTACATAAGACGATACAAGCAAAGCAACAAACATCCACAACTCTAGCCTCCACCACAAATCCTGCCTTGAAACCATCGTTAATCGAATGACTGACTATGACACGCCATTAGTCAAAGGATAATGGTAAGCCCGATTCTAGCAATACCCCATACGCCTTTCATCGATACGTATCTAGGCTCATCAAGTTTTTTCCCAGGGTACTCGACCATTCGACCGATCTTCTAGGCGACCCTACTATACACCTGCTTTGAGCCTGCTAGAACCTACGACAACGATAATTCCTCGGCCTTCGATGTCTCTAGTCGTCGATATCAGTGACCATTTATAAGCTCAAATCATCTTGAGCTGCCATTATCCACGACTCAAATCGTCTTGAGTCGTCCTCACATTCATTGCTTTTCGTCGATCAACTAACACTTTAAAACACTTCGAACATTCCTCTTTGAACTCACGTCGAAGCCACAACCATCATCGAACCAAAAACATACATCGTTTGATCGATATTCAATTCATAGCATTTCAGCCGTTTTGCTACGAAAAACATACCACAACGTTCCATTTTTCTTTGTACAGCGTTTCCAAAAATGCTATGGTCCCCATTCACAGCATTTTTAAAACCTTGTGGTTTCTGCCCCATCCATCATGCCAGATCCTTGCCCGATCCATGCTCCAAAACTTGACAGATCCATACCTTTTCATAGCGTTTGTAAAATGCTGTCGTACCCAGAAAACCTGATCCAAGCAAAAACCTTGCTTGATCCATTTTTTCATTGATTGTCCCCTTGGCAGATCCACTATTTTCACATGCCCGACCCACTCCATTTTTTACGCCCGATCCAGTCCATATTTATGCCCGATCAGCTTCCAAACCTTGCCATATCTACTTTTCCACCGTGTGGCCAGTTGCCCGATCCATGTTTTTGACGTGCCCGGTCCATGCCCAGATTTGCCCGATCTATAACTTTTCACAGCGTTTGTAAACGCTGTTAAACCCGGAAATTCCGATCCACCCAGTTTCGCCCGATCCATAGAAAAACGACCGACCCATCGCCAATTTTACGCCCGATCCACCTCATTTCTTGGAGTACAAGCCAATCGATCAGTGCTTAGAATACTCGATCTGATCCATTACAAAAACTCGCCTGATCAACTCCAATTCGATCCAAAATTCGTGCAAAACATTCAATTTCACAAATCAATCAAACTAAATCATCAACAAGTATTAACACAATGATTTTACATCATTTAAACATAAGAAATTCACAAATTCATGATAAATAATAAATGAATTAAACAAATGGATATAACTTGTAATAACACATGAATTAACGTAGAAATTTACCAATTTAAGTTGCTAAATTAGATCATATGGTGATTCCAATAAAAATATACTTACCATGATGTAGATCGAGGAAAACAACTTGAAATGGTGAAAATAAGATCAAACAACCCATATACTCGATTGAATCCGTGTGAGAGATGCTTATCACTCACCAAATCTTCAAATTAGCTTTAAAACGATGATTTACAAATTCAGACAGCAAGAGCGATCTTTAAATCACTCACTTTGATGAGATCTACTCTCTCCTGATGTAGATCTATCCTTCCTCGATTTAGATCTAGACTTCCTTCATGTAAATCTAAGATTTCAATGGAGGAGAGATGTATTTGATTGGCGTAGGGAGAATCTGAAACCCCTACCAAATAAGAAATGAAGAAAGTAAACCATTCTCCTTGCCTCTACCCCCTATTTATGGACATCTAACGAGCCCACTAAAGGGCCTCACCAAATCAGCCCACTAATGACTAGTTAACTTGTCTAGAAATTGTATAGCACTAAAACAGTGATTCCTCCCAAATCGATGAACCAAATCTTTAATATGACCAAACTACGGAATTGGCAACACCATTTCTTTTCCAATGAAATCGATCTCAGCACCTAATTCAATCCTAGTGAAAAGTTATTCCTTATACAAAACTGACAGGGGCAAAATGGTCATAAATAAAATTGATAAAAACTATGGACATGTCTCACATCTCCATAACCAACATATCAAAATATGAGAATGATTCAACCCTCAAGGAATTAAATAAAAATATTTTACGATCATTTGATACGTAAAATGTGGGTCGTTGCAGGCCATGGTGTCCAAGGCGGCCTTATCAGAGTAAGACGACCAATGAATGCCAGAATAGTTCCAAGACGGCTTTACTAGAGTACGACGATAAGCGACAGCCATAACCAATCCATTTTATTAATAACCAAGGGGTGATGGTTTGTTGTCGAGCAAACAGCATGCCTAGGAATTATAACAGCTCCCGTACATGGGTAGGTTGACTCAACCATCTACAATCCAGAAAGACAAAAGATAAATTCAGGGGAGCTGAGCCTACAAAGCCAATACCTTAGGCCAAAGCCTGAATATTCAAAATCCAAGGAAAGTCAAGAGTGCCAAACCATAAGCTGGAAAACCAGAAGTGAGAAAGCCATAAGTGAAAAGCCTATTATCCAAGAGGCCAAAAATCCACGAGCCAAGAAACAACGAAAGCCAAATCCAAAGCCAAAGTACCAAAGACTAAGAAAACCAAAATTAAAGAACTCAGAGAAGACCAAAACAAAGAATCCAAAACCAAGAGACTGGAATGCCAAGACTAATATCCAGAAGACTAAGCAAAACCATGATCAAGAATCCAAAATATTCGTAAATTTAGAAGAACATAATCCACAAGTCATAAGATAGCGATGTCTGGAAGCTTGTATCTAATACATCAGAGCCAGAGAGGGGTTTAGTGGATAACAATGTCACCGGGACGAGTGCTAGTCCCGGACCTGTCCTGAGTTCCATGAAGGGGTTGTGTCTATCCTAGCACCACAACCCGATTCCGAACGAACCGTATCAGCTCTCCACGTTTGAAACGCTCTTCAATCATATCTTGAGATGTTGACAATCATTTGTATTATAACCGTCAAGATCATGAAACAAGCAACGCCGACCAGTATCATTTTCACTTTGAGTCAACTCCCTTGGAGGAGGCTTCTTGAAAGGAGCAGTAGGATGAAGTTCCAAATAAATCTCTTTAGGTGTGTGGGTAAGTTCCGAGTAACTCGAGAACTTAGGTTGATTCCAAGCCATGTTACAATCATTCCCCGAAGAAGGTTTACTAACATCGGAATCTTTAGCTTTACTTGTGTCGAACGGTTTCCTTCCCTTAACCACATTAGTCTTTAGAACCATTTTATCATTTCTTGTATCCTTTTCCCGAAGGAATATTTCAACTTCAAAGTAGAACTCATCGAGATCCCTCGGCAAGTCCCGATGCAATGAAGTCTTAAAGTCAAACTTATCCATATTCTAGAATTTCAGAAACTACGGCCATCAAAATCATAGACAGATCGGGTCTGTTGATCGAAGCTACTGCAACGTTAGATCATTTCAAGAATTTACGTAGAGTCTTGCCGCATTTCTGCTTAATGCCAGTTAGAGTCATAACGCTTTTTGGATGAGCGACATGAACTCTAAACCGTTCAAAAAACTTCCTAAGCAAAGCATTCCAAGAAGTGAAAGAGTCCGTCTCCAGCTGCCTGAACCACATGGCAGCAATATCTGTCAAGTAAAGCGGAAAACACTTTACCATGACACTTTCTGGTGTGGAGATAACTTCCATATGCCACACATAATGAATCAAGTGAGCAGTTGGATACTTCCGACCATCATAAGCATCCAACACTGGTAGTTTGAAATCCGGTGGATTACGAGAATTCCTTATACCCAAAGAGAACGGAATGCGAGTAACATAATCCAATTCCGAAGAAGAGACACCGTCTCGAGTAAATCGAACATCCGCGATTTGAGATCCATTACCGAAGGCAAGTAACTGATTCAGATTATCCAAAGTGACACTGGTGCCCCTAGTGTTTAAGTCCAAATTAGGAATTGGTTGATTAGCGATAAGAATATCTGATTGAATTCCAAACTAGGAGCAGTGTCGGGCACAAACCTCCCGGATTGAATCTATGTTCTGATATATCTACCTAATATACCATATATATATATATATAATATGTGCATGATATAGTATATTATATACGTTTGTGAAGTAATTCGTAAATAATAAATTCAGAAAGTTCAAAAGTGAAAGTAAACAAAAATTGAATTAATAAAGTCCTTACTGGATGGAGAACTTGAGTAAAGAATAGTTCTTTGTAGACTTTTCTTTTTATCGAAATCCTTACTCACGGAACCGTGGGAGCACTACCATCCAAAGCTGTGTGCATCGGTCCTTGAACAACATTACCAATGGCGGAGTTCGCAACTTGACCACCTAAGCGTCACGGGATGCAGCGATGTCGGGACTAGGGGTGCACAAGTCACCGGTTCGGGGATCGGCGTCGGCCTATTGATTAGTTTGCGGGGCTGCCCCCAAGTCCCAAGTCGTAGCTTGAGGAGCACGGGTACTTGTTCCAATAATATCTGCCTGCCCAATTGGCCTTCCAGAACTTCCAATTCTAGCCTAAATCCGAGCGAGAAAGGTAGTAAACGCTTCTTCCTATCGCTCGAGTCGAGCATTCAAATTTGTGGCCAAATTCTTAATCATCCCTTCGACGTCGTCACGAGCGATGTAATTCAAGGGAACTCCTTCTGAAGAAAATTCTTGACTTCCTTCTCCTCTAGTACATTTAGCTTCACCAATAGCATTGAGCTTCTTGCGCTTAACCGTGATGAAAAGCGAGTAGCAAAGTTGAGGTCGAAAACTGAAATCAAAGTCGAAAACCAAAAACTGAAGAGGAAATATGAGAATCCAATCCAAAGCAGAAGTCAAAGTTGTGCTCCTCCTTACCTGGCACGGCAAAGTATTGACGTGGAGAACTGTTGCTATTCGCACACGCCAACTCCCAAGTGTACATTTTATAGAAAAATGATAATCCAAATCCAAAGTAATAAAATGTGCAATGAGAACACTACTTTTTGTAGTGGTTCGGCACTAATGCCTACGTCCACTTTATATTAATCATTCATCATATAATTGCTTATTACACAAGTTGTACAAGTTCGAACAATATTTGTGTACAAAGTTGTGTAATAGAACAACAAATAGTTTGTTAGTTCTAAACTTTGACCAAAATGCCCTTCTACTTCTTCTTCATTGAGCCAGTATGAAGCAATGTCCAAAAAGTAGCTTCAATTTCCAAGAAATTCCAAAATATCCAAAAATGTCCAAAAGTAGTGTAAAAGTACAAGTAGATGTCTAAAAGTTGAAACAAATCATTTGTGCAACGTTTAGAAGTAAAAAAAAAGTTCAAAATCCATGAAGATGATGAAGCCAGTCATTAATGGTGCTTGAGAGCTTCAATCCTGTATGACAAAGCATAGGATGAGTGCAAGTGTAACACCCCAAATTTTTTGTTAACAGTAAATTAACAAATTAAAGTATAATTAATTCTAAATGATATAATTAAGGGAAACGGGTTACGCCATTGCGTTCATCTCGGAATTCTATTTGAGATAGAGTCCGAGTTTGCATAAATCGGACTCCGTATGAAGGAGTTATGACCTCTGGAAGTTTCAGAATTCGATTTAAAATTCAAACAGCCCGAGAACAAGTTCAAAATTCAAAACTGGACCAGAACTGGGCTGGGCGGGAATTTTCCCGCCCAGGACCCAGTCGACCAAGGGGTTGACCTGGGTAGCCAGGTCGACCATGTAGTCGACCTGGGGGTCGACCTGACCGGCTTGGTCTGGTCCTGGCTCCGTTTCTGGGGCTTGGCTGTGTCACTAGGGCTGATTTGTCACTTTCTGATTGGCTTCTCTTGAGACGGATGACCTTGATTAACTCTAGCTTCATCAACGGCTCTAATTAGTTTGAAATTCTATATAAATAACCTTAGTCTCCAACCTAAATCCACGCAAATAAAATAGAGCTAGAGCCGTCATGCTGCAGGAAGGAAGCCAAGAGTAGCCTCCACTTGAAGAAAGCTTAGAGATGAGAAAAACTAAAGTAAAAAACAAGATTCAAACAATGTTTATCTACCCAAAGGAAATCATTGCAAATTCAGAACTCAGAATCCAGAATTCAAGTTCGTCGTTTGTTGTAAGTATAGCGATTTTTCCGATGGGAATAAAATTGAGACTTGATTCGATGTAAAATGGAAATGGAATTTTACTACTGTATAACGACGATGCTAATTCATATCTGTGTATTGCAATGATTGTATTGTGAATGGTTGGAATGTTTGCGGTATAATTGATTTGATGTTGATCCTATTGTACATTTAGAATGAAAGCAACATCACATACAAGTATATGGTTAATGTTAGAATTTACACCTATATGTTTATATGTTTAATATAGGTTGTATGTGTTATGTCCAAGTTAAGACCACATGTATATACTTTATGCTAAAACCTCTATGCCTAAATGATTAAGTCATATACATGCTCATATGTTTATACAAAAGTTGCAAGTTCATAATTGGGTCCATGCCAAGATCCATTTTAATACAAGTTTCATGTTATAGTAGTAAACATGATTGTATCTAGTTCACACATGTGATAAAATTATACATACTTTATGGACATGTCATATTCTTGTAATATGCTAGTGATGTTCGATGTTATGCCTAGATCTAAACATGTTTAGGCTAATGAATTTCTTTATGCCAATTTTGTGTACGCTAAATTAGGCTAAGTTTTTAGCCTTATATTATATGTTAAAAATCATGCGGATGAAAAATTAGGCTAAGATTGTTAGCCTAATATTTAGACAGGGTAACGTTGGGGAAAATTTCTAATTACAGGGAACTTGACATAAATTGGTGAAAAATATATGTATTGGCATGTTAGGCACATGCCAATAATTAGTGGCACTTAAATGGTATAAAATTCTTATACCAAAAATGATGAACTTGGAATGTGGGCCACAACATTTAATTGTTAACAAATTTACATATAACAAGTAATAGAGACAAATATGTAAATTTAGAAAATACGAGTATGCTTAACCCGAGGTTGGATTGAGTTGTGATGTAAACCTGCCCGGACCCGTTCGGCTGTCCAGTAATCACAACAATACATATCCAATGTGAGAGGTTAAGCATTGAGCCTTATAAGGACCCGAGGTTAGACTGAGTTACGGTGTAAACCTGCCCGGAACCGACCGGCACATCCAGTAACTGTAACAATACCTGTCTAATGTGAGTGGTCAGTGCTTTAAAAAGCTAAGGACAGACAAGTCAGGATGGTAGGGTTAAGTTAACTAAAACACTTAACCAATTCAACATGTTAATTAAACTGATGGGTGGGGTTAGGTAAATACAGACACTTAACCACTTAACATGTTTGACTAGAAAACCCTAGTAACGGGGACCCATTTCAGCAGTAACCCAATTAGGTATCATGGTACCCTGAAACTAGGCAGGGTGGGGCACGATTACTGGGCTGATTGTAAGCGGTCAAAAGCGACGGCAGTTGGTGCAGCAGTGTGGGTTCTAATGGAGTGCGGGCGTGCACACACTTCGGAGCAGACAAACAGGGCACTGGGCACCAGTAGTATAATCTATGCATTCTAGGGTTGTGTCGGGCCACCACCATGGGACTTGATACACCCCATGGTGGGACCAGCATAGGTATCTACAATCATTGGGGGCCGTATGACACATATGATTTTGCGAGTAGGAGCCGATCTTTAGAAAGGGGATCACTTCACCCCGATCATGGGGTGCTAGTTGAGAAAATGCAAGTAGGTGCTGAGATATAGTGTGGGGTGCGATAGTATATTCGGTTCAAACTGTTTTATCTTAGTTTATGATACTTTCCTATTTCCAGTTTATACCTATCATGCCCTTTTTCTTATTCTCATACTGAAGAGTCACTAGACTTACCAGGCTTTATGTCCGACTCTATTTTTCTTTCGTCTTCTTTTCTTCCCCCTCCCCCCCCAGTTCCACAGGAAGGAAACAACCCAACTTAGTCAGACTCTTTGCAAGCTTCAAGATAGTAGATGTATGGTTTGGACTCTCTTTCCTTGGCTATGGATTTTGGACACGTTCTATGGGGATTTATGCACCTTTTATTATGTTTTATGCTTCTTCATTTAACAATCAAGACAGAAATGATGATGTAATGTTTTGGAAGTTATTATGTGACAATTATGGAAATGTCTTTGTATGAACACGTATTTATGAAATGAAAGTCTGTTTGTTTTCCACTGCTTATACATATGTGTTTATATCTGTCTTGTGTTTTATCTGTGACTTTTACTTATAAACCTCCACCGAAGTTAAGGCATTCCCTTTGTGAGTGACCTTAATGGAGGTGGGGTGTTTCAGCAAGTGAGCCAACCCCTTTGAATGCCAAGCTAAGGGGTATTTATAGGTGAGTTTTGGGAGCATCAACCCGATTTTTGTATCTCTTGGGGATACAAAATTCATATCCTAAAATCAGAGACGATAAACCAAAGTCGTGTTGAAAAATCTCGAATTCTTGAAAAACTGGTGAAAATACGCGTTGCGCAGCCCAAAATAGCTGATCAACACGGTAAAAACGCATGCCATGGTGATCTGGCAGTTTAATAACTTCCAATATTTCGTATCCGAAAAAGTAGTGGCAAACGTGTGTTGAGCAAGTGAAATAGCCGGGTCCGCATGACAAAACCGGTGTGCAAAATTGTTTGGCGAAAGCCAAACTTCGAATCCCCTTATCAGATCAACATTTTGAATCCCTGTTGTGCACCATGGGATTTAGAATCCCTGCTGTGCACCATGGGATTTAGAATCCCTCTCATGCTGATCAGTCGCTTTTCAAATGCCAGATCTTCGAATCCTTTTCCTTGCCACGATTTTGAACCCCTTAAACCATGTGCCGAGTCAAAGAAATTTGTGCCGGGGCAAGGGAGGGTACATGGATTTCGTATTTCTCATAGGATACAAAACATAAGAATTCGAAATCCCTAGTTGCCAAGCCAATTTTCCACTGTTGATCGGCCCGAGTCGGAGATATGGTTTTCAACTATTTTCCCATGCCATTCACACCAATTTTTTCGTGCCAAGCTAAATAATCGACCACTTTACCAAATTTCATCAGCCAAGCACAAACACATGAAAATTGATGACTTTCACGTGTCGATCACTTGTTTTTGACGTACCAAACCATAATTTTATCAAGTGCTAGATTTTGATGTCGCGAGTCGCACAAGCCATTTTTCGTGATCATGCCATGATGATCAGCTGTTTTTAAGTGCGTGACACTGCTTTTTACCAAAATATGTATATTTTTCCACAATGAGTTTTATCATGTGATCGGACCGATACGCTCAAATATTTTAAGCTGATCGGACCGAGTCGATCATGTATTTTTACCATGCCAGTTTTTCCAAGTCCAATAACGACGATTTTACGAATCAACACTATTTCCAATCCTTTTCGAACGCATTGCGACATCGACCAAATCGCTTTGTGTTTCCTGACGAAGTTCTCATAACTTGAGCGCATCGCTAACCAAAATCTTGACGTGTTACAGGTTTGACAAAAAAGTGTGTCTCATATACCACTAGCAATCGATCGGTAATCATTTTTGATTTAAATCGATATATCAGTTAAAGTGATATGGTGACGATAAATTTACCAATTTCTATGGTAAATTGTCGGTAACATTTTCTTCAATTGCAGCGGTAGCGGTAATTTCATCAGCCAATGTGAAACATGTATATTCGTCTGATATGTTTTACTATGTGCATCTAGAACCAAATAAATGATCAGTTTATTTCAAAAATATGTTGAAATAATTCAAATACACTTCTTTTCTTTCTTATTTAAGTCTTATTAACTAATACTACATACAATATAATGAAGATACATTATAGTGTAAAAAACATGTTAAGATACTGAATTTGATGGATAAACGGTAATTTACTATTACCGATGTAACAACTGCCAGATTATCGGTATACCAGTTTTTAATATATCAGTTGATTAGTAACGGTAATGGTAAACTATTTCAGCTTATCAGTAAAAAAAGGTATAGTAATAATATTTACGTAATGGTAACGGTAACCATTATCATAGTAGTCCTAGTTATTTCACATGGTTTTAAAGTGAATGCAACTGACATGTGTATTTATTATAAATCCCGAGAATAATATATGTATTGACATATGTTTGTGTGTTAATGATTTTATTATATCTACTTCAAATATCCATGTCGTGTATTATGTTAAGTCCATATTATGTGTTAACTTTAACGTGAATTTTTTCGTGAAGCAAGTGTGATCCTCGGCACTAAGATTACTAGTTAGAAAATGAAATTTCTTTAGATCAGTTTCATTATACTGAGAAGACGTTAAATAAATATATTTAGTTTGAATGTAAATCCGGTACCATGTGATCTAAGCATAAAATTATTTAAGAACCGCGTTAAAGGTATAAGACAGTCTGAATATGCGAACATCATCTGTAGCCTTTGGTATGTACTAATTTTACTAGATCAGACATTGCCTATATCATGGAATTACTGTGCATGTTTACTAGCAATCTATAATAAAGCATTGACATGCTATTAAAATGGTCATGAGATATCTTACAAGAGCCATGACCCTGGGTATTAGAATTTTTCAGCTGTCCTTGAAGAATATAACAATGTAGATTGAAATACATTATCAGACGATTTTAAAGCAATGATTGGATATATCTTTAGTATTGTAGGAGGGAATGTTTCTTGGAAATCTAGAGAATAGACTTTTTGACATAATCACCTATAGAGTTAGGAATGATAGCACTACCTACAGCTAACGAAAAAGCAAATTATTTGAGAAATCTAATAGCTGAGAACCCTTTATGAGAAATCAATACCAGCTGTGCTGATCCATTGCGTTAGGACCGCAGCTAATGCAAAAATTGGGAGTTGTTGTTACAACGGTAAGAGACGACAAATTCGTTGTAAGCACAATACTGTAAGGAAGTGTGTCTCTTTACACGATTGAGAATCTTGCAAATTCTTGACTAAAGTATTAGGTAAAGATAAAGTTATTACTTCATCTAGAAGAATAAGGCTATAGTCCTTCTAATGAGAAGCCATTCGTAATCAAGTCACTCATAAAAGTAACCGACTTAATAACCGAAGATCCTAATAAATATGTTTGATGGGAACGTGGTACTGTTTGAACGTATTAGTTTTCATTTAACAGTAGCATGTTGTCTTTAAACTATAGGAGGAGGTGTTTAACTCTTAATAAAATCTATAGTCCATGTGGAGTGAAGTACCTAGCTGCAGTAGTAATTTTAATTGGTTCACTATATGAATGCCGAAGTGTTGTTTCCTATGCAATTCTATGGCAGAACTCCTGAAATATTCACTAAATAGAGATAGATGTGCATGATCTTTAAAACACAGGCTATAAACTGCATGTTAGAAAGGTGGTGCATAGTTTGATATCAGAGATAGAGTTCAAGAGTATGGGTCACTATGGTATAGTTTGGATCTTACTATGCAAATGTTCAAATTGAAAGATGCCGTTGTTTATGCACAATCTTATAAAAATAAAAAATTACTCGAGAAAATTATTATTTTTAAATTCAAGTGAGAAATTATTGGAAAAAAAATTCAGATGAAATATTAATAGTATTGAGAAGATTATAGACGTCTCTCTTAGTGAGTAGTCCCATGTAGTGAAGAACCTATAGAGATATCATATTTAAATATATGATACTCAAGAGTAATAATGAACCCCTTGGGCATCCAATGTTTTTCCTTTTATTGAGAAGGGATATCATGTTGACCATCAACCATGCGTCCACGTCGAGCTGTCGACTCGACATGACTCGGAACGTGTTGGGTCGGGCTTGACTAATGTAGTATAAAGCTCTTTATTTTTGGTAGTACATTTTAAGTCAGTTTTGATCTTTTAATTTTAGATCCGATCAAATATTAGTCCTTTTTTTAGTGCTACTGAGTCAATAATTTCTATGCAAGAAACTTGCGACATTATTGAGTTGTTTTATTTTGGAGGCGATGCCACATTCCGATGTTAAAAGAGTATGACAACGTCTTATGCGGGTCAAGTAAAATTTGATTCAATCCCTTTATTACCTATTTATTTTAATTCAAGTAACACAAAGATCCATCAGACTCAACCCATCTGATAAGTGGGTTACTTATTTAACTCATATAAATGCTTAGATTTGCCGAGTATAAGCATTATTACTATAAGAGTTACAACGTTCGTTCACAAGACGAAGTATTTGAATGTTCCATGACATTCAAAATTTAGTTGATAGTTCATCGGTCGATGCCTCGTCCGGTTCTGAGGTAGCAGAAGTTAATGCAGTATGAATAAAAAAAATAAAGGTTTCACATCTAGGCGGAGTTCAAATATGAGAATGTAACGTGTTATTTTCTAAGTATAACCATTAGTTACCATGAATAACTATAATGTTCGGTCATAAACTGAAGTATTTGTATGTTACACATTGTTTATAATTAAGGTGAGAGTTCATTGTAGAAGTCTCACTCAACTTTGAAGCAGTAAAAATTATTGTAGTTTAAACAAATAAAAACAGTAGCTTCGTGCCTAGATGGGGTTCAAATATGAGAATGTAACAATTTTACTTTCTAAGTACAACACAATTACCATGGAGAGCTGCAACATTCGTTCACAAGACAAAGTATCCGAGTGTTTTATACTGTCTGTAATTTGGGTGAGAGTTCATCGATTGAAGCATCGCCTGATTCAAAGCTGCAACAGTAAAAAATAGTGTTTTTTATGCCTAGATAGAGTACTTATATGTAAATGTTGCTTATTATTTTCTAAGTTCAACTATTAGTTACTATGAAGAACTACAACGTTCGTTCATAAAATGAAGTTTCCGAGTGTTTTACACCATCCAAAATTGAGGTGGGAGTTGAACGGTCGAAACCCCATCCGAATTTGAGACAATATGAAGGAGTTACCACAGTCTGGATAAAAAATAGCGGGTTCGTGCATTGGTAGAGTTTAAATATAAGAATGTTACTTGTTATTTTCTAAGTACGATCGTTAATCATCATGGAAAACTACAATTTTAGTATATAAGATGAAGATCCGAGTGTTTCATATCATCTGTAGTTTAGATCAGAATTCATGGGGAAGTCTTGTCTGATTCCAAATCTTTCTTTTACAAAATGAAGTATCCGAGTGTTTCATATTGTCAGTACTTTTGATCAGAATTCATTAGGAAGTCTTGCTTGATTCCAACACTTTCGCTTACAAAATTAAGTATCTGAGTGTTTTATGCCATCCGTAATTTAGATCGGAATTCAGTAGGACTGTTATGGTAACGGTAAATTTAACATTACTATATCATTACCAGTCGATCGGTAACCATTTTGAATTGAAATTGGTATACGGTTAAAATGATAGGGTAACATTAAATTTACCATTTTTACGGTAAATTATCGGTAACATTTCTTCTATACTAGCAGTAAACGTAATTTTACCAATATATTAAAGGTGGTTTATGCTTCAAGGACAAAATAAACAAAAAGTTGTTCCATAAGGACAAAGGGGTAAAATTTTATACATAAGAACAAATTTTAGTGTAAAAGGTGGAATAAAGGGACGCACTATAATTCTTTACACTAAAATTTGTCCTTATAGACAAAATTTTAGTCTTTTGTTCTTCTGGAATAATTTTTTGTTCATTTTGTCTTTCAGGGTATTTCCGTGTATATTTTAAATAAATGTATGTTCATCTGCTATGGTTTATTACGTGCATTTAAAACCAAATAAATGATTATATTTTGTTCAATAATTAGGTAAAATAATTCTAAGTATACTTTTTTCATCTCGTTTATGTTTTTTTTATTTTATGTTTTTTGTTAACTAATATTACATATAGCATATTAAATATGCACTGTGTACAAAAAAAAACCTTTGAAGATACATACTTCAATTGACAAACAGTAATTTTCCATTACTAATGTAACGGTTACTAGATTATCGGTATATCAGTCTATCCGTAAGGGTAACGGTAAACAATTTTGGCTTACCAGTAAAAACGATATGGCAATAGTATTTGCCAAATGATAACGGTAACCATTATCATAACAGCCCTAGAATTCATTGGGAAGTCCTATCTAATTCCAAATTAGTATGTAAAATTATTGGAGTTTGAAAAAAGAATAGCAGATTCTGCGTGCAGAGTTAAATTGGTAGATAGGTCATTTTTTTACAAATCTTTAAAAAATGAATCAAACTTTTTGTGATTAATTTAATAAAAATTCATAAATAGTTTGATTCAACACCAATTATAAGTAAATAAAATACATTGGGTAACTGAGTTGTCATATTTCGATAGGTCTAGCGGCTTTTCCGACTTCATTGCATGGCATAATGATAAAACATCTTAAAGAAAGCAACTTATTCCTCAACTCGGTCAAAAAAAACAACTTTAATTTTGAAGATTTTTTAGCCAAACAGTTATCATTTTTTTATACTCTCTTTCGAGTCCGAGTTTGTTGACCTCACATTCAGTAAGATCAAATAACTATGATTTTCTATTGAAATGACCCACATGGGTCTCTTATTTCCTCCAATAATAGCTTAGAGTCATGGTGATCTGACAAAATGCGAGATCAACAAACTTGTATGCCTCTTCTCACTCTCAAACCACACAACTCTTAATCCAACACAACTCTTTAGTCCATTCATCTGTCAGAGTTTGATGCAACAGATAGCCCTTAGAAAGCTATTTGGTCTTGTTTTCAAATGCTATGTTATGGACCCATGGTATATATCAAAACAGTTCACGCAAATATTACAATGGCGATGCTCATGCCCCCATAAGCTTTGTTAAATTATTACAATGGCATATTAAATGACAAAGGTTATTTAATCATCCAAAGCTTCTGTGCGGTTCTACTGAAAGTTTACGCGTTTTGAAAGCTTTTTCTTCACGTATAAGAAAGTTTAGAATCTCCGTGGTGCGAAAGCTTGTACACACACGTTAATGTTTGTGGACATACGCATATGTAAGCTTTGTTTTGCTATCTCATCATCCAACCACATTTTATTATTTTTTGTTCCCCAACTACTCCTGCTGTTAAATTTTGGTATCTCAAAAAAAAAAAGAAAAAAAAAGAAAAGTTATTTTAAATTTTTATTCTTAGGTCTTATTTAAATAAGATGACAATAACGTGAAAGAATGGACTGGTCACCTACCTCGTGTGGTTTATAACTCGAAAGGGATTCCAGAAAGGGAAGAGACATACCATGTTATCTTTCAGTTTAAGGGGCAAATAATTTGTTGTGCGGTGCCCCCGACCTAGATTTTCAAAAAAGAAGACATTTACAAGAAGCCAATCATGTCATCCTTCAAACTAAAAAGGTATCACCATACAATCGATTCATTACACGTTATTTGATTGGGGACAAATATATGTGCAGGTCCATGTAGAAGTGCATCTGCTATCTCTCTCTTTATTTTTTGAATTTATTTAGGGGGAAAACCGACACCCAGTGCACCTAGCTCGATCTGCGAGCACCACATAAGCAGTTGATGATCTTAGCGTATGCACATGGTAAACTCTTAACATGTCATTCCGGGTTTCGAACCCACGTCACTGTTAACATGGCGCAATCCTTAACCACTGGACTACTGCTACGAACTATATATGTCTATATATATATATACACACACACTAATAATACAAATACCCTCCCATGGTGAAACTTTTTTGGATTGTCAATAAACCCCTTTGCTCTCTAACCAATTAAACGTACTAACATATAACACAAGGGCAAAACGGTAATTCACATATCCCGAACCCACTACTCTGTCGGTTGGTCAAAAGCATGTCCGCATTTTTTTTGTTTTCCTCCACTTTCCCACTCTGTTCTTTCCGTCTTCTTTCCTCTTCTTTTTTATCGTCAAAACTGAAAGCTCGAAATTTTTGGTCATGGCGACAACACATAATTCATACTCCACTAACCTATTTTTGCTTCCGCCTCTTTACATCTGCTTCTACCCAACAACTCAGTTTCATTTTCATCCACTTCACCGCCATTTATTTCTGATTTCTTCTTCAATCCACCGCTTCCGGTTTACTTTTTCCCTTCCTAATCCTTCCATAGTCGAGGACTTTCCAGATCTTCAAGAATGGGTTAACAAGTAGGTCCATTGACCAAGGTTGTGATCAAGCTTTTAATGATATGTAGGAAGGTAATTTCTACTTTTGTGGCTAATTTTTTATGTTTAAAACTGTCATATGATACTGTCCTAAGGTTTCCTCTTTTTATTATCGTCTAGACCTACTAACATTAAATTTGACTCTAATTGAAGGTTGAGCCAAGGATCTGGACCATATATACCCTGAAGGTTTAAATCTCTTTCTCAAATCCTGATTCAGTGAATTTCTGCTTCACGTTTTGCCGAGTTAAGCATTTTTTATTGATTAATTCACATATTGTTCTTCTAGCAGACAAGCATTGATTTAATGGTATGTTGTTTTGATTAGCACCAAGTAGTCCAAACAGTGCATGCCAAACTAATCATAGTTACCTCTGCTTCTCTTGATTTGTTCTGAAATTTATTCATAAACCTATACAGAAAGTTTGATGATTATCAAGTTCGAGCAGGTTGGTTGTCATGACTATGCTTTGGTTACATGGTATTTAGTGTTTTCCATTATCCTATACCGAAATTATGATGATTATCAAATTTGTCAGTGCAAGTTCTATTTCAAAATATTCAAATTTTAAATCTTTTGCTATTACAATTATGGTACGATATGAATTGTAGCCGATTTTACTGTTGTAAGTGCTATTTGGTATAACGGATCATTATATATTCATATCTTTTACTGATATACGAAACATTTGTGCCTTCAGTTTGTTTTGTAAGATTGCATGACAGATTAATCTGGAGATACTGACGTTTGTAGTTTTGGCAATTTTAATTGATGTCAACATGTACGTCGCTCTAAACCTATTGCTATGTCTCCAACACACAAAGCCAGAGGTGAGTTTGTTTTATTATGATTTTCAATTTTCATCTTCTATTTGATACAATTTTTATTATTTCCTAGACGTAAGGAAACTAATAAAACATTGCAATTTTGTAATGACACCTGCTAACTGTTCTCTCTTTTATTACAATATGATTTGCACATTTAATCAAGTTATGAATTACGAAATAGTAGTGGTTTATTCAACCATGTTTTCGTTCGATGTATAAAGCTCTTGGGTATGATATTAGAAATCTTTGCGTAAACTATTTTATTATTGTTTAATGTAGTCTTGGGACATCTGCTCATCACTTTATTAATGGACCAATTGTTCGTTTTTTGACTTTATACTGCTCAGTTTGAATGGAATTAAACTTTGTACTGCTATCTTTTTAATATTCCCTACATGTTAGGAAACTAATAAAACATTGCAATTTTGTAATGACACCTGTTAACTGTTCTCTCCTTTACTACCATATGATCCGCATATTTAATTAAGTTTATGAATTAAGAAATAGTAGTGGTTTATTGAACCATATTTTTGTTCGATGTATAAAGCGCTCGGGTATGTTATTAGAAATCTTTGTGTAAACTATTTTATTATAGTTTAATGTAGTCTTGGGACATCTGCTCATCACTTTATTAATGGATCAATTATTTGTTTTTTGGCTTTATTCTGCTCAGTTTGATTGGTATTAAACTTTGTGCTGCTATTTGTGTTTGGATTCATTAGCACATCCAGGTTTGCAAATGATAATTCTTACTAATGTTCTATTTGTAGTATAGTACCACTTAGTGATTACATATTACGATATTTCATCAGTTTTGATTCTCACTATATGTACTATCTAACAAGATACAGTTTTCGAAACTAAAAAATGATGTTATCCGCATTAGGTTGCCTTCTGATCTTTTGGACGCTATTAACATACCACTTTGTGCTATTTAATTTGCATCTTACACGACCTTAATGATGTTGTGGTAATCGTAAGGGAAGGAATTGATAGAGATGCAACTGGTGCACATGAGGATCCAACGGAATCAACTGCACTTATACAGTTCAAGCTCACAGTGACGATTTAGACGCGTTGAAGATTCTTGGATTAGCCATGACAACATAGGGTACTCATATGTATGAGTCTACACCACTAAGTTATTTATTTATTTTTCGGAAGTTTTATTCCTTTTTTATTGTATATAGGTTAGAACAGTATTTGGATATGACAGAGCAGTGCCTGGAGATATAGTCCGGAGGAGAACTGGATGTTGACATGTCAGCAATTTGACGCAACACTCATCGCTTTCAATATCATACGAGCCTAAGTTATCCAAAATTTATAAGTTATACTTTTTAAATTTAGTTATGCTATTGTCCATTGTCTCAATTTAAAGCAATGCTTTAATTATGTTTAGCAGGTTCAATTTTTTTTAGATCGATGTTATTCTCCGAATAAAAAAGTTGCGGAGTTTATTTGCTATTAATTCAAAATTGGAGATCTTGAAACGAAAGTACGCAAAGTACGAACAAAAGAGGAGCCATCGGTTCATGGGTGTTTTCCAGGTAATTACGGCTTTAACAAACTAACTGTCTGTTACTTTGAATAAAGGAAAAAAACAACCGACGAATCATGAAAGTAGCTATGTATTTATGGATGTTTTTTCCTCACTGTATTTGTTATTTTTTCAGTCAAATCATCTATTCTCCACTGATTTGGTGTATGGGACCATTTTTATATTTCTTTTTGCAATTAACTCATTCATTTGGAGTTTCAAACATGGAGTCAGTGGGACATGAATAGCAGAGGTATTTTGTCTGTACAATGAATTCTCCTTCGGAAATCCTCTTTTCAATATGTTTGCATGGCATTTCTACTTACATTTAATTAGCAAATGTTGAATAGGCAAATTTTGTATCTATAATTATAATGTCTAAAATGATATTTGGATTATCATTTCTCATTTATTGTTTTAGGTTTAAATAGATTTTACATGTTTATTCATCCACTTTTTCATAAAAAACAAGTTTTGAGATCATTTCATTGATAATGTTGAAATGTGATACATCATAACCAGTAAGCAATATTAATATTTTCTTTCTGTGGTATGACTTCTATAAGTAACCAGCAAAAATAGAATGATGTATGACTTCTATGGTATGCCATTTGTATTTGGATGTCCTTTCATGCCTCTAGGCCCATTGACAAACATTCTAAATTTATGCTTCTGTACAAGTTTCTACTGCTATAATATAGATAAAAACACTATTCTCCTATCTTTTCCAGTGTTGTCTATGCACAAAATAGAACTATTTTGGGATTTGTTTAGTCAATACATGGTTGGCACACAGACGCAAGTATGAAATTTCACCGTTAAATTATTTATCACTTCATTGAGGTATAGAACCTCAGCTTATACATGCTGGGTTCTAAAAGCGAGCTTACTGATCGTTCCGTTAACATGACCAGAAAAAAATTGTTTGCCCGTTCCATTTCAACTTCCCCGATGAATCTTTACAACTATCTCAATCCATGGCTGATGCCTAATTGCCTTCATTACCCGATTTGAATCGTCCTTTCTCCGATTTTGACAAAGACATTTTGGATCTACCTGAATCCATACCAGTAGTCGTAACTGAACTAATATTTTTATCTGATTTGAGCTGCTCTGCCCCCTACTTCAATTTTGCATGTAGACAACTGCAGATGCTATAATGACCTCCATCCATACCAGCAACCATAACCCACAGTTTTTGATTTTGAATGTAGTTGCTATGTGCAACAATTTGGTTATTTTCTGCGACTTTGGACAACCAAAGTAATACTAGTATATGTGAACGAATTGACTGCGATTTGGGTATGTCAGAATATAGTTTTTTTTTTCTATCCATGTTTTCTTTTCCAGATTTATATTCTCTCTAACCTACTTTATTATTGCTGCAATAACATGAAATTTCAATGTCCAAGCTTGGCTGTTAACTTAAAATAATGTGCATTAGACATAAGATGGTATTGTTAACCATTGTGTTGTATATATTTGATGCTCAGTGCCTTTATATAATCCGTAAAAATCCTCCTACTCTTTGATTTTGTTAATGTTTTTTTATTTCCATCTCAATTATTTCTTTTGTAGGTTATTATATTTACTGGAATGCGCATGCAGTACAAGGCATTTTGGTCCGGCTTAAAGGTACATTTTTGAACTAGGAGTTGATTTATAAGCCCATCACTCAGAGCAGGTTAAGAAGATTCAAATAAAGTATGAATTTGAGACATAAACGCATAACCATTTAACAATTAAAAAAATTGTCATTTATACAATTAGTATTATCATGTCAATTAACCTGACACTCACTTCAATCACCGTTGTTTTTTAATTTCTATTGCCCAATTTGTTGCCTCCCAATAATATATGTAACTCAATTGTTGTATGTGGTACCAAATTGGGATTTTTCTAAAAACATTTTCACTTGGCCATTAGATTCATAATCATATAATATTGCTTACAGTTGACAAAATGAGGTGGACTACGCTGAAATGGGGAAGCATGTTGGAGAATTTGGGATTTTACTGTCTATGGATTATGGTTCCATCCTCCTGCTTTTGCTTCGCAGTTTTTTTGTCATCCCATTTGTTATTTTTTTTGAACTGTTGTCTTTTTTCAAGTTTCTTCCACCAAATAAGTTGTAACTACTGATGCTAACTGTGTTATAAACAGTTATTGCATTTGTTTTGCTTCCTTCGTTACTTCCTTCCCACTTATTTAATGTTCAGGCTTTTGGTTCATTATACAGCAGTCATGTTTTGTCCTTCTTTTTCCAATATTTATGCGTCTTCATAGTCAGCTGCTCCTGAGGTAATTACTGACGTTGCATGCGATTTTTTCCTGCACAAACAGTGTGGTGTTGTGTTTATTTAATTTTCCATAATTTCTGCATACACATATATGCATTTATTGCTCATTCTATACTTCATTTCCATCTTCAGTCAAATACATCTATGCACACGCCCATCGGGCGTGCATATGTACTGGTATATATATATACACACATATATATATATATACACACACATATATATATATACATATATATATACATATACATATATACATATATATATATGAAAATTGGTTACCTTTATTATCACATAAAAAGCAGTACAAGCATATAGGTTAGCATTCTAACCTTACAAACAAAGATAAAACAAAACAAACAAGAAAAATACAAGGAAAGCTAAATGAAACTAAGCTAAACCAGCCTATGATGAGGCCACCACACACTTATAACTCGCTGTCTTGAGCCATCTGCTCATTCGCTACACCATAAATCCGACCCATGATGAGGCCTCCAGTCCCACTTTAAGTGCCCCGAACCAACTGCTCTAAAACATGCAATAGACCTTCGTGCAAAATTAATGGCATATCTGATCATCATTTCCCAACACAGCTCAATCATCCGATAATTGCACGCCCAAGCAACCCTTACACAAATGTAGATGGTATACACTTGCTAATAAAGTCCCAAGAATTGTTCAATTCCAAAACTAAAGTCTGGTTGATGATTCGTAAACAACTATGAATCAATCTTAGCCCCAAAATTAACAATATGATCTTCATATAAATTCAAGTGTCATCTACTAAGTTATAAACACACATAACAGAACTACACTATCTACTGAAAGCTCCACTAACTGCAAAAAAAAAAAATGTTCCTTCTAGTAAACTGTGAAGCACCAATCATGTTCGGTGTATAACATCCAATATCCAGAATCATCTATCCAAAAGATTTTCAGAGGACATTGTGGCTGATGATTCACTATCTTAATAGCATATAAGAGTTGAAGACGTTGGGTATGAACAAAATAAATGGCATTGAATACACCAGAAACTGCATGCATATTCCACCTCTTGTTTCTCGAGAGCTCTTTAAAAGCAGCGGTGTGTGGATTTTCACACCTCCACCACGAAAGTTCCACAAATGTTTTATTGGTATGATGCATCTAATTCCCAAAATATTACAATTCTAGGCTATTTCAGTTTGCGAACATATCCCCAAAAACCGTATGAACGATATGGATCTAGTATATAATCTCCATCCAAATTTACAAGATCCATCCGAGAAGAGCAAACAGTTTATTGGGGAAAGATTGAACATACCTTACAATTTTTGGAATGAGAGTCACGGAGAAGTCATACTTCTACACTAAAATTACCTCATATAAATCAGATCGCAGACTAACCATTTCATTTAAACATCAGCTGGTATGCACTACTAACACCTTCAGCATAGTATAAAACGCATCTATCCCAGTATATACTTTCTGATCCAAATACAAACAAATCGAAAACCACCAAAATACCAGATTAAACTGAACAGAATCAACCCAACATTTTTGTCACGAAAATTGATGAAAAATCGGCAGATTAGTTATGAGGAGTCGGAAGTGAATACAGTTACGCCGGCAATGACAGATACCAGCTCCTCAAATGGCTTGATCCCCTATTTCCAAACATAATCGCATCTGAAATAGAACAGTTCTGCAGTTAAATATGATCAGAGGCAGCTAGATCTGAGAATATGAAGATCTGGAGAAGTAGGATGATACAACGTTCTTGTCCATTGAAGATCTGGAATAGAGATGCGAGCTAGATCTGCGTTTGGTGATAATAATCAGAAATGGAAATGAAACTAAATCTTGTGGAAATAATTTAAAAAACTTTTGGGTTATCAAACGAAGGGTATTCGTTGAAAATTACCTACAGATCGCAAGCGATCTAAAATCATTAGAAGAAATCAATTAGAGAAATTTTCGGATCTGAAAGTTGTTGTGAAAACCTGATGAAAAACCAAAGTATTAACAATGAATATAAAATTCGTTGAAGATAATAAGTGAAGGCTTATCAACGAGTAAACTCATTGAAGATTGCAGATGGAAAACAAATGAGAAACGATAGAAATTGGGAATCTCTCACGCATGGTGAAATTAGGAGAGAATATCTCATATATATATAGTTCCGTTACACTTCTTATATATATAGTTATAGTTCCGTTACACCTCTTATATTGCACGCGAACTCTCCTCCTGAATCTCAGCCATACATTCCCATATTCATTCTCTCTCTTAGTGGTAAGAAAGAGAATTAGTGGAAGAATGAATGACTGAGGTTCGCGGGAGAGTTCACGTGCAATATAAGAGGTGTAACGGAACGCTGTCATATATATATATATATATATATATATATATATATATATGAGGAGGGTTCTGCTACACCTCTTTTATTGCACGTGAACTCTCCCCCTTAATCTCCACCACCCATTACCCCGCTCATTCTCTCTCTTCCCATTTCAATATTATTTCTTAGTGGGAAGAGAGAGAATGAGTGGGGAAATGGGTGGTGGAGATTAAAGAGGAGAGTTTACGTGTAATATAAGAGGTGTAGCGGAACCCTCCTCTCTCTCTCTCTATATATATGTATGTATGTATGTATGTAGATATGGCACCCAAAAAATGGAGCACCCCTTTGGCCTACCGCTTTTCCACCACACATTCCTCCCTCTCTACTTCCACTAACTCTCTCACCTCCCACTAACTTTAATTAATCTAAATGAGAGGTGAAAAACAGGGGGGTCAAAGGGGGGCTCCATTTCTGGGGTACTATTGAACGCTCGCGATCTGTAGGTAATTTGTCTTTATATGGAGAGGTGGAATTCATGGGGTGATCCAACGATGCAAATCGATTGTATCACCGTTTGTGTCGAAATTTTGTGTCTAAATAAACTTTCCCATATATATATATAATGCAAAACCCAAGTCAACATTCAAAGTGAAGCCTTTTTGGTTTTCCTATTGTGCCCTTCCCATCAAACCATGTCCACCTTACTTTCCCCTATCTTTCTCCGTAATTTGACAATCGGTAGTGGGGAAAGCCACATCCCCATTTTCTTCACGTCCTCTCATTTTTCATCCACTTTTCCACCATTCCCAGAAGCATAGTTTTTTAATAAACAATCCACATTAAAATTGTCGCTGGCGGCATAACCGCCAATCGACATTCTCTACTACCATAGTCTACATTTTTCAACCGTTGTCTGAGACCACAATCAACCACTCTTCTTCACAACCGCGCATCAGCTTCTATCTTCAGTTGATCCGAATCGAAATCAGGCGTTCCCACCACCGCCAGTTCCTTCTACCTGATCCGAACTACCTACAATTTCTGTTTCTTCTACATGACTTCGAATCAGATCAAGAGGACAGAAGATCTTAGTAAGCCTTTTTCTAATACTATGTCCTGATTACCCGTTTTCTTCCTTAGACTTCGATATTTTGTGTTTTTATACTTCATTCGTATGTCGACGGCGATGAGTTTGGACATGAAAGAGCTTGGACTGCAACCAGTTCGAGCATATAGAAATACTCATTTTGATGACTGAACATCAAAGGAGCGAAGGTAATGTTTGTTCACAAATTGCATCCTTGTTTCTTATTTGTTTTCTTTTTCAATACTGACTTCTTCTAATTTTCCAGTAAACATCAACTGCATTCCTACTTACCTTTCCTTCTTAGAAGTTGAACCAACTGCCATGGCATTATTACTTTGCCTTAATGAATTTGAACCATCAACTACTATCAATTTAGTATTGATTTTTTATTGAATGAATTGATTTTCTTCAATTTTCAACTGCAGCAGTACTGGAACTCCCCTTGAATGTAGAAAATACATCATCATGTTACCACAGTGTTCCACTATTGGGCATACTAATTATGTAAGTAATCTATTCAAAACATGAATTCACTGTCAGTGCTCATTTTCCAATTCCTGTTACAACATGATTTTTTCACTGCTTGATTAGTTGGTCAAACTTTTATATATATATATATAGGTATGTATTTATTTTCTGTTAATTTACATTTTGACTTATTAAGATCGAATATGTTGGTGGTGAACCAACAAAATATTGATGATTGGGGAGTTGACAATATCATTGTTATTGTTCCTTCCATATGAAATGCATCATGATAATTTGCTTTTTATTTCACTTTTACGTTTTGTGTTTTTGCCACAGAATTTCTATTGTCACCTGCTTGCGCTGGACATGTTCGTATGACCGAGGTTGGCATATGGTTGGCATATACACAGGTATATAAGTTCACCGTTAACTTAGGGGGCTTACTGATCTTATTACCGAGCACAACACAAAGATGCTTATAGTAGAATACTTGATGCACCAATTTGTTTTCACTTTGCACATAAAAAAATAGAAACATAGCATGAATTAGTGATAAAATATTTCATATGATGGAACTGTAATTACTTTTGTTTACACTAAAGTAAAACGTGGCTGCTTCTCTCTAGCATGCGATGGTTTGGCATGGGCACATACATGCATTCATTTTTTGTTGTTGCGATAACTGTCAGTTTAGATTAATGATGGTTTCAAAGCAGGATTGGTGGTGATAGCCAGAGTCATGGATGATGATTATTTTGCCTATATCGTCTTCGGTAGATCATTCGACGTCGAATGAGATATTTCTCGAGTGCTTATCTGATGTTCGTTTAGGCCTTCGGTGCTTGTGAGATGTCAATATCGATTAGGATGGTCTACGCTTGATAACTGGTTGCCATGAATGTAGCGTTTGTTTCTACTTAATTGTTATAAAGGCTATCACTGTCAGATATGGGGAAGACGGGTTGGATTCTTCTCTGTTGATGTTGGTAGATTCGTTGATTAATCTTCTTGTTCTCATATTCTTTATTAGATGATGTTAGATAGTTGTTTTATCGCTCATTAAGACTATTGTCTAACTCAAAGTTTCATGTCTCCCTCTTATTACCTTGGGTTGTCCATCCGATTATGGATGGGCAGACTGAGTAGTTGGTGACAGGTAGTAGATCTTGATGAGGATGATGTTGTTGAGCGATGACGAGCAGGAGGCTGACGTATTATATTCTACTATTTACTATTTGTTATTTTTCCACTGCTATGTTGATGTATTCTCTAAGTGACTTGTAGTGAGGCTCATTGTACAGACTCTTATAGTGTAATCCAAGGTTGTATGGATTTTCATGGTGATATGAAAAAGTTAAAGATTCTGCTCAATTCTGCTTCACTGTTATTGCCTGTTGTATATGTTCTATTATATTTTATCCTTGTGATGTGAGTTATACGACAGGTTCCATATGTTACCTTACCCTGATGATCGTCCATAGCTGCCTGGAATGTCCTTCAGCATATTATTTCCCTTTTTAAGTGTAGGAATTGTGGGCGGTCGTCACACTGGATGTCCAAAACAATTCAGTCAATTCAATTTATAGTGTAACAGGGTTTGTTTGCACTAACAGTTGTCACTTTAAAATATATAATTGTTACTACCAAATTCAACACCGAAACTGCTGACGGTGAAGGGTGAATGGGTATCGTACCGCAACCAGCTCAAAAGAATTATTCGAAAGAATAAAAGAGATGATTTGGTTAATAGGCTATCAGCCCAACAAAAGGGAGGAAAGCTTGGTACCAATTGACAGCGACAAAGCAGTGCCGACACTAAAGGCCATCAACATGGGCTCAGTTCTGTAAGCATAACGCATGAAGTTGGATACAAGCAAAGAACGGCAAGAGCCGGAAGCTATGACCCGAGACCCGAAACCAAGAGATCCAAAACACGACAAGAAGCACTAAGCCAGACAGAGTAAAACGTAGTACTATCGGCACTAATTAACTTTGTATCAATATAGAACGAGATAAAGATGTCAAAGTCAAGGATAACACTCCGAAGCTAGCTGTCGGAGTCAAGGCTTGTCGAAAATCGAGACACAACATCTAAAGCCATCAGTAGATGTACCGAGAGCGTGCTTCCGCAAGACCGAAACCAATTTTGAGGACTCATCAAAAGTAAACCAAGTCTTATGAGAAGAAAAGCTATCCACACTAATTTTCTTAGTGTCGATACTAAAAGAGGTGAAGGTTCTAAAGTCCTGAGAAGCTAAAGTACAAGAGCAAATTCTATGAGAACTTAAAACCGGAACTCATTGCCGAAAGCCAAAAGCATCTCCTAAAGCTATCTACACCAACTGACTTGGTGTCGGTACATTATGAAGAAGAAGTAGCCAAGTTAAGCTCATAAAGCCAAGACCAGCACACCGAAATCAAAGTTAAATCCGATAGCAATGTTAGGAAGAAAGAAAGCCGACCGAAACCAAGACAACCGGAACCGAAAGTTGTGAAGCGGCCGACACCATGCTACCACATCCGAAAGAGGCTTCTGCTGAGCCAATGACACAAGGGGACCGATTTGTCAACAAATAAGACCCCAGGTGAAATAACCCAAACTTCCCCGATCCCCAAAGAGACGAAGGAGCCCAGATTGCTTTGAGAACACGACGCATCAGAATGCAAACACGAGAACCTTTCATTGCTATTACAACAATTTACATCAAAGTACAAGATATCAGGGTTCAAATAAATAACATACATTGGAAAATATCAGAGATTAAAATACATAGCAGCAGAAATTA
The DNA here is from genome assembly GCA_030737875.1 of Allium sativum. Classification (NCBI taxonomy): domain Eukaryota; kingdom Viridiplantae; phylum Streptophyta; class Magnoliopsida; order Asparagales; family Amaryllidaceae; genus Allium; species Allium sativum. Next base: position 544,431,338 of record CM060920.1, on the reverse strand, counting down.
AAATGTATATATACAATGCGTAGCGGAAATACATCAACTAACATAACTGGAAGAAATACACGGATACAAAGCTTTCCGAATATAGCTCCAGATGTAAACTAGGATCCTGCGAAACAGAAATCTGCAAAAACCAAAACTACTAACTGCCCGTATGGAAAATATGGGCACATAGAGTTTAGGTTAAAACAATAAACTCCGAGTCAGTCAAGGGACTGGTGCGAGAACTAAAACAGTTATTTACTTATTTAAAAGTTGGGTAAATCATGGGACCACGCCGCATGTCACGGAATGGGTTTACCCCTCAGAATACTAGTGCCTAAACAATAACCAATAATAGATATATGGATCTACAATGCATCCCTCGGTCAAGGCGACGGGTTCGCACCTTACCAATATATATATGTGCACCTCCCATACATGGAGCAGGCTACACCGTACAATCCCCATAAACTTTTAGTCGTCCGAGCTGCCTGAATCTTTAGCCACACACTAAATCATTTTAATATCCCAAAGCAGGGAAAATCATTTCATAAAATAATAATCACAAGTACTTTCAAACTATACTTATGGTACTTCACATCAGCAATTCACACATATGATCAGTCGATATTAATCACATAACCTTTGAGCTCGTACGTCTCAAAGAAGGGTATTAAGCAAGAGAATAAATTCTCCGCCACCAAATAGGTACATCATCAATAACAACTAATTGGTTACGTGATGAACCACAATGTCAAACACATAATACTTTTCTAAATCCTTTCAGAAACATCGGGTTTAGCCCTTGGAATCCTTTATGTTTTATAAAACATTTTTATAAAACATTCCCTGTCCAAAATCGGGAAAACACTTCTTTTAACTTAAGAAAATCTCATTTCAAAAATCACCCATTAAGTTTGAAATGAACTCAACAACATCACTAAACATCTCGTAGTCAAATCGTGAAGTGTTTCACAAGATGTTAGCATACAAATATTTCTACCCTACCAAATGCTAAATGTAAAAGCATATTTTGCTCATAAACTGGTCGATCACAATCCAAACAATCAATCAATCACAATCAATATCAACAACCAAGCATATTTGGTTCTAACACATCTCATGTTTTGGAAAATATAATTACCATCAATTCATTCCAAATCTAGTTAAAGATTTATTAAAACTCTACTTAGTTTAAATCTCTAAAATCATTACTTAATGATTATTCAACTTTAGGAAAATTAATCATGTCTTTTACTAGGTAAAAGAACCAATACCATTTAAAACAACGTTCACGATAAACCCAAAATCATCTTCCATTTAATATGGAACCTTCACGGAAATTCGAACAATTTATAATCGATATAAATTTCCGTAAGAGACTAGCAATATAAACGGAATAACGACAAAGCCTTTTAAATTCTATATATAGTAATGGTTTTCCTATACAGAAGCTCATCTCGATTATTACCAAATCGAATTCCATTCAATTCCAAAACTTTACTTTGGAAAATTTTCATTAAATCTTAATGAAAAGATTTATAAATTCCAAATCATAACTTCACTGTTCATTGGGTTAAAGAACAAATGTTATTTAAAACATTGTTCATGATAAAGCCAAAATCCAATTTGATATTAAATATAAGGCTCTGAATAGAAATAATATCAACTTATATTCAACATCAAATTCTGAAACCAACAGATATCGTATTGGGAATAATGATATATTTATCTTCCAAATTCCTTAACAATATCCATATAATCACGGAATTCAATATCGAAATATTCCGAAGATTATTTCCATTCAAGTCCATTTCAATTCATACGTTGGAAAATTCTGGTTATATCAAAATCATTTCAATTCATTTCAGTTCTTTACTCTAGTTGTTAACTAGTTCATTCAGGTAAAAATATCTTATATCTTTTTAAACTTGGAGTATTTCATCCAAGATATTTGAAAATCATTTATTATGATTTTACACAATTTTTCCATATTTTTAATAATTTTATTAAGACCCTTACAGTCGGTTTCCAATATTGGCCACCGAACTGCATCCATAGCGACCTTTTACAAAACTAATTTGGGCATATCTTAAAATCTAACATTAGATTTCAAATCTCTTATTATCATTTGAGAGCTCTCTTCGATACGAACCCAACGGTTCTGCTTTTTGTAGAATCCGACGGTCGGATCACCCGTTGCATCAATTTGAAGTCAATGGTTGAAATTTGATAACGGTCGCTGTGCGTTCTATTCAAACCATATATATATAATACATTTCGTCGATTTCCTTTTTAAAACGTATTTTTATAAATCGTTTATGAAAACGATTCCCACTTCCATTTCAATTTTAAATCAAAGTTGAATATTCCATGTCATTATAATATTAAAATGATAATACTTTCAAAATATCAGATTTTGAAATCAAATCTTTTCGATATTCATTATAAAATGAATAAAATCAACTGGAAAAATACGTTCGAGTTAAAATGGCATACATCTACTTAACTCGGCTTCATATATTTCAATATTTTCGTGCCCATCCAAAATCGGACATCAAAATCATATTTTGCTTCTTTACTGAATATTAATTTAAAATATTCATTATTTCTAAATTGGAATCAGACTCAATCAATTACCATATAATTTCAGTTATATGGATTTCATACATCACATGTATTCAACAATAATGATAAATAAACATTAAACATTCAAACATCATCCAGAGTGCATTCTATAACTATATAAGCATTAAAATAAATAAATAACGCTCACCACAGTCTGTCAACCAATCGATTGACTTACAAATAAATATTACGATTAGTGTATGTCAAATATCATTCGAATACCCATGTGGGGTTTTCAAACAGCATCAGTCGATTCAAATTAATCACTGATTAATAAATTTAACCAATTCTAATTCGATTCGAATTATTTTTCTAATTAATCAATTTTCACTGTTTAAATTATAAATAAATATTTATAATTTAATTTCAACTACCACATTAATGTTAACATTATTTTTAATATGTTAATCATCACAATCACAACGCAATACAGTCAATTAAATCATCCATGGTTTTGAAACAACAGTGAATGTGAGCTAACAAGCACCGTACAACATTTTTGTGATGATTAAAAAGATAAAAAACAATACTGGCAATTTATATATTCAGTTATAAAATAAATAACTGTACAAATATTTTACTGAGAGAGTTCTCACTTTGGTTTCTTCTCCGTCAGTCTTTATTTGATGATTTTGTTTCAATAAAATTAAACGAGCGTTTAATTTTATCAAAAACTTCAGCAGCTTCCATTTCTGTTCTGCTTAGTTCCATGTTGTAGCGTTTGTTGATACGATCACACTGCAATAGAAATCATTGAATTTCGACCTCGTATGACGAAGATATGGTATTTTATAACTTAATTACATTATTAAATAAATAAACATAATTATTTTTAATAATTATTTACTTAACCCTCTTTGTTAATCACTCCATCGTTGCAGGAAAATGACCGTTCACCAAAACACATCGCTCAAAACCCAAAGTTCACCGTCGCTCGCACTACAGGGGGTAGGAACTCGATCCAACTCCTCCCCACGACATGCCTACGTGGCGCCTTCCCCCTCCTACCATTCAGGCGAATTTGGTGGTCCCCATCTTGCGGAAATCGAACACGAAGTCACAACTTCTGAGCGTGACAATCAAGGCGGATACTCCATTAAAACTGATCGTGTTGGTGCCAATTTGAAGAGCTTACCCAATACAACAATTTTTGTTTTACGAATTTCGGTTATTGGTTCATGGATTTTGCGAAATCATGGGAGGAAAATCGGAGCGTTTTCAACCCTTAATTGGTTATGGGGGTGGCGGGTTTTCTCTGAAACGAATTAGGGTATTGGAAAATTAATATATATATATATATATTATTTAATTTGTAAAATTGAGATTTTGCACTCGAGCTCCAAATCAAACCCAACGACTGTCGTCCCTAGCTAAATACCCTCATTCCGAACACAATGGGATATGTTTCGTAAGCCAATACGGCTGTTTTCATCAATTTTTACTAAAATTAAAATATAAATTAATATAACGGTCAATATTGAATTTCAACGTACATTTTAATTTGTTGGGGCCACATACTGACTCCTAAATTTAAAGAAAAATTAAATCTAGCTATGCATTGACGATATGATCCTAACAAAACTAATTTCGTCTTATTTGGTGACTGTTTGAAAAATGACCTTTTTCTAGTCGATTAAATATACAATGAAAACTGAACAGGCATTTAAATTCACCTCGCTCACATATTAATTCCAAAAATTATGAAATTTGAGACCTAGCAATAATTTGATATTCCGGATCCAACAAAATGGTTTCGTCGAAAATGGAGGTCGTTTGCAAAATGGCTATGCTTAAGGGCTATATATAATATTAAAATATATATAAATTCCATAACGACTATTCTAAAATTTAAACTGGACATAACTTTCAATTTATAAAGTGAATTCTCAGTTTCTTACCTTTGTTAAAAAATTATAGTTCAAAATATTCCAATATTTCTTATTTCACTGAAATCCGATTTATTTTGAATTCTATACATTCATTTGAAATTAAAAGTCGAATTTTCAAATTACCACGCCATTTCGAGTTCGTTTTAATTAAATTTTAAATTTATACATTCTAACTTCGATTTAAGTAAAATTTTAATCGTTGTTATTTAAAATAAATCATTTTAAATAATCAAAATGCATCAAAATAGCTTAAACTAAAATTTTAAATTGGTTCTGAAATCCCGGGTTATTACAATCTCCCCCACTTAAAATCTTTTCATCCTCGAAAAGGAACGGAGCTGAAAGTTATTTAACTAACCAACTCAACTTTCATTTTGGCTTGAGTTCTTCAACTTTTCAGTTTTTAAGAACTTTCTAATTTCTCAAAAATTTGGCTAACACCCTAAATTTTCGAAAAATTTCGCCATAACCTCCTTTGTACGGGGAGGGTTTGAAAATTTTATTGGCTCGTATTAGGTACCCAATAAATCAATAAAAAGCATACACAATTTTTGTTACCTATCTATGCGCAAGGGAGACATATAAAAGTCGAAATCTCATACCTTTCCCCAGTGTTGGAAATAAAATAATCCATGTGCCTTAATAAAAAACAAGAGAGGCGTGAATTTTTGTCATCTCCAGGCCTGTGTAGGGTTTTTATTAAATCGTGCCCCGAGCACCTTTATATGTTTATTAAGTCCATAATCAGTCTTTCGTTCAATCTGTAATTCAGTCCTCGCCATACAAGCGTCTCGCTCGCATGGTAATCCAAACCTCGTCATATAAGCACCAAATGCTTATATGGAATATGATATGATATGTTGTCTTCATGATGTATGCCATGCAGTGTAGTTCATAATTTATTTGTTGTTATCCTATGGCGTACGTTTTTAATCTCACACAGAACAACCATCACAACGCATCTAAAAACACTCAAAGTAGTTGATATAATAATAAAATTGCGCAAACAACTCATTAAGGTGCACCTGCTTGTTGGGCACACAATATATTTCTCTACTCAACAGTAAATCCATAACCTGCTCAGCATACATGTATATGCATCTCTACCTATATATAAATCCAATTCGAACTAAATTTTCAACAGTTCTACCTTATATTTGATTTGGCTTTGTTTATCCTCCTTTTATTGGTTTTATCATTCAAATTTTTTATTAGTTAAATTAATTATCACACATTCACAATCAATTTGTTGATTAGCTTTTCAAATATATATTTTATATACCCAAAAATCATATTTTCAGTGCCAAATCATAACAGCAAACTCTAACTAAGGTTTTTGGTTCTCACACCAGTCAATTGGAAATATATAGATATTCCACTTTCGAAACTCGAACATAAATAGTGATGATGCGGCCGCGTCACCAGAATTATCCCCGGGCGACTAGAGTGCGATTCTATATCTACCTGGTATATTCGAGACTTTGTATATACTTTAGTGACGCGTATATGCAAAATCTTCTTATACTCAATAGTCCAAATTCAATATAAAATAAAATACTCAAATACGTATAATAAGATGTAATTTTCAAAACTAAATTTGTTTTTAGAAATAGCACTCATCAAACTTATTCTAGAGTATTACTAACCCAATCTCTAACGAGTTATTTTTATAGGATGTTGCTAATCCTATCTCTGATGAATTATTTTATTTAGTTCTAATGTGTCTTGTTCTCCGAGCTTTGTAAACCAAAGCTTTGATACCAAAATGAAACGACCCAGACTTCCCCGATCCCCGAAGAGACGGAGGAGCCCGGATTGCTTTGAGAACACGACGCATCAGAACGCAAACACGAAAACCTTTCATTGCTATTACAATAATTTACATCAGAGTACAAGATACAGGAGTTCAAATAAATAATATACATCAGAAAATATCAGAGATTAAAATACATAACAGCGGAAATAAAAATGTATATATACAGTGCGTAGCGAAAATACATCAACTAACAACACTGGAAGAAATACACGGATACAAAGCTTTCCGAATATAGCACCAGCTGTAAACCAAGATCCTGCGAAATAGAAATCTACAAAAATCAAAACTACTAGCTGCCCACGTGGAAAATATGGGTACCCAGAGTTTAGGTTAAAACAACAAACTCTAAGTCAGTTATGGGACTGGTGTGAGAACTAAATCAGTTATTTACTTTATTTTAAAGTTGGTAAATCACGGGACCACGCCGCATGTCATGGAACGGGTTTTCCCCCATGAATACCAGTGCCTAAACAATAACCAATAATAGATATATGGATCTATAATGCATCATAAAACATGCAATTTTCCAATCTACCCATTTAGGCTTATTAGCCCCTAACATAGATTTTCGAAATCCAATTCCCTTTACAGAAATTATTCCTTTGGACTTTATTTCCCGATTTCTTATTTCAAATCTTTTGAAATACATATCTATTTCTCATATCAAAGTAGATTTCACTTTGGGATCTCAAACCAAAATCATTTGTAAATATGAATTCCAAAACAAATGCATACAAATAATATGCAACCAAATATCAGGAGGTATTCAGCCCTCAGACAAGGCGACGGGTTCGCACCTTACCAACTCGATATATATATATATATATATATCTGTGTGTGTGTGTGTGTGCGTGCACCTCCCACACATGGAGCAGGCTACACCGTACAATGCCCATAAACTTTTAGTCGTCCAGGTTACCAGAATCTTTAGCCACATGCTAAATCATTTTTATATCCCGAAGCAAGGAAAATCATTTCACAACATAATAATCACAAGTACTTTCAAACTATACTTATGGTACTTCGCACCAGCAATTCACACATATGATCAGTCACTATTAATCACATAACCTTTGAGCTCATACGTCTCAAAGAAGGGTGTTAAGCAAGAGAATAAATTCTCTGCCACCAAACAAATACATCATCAATAGCAACTAATCGGTTACGTGACGAACCACAATGTCAAACACATAATAATTTTCTAAATCCTTTCAGAAACATCGGGTTTAGCCCTCGGAATCCTTTATGTTTTATAAAACATTTTTATAAAACATTCCCAGTCCAAAATCGGGAAACACTTCTTTTCACTTAAGAAAATCTCATTTCAAAAATCATTCATTAAGTTTGAAATGAACTCAACATCGCTAAACATCTCGTAGTCAAATCGTGAAGTGTTTCACAAGATGTTAGCATACAAATATTTCTACCCAACTCAATGCTAAATGTAAAAGCATATTTTGCTCATAAACTGGTCGAGCACAATCCAAACAATCAATCAATCAATCAATCACAATCAATATCAACAACCAAGCATATTTGGTTCTAACACATCTCATATTTTGGTAAATTTAATTACCATTTATTCATTTCAAATCTAATTAAAGATTTATTAAAACTCTACTTAGTTTAAATCTCTAAAATCATTACTTAATGATTATTCAACTTTAGGAAAATTAATCATGTCTTTTACTGGGTAAAAGAACCAATATCATTTAAAACAACATTCACGATAAACCCAAAATCATCTTCCATTTAATATGGAACCTTCACGGAAATTCGAACAATTCATAATCGACATAAATTTCCGTATCAGATTAATAATATAAATGGAAAAACGACAAAGCCTTTTAAATTCTATATATAGTAATGGTTTTCCTATACAGAAGCTCATCTTGATTATTACCAAATCGAATTCCATTCAAGTCCAATTTAATATATTAAATTAGAAAACTTTACTTTGGAAAATTTCCATTAAATCTTAACGAAAAGATTTATAAATTCCAAATCATAATTAACTGTTTATTGGGTTAAATAACAAATGTTATTTAAAACATTGTTCACGATAAACCCAAAATCCAATTTGATATTAAATATAAGGCTCTGAATAGAAATAATACCAGCTTATATTCAACATCAAATTTTGAAACAATCAGATATCGTATTAGGAATAATGATATTTGTATCTTCCAAATTCCTCAACAATATCCATATAATCACAGAATCCAATATCGAAATATTCCGAAGATTATTTCCATTCAAGTCCATTCCAATTCATACGTTGGAAAATTCTGGTTATATCAAAACCATTTCAATTCATTTCAGTTCTTTACTCTAGTTGTTAACTAGTTCATTCAGATAAAAATATCTTTTATCATTTCAAACTTGGAGTATTTCTTCCAAAATATTTCTAAATCATTTATTATGATTTTACACAAATTTTCCATATTTTTTATAATTTTATTAAGGCCGTTACAGTTGGTTTCCAATATTGGCCAACGAATTGCATCCATAGCGACCTTTTCCAAAACTGATTTGGGCATATCTTAAAATCTAACTGTTAGATTTCAAATCTCTTATTACCATTCGAAAGCTCATTTCGATACGAACCCAATGGTTCCGGTTTTAGGAGAATCTGACGGTCGGATCTCCCGTTGCATCAGTTTGAAGTCAATGGTTGAAATTCGCTAACGGTCGCTGCGCAGCGCGTTCTATTCAAACCATATATATATATATATATATCATACATTCCGTCGATTTCCTTTTTAAAATGTATTTTTATAAATCGTTTATAAAAACGATTCCAACTTCCATTTCAATTTTAAATCAAAGTTGAATATTCCATGTCATTATAATATTAAAATGATAATACTTTCAAAATATCATATTTTGAAATCAAATCTTTTCGATATTCATTATAAAATGAATAAAATCAAACTGGAAAAATACGTTCGAGTTAAAATGGCGTACATCTACTTAACTCGGCTTCATATATTTCGATATTTTCGTGCCCATCCAAAATCGGACATCAAAATCATATTTTGCTTCTTTACTAAATATTAATTTAAAATATTCGTTATTTCTAAATTGGAATCAGACTCAATCAATTACCATATAATTTCAATTATATGGATTTCATACATCACATGTATTCAACAATAATGATAAATAAACATTAAACATTCAAACATCATCCAGAGTGCATTCTACAACTATATAAGCATTAAAATAAATAAATAACGCTCACCACAGTCTGTCAACCAATCGATTGACTTACAACTAAATATTGCGATTAGTGTATGTCAAATATCATCCCAATACCCATGTGGGGTTTTCAAACAACATCAGTCGATTCAAATTAATCACTAGTTAATAATTTAACCAATTCTAATTCGATTCGAATTATTTTTCTAATTAATCAATTTTCACTATTTAAATTATAAATAAATATTTATAATTTAATTTCAACTACCACATTAATGTTAACATTATTTTTAATATGTCAATCATCACAATCACAACATAATAGAGTCAATTAAATCATCCGTGATTTTCAAACAACAGTGAATGTGAGCTAACAGACACCATACAACATTTTTGTGATGATTAAACAGATAAAAATCAATACTGGCAATTTATATATTTAGTTATAAAATATATAACTGCAAAAATATTTTAGTGAGAGAGTTCTCACTTTGGTTTCCACTCCTTCAGTCTTTATTTGATGATTTTGTTTTAATAAAATTAAATGAGCGATTAATTTTACCAAAAACTTCAACAGCTTCCTTTTCCGTTCTGGTCAGTTCCATGTCGTAGTGTTTGTTGATACGATCATATGAAATCATTGAATTTCGACCTCGTATGAAGAAGATATGGTATTTTATAACTTAATTACATTATTAAATAAATAAACATAATTAATTTTAATAATTATTTACTTAACCCTCTTTGTTAATCACTCCATCGTTCCAGGAAAATGACCGTTCACCAAAACCCATCGCTGAAAACCCAAATTTCATCGTCGCTCGCACTACAGGGGGTTGGAACTCGATCCAACTTCTCCCTACGACGCGCTTACGTGGCGCCTGCCCCCTACTGCCATTCAGGCGAACTCGGTGGTCCGCACCTTGCGGAAATCGAACATGGAGTCGCAGCTTTTGAGCGCGACAATCAAGGCGGATACTCCATGAAAACTGATCATGTTGGTACCAATTTGAAGAGCTCACCCAATACAACAATTTTTGTTTTATGAATTTCGGTTATTGGTTCATGGATTTTGCGAAATCAAAGGAGGAAAATCGAAGCGTTTTCAGCCCTTAATCGCTTATGAGGGCAGCGCGTTTTCTCTAAAATGAATTAGGGTCCTGGAAAATTGATATATATATATATATATTAATATTATTTAATTCGTAAAATTGAGATTTTGCATTCGGACTCCAAATCAAACCCAACGACTGTCGTCCCTAGCTAAATACCCTCATTCCGAACACAATGGGATATGTTTTGTAAGCCAATACGACTGTTTTCATCAGTTTTTATCAAAATTAAAATATAAAGTAATATAATTATCAATATTGAATTCCAACTTACATTTTAATTTACCGGGGCCACATACTGACTCCTAAAATTGCAGAAAAATTAAATCTAGTTATGGTTTGACGATACGGTCCTAACAAAACTAATTTCGTCGTATTTGGTGACTGTATGAAAAATGGTTTTTTTCTAGTCGATTAAATTTACAATTAAAACTGAATAGGCACTTAAATTCACCACGCTCACATATCAATTCCAAAAATTATGAAATTTGAAACCTAGCAATAATTTGACATTCCGAATCCAACAAAATGGTTTTGTCGAAAACGGAGATCGTTTGCAAAATGGTTATGTTTAAGGGCTATATATAATATTAAAATATATATAAATTCCATAACGACTATTTTAAAATTTAAACTGGACATAACTTTCAATTTATTAAGTGAAATTTCATTTTCTTACCTTCGTTAGAAAATTACAGTTCAAAATATTCCAACGTTTCTTGTTTCACTGAAATCCGATTTATTTTGAATTCTATACATTCATTTGAAATTAAAAATCGAATTTTCAAACTACCGCGCCATTTTGAGTTCGTTTTAAATAAATTTTAAATTTATACATTCTAATTTTGATTTAAATAAATTTTTAATCGTTATTATTTAAAATAAATCATTTTAAATAATCAAAATGCATCAAAATAGCTTAAACTAAAATTTTAAATTGGTTCTGAAATTCCGGATTATTACACCAGGGGTTACATTTTAGGGGAGTTTTCTCATTCCCCAATCTTGTACTCATTTCTTATAGAGTAAAGCCTAATTTCTAAATCAGTTTGGGGATTTCCTTTGTAAACCCTTATGTATTCAAATCAATGAGCAATAAAGAGTGAATGACACTTAGCATATTTTCTATGATTTAACTTATTACTTCTTTTACCCATTTCCCTATGTCTTCTCGACAACAAAAAGCTTCATACGCAAGTCTTAACCTAAGCGCGGACTACAGAAATACCCCTCTATAAGCCGTTTAGCTTCCTAACTAGTGTTGCGCTTGGGGAACCTTTATCTCAAGGTAACTGTTGGTTGTTGAGTCTTGTAAGTGTGATACTCACCCCTTTAGGGAAGAGTAACTAATCTTTGGGCTTAAGACCTTGATATCTAGGGAACGGTGAACTAACTCAAGCTAGTGGGAACTAAATAATCTCATTTTATCCCTAGGTCCACTTCCTTAGACCTATCCCCGGTGTTGACGAAAAACATCGTTAGCAATAAATATGATTAATATAATTAAACATAACTCAATTAATTAATCAATTAATTGACCAACCAATTTAGAGTCCACTAAATTTACTAATTATTACGGGTCAACTGTTACGAGTTGCGCGTTAATTTAGTTCAATGACTAAATTTACGCTCATTATAATATAAATGATTGTTAGAATTAAAACCAATTTTAATTACTTAATAAATAAATTCAAATTCAAATTCATTTAAAAAATCAACAAGGTATGACAAGTCGCTTACACAAAAACACACAATCGATCAACTCGACTACACACACGCACCAAAGTCTATTTGAACACATGTTCATGATTTAAACTTATATATATTCACACATGTTTCACTACCCAACATAAAACACAGCAGCACAAAAAGAACAACCTAACCCCAAACACCTGTGCACCGCCTCCCCTGTGCATGTGCACACCACCGTCGGCCACCCAACAACCGCCGCGCTACCTCCAACAACTCCGCCTGCCACCCAAGATCGTCCACGACAAGTCGCCCAGCCCTCAAAACCCATAGGCTTAAAAACGACCTCTCGACCAACCCAAACTCAAACATACAACCCAGGTAGTGCCTGGAGAACCTCCTCCCACCTGAACGCATGCACCCACCACCCACGTGAACTCCAATTCCATGCACACCTCCACACCAAGTTTCATTAAACTCAATCTCCACTAGGCCTTGCAAAATCCAAACAAAAACCCACTGCCTAATATCCTAAAACCACCTCGCCCAATCACCTCTGACCACCGTAATGCCTGAAACTCCATCTGCACCTCCGACCAACCCTATCGAAGCTACACCCGACACAAATTTCAGTTCCATCACCAAAATCGATTGATTTTGATTTTAAACCCAAAAGCAAACATTCGATTAAAACAAAAATAGGACACTAAATCATGATTCTTGTTTTAAAAATCATGTTGAAGGATATAGATTTAGATGGTGAAAACCATTCATCAAAATTCGAACACAAATTTTGGTCAAAATTTTGATGAATTGATGTCATTTTCAATAATACGTACATATATACATATACAAATCATCCAACTATTTTTAATATAAGCTACAAGTGATTACAAACAAGAAATATTTTTAAAAACTAACTAGGTTTGAAGATCCTGGATTTTGAATCCTAGGCATTTTGTTTCAAACAAAAAGAGACCTAAAATTTTGTTGTAAGTTTTAGTTTCTTGGTTTTCCTCCTTTCCATTATTAGTGTTTTGATTTTAATCATGCAACAAATGATGTATATAAACACATGCATATATGTCCTATACAATCCAGCATCCCAAGATTTAAATATAAGTAAAGTGTACATAAGAAAACAATAAAGAACAAAGGAAAAAACATAGTAAAATATTGGTATAAAATTTAGTTTATACTTCCCTTCACAAATGAAAAAAACACCATTTAATCACTAAACAAGCAACATTGAGAACTTTTACGAAGTTACAAAAAGGCTAACATCTCACCTTAAACATTGTTTAGAAACTTGGGTTTTAAATGTTGTTTTTACAGGCTTCTTTAAACTGCAGCTTGCTGTCTTTTGCTTCTTCTTTGCAATTTTGTTATAGTTTTTAAATTTACTTAGAAAATGAAAGTTTTAAGGAGATGAATAAGTGAAGAAGCAAAAGAAATTAGAAACTAAAGAATGAAAAAGAGTGTAAAAGACATGTATATAGATACATGAAAAAAAGAAAAAAAGTAAGTTTGAATTTTAAAATTAACTTATTAAAAGGAAAACTATTTCACATGCTAAGACAAGTGTTAAGCTAAGTACATGGCTTATTAAATGAGATAGCAAGTTTGTAAAAGAGAGTACATGTTATCATTTTTAGCTAAAACCCACTGATGTTTTTCAAAATCAAATCACAACTTTTTTTATTTAAAAACTTCTTAAGTTAAAATAATATATATATATATATATATAGTCACATCATGTACTATTTAATTTAAAAATACAAAATTCTGAAATGTACTTAACACACATATATATACACAAATATGTATATCCATGCAAATGTAAATATCAAAAGATCAACACAATTTAAAAACAAACTTATGTGTTTAAATATTTTTAAATATATTTTCACATCTACTAAAAATATACAAAACTATGATTTCTTATTTTAAATAGTCATTTACAAAAATATAATAAGAAATAGAATTTCTTATAATAAAAACTAAATTTAAATGGAGATTAAATTATAATAACTATCTTAGAATATTTAAAATCCATTAAATATTCAAACTTTAATTTAACAAAATTCCAGGTTGTTACAACAACACCTCTTTATCCCCCCCTAATTTCCATACACAATCACCTTTCTTTCTCCTCCCACTAACTCTCTCCCACACGCACACATTAATTAGATATAAACGAGTGACTGTAATTGGTGCAAAATGGTTGCCATATAACCCCCTCACACACACACACACACACACATATATACATGTATATATATATATATATATATATATATATATATATATATATGAGGCATGTTCAATGGCACCCCAAATAGTGAGCACCCCTTTAGCCTACCACTTTTTCACCACTCATTTCCCACTAACTCCCCTTCTCTCTCCTTCCACTAACTCTCTCACTTCCCACTCACTTTCTTTAATATAAATGAGAGGTGGAAATCAGGGGTGCAACGGAACGCTTGCCTATATATATATATATATATATATATATATATATATATATATATAATCATCTATCCAAAATTTGTGCTCTTACCGACATTTGTAGTATAATATATTTAATGTTTAAATTTAACAGTTCGAGTAAATGTCTGAAAGGTGAATAATTGAGCTAAGATTTTGAAAATGCTACGAATTTCGAAACGATCTCAAAATTTGAATAGATGATATTATATATGTTGACTGAACATCTATAAATTTTTGTTGGATTTGGATTAATGTACCTCACGAAACGATAGAGGTGCTAAATGGGTGCTACAAAACAGAAGTGCCCCAGAACGCTCCTTATATATATATATATATATATATATAAGTCAGGATCAAGAATACCCCAAATTGTGCTGCACTCCTATATCTCCTGATTTCCACCGCACATTCTCGTTTCTCTCTCTTTCCATTAAGTCTCTCTCTCTCTCTCCCTACACTAACTTATTTAATTATAAATGTGTGGCTATTATTGGAATGCAAAAAGTGTGCCACGAAAAAGGAGTGTCATACAACCCATACAACACCTGTATATACAGAATCAAGAGCACCCCAAACTGTACAACACCCCTTTAGCTCCCTGGTTTCCACCACATATCCCGGTTTCTCTCTTCTTTCGCTAACTCTCTCTTCTCTCACTAACTTATTTTGCTATAAATGAGTGGAGGAAATAGAGAAGCTAAAGGGGTATTGCATGGTTTATGTTACTTATTTTACTATAAAATTTGATCTTCATAATAATCCAAGATGAATATATTCTTTGAAAGCATTTGCTGCATCCACCTTGTATGATTTGATGATATTCTATTATGGGTAGAAGAGCATACGAAAGGCTAGTTGTGTATATTATAGCAATGCTAATTGATTGTATTTCTCCTCTGAAAATAACGCTCTTTATTAATAAACTGCATAATAGTAAGGTAATTCAACAATCATACCATCGAAGTTCATCCTTAAAAAAAGAAAAAAATTACTAGTATGGTAAAAAAAAATGGTAATGGAATTAGTTATCATATAAAATCATCTTAGCTAACATAGCAATGTAATTTATGTCTATAAGAAAAAAAAACTTAAACAAAAATGGTGTCCAATGCACAATCTCAAAGACAAAGAAAAATTCCCTAGATCTATTTCCTCTTCCTCACGTGATTAGAATTGTCGTGCTTCTCCATCGCCTTCAGCCTCTTCTAGCCGCCCTTCTCCACCACTTTCAAAAAAAAAAAAAAAAACCTCAATGTGGATGAAGATGGATTCATGCGAGTGAAATCCAGAAATAATGCTTTACAAAAGGCTGCAAAAAGCACTAACATTCAAAATGAAGATGATTTCTTCTAAAAAGGAGCATTGAATAACTTTCAAGAACATCTTAAGATGAATGTTAGCAACAAACTGAACAAAGTACCTTCTCAGAATTATAAGAATCAGCAACTCAGTTCTCTAATCAGAAACAATATGGTAATCGTAAAATTTCTGACCAGTAACCCTGTATTAACAATAATTCTGTTACTATTCCCAATTATGGATATATATATACACACACACACACACATCATTAATCTAATGTAACAAATACCAAGAAAGCCTCATTATCGGCTGATATGGTCAAAACAGGGGGTATCCTCAAATTTTGATTCGAATTACATGGCACCTCATGTGTTGAATGGAAAAGACTGATAGTAGAAAAAGAAGCACTAAAGAAAAGAATAGAAAGTAAATAGTGTCAGTCTTTATTTGCCTATGCCTATGGCAACAAGCCGGCATATCATCATTTCAGGTCATATATTGTCAAAGCATGGAATCCAACAGGAGCTATTGATATTTTCACAAGAGAAAATGGTTTCTTCATTATAAGATTTGCAAAATATGAAGACTACATCAAAGTACTGAATGGATGTTATGTAAGGACGATCGGAACAAAGCCCTCATTCCTTGCACGCATATGAACTGGCACACAACTCCCATATAACAAAAGGAATCCCTGATGTTACGTGTCTGTCAGCTCATATTTGTATACACTTCCTTCAATATATTCCGTGATGTGGGACTATTGTATCCAAACCATCTTTCCTCATTAACAACATGCGAGACAATCATAACAATCTCCCCCTTGACTCGCATCCTACAAGTATCTTTTGAGAGCACTGCCTTGCCCGCATGGCCCAGTCCGTAACCTTCGGCTCTGGTACCACTGTTATGTAACGACGGTCGGAACAAACCCCCATTCCTTGCACGCATATGAGCTGACACATAACTCCCATATAACAAAAGGAATCCCTGATGTTACGTGCCTGCCAGCTCATATTTATACACAATTCCTTCAATATATTCCGTGATGTGGGACTATTGTATCCAAACCATCATTCCTCCTTAACAACATGTGAGACAATCCTAACAATGGAGAGCCTTATATTATAAATGGCAAGTTTATAATTCTAAAAAAAGGGAACAACAAACTAAAAATGGACAAAGAAAGTATTGATAATGATTCCAATTTAGATTAAGCTTCCAAGCTTATACCTTTCCGTATAGGAAAAAGAGGCATTTAGTGTCACATCAAGTTTAATAGCAATTCCACTAAAATTAGATGAGCACACCATTAAGCAAACAAGGCTTAACTTTGCAAGAATCTTGGAGGAAATTAATGCTGAACATAATTGCCTGAAGAAGCTAAAATAAAATATGTATGATGGGGAAACAATTTTCCAAAAAAAATGAGTATGAATGCATGTCACTAAGGTGTAAGGAATAGAAGTGTTTTGGGCACAATCAAGACAATTGTTTTAGCAAGAAGGTATGGACAGAAAAGAAAAACTAGAAATCAAAAACTAATGCAAACCAACCGAAAGTAAATATGGGGTCAAAATTCAAGACGAAGTGCAAAAGGAATGATCAAGAACGAAAGAAAAGGAAAACTTGTAAGTAAATATTCAAGGAAAAGTTGAAATCACATTTGTAGTGCCAGAATTTCAAATTCTGCTGGATGGAAAAGAACTTAAACAAGCAACTGAGGAGTCCATTTCTTTTAAGGAATACAAGGCCAGTGCTTTAAAAGACACATTGGATTTAGAAATTAATTTAGACTATAAAGAAAATTCATCTCAAGCCATTCCAAAAAATCAAGCTTTAAAACATAAGAACAATTAATGAATGAAGTTGTTAAAAAGCTTTCTAGTTCTTCATCTACCTCCAAGCCATGGAGTAAAAGGAAAAAGTTCAAAACAAAAACTCTAAAGTAAATTAACTCTGATCCTATAAAAGAAAATTTTGAAACATCATAGGAAAATATAGAGGATATGCAGAAGAAACTTCTTTCAGAGAAAAATATATTTGCAGAAACTAAAAGTGGAATGGTCGGCATAAAACTAGTGTGCTGCTATTCACACCCCAATTTCCTCTTCTGGCCACCACACAAAATTTAATAAACTTGATTATATTTTTTACACTTCTGGCCACCACATCATTTTTCTTCATTCGGCCATAATCAACCGAATTAACAATATGAATTCGGCAGGAAGCAACCGTACGGCTACTACCAACCGAAATATGATTTTAAATTCGGCAGGAAGAAACCGAAGCTATCGTTACGTAGTGGGGTGCCTGTTCATATTAATATTTTTAACGTATGGTAGCTGAAAGAAGAAAATGATATTCTTTATGGTGGCCTTTAGTTTTGGTGGCCAGAAGAGGAAATTGGGGTGTGAATAGCAGCACACTAAAACTAAAAACAACATAGCATGCAAAATGAAAACAAAAATCATCTTAGTCGGCATTAAGCAGAAAATTAAATCATATAGACCTGAAAAGTGCGAATAAAAACCATGGAAATGGTGACTAGGGTTAGATTTCAGTCGCCTCAAATTTGTCTTTCAATCCTTTTTCTCTCCACCTCTCTTCTCAGCATCGCCTTCCTTCGCAATAACCCTAATTTTGTTGTGCCTGTGGTTTTGCTGATCGCATTCCACTCGAGCCCTTTTTTCGTTTCTCAATTTTAACTTGCGCTATCACTCTTTTCCCTTTCTCCACTAGCTCTGATGATCCTTGGCTTACAGATCTTGTGCGCTCTCATCGTTTCAATCGTTTTTCTAATAGCTTGAAGGTTCCTGCACACGTGACTGATTTTCAACTGCTTTGGCGCCGTTTGTAGTTTCTATGTGTTTTGTATATCGTGGTATGCATCTCCTGGTGTGCTGGGTTATATTGTTGTGTAATTTGGATCTGCTTTTTTTGGCTTGAGCGGATGTTGGGGTGGATTGAGCGGTTTTGTGCTTCTTGAAGGTGTTGCTACCTGTTCTTCGGTGGCCTTGGGATAACTCTGCTACTATGGCTATCAGGTTTGAGTATGCCGTCATATCTTTTTTTTGTTTCCTGCTCTTTCCTTCGTCCATGAAATTGGTGTTTGTTTGTTCTGTGATGCTGCTGCTTGGGCATATCAGATTTTGGGGTTTAGACCATAACCAACCATCCGTTCTGTTCAGTTATTCTCTCTCATGTTCTGAAACTGGTCCAACGAGCCGAGCACCCAGAAGGGGAGAACCAGCCACAGGTTGGTTGAGGAGTGGGGATACAACGGCAAAGATATTGCCGTTATAATATTACAACGGCAAAGTCTTTGCCGTTGTAATATTATAACGGCAAACACTTTGCCGTTATAACATTATAACGGCAAAGTGTTTGCCGTTATAATGTTACACCCCAAAACCCTCGCCGCCTCCCCTCCTCAGATCCATTTCCCTTTCCTCCTTCAAACCCGAAAACCCATATTCCTCCCCCATTTTTCACCCAATTTTCTCCACCAATTCACCAATCCGTCAGTTTTTAACCAAATTAACTAGCTTGTGTGAGATATTAGTTCGAAAATATGGCTAGATTACTAAAAAATTTCGCCAAAAAATTCATGCACGGCGACGATCGTGGCGCCGGCGGGAGTGGTGAAGGTGGTAGTGGCCAACAGCCAGTGCTCGGAATAGAAGACTTACTTGTAGCCGCCGAAAACATGGAGAACGAAGAAGCAGAGGTGCAACAGGGAGGCGGTCATCGGGGACGTGGCGGGCGTAGAGGCGGACGAGCAGGCAGGGCACGTAGGAGTGTTGGATCAGTTGCCGCTAGAGAGGGCCAACTCGATGGCTATGTGGATATGAACCTCAGCGCCGCGAAGCTTCCTGCGCTATCCAACTTTCGCATTCTTCCAGATGACGAAGTACACGTTAGCACGCAGTCGAGTTTGGCTGTAAGTATTTTTAATATTATTTACATAGTATTCTTTGAGTGTTATATATTGGGTAGATGGTATAACATTTTGTTGAACCATTAACAGTCGCGGAATATACGTCCACGTGGTTCGTTAGCGACCACACTTAGATATTATCATGCACACTTGGCGGGTAAGGAGGGGGTCGCAGGACTGTTACATGCTCTTGGATTTCAATTTTTTCTAGGTAATATTATAGACCTTTTAATGAAATAAGTGGATAATTTAGTAGTCATATTTTATCTTATTGTGCGATTTGCTATTTTAGGAATAAACCATGTTATAAATGCCGATGTCCAATTGTGTGCGGCCATTGCTCTACGGTGGTACAAAACCACCCACACATTTCACTTTCCTTGTGGTGAGTTAGGACTTACACCGCTTGATTTCTCCATGCTTACTGGTATTAGCATTGGAGTAAGTGCTTATCCCCAACTGCCTTATGACGATGGTCGATGGCGTGATCGTGCACTTGTTCATGATCTACTGCCTCATTTGGATGTTTCTGCTACGTCGTATCAGGCAGAAGGCGCTATTAGAGTGAGCGCGATCCGTGCGGCTATGGACAGGATACTCGAGCACTACTCTGTTGATGACGACTTGGAGCTTGCTCGATTATTTGTGTTATACCTTATGGGTAACCTTTTCTTTAGTTCTTCGAGCAGTAGCGTTCCTGTGGGGTTTTTTGCGGTCGCGGCTGAGATAGATGCCGATGGGGCGATTTTATATGATTGGGGCACACCTATCCTTGCATACCTATACAGATGTCTCGACATGCAGTGCACCATCACTGATTCTCAGGTTTCTTTATTTGGATTCTGGGAGTTGTTACAGTATTGGTACTTTGAGTACTCTAGGAACTTTCATTTTATCACCCGTATTGCTGACCCATCGACCTTTTTCCCCCGTATATGCTTTTGGACTGCGGACAACCGGGGGCCCAGAGATAACGAGTCACGCCATGTGTTTCCCGTTGCCCATAACCAGATTGAGCTGAGGATGTATAGGGATCAGATTCTATGGCATCCATTTGAGCAGAGTACATCCATCGATCTTGAGATCATACAGATTGCTAGGATGCTTGCCGGACGGAGATTTCCACTTATATCTTGTCCCGTGGCGCTAGGTGCTTATTGGTATCTTGGTGAGAGGTGCTGGAGACAGTTGTATGACTTCGATGCTATTCCGGATGATCCACACCCACATACTTATCGGTGTATGATTTACCCGACGGAGCAGCTAGATATAGCCAGGACAGCAGGCTGGTGGACGGCTGAGAGCTTTGTTATTATCGGGGAGTGTTACCTTACCTTCTGGCGTAGATTTTTCACCGGGTCCTCAGATACGATTACGCATGCAGCATCGATTGATTTAGTAGGGCCATCTGCTATACGACACGGCATACGTCCACCTGTTGTCGAGGATGTTACCCAGTCCAGTCAGAGTTTTCGTGCAGCTGATCATGTGGCGGCCGCCAGTCATTTTGGATGGACCATGGCAGTGCCCACCATTGGACCGGATCGTTACATTGACGTGTTTCATCCTCCGGCCCATCACGATTACCCGGATCCTACACAGGTATCATATCATGATCTGTATGATATGCAGATGGGGATTAGGCATACGGGCTATATAGAGCATAGGCGTAGCCTAGATTACTATGATGGTGAGCTACGTCGTGTTGCAGAGGAGGCACGACAGCAGCAGGCGCATTTAGAGGCCCAGCTTGAGGCAGAGCGCAAGAGACTTCAGGACTTGCAGATGTATTACCACCATAGGTCTAGTGCTGGGTCCAGTCAGCCTCCAGATGTTGGTGATCATGAGAGACGTCATCGGCGCCGCACACGTCCACGTACACATTCAGATGACTCGGACGAGTGAGTTACTATCACTTTTATGTACTTTCACAGTTGTCAGGTGTGTGGTCCTACTGTTGGAGTAGACATTCTGCATTTTTTGAGTACCAGTGTTATGTACCAGTGTTATGTACTTTTGTTGTATTACCACTGTTATGCATTTTTTGGTCCTACTGTTATGTACTTTTGTTGTTCTACGTATTCCTAGTTGATAGTTGTATGTTCTTGTTGTTTGAGTAGACGTTCTTGTATTTGTTCACTACCATGATTATGTACTTTCGATGTTTTACGTTTTCGCAGTTGTCAGTTGTATGTTCCTATTGTTTGAGTATGCGTTCTGTATTTGTTGACTACCGCTATTATGTGCTTTCGATGTATTTTGTGTACGTTTTGATTATGTTTCTGTGTAGAGACTACATTTGGTTATGTGTAGACACTGTATTTATGTGTAGAGAATGTTTTTGTGTAGAGCCGGTATCTTCTGTTGTTCTAGTTCCTGTAAGAGTTATTTGGAATGTAATAACGTTTGAATTTGATGTTGAACAAGGTTTCCCTCTTCTCGTGTAGAAATGCAAAATTCTTAAACAGCACGCCAACATAACAAGGTTTACATATAACTCCATAATCTACGCACAAACAGCAAAGTAAATAGACAGTAAAATAACAATAAAATCACAATACCATAAGCCTACTCAGTTCCATAGCGGGTCAACCAACTGTAGCGTAGTTTATACGCTTCGTAACCAACGAACTCCTCACCATACTCGAAAAGGTAACGAGAATCATATGTTGCTTGATTTGTTTTAAATATGTTCTCGTCTTCAACAGTTTCGATAATCTTTGTGTACCGATCACAAGCGTCTGCAAAATGACGATTAGCCATTTGGATTTCAACCGATGTTCATGTAGTGGGCCGGGAACGATGGTTGTTGTATAGCCTCGTGATCATTGCCCATCTTTCTTCATATGTTAAACCCCCTCCACTTTGCATTAGCAACTCATCTCTCTTTTCAACCTCAATATAGGATTTTACGAGGGCCAGCAAATCCTTAGACGAAAAATCTGGAGTAGGAGAATTATTACAAGCACTATTACTAGGTCGTTGATTTACTGGAGAAGGACGCGGAGCTGTAACCGCTCGATGCTGAATCGCGACGGGCACCTCTTCAACTTGTGTATCATGAACTAAACCCTTTTCGTTATCGTTCACTAAGTTTCGTTCGTACTCATCAAAAATCCTTCCCATTTCTTCATCACTTATTTTTGAATTGTCCATGTAACCTGTCGATCAGTAGAATTAGTAGAGTAACTAGAAGTACGAATTTTGTTGATAATAAACGTTACCTTTAAGAAAACAAGAAAATAAATTTTCTCCCTTTACTCTACAACGGTGCTGCTTGAAGCTGTAGAAGGTATGAGATGGATTATCAGATATGGAGTACTTATAAGGGCAATGTACGACCAACATTTACAATTCAACATACTTGAATACGGTTTACAGGGTTCTCGTGTTATTATGGTTGATTCTGTACAATGTCCGGTCACATCATTGCAATTAAGCTCTCAGTCTGTAGCCACAGGGGGTCGTCCTCGATACACTTTATCACTAAAAAGAAGATTCCCTACAGTGTTCCCTACAGTCGTACCAGTGACCGGTTACATCAGTATTTTGTTTGTTTACCTACACAAGCTTTGAAAATCGCAAAGTGTAGCTAGTGACCATTCACACCATAACTAATATTGCAGCTATATATACATTTGTTACTTAGTCACAACTTACCGCACTCAAACACCTTCATTCTCATTCTTAGAGCACATCCTTCTATTAGAACTCACTGAAGATGTCTTCGTGGTCATCTTCTATAGACTCCGAGGAACAGGCGTACAACGAAATGAGGCTACAGGAGCTTCAAGACGAATTTCAGTTCCTAAACCAAATTAGACCGCAAACTGAACCGTCGTACGAACAGCTGAACGTTCAACCTCCATATGAAACTCAAGTCCCACCTGTTCAAGTATCATCTGAACAAGTTGTCACTCAGTCAACTCAGGAAGCAGAGTTCTTTCGTGTACCACTGCAGGAACAAATAGTTGATTCCTATCCAGTTCATTGCTACTGCGGGTACGCGGTTGAAGTTGTGGTTCAAGCAGAGGGAAACAATATAGGTCGGCGCATTCAGTGATGCCCAGCCTTTCCAAATGGTTGCAATTACACGGAATGGATAGACCAACCTTTGTGTCCTCGGGGAATAGCATATTGTAACGAACTCGAACGGGAAAATAGACGTGTTCGAAGTGATAATGAGCAATTGCGATTGAACATCAGGCGACGCCCGTAAGACTAAACGTAAAATGCATTTTAATGAAGTTACTAATTCCTACTCCATGCTTTGATTGAGCTAGTTCGCATGTACTATCGTCAGTTGTTGTGTCTGTATGAACTATTTCAATGGTGCCATCACATGAAATGTTGGCATTTATTATTAATCTCATGATATTACGTTAGATTCCCTACAGTGTCCGGTCACATCATTGCAGCACGATAAATGGTGCCATCACAAGAAATGTTGGCATGTACTATTAACCTCGTGATATTATGTTAGATTCTCTACATTGTCCAGTCACATCATTGCAGAACGAAAAATGGGTCGTCCACCAGTGCTTTAACCATTTCAATTCACGAAATGGTTACGAAAAATGGGTCGTTCCCAGGTGCCTTATTTCTGCTTGCGACATAATGAAAACAACTATAATATCATGACAACTAGTAGAACTATTGACAAACCATAATCATACAAACTTCAACAACTAGTACAACTATTGAGCAATTGAAACAACTGGAACAATGACAACTAGTAGAACAGAAGGAAATGCCAAACCATAATCATACAAACTACAACAACTGAGCACACCAGCATCAAATTCAAACACGTACACCTACCATGGTTTAGGGAAAGGACCATCTCTTGTCTTACCGGCATTAATCTTGCTCAAGCGTCTTATTTCTGCTTGTGCTTCGAGTGCATACTGACGTCCACGTTCGCAAATGGGAGGGTCAATCCACTCCTTAAAGCAACAACAATCAATGGCATCAGGATAATTCATGTGGTCGTTGAAGGCTTCACAACCGAAAAATCGACGACCGGCATTTGTTTCGGTCTCGTCAACAACAACGACCGACACTTGTCCACAATAGCAAACAGGGTTGGATCCAATCGTCCCTAGTGGCTCGGAAACCTTCCCTTCGCGTACAATTTCTTTTCCAGCTCTTTGATAAACAGAATGAGCATCGTCATTTGAATACTGTTGGTGTTGGGATAGGGGTTTCTTGCTTACACCTTTTTTTCCGCTTCGCTTGGGTGCAGAAGAAGACATTTTTTGGGTTGTACAACTTGAAGTTGAAAAGGTAGTGTGTTAGTGTGGAAGAAGGAGGAGGTAGGTTGATATATAATGGGAGGGATTGCGACCGTTTAAGTAGCCGTTGGGGCGCAACGGCTATAAAATAAAAAAGCAAATAGTTTGCCGTTATATTTTTATAACGGCAAACAATTTGCCGTTATATTTTTATAACGGCAAACTCCTTTATGCATTGGTAACTGCATCTCCTCCTACATATATCGAATGTCGTTTCACTAAAACCCTATCCATCTACTTAGAGCGTAGTCATGCCAATTTCTTATCCATCTTCTTACAATTACACGGACCTTATTTCTGGACCATCAAATCCTAATCCGTCCGCATCTAGAGAACCAACCGAGTGGTATATTGAAATGGAAGAGCGACACAATGACGAGGTGCGACAATTAGAGCTCGAAGCAGGAATGCACGAAATGGAAATAAGCAATCAGCAAGACAATCCAGCACGACAACATGACCGTAGGGCTAACCTTGTAATTCCTCGTGTAAGAGCCACGGTTGAAGAAGGCGAGGTGCAATCCGCAAATATTGTATGCTTTTGTGGTTTTGAAGCACCGCAATTAGTCGTCCGTCATGGAAAAGACGTTGGACGACGATATTATACTTGTCCAGTACGAAACCACGGATGCGAGTTCGGACAGTGGATAGATGATCGCTTTCCCCGTCGAGCAATTACGTATGCTTTGGAACTAGAGGAAGAAATAAGAAAGCTGCGAAATCAAGTTAACGACCTAAGTAATTCAAATTATCGACTCCAACGTGGATTAAATTAGGATTTAAATATTTTATGTTATGCTAATATGTACTGTATCGTTACGCATCCTATCACTTGTATCGTATCGCTTGTATCGTATCACTTGTATCGTTATTTGATGTTACTATGTTCTGCTGTTCTAGTTCCTGTATGTGTTGTTTGAAATGTATTAACGTTTCGTAACCATCTGTAGTTGGTCGACGGACTGTAGCACATTGACTGGTCACGTCTTGCACAGTTCGCATAGTGCAGTCATCTTTTATGTGACAGTGGCGTCATGTCACTCTTTGTCGAGAGTTATTGGAATATAGTCCAGCTCTCAGTCTGTAGCCACAGGGGGTCGTATATAATATATAATTATTTATAATTCTAACGACGACGTATATAATATATACGTTCGAATTATATTCAAAATAAATTTCTCGTCGATATTATTTAAAATATTCTATTTTAAATGTCCAAAATTCACATCACAACAACTGGCCGAATTGACTACTCAATGGCAGAGCCATTATTGGCAACCAATTAGTGCCAACCTTTCACATCACAACAACAGTCCGAATTGAGTACTCAATGACAGAACCATTATTGCCAACCATTTAGTGCCAACCTTTCACATCACAACAACTATCCGAATTGACTACTCAATGACAGAACCATCATGTTGGAACCATTATTGCCACCCATTATTGCCTACATGTACTCTATGTCAGAGATATTTAGTTTACCATCCCTGCTTATATATATCTCTCGTTCGGATACGCTTAGAGATAACAACGAAACTCAACTTATAAAAAAGCAAGCAATGGATCCAAATCTATACTACCATTACTACAAAAACAAGAAGAATCAAACTGATAATTCCGAACTAGAAGTGGAGCAAGAGACGGAGGAGGAGCTGGAACAGCACGCAATGGTTGCGTATTCCAATTATTTCGCTGAAGGCTCAACTAGCAACCATCGGGGTAGCATGCATGGCCGGATTGACCGACGGTATAAGAGAGACTACACGGATGGACATGAAAGACTAATGAGGGATTACTTCATCGACAATCCAACCTTTGATATAACTTTGTTCCGCCGTCGTTACCGTATGAGTCCGGCTATTTTCTCAAAAATATATCTTAAACTTCACCAGTCAAATCCATATTTCACTTATAGACTGAACGGAGCACAAGAAATCGGCCATTCACCACACATCAAAATCACCTCGGCGTTGAGGATGTTAAGCTATGGAACATCTGGCGATCAAATGGATGAATATTTCAGAATCGCAGCATCAACAGCAATAGAGTGTCTGAAAGAATTCTGTAAAACAGTTGTTGCAGAGTTTGGGAAGGAGTATCTACGGACGCCTGGACCTAACGATATAACCAGGATACTACGCAGGGCAGAAGCCAGAGGATTTCCAGGTATGATTGGAAGTTTAGATTGCATGCATTGGGCTTGGAAAAACTGCCCAACGGGATGGAAAGGAATGTTCACCGGACATAAGAAAGTGCCATCAATGATCCTTGAAGCAGTAGCAACAGACGATTTATGGGTTTGGCATGCTTTTTTTGGAGTCCCAGGTTCATTGAATGATATAAATGTTTTAAAACAATCATATCTTTTCACAGAACTTGCTAACGGATTGTCAACAGATGTTTCATATAAACTTGGTAATATCGAACACAAAACTGGGTACTACCTAGTCGATGGAATATACCCAAAGTGGAGAACTTTGATGCAAGGGTACAAAGTTCCATCAAATGATAAAGAAAGGTATTTCACTGAAAAAGTAGCTAGCTATAGAAAGGACATCGAACGTACGTTTGGTGTTTTACAAGCCCGATTTCATATTTTACGAAATCCTACTCGTTTTCATGATGCAAGAGTGCTTTCAGAAATCATGTATGCTTGTATAATAATACATAACATGATTGTGGAGTCTGAAAGAGGCGGATATAAGAATCAAAAGTCTAATTATCCTGACATGTTTACGGGCTCAAATGCAAAACCCCATAAAGATGTAAACTCAATGGAAGAATATGTTGATATGGTTCAACACATTGAAGATCAAGCTGCACACTTCCAATTGCGTGACCAGTTGGTGGAACATTTGTGGGCGCATAAAGGAAGGAATAGTCGGAATCAGTAGTTGGTACTAGAACTATGTATCAGTGTGTAGTCGTGTACTATGTATCATTTGAACTATCTATCAGTGCGTACTTGAGTCAATAAATGTGGTTTCCAATCATATTGTAGATTGTATCATTATTTCAACTCAACCCAACATATACAGCTCGTACATAAACAACAACTACTACATTAATACTAGAAACAGGTCACAATCATATTACAACTCACCCCAACATATATAGCTAGTACATAAACACCCACCAGCACATAAATACTACAAACAGTTCACAATCATATTACAACTTAACCCAACATACATAGCTAGTCCATATACGAGCCACTAACGCTTCCGCTTCTGCTTCCTTTGTTTTTTCTATACTCTCCAATCTGCTCGGCTACTAGTTCTTGCTGTAGAGGGGTAAGCTTACTAAAATCACATGTAATCATTTTAACATAATTATTCTCTCGCGCCAAAGCTTTCTGCTCCTCCAGCTTCTTTTCTTCCATGGCTTGTTTCTCCGCATGTTCTTGTCTGCGGAGCTCTCGATCATCCCTAACTGCCTTTTGGAAATCTTCGTCGCTACGGTTTCTTTCCACCGAAAATCGAGCTCTATGCTCTTTTGTTGCCTTAGATGAACTCTCCATTGTTTCCATAAATCTAGCAAACTCTACACCTCGTTGCTCCAGCTGAATTGCCTTGGATCTGCCGACAGGTCGTCCATCACTACTTCCAAATAAAGGGTTTCTTTCTTGCGAACTCGGGCCACTTCCTGGACTAGAATCAGAGTAGTTCATCCTTCTAGCTTTGTTCTGCTGCTCAAACATGAAGTTGCTGGGGTTCTTCCACTTCGGCAACCTAGATAGAAGCTCATAACAGTCTTGGAATTTAAATGGATGACCATACTTTTGCTGGTAGGCCTTTCGTGACTCTTCAATCTGTAACACAAAGTGGATATTGTATGAGCGTATGTCATTTCTAACTAATCGATCATAGTATAGTAAGTTATTTTTCAAAGTAATCTACGCTACTTACAACGTCATAAGGTGCAGCACCGCTTTGCTGTCTGTTCTCCAAGGCTGTCAGTATTGCAAGATAGTTCTGACACACGGCATTCATAACTCTATAACCGCCTCTAAGTGATGCCCATGTTCTATTCCTCGCTTCCAACGAATTGTAGAACTCTGCTACTCTTTCCCAAAATTTCTCACCTTTCATATTATTTCCAACAATGCTGTCTTGTGAAATGCGTATCCACGATTTAGCAAGTGAAACGTACTGCTCGGAAGTAAACTTACATTGTTTTCTTCTTCCATCCGCTGGTATATCTTCCCCTTCAGCATTATCATCCTCAATATCTTCTATTCCGTGATTCGGCTCCGATTCAACTTCGGTTTGGTGTCGTTTACTGAAAATGCTCCTTAAAGACTTCACCTTCTTCTTCTTCTTTTGGTTATATTCGGGACTGATAGGTGCAACGTATTCTTCATTCAATTCTTCAGAATTTGTAACATTTACTTCCTCATTTGCATCTTCCTCCTCCTCCTCCGTAGAAGTCCCAACATTTTCTTCGGTAGTAGGAGAGACATACCCATACGAAAACTGTCTTTGCAGATTTTGCATCGCTTCGCGGTCACGAACCTCGGTCTGTTGCGGAGTTAGGTGAGGTTGTTGACTTTGCTCGGTCTGCATCATCATTGACATATACGACGAATGATCGTCGTACACGCCTACCCCGGGCCGTCGTTGGTAAAACTGTGGCGGGACGGACGATTGGATGGGAGAAAAATTAGGATGATCGAGCGGTTGGTACGGTGGACGGTATGGATAATTTGAATACGGCGAGTAGCCATATTCGTGAGATGGCTGCAACGATTGCTGTTGTTGGATTGACCGTTGCATCGCATACGATGACGAGTGCGGTTGGGACATGAGTTTCTTGTTTATGGTTTTTTTTCCGCTTCGCTTGGGTGCAGACGAAGACATTTGTTGATGAAGAAGTTGGGAAGGTGGAGTGGTTGTGTGGAGGAGGAAGAAGAAGGAGATAGGGTGGTTTATAGGGAGGAAGTGAACTAGCCGTTTGGTTGCAACGGCTAGTTCTTATAACGGCAAACTGTGTGCCGTTATAAGATTATAACGGCAAACACTTTGCCGTTATAATCTTATAACGGCAAAGTGTTTGCCGTTATAATCTTATAACGGCAAACAGTTTGCCGTTATAAGAACCAGCCTCTGTTGGGTGAACCAGCCACGGAGGAGCTCAAAACTAGCCACAGACCAGCCACGGGTGAGTGAACAAGCCACACCTGGTTGCTCCGTGGCTTGTTTAGTAAGTGAACAAGCCATTGTTGGTTGTGCTCTTATATTTGGTGATTAGTCATTGTGCTTCCATGGATTTGCTTGTTTCTGTACATTGCAATAGTCCGTTTGTTAGTGTTTAATTGATGTAGTGTTGCTTGTTACTGTACACTATGGTTGATCTTTCTATAGAGATGGTTGGCTTAGGTCATTGTTGCTTGTTGTCATGCCTGATCATGAGTTGTTGGAGAGCTTTCTGCTCTTTTCGAAGCAAGACATTAAACTTTAGTCATTGTGATTATAGTTCTGGTTGATTGGGATGCAATTGCCATGTAATGTGAGCTAGGCTGATTGTAGCCATTGCTTTTGTAATTGATTTTACGTAAGCATGGCGTATGTCGGTGATTGTAGTGTCATATACATTATAGTTTTTTACACCAGTGGGTGTATGTAACAGAGTCAAGTCTTTCTTGTATCTGAAGTGAAAGGCTCCCTACGTGCAGATTTGTAGTAGTTTAGGTTTATAGACTAGCTCCTGTTCTCTAAACTAGAATGGTTACAGTGGACGGTCCACTCTAAAAACCGATTGTAGTAGTTTGGAAATCTACCAAACTCCTGTTTGTAACTGCATTTATTATTTGTTATAATAAAACCGGTCAGCCTTGCTAAAAAAAACAAAAAGCTGATGGGAAAAGAGAGCACATTGAAGCACACTGCATCATGTAGCTGCGTATCCTTTACTTTATTTTCATATTTTATAATATAATGACGATTATTGCTTAGAATGTAAGGGGATTAAACTCCACTGAAAGAAATCTGGATCGAGCTAATTTGTTGAATACGAAAAAACCAAGCATTATTGACATGCTTGAGCATAAACCTGATGATAATAAAATAAAAGATTATCATATTAGACACCTTTCTAATTGGAATATCATGAACAATAATGTAATGTGATAGAATTATGATTTTATGGGATCTAAAATTTGGCATCTAAAATTAAAAGTATTCGATTACCAATATATTCACTGTCTTTGCACCAATAAAGGCGGTCTAATCTTTGATATCACTTTTATTTATGCTTCAAACTTTGAAAAAGATAAATTTTCTCTTCAGAAAGATTTCGAATCTCTAAACAAAAACAATATTCACCCTTAGATTATTACGGGAGACTTTAATACTACAATCTATGCTTTTGAAAAAAGAGGGGGTAGTCCTGTACGCGTTAAAAAGTTAGTGTTTATGAACAATTTTTTGTTAAGAGCAGGCTTAATGGAAACTACTCTCTGTGGTAGCAAGTACTATTGGAAATCAGGTGAATACATAAACATTCACTATAAATTGGATTTAATTCTGGTTAATCAAAAATTGATTAATATGTTTCCTGAATACAAATGTTTTACTCTTGCCCAAGCTACTATGACGACCATACTTATATTCAAATATTTTTAAATGTGAGTCTGATGACTCACAAAAAATATACCTTTAGATTTATCAATGGCTGGGTGTATGATGAAAGTTACATGAATATTGTTAAAGCTAGTCTTAAAATAAAAACTGATGGTTCTGCCCAATTCAGGGTTTTCAAAACTTCGCAAAATGTTAAGAATAAATTGAAAAACTGGAATCAAAACAACAATAAAAATGAAATTAAGGAAATTAGAGAGGAATGTGAGAAACTGCAGAATGACATAGATAATGATTGCTCGGACTGTAATATTGTCAATAAATTTTACTTAGTGTAGAACAACCTCACTAATGCTCTACATGTTCAATCTGTGAACTTAAGATGACTAACGGAGATGAAGCTAGCAAATTCTTTTATGCTAGGATGTGTAGTAGAAATGATACTGGCAAACTTATAGATTCTAATGGTAACACATTAAATAGTATTTCAGAGATAGAAAGAGAAGCCTTAAATTAATATATAGATTTACATAATACTTTTGAAAATAATCCAAGATCCAATAATATTCAGTTGAAATACATATTGAATGCCAACATCCTGGAAAATCTTCTTACCCAGTAAAAATAGAGGATATTAAAAATATTATTTTTAATGCATATTGATAAAAGCCAAGGCCCTGATGGTTTTGGTGCTAATTTCTATAAACCTCATTTGAATGACATTAAAAAATGATATTGAATGCCAACATCCTGGAAAATTATTATATAGATTTACATAATACTTTTGAAAATAATCCAAGATCCAATAATATTCAGTTGAAATACATATTGAATGCCAACATCCTGGAAAATCTTCTTACCCACTAAAAATAGAGGATATTAAAAATATTATTTTTAATGCATATTGATAAAAGCCTAGGCCCTGATGGTTTTGGTGCTAATTTCTATAAACCTCATTTGAATGACATTAAAAAATGATATTTCCAATGTCATCGTTGAATCCTTTTGCAATGGTAAGCTGCTTAGGAATTTGAATCACACTTTTGCTACTTTGGTACCAAAAGTGAAGATTCCTAATTTTTTAAATGATTATAGGCCTATTTCTTGTTGTAATTTTATCCATAAAATTATCTCTATTATTCTATGAGATAGACTGAAAATCTTTTTAAAAAATTTAATTATTGAAAATCAAAGTGTTTTTATTCCTAGTCGATTAATTGTTGAGAATACTCTTCTAGCTCATGAGTTAATTATAAACTTCAATGTTGATAATAAAAACATCATGTGTATTATAGTGGATTTGCATAAGGCATTTGACAAAATTAATAGGAGGTTTATTATTCATATGATGCTGCAAATAGGGTTTGACAGTAAATATTGTGATTTGATCAAAGAATGTATAAGCAATGTTAACTACTCTATTATGATTAATGGCTCTCCTAGAGGGTACATTAATAGTAACAGAAGGACTAGGCAGGAGGTCCTTTACCCCCCTACCTATTCACTATAGTTATGGAATACTTTTCTACTCTAATGGAAATTGAAATAATGCAGGGTAACATCAAGCCTATAAACTATGTCAAACCCTACATTTCACATTAGTTATATGCTGATCGTCTGCAGTTATTTTTAAAAGCTGATATCAAAAGTACTTATATTATTGCTAATATTTTTGAAAATCTGAATTTTTTTGCCGGGATGTATGTTAATTTAGAGAAAAGAAAAAATTATTTTAGCAAAAAATGTTCTAACAAAGAGGTCATTTTGAATGTTCTTATGTTCAAGGAAGGAGCCTGCCAATCAAAATATTTGGGTCTGCCTCTCAACTCTTATCAGATTGGAGATAGCGATTGCATTAGACTTTATGATTTCATTCATAATAAACTGGAAGTGTGGTGTGGTCTAGTAAAATTCTTTCGTTAGCTGGAAGTATTGAACTAACTCACACTGTCATCATAGCAATTATCATGTATTGGATACAGTCGCACAACATACTAGAAAATGCAGTCAAAAAATTGAGAGAATGTATGCTAATTTCATATGGAAAGGTAAACAACACAAAATTATTTGGGATAAAGTGTGTGTGACAAAGGAAACTGAAGGATTGAGGCTTAGAAATATAAAGGAACTAAAAGAAGCTTCCAGTTTAAATCTTATTTGGAAATTCTTGGAAGGGAAATCTCTTTGGTTTAGACAGATGAAAGCCAAATACCTCAAAAATAAAAATAAAAATAAAAATTGAATCGCAAGGATTGAAAACCATCATTCTTGTACTTGGAGAAAAATCCTCAATTGTAGAGAAATTGGTACAAAGTTGATTGGGAGAAAAGTTAAGGATGGTAAAGATACAAGCCTTTGGTTTGACCCATGTATATTTGGAAATCACTGATTACTCTATTAGCTTGGAATAACTTGTATTTTTTCGGAGGTGCTAATGAAAAAGTGGACAACATACTTATCAATCAAGTTTGGGTTCCTATGTCTATACTTATGTTAGCAATTGAAAAAAAAAAAGTAGTTTACCAAAGGCTTTAGAAAGACATTCGGAACTGGAAGCTTAACTCTAAAGGAAACTTTTCCTTCAATAACCTATGGGAGTTTATAAAAGGGGAAGATTCTGAAGTCAAGTGGCATAAAGTAATTTGGAATAAAGCAAATTGCCCCCAAAATGTCTCACTATGCTTTCTTTTCCATAATTAACAGACTGTCTACTAGAGACTAAAAGAAAAATGGATTAAAAACGCTGATTTAAAGTGTGTGCTGTGCAAAAAGGAGAATGAAAGCATAGAACATTTATACTTTGACTGTTTCCTTTCAAAGCAAATATGGTTATGTGCCATAATATTCTTGCATTTCAACTTGAACAAACCAGCTTTAAATATCGGAGACAGTTTGGAATACATGCAAGAGAATTTTAAAGACAAATCAAAATTTTCAAATATGCCTTAATTGTTTAAAAAAACTACAATCTATCACATTCGGCGGGAGAGAAACCACATAATCCATTAAAACAAAGAAAAAAGTAGCTATCAACTAGGGTTGTCAATGATATCCGAAAAATCTGAAATCCGTCCGCATCCGTATCCGAAAAGCGGATAAATATCTGATATCCGGGAAAGCGGATGCGGATGCGGATATAGGTATATCCACATCCGAAAATTATCCGTCCGCTTTTTTTCCCGATTATAGCTTAAATTATGTGTATTTTAACATAATTAAATATACTAATTTATTAATTTGCAAAATTAAAAGTCTATTAAACGCATGTTAATTGCTCAAAATTATATATTATCATCATATTTATTTGTTTTTAGCAATTTCGTAATTAATTAGGTTGAAAAAGATTAATATTAAGCTAAAAAAATTCATTTATATTCATAGATTTATCGATTGTTGGCGGAGCGGATTATTATCCGATATCCGTCCGTATCCGCGGATACGGATATCCGATATCCGAAAATGGTTTCGGATGCGGATACGGATATGACACTATCCGTATCCGAAAGTATCCGCTGACATCCCTACTATCAACTCTGGAATATTATTGATTCACAAAGCAGAATCATTGCTAAAAAATTCATCAAAAAGTAATTCGTAATAGAAATGCTAACACAAGCCTATATGATAACATAGATGATAGGGTAGAAGATTTCTTACAAAATGAAAAATATGTGCGTAGCATTTCTACGGGCCGCATTTTAGCAACAAAAAGTTCTCTCATAAGCATTTGAACCAGTCCATTAGTTTGGATGGGAAATCCTCTGGCTATCTACCTGGAGGCGGCCACCACTTCAACACTGACAGGACAAAATCATTCAAAGGGAGTACGCAAAATTATAGACGTCATCCTAATAATTTAATTTTAGATAATGGTAAGTTGATCCCTTCTTTACCTGAGCCAGCAGAGAAGGGCTACCGCCATGCCAACAGTGTTTCGGAGGATCTGGGCAAAAATAAACAACATCATATGAATCTGAACGAGTTTCAGAATAACAGCACATATTTTTACAATTGCAAGTACTTATCTGAAGGAGGACGGCACTTCAATATAATCAGGAGGGAATCCTGCGGTGTCTTAAAGGGCCAACGCCATGGTGCAGTGCTGAAAGGGATGAAAGAAATTGCAGAACTTCGTACTCATTCATGGACGATCATCAACAAATCAACGATGATTTCTACAAAAGTAACATCGACAGCAAGATCTATCATATCTCAGAATGGAATCAAGGCAAGTCTAGCAAGAAAAAGGAGGATTTGGTCACCCACTTCTACAACTCTAATCTGGGGGAAGCCGAGCAACTTAACCCTAGCCGATAAAATAAGGAGGAAGACAGAGAGGAGAACAATGATGACAATTAGATTGTATGAAGCGAGA
This sequence comes from Allium sativum, assembly GCA_030737875.1. Lineage (NCBI taxonomy): Eukaryota > Viridiplantae > Streptophyta > Magnoliopsida > Asparagales > Amaryllidaceae > Allium > Allium sativum. Next base: position 544,395,042 of record CM060920.1, on the reverse strand, counting down.
AAGTGTTTATTCACCAGAGAAACAGAAGAGACAAGAGATGGAAGCAGCCATGAGGAGGTCTTTTAGATCCGACATGATTTTGTGTTTTTGCGGCTACGGTTTCATGTGTATACAGCATTGTATTGTTTCATTTGTTTGCCTATTTTTCCCATGTTGGGCTTGGACTTGGGCGGGCCTTTATTTTTATTCACCTGTTTCCAAAAAAACAATGTAATTTATGTTAAATGTTCTTGAAGGGGGAAATAATTATGCTGAAGCATGAGAATGTTTAAGAAACGCACATGAGAATCAAAGTGTAACGACTAGATTTTTCAACTTGTAAAAATCGACATTAGTACATCTGCAGTATTCACATATTAAATAATCAAGTGCCCAAAAGATGAATAATTTGGAGAAAAAGAAACAAGAGATAGAACAAAATCTCATAGGAAAATGAATAATATATAACGAAACGTATAGGCACGCGCTTCGCACGTGACTATGGCACGATATGTTCTTTCTAGTATGCTAAAAAAAAAAAAAAAAAAAAAAAAATTAGAGTAAAGATATGCTAAAAAACAACATTGCAGAGAGTAAAGAGTAAACTTACAATTTATAGATGTGGTAGAGGTGGTTCATATATAAAATTGTATAAACTAGTAAATATGCCTGGAAAGGTCGAAGTGGAGAAGAACTTCAAATCATAATGCTTCCTATTCCTATTTACAAACCTTAGGCGTCATCGAAACTCGCAAATTACAAACCACCGAGAAAATTGAAACTGAGGAGCCTGAAGCTTTGAAATATTCTCAAAGTCTAACAACTAAACAATAAGAAAGAACTAAAAATTAATGACTAACCTGGGGCTTTTAGCGATCTACCATAAATACTAAAATACGATGTTGAAAAGAATCGCGCCAATCCTAATGTCTCAAGTGATGACGGCTCTACCAGACTCTTCAGTTCCCTCAAGACCGACATTGAAGCTGCTCTGGAGGTAATTTTCACATTAAATTTAAAAAAAATACAAAATAAAATACGAATTGGTTGTATAGTGATCGTTCCCATTTTAAGTGTTTCCTAAAAATAGGAAGGGAAGGGTGAATGAAGAGAAAACATTAATGATGAACAAAGAGCGGTGAGAATGAGGAGAGAAATGTGAATATGAATGGAGATTTTGAACGATATTTAAAGGGGTGTATGGTTTATTCTAGAAATGTCGCATTTGTAGGTAGAGGCTGAGAGTATTCCGGAACCAGTCAAATACGGAAGATGCTATTATTATTATTATTATTATTATTATTATTATTATTATTATTATTTGCTTTGACTAAAACATGGTTAGATGAATGCTATTTTTTTGGATTCAGCAAAATTTTAGGGAATTGACAATATTCCTATTAGTTTGTAAATACAATATTTCCTTCTTTTCTATCTTTGTAAATACAATATTTATTAATTAACGTGCATTAATTTCTTTGTTAACAAACATTAATTAAAATTGCAACGTACATTAATTGTTATTAAATATTTCATTATTTTTCTCCTTTTCTATGTATGCGCTCGTATATAAATATATATTATATGTATAGACACACTTTGTTTCCAATAAACTTTATTTTCAATTTTAGTTATAATTAATTTAAGTTACTAATTTCATATTTAATCAATCAAATAATCAATTGTTTTGCGACTACAATTTATGGTTGAAAATATCAAACGAACAAACTTTTAGGAATTTAATTTTTTAAATATTCTAACTAATGTTAAGTTTTGATAATATATATAGAGAAGCGGTTAAAATTTGTAATGAAAGCCTATTTACAGATCCTCTTTTTGAGCGATATTAGCGGGGTAATTTGAATTTGTTGAAAAAGTTTATTATATCCCAATTTAAATGACGTTGAATGTCTAATTTATTAGGGAGATTATGTTAAATAATAATTTAGTATATTTTAAAATTCATACATAAGGGATTTTGGGAAGTTCATAGTCGGACCAAAACTTTGCGCTTCAAAGAGAATTATTAATAAAGATAATGATATAGATACATATTATATGTATAGACATACACTTTATTTCCAGTAAACTTTATTTTCAATTTTAATTATAATTAATTTAAGTTACTAAATTCATATTAATTAATTAATCAATCAAATAATCAATTGTTTTGCGACTACAATTTATGGTTGAAAATTTCAAATGAACAAACTTTTAGGATTTTAATTTTTTTAAATATTCTATCTACTATTAAGTTTTGATAATACATATAAGGAAGCGGTTAAAATTTGTAATGTAATCCTATTTACAGATCCTCTTTTTGAGCGATGTTACTAATTTCATATTAATTAATTAATCAATTAAATAATCAATTGTTTTGCGACTACAATTTATGGTTGAAAATTTTCAAATGAACAAACTTTTAGGATTTTAATTTTTTTAAATATTCTATCTACTATTAAGGTTTGATAATACATATAGGGAAGCGGTTAAAATTTGTAATGAAATCCTATTTACAGATCCTCTTTTTGAGCGATATTAGCGGGGTAATTTGAATTTGTTGAAAAAGTTTATTACATCCTAATTTAAATGAAATTAAATGTCTAATTTATTGGGGAGATTAGGTTAAATAACAATTTAGTATATTTTAAAATTCATACATAAGGGCATTTTGGGAAGTTCATGGTCGGACCAAAACTTTGCGCTTCCAAGAGAATTATTAATAAAGATATACAAAAATCTTTACATAAAAGGAAACCAAAATTTATATATCAGAGTACACACCTACAAACAAATTGTTAGTTACGATAATCTTTCCATACAAATATGACAGACACAACAACCAACACATACAATGGAGCAATACAGAATATAAGGATATGTCTTGGATTTCCAGCACATCTTCTAAATGAAACGACCCGAACTTCCCCGTAAAGGAAAGCCTGAATTGCCTTGAGAACAACACACATCAGAATGCAAACTGAAGAACATTTTTATTGCTGATTACAACAATTACATCAGAGTACAAGAATATAACAGAGTATGAATACTTATTACATAATAGAAATATAATAATATCAGAGATTTAAATTACATTAAAATAGCAGCGGAAAAATATTACAATATACAACTGAAAGGAATACACGGATACAGAGCTTTCCGAATACCGCTTCAGCTGTAAACCAGGATCCTGTAAATATATCTGCAAAAAGCTACTCGACTGCCCGTGTGGAAAATAAGGGCACCCGAGTTTGCCAGTGAAACAAACTACAGGTCAGTCATGGGACTGGTATGAGAAATCTTAACTTAACTTATCTAATAATAAGGCTAATCACCGGACCATGCCGCTAACGCGGAACGGGTTTACTCCATTGGATTGTCAGTGCATAAAATAAAGTAAATCGTTAAACAACACAATGCTTTTTAGAAAAATGAGACCATTATAAGACCCAAGTCCCATCACACAATGCAACGCAAACCGGATGATAGGGTTTTACCTTATAATGGTCAAAAGATGCTTGATACGATAAAACGGATTTTATATTAGTGTGTATATCTATGGGTATATATATAATTCAAAAACAATTTCAATCATAATGTATTAATCATAGACGGCATAGTACCCCATCCTGCTATGTCGCCATACTAGTTCTACAATCAAAACCGCAAGGTCGTATTGGAAATTGGACCTCCATCATGAGTCGAGGCTAGGGGCAAGCTCCTCTCCGATTCAAGACACTCTACCAAATGCCTCAGGATCCCCCGCAGTGAACCCTTGGAGCGGTGGGGTCGGTCCCCACCTAACGGTAGTGGATTGGAAATTCCTGAACACACGCTTCCCGGTCCCTTTGAACCTATAGTATGACCACTAACGGCCTATAAAAATCCGAGGCGCCTCAAAATCCATCATCCACATAAGTAAAATGTCAGCCAGTTTAAGCACTGACACTACCACTAGCTAGAAAGAAACATGTGCACACCCTACGGTCCATATCCCGTTTTTGACTCATACCGGGGTGTGAGGCTCGCGAAGTCACGATATACACAAAGCTATGCCGTAATAGGCTAAACTTTGATCATCCCACAAGGCCCTGTTTTTCAACAAAAGCCTTGATCAATTGCATCTTGGCGTGCCACATTGACAATTCACGCCATGCGATCAATCATTATTAATATATACCAGGGTGTTAAGCAGAGGATAAATTCTCCACCACCAATCAGATATACATTAATAAAAATCAATTTAATTCACATGTAACAAAATCCAATGTCAGACACGCATCCATTTACTAGCTTATGCTCTGGGTCTGAGCGAAAACCAAATCCGAATAATCAATAATAGTCCGGACGGCCACCACTGAAGCCCCTTCAAGGTAGCCTACTCCCATCATGGGTCTCAGTAGCAACACATTCATTCGATGTGAAGATCGTCGGTCTTCAATCACCGTCTTCAACATCGACTCTTCATCGTCGTAGTGATTATTCGAAATGGGTTGAACCCGGTCTTTCCGAATAACTCGCGTACTTTTATAATTAAAAATCAAGTACTATAAAAATACATCCAACGCCACATTCCAATTCAGAGTATTCTTTTAAATAAAATATTCACCTTATTTTATCAAAGATAAATTCTTCAAATTATTCTTAAATCCTTCTTTCAAAGATTTATTACAACCCCAATTTGGTTTTAAATATCAAAAATCATTATTAAATGATTATTCAAATTTAAGAAATTAATCTTATTCTTAACTGGGTTAAAGAACTAATGTCATTTAAAACATAGTTCACGATAAACCCAAAATCGTCTTCCATAAATTATGGAATCTTCACAGAAATCAAATCAATATATAATCGTTATAAATTTCTGTATCCGACCAATAATATAAATGGAATAAAGGCAAAGCCTCTTAAATTCTATATGTAGTATCGATCTTCTTTTACAGAAGATTATCTCGGTTATTATAAATTCGAATTCCATACAACTGCAATTTAATATATTAAATTGGAAAAACTTGGCTTTTGGAAAATTCCCATTTAAATCTTAAATAAAGATTTATAAATTCCAAATCATATTTTCACTGTCAGTTGAATTAAAGAACAAATGTCACTAAAAACACGGTTCACAATAAACCCAACTCACATTTCATCTTATTCCAATTACTAAATATAATTGAAAACTTTAATAATCTGAAATAAAAGATTATTCTTTTCATACGGGGTTTAAGAACAGTGTTATTTAAGACACTATTCACGACCAACCCAAAAATCCAATTTATTTAATTTAACTTCAATTAAATATTAACAAATTGGAAAAACTTCGTTAAATCTAAATTTAATGATTCATTCTAGTTAATAACTAGTTTATCTCAATAAAAATATATTTTCTAAAATATTCCTTTCTAGAATATTCTTTATTGGAACGTGACTCAATCAACAACCATATACTTCATGTAATCAATGATAAATACTATCAAACATCCAAATACAACCAAAGTGGATTCTACACTAAATATTGGGACTAGTGTAGGTCAAATATCATCCCAACACCCGTGTGGGGTTTCATCCAACAAACAAATAATAAATTATTTGCGCACTTGGGCGATGTGTAAAAATTACCGACCCAATCACATAAACAAGTCGGATGACTTATAAATGGAAGTGTAATATATTAAACATTATATTTAATACATCAAACATTTCATCAACACATGCATAAATTTCCAATTCCTTTTATTGTTAACAACTTACAATAAAAACTTAACTTTTATTCCAATCCCCCTTTTTTTATTGTTAACCAATTGACAATAAGAATATTAACCTTTATTTCTAATTTTTATTTTGTGTACTCCGTTTTAAGTAACCAAAAATGAATATTTTGGTGAAATTCTTTTAAGTGACCAAAAGTGAATATTTTAGTGAAATCCTTTTTAAAGGACAAAAATGAATATTTTTAATATCACATAGAAATGAAATCTTTTACTCCTATCCTTTATAATAAGGATAATATTTCATAAAAATGTATGTCCTTAATTCACTCTTTTTAAATGACCAAATATGCCTATTTTTAATTCATTCCTTTTTAATGACAAGAATGTCCTTTTTATTTTAATTTCCATTTTCTAACAGAAATGTACTTTATATTCTAATGTCCATTTTCAAGTCGATTAAATTTGACTGAAACTGACAAAACACGTTTTCCTTTGCCACGCTCACATATTAATTCTAAAAATTATGAAAATTGAAACCTAGCGATAATTTGACATTCCGGTTCCAACAAAAGTGGTTTCGGCGAAAACAGAGGTCGTTTGCAAAATGGCTATTTTTAAGGGCTATATATTATATTAATATATATATAAATTCTACAGCGACTTTTCTAAATTTTAAACTGGACATAACTTTCTATTTTCAAAGTGAAATTTCAATTTTTCAGATTCGTTAGAAAGATATGATTAAGCAGATTTAAATATTTTTGGTTTTACTGAAATCTGATTTTTTGAATCCTGTACAGTCAGTCAAAGTTTAAATTCTAATTTTCAAACTGCAGCGTTGTTTTAAACTCCTTTTATAATTAAATTGAATTTATTCATTTTAAAATAAATTTTTAGTCATTCTTATTTAAAATAAATTAAAAATCCATTAAAATTCCTAAAATAAAATTTTTAAAATTGGCCCCAAAATTCCGGGTTGTTACAATAAAGCTCCAAGATAATCCAAATTTAATCAGAAAATAAGCTCGGTTTGATCCAAGTATTATCGCAAAATAATGTCTAAGTCAGTCTGGAAACCATCATGCGAAAATTCAAGTTAATGAAATTATTTCCTTTAAACCAAATTCGATAGGTGATTATATAATTATCAAAATGTCACAAAACAATCATACACAATTTCCTTAGGAAACTACTCGGTCTTACGTAATTAATATCTTACCCATTGAATCTCTTTAATTAGTTTCTCTCAAAATAATTCGTGTACTTAACCCTCATGATATAAGTATATATTAGTAAACACATAAGAAAGTTCTCATCCGAAACTTGGATCAGATGGATTAAACAGATATTCTTTGGAAATATTGGTTATTATGAACGCAAATCCTTTAACCTCACTCTTTTAAGTTCACAAATTTGTTTATCTAACAATATTTGGTTTCTAAAACATCAATCTTCCATCTCAAGATAATATTGCCTGTCAGATAATAATGAAGCCGTTCAAACTGGGGTACTATTACCTCTCAGACATCTTCATGGCAACATTTCTATCTTCAAGATAGATTGAAGCTTGTTATTCAAAACTAGGTATCAAATAAATGATTCCACAAATTACATAAACAACTTCTTTGAAATAAGGTTTATAAACCATTTCTTGCATTTCAAATCCGTTTCCAGTTATAAAACTCTTCTGCTTAATTTAATAATTCAATAAGTTTCTTTTATAAAAAAATATTTTTCTTTTAATTAATTAAAGCATTTCTGTAAGTTAATTAAATTAACTCATATATCATTAGTAAGTAAATTAATTTACTCAACATCAATTATAAAAATGATCAATTAAAATTTAACATTTTTATAAATAAATAGTCAATTTAAGATACTACTAGTTAAACCTTCTCAAATCAATAGTTAATTATCTTAAATAACATTATTTAAAATAATTCTAAACATCTAAACCCTCATTAATTAGCATAAGCTAATTTCCAATCAACAGATAATTAGTTGAATTGTTATTGATTAAAGTAATAATTAACCTTTAAAAATGGTTATTAATTAAATAACAATTAACAAAATCTAATTTCCAATCAATAGATAATTATCTGAATCGATATTAATTAAAATAATAATTAACCTTTAAAATGATTATTAATTAAGTAATAATTAACTCTTAAAACAACTGTTAGTTAAGCAATAATCAGCTTCTAAATCATTGTCAATATAATTGACAATTAAATATATTCTTGACCAATTTATAATTTGTTCAATTTAAAATCAACATTTTGACCAATTTTCAAATAATTTGCTCAATCTGTTAAATAAACTACCATTCAAATATTTACATAATTAACAGATATGTAAATAATTTATGTTTTCAACTGATAAACAATAATCAATAATTAACTAGCAGACCAATATGTATCCAATTCATTTGAAATAGTAGAATGATGCTCTATTTAGTAAATTAGATTCTTAAAATGACAAACTCAACTTAACTATAAAGAAACGGGAAATTTTTGATAAAATGTATCATTTGTAAACTAGGAATGACGTAATTAAACACAACCAATATTAATTTATCATTCAAGTTATATTGCACTAATATGTCAAATTATTACATAAATGAGTTTTATTGGATAATATGAATTCAAGCCAGAAAAAGCACATCAAATGAATTCCAAATGAGAGAGATACGAAGTGTCGAAATTTAACTCTAAACTTTGCTTACTTATTTAATTAGGATATTTTGCCTCAGGTTCGGTTTAGGTTTCAAAATACAAAAAAAAACCCGTCTTAAACCTTTATAAATTATATTTCTGTTTTTCGAAAATCACCAAAAAAATAACGTAAAAATTTGTCAAACTTCAAATTTTAATTCAACACATAATCATCTTCGTATTCAAGCAAAAAAACAACAAAAAAATGATTCAAAAAAAAAGAATAAAATATATTCATATTCCAACGAATTTCAACAATTTTTCGTAAAATTAGAGACATTGCACCAACTATTTCTAAAAATTGCAGTTTTTCATGTAATTTTTGCTGGTTTGCTTCAAAATTTTAAATTCAAAACTTATAATTATTTAAACATCGAAGTACTGTAGAAAATCATCAAAAAAATGAAAAAAATTACATACAAATAAAAAATGTTTTCATTTTCAGGAAAATTGCAGCAAAAGAAGCCATTATTTGCAATAATTGTTGACATTTCAGCAATTTTTTCATACAGTAACACACATATACAATACACTATAAGATAATTGCATATATATTAGCAGTTATTCAGAATAATTGCAGACATTGCTACAACTTTTTTCTATTTTTATTCCCAGCAATACACTGTGTAAATAATTACTGAAATATGAGCAATTTTCCATAAAAAGTGTTGATTTTCAGTTTATTTTTTTTATTTTTTTTTATTTTTGCAAAATCCTTCCTTGAATATTTACAGTTTTTTAATTTTTTTATGCAGCAATGCTAAAAAATTGGAAAACATATTGCTATAGTAAACTGGGACCCGCTTTACATATAAACTAAAGGAGGGAGCCGCATTGAATAAAGTTTGAAAATAGGGATGCCTCCCTAATTTCCACTATTTATTTTTATTTTATTTGAAATTAACATTACACTCTTAAACTAAGGCCCAACTCCTAATACTTGGCCCGTGAATCCATACCTTAACCCTTAATTCCACCTCTCAACTCGACATCACTCCTCTCCTTTTTCCAGGCTACAACGCAACTAATTGTTCTAAGTACAATATACACATAAGTTCATATAAATAATAACATATACTTCAAAATATATATGTATATATAATTATTTTATTTTATCATTTACCGGGCCATAACCCATTTGTTTAAACCATAATCCAACCCGCTAAAAAAACGCTTCTTCCCTCTCATCAAATTCAAACCAAAGCTTTAGGCACGAAATCAAAACGCAGATCTGACTCCTCTATCTCGTGCATATGCACGTTGCCTACCATGTCGATGACTTGGCCCAACCCGGAGGCAAGGCTACCGAGACATTTCTCTAGGGCAGCACCGCCGAAAGTGGCCGAGGGGGCAGCAAGGTGATATTATAAAGAAATTGTATTTAAAGAACTGAGGGGCAACTTGTTGTGTAAATAACATTCGGTCAAATGGTATGATGTGTGGTTTGTAAGTAGGAGGTTCAAAGTTCGAGTCTTTCCTTTGGTGATTTTCCAACGTCGATTTCTGCCTATCTGCTTTTCATGATTCTTCCTAGGGCAGCACATGTACTAGGGTCGGCACTGTCGATGACCATCGCCACCACTCTGCACCTGTCTGCCTCATCCTAGCGATAACTTTAGACCTTCACTACCTCATGAACATAGCCTGCATCTCCAAATAATGCATTAACTTGAACCATCCCAATACCCAAATATACAGCTCGACCAAAGAAATCGCTTCCACTGACCTTCCTTTACCACGATTATCCATGCAACCACCATTACAACATTATCGATCCAAGTGCACCTCCACAAGCCAACCATACCAAGTCCGATCATTTATCCACAATATACGATGTTGTTAAACATATAGAACACGAGAACAACATTTGACCCTAAAACTATCTTGACTTATCAACTTTGAATACCGCACCCTCTACGATTGCCACCGTAGCTCCACCTACCTCTGATGATGCACCAACATTAGTCATTCCATGAACCGTTGATTAAATCGACATTAATCAATTATTTCTTCATAAAGACTAATCCAATCCATACACGTTCAATTTACACTATTAAAAGTCTTGAAACTAGCATTAAAAATCATGATTTCAAATATTAATCTGACCATCTAACCTACTTGTCAGATTTCGATTAATGGTATATAACTAAAGCTAACCAACTTACTGTTATATAACAGTATCTCTCAACATACTTAACTATGAATCGGGAAACTAATTTTAAATAAACTACATATGGTTTAACACAACTTTGTAGTTGAAACTTTTATCTAAAAACAATCAGATTGGAAGAAATTGATTTTTGAGCTCAAGGAATTCATGTTTCATTTTTTACAAGAACTGATTCTTTTTTGGACAATTCTATGTTTTGCTTCCTTTTTTTATTCTAGCAAGCATGGTTCAAATTTCAACATACAAAGATTTCCACAAATTTATGCATTCAACATATGATCATAAACAAGATTTTAGATCATAACTCCTTGTCAGTTAGCACCTGTTTAAAACAAAGGGTTTTGGTTTACAACTTGAACAGAGGATGTATTTGTTGTTTACAGTTTGCAGTTTTCTTATTTTGATAGTTTACCTTAGAAATTTTTCAAATAATCATTCAAGGATAACATGAAAACATTCATAAAAAAACAATGAGATAATTAAATATCATAAGATTATATGATTTAGATAATAAAGGATACTTTCCTATAAATAACCTATATACATGAATATGTACGATGTTTGCACAAAAAATAACAAGGATAAATCGATAGCAAGAACCAGGGTGAAGAAATGTAAGAACCAACAGCCCATCAGAAGAAATAATACTAAGATTTTAGCATTTGCTTTCGAAGTCTAAAAAGGAGAAGTAGAAAATCCCTTTTCAGTCGGGAAAGCCCCTATCGGCATAACCCGAAGGGCGATGGCTTCAGAATTACCGTCTTAAAGAGAGGAGCACTAGGTGTAGTACCCTTTTCGATTTTCCCAAAAACGAAGCACAAGACAATTTTAAGCATCCACGAATTAAGCTCTACATGAACAGACATTAGACATCGATGGAGAAAAGCCGGAAGCTGCAACTGATCCGCTCCTCCAGACATCAGTCAAAGCCCAAACATACAAAGGTTTCCCTTCGAAAAACTCTACAGTAATAAGTACCCTTGCAAGGAAAAATAGCAAGCACCCATTTGTAGCTTTCACATGAGTTTTTACCAAAGGACCGAAGCATAGCCCATAAGTTGGAAGAAGGGTCAACCTGCATTTATGAATACGACCATGGAGGTGCTGAATCGAGACCGGCTTCTAATTCTCAATCTTGTATTCTTGAACCAATTATGTAAACCCTAATTTGTAAATCAATTTGGGTGAAAATATCTGTAAATCTTGAAGTCTTAATAAAGAGATTTGATCGCGTCTTTGACATAATAATTGCTAATTTATTTAATTATTATATCATTATTCTACTCTAACATTACACGATTACTCCGAAAAATTATACGGAAATATGGTTGAGTAAGCATAACTCCTTTCGAATACTACCAGAAGCCTTAAGTGATAGGATTAGTTACCTACATCTATAATCAGTACGATCAACTGAAACTCTACTAAAATCTATCCATCAAAGGTTCTCTAAGATCATTTAGCTTGCCTTAGAAGTTTCCATCATGCTTTGACTATCCAATAAGGCCTTTTGTAGACCCACCAAAACCATGTATGACTATAATAAAATGATTGGTATTTAATATTATCTAGTCCAGTCGCAATTTCGTTTATTCCCCTTTATGTTACCAGGAGAACCATTAAAATAGTTCTCGCTCTGAGAAAGCGTCTTTATCGGTATGAAAGTAGCAAGATGAAACTAAATAGGAAGTTCTGAAGTGAAATGTTTCTTCATTAATGGACTTCAATTTATTGGTCTACGAATGCATTACCATTAATCTTGCTTTCTGTAGCAAATCACTTTCAGATATCACCGAAAGTGTTCTATAAGAAACCAATTATGAAATAGTACTCGGTCCGGATAAATTCCTTTCATAAACAAAGGATTCTATGGAAGGATGTTATTTTGGGGTGTGAACAGAAAATTTGACTAACATACAACAAGCATATCAAGTCCCAAATTTCTTCGACGAAAACACATAACAAATCAAAGCTTGAACTTACATAACTTTTTAAATTTACATTAGTGTTTTCAAAGGTTAAATTGGAGTGAGTTTCTCACCTTTACTTATACATGCTTAGACATGCTAATCCAAATCTCTTAGCTACCAATTGTTGAGATAAACAACTATGATTTATATATAAAATGGTACTTTTATGTTCTAAGTCTTGAAACGTTTCATAATTAGTAAGGAACAGTGTAAGGCGGGAGTTTTGAAAGAAAGAAAAACCAATGAATATTGATATAAAAAATCAATTTCAAAAATTGAAATTTAAGTGTGAAAATCCCAAAATCCCCTCAAGCATATTTCCAAACCTTACACTACAAGCCACTTAGTATAAGCACTAAATGAATTGTAGAATATAATTAAATCTACGAGCTTGACTAAGTTATCATGTTGCTTAATTTTTTTTTGAAAAGTTAGTTCTGAGTACATACATGTTGAAAAAAAATGATGAAATCGTTGTACTTAGTATTACGATTTTGTAAAAGCATCATTATAGGCTGGTTTGTAATCACATCATGCTAATTTAAATATTTTCAACCTAACTTCTTTTTCTTTTTATTTATAAAAACTTATTTATGTCATATATACATCGAATCCTAATTTTATAATCATTTCCTTTCAAAGTGTACTTATGCTTACTTTTCAAATATTTCTTACAAAATAAACACATCTTAAGTATACTTAACATAACAAAAAATATGTGATAACCCCAAACTTCCATAGTGCGAAAGCGAGGATAATCATTTGGAATACAACACATTTACAACAATAACAGATCTCAGATAATATCATAAAACATAATTATTGCAGCGGAAAGATAAATGTCATAAACATCACAACAACTGAACAACAAAGTACGCAGTTACAGGATCCACTTAGCAAAATAGAAAGTCTGAAAAAACGGAAATATGTCTCAACTCCAAAACGTACATCAAAATACAAAGATGGAATAAAGTCTCTAAAACATAAATAAGGATAAAAGAGAGGTCTTCATCTTCGTCCTCAGCAGCTCTAGTCCAGAAAATGTCTCCCTAAAACCTTTCACTTGGCTGCCCGTGTAAAGAGAGGGCATCTGAGTTTGCAAAGTGAAACAAACTTCGAGTCAGTCATGGGACCGGTATTGTAATGACCCGAAAATCCGGTCCAATTTGAGTTGACCAAAAACACAATTCCAACCACAAATTAAACTGAAAATCAGGAAATTAATAGAAAGAAAACAGAGGGTGAGGATAGATAAGATAGAAACTTAGAATAGAAGAAGAAGAACAAACAACATCAGAGTAACACGAATCTCATAGCGGAACGAACAACATATAATAGATAATATATCCTTGAAATAAAATCATTATATGTATACAATAACATTATTAGAGTACAACACTTACAACACAACGGAAATAACTATAGCTATATGATTCTGAAGCCTCCTGCTCCAGCTCTTCAAACTGTAAATCCCGACTACTTGACTGCCCGTACAAAATTGGGCATCCAAGAGTTTAGGGAAAACAAAACAAAATAAACTCCGGGTCAGTCATGGGACTGGTATGAGTAAAACAGTCAAAACAGTTCGAACAAGTAATCGATATCTCATAAGACCACGCCGTATAACGGAACGGGTTTTTCCCTTATGAGAATCCAAATTATCTTTATATCAAAAACCCTTTTGATATTATAATAATGTCTATCAACCACGACTATAATAATCATCTAGCAGAAACACTTTCATCTCACGTTCTACATATATAGTATACAATCAAAATCGCAAGCACGTATTGGGTAATGGATTTCCAACTATGACAAGGTGTGGAACCACCTTTCGCTAGTGTACCTCTAGAAAGGAATACACTGGGTTCAACAAGAACATCTTGCAACCAGGCCACACATGACCGACCACTCATTTCGCTTGAGTGTATCGAATGTATATCACCAACGGTTGGGATCAGCAACCATTTCCCGAATGGGACAACAACAACAATAGATTTTTAGAAGTAAATGAAACTCTAGATCAGGTGATTATACACCCTACTTCGGAACGACCGACTTAGCCATGTTGCCTGCCCGATTTTTGTCATTTACCGATGTGAGGCTAGAAGTTACGCTTTATCATCACACCAGATTCACTTTGAATGCCACATCGTCAAATCCATCAAATCACCGATTGACGTCCTCAACCATACATTATGTGTTAGCTAAAAGAAGTTTCCTTCTCCGCTTCCACTCTTGGTACGGTTAGAGAAATCAATATACGTGATCGTCTGGAAATACTCTGTAAGACATCCGTCCATAAAAGTCATCCAGAAACAGGATGAACCGAAGGCACTATTCTGTAAACAGGATAGCCCTTGCATAACTCCGTCTTCAATTTCCTTTTGCATATATGATTCGCAACGCTTATGCCAATACAGAGTGGTTCTTTGGATAATAATCCAACCGGTCTCTCCATATTAACAACGTTAAAATGGTCAAAACTTCGATAGTCTGTGATTTAAATATCGAAGAAAAACAGGTGTGCAAACAACGATATTATTTCCAAATGGAAATTTATATCGATCAACATCATTCAACATTTATCTCCTTAATTCATTTATTACTTATCTCCTGTTTCCCTATATTCAGTATTTCTTATTTTCTAAATTTGGAAAATATACGTTATTAAAAATGGAAAACATTTCCATTTCTTGTTTTCTTTATTAGAAAACATTTCTGATTTCTTATTTGGAAAACATTTCCAAAGCTTCTTCATTGGACTTAGACATATGTTTAAACAAACCATCGCGATGCCAACTCAAACCATTTCCTTAAATTACTAAATTCACTTAACCATCCTTTACTGCCGAACCTTAACCATTCCTTAGTTAAATACGAAGCCAATCAAGTTGGGGTAGAACTACCTCTCAGACCTTAATTGAACAACAATTCTAACCTTGAAATAGGCAAAGTTCACTTTATATTTCTTTAACTAACTTCCTTACTTAACCCTCCTTCGAATCATCTCTTATTCGATAATTATTTCCTTCGAATAAGGTGTATTCGATAACTCTATTCAATTTACTCTATTCGATTAACCCTTATCAATTAACTCTATTGGACTAACGCTATTGGATTAACCCTATTGGACTAACGCTATTAGATTAACTCTATTGGACTAACGCTATTGATTTACTCATTTCACTTAACTCCTTTCGAATAAACTATATTCGATTAACTCAATTGATTCTATTCACTTAACTCTTTTGATTTAACTTTAACTCTATTCACTTAACTCCTATCGAATAAACTATATTCGATAACTCTTTTACTTCTATTTGAATAAACTATATATTCGATTAACTCCTTTATTCTGTTTGAATAAACTATATTCGATTAACTCCTTTTACTATTCGAATAAACTATATATTCGATTAACTCCTTTATTCTATTTGAATAAACTATATTCGATTAACTCCTTTTTCTATTCGAATAAACTATATTCGATTAACTCCTTTATTCTATTTGAATAAACTATATTCGATTAACTCCTTTTATTATTCGAATAAACTATATATTCGATTAACTCCTTTATTCTATTTGAATAAACTATATTCGATTAACTCCTTTTTTCTATTTGAATAAATTATATTCGAATAACTCCTTTATTCTATTTGAATAAACTATATTCGATTAACTCATTTATTCTATTTGAATTAACTATATATTCGATTAACTCCTTTATTCTATTTGAATAAACTATATTCGATTAACTCATTTGCTTTGACTCTAATCGATTAAACTAACATCGATTAAATCCTTTTACTTTCTATTCGAATAAAATATATTCGATTAACTCCTTTTACTCTAACTCTAATCGATTAAACTAACATCGATTAACTCCTTTCGATTAAACTAACACCGATTAACTCCTTTTAACTTGATTAAACTAACAACGATTAACTCCTTTTAACTCGATTAAACTATTCATTTATAAAGATTTACTTTTAGTAACGGTTCTTCACTTTACAAATGATTTCCTTCTTATAACAGTTTCCATTTTATAACGTTTATTCATTTTCTAAATATCTCCTATTTATAAATATTCCAATTTATAAATATTTCTTATTTATAAATATTCCATTTATAAATATTTTATTTTCAAATAATACTTTGAAAATATTCCCTTATCAACATTGCGGTATGTTATGGTATTCAACATATCAAATCACGATGATCAGTATCGTCGAAACACATATAATCGACAACAGATTATATATCACATCATATATCACAATATATGAAAAACAATAAAATAACTGTTGAGGAATCCAGTCGGATTCTTCCAACCTGTTTCCCTACATCACAGATGTTAAACAATATAGATAACATCACTTTCAGTTGCATATGATATATTCTGTTAAACAGAATCAATATAGAAATTCAACTAACTGACTAGCGGTTCAATCAAACAGTCAACACACAATCAATCAACCAATATTTAACAGTTCTAAAAATACAACATGAAATTATAAACTGTTCAGAGTTAGTGAGATTTACTCACATTTGCAGTTCATCGTTAAAGAACGATAAACTGTTATTTGATTTGAATCAAACAATTTATTTCGCCATAAATCCATACGAGCCCCAATCCACTTCCAGTCAGCTTCATTGTGAAGCTCTCGTCCATACGGTCCCAACGCAACTTACGGTTCGTCAATCTGACCTCGTATGACCAAGTTATCGTATTTACAAATTTATACATTATATAAATTTAATTAAAACTTAACTAAATTAAAAGTTGGGCTTTCCCCCTTAATTACCTCTACGGCCCAACTACCAAACAGCCCACCCGTTATTTCTTTTCTTCCCCAATACAAATGCCGACCTGCTCCAGTATTATCAAACCAAAAATGGCTGAACGTTGACTGCTTCCATCTCCTCCTTCTCAAAACCGAATCAAAAACTAAGCACACCACACCCGACACTCCTAGCTCAGTTGGTCAGAGGTGGGCGAATTGGGATGAGACATAGGTCTCAGGTTCGAGGGCCACCTCTGCCAATTTCTAGGGGTGACTACCTAGGTAGTGTGAAGGCGTTGAAAAATCGGGGTATATCTGTAACGACACGGATTTTTCCCGCTCTTAATCGATCGCAAAATCGACCAAGACCGTTCAAAACTCGTATACGTTAACTCTGGGAATACAATACATCAGAACAGACAACAAAAGATTTTTATTACAACATGATAATATAACATCAGAGTACATTGAATTTAAAAACAGCGGAAGATTTGTTACAATAAATTACAATATACAGCGGAAGACTATCAACTCTGGACACAGCTTTAGGCTTCGATCCAGAATCCTGCTTAAAAGAAATATCTGCAAAACAAGCTACTCGATTGCCCGTGTGGAAAAGAGGGCACTCGAGTTTGCAAGTGAAACAAACTACAGGTCAGTCGTGGGACTCGTATGAGAATTCTGAACTAATATAATTAATAGGGATAAGGCAGATCCAAGGACCACGCCGCTAACGCAGAACGGGTTTACTCCAATGGATTGCCGTGCATAACTTAAAATAAATCGTTAAACAACGCAATGCTTTTTAGAAAAATGAAATCACCATAAGACTCAGGTCCCATCACACAATGCAACGCACACCAGAGGATAGAGTTTTACCTTATGGTGATTAAAAGATGATAAATACGTAAAAACGATATTATTATTAGTGTTTATATGTTTTAATAAAACATTTCAATCATAATGTATCAATCCTAGGAAGCATAGGTACCCATATATTATGCCTCCGTACTAGTAATACAATCAAAACCGCATGGGTCGTATTGGAAAGTTGGATTTCCATCATGATGGCTCCTGATTCGAAAGATCTATCACGTAGTGCAATACTTCACGGCTTACAGTGATACACCTACGCACTTTTTGGATATCAAGTAACTTGCGGCTTACGTCCCAGCGAGAGAAAACACCGCTTACTCTATCCCTCTGGGAATCGAGGGTATATACCCACTTCCCAGCTCATCCCGGTCGACCGAATCCATCCTAATATCGAAAGTATACTAATCTAACCATCAGTTCACCATCATACCGGGGTGTGAGGCTCGCGAAGTCACGTCATAACCACAAGGCCTGCTTTTCAACAAAGCCTTGATCATCTTCATCTTAGCGTGCCACATTGTCAATCTGTACCGTACCATTGATCATCCATCAACATATAAATGGGTGTTAAGTAAAGAAAAATTCTTCACCACCAACATTTATATATAGACAGAAAATCAATAACATGATATTAACGGACTACCACGTCAGACACACAATCCATTTATAACTTATGCTCCGGGTTCGAGCGAAAGTCAAATCCGTGTAAATCAACGCTACGGACGACCACCACTGTAGCCCCTTCAAGGTAGCTACTCCAATCACGGGCATCAGCAGTCGACGTCCATTCGATGTGAAGATCGTCGGTCTTCTATCGTCGTCTTCAAATCTTGAATTTTAAATGTCGTTTAAATTATTTGGAATGAGATAGACTCGGACTTTCCAAATAATCCTCGCATATATATAAGTTGGAAATCATTTCATGTCGTTATATTATTTTATAACGATTTATTCTTGCCTTAATTATTTAAAATTATTCAATCTTTTATTTAACTACTCTCCAGGTCAAAGGGCGACCCGACGCTGTTTTCATCCAATTTTGATTTACACATTTCTCAAATTCTAACCGTTGGATTTTAACGTAACCATAACGTTAGAAAGATTTTCCCAAGACGGTCCTAACGGTTTCAGTTTTGGGAAAATTCGACGGTCGGATCTTTCAGTATGTTTGTTTAAAGGTACGTTTTCCAACCGCAAACTACCGCACTCGATTCGTTAAATTTTAATTATATTTATATATAAATATATAAATATACATCGCTTAACTTTTTATTTATATAAAAAGTAAATTCTATTACAAATATCTAATTTCATCCTTTTATTCTTTTCTTTCTTTATTTACATGAAAATGTACTTTATAATTAAATGATGAATTATTTCTTTTATTTCTTATACTTCTATAATTTTCATCCAAAATGTAAATTTTAATTCATCGCTCAATTCAATTCCTTTCATCTTTCACTTATATTAAAATACTATTCACATATAAAATGTTCATTCCTCTTTAATGTGCATTCTTAATTTTAATTACATCTAAAATGTCCTTTTATTTTACGATGTAAATTTCATTCTAATTACATATAGGAATGTAATTTTTATTTTACATGTAAATCATCATTTTAATTACGATGTAAATAATATAATTTTCCTACAGCGTAAATTCCTACATTATTTACACTAATAACAATGTAAACTACATACGGTGATAATTCTTACTTATTTACATCAATGGAAATGTAAATTTTACCTATGGTGTACATTCTTATTTACATTAAATAAAATGTAAACTTTCACTACGTGTCTCATTCTTATTTTGTTTACATTGTAAAATTCATTCTTTAATTACAATGTAAAATTCATTTATTTATTACGTTAAAAATAATGTAAATCCCCCTACGGTGAATATTTCTATTTAATTTACATTAACAAAAATGTAAACTTTACCTACGGTGAAATTCATAAATATTTACATTAAAAATGTTATCTTTTAATTACATTAAAAGTCTTATCTTTTAATTACATTAAAAATGTAATTAACATTCTATATTAAATTTCTTATTCTTTTATCACAAACAAAAATGCCATTTTATTTTCAATGTAAATTCTTCTTCTTAATCTATATAATAAAATTGCCCCCTAAGACAAACCAGGAGACAAACATGGAGACAAAGAGCGGCTGAGATTTATTCTTAGTTTGGACAAAGGACGGCCTGGATTTGTACACACATCGTTTCATTTATTCTTAGCTTACCAAAATCAGCGCACATCATCCCTTTTATAAGTAAATCTATTTAATCGCTATATATATAAGGAATGACTTATGTATAATTGTTAATTACAGCCAAGTAAAATTAATTGTATATAGTATATACAATTAATTTTTTCATATATGCTTATTTCAGATTTGAAATATTGAATGTTTTGTTAAAATTCATTATCTTACATATGATTCATCCCTTTTATAAGTAAAAGGGATTTAAATTAATTGTATATAGTATATACAATTAATTTTTTCATATATGCTTATTTCAGATTTGAAATATTGAATGTTTTGTTAAAATTCATTATCTTACATATGATTCATATATAGTATATTACCAATTGATATTATAGATTTAACGCATTTATTAGTTACATATGGTACTCAATCGCTATAAATTTACATAACACCTTCTTTGTGTCCCGTATCCATTCAATTAACGTGGGTTACAGTTCATAGCTGTCTCTCTTTGTGTCCCGTCATGTTCTTTCACCATTTCATTCTTCGTCGCACGCTCCTCCGATCTATTTCTCTTCCTCATAAATCATTTTCTCAAATCAATTCTTTTTTACTACTTCAGATCGTCAACACAATCAAGCCGCGGATGAACATGCTCTTGATGGCGCCACCTTCTTCTTCTTGCAATCCAGATCTCCGAAGTATTAGATATTTGCTCAGTACTTTGTATTCAATACATGGTTTTTTAATTTATTTGTTTTAGATCAATTTATCAAATCAGGGTTTTCTACCGATGTTTCAGCTCGCTCTATTTAGGTCAGTATACTGTTTCCTTCTTCAATTTCAATTTCCTTTAGTTGAGGTGGGGTTATATTACGTAACGGTTAATACTTTTAAGCGGTTTTCGATGAATTAATTCGTTCGATTTTTGAAGTGTAAGAATGTCATTTCAGCTTAAAAGGGCCATATTTGCAGATCTTTGATGTAATTAGTTTGATTTTTGTATAGCTTAGGTTTATTTCTTTCGCAACCTTACAGCAAGAAGAAAATACTGAACTGAAATTTCGTAATGATGTGTCGTTGCCTCCGTATTGTATATATGCCTCAAAAGTGAAACCGGCAATTGCTTAAGAAAATATCAATACCACCTTCTTCACTTTGATATCCACCGTTTTCAATTGCAAATTAGTTACTGTATTATAGTTTAGCGGCTCAACGATATAGTCATATCGCTCTGGTACAATTATAATGTTACAACTAACACTATATATTGTGTGAATTACGCAGTCGTATCCTTTTCTATATGCAATCTGGAACATATAGTATTCCCGTATACACTATAACGTACACTCATTATATGCTGTTCAATCATGAAGGCTGTGCTTATAACACCTGCATGCCACTTGCATAACAGGCACGGTGAATAGGCAACATTTTCTTTTCACAAGATTTTCGTATGTACATACATATTTAAAAATAACGATGTCCTTTTTCTCTAAAACGATCAATTGAATTCTCCTCTAATTAGATTAGTTCGGTGATCCATCTGTTCATGAGCTATTTTCTATCTTCAATACTGAATTACATTTGATTTAGTTTAACTTTGCCTTTAATTGTTATTTTTCCGTACAGAGAGTCATGGACCATGAAGAGTAGTCTAAGCAGTCTTCCAAACGTTAGTTCAATATGTATCTGATTTCATTTGCTTTCTCTACCCTCCCTCCATACTGATAGTTGAAATATAATTTCTTATTAGTTATCGCTTTGCCGAGTTTATTAACTACGGCTCAACAAACAGCTCACTGACATTTTTTATAAATGAAACTAATCATATTTGTAATGGTCACAAATAGATATCATGACTGTCAATTCTAAAATCAAATTCAACAACTATGAGACTCTTTGAAATCACACCTGTTCATTTACCTACTGTGTGGATGGATCACCGGCGGGTTGTTCAACAGTTAACCAGACTGAATTAGTTAAAAACCCTTAGCTTCATAAGTTGGACATTTTTTCTACTGTTTACCACTTAATTTTTCAAGTCCTTTGACAAGGGGGAAGCCTTTTGTGCTACCCCACCATCCCCGATTGTGATGTACAATTAACACATGCAATGACATATCAGCTCCACCTTACCTTATGTTAAGACTTTTGGTGATTTTTTTTTTTTTTTTTTTTTTTTTTTTTTTTTTTTTTTTTTTTTTTTTTTTTTTTTTTTAACTTTCCATTGCAGTTACTTAGACTCAGTGATGAACAAATGTATGGAGTGATGAACAAATGTATGGCTCATCTGATTGTAACCCATTTGTTTGCTGCCCATGGATGGAAGATTTCTAAAAGCGCAACCCATCAAATAAGTGAGGTACGATTTTATGCAAGCATATTGCAACTACCATATTATTCATTCACATGATCTTCCGTAAACCGTTCCCTACTCTCACCGCTCTCCAAACAAATTATCCTCTTCCCAAAACTGTTTCCCCTATTATACCGCTTCTCCAAAAAAAAAAAACAATTCCCCGTTTCTGATTTCTATCTACATCTACCTCTTACATCCGCCCAACTGAAATTCTTCTTCTCTATTTCTTATTCCTCTTATTGTTACAGACGGAGAGTTGCAAAAATAGCTTGCAGCCATCAAATGTACCAAGGTGATAAATCTGTCTCTTGGCTACAAACTACTCTACTGGTACTCTTTACGTCTACGTTTAATTTTCACTTCGATTTTGTAATTTCATTCCCGCACATCGTTTTCGATTCGTTTTTTTTTTTTTTTTTTATTTGTTCAGATTCCTCCTGTCAGCCAACTGAAGAACTTCGGGGCACCTTCGCTTTAACTTCAATTTGTTGACCACCAAAATATACGAGGTAATTTTGTTACTCAAACTAACCAATATTTGAGAACTAAGAATGATATCTACCAATATTAGTGGTAACTGCTCATATCAGCTGTGTGTTATATAATGATCTGAACTGCTATAATATTCAAACAAGTTGGGTTCTACATGGGATTCTTGCAGAATTGGATAATAATTAGTAATACAAATTTTATGTTTTTTTCCATAAATTAACGCTGAAACAAAAAAAAAGCAGTGACGAAAATGTAATAATTTTTGTAATTTATTTCATATTGTTAATTCTGGTCTCAAAAGGGTTGTACTGGGTCCTGTCATCGAACAATTTGGCAATAACAGTTTCTGGCATGTTTTGTAATTAAATCTAAAAAAGAGCGTACGGTTGGAACCAAGCTTTACCTTGCAAAACTGAGGAATAAATGGAGTGGAGCAAACCCTTACTTTTCCCCACAAAGGCTGGTTCCATAGCCCAATTTACAAACCAATGAGAAAATGGTCATTAAGAAGGTGCTGTAAATTATGTACAACAAAGGAGCTTTTGGTCATAAGGTGGATGTATAATAGCTATTTGATTATTGATGTTTTCTTTTATCAAATCATGTTCACATATTACTCAATGGTTTAGTTGATTTTTGTTGGTTTTATATGCTTATTCCTGTGAACCCATTTAATATCATCTAAATATATACATGGAACATCAAATGATATTTTTTTTGCAATAAATTGCAGTGTTAATTCTTCTAAATAGGGATCTATGTATATGGTAATACTGCGAATGAACTTTCAATTCTTTATTTAATGTTTTGAAGGGTAATTTTCATATCAATTGGGTTTGATTTATAAGAAACACAATGATATATGCGAGTATATTCCCTTCAAAAAAAAAAAAAAAAAAAAAAAAAAAAAAAAAAAAAAAAAACTGAGAGCAGCAAGCAAGCTGAGCTAAAGCATGATGTTTATTGATGTTCTAACTGTATGTTAATATTTCAAACGTTACACAGCATTAGTTATCCATCATATTTTAATTGTGTTTTTTTTTTTTTTTTTCTTTCTTTCTTTTTTTTTTTTTTTTTTTTTTTATTACTTCCTGCCTTTCTTGAGAACTGTTTTTACTTTTTACATGGTTGTTGAGTATAAAATTATTCACAACTTAACTCACTGTTTTGTACATTTTTGTTACAAACGGTTATTAAGACATTTTCATCATATAGTGACATACATGTTATGCATTAGTATTGTTAAGGATTTATCATTTTCCTTTCACTCTTCATTCTGAGTAGCTAAAAGGTGTGTTCTTTCTCTAATATGTAGTTAGCAGGGATGTTGTCAGATGTAAATTTATACAAAAAGACATTATAGAAAAGTGAGGGGCATCCACCTAGAAGCATGAATCTAAAAAATTGGTAACATTTTACCGAAGTTTTTTAAATTTTATATACCATTGAACTAACATTTTAGTTAAATTTTATGTGTTTCATCCTTTTTACGTTTCTGCTGTTCTCATGTGAATGAAATAATCAATGGATTCGTTAAAATCGAGGAAGTCTTCTGATTGCTCTTCAAAAATAGCATAAATGGTATTTTCATCTATTATTTGTTCAAAACGACGCATTCCTTTTACACTTATTACAATCAATTTATCTTTATACTACTGAAAGTTTCAGTGTACACTGTACAGTAACCTTCTTTTATTACTGCAAATAAAAGCTGTGATTTATTTGCTAAATTATTTTATGATATGTATCTGACATAGATGAAGACCAACAAACTTTGTAAAAGAAAAGGAACTAAATGTCTTGATTTAATACTATATATGAATGTATCCTCATATTAAATTTTATTTAACAATCAATGATAAGAGTATTTTACACATTGCAAAAAAAGAAAAAAGAAAAAACCATGGCATGCTGTTTTATTTATATGATAAAAGATTATTCAATTATTTTGGTATATACTGCACATTTATAGGAACTTTTTGTTCATAGGCGAGTATATATGGCCTATTCGTTAAATGTCAACTATTTTATTTATAAGGACAAATACCCATATATTTGAATGCTAAAGAGAACCTAAAAACAGCTATGTTTCAACTTCTATTGAAAATTTGATGAACATTGTGATCAATGACAATTCGTAAATTAAATTTACACTTCCCTGTAATAGTTAGATCACGGTTAATTGATATTAATAATGTTTCTGAGCAAACTGTGCTCCTGATTTTTGTTCTCATATCTCTAATAATTTAAATTTATACTTTCCTGTAATACGTACATCACGGACAACTATATTAATAATGTTTCTGAGCAAACTGTGCTCCTGATTTTTGTTCTCATATTTCTAATTAATTTATGGTCGCCAAATCAACAAGAATTGAATATTAGCCATCTACTATGGTTGTATTTGATTATTTATCGCAGAACATAGTTGAATACTGGGATAAATGTCTTCGAGAACATGTTTACTGTATGCAGGTGTTATTTACTTGAAATGGGATCATCCAAGGCTACGTCAAACTGGGAAGTTACACAAGGAAACTTCAAGATTAGGCGCTGAGAACAGTTCATTTGAGAAGGCGATGCAGTTTTCACTCTTTGTACAACAGAAAACATGTTACGAAAATTTGTAAGGTGGTTGGTTAAATAAATATTTGTTATTTGATGCAGAAGTGTAAATTTATAATAAAAAAAGGGTAAGTTAATGTCGTTCTCTTCTTTTGGAAGTCCTGGGTCTGTTATAAAAGAAAAAAAATTGGGTCATTCATATGTTTTAATGTGATTTTTAAATATTTGGATATAATTGAAGGTTGTTTTACTGTGATTTTTAATTATTTGGATATAATTGAAGGGTAAGTTTGATGATTTATTACTAATGTTTTGATATCCTTGCGGCTGCTTTTGAACAAGCATAGCTGTGTATGCATGAATAGAAGATTTGCCAGTAAAGAAAGGATGTCTTCAATATATATTTGTCCTAATGTAAATGCATAGTTGGAATTTACTTTGCTGCATTCATTTATTAGGCGAAATATTGTCAGCTTTGGTTATATCACATTTTTGTACCCTTTTGTGCGCTAATTTATGTCAAGCCATTATGAGTTGTTTTACAATCGAAAGTGCAGGAAGCTGACAACAAAATGGTAGAGATGCCTTGATACTTTTTAACAATAGCTTTATTATGCCTGATATTTACAGCAGAACATGTTTTCATCGTACACATGAAGTCTACATCTAGCATGAAACCCAAAATGTAAAATTGTATGTTGCTTACTATAAACCAACGGCAAAAGCCACATGTGCCAGCTTTTTATAAATACATATAAAATAGATCAATACAAAATATCACATAATATAGTTGGTAATTACTGTTCATTATGTTATGCTGTGGTAACTTTTTAAGTTTGTGCATGTACTTTTTTCTATTCTGTACTCATTTTTTCTACCCTCATTTTGTCCAATCAATGCAGAATATCAAATAATATGATTGTTTAATTCATCATTTCATACGTATATCTTTTCATCAACTCACTATAGATGCATAAAATTTTATACTGTTTACCCTAGGTGCAATCTGTACCTACTGAATATACATGCATTGTTTACTTCTTGCTGTAAAATTTATTTTCTACAGTAGAATATTAACACATCATATATTATTTACATTACATATCTTGCTACTATACAATATGTTCTCCTCGCTTATTGATGAATGCAAACTAAAACACTTAAAAGTCTATGCTTCCGTGCATCGCACGGGTTTCCACTCGTTTATATATAAAAATGTACTTTTATCTTTCAATGTAAATTCCCTCCTTTAATTAAAATATAATTTTAATTCACAATGTAAATCCTACTCTCAAGTTACATAATAAAAGTAATTTTAATTTACAGTGTAAATTCATGTCTTTTGTTACATAATAAAAATGTAATTATAATTTACAGTGTAAATCATATTTTAAATTCTATTACACTGTAAAATCTTATATGAAAATATAATTCTTATTTTATTCCAACCTACATTTTCTATATTACTTACTTTGATTTACACTTAAAAATAAAATTTCTTTTTAATTCTTTATCGATGCAACAACCTCTCACATTAGATTTATTGTTGCGGTTGCTGGATGTGCCGGGTGGTTCCGGGCAAACTTATACTGCAACTCATTCTAACCTCGGGTTTATGCATGTCATCTTTTAGCCAATTTACCTATTTTCATGTTAACAAATTTATTTCATTTCTAGTGACATATAAAAAGTGAATTTATATGTTAACACATTCATTTCAATACTAATGACATATAAAAAGTGAATTTATATGTTAACACATTCATTTCAATACAAATGACATATAAAAAGTGAATTTATATGTTAACGCATTCATTTCAATATAAATGACATATAAAAAGTGAATTTATGTGTTAACACATTCATTTAAATACTAATGACATATAAAAAGTGAATTTATATGTTAACACATTCATTTAAATACTAATGATATATAAAAAGTGAATTTATATGTAAACAAATTTATTTCGTTCACTATTGACGCTACTAACATGTCATAGTTTAAGATGATTCATTTTTAATGTAAACTAATTTTACATCAAAAATGATAAATTCAATGATTAACGAATACGCTACTAACATGTCATAGTTTAAGATGTCAATAAAAACGCAATGTCAAAATCTATTCTTTTTTTCTTTCAAACAAAAAGACATTAAAAATGTGTTCTTTTACTTTGCAACTAAAATGAAAAAAATGTCATTAAAAAAAAAACCCGGTCTTTTTATTTCAACCATAATGACAATACAAATGGTATTCCTAAATCCAATCTTTACAACTATAATGACAATAGAAATGTCATTTTTAAATCCAGTCTTTTTAATTTGATCCATATGACAATAAAAACATTCCTTTTTATTTTGAAGAGAAATGTCACCTTTAATACTATTATCTTTATTGTAACTAATTTAACAATAAAAGTATTTCTTTTAAATCTAATCTTTTTGTTCGATTCTTTTTATTATAAAAAGAAAATGACACAAAAACTATTCTTTTTAACTAAAAAAAATGACATAAAAACTTTTCTTTTTAACTTAAAAAGAAACTTGTTCTTTTTGTAAAACCCACATTTTTATGTTATCCATGAGGTATTATTTTATTATCGACCAAAGTCCTTATTTATAAGTCAAAACAAAAACACAATCTTTAATCTAAATCCAAATCTCAAGAGAATGAATCAAATCAAAATTTATGGATTAAAATAAAAGTTAAGATCTTTATTTCCATCCAAACGATATACATGCATCTCAAAATAAAAAAAAGCGCAGATCTGAATGATAGAAAGTTAGATCTTGAGGATAGAAGCATGATTCTATATTTGAATAAAATGATTTTAGTTAACGTCTACGCATCTAAATCAAAATATGATTTTTGATCTAAATCTAACCGCAACGACAAATGTAACACAACAAAATTTCCTCGTAGATCTCATCAACCATGAACATCCAATATACTACCAAACAACAGATCAACAATTTCCCAATATCATAACATAGCAAACCTAAATGAATAACATTCATACAACAAATTTTAAGCGATAAAAATATTTAATTTATAATTAAACATTTGGATCAGAATTCTCACATGAATGCTCCACCACCGAACGCACCCACAGACAACCGGACCTACATCAAACCACCTCACATCGAAGCCTGTGCCAGCCTCCACCTTCGCATGCCGTATGGGGAAACTCGCCGCCCCCTATAGCCCCCAATTCGACCACGAACCCGCCACCTTTGAACCCAAAAATCTTCCCATCCATGGTGTTTTAAATGATCACTACCGTTCATCCTCATGAGCTAGAAGAGGCGAATGTTTTTCGTTCATAAAATTTTCAAATTTATTGTTTGGATTAGAAGAAAAAGGAGGAGGAACGAGAGAATATTTTGGCCATTGGACATGTTTGGCGGCGGCTAGTCATGTTAGTGGATTAGGGATTTGGGAAAAAGGACAAAGCATTTTTATAATACTTTATCTCTAAATTTACAATTAAATCCGTACATTTTTATTCCTTAATATATTTGGAATATTTTTGAATCGTCAAAATTTAACATTTACATCTTTCCTGTTAAATAGTGTGTATATTTGCTTTTAATACAAAGTTATTATGTAACAACTTATATACTCAAGAATGTATTCCATATTTAAATAAATTTTATCTATAGTAGATTAAGACCATTTTTAAACGTATCACAACTCATATATATATATATATTAAAAGTTATGAAACTAAAATAGGAAAACATATCAATTTTAATTATCTATCTTTCGATAACACATTTTTATTATTATTATGCAAAGAAATTCAGCAAGCCTATTATTTGGCGAGGATGTCTATCAACCATTTTCAGCATGTAACCAACAAGGCAATTACAAATTTGACAGTGGAGCAAAGTTTTTGTTTTTATACCAGAAACCATGCATGTGCATTACGAATAAATACGTTTTTATGTTTTAATTGGGTTTTATAAATGTTTCCTTAAATCCCCTTTTTGATTACACGCTATAATGACACATTTATTTTATTATTCAAATTTCAAAAGTAGATGACAATGAAAGAGGGAGAGAGAGGATAAAGTGGAAAGAATTAATGCTAGATTAATGCTATTTGTTTATAAGCATATGGTCCACATTTTGAATTTCTAAATGTTAAATATGAATTGATAGGGGAAATATTTAAGAGGACAGCCAAAGATATATATATATATATATATATATATATATATATATATATATATAATGTCAGAATTTATTTCATTTATAACCTACACATTATTTTCAACCAATAAATTATAAATGTCACTAAAGTTCCTAAGACCTTTTTAATGTTAACATATTGTCAATTAAGCATCCCTTTTTAATGAATCATATTACATATTGCATATTTAGAATAAAAATATAATCCTTTATTGTAGGCTTCTTTACATTAAACGAATGTTGCATAAGAATATAATATTTTTACATTGCATAATGTAATCTTTTCATGTTTCCCTTTTTACAATAAAAATGTAGACTTTTTATTGTTTAACCTTTTTATTAATAATTATATTTTATTTTTATTTTTATAAAATTTCTAAATTCTTACGCATTTTCTATTTAAAATTTCTAAAGTAAAAAAAATTAAACTGGCCCCAAAATTCAGGGTTGTTACAATATCACTACCCGTGGGGTTTACTAAGACCGACAAGCAATGGCCTAAGTGAAGTCTTAGGTTCCATACGTAAATAAAAAAAAAAACTAAGCACACCACACTCTTGTCACGATCTCCTCTTCAACCTCCTACCAACGAAGATCAACTCGAGCTCACTTCATGGTTTCCGTCGAAACCCAAAACCATCTTCCTTCAAGCCTACGTCCACTCTTCCTCTGCTGATGCTCATCCCTCCTTCACGAAAATTACATAGCTTCTGCGATGTCCTCCCCACAGCCGTGCTTTCCAACCCCTTCACTTCAAAACACAACTCGACGTCACCATCAACGACTTCCGTCGTTTCCAATTTTCACGCCAGTATAGGAAGACCGCACTTCATAAATCACCAGATCCAACAACAGAAAGCTTGCGCAAGCTCCCTAATCACCTGCTCATATCGATTATAACCTCGAAATATGTATCGATACTTCACCCTCCTCAAAAACTGAAACCCTACGTCTCTGTTAAACAACCATCGAACTAAATTGGTTCGAACCCAAAATAAATCGTATACAAAAATGCAGAGACTCAGCAGGAACGCAACGCTATATCTATTTGGATTTATGGATTTTTACTGAGTTTGTTTTGGACTTTAGAACTCGCGTTTGGATGTTGAGGAAGAATAGTGACGGCGCATTTTTTCTTTCTGTTGAATTGCTTTTTAGGTCTTAAGGGAAAGAACAACTATTTATAGGCAATTGAGATATTTTTAGATATTTAGTTAGGATATTTTATTTGTACTCTTTTATATTCGTTTCCCCTTCTAAAAATCCGTGTGATCACACACAGTATTCAAAAATCATGAAAATAGTCATGTAGCTACAGTTTGACATTACGGTCCCAATGAAACTGGTTTCGTCGAATTCCGACTCTGTATGCTCACACAGCGTATTTTTAACCATTGAAATACTGCCTGTTTTTCACTCTAAAAATCCGTACGGCCATATACTAACTCTAAAAATCACGAAACTTGACATCTAGCAATAATTTAACATTGCGGACCCAACAAAATTAGTTTCGTCGAATTCCGACTTCGTTTGCAAAACCGGCTATTTTTAAAGCCCTGAATAACCCTTTTAAATATATAAATATATTTAAAAGAAATTAAATTAAATATTTATAAATAAATATTATCGTATATATTCACAGTGGAATACCATACAGCTCTAGAATATTCCTATATGAATTTCTAACTTGATATTTCAATCTGGGTCAACCCGATATTTGATTTGTATTGAAATTCCTTTTTAAAATACAAATAATTCCTTTATACATTATAAAGGAATTCCACAACGACTTTTCTGAAATTTGATTTGGACGTGAATCAAAATCTACACGACGAAATCCCGATTTTTCTCTTCCACTAGAAAGATATACTCCACCAGCTCCACACGTTTCTTGATTCACAGAAATCCGATTTAAAACGAACCTTGTATACTCAATTGAAGTTCGAATCGCCAAATAGCGAACTGCCGCGTCATTACGCGCTCTATTTTAATTATATTAAAATTCTACATTTCAAACTGACGTCGATTGAATATATTCGTTATTCACATTCAATTCCAAACTGAATTAAATATCACAGATGATCCAGTTCACACCATATCGCCATTTCAGCCAATTCTGATTATTTCAGAATTTAATATACTATTTAATTTATTATTTTAAATTAAATATTCACTATTATTAAATTCCATGGCCATTAAATTCTCTAAACCACCAATTCAATAATTAAATAAATTAATTATAATACCTTTGCCAATGTGGGTCATTACAGATATGAGAAATCTTTCTATACCAACTAACAATATGGCGAATCATAGGACCACGCCGCTAACGCGGAACGGGTTTACTCCATTGGATTGCCAGTGCATAATTAAACAAATCTGATACGAAATAACGCAATGACTTTTGAAAAATGAAGTCATTATAAGATTCAAGTCCCATCACACAATGCAACGCAAACCGGAGGATAGAGTTTTACCTTATAATGATCAAATATGCTTAATACGTAGAAATATAATAATATTTTAATATTGTTATTAGTGTCTAAGCCTAAGCAGTTTAAAATACTTTAAAGTAAATGTATCAATCCTAGACGACATATCTACCATATACTATGTCGCCATATTTAAGTTTACAATCAAGTCCGTAATGTCGTATTGGAAATTGGTTTTCCATCATGAAATCGAGGCTAGGGATCGTCCTCTCCGATTTGAGACACTCTAGCAAATGCCTCAGGATCACACCTATGGGCAACCCTTGGATGCAGTAGGGCCGATTCACACCTAACGTTAGTGGATTGGTGTAACGACACGGATTTTGCCCGACCTTAATCGATCACAAAATCGACCGAGACCGTTCAAAACTCGCATACGTTAACTTTGGGAATACAATACCTCAGAACAATAACAACAGACTTTTATTATATTACAATAATATAGCATCAGAGTACAGAATATCAGAGTACAAATAAAGTAAACTACAGCGGAAGATAAATTACAACAGATTTAATACATTAAACAGCGGAAGACTTCTAAGCTCTGGACACAGCTTTAGGCTTCGATCCAGGATCCTGCTAAAGAGAGAGATATCTGCAAAAAGCTACTCGACTGCCCGTGTGGAAAAGAGGGCACCCGAGTTTGCAAAGTGAAACAAACTACGAGTCAGTCATGGGACTGGTGTGAGAATTCTAAACTAATTTAACTAATAAGACAAATCCAAGGACCACGCCGCTAATGCGGAACGGGTTTTATTTCAATGGATTGTCGGTGCATAAACTAAAGTAAATCAAGAAATAACGCAATGTCATTTTGGAAAAATGAAACCATTATAAGACCCAAGTCCCATCACACAATGCAACGCACACCAGAGGATAGGGTTTTACCTTATAATGGTCAAAAGATGCTTGATACGTATAAAACGGATTTGATATTATTATTAGTGTATATATGTTTTAATAAAAAGATTTGAATCATAAGTATCAATCCTAGACGGCATGGTTACCATATAGCATGTCGCCAATACTAGTTCTACAATCAAAACCGCAAGGGCGTATTGGAAATTGGATTTCCATCATGAGTCGAGGCTAGGGGCAAGCTCCTCTCCGATTCGAGACACTCTAGCAAATGCCTCAGGATTCCCCGCAGTGAACCCTTGGATCTTCAGGGCCGGTCCCCGCCTATGGGCAGTGGATTAGTTATGCCTGAACACACGCTTCCCGGTCCCTTTGGACCTATAGTATGACCACCAACGGCCTATAAAAATAACGAGGCGCCTCAAAATCCATCATCCACATAAGTAAAATGTCAGGGCTGGTAGGTCGCTGACACCACTCTAGCTAGAAAGAAACGTGTGCACTCCCTGCAGTCCATATCCCGTTTTTGACTCATACCGGGGTGTGAGGCTCGCGAAGTCACGCTATACACAAAGCTATGCCTAAACAGACTATGCTTTAATCATCAACCACAAGGCCTGCTTTTCAACAAAAGCCTTGATCAATGCATCTTAGCATGCCACATTGTCAGTCCATACTATACCATTGATTTCTACCAATATATAACCCCTAAGCTCGTACGTCTCAGAGAAGGGTGTTAACCACCAAACAGATGTATATTGACAGAGATCAACGAATGTAGTATAAAGGGCTACAACGTCAGACATACATTCCATTTATAAACTTATGCCCTGGGTCTGGACGAAAGTCAAATCCGTACAAATCAACACTACGTCCGGATAACTACTATCTTAGCCCCGTCTTGGGAGCAAATCAATCAAGGACCTCAACACTAGTTACCCATTCGATGTGAATATCGTCGGTCTTCAATCGCCGTCTTCAACTCTTAGATTTAGAACGTCGTGTAATCATTTGAAATGAGATTGAACTCGGTCTTTTCAAATGATTCTCGCATATATATATATATATAATTTGAAAACATTTCATATCGTTATTGATATTTGATAACGACCTATCGCTATTTTTATTTATATAAAAATAGCCTAAATTAATTTAACGACGCTTCGGGTCGATGGGCGACCCTGGCGCTGTTTTTAACCAAATTTTGATTTAAATATATCTTGAAATCTAACCGTTGGATTTTGGCGAAATTTATGTCATTGGAAAGATCTTCCCAAAGCGGTCCTAACGGTTCCAGTTTTGGGAAAATCCGACGGTCGGATCTCTCGGTATAACCGTTTAAAGTAACGATCATCGATACGCGAACTACCGCGCGCGTTTTGTTTAATTTATAATTTATATTTATATGTAAATATAAATACTTGGCGATTTCAAATATAAATTGTCAATTAAAAATTCGACTTTTAATTTAATCATTTATTTACCCTATGTGTAAATAAATTATACTTTTCTACATTTTGCTTTATTCACCTAAATGTAAATAAATATACTTACAATATTTTCCAACCCTAATGCGACAAAAATGATGTTTAACCATATATATAAATTTATACAAAGTATATTTTTGTCCGCAAGTTCTAATGCGACAAAAATTATGGTTTAACTTCGTATACATTTTAAAAAGTATGTTTTTGTCCGCAAGTTCTAATGCGGCGAAAATTACATTTTAATAATGTATATTTAACTTTACTTACATTTAGATAACAAAAATGTACTTTTAACTTTTATTACATTTTTAACACATAAAAATGTATGTTGACTTTTATTGCATTTTTACTACATAAAAATGTATTTTAACTTTTATTTTCTTTTACATTAGAAAATGATATTGCTTTTATTATTTTCTTTTACGATCGATTAGGAAATAATGTTTCTTTATTTACATTGAACAAAAATGTAAATTCTTCTCTTTACTATGCTTTACATTGAAAATGTAAATTCTTTACCTCATTTATTTACAAAAAAAATGTAATTCTTTGTTTCATTTTATCTCACTTTGAAAAATGTAAATCTTAATTTCTCTTTATTTTACATTGAAAAATGTAAATCTTAATTTCTCTTTATCTTTACATTGACAAAAGTAAATCTTAACTATTTAATCTTTACTTTGACAAATGTAAATCTTAACTATTTAATCTTTACATTGACAAATGTAAACTTTTCGTTTAATTTGAAAT
Organism: Allium sativum; assembly: GCA_030737875.1. Lineage (NCBI taxonomy): Eukaryota > Viridiplantae > Streptophyta > Magnoliopsida > Asparagales > Amaryllidaceae > Allium > Allium sativum. Next base: position 544,359,419 of record CM060920.1, on the reverse strand, counting down.
AAATGAAAATGTCTTTATTTCTTTTACATTGAAATAAATGTTTTCTATTTCTAATCCTTTAAATAGAAATGTAAGTTTTCAATTTCTTTCTTTCACATAGAAAAATAATGTTTTATACTTTCACATAGAAACATAATGTTTTCTATTTATTTCTTTTATTTTTCTTACATTAGAAAAATGATTTCTTTTTAATCTCATTTTCTTTACATTAGAAAATGTTTTCTTTCTATTTTCTTTTTAACATAGAAAATGTTTTCATTCCATTTTCTTTTAACATAGAAAATGTTTATATTCTATTTTCTTTTAACATAGAAAATGTTTATATTTGCTTCTTTTCTTGAACAAAGAAAAATGTGTATTTTAATTTCATTTTAATCACATAAAATGTACCTTTCATATTTCACATTTTTACAACGTAAAATGTACTTTTATCTATTTTACATTTTAAAACATGTGTTACCTATAGCTTATGTAAATATCTTTACTAGCGCTAGCATTTCTAAATAGTTATATTTCTGATGCCAATCCATTTCAATTATACAGTATGACGATGAATGTGTGTCACAATACCCAAATTTTCACAACTATGGTTTTTTTTTTGTTGTCCTAATACTCAAACTAACCTAATGATGGTATAGATGTCATAACAACTATTTTAACACAAGTATAATTGGGTGTATTTCTGATGAGTAACAATAAAAGTCCAAACTTCACTTTTATTTGTAAATGAAAATGAAGATTTAAAACTCACCTTTTATTTATACATAAAAGTAAAGTTGAACTTACATATTATTATGTTAACAAAAGAAACATAAAAAGTTTGTCTTTTTATTCTTAACAAAATAAACATAAAATGTTATTCTTTTTATTCTTAACAAAATTAACATAAAAAGTTATTCTTTTTATTCTCAACAAAATTAACATAAAAAGTTATTCTTTTTATTCTCAACATAAAAAGTAAATCTTTTTATCTTGACAAAGAAACATAAAAATTAAGTCTTTTGTTTTAACAACAGATTTAAGTAAAATGTCTTTTTGTTTCAACAACAAAAATGGTGACAAAGATGGTTCTTTTTGTTTAATCAACAAAATAGTGACAAAATGACTCTTTTAACTTTAACAACAAAAGTAGCGTCAAATTTGTTCTTTTAACTTTAATAATAAAAGTAGCGTCAAATTTGTCAACAAAAGAAACACAAAAATTTGATCTTTTGTTTTTAACAAACAACTATGTTAAAAATGGTCTTTTTATTTTTAACAAACAACTATGTTAACAATTAGTCTTTTTAATGTTAACAAACAATTATGTTAAAAATAGTCTTTTAAATGTTAACAAACACTTGCCTTTTATTTTGTAAACAAAGTAAAGGTAAAATTGGCGGTTTATTTCATAAACAAAATAAAGGAAAACTTTGTCTTTTATTTCCAAATCATGTTTAACAAAAATAAATCCCTTTATTGACAAATAATATATAACCCTTTTTAATTAACAAATAAAAGTTATTTTTAACATGCCTTATAAATTAACAAATAAAAGGTTAATCTAAAAAGGTAAGTTATTCACGTCTTTTTAAAATGTTATTTTAATATGCCTTTAAATCAACAAAATAAAACAAAACAATTGATTTATATGCTTCATCAAAATAAAACAAAACAATTGATTTATATGCTTCATTATTTCAACAAAAACAAAATGAAATGATTTATTTAGTTTCCAACAAAATATATACATGTTGATTTTTGTTTCAACGACGTGAATCATAAATTACCTTGTTTTCAACAACTCACCATAAAGATTTATTCTATTTTAACCAACTAAGATAAAAAGATTCATTTTATTTCTTTAAAAACAAAATAAAAGAAAGGTTGTATCTTTTATCTCAATAAACAAATAAAATGTTCCAACCTTGTTTCAAATAAAACAAATAAAGTTGATTCAACATTTTCAACAAAGCAAAACAAAAATTTGGTTCTCTATTGTCATCAAAACAAAATAAAAATTGGATTTTTATTTACAAATCAAAAGAGTTACCTTTTAATAATAAAAGCAAAAGTTGAGTCTTTATTATTAAAACCAAAGATTAAATCTTTTATAATTAAAACAAACATGAATTCTTTAAAAAAAAAAATTAATCTTTGCTTTATAAAATAAAAGTTTGATTCTTTTATAATAAAACAAAAGATTTCATTATTTTTATTAAACAAAAAAATTTCATGTTTGTTCCACCAAAAACAAATTAAACAAATCTCTATTTTTAAAATAAACAAAAATACCTTTATCATAAAATGATGTTTCAACTTTTACAAATAAATTTGTCATCTTTTATTTATAAAACCAAATCCATCATCATCATAGTCCAACGATTTTTCAAGTTATGTCAACACCCAATTTCCAATACAATTCAATGATAATTCAACATAGTGTCATACACAACCAAATCAACATACACACAGAACTTTTCATATGAACATCAATAAATTAAATAGAATAACAACACAATTCGACATCATCATTCATACAATAATTTCAGATTATTTTCAGATTTAATTAAATTTAAACTTAGAAAACTCACCTAGGCCTTTGGATAGATAAATCAAAGAGAGGTAGAACTTGTCACCGTTCCAAAATCATCACAATAGAATGAAACTTATTTTCTTTCTTTTTTTTTTTTTGATGGAGGAAGAAAGAAGAGAATGGCGGCCATGGCTTGGAGAGGAAGAGAGAAAAAAAAAAAGAGGCAGCTCATTTTTCACAAATGGGAATGGAGAAGTGCATGAGGTAGAAGTGGGAAAAGAAATTAATACATTAGAGGAAAGAAACGGATGTTCTATTAATAAGAAATAAAGTGGAGAGAACGTAGGTAGTAAATTTAGGGAAAGAAAAATAAATAAATGATAGAAAAGAAATTAATAGTTAGAAAGAAAAAGGAATAAATGGAAGGAAATAAATGGAATGAAAGAGAAAGGAAATAAATGCAAATAAATGAATTATTTAAAGATTCAAGCTTCAGATATATATATATATATATATATATATATATATATATATATAATCATCTCATTAATCATATTTGTAATATACCTCAATTACCCATTAACACACATTGATTACTGTTGTAACATATGTTAATTGTAATTGTAATGTACATTGATTACCATTAATTCTTCAATCGTTTTTGTCATTATATGTATATTTTTTTTTTTTAGTCATGCATTTCTTTAATTAATTTCTATACATATGTCTTATGTTTTTTTATAAAATAAATGTTAACATTAATTTCCATTAACTGTGGAAATTAAACGTACATTATATCGTTGACACACTGTTTTGTTACTATTCTTTCTATACAAAATTAAACTAGAAACATTCATACTTTTATTTCCAATTATCGTATTAATTCCTATATTGAATCTTTAAAATAAAGACAAGGTTCAACTGCTAATTTTTTTTTTGTCAACAATAGTTCAAAGTTAGATAGTCCAAATGTACAAACAATTTAATAATTTCCATTATCATCAATCACAGTTCATCTCAATGTAAGTTATTGTTTATCAAAATAAATTTTGGAGTCATAAATTAATGAATCATAAATTATGTTTTAATACCATTTTTAATTCAATAATTAAATTCTATATTTATTCTATTCCCATTTATTTAATATCTTACACTTTCCCAAAATGTGTAATTCTATTAATTTAACCCCCCTTATGTAAGTTATTTAATATAATCATTGTCCCTTTTACTATAAACAAATCATACTTTTCTTTCAATCTTTTCAATGTAATGATACATTTAAATGCAACTTTTTAATGCGATAAAAACGATACATTTCATTGCAACTTTTTAATGCAAATAAATATGGTACATTTGAAATTCTAATGCGACTAAATTAATGAGTTTTATTTTGTCCGTTCACATTCAACAAAAATATATATTTTGTTTTATAAAATTTTAATGCAACAAAAATAATAAACTTAATATTCCAGCCATTATTAATAAAATAATTTAATAAAAATAGAATACTTTTATTTTCTGACTCGATTTCTTAGCAAAATTATTTAAAATAAAAATTTTAAATTGGCCCCAAAATTCCGGGTTGTTACAGTCGCCCCCACTTAAAATCTTTTCGTCCTCGAAAAGGCACTAAGGTAAAAGTTGTTTAATTTACTAACTAAATTTTAATTTTCTTTTATTAATTTTATTTGTTAGCTAACTTATCAAATATATATACTCTTATATATATAAAAATCATATTTCCAAAAATAGATTATATAATCAAAAATACGCTAATTATAAACTTGTTACTCTTAACTCATTCTAGGGTATTGCTAACCCCATCTCTAACGAGTTTTCTCATTCTAGGACACTGCTGGTCCTATCTCTAATGAGTATTCTTATTGGATTTTACTAATCCAATCTCTGATGAGTCTTTGTTCAGTTCTAACGAGTTGTACCCCAAAGATTTGAGCTAACCAGAGCTCTGATACCACCTGTAACGACACGGATTTTGCCCGACCTTAATCGATCACAAAATCGACCGAGACCGTTCAAAACTCGCATACGTTAACTTTGGGAATACAATACCTCAGAACAATAACAACAGACTTTTATTATATTACAATAATATAGCATCAGAGTACAGAATATCAGAGTACAAATAAAGTAAACTACAGCGGAAGATAAATTACAACAGATTTAATACATTAAACAGCGGAAGACTTCTAAGCTCTGGACACAGCTTTAGGCTTCGATCCAGGATCCCGCTAAAGAGAGAGATATCTGCAAAAAGCTACTCGACTGCCCGTGTGGAAAAGAGGGCACCCGAGTTTGCAAAGTGAAACAAACTACGAGTCAGTCATGGGACTGGTGTGAGAATTCTAAACTAATTTAACTAATAAGACAAATCCAAGGACCACGCCGCTAATGCGGAACGGGTTTTATTTCAATGGATTGTCGGTGCATAAACTAAAGTAAATCAAGAAATAACGCAATGTCTTTTTGGAAAAATGAAACCATTATAAGACCCAAGTCCCATCACACAATGCAACGCACACCAGAGGATAGGGTTTTACCTTATAATGGTCAAAAGATGCTTGATACGTATAAAACGGATTTGATATTATTATTAGTGTATATATGTTTTAATAAAAAGATTTGAATCATAAGTATCAATCCTAGACGGCATGGTTACCATATAGCATGTCGCCAATACTAGTTCTACAATCAAAACCGCAAAGGCGTATTGGAAATTGGATTTCCATCATGAGTCGAGGCTAGGGGCAAGCTCCTCTCCGATTCGAGACACTCTAGCAAATGCCTCAGGATTCCCCGCAGTGAACCCTTGGATCTTCAGGGCCGGTCCCCGCCTATGGGCAGTGGATTAGTTATGCCTGAACACACGCTTCCCGGTCCCTTTGGACCTATAGTATGACCACCAACGGCCTATAAAAATAACGAGGCGCCTCAAAATCCATCATCCACATAAGTAAAATGTCAGGGCTGGTAGGTCGCTGACACCACTCTAGCTAGAAAGAAACGTGTGCACTCCCTGCAGTCCATATCCCGTTTTTGACTCATACCGGGGTGTGAGGCTCGCGAAGTCACGCTATACACAAAGCTATGCCTAAACAGACTATGCTTTAATCATCAACCACAAGGCCTGCTTTTCAACAAAAGCCTTGATCAATGCATCTTAGCATGCCACATTGTCAGTCCATACTATACCATTGATTTCTACCAATATATAACCCCTAAGCTCGTACGTCTCAGAGAAGGGTGTTAACCACCAAACAGATGTATATTGACAGAGATCAACGAATGTAGTATAAAGGGCTACAACGTCAGACATACATTCCATTTATAAACTTATGCCCTGGGTCTGGACGAAAGTCAAATCCGTACAAATCAACACTACGTCCGGATAACTACCATCTTAGCCCCGTCTTGGGAGCAAATCAATCAAGGACCTCAACACTAGTTACCCATTCGATGTGAAGATCGTCGGTCTTCAATCGCCGTCTTCAACTCTTAGATTTAGAACGTCGTGTAATCATTTGAAATGAGATTGAACTCGGTCTTTTCAAATGATTCTCGCATATATATATATATATATAATTTGAAAACATTTCATATCGTTATTGATATTTGATAACGACCTATCGCTATTTTTATTTATATAAAAATAGCCTAAATTAATTTAACGACGCTTCGGGTCGATGGGCGACCCTGGCGCTGTTTTTAACCAAATTTTGATTTAAATATATCTTGAAATCTAACCGTTGGATTTTGGCGAAATTTATGTCATTGGAAAGATCTTCCCAAAGCGGTCCTAACGGTTCCAGTTTTGGGAAAATCCGACGGTCGGATCTCTCGGTATAACCGTTTAAAGTAACGATCATCGATACGCGAACTACCGCGCGCGTTTTGTTTAATTTATAATTTATATTTATATGTAAATATAAATACTTGGCGATTTCAAATATAAATTGTCAATTAAAAATTCGACTTTTAATTTAATCATTTATTTACCCTATGTGTAAATAAATTATACTTTTCTACATTTTGCTTTATTCACCTAAATGTAAATAAATATACTTACAATATTTTCCAACCCTAATGCGACAAAAATGATGTTTAACCATATATATAAATTTATACAAAGTATATTTTTGTCCGCAAGTTCTAATGCGACAAAAATTATGGTTTAACTTCGTATACATTTTAAAAAGTATGTTTTTGTCCGCAAGTTCTAATGCGGCGAAAATTACATTTTAATAATGTATATTTAACTTTACTTACATTTAGATAACAAAAATGTACTTTTAACTTTTATTACATTTTTAACACATAAAAATGTATGTTGACTTTTATTGCATTTTTACTACATAAAAATGTATTTTAACTTTTATTTTCTTTTACATTAGAAAATGATATTGCTTTTATTATTTTCTTTTACGATCGATTAGGAAATAATGTTTCTTTATTTACATTGAACAAAAATGTAAATTCTTCTCTTTACTATGCTTCACATTGAAAATGTAAATTCTTTACCTCATTTATTTACAAAAAAAATGTAATTCTTTGTTTCATTTTATCTCACTTTGAAAAATGTAAATCTTAATTTCTCTTTATTTTACATTGAAAAATGTAAATCTTAATTTCTCTTTATCTTTACATTGACAAAAGTAAATCTTAACTATTTAATCTTTACTTTGACAAATGTAAATCTTAACTATTTAATCTTTACATTGACAAATGTAAACTTTTCGTTTAATTTGAAATAAATGAAAATGTCTTTATTTCTTTTACATTGAAATAAATGTTTTCTATTTCTAATCCTTTAAATAGAAATGTAAGTTTTCAATTTCTTTCTTTCACATAGAAAAATAATGTTTTATACTTTCACATAGAAACATAATGTTTTCTATTTATTTCTTTTATTTTTCTTACATTAGAAAAATGATTTCTTTTTAATCTCATTTTCTTTACATTAGAAAATGTTTTCTTTCTATTTTCTTTTTAACATAGAAAATGTTTTCATTCCATTTTCTTTTAACATAGAAAATGTTTATATTCTATTTTCTTTTAACATAGAAAATGTTTATATTTGCTTCTTTTCTTGAACAAAGAAAAATGTGTATTTTAATTTCATTTTAATCACATAAAATGTACCTTTCATATTTCACATTTTTACAACGTAAAATGTACTTTTATCTATTTTACATTTTAAAACATGTGTTACCTATAGCTTATGTAAATATCTTTACTAGCGCTAGCATTTCTAAATAGTTATATTTCTGATGCCAATCCATTTCAATTATACAGTATGACGATGAATGTGTGTCACAATACCCAAATTTTCACAACTATGGTTTTTTTTTTGGTGTCCTAATACTCAAACTAACCTAATGATGGTATAGATGTCATAACAACTATTTTAACACAAGTATAATTGGGTGTATTTCTGATGAGTAACAATAAAAGTCCAAACTTCACTTTTATTTGTAAATGAAAATGAAGATTTAAAACTCACCTTTTATTTATACATAAAAGTAAAGTTGAACTTACATATTATTATGTTAACAAAAGAAACATAAAAAGTTTGTCTTTTTATTCTTAACAAAATAAACATAAAATGTTATTCTTTTTATTCTTAACAAAATTAACATAAAAAGTTATTCTTTTTATTCTTAACAAAATTAACATAAAAAGTTATTCTTTTTATTCTCAACAAAATTAACATAAAAAGTTATTCTTTTTATTCTCAACATAAAAAGTAAATCTTTTTATCTTGACAAAGAAACATAAAAATTAAGTCTTTTGTTTTAACAACAGATTTAAGTAAAATGTCTTTTTGTTTCAACAACAAAAATGGTGACAAAGATGGTTCTTTTTGTTTAATCAACAAAATAGTGACAAAATGACTCTTTTAACTTTAACAACAAAAGTAGCGTTAAATTTGTTCTTTTAACTTTAATAATAAAAGTAGCGTCAAATTTGTCAACAAAAGAAACACAAAAATTTGATCTTTTGTTTTTAACAAACAACTATGTTAAAAATGGTCTTTTTATTTTTAACAAACAACTATGTTAACAATTAGTCTTTTTAATGTTAACAAACAACTTTGTTAAAAATAGTCTTTTAAATGTTAACAAACACTTGCCTTTTATTTTGTAAACAAAGTAAAGGTAAAATTGGCGGTTTATTTCATAAACAAAATAAAGGAAAACTTTGTCTTTTATTTCCAAATCATGTTTAACAAAAATAAATCCCTTTATTGACAAATAATATATAACCCTTTTTAATTAACAAATAAAAGTTATTTTTAACATGCCTTATAAATTAACAAATAAAAGGTTAATCTAAAAAGGTAAGTTATTCACGTCTTTTTAAAATGTTATTTTAATATGCCTTTAAATCAACAAAATAAAACAAAACAATTGATTTATATGCTTCATCAAAATAAAACAAAACAATTGATTTATATGCTTCATTATTTCAACAAAAACAAAATGAAATGATTTATTTAGTTTCCAACAAAATATATACATGTTGATTTTTGTTTCAACGACGTGAATCATAAATTACCTTGTTTTCAACAACTCACCATAAAGATTTATTCTATTTTAACCAACTAAGATAAAAAGATTCATTTTATTTCTTTAAAAACAAAATAAAAGAAAGGTTGTATCTTTTATCTCAATAAACAAATAAAATGTTCCAACCTTGTTTCAAATAAAACAAATAAAGTTGATTCAACATTTTCAACAAAGCAAAACAAAAATTTGGTTCTCTATTGTCATCAAAACAAAATAAAAATTGGATTTTTATTTACAAATCAAAAGAGTTACCTTTTAATAATAAAAGCAAAAGTTGAGTCTTTATTATTAAAACCAAAGATTAAATCTTTTATAATTAAAACAAACATGAATTCTTTAAAAAAAAAATTAATCTTTGCTTTATAAAATAAAAGTTTGATTCTTTTATAATAAAACAAAAGATTTCATTATTTTTATTAAACAAAAAAATTTCATGTTTGTTCCACCAAAAACAAATTAAACAAATCTCTATTTTTAAAATAAACAAAAATACCTTTATCATAAAATGATGTTTCAACTTTTACAAATAAATTTGTCATCTTTTATTTATAAAACCAAATCCATCATCATCATAGTCCAACGATTTTTCAAGTTATGTCAACACCCAATTTCCAATACAATTCAATGATAATTCAACATAGTGTCATACACAACCAAATCAACATACACACAGAACTTTTCATATGAACATCAATAAATTAAATAGAATAACAACACAATTCGACATCATCATTCATACAATAATTTCAGATTATTTTCAGATTTAATTAAATTTAAACTTAGAAAACTCACCTAGGCCTTTGGATAGATAAATCAAAGAGAGGTAGAACTTGTCACCGTTCCAAAATCATCACAATAGAATGAAACTTATTTTCTTTCTTTTTTTTTTTGATGGAGGAAGAAAGAAGAGAATGGCGGCCATGGCTTGGAGAGGAAGAGAAAAAAAAAAAAAGAGGCAGCTCATTTTTCACAAATGGGAATGGAGAAGTGCATGAGGTAGAAGTAGGAAAAGAAATTAATACATTAGAGGAAAGAAACGGATGTTCTATTAATAAGAAATAAAGTGGAGAGAACGTAGGTAGTAAATTTAGGGAAAGAAAAATAAATAAATGATAGAAAAGAAATTAATAGTTAGAAAGAAAAAGGAATAAATGGAAGGAAATAAATGGAATGAAAGAGAAAGGAAATAAATGCAAATAAATGAATTATTTAAAGATTCAAGCTTCAGATATATATATATATAATCATCTCATTAATCATATTTGTAATATACCTCAATTACCCATTAACACACATTGATTACTGTTGTAACATATGTTAATTGTAATTGTAATGTACATTGATTACCATTAATTCTTCAATCGTTTTTGTCATTATATGTATATATTTTTTTTTTAGTCATGCATTTCTTTAATTAATTTCTATACATATGTCTTATGTTTTTTTATAAAATAAATGTTAACATTAATTTCCATTAACTGTGGAAATTAAACGTACATTATATCGTTGACACACTGTTTTGTTACTATTCTTTCTATACAAAATTAAACTAGAAACATTCATACTTTTATTTCCAATTATCGTATTAATTCCTATATTGAATCTTTAAAATAAAGACAAGGTTCAACTGCTAATTTTTTTTTGTCAACAATAGTTCAAAGTTAGATAGTCCAAATGTACAAACAATTTAATAATTTCCATTATCATCAATCACAGTTCATCTCAATGTAAGTTATTGTTTATCAAAATAAATTTTGGAGTCATAAATTAATGAATCATAAATTATGTTTTAATACCATTTTTAATTCAATAATTAAATTCTATATTTATTCTATTCCCATTTATTTAATATCTTACACTTTCCCAAAATGTGTAATTCTATTAATTTAACCCCCCTTATGTAAGTTATTTAATATAATCATTGTCCCTTTTACTATAAACAAATCATACTTTTCTTTCAATCTTTTCAATGTAATGATACATTTAAATGCAACTTTTTAATGCGATAAAAACGATACATTTCATTGCAACTTTTTAATGCAAATAAATATGGTACATTTGAAATTCTAATGCGACTAAATTAATGAGTTTTATTTTGTCCGTTCACATTCAACAAAAATATATATTTTGTTTTATAAAATTTTAATGCAACAAAAATAATAAACTTAATATTCCAGCCATTATTAATAAAATAATTTAATAAAAATAGAATACTTTTATTTTCTGACTCGATTTCTTAGCAAAATTATTTAAAATAAAAATTTTAAATTGGCCCCAAAATTCCGGGTTGTTACAATTGGTAATTCCTGAACACACGTTTCCCGGTTCCTTTGGACATCAATATGGCCACTAATAACCTATAAAACCGAGGTACCTCATAATCCATCATCCACGTAAGTAAAAATGACAGGGCTGGTAGGTCGCTGACATCACTATAGCTAGAAAGAAAAGTGCGCACTCCCTATGGTCCATATCCCATTTTTGACTCATACCGGGGTGTGAGGCTTGTGAAGTCACGCTATACTCAAAGCTACGCCTAAACAGGCTATGCTTTGATCATCAACCACAAGGCCCTGCTTTTCAACAAAAGCCTTGATCATTTGCATCTTGGCGTGCCACATTGACAGTTCACGTCATGCTATCGATAACTATTCATATATACTAGGGTGTTAAGTAGAGAATAAATTCTCCACCACCAAACAAACATACATTAATAAAAATCAATTTAATTACATGATATGAATTCCAACGTCGGACACACATCCATTTACAAGTCCGTTCTGGTTCTGAATGAAACCGGAGACACCTGAGAGATTCTCGCCTATCCGAACAATCAACACATACGTCCGGACAACTACCACCTTAACCCCTTCCTGGGAACAAGTCAGTCCAAGGCATCAGTAGTTGTCGTCCATTCGATGTGCAGATCGTCGGTCTTCAATCACCGTCTTCTATAATTTCGATTTAATCGTCGTGTAATTATTTGAAATGAGTTAAACTCGGTCTTTTCAAATAATTCTCGCATAATTATCATTTCATATCGTTAATGTTTATTTATAACGATTTATCGCTATTTTTATTCATTCAAAAATAGCCCAATATAATAGAACGACGCATCGGATCAGTGGGCGGCCCTGGCGCTGTTTTTACCAAATTTTGATTTACACATATCTAGAAATCTAATCGTCGGATTTTGACGAAATTTATCTCGTTGGAAAGCTCTTCCCAAAGCGGTCCTAACGGTTCCAGTTTTGGGAAAATCTGACGGTCGGATCTTTCGGTATAGTCGTTTAAAGTTACGATTGTCGAAACGCGAACTGCCGTGCGCATTTTGTTTAATTTTAATATATATATATATATATATATATATATATCGTTTGGCGATTTCAACTATTAAAATCCATTCTTTTTATCGCATCGAAAATGACGATAAAAAAATATCACTTTTAATTTTATTCTTTTTATCGCATCTAAAAGGACGATAAAAGTTTCACTTTTATTTCTACTCTTTTTATCGCATTTAAAATGACGATAAAATATCACTTTTAACTCTCTGTTTTTATTTACATCTAAAATGTAAATAAAAATGTATTTTGCAAATTCATGTTTTTATCTTCACCTAAAATGTAAATAAAAATGCATTTTATAAATTCATGTTTTTTTTTCATAACTAAATTACAAAAAAAATTGTACTTTATATATGCATGTTTTTATTTGCAACTACTTTGCAAATAAACATTCACTTTTTCAAATCTTGATTTTATTCGCATCTAAAATGTAATTAAAAATCCACTTTGTGAACATGTTTTTATTCACATCTAAAATGTGAATAAGATATCCTTTCTAAAATTCATGTTCTTATTTGCATCTACGATGCAAATAAAATGTAAACTTTTTACATCACATAAAAATGTAAACTTTTCCATTCTTATTTAACATTATAAAGAAATGAAATCCTTCCTTCCCTTATATATATTTATGAAAAATGAAATCTTTCCTAATGTAATCTTTTTCTTCTCTTTTCTAACTTATGCTTATAACTACATTAAAAAGTATAATTCTTTTTCTATGTTTTATTTGCACAAAAATACAAATAAAAAGTATAATTCATTTCCTATGTTTGTTTGCATATACAAGGGCAAACAAAAATGTAATTCTTTTTCTCCTATGTTTTGTTTACATATAAAAGGGTAAACAAAAATGTGATCGTTTTCTATGTTTTGTTCGCAAATAAAAAGACAAACAAAATATGTAATTCTTTTTCAATGTTTTGTTTGCATCTAAAAATGCAAACAAAATATGTAATTCTTTTTCTATGGTTTGTTTGCATCTAGAAATGCAAACAAAATATGTAATACTTTTTCTAATCATGTTCACAAATACGAATTGTGCTTTTTCCCTATTCATATTTTATTTACCATAAGAATGCAAATAAAAATGTATTTTCTATAATCTTGTTTTTATTTACCATAAGAATGCAAATAAAAATATACTTGCTCAAATCATGCTTTTATTTACACTAAAAAGTAAATAAAGTGTCACTATAAATGTGTTCCTTTTTATTTACATAAAAATGTAAATAAAGATGTTAACTGTAAATAGGTTCTTTTTATTTACATTAAAATGTAAATAAAGATGTTATTGCAAATTGTTCTTTTTATTTACATAAAAAAAAAGAGTAAATAAAGTTGTCTCTTTCTATGACATGTTTTATAACCATATTTTCATTTACAACTAAATTGTAAAAAAAAGAAATGTCCTTTTCTAGTCACATTTCTATAATCATAATTTTATTTACAACTAAATTGTAAATAAAAAGAAATGCCCTTTTTTCCTTTTTATATTTCTATAATCATAATTTTATTTACAACTAAATTGTAAATAAAAATAAATGTCCCTTTTTTCTTTTTTGTTGATGTTTTACTCACATAAAAGAAAATGTAAATAAAATGTCCTTTTCTCTAACAAGATTTATTCACATGAACAATGTCAATACAATATTCTTCTTCTAACATCTTTTATTTACATAAAAAAATGTAAATAAAGGTGTCATCGCAAGTTGTTCTTTTTATTTACATAAAAAAAAAGTAAATAAAATATCCTTTTTCTATTGCATGTTTTATTTACATGAGAAATGTCGATACAATATTCTTATAATAAGAGTGTAAATAAAAATATACATTCTTAAATCTAAGTTTTTATTCACAACTACATGGTGGATAAAAATCCACTTTTTTCCAATTCATGTTCATGAATGAATTTTAAATTAACATTCCTAGATCTGAAATAAAAGATAATTTCAGATCTGAATTCTAACGTCAAACTAGAATTTAACAAACAGGAGGTAGATCTAACAATTCAGAATATTACACAAACAACAGATAAATAAATTCTAATTTACCACATCGTAGATCTAGAATGTTTAACATACATACAGTGATTCAAGTAGCGAATATAATTAAATTATGAAAAATTAGAAATCTCACAGTCGGGTTGCAAATTTAGCCAAAATTCAAACAGCTCGGAATCAGATCTAGTCTGGACAGCAGCGTAGATCTTAACTCTGCGATCACACAGGATCTGAAATCGTTTATTTTTGACATCGTATGGGTTAGATATGATGAAATTAAGTTAGAAAACATTTTATATTAATTAATTAAACAATTAATTAAAGAATAATACCTTTCTTCTATACTCAGGAACAAGGCCGCGGTTTTTACAACTCTGTTCAATTCAAGGTTTAAGGATTTCTTCGAATTGGTGAAGCGGTTTGATGATCAGAAGGTACCACAGTGTCGGGCTATGGGCGGCGCACGATCGCCGGAGCTGGGGAGGAGCTCGGCGGTCTCTGGTGACCTGGGTGGCGGTCGACGTGGGTCGACTTTGGAGGCCTGGTGCTCGGCATTCGCGCCTCCAGGAGGTGATCAAGCCGTATGGGATCGTAGAGGGAACAATCCTCTACAAAAAGCTCAACTGGAGGGAGTGGTTTTGGTGTATGGATCGGTGGAAATTAATGGTGAACGGTGGGAGTAATCACGGCCATGGGTTCTGAGGGTGGCGGCTGGAACGACAGTGAATAGTGAATTAGGGTTATGCTTTTCTAATTATTTATAATATAAAAAATGTAATTTTGCATAATTTTTTAACAGATCCCATTTCCAGTCCAACCGAAGGTGCCCCTACCAAATAGCCCCTGTTCCGGATCCAACGGGCTAGGTCCCGTCAGCTCAAACGGCCGTCTGTGGCCTGAATTATTTAATTTAATAATTAAATCCTTTATTCAATTAATTCGTTCGTAAAAATAAATTCACCGAGGCTACATACGGATTTGGAAAATTCCAGAAAAAATATATTTGGCTTTGTTATGACGATACGGTCCTAAAAAAATAATTTTGTCCAATTCTGAGCCCATTTGAAAAATGGCTATTTTTCAGTTGATTAAATTTGACTGAATTGAACAAAACACATTTTCCTTCACCACGCTCACATATTAATTCGGAAAATTGGAACATAGCAATAATTTGACATTCCAGTTCCAACAAAAGTGGTTTTGTCGAAAATAGAGGTCGTTTGAAAATTGACTATTTTCACTGGCTTTAATTTTATTTTAAAATGAAAATTTGAATTTCCGGCATATTTTTCAACCAAATTATTTAAAATAAAAATTCTAAATCAGTTCTGATTTTCCAGGTTGTTAAAAAATAGGTTAAGTTTAACATGCATATGTATATATATCATGTACATAAACTTATAATGTATTCACAATTTTATTTGATTTTCAAATACTGTTTAGAATGGTATATGTAAATATATTATTTATATCCAAATGGTATATTTATTTTATATATGTTATCTTAATCAAACTAAATTGCCAAGTAAAATAATAATTATATATTCAAATAAAAGTTGAAAAATCCAAAGAATATATTCCAGTTTTCAATTTTCAAACGAATACTTATAAATATAAATCAAATATAATATCAAATGCCAAATTATCAATTGTAAATTAATGTGGATTTATTAATTTAAAAATCCATTTAAAGAATACTTAAAATAAATTAAATATTGACAAATTTTAAAATAGTAAAATTCCCATATTGTAGCACTCTTTCACACGTAGAACTTTTTGTCCTTAAAAACGAGTGCAGCAGGAATTAACATTCGATACACACACACAAATATATATATATATATATATATATATTTGAAATTTGGTAAACTTTATTGCATATACCAATTAATACATCATAACTATGCACGGAACAACAAAAACTTATAACAATCAACAACACAAACACAAATCAAATACACGTCTCTACTTCAACCGGTGTCTAATAGCTCCACTCCCCATTTCTTCAGAAAATCAACCTTTCACTGAACTCTTTTCGTTTTACTACCATTCTTATTCACAAAACTCCCTACTTCTTTAATTATCATTTACACCTGAATCTCTTTTGTAATTCTTTTGTTGTTAAAAATCCGAGTATTACTTTCCATCCAAATTTGGTTAATAGCAACTGTGAATGTTGCACAAGCTACATCCATGGTCCGATCTTTCACTTTGAACCCATTCATGATCTTTACTGTTTCATTCTCTAACACCCTATTTGAATTACCTACCTCCAAACCAAGCTTCAAAGCAATGCTCCTCCAAGTGTAACCAAAATAAAAACATTCAAAAAATAAATGATGAATTGACTCCTCTCTTTCTCCACATAAACAACATACATTTTCATCAATCATTCCAAAGCTCACCATTCTGTCTCTCGTATACAACCTGTTCTTGACTGCTAGGAATGTAACGAAGGACATTCTCTTTGAATTTTTAGAGTGCCATATTATTTTATGCAAAGAGCTAACTAGATTTCTACTTCTTACCTTCTCTCAAGCTTTCTTGAATCTAAATGTACCCCCTTCTTTCCAGTCATAATAATCATCCTTTGCTGATACATTAATATGCACATCACGTAAATGCTGTTGTATTTCTCTAGTTGCTGATATATATATATATATTTATAACTTGACCATCTTGTAAAAAAAATTATTTAAACTTCTTACTTGTTTATTATAAATTTTATAGTGCATAAATATCTAATTACATATTCTTATTATATTACTCTGCTATCAAAAAAACTTTTCATAATTCGATGTTATTGATAAGTTCATCATCACTCTTTAGAGAATTCATCCATACATTGATCAAGCGTAAGACTAAAAATATCTAAGAGTTTAGCAGTAGATGTACAAGTGTAACAATTCATACGACAATTACCGTTAGATGTACAACTGTAACAATCCACCTCAGAACAAACCTAAGTTCTGACTAGAAAAGGACCATTTGAACTTAAAACCACACTAAAATGAGTCGTTGATTTCTATGAAGAAATAATATCATAAAACCATACTAATGCAAGTAGACTCACAGTAGATGGATAACATATAATAGTATATAGTAAATAATGTACCCATTTCATTTCATTAAACTGGAATAAATATATTTGGTACAATAATTATTACATAAATTTAAATACGGTGCACATCATAAATATCCATAATGATCACTCACATAATAATAACTAGTAGATAATAGCCTCCAATGTCGTGGCTTCTGTCTTCTAGCTTTTCCTTCGAGACCATCCAACCTAAACTTTTTTGTTAAGAGGAGGGTTCAAACAACAAATTTTGGAAAGAGGCGAGGCTTACGATCACCAAGGAAGATCTGATGATCACATAATATTGAATGGTGGATCCAACCTCTTAATACCTGATTCTGCGTAGATACTATAATCACAGCCTCGTAAAATAACGCGAGAGATAGTATGCAGACACATACTACATGGAAGGAAGGTGACATCTCACCAATTATTACCATATCATGGAAGACCCCTCGTAACTAGGGGTGAGCATTCGCTCGGTATTGGAGTAAAAAAATTCAAATCGAATTAAGACTGAAAATTTTCAAAACCAAACCAAACCGAAGTAATTTTGGTTAATTCGTTCGATAACCGATTTAATCGAACATGAGAAACGTGTTATTGTTCAAATGACTAATTCACTCAATGTAAAACACAGATTTATGTGTGGGAAAATTTTGTTCATTAAATTTTATAATTATAATACAATTTGACTTATCTATAATAAATGCTTTTGTATTTTATCACTAAACCATTTATTTAAAGTACAATAATACCATAAAATTAGAAAATACAATAAAATTTTGGTCAATTCGGTTAAACCGATAACCAAAAATAATTTATTTTACAAATTGAATTCAAACCGATTTAGTTTCAGAACCGAACCGAACCGACCGAAATAAATCGATTTGATTAGTTATCGAATATTGCTCACCCCTACTCGTAACTATATATTGAGCACTATTGGTAATCTCCTAACGACTTAATACTTCTCCTCAGGTAGGCCAACCCTATTTGTGAAGGACATTTAACTAACCTATACTATGGTAGACCTTTACCTAGTCACTTTACCAACCTATAGGGAAGAGGGCACCTTTCGGATATTTACCTACTACATAAACACAAATATTTAACACTTTTACATTAAGGAGAGACAAACCCATCAATCTCTTAATACCTAATGATGGCAGGTCCCCTGATTACAACCTATACTTCTTAGGATAAATTCATAAGAAAAGGGGCAGGTCCTAACCACTTAATAACCATAAAGTTGGATCAACTACTTAATACCTAATCCAAAGAAGGTCCTTACATCATAAAGAACCCATGGCTCAAGACGTCTCTCGTTATCCCACCTTTTTGTTGTTGCTGGTAACCAGGTTGCATGTGCAGACTTTCACTACAAAAGGGAATAACCTTGCATTCACATGTCATTAAAAATGAGAAAGGCCACTTACTCACATAACACACAATCATACATATTTACACATACTTTCCAAATGGGGACATTTACTTTCGAATTTGTAGAACCAAATTACTACGCATTTAATACTTACTTATTATATGTAGCTTAAGTCATATTTAATAAGTAATAATTAAACATTTATTTACTCACACGAAATAACACACTAAAATGCCAATCTGCAGTGAAATTATAGAGTTACATGTCTCTTCCTTACGATCGACACCAACATTACAAAACATCAAAATAGAGCTTTTCCATATATTAACCTTTACAAACGAAAGTAGGGCACCAAATAATATATACTAGAATAAAACTTATAACATCATATTTCCGATTATTTCGGTAAATAAAAAGTAATTTACTTGCAAATAACTTATATAATTTCCCATTTAGTTTTATTTCAGTTTCCTTTAGATTTTCTAAAAACTTTAAATAAAAACAAAGGGTTTGAACCAAATGTATTTTATATCCCTTAAAATTTGCTATTTTATAATAGGATAACAAAGGATTTGAATTTCATGGGTTTTACGACTCCTAGATCCCCTATTCCATGCCTATTAAGGATTGTAAATAAAGTGAATAAAAGGAAGCAAAATATACTAGATTTACTATAGATTTAACATAAAATATGTTTCCAAGTTCCCTCTTAGATTTAATAGTTTTGAGAGGCTTTTGGTTTTGTTTTCGTAAAACTTTATAAAAATCTGGTATACACAAAACCAAAATTACACTAAACAAACATAAATAAAATATAAACTCTAAAAATTCCACATATATCCTTGGAGATTGAAACTTATATCCAGTCCTATATGAAATCCCTCTTGGATTTGATTACCTTGATAATCATGTCTAAGATCCCAACCTTTTAGATTTATGTATGCATATACAAGAGAGATTTGTATATATACACAAATGTTAGATCCATAATTGAAATAATAAATAGAAGAATGGAGGCAGAAGAAGAAAATAACATTACTTTAAATTAGATGTGAAAAGAAAAGGGATTGAACCGAAGGTCTTATCCATAAGAATTTATTATTTGAAGGGGAGGTTTAGTGTCTTATTTATAGATGCTAGAACTAATATGGACCATCAAATCCTTGAATTAAAATCTAAACTGTAAATTGTATCTTTATCCTAAAATCCTCTCTAAAAAACCGTAGTTGTCGCCCATAGAACAACACGTAGCGGTCACCACAATGAATAAGGGCAGTCAACCGCCCTTTGTACCTGGGCGAATTTTTGACTGTTGCACGCATTTTATCAATTACACCATTAATGCACTACAACAAAAACACCATATTACAACTTTAATTTTACAACTGTGCGGAAAGCACAGTTGTAATAAATGTTTTTTTACAACTATGCAGAACGCACTATTGTAATAAATGTTTTTTACAACTGTGAAAAAATCACTGTTGTAATAAACATATATATCACAACTTTTCTTTTTTGTCTGTTGTAATAACTAATATATACTAATTAATTTCTGATAATTAATAGTTGAATTAGAAAGTTGTTTAAACTTATTTTTAGTAACTCTTTTTTCTATTTCTTGTATCCGAGACCTATTAAATATTAATACAACTTATATTTAATAATTAGTAATACTAACATTTAAGAATAATTCATATTCAATAATAAATTTACAAATTAATACTAATTACTATTAGATAAAAACTGCTTAATTGATGATTAACAAATAATAGTTACTTTTTAAAAATTACTATTAAATATTTAATAGTATATAATCAATAACATTTAGTTTATAATTTATTAGTAAAAAGTTTAGTACTACAACAAATTATAATTTAGTTTTATAAGTTAGTTTTATAGTTTACAATTAATTAATTATAGTGCGATAGCAAGTTATAATTTAGTTTTATAGTCTATAGTTAGTAAAAATTATTGGTCATAAAAACTTATAACTTATAAAGTACTTCAGTAAAAATTATAAGTTAATTAACTTATAAATCTATAGTACTTTAGTAAAAATTTAGTTTTATAAGTTAGCTATAGTAATTTAATAATTTTTACTTATTAATTATAATTTATAATATTTATCTATATCAAATTTGTGCTATGAACCAAGAAAAATTAATGGCATTTGGCAAGAAACTTGCGGCCGAAAACTTAAAGCGGGAAGTTGAAAATTTTGCTCCAAAAAGTAATTCACGCGTTATATTTTCACTCTCACGTGTGGCCGCTTGTCTTCTTCTCCAAATCAAGTTGCCCATAAATCAAAATCGACTCTCTTTCTTCCCTCAAACCAAACGAAAAAAAAGAAGACCACTTTTAAAAATCGATTACAAATTAAGAAAACCAAATTTTTTATTCGTTTAATTTCTGGAAAAGAGGGCTCCAACTCCAGGTAGCATTTTCAGGGTGCGTTCGATTTTCAGAAATAAGGGATTTGGGGCTTGCAGTAGCCCTAGGGCGTCGATTTCGAGGCAATAGGGGGGTCGTCGTGGGGATTGGGCATCACAATGGTGATCGTGGGGAGGAGGACAGTCAAGAGCGATTTTTTTGGTGGTTTTCACTTGCAGGTGTGTATTTTCTTGTAGGTCGTCGAGGGGATTGGGCGTCGAGCTTCTGTTTGTTGTTGAATATATAATGAGTAGAACTCTGTGATCTCTGTGATTTCACAATTGGTATCGTGTTGCTAGAATTGAAATGAACCGAATGTGAAAAAGGATTGTTCAGTCTCTCAACTTAAGTGTGATGAGTGTAGATCCCATGTGTATTTTTTTTCCAGTTTTCACTTGCAGGTCGTCGAGGGGATTGGGCTTCACAGTTGTGTACTTATTGCACACTTTCTCACTTGCAGGTGTGTATTTTCTGCCAGGACATGATAGACACTTTCATGTACACACTATAGATTTCATTATGATTCATTTTCCAGTAACAACTTAATTAAACAAATTAATATAAGTTCTATAAATTAGCTGCTAAACTGAACTCATTATCATAGTGGCCATTATAGGCCTTATTGAATTTGAGGAAGCTTTCCATCCGTTCAGAGTCGACAAATTTGATTTTTTTCATTTGTAGGACCGCTTTTCTTGGTGCAATTTTTATCGGTATGGACTATGGACTTATGCTATCTGTAAGTATTTGACATATACACTAACTAGTGCAATATATGATATATGTACACAACAAATCAATTACGTTATTTTGCTTAAATATGTAACTTAATTAAATTTGATTAGGTTGGTGTTTCCCTTATAAGAGCACTAATATATATGTAGCTAGACCACGAACATGCCGCCTTGGAAATGTTTGTGGTGAAGATATATATCGCGATTTAGAACAGTATCCTGAAGCACTTGGTATTCTCTTAGGATTTTAATTCTTCAACTTGGTTCACCAATCTATTTTCCTAATTCTATATATGTAAGGGAAAGGTTAACATTACTCGCTTGCTTTTGTATGTGTATGTATGCATGAATGATTGTTTTTTTTATTGGAGTTTGATGTGTACTAGGATCCTAAGATGGGTAGAACAAGAGAGCAATAGCGTAAAAAATCAGGGAGAAGATTTGCGCTATGTTGTTCTTGATCTGAGTGGTAAGTGCATGTGAATTACACAGAAAGTCGTTGCATTAGGAGTTCATCGAAGAACATGAGTTGTATTTATTGTTGCTCTACATCATGTGAATTGATGTGCATTCAAGCGGATGCTAATTTTTGTAATCATCAACTGTAATGAAGAATTGATATATATATATATATCATTGTGATCATGTATGATTTATTAGTTTTGTACTTGAAATGAAAAGTTGTAACGTTTTATGTATGAATGGATCCTATACTTTGAATTTAGATCAATTTGTTTTCTGTTTATTCAGCTTTTGTTCCATTTGCAAAATGTATTAAATTATTGTTGTAATAAAGTGTATTACAATCGATAGAAATTGGCGATAAACATTTATAAAGTCACAACGGTGCATAATAGTTGTAGTGGGTGTTACTTCAACGGTGCAGAAAAGTTGTAATAAAGTTTATTACAACAATGGAAAACAGTTGTGAAATACACGAAGTTACAACGGTGTTGCAACGGTAGAAAAAAGTAGTAAAAGATTTTACTCTATTACAACTTCTTAATATACGACGGTGGATCCACCGTTGTAAAAAGTATATTACAACAGTGTTCCACCGTTGTAAAATGGTCATTTTTGTAACGACCCAACTTTCGAACACATCGGAAGTCGTGTCATTAATAAGAATAAGAATAGATAGAAAATAAATCACAGAAAAAATCAGAATCTCACAGCGGAATTTTTAACAAAAGATGATACTTCATAATATTACACTGTAGTACATACTATATTAGAGTACCATAAATCTAGTGATACAAGCCATTCATAGTACATCTTTAATTATACATATCGTTGACGACTAACTTGCAGACAATTATACAGTAGATAAGATAGGTCGACCAACACACAGAAAGTCTCCATCCATCTTCTCAAGTTTTATCCATCCTGATTCATTTGTCTATTCATAACAAGTGTTATGAATACCCAAGAGTTTAAGGGAAACACTGAAAAATAAACTCCGGGTCAGTCAGGGGACTGGTATGAGTAAACAGTTTTAAAACAGGTTAAAGAAATAAAAATATCTCATATAAGAAACTGATCATGAACAGTTCTGTACTTTTTAAAACAAGAACTGTGAATACTGTTTTTAATCATGTGTAGACTGAAAATAAGAAGAAGAGGAACTTTATCAGTATAGAAAGAAGAATAAGTAAATCAAGAATGAAGGATTAAAGGGAAAATTTGACGAGAAATATACCAATGTAAAAGTTGTAAATTAAATTATTTATTCATAATTTAAGTCATTTATGAGTGATCAGATTAAGGAATAATGATGAGAAATATTATTCTAAGGAAAATTAAGGAAAGTATTCATTTTAAAGGTGACGAACAAAATAGAAGGAAAAACCGTGTGCGACGCACAAACTAAAATTGGCCATTTTGAAAAGATGTTCAAAATACTGGATATAAGCCAGATGATCATATACTTTAGCAGTTTGACTGTAATTAGATTTTTATCATGTTAGATCAATAATTTAAAAAGAAAAATGTTTGTTAATCATTTCAAAGAGACCGAAATAAATATTCCACTTTGATTTGATTTTACGTCACGCGTCAGAGATTTTTAAAGTGAAGACGACGATATACAAGGGCTATTTTTGAATAGTGCCTTCGGTTTGTCCAATCTCAGGACAACTTGTATGGACGAATGTCTGATAGAGTATTTCCAAAAGAATCACGTACGTTGTTTTCTTCAAACGTACTAGTTGCTGGCACAGAAGGGAAACTTCTTTAGCCTGACAACTAGTATTTTTGTGGAAATCAATTAGTGATTTCCGATGGATTTGACGATGTGGCATTCAAAGAAATTAAACAGTGATGATAAAAAGGTAAATCTAGCCTCAAGCCTCACACCTAGGAAATGATAAAAATCGGACAGGCAGCATGGCTATGTGGGTCGCTCCCATTAGGGTGTATAATCACCTATCTAGAGAAATTCCTTTTGTTTCTTACTCTATCGATTCTGCCCATTCGGGAACGGTGGTTTGAGTTCAACCGTTGGTGATATACATTCGATACACTCAAGAGAAATGAGTGGTCGGTCATGTGTGGGCCGGGTTGCAAGACATTCTTGTTGAACCCAGGTGTATTCGCCTGTAGAGATACATCATCGGAAGGTGGTCCCATACCTTGTCATAGTTGGAAATCCAATTGCCATAAACGCCAAGCGGTGTTTGTTTGTATACTATATAGGAGAATGTGAGATGCAAGCATTCTTCTAGATTATAAATTATTTGTGAAACACCTATACACTATGATAATAATTGATTTAAAGTATACTAAGTGTTTTATTCTCACAAGGTAAAAACCCGTTCTGTATTCACGGCGTGGTCTTTGAGATATTTTTATTTCTTTAATCTGTTTTAAACTATTTACTCATACCAGTCCCCAGACTGACCCGGAGTTTATTTTTCTGTGTTTCCCTTAAACTCTTGGGTATTCATAACACTTGTTATGAATAGACAAGTGAATCAGGATTGGATAAAACTCGAGAAGCTGGAATGGAACTTTCTATGTGCTGGTCTACCTATCTTATCTAGTGTATAATTAAGTCTACAAGTTAGTCATCAATGATATGTATAATTAATGGTGTACTATGGAATGGCTTGTATCACTAGTTCAGTGTGCTCTGATGTAATATATTCCGCTGTGCAATGTTATGAAATATCATTTTTTGTAAAAATTCCGCTGTGAGATTTTGATGTTTTTTGTGATTTTATCTTCTATCTATTCTTATTCTTATTAATGGCACGACTTCCGATGTGTTCGAAAGTTAGGTCGTTACAGTTGGTATCAGAGCTGGTTGCTTAATTGGTACGGATGATAGGGGGTTCTCGCTTCGCGTTAGGTGGCGAACGAGAGACTCTTACCCCTACATCTCCCGACAATGTGGGTTGGTCGAGTCGCGAGGCTGGCCGTAAAAGCAGTTCTGAGGTACCAGTGTATGCCACGGGGGGAGGTTAGCCCTCTGCCTTGGGGGTTGAGGGATGGTTAAAAAGCCTACCGAAATCGCCGGGCCATTACAATTTTGTTGTAGTGATTTTAATTTATTGTTGATTAATATCTTAATGCTTATCCTTTGTTTGTCTATATACACATTGAGGTTTGAATTTCCTATCTGAAAATCTTTCCTATTAATATAATTTTAAATTTAAATTTCATAATATGATGTTTTGCATACATACGGCATCATAATTTACACTTTCATGCATGGATTAAACTTATCTTAGGATGTATAAAGTAACTTAGTTGTATAAAATGGTTGTCGGAACGAGTTATGTTGCTCCCTGCTTAAAAGGTTTCGGGATGAAATCTCATTTAAGGAAGGGAAAATCTAACACCTCGTAAGATTTTTCTTAAGTAAACATATAACACTTAAAGAGTTAAATATTTATAATAATTCAAAACATAGGAATTTTATATTCTTAGAACTTGACCATGAAAATTATACAGTTGCATTCATGATGAGAATCTAATTTGTTTTCAGATGAACAATATTGAAAACGCAGCTCGTACGTAAAAGGTACAAATGAATGAGTTTCTAGATTTAAAATAAATAAGCATAAGATTTGCTATATGAGTGTACTTTGTTAATAAGTGTAGCAACCAATTTCTATCATCCAATCAAGAATACAAAACACAACTAGAAATCTTAATTTTAGAGTGAAAAGTTTAGAGATGAAAGGCCTAAACTAAAAATTCTCATGCCTTCCACTAGATTTTTCTTCTTAATACACACAAACCAATTTCATTTATTATTGTAGAGTCTTGTAGCTCCATGATCCACAATATAGTGGTGGCACGAGACGCCAATGGTTTCATCTTAGGCTGCATTTTATTTGGTTAGACCCTACCAGAATTGTCATATTGTGGTGTTTGGATCCAATAGTCAACAAGTCCCCTTACTTGTCTAATGTTAGAAAGGCCTAGTAAATGTAATGCCAGCCTTTTCAACTTCCCAAATCTACAACCTTCACAAACCTCCTAATCAATTTTGACTTTGTCCTAACTCACTTAACACAAATTTGGTTCGAACAGAAATTTATCGTTGGTTTTCCACCAACACTTGGACAATTTGCATGGCTTCCACAAATTTCTTTAGGAGCATCATACCAACTACAAATGGTAGTTATGCTAATTCCATAAAGATAAATATTATTCCTAATGTCCGCCGTGATCCATGATATAAGCTCTTCCACAAATCCTCCAAGTTCCAAAGACTCCTTCAGTTCTTCTTTTAGTCTTCCAATGATGAGCAACCCTATGATTTAGTGGATTTCCTAAACCTAATTTTCAAACTTTTTTCTAGGGATAGTTTCTATGATCACTAGAAAAATCCTCCAAACCTTCTACTAAGCCAAAGGTCCCTATTGCAAAATGTTAACCGCAACTCCATGAGAGTGGATCGAAGATGTTGCGATTATAAAGTTCCTAACAAAGAATTAAGCCACCTTATTTCTTAATCCTATGTTTTTTATTCTTATTACTGAGGGTGATTTCTAGGAGCTAAACATTATCTTTATTTAATATTCCAAAAGTACAAGACCGAGACATTTCTTCATTGTAGGTCAAAGTTCTAATTTCCCCATTAACTTTTAGTCCCATGCATGGTTTATCATTAGTTGAGTGTCTACAGGAAGTTTTCTCACCCTCTTTACTTTCTAAACAAAACTTACTAAGTGGTTTTTAAAACCCAATTAGCACAGACAAAAAAATAAGGATACATCACAAACACCACATTTTATACCCTTGCCAAATCATCACGGGGGCCACTAGCAATTACAACCTAAAAAAGTTAAAATGGTGAATTCTTCTGGAAGTTTTTCACCCATAATTAAGTGGTGTAAACATGGTTGAAGTCTTAATACTTTAGTCTAAAATATAAATGTCATTCCATTACCATGTCTTCGCTTTATTTATCATTTCTTATCTTCTTATAAATGCGGTGCATTCGCTATTCTAATTAATTTATTCATATTAGTTGAAACTGGACTACTCAACAAATACTTACTTAATTCCTTCGACCTCCTTCAAGTTTTAAATATGTCTATTCCTCCAAATTAAATTCTCTTTTAATCATTCCCCATAAATTTCTTTTTTCTTTCATTAATAATGTAACGACCCGTATTTTACATATCTGAAAGTCGGTTTGTGTAACGAACTGGAATTTTCGACACCAAAATCGACATAAAACCTATGTTAACTATTCAAGAATCGAACATACTAGATCATTAATAGAAAGAAATTAGAGGGTGAGATATAGAAAGAAAGAAAATTAGAATAGAAGAAGATAACAACAATACAGAATCTCACATCACAGCGGAATAAAATATAATATATATAACAACTTTGGGAATACAAAATTTTAACTGTATAAACATATCATTGTCAGGGTACAACACTTACAACACAGCGGAAAATAAATGGTAAATATCTAACGTTGAAGCCTCCTTCTCCAAGCTCCTCCAAATATATTTGTAAATACCAGAACTATTTGACTGCCCATACAAATTTGAGCACCCAAGAGTTTAGGGAAAACAAAACAAAATAAACTCTGGGTCAGTCATGGGACTGGTGTGAGTAAACTCCAACCACTTGATTTATCTTTTAAAAATCCTTTTCGAAAAAAAAGATAATCGTAAGACCGATCAACACATAAACACGGATGGTTTTTACCTTACGATAACCCAAAACATACTTTAAAATCAATTCTTTTCTGATATTATAATAGTGACTAAAACAAGTAAATAACAATCTACCAGAACGCTTGCATCTCACGCTCAACATGTATAGTGTACAATCAAAACCGCGGGCTCTTATTGGATAATGGATTCCAACTGGCAAAGTATGGGATCACCTTCCAACAGTGTATCTCTAGAGAGGAATACACCGGGTTCAACAGGAACATTTTGCAATCCAGGCTAAACATGACCGACCCCTAATTTTGCTTGAGAGTACCGAATGTATTGCCACCAACGGTTGGGATCAGCAACCGTTTCTCCAAAGGGACAACATCGAAAGATTAAAGAAGCAAATGGAATTTCTCTAGATCAGGTGACAATACAACCTACTTGGGTGCGACCCACTTAGCCATGCGATCTACCCGAGTTTATACCATTTCCTGGTTGGAGGATTGAGGTTACGATTACTTACCTTTCATTGATAACACAATCACTTTAAATGCCTCAATGCCAGATCCGTTAATCACTAATTGATTTGCATAAAGATATTCTGGATATTATGCTAAGAGAATAAATTCTCCTCCCCTAGATGTATATTTTTACATACCAACATATGTGATCATTAGAAATATTCTATCATACATTCGTCCAAGTACATCCGTTCTGGGACTGAACGAAACCGAAGGCACAATTTTCATTAATCCATTTTAGGAAATTTCTACCTAGGATTAACAGAAAAAGCCCTTGCACTTTACTCCGACTTCGATTGTCTTCATATAATCTGATTCACAATGCTACTACCAATACGGAGTGGTTCTTGGATAATAAACCAACAGGTCTCTCCATATTGACAATGATGGTTGAAAATTTCGATAGTCGGTTATTTAACTATCGAAGGAAAAACAAACATCCAATCAAAGCGTTTACCAATCACTGGGCTCCTTAATTAACATTTCATTAATTAAAATACTTCTCCATTTCCTTATCAATAATTGTTATCCCAATATTTCAGCAATCATCTTGGCCTCTTACACTATTCGGAAAACATTTTCATATAGCGCCTTCTTTTATTTTCTATACTTAGACAATATCTTCTATTTATAATTGGAGAACATTCCAATTACTATTTTATTTCATGCCCCTTCATTTCTATACTCAGGAAATATTTATTTACTATATTTTCAAAATCCATTTACTTGGGTTAAAACGAATTTTGTATAAAAAAATCGTTACAACAACCCAAAATATTACATTTAACTAAATTTCTTTAACATTGATCTTCGAGACTGGATCTTGCTATTTATCGATTAATAATGAAATCAATCAAGTTGGGGTATAATTACCTCTCATACCTTGACTGAATACCATTTTTAACTTCAAAATGGGCAAAATCACTTACCCCGAATAATCAACATCATATAAAACTAATTATCCATCTTTTTAAATGAGTATACGTTCCTCTTTATATTCTTTCCAGATTTAAATTTATAGATTTCCTTTTTGATTAAAATGTTCTACTTTAAGTTCGTTTACTTATCAAATTCTATATATATTGAATTCCAGTTATCACTTTTCTTAAAAATATTCTAACTCCTTAAATTTTCGGAAAAGTTTGCCAGCACCTCCTTTGTACCAGTCAATAGCTCAAAATCCAACTCGCCTCTCTAGACCCTTTCCATTCAAAAAGAAAATCAAAAAGCCAAGTGGCTTGCCGATTCGGCGCATAAAATCTCATATGGAATTTAAACATGTACTTTTTTTTGTCATGCACTTGAATTTTAATCTTTATACACTTCATTCCATAATTGTCTAAAGCATTCACACTTTATTACAATTTTAATCAACATTTTTCATTTGTCCCCATTCAATTCTTGAATTTATACTTTATGTAATCCTTTTTCCTATTTCACTCCTTTTTTGAACATATCACGTTCAAGTATAATTTAATTTACTTATAAACCAGTCGAATTCCATTTCAACCTCAAATTCCATATTTAAATTCACAAGTCCAGTTTACTTATCCAACTTCAAAT
The DNA here is from genome assembly GCA_030737875.1 of Allium sativum. Lineage (NCBI taxonomy): Eukaryota > Viridiplantae > Streptophyta > Magnoliopsida > Asparagales > Amaryllidaceae > Allium > Allium sativum. Next base: position 544,329,125 of record CM060920.1, on the reverse strand, counting down.
TCAATCCAAATTCCGTTAACTAATTTCTACTGGTTAGTTAATTCTATGTAATAGTTAAAAGAATGTTTTTTGTTTAAAAAATCATTTCATTCACACAAATTGAGTTCGTATTTATTTTACAACTCAAATCTGGATTTTTTAAAATAAAAATCCATAATTATTTTTAACTTAAAATACTTCGGTTTTATTGAATAAACATTATGGTTTAATAGTGATTACAATGCTTTTTTTCTAAAAAAATTTATTTTGACATAACTAAAAATCTATTAGACGAAATCCAGATTTTTCTGTTCCATTAGGAAATATTATTCAATCGGTCCTGACGATTCTTATTTCAAAAAATTCCGACTTAAATTGAGTTCTATATACTCAATTGAAGTTCGAAACGTCAAAATACGAACTACCGTACTGTAGTGAGTTCGTTTTAATTAATTTGAATATAAACGTTTAACTTCGTTTACTATATAAGTTCCAATTCCATTTCTTTAATATTAAATATTAATTAAGCCAGTTTACTAAATCTAATCTTAATAGTTCGATTATTCCTAATCGTCGATTATTTCATTACTTAGTTATAAATCCAATCACAGCTCCATTTTTAATATTAACTTCCCATTGCGTTAGAAATAAATTATTATATAAAATTCGATAAGATCAAAATTCCAAATATAATCTACTGGATTTTTTTCAATTCAGTTTATGTTACGAATTTCATAATATAATCAATCGTTCTTTTCTTCCGTACTGTTTCCAATTCACTTTTAAATTCATACTTGAATTTAAACTTCTAAATTATCTAATGATAATTTATTTCACTAGACTTATAACATCATTTATACATTCGACTTCCTTGTTTTATATATATTAAAACAAGTTTCATTTCAAAATCTATTTAAAACACAATTCATTTTATATTCTGAATTCCAAAATAAAAACCATCGTTCCCTTTTTCGTAATGATTTCAAATTATATTTTAAATTCATACTTGAATTTACATTTTAAATTTATCCCATGATAATTATCCCGCTTTATTTATAAACATTGTTTATAAATTTTGTTCCTTTTTTTATTTATTAAAACAAGTTCTATTTCAAATCTATTTGAAACTCAATTCCTATTTTGGAATATTTTATAATTACAACTTATATATATATAATTGTAGAATATATTTTCATATTTAAATTTAAACTTCTATTTAACACAATCCTAATATCTTTTCCGAAAATATTTTATTTAACTAAATTTAACCTAGTCGAATTCAAATCATAAATCCATATGGATTTATTTTATTTTATTTACATTAAGAACATCGGAATAAACTTCATCGTTTACTTCTTTGAAACAGTTTTCAATTCCCCTTTTTAACTTTACCTTTGAATTTACATTTTCCACATTATCCCAAGGAAAATGATTCCATTTAATTTATAAACATTATTTATAAATTCATTACTTGTTTTATTATTCAAACAAATTAGTATTTCTTACCCCGTTCGAAATTTAAAATCTTTTTTTTTAGAAAAACATATTTTCCCTTTTAAATCTCAAAATCCTTTTTTCATGATATTTTTATAAATCAACATTTAGGCCTAGTGATGTTAAAACACCCAAAACACACAATTATCAATCACAGGTTTTCTAGCATATCATGTATAAATATATACATATATATAAACAAATAAACAAATACTTTTTTTGAGGAATCCATTTGGATCCCTCCAACCTGTTTTCCTTGCATCCAATGACGTTAGCCAACATAAATAAATGCATCCTGCTTCAAGGCAAGATATTGTGGTATAGAAGGTCATCCACTATAATATATTGTGGGGCACATAGGGTCATCCGCTTATGATACTGCGGACATCCGCTAATGGTACTACGGTAAATATCCAACCACCTATATATATATAGTAACCAGAAACACCCAGCCTAAATAACTAATATATTTATAATAACAACAATTTATCAATAAATAACAATGCAAACAATCAACCATCAAACATCATATAAATATAAATAAAAACTCGATTATAATAAATTATAATCGAACCAGAGACTGAGTTTACTCACCCTGATTTTTATTCAATGGAAAAAATAAGAGACATTTGATTTAAATTCCATATGTCTTCAGATAAATCTAAATCCATTCCCCGCTATGAGTCCAACTCGACTCGCGTTAGCACTTCAGACCTAGTATAAATTAAATATAGTATTTAAAAATGTGCGAACTAAAGAAGCTATATATATTTTATTTTTATTTTACCCAACATTAGATTTTTAAATGTGAACATTCAACTTTTGAACTATTTTTTTTTCTGAAAATTTATTATTTTTAGAAGTTAGAACTTAATACAAAACAGAAATCCTTGATTTATTTTGAAGGATTTGATTTATATCCAAAATAAATGTTTTCACAATATAACATTCAAATTATCTTAGTTCAAATTTTTTTGATGTAGAACTTTTGAAACTCTAATTCTAAATTCGAAGTTCTAATAAGATTTGTTGAAAAAATCCAATTGATATAGGAGGCATATTAAACAACCATAATTATTAATTACAGGTTTTAAACACATACAAATAAGTGAACGGTTATTCAATATTCAGGGTTTAGGATGCAGAGTTCTAGATTTGGCATTTTAAATCAACACTGCTTTACACAAATGATTTTAATGAAAACAGTAAACATTGCCTAGATTATATTTATAAAATTTAATTTTTGTTCATCCCTTTTAAATAGGATTTATAATCAAATAAATAAAACTAATAAATTCACTAGTTTACTAATAATTACGTTATGGAAAAATAATCTGTGCCAAATCCCTTATTTTTCTTTGAACAAAGCGAATACTCCAGATCATCTCCTTCGACCAACATCGCAACTATCCCCTAGACAATCGAATCCACCCTGTATGCAACCACGAGAACCTGAAGCCCTCTTCACCACCGCGCACCACCAATTGATCAGCGAGCGACATCTTCCTTTTGACAAACCCAAGCCTAGCTTCCAAAAACCGAAGTGATGCTCATTTTCACCAAACTGAGAACCTTATCCATTCCACGTTGAAATTGCGAGGTCTTGCACGCATCCTCGTTTCTCGTGAATCCTTGCCTGGGATTCGAAATCGAATTCAAATTCGATATTCACCTTTTTTTTAATAAACGAGAAATCGATTACGTTGAGAGGGAACTACGGTATTGGTTTAACTAGGAACAGAAACGAAAGTGAAGAGTAAAAGCATGAAATCGACTTTTAGTCAAGGAAAGGAGGAACATAAGGGATTGCAGAACTTAAATTAGTTTGCTTATTTTAGAACAGGAGAACACGATATATATAGAGAAAGGTGAAACAGAGATAAGAACCAAGTCGTTTTCTGATGGCACAAAGTAGGGAGAGGGTTTTTTTCCAAACGTAGGTCTGTGCGATAGTGAAATGTTATGGTGGCATATTAAATTTTGGACAACTTTTAATTTAATTGATTTGATTTTAACCCTATCCGTTTGATTTTAAAATAATATATTTCACGGTTCCTAACTCCAATTGAGACACAACTGACATTTCTAGGGTTTAACTGCTATTTGGAACACACTGGGACAAGTTCTGAAGCCTGATTCAATCGTCTGGAAAAGATATCAATTTAAACCAATTATTAAATTAAATTGATTTAAAATATAAATTGGTTTCAAATAATATAAATTAATAAATATTTTTTTTGTTCTAATCCCAAAAGAAATTATATTGATTGACTAAACCGTTTTGATTCAGTTTTTAATTGCGAATTCAATTGTTTGTTTATAATTCGATATATTCGAAATTAAATCGTATTTTGATTATTAAATCGGTAACTCAATATAAAAATTCATTTATATTATCAACTCAATATTTAAAACAATACTAAATATTTATAATTAATCGAACAAAAATCCAGGTCGTTACATTCTTCCCCCTTTAAAATGATTTCGTCCCCGAAATTGCTAAGGTAGGAGAAATCATACAAACCCATTAACTATCAAAAATCCACTTATGTTGAAACTCAACATTTCATATTTCTACAAATTTTAGTTCTACAAGCTTTTTAGTTTTCATTAATATTGCACATCATATATGCTTACATTCATTTAATCTGAATGATTTACAACCAATATATTCATATCCAATTCATATTCCATTCAATTCAATTTATTCACTTCGATCCATTTAATTTGCTTAAGTAAATTTAAATTTTATAATTAAAATCCCTGGGTTTTCATTTCTAATCCTTTTGAAATCACATAAATATATACACATATATTTACAACCATCCCACATTCAAACCAACTTGTTTTCTTTCAAACAAATTTCCATCAAAAACTTTTCTAAGATAGCAGTCCACCACTTAGAAACTCGAAATTGAATACTGATGATGCCACAGTCATCATCGGAATTATTTTCCAACTACTAAAGTGAATTTAGTGCTTCATCACTTTCAGAATCAGTTCAAAAATGGTTTTCATTTGAATCCTTTCCAAAACAAAGCTATATTATGTTAATATATATACTTTGGAAAATATTTTTCCAAACACCTAGGATTTTAAATTCTAGTTTCTGGTTTGAGTTAAATTTTAATTCATCTCATTTGTTTATTTCATTCACATACAAATTCTATTTGGTTATATATATATAACCATTTCAATTTAACAATCTCATTCGATTATAATAATGACAATCAACACATCCATATATTATAATAATTTCAAAAAATTATTCTTTTATATCAAAATAGAATTTTGGGTAAAATTATTTCATTTACCCACTTAGAACAATACTATGTCCAACCTTTTGTTCAAGTGTTTATAAACTCTTATCGACGTTGTAGCGTCCTATGATTCGATCAGAATTCATAAGCTACTCAACAGACTAGCCAACACAATATAAAACAATTTTTTATATCAATTAACAAATACGCCCTCTCGTATATATACACTCAACTCATTCTAGGGTACTGATGACCCTGTCTCTAATGAGTAAACCCCACCAAAGCCCAGATATTTGCTCAACCTAAGCTCTGATACCACTGTAACGAACTGGAATTTTCGACCCCGAAAATCGACATAAAACCTATGTCAATTATTCAAGAATCGAACATACCAGATCATTAACAGAAAGAAATTAGAGGGTGAGACATAGAAAGAAAGGAAATTAGAATAGAAGAAGAAGATAACAATAACACAGAATCCCACATCGCAGTATAATAAAATATAATATATATAACAACTTTTAGAATGCAAAATTTTAACTGTATAAACATATCATTGTCAGAGTACAACACAGTGGAAAATAAATGGTAAATATCTAACGTTGAAACCTCTTGCTCCTAGCTCCTCCAAGTATATCTGTAAATACCTGAACTACTAGACTGCCCGTACAAATTGGGTACCCAAGTGTTTAGGGTAAAAACAATAAACTCTGGATCAGTCATGAGACTAGTGTGAGTAAACTCCAACCACTTGGTTTAACTTTTAAAAATCCTTTTCGAAAAAAAAAGAAAATCGTAAAACCGATCCACACATAAACATAAATGGTTTTTACTTACGATAACCCAAAACATACTTTAAAATCAATACTTTTCTGATATTATAATAGTGCCTAAAACAAGTAAATAACAATCTAGCAAAACACTTTCATCTCACGCTCTACATATATAATATACAATCAAAACCGCGGGATCTTACTATGGATTCCAACTGGCAATGTATGGGAACACCTTCTAATAGTGTATCTCTAGAGAGGAATGCACCGGGTTCAACAAGAACATCTTGCAACCCAGACTAAACATGACCGACCCCTAATTTAGCTTGAGAGTACCGAATGTATTGTCACCAATAGTTGGGATCAGCAATCATTTCCTGAAAGAGACAACATCAAAAGATTAAATAAGAAAATGGAATTTCTCTAGGTCAGGTGACAATACAACCTACTTGGGTGCGACCCACTTAGCCATGCGATCTACTCGAGTTTATACCATTTCCTGGTTGCGAGGCTTGAGGTTACGATTACTTACCTTTCATTGATAACACAATCACTTTGAATGACACATTGTCAAATCCGTTAATCACTAATTGATTTGCACAAAGATATTATGGATATTATGCTAAGAGAATAAATTCTCCTTCACAAGATGTATATTTGTACAGACCAACATATGTGATCATTAGAAATACTATGTCAGATATTCGTCTATGTATGTTCGTTTTGGGAACGTAACCAAAGGCACAATTTTCATTAATCCATCTTAGGAAATTTCTACCTAGAATTAATAGATAAAGCCCTTGCACTTTACTCCATCTTCGATTGTCTTCATATAATCTGATTCGCAATCCTACGACCAATATGGAGTGGTTCTTGGATAATAATCCAACCGGTCTCTCCATATTGACAACGATGGTCAAAAACTTTGATAGTCAGTTATTTAACTATCGAAGGAATAACAAACATCCATCCAAAGCATCAACCAATCACTGGGCCCCTTAATTAATATTTCATTAATTAAATCACTTCTCCATTTCCTTATCAATATTTATCCCAAAATATCAACAATCATCTTGGCCTCTTACACTATTTGGAAAACATTTTCATATATCACCTTCTTTTATTTTCTGTACTTAGCCAATACCTTCTACTTATAATTGGAGATCATTCCAATTACTTTTTCACGCCCATTCATATATATACTCAGGAAATATTTATTTATTATATTTCCAAAATTCCACTTACTTGGGTTAAAATGCATGTTGTATAAAACATCGTTACAACAAATATTACATTCAACTAATTTCCAATAACATTGATCTTTGAGATTGAATCTTGTTATTTATTGGTTAATAATGAAATCAATCAAGTTGGGGTATAATTACCTCTCAGACCTTGACTGAATAACATTTTTAAGTTCAAAACGGGCAAGATCACTTACCTCAAATAATCATCATCGTATAAAACTAATTATCCATCTTTTTAAACGAGTACATGTTCCTCTTTCTATTCTTACCAGATTTAAATTTATAGATTTCCTTTTTGTTTATAATGTTCTATTTTAAGTTCGTTTCCTTATCGAATTCTATATATATTGATATTTTGATTTCAAGTTATCACTTTTCTTAAAAATATTCTAACTTCTTAAATTTCCGGAAAAACTCGCCAGCACCTCATTTGTACCAGTCAATAGCTCAAACTCCAACTCGCCTCTCTAGACCCTTTCCATTCAAAAAGAAAATCAAAAAGCAAAGCTGCTTGCCGATTCGACGCATAAAATCTCATATAGAATTTAAACATGTACTTTTTCGTCGGGCACTCGAATTATAATCTTTATACACTTCATTCCATACCTGTCTAAAGCATTCCCGTTTTATTCCAACTCCAATCAACATTTTTCATTTATCCCCATTTAATTCGCTAATTTATACTTTGTCTAACCCTTTTCCCTATTTCACTCCTTATTTGAACATATTGCGTTCAAGTATTATTTAGTTTACTTATAAACCATTCAAATTCCATTTCCAACTCAAGTTCCATATTTAAATTCACAAGTCTAGTTTACTTATCTAACATCAAAATCGGTCCAAATTCCATTAGCTAATTTCTACCAGTTAGTCAATTCTATGCAACAATTAAAAATATGATTTTTGATTCAAAAATCATTTCATTCACACAACTTGAGTTCGTATTTATTGAATAAACCATTATGGTTTATAACGATTATAACGTTGTTTTTCTGAAAATTTGATTTTAGCATAACTCAAAATCTATTAGACAAAATCCAGATTTTTCTATTCCATTAGGAAACTATTATTCAATCGGTCCTGACGATTCTTATTTCAAAGAATTCTGACTTAAATTGGGTTCTATATACCCAATTGAAGTTCGAAACGTCAAATTACGAGCTATCGTACTGCGACAAATTCATTTTAGTTAAATTTTAATATAAACGTTTAACTTCGTTTATTATATAAATTCCAATTCCATTTCTTTAATATTAAATATAAATTAAACCAGTTTACTAAATCTAATCTTAATAGTTCTATTATTCCTAATCGTCAATTATTTCATTACTTAGTTATAAATCCAATCACAACTCTATTTTTAATATTAACTTCCCATTTCGCTAGAAATAAATTATTTTATAAAATTCGATAAGATCGAAATTCCAAATATAATCTGTTGGATTTTCTCAATTCAATTTATATTCTGAATTCTGAAATATAATCAATCGTTCTTTTCTTCAATACTTTTCCAATTCACTTTTAAATTCATACTTGAATTTAAACTACTAAATTATCTAATGATAATTTATTTCACTAGATTTACACCATTTATACATTCGATTTCCTAATTAATTTTACAACTGTGCGAAAAGCACAGTTGTAATAAACGCTTTTTTACAACTGTGCAAAACGCACTGTTGTAATAAATGTATATATCACAATTTGTTTTAATATATTCGATTTGTGATATATATATTTCACCGTTTATACAACAGATTATTACATCATTTTGGATATATCTAATGTACAAGCGTTTCTTACACCGTTTATACATATGAATATATACTAAAATCTAGTGTATAATCGAATGTATAAATGGTGTAAATCTACTGAAATAATCTGTATAATCTGTTGGATTTTAATATAAGCATTTATTACGCCGTTTATACATTCGCACAGTTGTAATAAACATATATATCACAACTTTTCTTTTTTGTCTGTTGTAATAACTAATATATACTAATTAATTTCTAATAATTGTTTTTTACAATTTTTAATTTCCTAAAGTTGTAATAAACATATTTTTAACAACTTTTCATTTTATTAGTTGTAATAGATGCCTATTACGAACTTCATGTTTATAATATATATATTTAATAACTTATTATATTAATATTTAATAATAATTTATAACTAATAATAAATTTAGGAATCAATAATATTTATTAATTTTTATTAAATAATTAATAATTAATAAGTAGTAATTTATTTTTAATAGTTAATGTTAATTGCTTATTAATTAATAATTAGTAACATATACATTATAAACTTTTAATAATTACTGCTTGATTATAACTAAGTAGAAATAAGTAAAAGTTAAATAATAACTAATTAGTAATTAATAATCAATTAAAATAAATAATTAATAATTAATAATCAATTGATTTTCGATAACAAATAAATAAATTTTGAAAACTTAATATTTAATTAGTAATACATAATTTATAAATAATTCACATTTAAATGCTAATAATTAACATTGGTTATTTAATAAATAATAAATTATACTTTATAACTTGTAGTTATAAAAATGATAAACTACATCATTAGTCATTTATAATTTACTATAACAAATGATTATTCATAAATTATTTATAATTAATAATTAATAATTAATAACTAATAACTTATGATAATATTTTTTTAGTTCCCTCTTTTTTCAAGTGTGATGTTAAACAATCCCACAACTTGGTCTTATATGAAATTGTTTAAACTTCCCACCTCCCGTCTTATCACAAATCAAATTCCCGCAACCTTAATTTTCAATTCCCACTTCTACTTTTCGTTCGCTGCCTACATTCTAATTTTTTAGAAACCCTATGCGAGAACACAAAATTTTATAGCCTTAAAATAATCCTCTTTTATTAATAAAAATATATAAATGGATGGTTAGAAATTGCTATACACACATATGTTTATTTGTGTTTTCAATTTTCATGTAAAAATTCATGTTTACTATTAGGCTAAAATATGACATGAAAATTTGTTAAGTGTTATGGAAAATGGGCTTAAGAATTACTATGGGTTAATATAACCAAGGGGGCAAAATTGGAATTAGCCTATGATAACAACCCTAGCCGTAATACATCTAGTAAACAAAAGAATGCCGACCCTAAAATGTTTTCTCCATTCAGCCAAAAACGAGATAAACTAGAAAACCAAATAATGGCTGAACCCTAGAAAACTAAATTAGGGGAAAATCCAAATAAGGCATCTCGCATTGGAAATGGCGATGGACTCATGAAGGAGATGAACTTCAGAGGGAAGCGGCAGCAGATCTAAGGAGATCGAAACCCAAAACCGAGGAACCTCAGGGAGAAATCAAGATCTGGAAGCACGAAATCGACATTGAAATCCTAGATGAGTGTATCCCCCCTTACTATGGCACTAAGACCCTTATAGGCAACCAACATGTTCGTAAATCTCTATGAAGGTTTAGTGTAATGATATACACCCGTTGATTGTTGATATATCTATATGCAGCTATGATTTTGTGTTTGAATGTCGTGCTTGTGATGTTTTGGCATTGGATAAAATATTGCTTGTCTTGTGTTTGGATGCTTGGTTGCCACTGTATGATTTACCCCGTATACTGAACTGACTACAGGTTTATATAGAAACTTGCTTTAATTACCTGCTAGTAAATGTGAATCATAGAATCATCATATATCATTTGATAAGTTATGGAAATAAAAATCTGACAAGTATAACACGGGTTTGGACATAAAGATTAATCAGAGAAGTATATAGAATGTTTAACTGTATCATATGTTCATGTTGAATGGGTGATATATTCTCAGAAATGAAAGCTATAAATTATGATAGAAAGGCATGCTTGGATGGATATGTATACATGCATAGTTATGTATGTGTATATATATATATATATACCAGTAATATATGCCATAATAAAAACTGAATAGATACATATGTGTATATACATGCAAGCGCATGTGTGTGTGTATATATATATATTCTAAATGCCAGATGAAAAATGGAAATGGATATATATGTATATATGCGTGGAAAGGGGTGTATTTATACATATTGGATTGTTTTCCCCATTGTTCTGAAATTTGAATGGATATGAATTTATGTATACATACATTAAGATGTGTGTATATATAAATATATATAATGGAAATAAACTGTTAGGTTGAGTTTGATTAAATGACCTTGACAGATATACATATATAAATTATATATGTATATCTGCTAAGGCTGGTGTATAAAAGAGATTAAAGAATAACAGTAAAATATTTATTAGCTGCTATGATGCTGTTTAGACAGTTTAAAATGGACGAGTTTTGTTGGATGTAAACCTAACCTGCTATGTGTATATACATACCACATATGTGCGTGCTAAATTTGTTGTTCATGTTTATGGACGTATTGAGTTTTACTGTTATACTTTGGAGTTAGAAGTAAATCGGTTACCAAGTATGATAATTTCATGTCCTTGTTAGCTTAAATACTTTATACACTTTTATATAAGCAATGTAGTATATATATGCCCATTGATTGAAGTACAGTCTGCTATATTTGTTTAGGCTACTTAATACACATACATATTGGGTAATGAATATGTGACCTGCTAGTATTTGTTTAGTCAATTTAATGAATATGCATATTATATAGCGAACCCTTAACCTGCTATAATGTTGGATGGGCAGTTTAATATATTGGGACTTAGTTAATGCACACACGACTACCTGTTACACATTTGTTGAACAGATTAACATAAGATATGTTTGTACGGTGATCATATAACCTGCTTATCTAATTGTTAAGACTATATATATATATATATATCATCGCTTTGTTTGGTGAACACATAAACAGTGGTCTATATTTTTTTAGACAGTTTGGTATGTCTCTAGAATGTCCTGAATAGGACTGTAAACAATAGAAAAGGATTGTACGTTGAGCATCAACTGATATAAATTTCAAACCACTGTTTTCTATGATACATTATTTATAGAATACACTCATACCAGACGTTTATGTCTGACCTTGTTGAATTCCCATGCAATCTCTTGGGGTGTCTCATTCAAAGAGGCAGTCCAGGGTATTGTTTTTCAGGTATAGATACATTTTCTACTGGAAGGGACACAAAGAACCGACTGTTAGATGCATAGCAGTTAATAAATAATTGCAATAGCAAGATTCCATTGATATGGGGTTTAGGTTGAAGCTGTTTCTTGAACAGGTATTTTCTCAAACCCCTCCCTATATTTTGTGTGAATTTGATGCATTGAAAGGCTCCAGCCATTTTGAATATTCTGAATTTAGCACTGTATTCATAATTTTATCTATGTACATTGTTGCTCTGTCAACTCTAATCTTTTATTTTGCTATCCTGCATTCCCATCAAAATATTAATTGAACCCCTTTTTTTCGTCTTCTCCTTTTGTATTTTTTAACAGGAGAAAATAAATCTTAGCTAGATATATATGATGCCATGCCTTAGCAATATGGATTCATATCTTCTCTCATACGACCACATTTGTCTACATACTCTTTCGACATTTTTTTTGCTTTGATTCTTGTTGAATAAAAATACCAAGATATTTATTTGTATGCATAATTCAGCTTTATAGGTTTTAGAGGCTTTCTTGTGGAAGCCGAATTCCAATGACTACCATTGGAGAAGTTGTTGGATCAACTGTGGCTTGGAATAAAAATTACGTTTTTTTAGCTAGAGTGCTTTTGTAGGGTATGCTTATGTATCTTTTGTATTAGATCTATGTATGTATTTTGAGACGGTTGTGTTTTTTGTGATGGGCTTAGTTGATGATGTACTATGTGTATGTTGATCGAATATTATGTTAATTAATATATATGAATGATTCCGTATAATTATATTTGTTGCATTGAAATATGAATCATATTATTATTAATATATATGAATTCTTTATATTAGTAAGGTGTATATGAGTTACAACAGCAAAAAAAGTTGGAATAAAGTTTTTTACAACGGTGGTAAAAGTTGTTATACCTATGCTCTGATGTTATAACAGAATATACAACAACGGGGAATAAAAGTTGTAATGAAGTTTATTACAACGGTGAGTAAAAGTTGTTAAATACCCTATTTCACAACGGTGTTGCAACTGTGCAGAAACATTGTAAAAGATACAAGTATATTACAACTTCTCAATACACGACGGTGACCCCACCGTTGTAAAAACTTTTTACAATGTTTTTGCACCGTTGCAATATGGTATATTTGTTGTAGTTGATATTTATCCCGCTTTATTTATAAACATTGTTTATAAATTTTCTTCCTTGTTTTATTTATTAAAATAAGTTCCATTTCAAATCTATTTGAAACTCAATTCCTATTTTGGAATATTTTATAATTATAACTTATATATATAATTGCAGAATCTATTTTCATATTTAAATTTAAACTTCTATTTAACACAATCCTAATATCTTTTCCGAAAATATTTTATTTAACTAAATTCAACCTAGTCGAATTCAAAACATAAATCCTTATAAATTTATTTTATTTTATTTACATTCGGAACATCGGAATAAACTTGATCTTTTACTTTTTTAAAACAATTTTCAATTCCCCTTTTTAACTTTACCTTTGAATTTACATTTCCTACATTATCCCAAGGAAAATGATTCCATTTAATTTATAAGCACTATTTATAAATTCATTACTAGTTTTATTACTCAAAACAAGTTAGTATTTCTTAGCCCGTTCGAAATTTAAAATCTTTTTTTAGAAAAACAGATTTTCCACTTTAAATCTCAAAATCCCTTTTCATGATATTTTTATAAATCAACATTTAGGGCCAGTGATATTAATACACCCAAAACACACAATTATCAATCACACGTTTTCTAACACGTCATATATATATATATATGTATATATATATATATACATATATATATATATATAAACAAACAAACAAATAATCTTTTTTTTTTTGAGTAATCCAGTTGGATCCCTCCAACCTGTTTTCCCTACATCCACAGACGTTAACCAACATAAATAATACGCATCCTACTTTAAGGTAGGATATTGCGGTATAGAAGGTCATCCACTATAATATATTGTGGGGAGCATAGGGTCATCCACTAATGATACTGTGGGCATCCTCTAATGGTAATGCGGGAAATATCGAACCACCAATATATATATAGTAACCACAAACACCAAGCCTAAATAACTAATATATTTATAATAACCACAATTTATCAATAAATAACAATGCAAACAACTAACCATCAAAGATCATATAAATAAAAATAAAAATTCAATTATAATAAATTATAATCGAACCAGAGAGTGAGTTTACTCACCTTGATTTTTATTCAACGGAAATAATCAGAGACATTTGATTTAAATACCACTCGTTATCAGAAAAATCTAGATCTGTTCCCTGCTATGTGAAACGACCCGAAATCCCCCTTATGGGAAAGCCCGGATTGCTTTGAGAACACGACTCATCGGAACACATACCATAAAACATTTCATTGCTATTACAACAATTTACATCAGAGTACAAGAATATTCCAGAGTATGAACAAATATTACATAGCGGAAAATAAAATAATGTCAGAGATTAAAATACAAAGCAACGAAAATTTAAATGTATAAACACAATGTATAGCGGAAATACATCACTAACACAACTGAATGAAATACACGGATACAAAGCTTTCCGTATATAGCTCCAGCTGTAATCCAGGATCCTAGAAAAAGAAATAATTGCGAAAACCAAAACTACTAGCAGCCCATGTGGAAAATATAGGCACCTAGAGTTTAGGTTATAACAATAAACTCCGAGTCATTCATGGGACTGGTGTGAGAACTAAAACAGTTATTAACTTGATTTTTTTTTATGTTAGGTAAATTAAGGGACCACACCATATGACACGGAACAGGTTCACCCCCAAGAATACCAGTGCATAAAACAAACAACGCAATGCTTTTTGAAAAAATGGAGCTATTATAAGACTCAGGTCCCATCACACAATGCAACGCAAGCCGGAGGATAGATGTTTCCCTTATAATAGCCAAACATGCTTGATACATTTTAAAACAAATCATTTTGATACTACTATAAGTGAATAGTGTTTAAAACCACTTCAAATATAAATGTATCAATCATGGACGGCATGGGCACCATATATCATGTCGCCATACTAGGCATACAATCAAAACCGCATGATGTCATATTGGAAATTGGATTTCCATCATGAACCAAGGCAAGGGATCGTCCTTACCGAATTTGAGACTCTCTAGCCCAAGCCTCAGGACTCAGTTGCAACTGCACCTGGATCTTCCAGGGCCGGTCCACTCTTACGATTGTGGATTGGCAATTCCTGAACAATACGTTTCCCTGCCCTATGGGGCATAAAATCTGGTCAGCATGTCGACCAATATCAAGAGCCACTAGGGACTCAAATCCGAGGTACCTCACTTTCCATCATCAACATAAGTAAAATGTTTGGGCTCCATATCATGATACTACTCCTAGCTAGAAAGAAACGCATGTCCTCTCTAGGGTACGTCCTCTCCCATATCTGGTCCATACCGAGGTGTGAGGCTCGCGAATTAACGCTATACACAAAGTTATGCTAATTAAAGTCGTGCTTTGATCATCAACCACAAGACTATGCTTTTCAACAAAAGCCTTGATCATTTGCATCTCAACATGCCACATTGACAATTCACGCCATGCGACTGATGTCTATCAATATATAACTTCTAAGCTTGTACGTCTCAGAGAAGGGCGTTAAGCAAGAGAATAAATTCTCCGCCGCCAAAAAGATATATGTATTTAATAGAAATCAATCAACACAGAATGAAATCCAATGTCAGACATACATCCATTTACAAGTATGTTCTGGGTCCGAACGAAACCGGAGGCACCTTATTCCTCGTCCAATATGTCCAATACAGGAGAGAGGTCCTTGCATATCTGGTCGATCTCCAAGTACGTTTGGACGATCACCACTTATTACCTTGTCTTGGGTGTACAGCCCAATCAAGGCATCGGTAATCATCCATACGATGTGAAGATCTCCGGTCTTCAACTACCGTCTTCATCGTCGACTTTTACTTGTTGTATCAATTATTCAGAATGGGTTAAACCAGGTGTTTCCGAATAATTCTTGTATTTTATAGTCAATAATCAAGTGCTATAAAAACACATCATATGCCTCATTTCAATTCAGATTATTATTTTATTCAAATATTCACATTTTTAAGGAAAGGTTCCCATTAATTTTATCAAAGATTAATTAATTACCATTTCATGTTCAAATCTAATTAAAGATTTAACTATTGTCTGGAGTAAAACTGGTGGTACTCCATTCTCGATCATTTCCTGAATTCGATAAATTTAATTATCCCTTTTACATTCCAGTCTAATTAAAGATTTATTAAAACTCCAACTTGGTTTTAATATCATAAATCATTACTTTATGATTATTCAACTCTTAGCAAAATTAATCCTGTCATTAACTAGGTTAAAGAATTAATGTCATTTAAAACACAGTTCGCGATAAACCCAAAATCACATTCCATTAACTATGGAATCTTCACGGGAAACTGATCAATATATAATCGATATAAATTTCCATATCCAACCAATAATATAGATGGAATGACGACAAAGCGTTTTAAATTCCATATATAGTAATAGTCTTCATCCACATAAGCACATCTCGATTATTACCAAATCAAATTCCATTTAATTCCAATTTAATATATTAAATTGGAAAACTTTACTTTGGAAATTTTCCATTAATCTTAATTATAAGATATATAAATTCCAAATCACATTTCATTGTTAATTGGGTTAAAGAACGAATGTTATTTAAAACACAGTTCATGATAAACCCAAAATCCATTTTCCATTTCAATCCAATTAAATTAATTGGTCACTTATCTAAATCTTAATTAAAAAATTTATTCTTTTCACAACGGGGTTTAAGATCGGTGTTATTTAGGACACCATTCGCAACAACCCAAAATCCACTTTGATATTAATATAAGGCTCTAAATAGAGATTATATCGGCTTATATTCAATATCAAATTCTGAAACCAACGGATATCGTATTGGAAATAACGATATTTGTATCTTCCAAATTCCTCCACAATATCCGTATAATCACGGAATCCAATATCAAAATATTTCGAAGATTATTTCCATTCAAATCCTTTCCAATTCATACATTGGAAAATTCTGGTTAGATTAAAACCATTTACAAATCCAATTTATTTATTTGAAAACATTGGATTATTTTTCTAGTTAACAGCTAGTTCATTCAGATAAAAATATATTTTATCTTTTCAAATATGGAATTTTTCGTCCAAAATCTTTCCAAACCATTCATTATGATTTTACATAATTTTTCCCTATTTTTAATAATTTTATTAAGGCCCGTATGGTCAGTTTCCAATAATGGTCACCGAACTGCATCCTTAGTGACCTTTTCCAAAACTGATCTGGCAATACTCACAAATCCAACCTTTAGATTTCAAACCTCTTATTATCATTCGAAAGCTCTTTTCGATATGAACCCAACGGTTCTGATTTTAGGGGAATCCGACAGTCGGATCTCCCATCACATCAATTCGAAGTTCATGGTTGAAATCCACGAACGGTCGCGGCGTGACGCATTTTATTCAAACCATTGAATATATATAATATATATATTATATTTCTTCTAAAAACAAATTTTATAAATTTGTTTTAAAACGATTCCCACTTCCATTTCAATTTTAAATCAAAATTGAATATTCCTTATCATTATAATGTTAAAATGGTAATGTTTTCAAAATATTAAATTTTGAAATCATTCCCTCTCGGTATTCATTATAAAAATGAATAAAATCGATATAAAAATCATTCATGCTAAAATGACGCAAATCTAATCAACATGGATTCACATATTTCAATATTTTCATGCCCATCCAAATAAGACATCAAATTCACATTTTAGTCCTTTACGGAATATTATTTTGAAATATTCATTATTTCCAAATTGGAATGAGACCCAATCAATCACCATATAATTTATATGGATTTCATACATCTCATGTATTTTCACAATAATGACAACTAGTCATCAAACAATCAAATATCATCTAGACATTACAAGCAAACACTGATTTTGCAACTGAAAAATCCGTCTCTAAAGGCTTGTTAGCGACGGATTTGCAGCAGAATACGGCTGCCGCTAAAAAGCACGTCGGTAATTTAGGCACAATTTTGCGATGGAAATTAACGTCGAATCTCCGTCATTTCAGCGTCGTTTTTTGACATATTATCATTTTATTTTAAAATATTTCACCGGCGTTTTACCGACGGATATATATATAACATAACAAAATCAGTAAATATTTTTCCGCCGCTAAATTCACACTATTTAGCGTGGGATTACCGACGGAAATATAGAGCAAACTTTTTACACTCTAGCTATCCGTCGGTAAATCCTAGCTATATAGTGACGGATTACCGACAGAAATATATAGCAAACATTTTGCAGCATTTCTAACCATCAGTGTAAACATCAAATACATTCATTTCAATAGTACTCAACATTCAATACTCATCGTGCAATGAAACATATTTACATATATATCACCCAGAAAAATTAATGTCACAAAACATTATATAACAATAAAAAATGGTACAATAATTGGTTAAATATTCACATAACACCCAACATTCATAACATTATCCGATACAACTAAAAATTAATGTCACATAAACAACAATCTAAACAAAAATTATGTTAACATAGTTGATGGATCTATGCATCATAATGTCTAAAATTGAAAAAAAACCTGCACATATATATAAAAAAGCTTCTCATTTTCTGCATGGATCTATCCTGACAGGGCCCAAATGCTTGTCCTCCAATTTTCTCCTTGATCTTGGAACTGTAAGCCTGTAACGTAACATCAAAATAAGTTTTAGGAATAAAAGGTAGTCAACAATACATTGTTCATGTGTACCCTTAGTGCTATAATAGCCGATATGGTGATTCGTTACGTACAGATACACCGTGAACGCACGACTGACACTAAACCAAAAAAAATAATCAACCCTGATATAGCAAAAGCATATTGAACAATTGTAAGTTCCAAACGTTAAAAGAATATCCAAACAGCCTTATACATGTAACAGCTAAAGAATTGTAATTATTCATGTATATAATTGGTACAATGATGTTGTTGTATTAACCAGGTGGGAACACCGTACTTTTGGTAATTTTTAAATAAAATAAGCATGCCAAACACATTTAAAAGCTTTTTATCTTGTAATTGGGTCAATGTTCCCTACCAGCATTTTAAATAAATAAAAGAAAACAACAATACCACTTAAAAATAGTGCTCCATAATTAGAAAACATATGATTAAAAAAAATTCAGGTTTCCTCGCTGAAATAAATCAAAGAACCATATATTCAAGCCGCGAAGTCAAAAAAGGAAAGGTAAGTGTTAAAGGTAGTATTCTTTACCTTTTGTGGTTTGGTGATCCTAATAGTTAAGTTATTTTGCTTCAGAAGTGCGATCCCAAGAGCCTGTGATAAATATATAAATTTTCATGACACAAGTTACATTGTTCATGTGTGCTCTAAAAGCATCAGAAATTTGTAATTGGAATAAGTATCATACCTAGCGGTTTAAAAGTTGAAACAATTAAATGTAAAAATCAGGAAAACATTTTGGTGATACATTCAAGGCATAAGTAGAAACTCTTGCATGAACCCAAAAAATTAAGCAATGGTTTCATACTTACAATAATCTATGCGAACAATGATTTGTAGACATGATGAACGTCCATTGGTACAAGACACACGACAGTAATTGACAAATCATGAAATTTTCTTCTTTGTGAAAATATGAGAAATATGGTCATATATGCAAGTACGAAATATTTATCGTCTGAGCATTTAAAGTGATATGGTGTTAAGCCAGCAAAAGTACATTCAATACATTTCTAATACGAAGTTGTAGAATAATATTAACTACAAAAAGAAAAATTAAGCCTGTAACGACCCGGGTTTTTGAACGATTAGTTTTAAATATTTAATATCGTTTTAAATATTGTATTAATAATATATAATTTTTTGGGTTATCGATTTAATAATCGAAATACGATTTATTTTGATAATTATCGAAATACGAGAAGTTTGAAATAATTCAATTCGAAGTTAAAACTGAATCGAAATAGTGTCGATTAATATAAATTGTATATTGAAATAGAGCGATGATAATAATTTATTTTTGTTAAATTAAAATGTTTTGAAATCAATTTATGTTTTAAATCATTAATTTAAAATTGTTATTTCCTCTACACAGTCGAATTAAATTCCAGAATCAGTTCCGTGGGGTTCAGAATAACGCCATAATCTGTTAACGTAAGTCGTTACGTTAAAATATTATGTTCGGGATCTCGAGTTAAGGGACCGAGAGATATTTAGCTATTTAAAATAAGAAAAAAAAATATATTATCTGTTTGGTTGATTGATTACATATATATACTGTGATATATGATGTGTTAGAAAACCTGAAATAACTGATTGGTTGTTTGGTGTTTAAATATCACTGGGCTAAGTGTAAATTTATTTAAATTATCCGGAAGGGATATTTGGAATTTAAAAGGGAAATTCTATTTTTCTAAAATAGAATTTGAAATTTCAAGTAGAATTTAAAATACAGAGTTTTTAAAATGGAACCTTTAAATATAATTTCAAAAATGGAATTTTGAAATAAAATCTCAGAAGAGAACTTGAAATAGAAATTTTGAGTGGAAATTCAAATAGAATTTGAATGTTAGAAAGAAGTTTGGATATTTGAAATTCTAAGGAAAATCCCAAAAAGGGTTTGGAATGGAATTTTAATTATATATTTCAAATAAAGTGTGAGTATAGCATTTGAATATAATATTTGAATAAGGAAATTTTAAAATAGAAAATTCAATATGGAAATTCAAATGGCATTTGAATATAGTAATTTAAAAGGAAATTCAAATAGAGTTTGAATACAAGAAATTTAAATAGTAATTCAAATAATTTGAATAAGAGAAACTGAATAGAATTTGAATGCAAAGAAATTCAATGGATTTGAATAAAGAAAATATTCAAATGGGATTTAAATAGGGAATTCAAGTATAAGAATTCAAATAGAAAATCCAAGGTGGATTTGAATATAGAACTTTCAAATGGTGTTTGAATATAGAGAATTTGAGATAGAATTTCCAAATAGAATTTGAGATAGAATTTCCAAATAGAATTTGAAATAGAATTTCCAAATAAAATTTGAAATAGAATTTCCAAATAGAATTTGAAATAGAATTTCAAAATAGAATTTTCAAAAGAGAATTTGAAATAGACTTTGAAAATAGAATTTCAAAGAAGAATTGAATAGAATTTGAAATATGGTATTTCAAAGAAGAATTCAAATGTGAAATTTGAATAGAGATTTGAATTGGAATTTAAATATGAAATTTGAATTGAGATTTGAAATAGAAATTCGAGTATTGGATTTGAACATGAAATTGAATATAGGAATTCAAATAGAAATTTGAAAATGAGATTTCAAAATAGAATTTGAAATAAACTTTGAAAATAGGATTTCAAAGTAGAAATGGGAAATAGAATTTCAAATAGGATTTCAAAATAGGAAATCCAGATGGGTTTGAAATGGAATTTGAATTCAAGGGAATTCAAATGAATTTGAGTGAAGAAATTCAAATGGTGTAAAAATAAGTTTGAATATTAGAATTCAAATGGAAAAGGAAAATGAAATTTGAATGTAAGAGATTCAAATTGAATTCAAATAGGATTTAATCTATGGGATTTGAATATGAAATCCAAATGGGTTTTAAACTATGGAATTTTGAATGTAGAATTTGAAAGGAGTTTGAATATTTGAATTTCAATAGAATTCAAATATAGAAATTGGAATATAGAAGTTCCAATGGAATTTAAATATAGAGTTTGAATAAAAGAATTCAAATGAATTCAAGTATCGAATTTGAATATAGGGAATTCAAATGGAAATTCAAATATTGAATTTGAATATCAAATAGAAAAGGGATTAGAATTTGAATTTAGAATTCAAATAAAAGTGAGATTTGAATTTGAATCAAGGAATTCAAATAGAGCTAAATGGAATTGAATTCATTTGAAAGAAGTTTAGAAGTTTAAAGGTTTATATATATAAATATATATAAAACGAACTCGCCGCAGCGCTGCAGTTCGTAAAATAGCGATTCGAACTTCAATTGAATATATAGAACTCAATTGAAGTCGGAATTCTTCGAAACAAGAAACGTCAGGACCAGTTTGATAATAGTTTTCTAATGGAAGAGAAAAATATGAATTTCGTCGTATAGATTTTGAGTTATGTCAAAATCAAATTTTCAGAAAAGCAGCGCCAGAACCATTATAAAACCATAATGGTTTATTTAATATTATAAAAGGATTTTTAAGCAAATAAAATCCGAAGTTCGATTTAGAAAATTTCAGAGTGAGTTGTAAAATATATGCGAATTCAAGTTGTGTAAATGAATATGATTTTTGAAACAGAAATCAGATTTTGACTTTGAATAGAATTAACTAATTCGAATAGTAATTAGTAAAGGAGATGTTGAATTGACATTAGGCCTTAATAAGTGAATTCGATTTGAGAATTTATATTCGAAATAGAAAAGAGAACTAGAATTAAAATTGAAATTCAATTTAGTTATGAACGAGTTAAACATTTTGTTTGAACATGTTATGTTCAAACAAAGAAGTGAAATAGGCAAAATGGCGAATTAAAGAATAAATGGGCGAAACGGAATTCAAACGATCAGATGGTATTGAATTGAATTGAAAACAGGTGAACAGGTGTTAGACAGGTATGGGATGAGATATATGAAGTTATAAATGAAATGCTCGACAAAAAGGTACATGTTTAATTCATATATGAGGTTTTATGCGCCGTATCGGCAAGCCGCTTGGCTTTTCCTTTTTCTTTTCGATTGGAGAAGATACCGGGAAGCTATTTGAAATTTCCCGATGCTCCCGATACAGGGGAGGTTATGGCGAAATTTTCCGGAAATTTAAGGAGTTAGAATATTTTTAAGATATTTTGATAATTTGAAATCATTGTATCGACGTATTGAATTCGATAGTAAAGTGAATATAAAAATCGAATGTTGTAAACAAAAAGGGATAGAGATAAGTAATTGAAATTGTTTTCAATTGCAAATAGAGACATTTTCTAATATATAGAAAATAAAAGAAGTTAATATTTGGAAACGTTTTCCAAATGGCATAAGAGGCAGGATGATTATTGAAAATATTTGGTTAACAAATATTGATATAGAAAATGGAGAAGAAATTTAAATAATGAAATATTAATTAAAGAGCCCAGTGATTTGTTTGATATGTTTGGATGAACACTTGTTTTTATTCGATAGTTAAATCACAGACTATCGAAGTTTTTGACCATCGTTGTCAATATGGAGAGACCGGTTGGATTATTATCCGAAGAACCACTCCGTATCGGCATAAGCGTTGCGAACCAAGTATGCTGAATGTATTGAAGACGGAGTAAAGTGCAAGGGCTTTTCTATTTATAGAAATAGTGCCTTCGGTTTCGTTCAATCCCAGAACGAACGTAATATGGACGAATGTCTGACAGAGTATTTCCAATGATCAAATGGGGTGGTCTGTATGAATATATATGGTTGCAACGGATTTATCCCTTAGCATAATATCCAAAATATTTGTGCAAACTCAACTAGTGATTAACGGATCTGACGATGTGGCATTCAAAGTGATTGTGTTATCGATGAATGGTAAGTATGCGTAGCCTCAGGCCTCAACAACCGGGAAAGGACAAAAATCGGGCAGGCAGCATGGCTATGTGGGTCGCACCCATTAGGGTGTATAATCACCTATCTAGAGAAATTCCTTTTGTTTCTAAATCTATCGATTCTGCCCATTCGGGAAACGGTGGTTTGAGTCCAACCGTTGGTGATATACATTCGATACACTCAAGCGAAATGAGTGGTCGGTCATGTGTGGGCCGGGTTGCAAGATGTTCTTGTTGAACCCAGGTGTATTTGCCTCTAGAGATGCACTGTCGGAAGGTGGTCCCATACCTTGTCATGTTGGAAATCCAATCTCCAATAAGCGCCATGCGGTTTTTGATTTTATACTATATATGTGGAGCGTGAGATGCAAGCGTTCTGCTATTTGGTTATTTACTTGATGTAGACATTATTATAATATCATTGGATTTGATATCAAAGTGTTTTGGGTTATAGTAAGGTAAAAACCGTTCATGTTTATGTGTGGGCTGGTCTTACTATTACCTTTTCTTTTGAAAGGATTTTAAAAGTTAAACAAGTGGTTGGAGTTTACTCACACCAGTCCCATGACTGACCCAGAGTTTATTTTGTTTTGTTTTTCCTAAACTCTTGGGTGCCCAAATTTGTACGGGCAGTCAAGTGTTTCAGGCTTTTACAGATACACTTGGAGGAGCTTGAAGCAGGAGGCTTCAACGTTAGTTATTTAGAGTTACTTCCGCTGGACCAAATGTTATGTGTACTCTGATGATGGTATGTATGTATATACAAACAGATTTGTATTTCGAAGCTTATGTTATATAATATAATTTATTCGTTCCGCTGTGAGTTTGTGATCTTCGTTTTCTTCTATTCTAATATTTCTTTCTTTCTATTTCTCACCCTCTATCTTCTTTCTATTAATGGTTCGTATTTCTGTGTTATTTGGGTTGGACGTGTGTTGTATTTAGTCAACTCAGGTAGCTCAGATTTGCGGGTCGTTTCAGTTGGTATCAGAGCTTAGGTTGAGCGAATACCTAGGCTTGTGTGGTATGTACTCATTAGAGATAGGGTCAGCAGTGCCCTAGAATGAGTTGAGTCTATATATACGAGAGAGCGTATTTGTTAGTTGATATAAAAATTGTTTTATATTGTGTTGGCTAGTCTGTTGAGTGGTTTATGAATTCTGGTCGAATCGTGGGACGCCACGACGTCGATAGGAGTTTCTAAATACTTGAACAGAAAATACAACATGGTATTGTTTCCAAGTGGGTAAATGAAATAATTTTACCCAAAATTTCTATTTTTGATATAGAAAGAATAATTTTCTAGAACTATTATTATGGATGTTGATTTTATAATCAAATTAGATTATAAAAAAATTGGAATGGTTATATATAACCAAAATAAAATTTGTATAGGAATTAAATATACAAATGAGATGAATTGAAATTGAATTCAAGCCAGAATTTGAAATCTAAATCCTTGGAAGTTTGAAATATTTTTGGAAGTATATTAGAACAATATAACTTTGTTTAAAAAGATTTTGAATGGGTTTTGAAATAATATGGCACTGAACTCACTTCAGTGGCTGGGAAATTATTCTGATGATGATTGCAACATCATCAGTATTCATTTCCGAGTTTCTAAGTGACGGATTGCTACCTTAGAAATTTTTTGATGGAAATTTGTTTGAAAGAAAACAAGTTGGTTGGAAAATTCAAATGTTTTGGATTTGAAGTGAAAATAAATATATGTATATATTTATGGGATTTCAAAAGAATTTGAAAAGAAAAACCCAGGGATCTGGATTCTGGAATTAAAATTTAACTGAAGCAAGTTAAATGGGTCGAAGTGAATAAATTGACTAGAATCAATTTGAAATAAATTGAAATGAATATGAATTAGAATGCATATGAATGGAAACCAAAAGTTTTGGTTGAAACTAAAATCATAGAAATATGAGGAGTTGAGTTTCAAAATAAGTGAGATTTTGAAAAGTAATGAATTTGTACCATTTTTCCTAACTTAACAATTTCGAGGACGAAATTATTTTAAGGGGGGAAGAATGTAACGACCCGGGTTTTTGAACGATTAGTTTTAAATATTTAATATCGTTTTAAATATTGTATTAATAATATATAATTTTTTGGGTTATCGATTTAATAATCGAAATACGATTTATTTTGATAATTATCGAAATACGAGAAGTTTGAAATAATTCAATTCGAAGTTAAAACTGAATCGAAATAGTGTCGATTAATATAAATTGTATATTGAAATAGAGCGATGATAATAATTTATTTTTGTTAAATTAAAATGTTTTGAAATCAATTTATGTTTTAAATCATTAATTTAAAATTGTTATTTCCTCTACACAGTCGAATTAAATTCCAGAATCAGTTCCGTGGGGTTCAGAATAACGCCATAATCTGTTAACGTAAGTCGTTACGTTAAAATATTATGTTCGGGATCTCGAGTTAAGGGACCGAGAGATATTTAGCTATTTAAAATAAGAAAAAAAAAATATTATCTGTTTGGTTGATTGATTACATATATATACTGTGATATATGATGTGTTAGAAAACCTGAAATAACTGATTGGTTGTTTGGTGTTTAAATATCACTGGGCTAAGTGTAAATTTATTTAAATTATCCGGAAGGGATATTTGGAATTTAAAAGGGAAATTCTATTTTTCTAAAATAGAATTTGAAATTTCAAGTAGAATTTAAAATACAGAGTTTTTAAAATGGAACCTTTAAATATAATTTCAAAAATGGAATTTTGAAATAAAATCTCAGAAGAGAACTTGAAATAGAAATTTTGAGTGGAAATTCAAATAGAATTTGAATGTTAGAAAGAAGTTTGGATATTTGAAATTCTAAGGAAAATCCCAAAAAGGGTTTGGAATGGAATTTTAATTATATATTTCAAATAAAGTGTGAGTATAGCATTTGAATATAATATTTGAATAAGGAAATTTTAAAATAGAAAATTCAATATGGAAATTCAAATGGCATTTGAATATAGTAATTTAAAAGGAAATTCAAATAGAGTTTGAATACAAGAAATTTAAATAGTAATTCAAATAATTTGAATAAGAGAAACTGAATAGAATTTGAATGCAAAGAAATTCAATGGATTTGAATAAAGAAAATATTCAAATGGGATTTAAATAGGGAATTCAAGTATAAGAATTCAAATAGAAAATCCAAGGTGGATTTGAATATAGAACTTTCAAATGGTGTTTGAATATAGAGAATTTGAGATAGAATTTCCAAATAGAATTTGAGATAGAATTTCCAAATAGAATTTGAAATAGAATTTCCAAATAAAATTTGAAATAGAATTTCCAAATAGAATTTGAAATAGAATTTCAAAATAGAATTTTCAAAAGAGAATTTGAAATAGACTTTGAAAATAGAATTTCAAAGAAGAATTGAATAGAATTTGAAATATGGTATTTCAAAGAAGAATTCAAATGTGAAATTTGAATAGAGATTTGAATTGGAATTTAAATATGAAATTTGAATTGAGATTTGAAATAGAAATTCGAGTATTGGATTTGAACATGAAATTGAATATAGGAATTCAAATAGAAATTTGAAAATGAGATTTCAAAATAGAATTTGAAATAAACTTTGAAAATAGGATTTCAAAGTAGAAATGGGAAATAGAATTTCAAATAGGATTTCAAAATAGGAAATCCAGATGGGTTTGAAATGGAATTTGAATTCAAGGGAATTCAAATGAATTTGAGTGAAGAAATTCAAATGGTGTAAAAATAAGTTTGAATATTAGAATTCAAATGGAAAAGGAAAATGAAATTTGAATGTAAGAGATTCAAATTGAATTCAAATAGGATTTAATCTATGGGATTTGAATATGAAATCCAAATGGGTTTTAAACTATGGAATTTTGAATGTAGAATTTGAAAGGAGTTTGAATATTTGAATTTCAATAGAATTCAAATATAGAAATTGGAATATAGAAGTTCCAATGGAATTTAAATATAGAGTTTGAATAAAAGAATTCAAATGAATTCAAGTATCGAATTTGAATATAGGGAATTCAAATGGAAATTCAAATATTGAATTTGAATATCAAATAGAAAAGGGATTAGAATTTGAATTTAGAATTCAAATAAAAGTGAGATTTGAATTTGAATCAAGGAATTCAAATAGAGCTAAATGGAATTGAATTCATTTGAAAGAAGTTTAGAAGTTTAAAGGTTTATATATATAAATATATATAAAACGAACTCGCCGCAGCGCTGCAGTTCGTAAAATAGCGATTCGAACTTCAATTGAATATATAGAACTCAATTGAAGTCGGAATTCTTCGAAACAAGAAACGTCAGGACCAGTTTGATAATAGTTTTCTAATGGAAGAGAAAAATATGAATTTCGTCGTATAGATTTTGAGTTATGTCAAAATCAAATTTTCAGAAAAGCAGCGCCAGAACCATTATAAAACCATAATGGTTTATTTAATATTATAAAAGGATTTTTAAGCAAATAAAATCCGAAGTTCGATTTAGAAAATTTCAGAGTGAGTTGTAAAATATATGCGAATTCAAGTTGTGTAAATGAATATGATTTTTGAAACAGAAATCAGATTTTGACTTTGAATAGAATTAACTAATTCGAATAGTAATTAGTAAAGGAGATGTTGAATTGACATTAGGCCTTAATAAGTGAATTCGATTTGAGAATTTATATTCGAAATAGAAAAGAGAACTAGAATTAAAATTGAAATTCAATTTAGTTATGAACGAGTTAAACATTTTGTTTGAACATGTTATGTTCAAACAAAGAAGTGAAATAGGCAAAATGGCGAATTAAAGAATAAATGGGCGAAACGGAATTCAAACGATCAGATGGTATTGAATTGAATTGAAAACAGGTGAACAGGTGTTAGACAGGTATGGGATGAGATATATGAAGTTATAAATGAAATGCTCGACAAAAAGGTACATGTTTAATTCATATATGAGGTTTTATGCGCCGTATCGGCAAGCCGCTTGGCTTTTCCTTTTTCTTTTCGATTGGAGAAGATACCGGGAAGCTATTTGAAATTTCCCGATGCTCCCGATACAGGGGAGGTTATGGCGAAATTTTCCGGAAATTTAAGGAGTTAGAATATTTTTAAGATATTTTGATAATTTGAAATCATTGTATCGACGTATTGAATTCGATAGTAAAGTGAATATAAAAATCGAATGTTGTAAACAAAAAGGGATAGAGATAAGTAATTGAAATTGTTTTCAATTGCAAATAGAGACATTTTCTAATATATAGAAAATAAAAGAAGTTAATATTTGGAAACGTTTTCCAAATGGCATAAGAGGCAGGATGATTATTGAAAATATTTGGTTAACAAATATTGATATAGAAAATGGAGAAGAAATTTAAATAATGAAATATTAATTAAAGAGCCCAGTGATTTGTTTGATATGTTTGGATGAACACTTGTTTTTATTCGATAGTTAAATCACAGACTATCGAAGTTTTTGACCATCGTTGTCAATATGGAGAGACCGGTTGGATTATTATCCGAAGAACCACTCCGTATCGGCATAAGCGTTGCGAACCAAGTATGCTGAATGTATTGAAGACGGAGTAAAGTGCAAGGGCTTTTCTATTTATAGAAATAGTGCCTTCGGTTTCGTTCAATCCCAGAACGAACGTAATATGGACGAATGTCTGACAGAGTATTTCCAATGATCAAATGGGGTGGTCTGTATGAATATATATGGTTGCAACGGATTTATCCCTTAGCATAATATCCAAAATATTTGTGCAAACTCAACTAGTGATTAACGGATCTGACGATGTGGCATTCAAAGTGATTGTGTTATCGATGAATGGTAAGTATGCGTAGCCTCAGGCCTCAACAACCGGGAAAGGACAAAAATCGGGCAGGCAGCATGGCTATGTGGGTCGCACCCATTAGGGTGTATAATCACCTATCTAGAGAAATTCCTTTTGTTTCTAAATCTATCGATTCTGCCCATTCGGGAAACGGTGGTTTGAGTCCAACCGTTGGTGATATACATTCGATACACTCAAGCGAAATGAGTGGTCGGTCATGTGTGGGCCGGGTTGCAAGATGTTCTTGTTGAACCCAGGTGTATTTGCCTCTAGAGATGCACTGTCGGAAGGTGGTCCCATACCTTGTCATGTTGGAAATCCAATCTCCAATAAGCGCCATGCGGTTTTTGATTTTATACTATATATGTGGAGCGTGAGATGCAAGCGTTCTGCTATTTGGTT
This sequence comes from Allium sativum, assembly GCA_030737875.1. NCBI lineage: Eukaryota > Viridiplantae > Streptophyta > Magnoliopsida > Asparagales > Amaryllidaceae > Allium > Allium sativum. Next base: position 544,299,228 of record CM060920.1, on the reverse strand, counting down.
ATTTACTTGATGTAGACATTATTATAATATCATTGGATTTGATATCAAAGTGTTTTGGGTTATAGTAAGGTAAAAACCGTTCATGTTTATGTGTGGGCTGGTCTTACTATTACCTTTTCTTTTGAAAGGATTTTAAAAGTTAAACAAGTGGTTGGAGTTTACTCACACCAGTCCCATGACTGACCCAGAGTTTATTTTGTTTTGTTTTTCCTAAACTCTTGGGTGCCCAAATTTGTACGGGCAGTCAAGTGTTTCAGGCTTTTACAGATACACTTGGAGGAGCTTGAAGCAGGAGGCTTCAACGTTAGTTATTTAGAGTTACTTCCGCTGGACCAAATGTTATGTGTACTCTGATGATGGTATGTATGTATATACAAACAGATTTGTATTTCGAAGCTTATGTTATATAATATAATTTATTCGTTCCGCTGTGAGTTTGTGATCTTCGTTTTCTTCTATTCTAATATTTCTTTCTTTCTATTTCTCACCCTCTATCTTCTTTCTATTAATGGTTCGTATTTCTGTGTTATTTGGGTTGGACGTGTGTTGTATTTAGTCAACTCAGGTAGCTTAGATTTGCGGGTCGTTTCAAAGCCAGCGTTAAAAAATAAGTAACTCGTCCAGTCTGAAAGAAAACGATTAAACAGATAACTTTTAATTCGTACAAGATCAGATGCATTTTATAGTATGGTAGATTTTTTTATGGTTAACTAGTTCCATGTTTTAATGGATGATCCTCTTATAAAAAAACTAATTCAAATTGGATTTTGGAACAGAAATCTATATGGAAACCATTCAATTTTTATGTAGTGGACTTGTATTAACAGAAATTTCAACTAATTAAATGGATTTTGTTAACGATTGAATTTTCTACTAAACTGAATTTGCTAGTGAACTAGTTCTATTCTTCGATTTGGAAATGGTTGGCAAATTGATATCAACTAAAACTGGAACATTGTTTGTTTGATAGCTTAAAATGGCATTTAGTGAAGGTGGAATTGGTGTACCACTTACACAAAACTTCCATATTATTATTAATGCCGATACGTATCCTAACCTCTTCTCAATCATGTCCTATAACATGACAATGAGAATCCACCAATTAAATACTTAGTATTGTGTATTGTATGCAACCATGCCTAAAGAAATAAGACACAACATAAGGAAAAAAAATCAATCCTTTCAAAAAATGATTGTGATATCTAAAGGATAAGTGAAACACAATACCTGCAAAATGTGAGCTATTAAGATGCCATCCAATTTGCTTAAAAAAGGAAACAATACACCTGAAACTTATTCGATTATGTTGCCTCCAATACCTCCTCCAACTTAGGGCGGTCAACGGATACTTTCGGATACGGATAGTGTCATATCCGTATCCGAATCCGAAACCATTTTCGGATATTGGATATCCACATTCGCGGATACGGACGGATATCGGATAATTATCCGCTCCAGCAATGATCAATAAATCAATGAACATTAATGAATTTTTTTAGCTTAATATTAAACTTTTTCAACATAATTAATTACTAAAGTGCTAAAAATAAATAAATATGATGATAATATATAATTTTGAGTAATTAACATGCAATTAAGATACTTTTAATTCTACAAAACAATAAATTAATATATTTAATTATGCTAAAATACACATAATTTAAGCTGTAATCGTGGAAAAAAAGCGGACAGATAATTTTCAATCGTGGATATGCCTATATCCGCATCCGCATCCGCTTTCCTGAATATCGGATATTTATCCGCTTTTCGGATGCAGATGCGGATGGATTTCAGATTTTTCGGATATCCATTGATAGCCCTACTTCAACTCATCTAAAAACAACACCTCCTGATAACTATCCATTGCTTAAGCAACCCCTTAATAATTGTGTCTGTCAACTTATTATCCTTCTCAACAAACTGTATAATACCAAGCTTTCAATAATAAAGTATGTCAGCTTATCAGGTCATTTACACCATAAAATATTAGCCGTATACTTAAAATAAATTATGTCTTTCGAAAAACTATTGCTTTTGGCGATTGCGTACTGATGGTAACAGTACCTAGTTTTTACCTTGATGAAGTAGAGAAGAGAATTAGACTCTTCATTGAACACAAATGCATCATTATCCTCTACATCCCTTCTGTTTGCGAACTACAAGGAAAGATATTATTTTCATTTTATATACATAAAATTAAAGGAAAAGATGATTTATAACAGTAAACAAACCTTCTGAACGACATGGACTTTTGCGCATGCTAATGACTGCAAAGTCCTTTTGAGTTCTTTATCTTTAATGCCTTTGGACTCTTTGATGTCTTGAAAACTAAATTTTTGGGCATCATTGAACAACATCAAAACAATAGTCCAAGATATTAGAAATCCTGTGATATATTAGGATTCTGAAGTGCAAATACACTATGAATTTAAGCATGGATTACCCCTGCCACACCCTCACACTCACACCATTAACCTATCTCCCATATTCATTCCATTGTCATGGAGTTCTGCTCTCTGCTCTGTTGTATTATAATGACAATTCAGCTATAACATTTCCAATGAACTAGACAGAAAGGAACGGATCTGGGATTTGTTTGTGTACATCAGTAATGTAAACTTCTACATTTGTGTTTAAAACACTTCAGAGAATAAAATATTGCATGCTGACATCAGGAACACACCAGTTTAAACATTTGGGTAGAAGTTTATTATGCCTTTCATTCTTTCCCACATAAACTAAAAGCAGGTTATGCTAAAAATTATAATAACATTATATATTTGCAAACAGACAGAAGTGATGTTAGTACATAGTTTAAATAAAACATTATATTGACTTTGCATTTAAAAGTCAAATTCAGGAAGATAATCAAACATTCACTGACTCTACCGAGATTCCACCCTATTAAAAATATTTTAAAGTTGGATGGTGAATTACATTCAAGATTTAATGCAACCTCTTTGGCAGTAATCAATTTGAACGTCATTCAAAATGAGTTGGATTACATCCAACTTCTAACGAAGACACACTAATGCAAGGAAATAGAACATGACCTATTCTTCCACGATTTCAAATTTGGGGAATTAGTACCCAATGCTCCAAAAAAACCAAAAATTGAAAAGAAAAAAATTCATAAAATCGTCAATTCTGACATTCAAGGATGCGCTTTAGCAAAAGTAGAAAAGTCGGGTTTCAGTGGAGTAGAGGACTCGCGCTCCAATAATGTTGAGGTGTCGAGTCTGAAAAGTAAAGAAACCTCAACGATGTTTGAGAAATTAGGCTTAGCAGTTTCACACGAAATCTTTGAATTTTCAAGTGAAGAGGGTAATTTAACAGGTTTCATGACATTGGATTTGGAACGTGAAGTGTTAAGAGGGGTTATCGGGGGAATGGAAAATGGAGGAGAGATTATTGGAGGAATGGAAAAGTGAATACGGCTTTATCTCTAATTTTGATCCAGGTTTTAAAATTTTGGGGAAAATATTTTGATTTAGGTTTAAGATTGAGGAAGTAGGAGAAAAGGGGGGGCGTGATTTGATCTGCAGGGAGAATTAAAATTTCACGTTTTACAATTGTTGTATTTATTATTTTTCCACTTTGAAGGTCTTTAATGCACGTGGATGACCAATTACAGTCGTTAGATAATTCGATCTCAATGGCTCAAATTAACAGTGGTGCGAGGATGTGGATTGCCCTTTGTATATCTTAAAAAAAATGAATAACTCTTACAAATCTGTCGGAATTCTACTGCAAAATAGCTTTTATAAATATTCGTCGGTATTCTATCTGAATTTGCAGCGGAAAATAGCGATGGAAATTTTCCGTCGATGATTTGACGCAATTTGCAACGGCTTAGTGAGGGATGACAGAAGACGACGGTGATAAATAAAAGAAAAAAAAACAAAAAACTATCCCTTGCAGATCGCAGGGAAATCCATCGCAAATTAGCAATGGAAATTTCTGCTTCTAAATTTTCGACGTTAAATCAGTGTTTTCTTGTAGTGAGAGTATATTTTACACTGTATAAGCATTAAAATAAAAAATAATGCTGACAACTGTCTGTCTATCAATCGATTGACATACAACTAAACAATTGGGATTAATGTATGTCAAATATCATCCCAATACCCGTGTGGGGTTTCAACCAACCAATACTGAATATTATTCGTGCAGTTGGGCGATGTGTAAAAATTATCACCCCAATCAATGTCAGTTAAATGAGTGTGCATAAATAAACTGTCCGATTTGTAAATGAATATTTATTTCAGGATAATTTTATATCGTTCGTCTATACGTTAAATATTATATTTTTAATGATTAATATTTATTTCAACATATTGCTATTTTATTCGGTTCATATACACATTAAAAAATGATATTTTTAATGAATATATATTTATTTGAGAAAATTTCGGCATTATAACGGCACGATATTAGAATCGGAATAATGTCTAGTATTATCCCTCTCCTGATACTGGCTCGCGCCATACATAACCATCAATCCAATCAACAAAACCACAATACAATCATTTCTCAACACAACTAAATTTACAACCACAATTCAATCCATACCAACAAACCACCATGGTTTGTACAAATAAATAGCGTCAGGAGCTACTAAGCCCCGTTTACAACCTATGATATATTTAACTGTAAAATAGTTTGAGTGAGAAGGAGTTCTCACATCGGGATTCACTCCGCCATTCTTTTCTGTCGCTCCAATTCGCTGTTCTGATTCCAGAATTTGCAAACGAGCTCCAATCATCACCCGACCTTTTACCCCACCATGAACATGCCATTCTGGACAACTTTCGCCTAGCGGACTATCTTCCGAAAATGCTCCAATTAGCCGGAAATCATGAAAAGACAGTAACAGGATAGTAGACTTTGGACGCGTTTTCCGGGCAGCTCCGAATTCCAAAATATGGCTTCCATATACTCAAATCGAAGAGAAAATCGTGCTCTTCAATTTTGGCATTGTGGAGTTTTGGCCAGAAGCACTCAGTTTGGAAGACATCAAGGTGGGAAGGTCAGAGGGTTTAACGCAAAACTGAAATTTTGTAAAAATTGGATTTTAGAGGGGGGCCCACAGCCGGAGCTGGGTGGCGGCGCAGGGGCTTGCTGGTGATGGCAGGTTGCTGCGGAGTCGGAGGTGGGACCTAAGGCAGCGGGTTTGGGGCTGAACGGGTGTGGGGATTTCGAATGGAGGCTCGAGAGAGAGGGGGGAGGAGGAGGTATGGTGGCTTCAAGGGGGACGGCGAGGCTGAGGCGGCTGGAGACGGGGTGGCGGCGACGCTGCTGAAGGGCGACAGTTTTTTCTTATTTTGGGGGCGTGATTTTTGATTGTGAAGGAGAATTAGGGTTAGGGCCCCTTTTTATATAAATATATTTAATATTATTCTAATTTCCAAAAAGTTAATTTTTTTTGTTCAAACCCCAAATCGAACCCAACGACTGTTGCTCCCAGCTAATTACCCTCATTCCGAACACAGTGGGATATGTTTTGTAAGCCAATTCAACTGTTTTAATTAGTTTTTCTCATAACTAAAATATAAATCAATATATTGAATTTTAAACGTACATTTTAATTTACCGGGCCACATACTGACTCCAAAAATTATAGAAAAATTATATCTAGCTATGGTTTGACGATATGATCTTAACAAAATTAATTTCGTCGATTTTGGAGACCGTTTGAAAAATGACTATTTTCTAGTCAATTAAACTCAAACTAAAATTACCAAATACGTTTAAATTTACTACGCTCACATATTAATTCCAAAAATTATGAATTTTGAAACCTAACAATAATTTTACATTACGGATCCAACAAAAGTGGTTTCATCGAAAACGGAGGTCGTTTAGAAAATGGTTATTTTTAAGCACTATATATTATTTAAAATATGTATATGAATTCCATAGAGACTAGTTTGAATTTTAAACTGGACATAACTTTCTATTTATATTATGAAATCTGAAATTTTCACGTTCGTTAGAAAGATATAGTTAAACAAATTCTAACGTTTCTGGTGTTACTGAAATCTGATTTATTTTGAATCCTGTACATTCATTTGAAACTAGAAATCGAATTTTCAAACTACCGCGCCATTTTAGGCTCGTTATATAATTAAAATAAATTTATACTTTCTAACTTCGATTTAAATAAATTTTTAGTCGTTATTATTTAAAATAAATCATTTTAAATATTCAAAATGCATTAAAATTGCTACAATAAAAAATTTAAATTGGTTTAGAAATTCCGGGTTGTTACAATGCTATGAGTCCAACTTAACTTGCGTTGGCACTTAAGACCTTGTATAAATTAAATGTAGTATTTAAAAATGTGCGTACTAAATAAGCTATATATATTTTATTTTTATTTTTATTTTACCCAACATTAGATTTTAAAAGTGAATATTCAACTTTTGAACTATTTTTCTTTTTCTGAAAATTTATTACTTTTAGAAGTTAGAATTTATTACAAAACTGAAATCCTTGATTTATTTTGAAGGATTTGACTTATTTCCAAAATAAATGCTTTCACAACATAACATTCAAATTATCTTAGTTCAAAATTTGTTGATGTAGAAGTTTTGAAACTCTAACTCTAAATTCGAAGTTCTAATAAGATTTGTTGAAAAAAATTCAATTGATGTAGGAGGCATTATTAAACAACCGTAATTATTAATTCTAGGTTTTAAACACATACAAATAAGTGAACAGCTATTCAATATTCAGAGATTAGGATACAAAGTTCTAGACTTGGCATTTTAAATCAACACAGCTTTACACAAATGATTTTAATGAAAACAGTAAACATTGCCTAGATTATATTTATAAAATTTAATTTTTGTTCAGCCCTTTTAAATAGGATTTATAATTAAATAAATTAAACTAATAAATTCACTAGTTTACTAATAATTACCTTATGTAAAAAATAAGTTGTGCCAAATCCCTTTTTTTCTTTGAACAAAGTGAGATACTCCAAATCATCTCCTTCAACCAACATCGCAACTATCCCCTAAACAATCGCATCCACCCTGTATGCAACAACGAGAACCCGAAGCCCTCTTCACTATCACGCACCACTAGTTGATCAACGAGCCACATCTTCCTTTTGACAAACCCAAAACTAGCTTCCAAAAACCCAAGCGATGCTCGTTTTCCCTAAATTGAGAACCCAATCCATTCCACGTCGAAATTTCTAGGTCTTGCATGCATCCTCATTTCTCGCGAATCCTTGCCTGGGATTCGAAATTGAATTTAAATTCGATCTTCTCCTTTTTTTTAATAAATGGGAAATCGATTTCGTTGAGAGGGAACTGTGGCTTTGGTTTAACTAGGAACAGAAACGAATGTGAAGAGTAAAAGCATGAAGTCGACTTTTAGTCAAGGAAAGGAGGAACGGAAGGGATTGCAGAACTTAAATTAGTTTGCTTATACTAAAATTTTAGATATCAGAAGGGAATAAATTTGCCTTTATTACTTAATTTAGAGGCAAAAAAACAACTATTCCACCCTTAAAAGAATGAGAGGCAGTTCTGTATCAGCCTCTGATTGTAGCGTCCTTAATGAGAAATAAAGGCAAAATGAACAAAACTTCTACCCCCACCGTTTTACCTGCCACGTAACACTCCAGAATTTTAATAGCAATTAAAGGCCCTAACAAATGCCTCCACTATCAGTGGCATTATTAAAACAAAAAGAAAAATAGGAACACTCAAATAATGCAACGCAATTGTATTTTTAAAATATTAAGAACATTTAGCTATACAACCAACATAAATTACCAGTAGACTAAATGCCAACATAACGACACATCATTCAAATACATAACATTATATATAATTATAAAAGATGAAATGCATTAATATATAAATACAAACACAACACACCATGGAAATTTTGCAAAAAAACATTATATAACCGACCTCATCGCTGTTATCCTCGATGTCCACTTGGGAGCTTTTGTAGTTCCTTGTATGTTCTCAGCATGGACATTGCACGTCAGAAACTCAAGTTCCAAGTATTTAGTCTCAATCATGTGCATCGACTACAGATTTGAAGGAAACAAAAATAGAGAAAATGTAAAATGTCGTAAACTGCATATTAATTTAGGCATGTAATTAGCACAATTTATTTGTATATAATTAGCACAAATTTCTAATTATGAACTTCGCTTGTTCGAAAAATCAGGAAATTCCAAAACCATAACATGAATGTTTAATTCCAAAACAACTTCATATTCGGAGTTGGAATAAACATTTTGATGTGTTCTTAATAAAAACATGACAGAAGTCTATACCTTTGAAGTTGCATCCTCAACCAACTTTTATATAGCTAAAGTTACTAAAATAGAGCAAACCGTGTACAAATACGAGACTGATTATTTGTTTTTTGAAAATTAATTAACTACTCACAAATTCATGTCATACTACTCACAAATTCATGTCATACAAATATACCTTCTCCATAATGGCTTCATTAGTTAGTAGTTCCTACAAAGTGAAAACATAAATGTCCGTAATAGGTAAAAAGAATCCATGGAAAAGTCCTACTGAAAGAGGCCGCATAACATTTACCTGATAGTTTCCCCTTGCAAGATCATTGCAATCTATCGACTGCTACTGCAAAAGGATTCACAAATTCTTCATAGATGCTTAGTAGTAAGTAAACAAGTAGTTATTCCATTCAATTACATGGGCATCTAACATAAAGGCCTGAATTAGGAAAACTTGACATATATTACTTTAACGTGCACCCAGAAGGATTGGTCCTATAAACGGATATTAGCCAAATTTGGTCTGAAACAGGGTAAAATAAACAAGATTTGACATTTTGAGGGTGGCTTGGTATATGAGCATCAAACAGTTGGCTCCATGGGTAATAGTTTTATCAATTACAATAAGCAGCTACAACTTATTGTCATGCTGACTAAAAATTTCTACTTAGAAGTCCAATTTCGTCCAAACATTTCTACTTATAAATCACTATCTAGAACTATTTACATGTTATTATTCAAATTAAAGAGGTTCAAAAGCTGCTACTAAATGACCTCTAATTCATGTTTTGAGATTAAATATTGCCTAATATTCCTTGTTAAGTTCTTAGTTGAGGCTTATACCATAAATGTACTCAACAAAGAACATATACATACATGTGTATATAAATACACGCACACACATGTATCTGTCTAAATTTTACCAGATGAGAAGGTTCATACACTTCCAACTAAAAAGATAAAATACTAATAGAACTGTTTAAGTTGCCTTTACGAGTCTAAAGAAAAATATAAAAAACATGATATACCATTGAGTTAAAAATAGATGATACCCAGTATACTTTAAGTAGCAAATATTATTTTCTGAAGAAGGGACTATTTTTTCTTTTTCTTTATGTATATTTTAAAATATAGAAAAAGAAATGAAAACATAATTTTGGCTGCATTGTTTAATAATGTAAAACATGAAATTTCCAGAATTAATTAATCTTATAATGGAAAGGAAATCAATATAGGACAGAAAATACCAAAAAGTATAATTACCTGCCATGCATCATCAATAACATGGTGCTTATCAGATCATTTCAACATATTAGTTATTAATTCCAGCATAATTCGCTACTAAACCACTAATCCCACCATGAATGCTTAAACTTATGAGCACCGCTATGCACTCATTACAATTGAATTTAGCCAAGAGATCAAAGCTTCAATTGTTTTGACATAAATTAAATTAGGAGTAGAAGTTAGGTATGGGACGACCAGCTTTCCTGATATTGGTCAAACCTGCCATCATGCTGCATATACAAATATGCATGTGTTATTGGACAAGAAGTAACAGAAGAAACATCTAAAGATAACTCAACAATACAAATCTGATTATGTTTTCTCCTTTGAATATTCTAGTTCAAGTTTGTTAACCCGTGAACACTAACTTGTTAAATTAACATGTGCATTATACAGCCTATTGTGTATAACGAAAGAGGAACAACATATTTAGTTATGAACAACTGATTCCTTTAGTGTATAGACAACTACAAATACTCTAGAATTTTATTATTAGAAGGAACACCTATGCATAGTGGAATTCCTATATGTTGTTTCATTAGAAGTGTTTTAGAAAGGAATATGCAATAATAGCTTAATCAAATTAGATGAGTTAGAAGTTGAGAAATTTAGTTGAACCAAATTCAAAATTAATATAACAACCATCATAATATAAAAGTACAAGTTTTTTTAGTAAAACTAACTAGGTTAAACAGGGAAGTCTTGTAATCAATTAATCAAAAATGAAACTATAAGTGCTTCTTAATAATAATGATATACTTCGGTAGCTCAAGGGCACTGTAATGTTTTTAATGATCCATAGACCATTTATAAAAGTAGCATACATTCAACCAGTAGAACACATTTCAAAATTTTAATGATCTATAGACCATCTAAAATTTATGTAGATTTGCAGTTAAAAGTTTATACAAATTTTGTGGCTAGAATTTTTTTCAAAACCTTTCAGTACATATTTTCCGATTAGAAGAAAAATTATAACCACAATTTGTATTATTGTTTTGCAATGTAACACTAGGTCAAAGATGAAATAGAAATAACTTATGTAACTCTGAAAATTAAATACAAAAGTTCCAAATTTAGTAAACATGTCATACAGCTTGCTAGGCGGCTTCAACAATTTATAATCAACTGCACTATTATTCTTAAGGCAATAATTATATGTTGTATGTTTTTCCAAACAGCATTAGGCTAACGTAAACATCCTACGAATGCGGTAACCTAAGAAAAGCCATCAATTTGTGTCAAATGTTTTACCCCATCTTTCAGCATCATAAACAACCTCAAAGTTGATATCATGCTTCTTGATGAGAATGCCAATTTTGCTGATGTTTATATAAATCTTCAGACCATGCAACAATAGCCTACCTTATCTTATTCCAGTTGATTGGACTTACTCCACAGTGCTCTAATAAGCCCAATGCCAATGCTATGCAGCAAGTTCAAACTAATGATTAGTCATCTTCGTTAGCTAAATCTACTTCGCTAGTGTGGAATTCATAAGTCGAAGATAGTGCTGTTCCAATCAATATCCCTCGTTGCCAGCCTACACATGTTAATACAATAAGCATGTTAGATTATAAAGGCATTGATTTGTGAACTTCATTATACTATATAAAGGGCCCAGTCCTACTTTAACTCAACACCAAATGTACAGACCTTTTTTACCAAATCCCGAATATGTTGTAGGAAGAAAAAACATTTCAACATGTTTTCTTATGGATTTTATAGATGTTTTAGATGTTGCATCCTTCATCTATGTTGTCAGTCCATTCAGGCCATTGTGCACATTATCTAGACTCATCAAGGTTGACCAGGAAACTTAAATTAAATGATTATGTTTTGTGCAAAGAGGCCAATTGATATCCACACACAGAGCATCCAAATCAACGCTCCAGTTCATTAAAACCTATATACAAATGTATATATGAAAAAAAATTAAATAAGATTATTATTAATTTCTGTGTGTATGTATGGTTGAGTACACGAATATTCATGCTATAAAAAAGGGAATACAAAAATATGCAGTAACGTAAACCGGTAAAGATTTTGAACGCATTAACGACATCAATGTGAGTAAAAAAATTCATTAAGTTGACAGATTGATAACCAATAGCGACAGTGTAAAAATATGCACAATTCCGTAGAAGTATCACTTTGATTACAAGGTACTTATATGACAGCAAAAACATAAAACAAATTTTATGGTAATCAGTTTGTCAACCAATAAAAAGTACAACCTCATAATAATTAGGCATAGAGAATTATTCTGATGCACAAAATTTCTCATGGCATGCAATAATCTTAGCATGATAAACAAGAGCTTACGTCACATTTTAGCAAGTCGGAACTCTGTTGTAATATTTAATTCAATCAATGTAATCCATATTTGACAGTATTAAGTAAATAACTAATTTGTGATCAATTCATGTCGGAAGCTCATCGCAGTGCAAGATTAGCATGGAGAAAAAGGTGAAATGGAAAAGAAATATTTAAGAAATGCCTTTTAGTTGTAAACAATGTTCACTGGTGTAAACATAATCCTGAGTCGATATAAAATGCACAGTTATTTTAGCAGTACCAACCAAACTCTTCCTAACATTTCAATGAACAGTGAGGATTGGATGGAATAATACGGAAATAAAAATTAGCATATTAGTGGAGCTATGTTCAGTAAGAACAATGAATAGCCTTACATATACCATATTTAATATTTCCACCCATCTATAGGGTTTTATATGCAAAACTATGCTTACCAGATATTGATTTGAACATCACAATGTAATTTTAGACTGATCAAGTTGAGTAATCGATGAAATGGCAGAACCCACAACAATGTACGTTTTACAATCATGATGAGGATCTCATTCCCTTTGGTTAAAAAGGGTATGCGGTAGTTTAAACATATTTGTAGGTACTTATATAAGGCGGTGTCCTTACAGCAGCTTATCGCACAAGATCTATTTCACATACCATTTTGGATATGACTTAGAAGCATTAGAATATAATTCAACCTCATGTTACTTATAATGAAAATGTAACGTAATATGTAAGAAATAGATTATCATCGACAGTGTCATGGAGCAACTGGTGAATTATTGGGTTGTAAATATAACCAAACTGTTACAGGGTAAAGGTTTTTTAAACAACACCATGCAAAGATAAGGGGCGATATCGTTTATTGACAAATCAGTATTTATTAGTAATAAACATATATAGTTGACGTAAACTAACAAAAACAACTCAGTTACCAAATGTAATTATAAAACCATGATTTGAATCGGGTGAATTAAGTCAGCACTTGAGATTACAAAAATTAACCGTTATCGGTGACTGAAATTAGCACCCGTTATTTTTCTTGGTTAAAAAAATGAAACAGAATGCAGGCAGAGGGCATAACTGTAAGCGGTTTGCAAAAGATTGAATACCGCAACAAAAAAAGAGCAGCACAAGGCTATGTACTAAGGATGGAAGAGGGGATTCACGAATCAAAACTACTGTAATCAGTAGAGTGGGAACAGTAAGGAGGGAAAAAAGTAGATACAAATATAGTAGCAGACCATTGGATTCTACAGGCCAAGAGTCGAAAGAGAAATTCACTGCGCATGAGTCAGGAAAATTGTACCTCAACATTCAATGCACGATTAATACTATTCCCGCTGGATGGTAGGTTGCCGAACTGATTTCCAAAGGTGATAAGCTAATCAATAAATTGAAGGAGCACCAACGGAAGCCTGTACAGGTCGTATTTTTTTGGCAGTACCAAAAAAAAAAAAAATCAATGATTGTGTTCCCTCTATTAGAATTATCTCACATATATTTCTCCATCTATATAACATTTCAAGGTTAACTAAAGATTATATTTGCCACTTTATCATGATTTAGGGATTTAAAAAAATCAAGATACTTGCTTAGGAATGACTTAGTGGGTGAAAATGTCAAATGAATGACAGATTAGAAATAAGGAGTCATTTGGTGGTCACTAAGGTAAGGATAGACATGTCTTCGGATTCATAACCCGGATCGACATACGATTTCTATGGGGCCAACAAGGAAAGTCCTAAGGGGCTATATTCAAAGTTTCAAGTTTATTGGAGTTTGTACGATCGAGTTATAGAGTTGCGAATTTCAGATTGATATAACTTTTGGTTTCGGCTCGGTATAGGCACTTGTCTCAGGTCGACACATGATTTGGTCTTGGTTCGGCTTGGACACACTTGGTTCTGGGTCTGTGTAACACCCCGCATTTTTTATTAAATATAATAAAATAGGGATAAATTTATTAAATATTTAGAATTAAGTAAAACAGACTGTACCATTGCGTTCGTCTTGGAATTCTGGTTCAGATAGACTTCGAGTTTGCATAAGACAGATAACGTATAAAGGAATTATCGACGGTGGAAGTTTGATGAAGCGAGCGGCGAGCGAGCCAGTGTAACTAGCGCACTTGGCAAGTCCGCCAGGGTTAATTTACACTGGTGCACTTGTGAAGTGCGCTAGTGTAAGTTTCTGGCATCCGGACCCACAGGAGTTGACTCTACCCCTACGGTGTCAACCTATGGGTCGACCCCTACAAGGGGGTGTCGACCCTAGGGTCGACCCCCCCTCGGATGTGGGCAGATTCTTTCTGGCCTGCTTTCTGGACGATATTTGTACTGAATCTGCACTGCATGTGCATGAACACCTATAAATAGGCTAGCAGAGCCTAGCCTAAATCTCACATTTCCTGAGAGGTCGCCTAAGCTTTGCCATTCTTCTTCCTGCTCAAATCTCTTCAGAAAAATAGAATAATTAGTTTAGGAAAATTCTGATTCAAGATCTAGAGGAAAAGGATGTATATTAATAAAGAAGGTTTTCATAATTCTATTCGAGGTAAGGTAAATTCTTAGATCTGGTCAATTTAAATTTCTCCTCTTTCTTCCCTTTTTCTTTTAGTTGAGAATTGTGGATCCATGGTTGTTTAGGTTCTAAATTAAGTTAGGAGAACCATGGAATGCTAGATCTGGACCAGATTCAGGAGTTGGAAAGAAATTAGTTGAATGCATTTAAAATATACCTTTTGATAACGGTATATTTATCGTTTGACATTCCCCATTAATATGAAATCTAAATCTGCTAGAATGATTAATCCATTGGAATGTAAACTTGTTAAAAATGTGGAAACGATTACTGTTGTATACATGCATGTTCTAATTACATGTTAATCTGTGACATATTATGTACTTGAATGCTTAATTGTAAGAATTGGGATAATTACATGTTAACTTGTGACATATTATGTACTTGAACCCTTAACTATAGAAATTAGGATAATTACATGTTAAATTGTTAGATTAGAATAATTACATGATTGATAGTTACATGTTATTATTTTAGAATGGAGTTAATTACATGTTAGGAAGAACATGCAACATGATTATAAGTTAAAATGGAATTAACATGATATTAAGTGCGACAAGAAAAAAATAAAATTACAAAAAAAATTGGAAGAATGGATACACCTAAATTATATGGAAAATTTACAGTATATAGAAAACTGTAACTGCACTTAGACACGAGGTTAAATTCAACTTGTAGTATAAGTTTGCCCGACAAATCTAGTGTGCACAAGTTGTTAATTTAATGTGAGGGTCTAGTGCATAAATATACATGTAACAGTGCTAAGACACGAGGCTTGTAACACCCCGTATTTTCTATGAACATTAAAGTAACGATTAAAGAATACTTAATTTTAAAAGTTGAAATTAAGGGAAACAGGTTTTTCCATTGCGTTCGTCTCGGAATTCTTCTTGGGATAGAGTCCGAGTTTGCGTGAACCGGACTCCATATGAAGAAGTTATGGAGTTCATAAGATTTCAAGTTTAAACGGAAATTAAAAATAAATAATAATTAAATCAAAAAGCAGTTCAAATTTCAAAAATTCCGAGAATCAGCCGGGCGGGAAAATTCCCGCCCATAGGAGTTGACTCCCTCCATGGGGGGTCGACATAGGTGTCGACCCCCCAAGAGGGGTGTCGACCGGGGTGTCGACCCTCCCTGTAGGGGTCGACCCCCTCGGGCAGATCTGGGCTGTTTTGTCCAGTGACGTTTTTCTGAGTCATTAAGGCATATGTGTCGACTTTAGGTTGGCTCTGATTGGTCTGGAGGGCTCTGATTCCTCCTAGGTTGATCTAACGGCTCTCATTAATCTAAACTTCTATATAAACAACCCCAACCCTCAACCCTAAAACCACATAACCTTGCTCTCTGAAGCCGTCATGCTGTCCATGGCCAAACTAGCATAGCCTCCATTTTTCTTTAAACTAGAAATCAAGTTAGAAAGCCCCTAATCAAGCCCAAACTAGAGAATCAATAGTCTACACAAAAGGATAGCTTTTCAGTTTCAGAAATTAGATCCCAGAAAACAAGATTTGTTCTTTTGTTTGTAAGTTCAGTTATTCTTTAGATTTGAACAAATAAAAGTCATGACTTGTAATGAAGCGAAATTAGAACTGTGTCTAATAATCATATTCTGATTCATGTTTATCCCTGTAGCAATTCTAAAATTACCTATGCCTACGTGACTATTATGATTGATGAACCTATCATGTTGTATATTAATTTGGTGATGAACCTATCATGTTGTATATTAATTTGGTGATGTTGTATATTAATTTGGTGATGAACCTATCATGTTGTATATTAACTTTGTGATGAACCTATCATGTTGAATATCAATTTGGTGATGAACCTATCATATTGTATATAAATTTGTTGATTCTTTTATGATATGTTATATGCAAGACCATAAGCTAAGTCATGTTCATATATGCTTATATGTCTAGATCTACATGCCTAGATGTTTAGATCTATGTTAATTTGGTCCAACTCAAATGCAAGTTCACATTTACATGCTTAATTAAATTTGTGTAGTACTATGCCAAATTTATATCACACATGCTTAGTTGATCTATAATGTTTTATGCCGTTAGAATGTTACATGTCCCTTTGCTTTTCCCTTTTTGTTTATGAGTTAGGCTAATTTGCGAGCCTAACGCTCTATTTAATTTATGCGAACGAAAAACGGGGGATACGTTGGGAAAAATATTAAATTACATGCTATTAGGTTGGCTCATAATCATGCAAATGATTAATGGCATGAAATGGTATAATTTGTATACCTAAGAATTTTGGACATAATTTAGAGGGTTAATGGGACATGACTTGAGTTGACAGCACTGGTGGATAATTTACATATAAGCATAAATGGTAAATATGTAAGTTAATTAAAAGATGAATATGCCTAACACGAGGTTAGATTGAGTTACGGTGTAAGACTGCCCGGAACCGCCTGGCACATCCAGCAACCGTAACAATACATATTTAATGTGAGAGGTTAGCGCATTAAGCCCAAAAACCCGAGGTTAGATTGAGTTGCGGTGTAAGACTGCCCGGAACCGCCTGGCACATCCAGCGACCACAACAATATAGATCTAATGTGAGTGGTGGGTGCTTTAATGAATGTATTAAAGCTAAGAAACAGGAAGGCTAAGAATGGTAGGGTTAAGTAAATTAAGGCAACACTTAAACAATACAACATGTCAACTAAACTGATGGGTGGGGTTTAGGTTAATTTGAGAACACCTAACCATTTTAACATGTTGATTAGGAAACCCTAGTAACGGGGACCCATTTCAGCAGTAACCCACATAGATGTATCATGGTACCCTGAACTAGGCAGGGTGGGGCACGATTACTGGACTGATTATAAGCGGTCAAAATAACGGCGGGTGGTGCAGCAGTGTAGGTTCCGACGGAGTATGTGTAACAACCCGGATTTTTGGTGACTTTGGTTATCGACATAAGCTCGATGTCGATAACCAAAACATCGAAAAATCCCGGTAATTAATGAAAGAAATTAGAGGGTGAGAATAGATAAGATAGAAACTTAGAATAGAAGAAGAAGAAGAAGAACACAACATCAGAGTAACACGAACCTCACAGCGGAACGAATACAGTTATGTATACAATAGCACTTATCAGAGTACAACACTTACAACACAGCGGAAATAACTATAGCTATATGATCTTGAAGTCTCCTGCTCCAAGCTCTCCAAGTATATCTGTAAATTCCTGACTACTTGACTGCCCGTACAAAATTGGACACCCAAGAGTTTAGGGAAAACAACAAAGTAAACTCCGGGTCAGTCATGGGACTGGTGTGAGTAAAACAGTTTAAACAAGTATATGAACAAGTAAACGATATCTCATAAGACCACGCCGCAGAACGGAACGGGTTTTTTCCCTTATGAGAATCCAAAATATCTTTATATCAAAAACCTTTTGATTATAATAATGTCTATGTACAAATAGATATCAACTAGCAGAAACGCTTTCATCTCACGTTCTACATATATAGTATACAATCAAAATCGCAAGCACGTATTGGATAATGGATTTCCAACTATGACAAGGTATGGAACCACCTTCCGATCAGTGTACTCTAGGAACGATACACTGGAGTTCAACAAGAACATCTTGTAACTCAGCCACACATGACCGACCACTCATTTCGCTTGAGTGTATCGAATGTACATCACCAACGGTTGGGATCAGCAACCGTTCCCGTATATATATAAGGGACAGCATTGATAAATTAAAGAAGCAAATGAATATTCTCTAGATAGGTGATTATACACCCTACTTCGGTGCGACCGACTTAGCCATGTTGCCTGCCCGATTTCTGTCATTTACCGGATGTGAGGCTAGAAGCTACGCTTATCTTTTCACATACCACACATCTTCGTTCACTTAGAATGTCACATTGTCATACCCGCCAAATCACAAATTGACTTATCCAAAAATAACACGGGTATACAGCTAAGAGAAATGAATTCCTCCGCCACCAAACGTGAATACGTTTTGAACAGATCAACTTACGCGATTCATTGGAAATACTCTGTCAGACCTTCATCCATACAAGTTGTCCTGGGACTGGACAAACCGAAGGCACTATTCATTATATCCATCTTAGTCACTGTTATCTAAGACTTATACAACAGCCCTTGCATTTTACTTCGTCTTCAATTATCTTTGGCATATATGATTCGCGACGCTTACGCCAATACAGAGTGGTTCTTTGGATAATAATCCAACCGGTCTCTCCATATTAACAACGTAAAATGGTCAAAACATTGATAGTCTGTGATTTAACTATCACATGAAAACATGTCCGTGTACAAACAACGATCTAAATTCCATATAGAATTATCGATCCAATCATCAAACATATATATATATATTTATATATATTCATATTTCCTTATTTTCTATATTTAGAAAATATTTGTTATCAACGTTGGAAAACGTTTCCATTGTTTATTTACGTATCACTATTCTTCCAGCAATATCAGACTCTAACTTTAAACTAACAAGAGAACAACTTCCTAAGTATAAACCCCGAAGGCCGAAACCAACATTAGATCGATACTCAGGAAACCATTCAACTTATTAATCTCTAGTCAGTTTCTAATTTTGCTTAACTCTATATTCTTTAACTCCGTTCGCTCAACTCTATGTCGCAGCGATCATAATGGTTACGCCTGATTCCCTCAGGAAACATCCGACCGCCGTAGGCTATTTACAGCCCTGCGAATTACGCTAGCAGTCATGCTAAATGGCAACTCATCCTGAATAACTATGTTTGACTAATTCTTTTTCAACTAACTTTATTTGATTTACTCTAGTTCGATTTAACTCTAATCGATTAACTCTAACTGGTTAACTCTAACGGTTTTAACTCTAACTATTTAACTCTATTCGATTAACTCTTACCGATTAACTCTAATCGAATAAACTATTCATTTATAAAGATTTACTATTAGTAACGGTTCTTCACTTTACAAATGATTTCCTTTTTATAACATTTTCCTTTTTATAACATCCTATTCAGTTATAAACAAATTTCCTTTTTATAACTCTATTTATTTTCTAAATATTTCCTTTTCAAATTTATTCTTAAAAATATTCTAACTCCTTAAATTCTCGAAAAAATTCGCCATAACCTCCTTTGTATCGGGAGCATCGTGAAAATCCCCAAACCCGCCACACAGGCCTTTCCATTCAAAAAGAAAATGGTTTGTAATTATTTCCTTTTTGAATATATCCTATTTATAAATATTCCAATTTATAAACATTTCTTATTTATAAATATTCCACTTTATAAATATTCTATTTTCAATATCACTTTGAAAATCCCCTTATCAACATTCTGGTATGTTACGATATTTAACATATCAAATTTCGATATCCAATATCGTCCATACACACACAATCAACAACAGGTTATAATTCACATCATATATCAAAATATATGAAAAACAATAAAATAACTGTTTGAGGAATCCAGTCGGATTCCTCCAACCTATTTCCCTGCATCCACAGATGTTACACTATATGATTATCATTACTTTCAGTTCAATATAAATTATTCTGATAGCAGAATCAATATACAAATATTTAACGGTTTATATATGTATATATATATAATTACATATATATATAATTTTCACTAACTGACTAGCAGTTCAATCAATCAACCAACACACAACAATCAACAGATGATTAACAGTTCTAAAAATACATTATAAAAATATAACTATTCAGAGTTGGTGAGTTTTACTCACATTTGCGCGTTAGTCGTTAAAGAACGGTTTGCGTTATTTGACTACGATGGACAATTTATTTCGCCATAAATTGTAACGAGCTCGGATGGACTTCTAGTCAGTCTCATTGTGTTGTTCCCGTCCATACGATCCCAACGCAACTTACGGTTCGTCAATCTGATTTCATATGAGGAAGTTATAGCATTTATAAGTTTGTACACCTTTAATTAAATTAAAACTAAAACCTTTATATAATAACGGGCCTCACCCTCATTATATCACCGGCCCGTTCACCCTTAAAGCCCAAACCTGAATCCCCTTCTTCCCGAATCATATGTCGTGACCTGCTCCTCCGTTTCACCATTCCCGGATCTTCAAACCTCCATCGATCATCACTCCTTCAACAAAACCCACAACCGTAACTACCAAACTACTCCCCATCAATATCAAAAATTAAATCTGTACGGCCACACAGTGACTCTAAAAATCACGAAACTGGAAATCTAACAACTATTTGATATTGCGGATCCAACAAAACTGGTTTCGTCGAATTCCGACTTCGTTTGCAACACCGGCTATTTTTAAAGCTCTGGATGACCCATTTAAATATATAAATATATTTAAATATAATTAAATTAAATATAAATAAATTTATGTTATCGTATATCTCCACATATGATATCGTACAGCTCCAGAATATCATATCAGAATTTACAGCTTGATATTTCAGATTTTAGATTTATCGATATTCAGTTTATATCAAAAATCCTTTTATAACGTAAATAAAGTGTTACGAATTATAAAGGAAATTCCACGGCGACTTTTCTGAAATTTGATTTGGACATAAATCAAAATTTACATGACGAAATCCCGATTTTTCTCTTCCACTAGAAAGATATACTCCACCAGCTCCACATGTTTCTTGTTTCACAGAAATCCGGCTTAAAACGAATCCTGTACATTCAGTTGAAGTTCAAATCGCCAAATAGCGAACTGCCGCGTCGTTACGTGCTCTATTTTAATTATATTATAATTATACGTTCAAACTGTCGTCGATTGAATATATTCGTCAATATAATTCAACTCCAAGCTGAATTAAATCTAAGGGACGACCCCGTTCACAGAATATTGTGATTCCCAATATTTTTGATTATTTCTGAATTAAATATATTATTTAATTATTTAATTTAATTAAATATTCCATATTATTTAATTAACGACGATTTAATTCCCTAAATCACTATTTTAAACAATTAAATAAATGAATTATACCCTTGGAAAATGCGGGTCATTACATTCTTCCCCACTTAAATTAATTTCGTCCTCGAAATTGCTAAGTTAGAGGACGACCCTACCTATTGGAATTTCTAAGATTTGTTTACCCCTTATTTCTGATTTTAACTGAACCAATTAATATCGACTAAAATATTTATTCATTCCGACTAACTAAAATTTTCAAAAATTCTGAAAATTTTCTAACACTTTAAACTTTCGAAAAATTTCGCCAGCACCTCCTTTGTACTGGTCAATAGCTCAAACTCCAACTCGCCTCTCTGGGCCTTCTTCAACCCAAAAGAAAATCAAAACGCCAAACGGTTTGCCAATTCGGCTCATAAATTCCAAACTCATATAAAATATAAACTCGTACCTTTTTGTTGTGCATATCATTATATCCCTACCATCTGTTATCAACTCGGCATATACAAATGCCATCCCAATCAACTCCAACCAAGTTATTCTTAACACAACCATTCGCTTATTCAAGCCGAATTTAATTTCAAATTCGAGTTTCAAATTCCAAACTCTCAACTTATCATTTCAAATCCAGATTATTCTCTAATCACTTCAGTTTTTCTTAACCTATCATCTCAAGTTAAATTCTGGTTTATTATTTACTTTTACCATCCCATTCGAATTAACTTCACAAGTTAAATTTTAATTTCTAGAACTTAAATTCCCGGTTTTTATTTCAAATCAAATTTAAAATCATAATACCAATTCAAAACCTTTGAATTTCTAAACAACTTGTTTCCTCAAAACGATTCAAATTAAAATCTTTGGTAGTAATCCACCACTTAGAACTTGAAAACCACACCGATGATACTGCGCAGTCATCATCGGAATTATTTTCTAGCGACCCAAGTGATTTCAATACTATATCATTTTCAAAACCATTACTAAATACTTCCATTTTGAAAACATTTCAAAATCTCCCAGGAACTTAAAATTTCCTTATTTTAATTCCAAATCAAATTTAAATTCAAATTTAATTCATCTTATTTCATATACTTTACTTATATGAATTCTGATCAGTTATTTATAACCATTTCACTTTTATAATCTTACTCGATTATAATAACAACCAATATATCTCATATATTATAAATTCAATATATATCAAATATAATTTGGGTAAAATTATTTCATTTACCCTCTTTTCAAAACATACCATGACGGTTCATCGTATTCGAGTGTTTAGAAACCCCTACTGATACAGTGGATCAAACTGATCGACCAGAACTCATAAACAACTCAGCCAATGAATCTCCACAATATAAAACCATTTTTATATCAAATACAAATACGCACTCGTATATATACACTCAAACTCAATCTAGGGTATTACTAACCCTATCTCTACCGAGTCACGCCACAGAGCCAAGGTAATTCTTAACTTAAGCTCTGATACCAAATGTAACAACCCAGATTTTTGGTGACTTTGGTTATCGACATAAGCTCGATGTCGATAACCAAAACATCGAAAAATCCCGGTAATTAATGAAAGAAATTAGAGGGTGAGAATATATAAGATAGAAACTTAGAATAGAAGAAGAAGAACACAACATCAGAGTAACACGAACCTCACATCGGAACGAATAACATATAATAGATAACATAACTTTGTAATATAACAGTTATGTATACAATAGCACTTATCAGAGTAAAGCACTTATAACACAGCGGAAATAACTATAGCTATATGATCTTGAAGTCTCCTGCTCCAAGCTCTCCAAGTATATCTGTAAAATCTTGACTACTTGACTACCCATACAAAATTGGACACCCAAGAGTTTAGGGAAAACAACAAAGTAAACTCCGGGTCAGTCATGGGACTGGTGTGAGTAAAACAGTTTAAACAGGTATATGAACAAGTAAACGATATCTCATAAGACCACGCCGCAGAACGGAACGGGTTTTTTCCCTTATGAGAATCCAAAATATCTTTATATCAAAAACCTTTTGATATTATAATAATGTCTATGTACAAATAGATATCAACTAGCAGAAACGCTTTCATCTCACGTTCTACATATATAGTATACAATCAAAATCGCAAGCATGTATTGGATAATGGATTTCCAACTATGACAAGGTATGGAACCACCTTCCGATCAGTGTACTCTAGGAACGATACACCGGAGTTCAACAAGAACATCTTGTAACTCAGCCACACATGAACGACCACTCATTTTGATTGAGTGTATCGAATGTACATCACCAACGGTAGGGATCAACAACCGTTCCCGTATATATATATATATATATGTGGGACAACATTGATAGATTAAAGAAGCAAATAATATTCTCTAGATAGGTGATTATACACCCTACTTCGGTGCGACCGACTTAGCCATGCTGCCTGCCCGGTTTCTGTCATTTACTGGATGTGAGGCTAGAAGCTACGCTTATCTTTTCACATACCACACATCTTCATTCACTTAGAATGTCACATCGTCATACCCGCCAAATCACAAATTGACTTATCCAAAAATAACACGGGTATACAGCTAAGAGAAATGAATTCCTCCGCCACCAAACGTGAATACGTTTTGAACAGATCAACTTACGCAATTCATTGGATATACTCTGTCAGACCTTCGTCCATACAAGTTGTCCTGGGACTGGACAAATCGAAGGCACTATTCAGTATATCCATCTCAGTCACTGTTATCTAAGACTTATACAACAACCCTTGCATTTTACTCCGTCTTCAATTATCTTTGGCATATATGATTCGCGACGCTTACGCCAATACAGAGTGGTTCTTTGGATAATAATCCAATCGGTCTCTCTATATTAACAACGTAAAATGGTCAAAACATTGATAGTCTGTGATTTAACTATCACATGAAAACATGTCCGTGTACAAACAACGATCTAAATTCCAAATGGAATTATCGATCCAATCATCAAACATATATATATTTATATATATTCATATTTCCTTATTTTCTATATTTAGAAAATATTTGTTATCAACATTGGAAAACGTTTCCATTGTTTATTTAGGTATCATTATTCTTCCAGCAATATCAGACTCTAACTTTAAACTAACAAGAGAACAACTTCCTAAGTATAAACCCCGAAGGCCGAAACCAACATCAGATCGATACTCAGGAAACCATTCAACTTATTAATCTTTAGTCAGTTTCTAATTTTGCTTAACTCTATATTCTTTAACTCCATTCGCTCAACTCTAGATCGCAGCGATCACAATGGTTACGCCGGATTCCCTCAGGAAACATCCGACCGCCGTAGGCTATTTACAGCCCTGCGAATTACGCTAGTAGTCATGCTAAATGGCAACTCATCCTGAATAACTATGTTTGACTAATTCTTTTTCAACTAACTTTATTTGATTCACTCTCGTTCGATTTAACTCTAATCAATTAACTCTAACTGGTTAACTCTAACGGTTTTAACTCTAACTGTTTAACTCTAACTGTTTAACTCTATTCGATTAACTCTTACCGATTAACTCTAATTGAATAAACTATTCATTTATAAAGATTTACTATTAGTAACGGTTCTTCACTTTACAAATGATTTCCTTTTTATAACGTTTTCCTTTTTATAACATCCTATTCAGTTATAAACACATTTCCTTTTTATAACTCTATTTATTTTCAAAATATTTCCTTTTCAAATTTATTCTTAAAAATATTCTAACTCCTTAAATTCTCGGAAAAATTCGCCATAACCTCCTTTGTATCGGGAGCATCGGGAAAATCCCTAAACCCGCCACACAGGCCTTTCCATTCAAAAAGAAAATGATTTGTAATTATTTCCTTTTTGAATATCTCCTATTTATAAATATTCCAATTTATAAACATTTCTTATTTATAAATATTCCACTTTATAAATATTCTATTTTCAATATCACTTTGAAAATCCCCTTATCAACATTTTGGTATGTTACGATATTTAACATATCAGATTTCGATATCCAATATCGTCCATACACACACAATCAACAACAGGCTATAATTCACATCATATATCAAAATATATGAAAAACAATAAAATAACTGTTTGAGGAATCCAGTCGGATTCCTCCAACCTGTTTCCCTGCATCCACAGATGTTACACAATATGATTATCATCACTTTCAGTTCAATATAAATTATTCTGATAGCAGAATCAATATATAAATATTTAACGGTTTAGATATATATATATATATATATATATAATTACATATATATATATATAATTTTCACTAACTGACTAGCAGTTCAATCAATCAACCAACACACAGCAATCAACAGATGATTAACAGTTCTAAAAATACATTATAAAAATATAACTGTTCAGAGTTGGTGAGTTTTACTCACATTTGCGCGTTAGCCGTTAAAGAACGGTTTGCGTAATTTGACTGCGACGGACAATTTATTTCGCCATAAATTGTAACGAGCTCGGATGGACTTCCAGTCAGTTTCATTGTGTTGCTCCCGTCCATACGATCCCAACGCAACTTACGGTTCGTCAATCTGATTTCATATGAGGAAGTTATAGCATTTATAAGTTTGTACACTTTTAATTAAATTAAAACTAAAACCTTTATATAATAATGGGCCTCACCCTCATTATATCACCGGCCCATTCCCATTCACCCTTAAAGCCCATACCCGAAACCCCTTCTTCCCAAATCATATGCCGTGACCTGCTCCTCCGTTTCACCATTCCCGGATCTTCAAACCTCCATCGATCATCACTCCTTCAACAAAACCCACAACCGTAACTACCAAACTACTCCCCATCAAAGTCTCCATCACCCCATGCCAAGCATTAACAGCTCGCACTCATCCTGCAAAACCCGATCTCGAGCCCAACGCACGGCTACAGGAAAGGTATCGACACCTTCTACCTCCGAACTTCACCAAAAAACCACGCAACGCACGCCTCACCTCCCTAATCACTCTGCTACCCTCTGTTTTCGTTCTCGTCGCCCCTATGTCTTGAGAATGCCAACCCTAGTCGACGCTGACACAAACCAACGAACCCAAAAATGAATCGAACCCCTTAATACTTAGGTAGAATCGAAGAGCATCATGATAGGAACTCGAATAAACTAGTTTGGAGATTTATCGAATTTTGGTTGGATTTCTATGAATTTATTTTTGATCGAATGTTGCTGTAAGAAGAAAATAGAGAACGGCGGTAGAAAAAGATGTTGACCAAGGAAATGAGTTGAATTAGGTTTTAAGGAATGTAAGGGAGGGTATTTATAGGCTCATAAAAATATCTAGATATTTTTATATTAATATTTTAATATTTATATTTAATCCTTTATATTCATTTCTGACTTCTAAAAATCCGTGTGATCACACATGATTCCTAAAAATCACGAAACTGGACATGCAGCTAGAGTTCGACATTACGGTCCCAACGAAACTGGTTTCGTCGAATTCCGACTTCGTATGCTCACACAGCGTATTTTTAATCGTCAAAATACTGACTGTTTTACACTCTAAAAATCCGTACGGCCACATAGTGACTCTAAAAATCACGAAACTGGAAATCTAACAACTATTTGGTATTGCAGATCCAACAAAACTGGTTTCGTCGAATTCCGACTTCGTTTGCAACACCGGCTATTTTTAAAGCTCTGGATGACCCATTTAAATATATAAATATATTTAAATATAATTAAATTAAATATAAATAAATTTATGTTATCGTATATCTCCACATATGATATCGTACAGCTCCAGAATATCATATCAGAATTTACAGCTTGATATTTCAGATTTTAGATTTATCGATATTCAGTTTATATCGAAAATCCTTTTATAACGTAAATAAAGCGTTACGAATTATAAAGGAAATTCCACAGCGACTTTTCTGAAATTTGATTTGGACATAAATCAAAATCTACATGACAAAATCCCGATTTTTCTCTTCCACTAGAAAGATATACTCCACCAGCTCCACACGTTTCTTTTTCACAGAAATCCGGCTTAAAACGAATCCTGTACATTCAGTTGAAGTTCAAATCGCCAAATAGTGAACTGCCGCGTCGTTACACGCTCTATTTTAATTATATTATAATTATACGTTCAAACTGTCGTCGATTGAATATATTCGTCAATATAATTCAACTCTAAGTTGAATTAAATATAAGGGACGACCTCGTTCACAGAATATTGTGATTCCCAATATTTTTGATTATTTCTGAATTAAATATATTATTTAATTATTTAATTTAATTAAATATTCCATATTATTTAATTAACGACAATTTAATTCCCTAAATCACTATTTTAAACAATTAAATAAATTAATTATACCCCTGGAAAATGCGGGTCATTACTGTATGGGCGTGCACATACTCCGGAGTGGACAAATCAGGCACTGTGCATCAGTAGTATACACTGTGCATCTTGAATTTGTGTCGGGTTGCCACCATAGGAATTGATACACCCTATGGTGGGACCAGCACAGGTATCTACAATCAAGCGGGGTCGAATGACACAAGTCATAAATGCATGCGAGTGGAAGCCAATCTATAAAGGGGATCATTTTATCGTGAACACATGGTGCTAGTTGAAAATACTTGTTAGTAGGTGCAGAGAAATAGAAATGAGTGCGATAGTATATTCAGTTTATCTTGCCTTATTTATTGTTATCTTATTTCTAGGGTATTGTCCTAGGTTCAGTTTATTCATGTCATGATCCTTTTACCGGTTTACAAGCTAAATAATCATTGGACTTACCAGGCTTATGTATGACCCGTTTTCTTTCGTCATCTTGTCTTCCATTTCCCCCCCAGGTCCGCAGGGAGGGAATACTTCAACTTAGTCCAGACCTTTTCCAGCTTGAAGAGAGTAGATGTATTGCTTGGATTCTCTTCTCTTGGGCTATGGCTGTGGTTACACTCTTAATTGGGGATTTATGCTGCTTTATCATTGTTTATGCTTCTTTATGTTTTAGTCAAGACAGAGGCTTTATTGTAATGATTTGGAAGTTGGTTTTTAAAGAAAGTTGTTGTAATGTTTTGACTGGACCACGTGCTTATAAAATAAAATTCAGTTTTTCTGCTGTTTATATATTTGTCTTGTATATTACCTGTACCTTTTACCTATAATGCTCCACCAAAGTTAATGCATTCCCTTTGTGAGTGACCTTAACGGAGGTGGGGTGTTTACACTTGGTATCAGAGTAATGGTTTACCAGATCAGATAAAAGTTTTTGAAAACTATTTTTCAAAAATAAGTTTAAAGAAGCATTTTTGAGAAAAATGTTGTTTTATTTTAAAAAGGCACAATCCCCAAAGCCATATGCACTATCTTTCTACCCTTTGTTTTGAACCTTTTCTTTTCATTTCAGCATGTCTGGGGATCTTAATCTTTCTGAGGGCATACCGGTACCTAGTTGGTTCAGAAGGTACCTAGAGGCTGGGGCTAATGACGTAGGCCCAGCAGACGTTCCTCCTCCCCCAGTTGTAGTTGTTCCTCTTCCTCCTCCTCATCATGTGAATGCTTTCTCGAATATATGTAGAGACTTTCGAGCAACTTTAATGGGACTGAGTCATTTGTGGAAGAAAGAAACTGGCTCAAGGAAACAAAAGATTTGTTCGTTATCTTCGAAGTGGATGATAGGCAAAAGATATAATTGACTACGTGGTTACTTAAGGACAAAAACTCTTATTGGTGGGAAGTTACTAATGCTAAGAGACCAGTTGAAACTTGGGAGGATTTCAGAATGAGGTTTGAAATGAAGTTCCTCTCGCAAGTTGAATGAAGACTACAGGTGGAAAAGTTTTTAGCTCTCAAACTGGGAAGCCTATCGGTCAAGGAATACGTCAACCAATTCAACCAGCTGGCTGCATTCGGATTGGAATTAGTGAACACTCCACATAAGAAGGCTCTCCGTTTCGTTAAAGGGTTGAACGCCACTGCACAGCCTTGCTATGTCCCATATACCTATGGGTGCGACTTATGAGAGACTAGTGGACATGGCACTGTTACAGGAGGAAGATAAGAATGGCAAGAAAGAGACAAAGGTGGAAGTACCTCAAGACAAGAAAGTGGAGGGATCACAGAACAAGAAGATGGATTTCAAGAAGGGCTAGAAGAATAACAAACCCTGTGACAAGAGGAAGTGTAATTTTTGTGGCATACCTGGACATATGATTAAGGACTGCAGAAAGAAGAAGAGGAAGATGGGTGGTTGTTTTCGGTGCGGCAAGACAGGGCACATGGCTAAGGACTGCTCAAGAAAGCATAGTCAATGGTAGAGGACTGGATCTACTTCTAGAGGGCAAGTTCACGCTCTCATTGTAGCTCCGCAAGAATGAGGTAGAAATATTTCTGTTGAGAGTTTAGTTTATCTTTTTGATCATCTTATTCATACTCTCTTTGATTCTGACACATCGCACTCTTTTATATCTACTGCTTTAGTTGAATCTCTGCACCTAGACACCAGTGTAGTAGAGGATTCCTTGGTTGTTTTAAATCCAATTGGGGGTTCGGCTTATTTATCAATGATTTGTTTGGATTTGGAAATTTCTGTACTAAGCATTGGGTTTAGATGTTATGCCTATGTTTTGGGCTTCACGGGCTATGGGTTGATTCTAGGCATGTTTGGCTATCCAGTAATGGTGTTGTTCTCGACTATGAAAAGAGAGTAGTTATACTTATGACTCGCCTCGGTAACACTCTCGAAATCTCTTGTAATCCCATGAACTCTGTTATGCTTAGCTACCTAGAATCTCTTGATGCGTCTGTTGAAAACCTGAAATCTGTTAGAGTGGTCTATGAATACTCGGATGTCTTTGAAGAGGTGAAGTGTTTACCTCCGAAGTGAGAGATAGACTTCCGCATATACCTTGTTGATAATGCAAAACCCATTGCTCTACCCATTAGACACATGGGTCCAAGGGAAAGGAAGGAGCTCAACAAGCAAGTTAAAGAGTTGCTTGAAAAGGGGTTTATAAGGCGGAGTATTTCTAAATGGGGTGCTCCAGTGGTGTTTGCAACCAAAGCAGATGGTTCACTTCGTCTATGCGTTGACTATATGGAGCTAAACAAGATGACCAAGAAGAATAGGTACCCACTTCCAATAATACATGACTTGTTCGATCAGCTTGTAGGTGCATCGGTTTTCTCCCAACTAGATCTGGCTACCGGGTTTCATCAACTAAGAATGGCTGAGGACAGCATTGATAAGACCGCATTCAGGACCCCGGATGGTTTCTTTGAATGGCTTGTCATGCCTTTCGGCTTGACAAATGCACTTGCTTATTTCGTTGATTTGATGAGTCGGGTGTTCAGGGAATTCCTTAATAAATTTGTAGTGGGAGGACTGCGTCATCGTTAGCATCTATTTATCTTAAAGAGGTGGTTCGACTGCATGGAATACCCTCTTAGCATAGTAAGTGATCGAGATCCTATTTTTACGAGCGAGTTTTGGAAGAGTTTGCAAGAGGCCGTAGGCACACAGCTATGCCTAAGCACGGCCTATCACCCTCAAACCGATGGTCAGACAGAAAGGGTGAACAAAGTATTAGAAGATCTTTTGAGGTTGTGCATTCTTGATTTTGGAGGGACATGGGAGGATCATCTTCCTTTGGTGGAATTCACCTACAACAATAGCTACCAAGCCACCATAGTCATGGTACCCTTCGAGGCTTTATATGGAAGACCATGCCGATCACCAACTTGTTGGTGGGAGTCTACAGACAAGCTCGTACTTGGGCCGGACATGATTAGAGAAACTTCAGACAAGGTGGATTTGATACGAAGACGAATGAAGACTGCACAAGATAGAGAAGTCCTACGCTGATAAAAGAAGGATCGACCTTGAGTTTAAGGTTGGAGATAGGGTTTTCCTTAAAGTATTTCCTTTGAGGAATGTCATTCGCTTTGGGTCTA
The DNA here is from genome assembly GCA_030737875.1 of Allium sativum. Classification (NCBI taxonomy): domain Eukaryota; kingdom Viridiplantae; phylum Streptophyta; class Magnoliopsida; order Asparagales; family Amaryllidaceae; genus Allium; species Allium sativum. The sequence goes on along the minus strand of CM060920.1, from coordinate 544,267,864 downwards.
CAGGAAAATTGGCACCAAGATTTATAGGGTCATTTCCTATTATTGAGAGGATTAGGAAAATGGCTTATAGAATAGAGCTGCCCGAAAAATTGGCTGGAGTTCATAATGCTTTCCATGTCTCTCATCAATGAAAGTGCTTACATGAGTCTGCAGAAGTTGTGGAGCCAAGCATACAAGAAGAAGTAGAAGTGGAATGAGAAGCAACTGTAACGACCCGCATTCTACGCATCGAAGGATTGTAGAATATTTGTTTCTTTCTCATACGAAGACGTATGGTCATGTAACTTTGGGGAACGACTATTGGGGTCATTCCCCATGTTCATGATTTTTTCCGATTTTTAAATGACTATTTTGCCCCTAGCTGATCTTGTTTCGGCCATAACTTTTGATTGGTAAGGAGTTTTGACCTGAAACCACTTCCATTGGATTCAGATGATGGTTAATAATTCTGTAGAGTGGTCACATTAGCCAAACGGACTCAACGTTTGGGAGAGATGGTTGAAACAAGGTTTAGAAGGTGAAAAACAGCTTAACTGGGCCTAATTAGGATGATTAGCAAGAGGGCCCATAACCCATTTCGGGATTAGGGTTATGGGGAGGCTGAGAACAGTTAGGAAACGAATTTTATTTTTCAGCCGCCTAAAACATTTCTCTAACCCTAGCCATGGCCTCCACCTTCTAATTTCATCCCAAATCGCTCTTAATCGCTTTCTAATTGAAGATTGAGCCAAGATATGTCAAATCAAGGGGAAATAACACCAAACCGGAGTTGGAGCTGCTGTCAACCCAAAACATATAATATTTTAGATCTATAGTTTGTTTGTGGCCAAGGTGAGTGATTAGCCTTGTTTTTACACTAATTAAGGTTAATTAAGGGTAATTAGTGTTAATTAGCGAATTTATACATGATTAAATTCTGGAAAAATATTTGTAAAATTATAAAATATTATTCTAGGGCTCTGTTAGAAATTTGGGTTAATTTGGATAACTTTTGCTAATCCTATCATTAGTTGTGCTTAAACATGATTAGGGGGAAAAACATGGGTTTTGGGTATGTTTGATCCATATTGACATGATTATTTGTTGTTTTGGTGATTATGGTTGATTATACATGTTTCTATGACTGTTTGGTATGCTTTGTGATTGATTAGAATAGTTAGAATAGTCGAAAACGCCGTCGTATGGCGTAAAACAGTCGCAGGAAGAGTTGCAGGAATTTGACCCGGATCAGATCGCCCCTACACGATCGTGAGGAATGGTCACGAACCGCACACCCTGATCGTGAGGAATGATCACGAACCGCACACCCCGACCATAAGGGATGATCACGTACCCCACACCCCGATCGTGAGGATGATCACGAACCCCACACCCCGATCGTGAGGAATGATCAAGTACCCCACACCCCGACCGTGAGGGGTGATCACGAACCCCACACCCCGATCGTGAGGATGATCACGAACCCCACTCCCTAACCATGAGGAACAAGGCGAACCCTAGGATGGCGAGCCGCGAATCGCGACCTGAAGCTTGGAGCCATGATCATGAGTCACGAACTGAACAGCCAGGATGAAGGCCACGAACTGGGAGAAAGGCACGAACCAAGCTCACCATCACGACTGGGGTATGGGTCCCGAGTGGACCCCACGACCAACAAGCAAAACCCACGAACCATGCGAGTCACTATCCGTGCATATCTGAGTTGAAGTATGGACATGAATGGAAACTTGGAGCTACGAAACAAACCAAATGGAGATCGAACGGGAATGACGACCAAAACCAGAGATGAAAATGTAGTCCAAGTGAGAAGTTATAGCTCAGGATCCAGATGGGAACCAACGAGTTAACTTCATGATTTGGATTTGCTCGGGACGTGCGCAAAGGGGTTATCGATACCTATAATTTTGGTTCGCCACTGAGAGACGGATTAGGGGCTTGTAGTGATAGTTATACAGGGTTGGACTCCATCATGGCCCAAAGGATTAGGTGAACAGAATAATGCGTATCGTATGCTTTACGCACTGAGTGAGAGATGTGAGGATTGTTCCTATGCTTGATTTGTTTGCTATCTCTATGACGTGCACACCCCCTCCCCCATATCCTTTCACCACATGCTAGTGTTACCTTAGAGTATTGTACATCTTGTTGTGCTGACTCTTTGGTTGCAGGTTCAGGTATGATTGGATTATACCTGTTATTGTTCTGTTTTGTTGCTTATCGCTCATACCAGACTTTTGTCTGACTCAGAGTTTTATGTCTCTTCTTATTATTCTGGGTGCTCCTAAACGAGCAGACTAGAGACAGGTTAGATGGATATGCACGAATAGATGTCCGGAGACGAGCAGGAGGCTTACGCGTACCATTTATACATATATTCTCCCTGTGTCGCTGCTGGTCACTACTTTGGGCATTAGTAGTGTACCTTTCTTATTTTGCTTTAGAGACAGTTTTTAAAAGTTGTAATAATGATGATGTGGAACATAAGCTGTATTTTGGATTTTCCGCTGCTATGATGGTTTAGTTTTCAGCTTATGCACTGTCTCACCTGTTTTATGTCAAAGTTATGCTATTATTATATTTTATCCCATGCGATGTGGGACATTCTACAGGTCGTTGTTAGTTCAAATTCATTTCTTTTCCTTTCTTTGGTGACCGTCATGTGCTAGTCGGGCATTGGCACATCGCACTTTCATTAGAAATGTCGGCTGGTGCATGGCTTGCCGTCACATTTGATATTAGAGCTCTAGGTTGTGTAATTAACCTAGGGAAAGACACCAGGAAGAGATAGTATACGTATATGAGAGCGCGTATTTGTGATATTTTGGTTTTCAAAAGTTATATATATACTATTAGTATATTTAAGGATGGAGTCGCACTGCACTGGCACCACTATAGAGATGGTTAATAGTTTTCTGTTTACAGACTGAACGATGAGCCGGTGTACGAGGAGTACAGGTTCAGGAGCAAACAATAGGGATGTTCCTAATATGAGGACGATGTTTACTACCTTCATGCGAGAGATGCTTAGCGATGCTCGGGGAGCAGTTCTTAATGCTACTAACCGTAGTGGTGCAATAGTGCAGATGCCTAGGGCTGATTTCACCAAGCTTAACAAGGATTATACTGGTCTTGGCGGGAAGCCGTTCCATGGAACAGGGTCGGCTACGGATGTTCAAGATTGGTTGGATAGTTGTGAGCACATCTTCGAGGACTTGAGAATCGATGATGCCATGAAGAGAAAGTTAGCATCGCGTCAGCTTCAAGGACGAGCTATGAATTGGTGGAATGTAATTAAAGCAGCTACTCCTGAAGATCAAGTTATTTGGAATCATTTTATGACTCGTTTCAGCAAAAAGTTCATTCCAGCTGCTCACAAATCTGAATTTTTTAGGAAATTTTTGGAGCTTAAGAAGAATGGTAGGGCAGTCTCGAAATATATTGCTGAGTTCGATGCTTTATCGAAGTATGGATTATCTCTTATCGACATTGCCGAGAAGAAAAACGAGAAGTTCATAACCGGCTTAGATGAGTACTTAGGGGAAAGGCTGATAAACCACATCGACGAGACGTTCGAGTCTATAGTGGGCAAAGCATTGAGATCAGAGAGTCTTTACCCTAAGTCAAAGGCCGATGTTGCGATTGCATCTGTATAAGAACCAAAGCCACAAGCAAGCGGTGGAGGTAAGAAGGAGTCTCAGAATAAGAGAAAACAGGATCAGACTAAGAGTGGTTAAATAAAGAAGGACAAGAAAGATAAAGAGTGCTTTAGTTGTGGCAAGAAGGGCCACTATGCTAGAGATTGTCAGGAAAAGCCCGGGGAAAGGAAGTGCTTCAATTGCGGCCAAGTGGGACATCATAAGGATAAATGTCCACAACCTCCTAAAGAGAAGCAGATCATGAAAGCATATGCTATTAACGCTGTTCCTTCTTCGTCGAATGCCCCAACTGTGGCGGAGAAGGGAAAGGGCGTCGTTATTTAAGGTATGCTTTCTATTTATGATATTCCTGTTCTAGTTTTGTGGATAGCGAGGCATCCCATTCCTTCATATCTAGTGACCTGGTAGATAAGTTGGGATTGGAACCTGAGATAGTCGATAGACCTTTAATTGTGACAAACTTGATAGGTGGTTCGACTAGTCTTTGCATGATTTTTTGTAATGTGGTCTTATCGAGTTATGGATGTATGTTTACTTGTGATTTCTTAGTTGTTTTGCTAGTATCATCTCATGTAGATTGTCTGAATTCGGAGGAGATGTTCCTTGAGTGCTTGTCTGATATTGGTTTAGGCCTTTGGGGCTTGTGCTTAGGGAATGTCGAGTTTGACTGGGATGGTTTGCGTGAGATATAAGTAGTTGTTGTGATTTCCATTGAATGATATCTCGGTTTACTCGAGGAGTGATGTGCAGCCGTGACATGATAAGACTGTTCAATGGTATGGGCTGATGCGAGTTAGACTCGATAGGGTTATCGAATGGGACTCGAGAAAGATTCAAGGTAATGGAAAGTTTAGGACCCTATGTTGATGTTCTTTTTGAAGGAATAGGATGTGTTCGTTGATCATGGAAGATGCAACGAAGGATTAGGACGACTCAAGTTGGACTTGAACTCGTAAAATAAAATAGGTGTTCGTTGATCTTGGAGATGCAACGAATAGGGAGATGACTCACGCTGGATTACAGTTTGTCGGTAATGGATACTCAAGACTGGGTCTGAGTTTATGGGTAATAGATTGACTCGAGTTGGACTCGAGAAGGCTGCAACGAAATGGTTTGGCTCGAGTTGGACTCGAGAGGGCAGCGAGATAATGGATAGACTTGGGTGGGACTCGAGTGTTTTAGGCGGACTAGAAGCAGGGGTATCTGAGAACGCCCGTTACCTTGGATCCGTTGGACGTTATCTAGTTATCCTTGGAGGACAAACGTACGTTGGACGTACGGTAGTCCGTATGGGGGCGGGGCTTCCATTAGCCTTGGGATTGGTTGGACCAGTCAAGTAGGCATTGACGTATGTATGGAGGCGGGGCTTCCGTTAGCCTTGGGATTGCTTGGACCAGTCAAGTAGGTATCGACGTGTGTATGGCTCTAGCAGGTGATAGATATGACATGTTTGATGGATGGTATGGTTGCTATGTTTGTTCCTATTTTTGTTCCCTTGAGTAGACTATCACCTATATGATTCTGGTAATAGAGAATATAGAGATGACGGCATACACGGATGCCTGTGCTATCGGACTAGGTGCGATAGCTGATGCATTGAATAGGAGACATGATAGTTTAGATGTTATGTTTCTTGAATGGAAGCAACTGGAGTATATCATGGGATATGATCTCAGATGTAAGTATGGATTGGATCCAGAAATGTTAGCAAGTTAGATGATCAGACCGACTTTGATTGAGCGGATTGGTTCCAGTCAGAAGGACAATCCTAATCTATTCGAAATCATCTCCAAGGTGGAGATGGGCATCGATAGTGAGAAGATGAACAAGTATGGACTTGATCGAGGAAGATGGCTTCGACAGAATGGGAGACTAGTTGTACCCAACATTAATGGATTGAGAGATGAAGTTCTTAGAGAACGTCATCACTCAAAACTGACTATGCACCCCCGGTGGTAACAAAATGTATCGAGACATGAAGGAGACCTACTACTGGAAAGGGATGAAGAGAGACATTGGGAAGTTTATCTCCAAGAGTATGAATTGCTAGTAGTTAAAGCTGAGCAAAGGAAGCCTAGTGGTTTGTTACAACCGTTGAAAATTCCCAAATGGAATTGGGAATAAGTCTCGATGGATTTCATAGATGGTTTACTGAGTATTAGATCGAGCCATGATGGTATTTGGGTGATTGTGGATCGATTAACCAAGAGTGTAAGGTTTATACCAGTCAAATCGAATAGAACGACAGCTAAGTTAGCAGAACAGTATATGAAGTGGGTAGTGAGATTTCATGGAGTACCTAAAAGCATTGTGAGTAACCGAGACCCATTGTTTACTAGTGGGTTTTGGAAGAGCTTACAAGAGGCTCTAGGGTCAGAATTATATCCCAATACCGCGTATCATCCTCAAACTGATGGTCAAACAGAGAATGTAACTTTGGGGAAGGGGGAGGGGGAGAATGTAACGACCCGCATTCTACGCATGGAAGGATCGTATAATATTTCTTTCTTTCTCATACGAAGTCGTATGGTCATGTAACTTTGGGGAACGACTATTGGGGTCATTCCCCATGTTCATGATTTTTGCCGATTTTTAAATGACTATTTTGCCCCTAGCTGATCTTGTTTCGGCCATAACTTTTGATTGGTAAAGAGCTTTGACCTGAAACCACTTCCATTGGATTTGGATCATGGTTTACAATTCCGTAGAGTGGTCACACTAGCCAAAAGGACTCACCGTTTGGGAGATATGGCTGAAACAAGGTTTACAAGGTGAAAAACAGCTTAACCGGGCCTAATTAGGGTGATTAGCAAGAGGGCCTATAACCCATTTCGGGATTAGGGTTATGGGGAGGCTGAGAACAGTTAGGAAACGAATTATATTTCATTTTTCAACTACCTAAAACATTTCTCTAACCCTAGCCATGACCTCCACCTTCTAATTTCATTCCAAATCGCTCCTAATCGCTTTCTAATTGAAGATTGAGCCAAGCTACGTCAAATCAAGGGGAAATAACACCAAATTGGAGTTGGAGCTACTGTGGTGTATAGAGATTCAACCCAAGACATATAATATTTCAGATCTATAGTTTATTTATGGCCAAAGTGAGTGATTAGCCTTGTTTTTACACTAACTAAAGTTAATTAAGGGTAACTAGTGTTAATTAGCGAATTTGTACATGATTAAATTCTGGAAAAATATTTTTAAAATTCTAAAATAATGTTTTAGGGCTCTGTTAGAAATTTGGGTTAATTTGGATAAGTCTTGCTAATCCTATCATTAGTTCTGCTTAAACATGATTAGGGGGAAAAACATGGGTTTTGGGTATATTTGATCCATATTGACATGATTATTTGTTATTTTGGTGTTTATGGTTGGTTATACATGTTGCTATGACTGTTTGGTATGCTTTGTGATTGATTAGAACAGTTAGAATAGTCGAATACGCTGTCGTATGGCCTAAAACGGTCGTAGGAAGAGTTGCAGGAATTTGACCCGGACCGGATCGGATCGCCCCTACCCGAACCGACCCGATCGTGAGGAATGGTCACGAACCGCACACCCCGATCGTGAGGAATGATCACTAACGCACACCCCGACCGTGAGGGATGATCACGAACTCCGCACCCTGATCGTGAGGATGATCACAAACCCCACACCCCGATCATGAGGAATGATCACGAACCCCACACTCTGACCGTGAGGGATGATCACGTACCCCACACCCCGATTGTGAGAATGATCATGAACCCCACACCTCGACCATGAGGAATAGGGCGAACCCTAGGATGGCGAGCCGTGAACCGCGACCTGAAGCTTGGAGCCATGATCATGAGTCATGAACCGAACGACCAAGATGAAGGCCATGAACCGGGAGAAAGGCCACGAACCAAGCTCACCATCACGACCAGGGTATGAGTCACGAGTGGACCCCATGACCAATGAGCAGGACCCACAAGCCATGCGAGTCACTAACCCATGCATATCTGAACTGAAGTTTGGACATGAATGGAAGCTTGGAGCTATGAACCGAACCAAATGGAGATCGAACGAGAATGACGACCAAAACCCAAGATGCAAAGGTAGTCCAAGTGAGAAGTTATAGCTCAGGATCCAAATGGGAACCAATGAGTTAACTTCATGATTGGGCTTTGATGTGGCACGTGCGCAAAGGGGTTATCGATACCTATAATTTTGGTTCACCATGAGAGACGGATTAGGGGGTTGTATTGATAGTTTTACGGGGTTGGACTCCATCATGGCCCAAAGGATTAGGTGAATAGAGTAATGGGTATCGTATGCTTTAAGCACTGAGTGAGAGATGTGAGGATGGTTGCTATGCTTGATTTGTTTGCTATCTCTATGACATGCATACCCCCTCCCCCGTATTCTTTCACCACATGCTAGTGTTACCTTAGAGTATTGTACATCTTGTTGTGTTGACTCTTTGGTTGCAGGTCCAAGTTCAGGTATGATTGGATTATACCTGTTATTGTTCTGTTTTGTTGTTTATCGCTCATACCAGACTTTTGTCTGACCCAGACTTTTATGTCTCTTCTAATTACTCTGGGTGCTCCTAAACGAGCAGACTGGAGACATGTCAGGTGGATATGCACGAGTAAATGTCCGAAGACGAGCAAGAGGCTTACACGTACCATTTATACATATATTCTCTCTGTGTCACTGCTAGTCACTACTTTGGGCATTAGTAGTGTACCGTTCTTATTTTGCTTTAGAGACAGTTTTTAAAGGTTGTAATAATGATGATGTGGAAAATAAGCTGTATTTTGGATTTTCCGCTGCTACGATGGTTTAGTTTTCAGCTTATGCACCGTCTCACCTGTTTTATGTCAAAGTTATGTTATTATTATATTTTATCCCATGCGCTGTGGGACATTCTACAGGTCCCTTGTTAGTTCAAATTCATTTCTTTTCCTTTCTTTGGCGACCGTCCTGTGCTAGTTGGGCATTGGCACAACACACTTTCATTGGAAATGTCGACTGGTGCGGGGCGGGCCGTCACAGCGACGGTGAGGAGAGTTCCAACTCGTATCTTAGGGACAGAAGTCAAAAAGCTATGCAACCGTGAAGTCCAGCTTGTTAAAGTTCAATGGAGTGACGCTGAAGAAGACGCAACTTTGGAGACTGAGGACAAGATACGCGCAGCCTACCCTTTTCTTTTTGAGGGTACATCCTTTGATCTTTTTTTTCATAAGTTTATGCATACTTGTATCTATCTCTTAAGTATATCTCCTCGGTCCTATCCTTGATCTGTAGGTAGAAAACCAGTGAATGTAAACATGTATTTAAAACATGTTATGATTGATGGTTGCAAGTGGTTGCTCGTGGATGCATATACACACACATTAGGTACTAGATCGGTTCAGTCACTTTCATATTGCATATGCATATATGTATTTGTATATGGATTGAAATTTGATGTGTTGTCATATGGATATTGCACTTGTATGAATGATTGTGCACTCATGTAGAAGTTATAAAGTACGATTATAAATAATTGCATACATAATGGATTCATAGCACTATCATGATTTGCATTAAAGAGGTCAACTGAATCAGTAGACCGTCTGATTTTGCATTAGATAAGGACATTTGCATATGTTCATGAAAAGCATTAGCTACCTTTTAAGGACAATGGATGCCTGTGATTGAATGGTTGAGTAGATGGATGTTGGATGGTAGGATATACATTCTTCTTGACTTGAAGATTTCGGGGACGAAATCCTTTAAGGAGAGGAGAATGTAACACCCTGTATTTTCTATGAACATTAAAGTAACGATTAAAGAATACTTAATTTTAAAAGTGGAAATTAGGGGAAATGGGTTTCGCCATTGCGTTCGTCTCGGAATTCTTCTTGGGATAGATTCCGAGTTTGCGTGAATCGGACTACGTATGAAGAAGTTATGGAGTTCAGAAGATTTCAAGTTTAAACGGAAATTAAAAATAAATAACAATTAAATCAAAAAGCAGTTCGAAATTCAAAAATTCCGAGAATCAGCTGGGCGGGAAAATTCCCGCCCATAGGGGTCGACTCCCCCCATGGGGGGTCGACATAGGTGTCGACCCCCAAGAGGGGTGTCGACTGGGGTGTTGACCCCCTCAGCCAGATCTGGGCTGTTTTGTCCACTGACGTTTTTCTGAGTCATTAGGCATATGTGGCGACTTCCAGTTGGCTCTGTTTGGTCTGGATGGCTTTGATTACTTCTAGGTTGATCTAACGGCTCTCATTAATCTAAACTTCTATATAAGCAACCCCAACCCTCAACCCTAAAACCACATAACCTTTCTCTCTGAAGCCGTCATGTTGTCCCTGGACAAACTAGCATAGCCTTCATTTTTCTCTAAAGTAGAAATCAAGTTAAAAAGCCCCTAATCAAGTCCAAACTAGAGAATCAATAGTCTACACCAAAGGATAGCTTTTCAGTTTCAGAAATCAGATCCTAGAAAACAAGATTTGTTCTTTTGTTTGTAAGTTTAGTTATTCTTTAGATTTGAACAAATAAAATTCATGACTTTTAATGAAGCGAAACTAGAACTGTGCCTAGTTGTAAGATAATCGTATTCTGATTCGGGTTTATCCCTGTGGCAATTCTGAAATTACCTATGCCTGCGTGACTATTATGATTGATACAACCTATCATGTCGTATATTAATTTGGTGATGAACCTATCATGCTATATATTAATTTGGTGATGAACCTATCATGTTGTATATTAATTTGGTGATGAACCTATCATGTTGAATATCTATTTGGTGATGAACCTATCATATTGTATATAAATTTGGTGATTCTTTTATGATATGTTATATGCAAGACCATAAGCTAAGTCATGTCCATATATGCTTATATGTCTGGATCTACAAGCCTAGATGTTTAGATCTATGTTAATTTGGTCCAACTCAAATGCAAGTTCACACTTACATGCTTAATTAAATTTGTGTAGTACTATGCCAAATTTATATCACACATGCTTAGTTGATCTATACTATTTTATGTCGTTGGAACGTTACATATCCCTTTGCTTTTCCCTTTTTGTTTATGAGTTAGGCTAATTTGCAAGCCTAACGCTCTATGTAATTTATGCGAACGAATAACGCGGGATACGTTGGGAAAAATATTAAATTAATGCTATTAGGTAGGCTCATAATCATGTAAATGATTAATGGCATGAAATGGTATAATTTGTATACCTAAGAATTTTGGACATAATTTAGAGGGTAAATGGGAAATGACTTGAGTTGACAATATTGGCGGATAATTTACATATAAACATAAATGGTAAATATGTAAATTAATTAAAAGATGAATATGCCTAATCCGAGGTTAGATTAAGTTACGGTGTAAGACTGCCCGGAACCGCCCGGCACATCCAGCAACCGTAACAATACAGATCTAATTTGAGAGGTTAGCGCATTAAGCCCAAAAACCCGAGGTTAGATTTAGTTGCGGTGAAAGACTGCCAAGAACCGCCGGGCACATCCAGCGACCGCAACAATATATATCTAATGTTAGTGATGGGTGCTTAGGCAGGCTAAGAATGATAGGGTTAAGTAAATTAAGGCAACACTTAACCAATACAACACATTAACTAAACTTATGGGTGGGGGTTAGGTTAATTTGAGAACACTTAACCATTTTAACATGTTGATTAGGAAACCCTAGTAATGGGGACTCATTTCAGCAGTAACCAACATAGATGTATCATGGTACCCTGAACTAGGCAGAGTGGGGCACGATTACTGGGCTGATTATAAGCGGTCAGAATAACGGTGGGTGGTGCAGCAGTGTAGGTTCCGATGGAGTATGGGCTTGCACATACTCCGGCATGGACAAATCAGGCAATGGGCATAAGTAGTATACACTGTGCATCTTGAATTTGTGTCGGGTTGCCACCATAGGAATTGATACACCCCATGGTGGGACCAGCACAGGTATCTACAATCAAGCGGGGCCGAATGACACAAGTCATAAATGCATGCAAGTAGAAGCCAATGGATAAAGGGGGTCATTTTATCATGAACACATGGTGCTAGTTGAAAACACTTGTTAGTAGGTGCAGAGAAATAGAAATGAGTGCGATAGTATATTCAGTTTATCTTGCCTTATTTACTATTATCTTATTTCTAGGGTATTGTCTTAGGTTCAGTTTATTCATGTCATAATCCTTTTACCTGTTTACATGCTAAATAATCACTGGACTTACCAGGCTTATGTATGACCCATTTTCTTTCATCTTCTTGTCTTCTGTTCCCCCAGGTCCGCAAGGAGGGAATACTTCAACTTAGTCCAGACCTTTTCCAGCTTGAAGAGAGTAGACGTATTGCTTGGATTCTCTTCTCCTGGGCTACGGCTGTGGTTACACTCTTAATTGGGGATTTATGCTGCTTTATTATTGTTTATGCTTCTTTATTTTTTAGTCAAGACAGAGGCTTTATTGTAATGATTTGGAAGTTGGTTTTTAAGACAGTTGTTGTAATATTTTGAGTGGACCACGTGCTTGTAAAATAAAATTCAGTTTTTCCGATGTTTATATATTTGTCTTGTAAATTGTAACAACCCGTATTTCTGATAACATGTTAGAACATAAATCGAGGCAGAATTTAATTTATAAATCTGAATCAAGGGAAACGGGCTATGCCATTGCGTTCGTCTCGGAAAAATACGCGAAATAGAGTCCGAGTTTTCGAAAATCGGAGTCCGTATGACCCGATTAAGGCCCAACGAAGTTTTCAGAAAATATCAAAGTAAAAACAGATTTCGAATTCAAGTTTGAAATTGAAAATTAGGGTCATATTGGGCCAGGCGGGAAAATTCCCGCCAGAGCACCCAAGTCGACAGCCCTGTCGACTTGGGAGTCGACTTGGTTGGACCCAAGTCGACAGCCCTGTCGACTTGGCTGTCGACTTGGTCCAGCCGGGCTGTTTAGCCTGGTGCACCATCTTGGGTTTGTGTTGAGCTTGGGGGCCAGATTCGGTTTTAAGGGCTGAGATTGGAACTAGGGTTTAATCCTAAGGTTGAAACTAGTCCTAATCTCTATAAATAAGACCCTAACCTACCCTAAATCATCATTATTCATTCTAGCAACTAAACTATGGCAAAATCAATCCTCTCATGGCCTCCACTCTCTTCATAAAATTCCTAAATAAATTTCTAAGTGATTTTCCATGCATACAAGTGTTTTCAAACTTGTATGAGCATCATTAGCTTGCATTCAAGTCAAGTTTCTATATTTGCATCATAAAGAAAGAGTTTTGATCATTTTGGCTCAAGGGTTTTTATGTTAGAGCTTGCATTTTGGGTCTATTTGATTGCATAAGGGCTTTCTTATATTTGCTATACTCATTTGAGTCCTCATAAGCATTGTAAGCCCTATTCTACTTTCATACTTAAACTCTAAAGTTAAATGTATGATATGCAAGTTTGATATGTTATGATATGCAAGTTTATGATGTTATGTTATGCAAGTATGCCATGTTATGATATGCAAGTTTATGATGTTATGTTATGCAAGTATGCCATGTTATGCTATGCAAGTTTGATATGCAAGTTTGTCATATGATATGCAAGTTATGCTATGCAAGTTTGATATGCAAGTTTGTCATATGATATACAAGTTATGTTATGCAAGTTTGATATGCAAGTTTGTCATATGATATGCAAGTTATGTTATGCAAGTTTGGGTTGATCCTTTTGTTCATGTTATCATGTTATGCAAGCTTATCTTGGGTTTTATGAGCTTAAAGTTTCAAGCTTTATACTAAAGGTTGCATTTTTGCAACATGTAAGTTATCATATCCCATATGATAACTTGCATGTGAGGCTAAATGCGAACTTATGGCCATTCCTACATGTCATTTAGCACCATGTATCACCAATATGCCAAGTTTGGTTTTATGCATGCTTTTGAGGCCTAAAAATGTAATATGCAAGTATATGAACATATGTACATTTCATATGTCACCATGTTAAACTTGTGGCTTCAACACCTTTATGTCATGATTATGCCAAGTCTCCTCTTTCTATCCTTTATGCGCTATTGCGATATGTAAGCGATGGGATTGCGCTTGGGGTTGGGTAAACTTAAAAGGCATAAAAACATAAGCTTGGGAATTTACCTATTAAGTTAGGTCTACCCATTGGGAATTCACCTATTAAGTTAGGTCTACCCAATTGCTTGAAAACTTGTAATGTGTTTTGGAAACACGATGGACATGACACTTAGAAAATATAAGTGTGACCAACTCGAGGTTGGGTTGAGTTTGTAGCGTAAACCTACCCGGAACCGACCGGCTTAACTAGTTGCTACAAACAATAGGACCCAATGTGAGAAGTTGGTCATGTTGTACCTTGAACCCGAGGTTAGACCAAGTTTTGGTGTAAAGCTATCCGGACCCGCCCGGCTTAACTAGTAACCACAACGAGGTCTAATGTGAGAGGTTAAGGTGCATTAAATTAATTAATGTTACATGATAAGGTTAAGTAAATTTGGTTTATGACACTTAACCAATTTGACATGAATGGGTAGGTTAAGTGGAACCGGGCCTGATTTCTTAATGACACTTAACCGTAAAATACGACTAGTGGTTAGGGTTAAATTAACCTACACTTAACCAATCTGAACTCGGTAATTTACGGGGTTAAGTTGAACTATACTTAACCAATCCTACTCAGTAATTTGATAAGGCTGAGAACTGATTTGATACCTGGTCTGGATAAACTAACTTGATTGATAAATTAAACGAACCTGTTTTGCGGATCTGTAGGACCCACACTAAGTTAGGCAAGTTTGTAAATCTGTTATCTGATCCATTAGTCTGAAAACTAATCGTCAGAACTTAGTATGTCTGAACTTTGTTAATAAGTTAATCTGAATCTGATAGTCTGGGGACACAAGGGGGAAATACTTGTGTCATTTGTTGTTTGGGACCCATATTAGTCAGTAACCCTTTCTGGTATCAAAACTTTGACCCAACTATAGGTAGGGTCTGGGCACGCTTACTGAACTAATTATAAGTGGTTCATTCTGATAATGGCGATGGGTGTTGATGGTGCGTTCCAACCGGGTCATGTGCGTGCATGGATCCCGGTCTGCCTCTGAGGATGTAAGACGTCGTGACATCTGTAAATATGCCTGTGCCAATTGGTTGCCACTTTAGGGAGTGATACACCCTATCGTAGGGCCGACACAGGGTATTTATGTATTAGGGAGCCGATCGCTTGGGTAGGATTTAGGGTACACTTAGCTCTGTCTGATTCTGTTGGTACCGTCTGTTTTGTTGGGTGGCAACACCCGTCTGTTTCTGCGTGGTACCGTTCTGTTAGGGTGGTAAAGGCCCATTATTGTTAGCATTCCATTTCTGTACTTTATCCGTTGGGGTGGTAAAGGCCCATTATCGTTAGCATTCTGTTTCTGTACTTTATCCGCTGGGGTGGTAAAGGCCCATTATTGTTAGCATTCCGTTTCTGTACTTTATCCGCTGGGGTGGTAAAGGCCCATTATTGTTAGCATTCCGTTTCTGTACTTTATCCGCTGGGGTGGTAAAGGCCCATTATTGTTAGCATTCTGTTTCTGTACTTTATCTGTTAGGATGGTAAAAGCCCATTTTTTCCAAACTCTATTTCCGTATGGACCATTCTGTTCCGTTCTGTTTCGATGTGAACATTGGGGTAACACCTAATCCTGTTATACTAGAATTGGTACCAAGAAGTTGGATCTTGGTTTGAGTCAAACACCTGATACTGTGCCAAGTTTAGGCCAAGGGATGAATTCTTGATTATACATGACATGTTAGAATGCTGGTACACCTGTGGTGAAAAACCCTAAACCTGATTATGCGATGACACCTTTATCTACCTTGTTAGTTAATCATCATGCTAGTATGTGGTTATCCTTATGATCATCCCTGCTTCTCATGCCAGTTAACTTTATCAGTTTACATTGATTGTAGTAGGGCTTACTCAGTCTTTTTGACTGACCTATTTTCTTTCGCCTCTTTTCTTCCGTTCCCCCCCCCCCAGGTTCTCAGGGAGGGAATATTGGAGCTTAGCTTGGATTTCTGATCGCTTGCTTGTGGGATTTAGCTCATGTACGGTCTTGACATGAAGCTAGCTATGGTTATCACTTATTTTGGGGATAGTACTTATGTATTTCAGTTTTCAGTGATGTTGTTTTTATCTAGACTTGTGTATTTGGAAAGTTAACATTATGATGTACCAGACTTGTTTTGAAATAGTTTGAAATCTTCCACTGTTTTACTTATCTTATTTACTCTGTTTACATATATACATATGTTCTTGTTCTGCCTTGATATATCATTATGCATGTTTACCTGATTCAAACGCCCCTCCAAAGTCAGAGTGCTTGCAAGAGTCACCCTGGCGGAGGTGGGGTGTTACATAAATTACCTGTACCTTTTACCTATAATGCTCCACCAAAGTTAATGCATTCCCTTTGTGAGTGACCTTAACGGAGGTGGGGGTGTTTACAAGGCTAAGCCCAACTTGTGATAGAAGTTTGCCCAGAACCGCCCAACAAATCCAGCATCCACAAGTGGTCGGCTTAATGTGAGAGGTCTAGTGCATAAACATATATATATATATATAAGGATAGAAATAAATGGCACTAATTGTGATGAATGGAAATGAATAAAAGTTACAATAGTAAAAGTCATGTAATGAACGGGGAATGGTAATAAACTATTATAAATAAACCTGAAGGGGAAAAGGAAAGATAATAGGTAGGCTTGTCCTAGGGACAAGTGGAAATTTTAATTTAGTTTATAATAAACAATAGGGGGAATGTGATAACTTATGAAATGCAATAAGTTGTACTTAATTATAAATTAAGTAATATGTGAACTTGAGAATCTGAAATCTGGTGATAAGAATAATATGTTGAAGACTTGTCCTAGGGACATGTGGATATTATAACACAAGTTATAATAAATGAAAAAGGAGACCTATTAGTAGACCTTGGTTAAGATAACTAAGTTAATAAGTAAACAAATACAAGTTGTAATAATAGTGTAAGATGGAATTATGATTAAATAAGAAAGAACAAGATGAAATAAGTTATATTTAATCATAAATAACAAGTGACATGTTGAACAGAAAACATGTGAATTGAGATATACTTAATTATATATTAAGTAAAACATATTACTGTAACTAGAGAATCAGACAATGAACAATATAAAGAGATTATAGATTATTGACCTTGGATTACAATATAGAGAATAACATGTTATGGGCTTATTAATGAACGTAAAAGGGTTAAGCTTTGTAACCAAAATTAATAAGCAAGAGGGAAAGAACTTGGTAACTTGAATACTAAATATAGTTGGAAATAAACAAGTTAACTGGCACCCTGATGAGGAAGAGCAAGCGCGTAATTAAATGATTAGATATAGGGTCTAATAACACGTTAACCTGAGGTGCATGGACCAGTCCGTACGTTTGAGGGTAAATAACCCAGCGGGGTAGATCATCGTGGTGTCATGAGACACAAAGGGAGCGCTCGTCCATCTGATTATTCTTCCTGTTATGCCTGCTGTTCTGTTGATATTCTACTGGCTCTGAAGAACTAGAAGAGGAAGCATGCGACTTCCTGGGACGTAGAGGGTACTCCTGGTAATCCTCTGTGTTCTGACAACATTTGACTGTGCTCATAGAGGTTAGGTCTGCGCGTTTCTACCCGGTGAGTTTGCCTTGATTGCCACGATAGTGGGCAATCAAAAGACTGTAGGGTGGCATGGGTGATTCGACGATCCAAGTTGCCTTGTGACTAGGCTGGGTTACGACCACTCTTCCGTACTGACAGGTCTAACCATTTGTTGATAGCAAGACGTCGGGTACCTACCATCGACAGTCAGCATGATACATGATGCGCGATGCTGAAAGACGGAGAGCTAAACCAAAATACCATAGTCCATTTGCTATCACGGATATGGGTAAGGGATAGGCCAATTAGGATATGTTGTTTGTTGTTTGCTCCTAGGTCAGGTCACTAATTCTTAATCACGTTCGTCTTTCACTAGTTGAGGGAGGAGTCAGGTGGGACCATAGCCACTGAAAATGCAGACCTTAGCATCTGTGTATACAGATATCTGAAAAGCTCCCGATCGAGTTCTGTTTTTCTTGTACATCCCTGTAACGGCCCGCAGATCCACACTATCTGAGTTGACTAATAACACCACACATACAACCCAAACTGCACAGAAATACGAATCATTATTAGAAAGAAGTTAGAGGATAAGAAATAGAAAGAAAGAAATGTTAGAATGGAAGAAAACAAAGAAGACAAGTCTCACAGCAGAACGAATAAAATAAATAATATAACATAACTTTTGAAATACAAATCAGTAACTTTATATACATACCATTATCAGAGCACAACAGTTATTCCCGGAACAGTTATAAACACCTGTTTCCAAATACCACATAGTACACAGTGGAAATATGATAGTCTATAACTAACAGGTGAAGCCTCCTGCTTCAAGCTCCTCCAAGTGAATCTGTAAAATCCTGACTACTTGACTGCCCATACAAATATGGGCACCCAAAAGTTTAGGGAGAACAAAACAAAATAAACTTTGGGTCAGTCATGGGACTGGTGTGAGTAAACTCCAACCAATTGTTTAACTTTCAAAATCCTTTCGAAAGAAATGATGATCGTAAGACCGATCCACACATAAACACGGATGGTTTTTACCTTACAATAACCCAAAACACTTTGATACAAAAATCCAGTGATATTATAATAATGTCTAAATTAAATAAATAACAATCTAGAGGAACGCTTGCATCTCACGCTCCATATATAATATAAAATCAAAAACCGCATGGCGCTTATTGGAGATTGGGTTCCGACTATGACAAGGTATGGAACCACCATCCGATAGTGTATCTCTAGAGAGGAATACACTGGGTTCAACAAGAACATCTTGCAACCCGGCCCACGCATGACCGACCACTCATTTCACTTGAGTTTATCGAATGTATATCACCAACGGTTGGGATCAGCAACCGTTTCCCGAATGGGACAGCATCGAATAGATTAAATAATGAAATGAATATCTCTAGATAGGTGATTATACACCCTAATGGGAGCGACCCACATAGCCATGCTGCCTGCCCGATTTTTGTCATTTCCCGGTTGTTGAGGCCTGAGGCTATGATTACTTATCATTCATTGATAGCACAATCACTTTGAATGCCACATTGTCAGATCCGTTAATCACTAATTGATATGCAAAAATACATTCTGGATATTATACTAAGACAATAAATTCTCCGCCACCATATATATTTATACAGAACAACATATGCAATCACTGGAAATACTCTGTCAGACACTCGTCCATATACGTTCGCTCTGGGATTGAACGAAACCGAAGGCACACTTTCTAATAATAGAAAATGTCCTTGCACTTTACTCCGTCTTTGATTATCTTCATATAATCTGATTCGCAATGCTACTGCCAATACGGAGTGGTTCTCGGATAATAGTCTAACCGGTCTCTCCTCATTGACAACGATATTGGCAAACACTTTGATAGTCGGTTATTTAACTATCGAAGAAAAACAAACATTCATTCAAAGCATCAAACAAATCGCTGGGCCTTTTAATTAATATTTCATTAATTAAAACACTTCTCCATTTCATTATACATATTTGTTAACCAAATATTTTCAATAATCATCTTGGTCTCTTACGCTGTTTGGAAACATTCCCAAATTTCGCCATCTTTTATTTTCTATACTTAGAAAATATTTTCTATTTATAATTGGAGAACATTCAAATTACTTATCTCTTTCACACCCGTTCATTTCTACACTCAGGAAATATTTATTTATTATATTTCCGAAATTCCACTTCCTTGGGTTAAAACGAATGTTGTGTAAAACATCGTTACAAAAACCCAAAATACTACATTCGACTAACTCTTATTCAAACATTTTTCTTCAAGACTGGATCTTGCTATTTATCGGTCAAAAATGAAATCAATCAAGTTGGGGTATAACTACCTTTCAGACCTTGACTGAAAACATCATTAACTTCAAAACAGACAAAATCACTTACCTCGAATAATCCACATCATATAAAGCCAATTATTCATTTTTAAATCCATATAAGTTTCTCTTTCTATTACCAGACTATCGATTTCCTTTTTGTTTATAATATTCTATTTTAAATTCGCTTCCTTATCGAATTCAATATATATTGATATATTGATTTTCTAATTATCCAATTTTCTTTAAAATATTCTAACTCCTTAAATTTATGGAAAATTTCGCCATAACCTCCTTTGTACCGGTCAATAGTTCAAACCTCAACTCGCCTCTCTAGGCACTTTCCATTCAAAATGAAAATCAAAAAGCCAAGTGGCTTGCCGATTCGGCGCATAAAAACTCATATGGGAATTAAACGTGTACCTTTTGGTCGGGCATTTCAATTTAAATCTCTTCTTGTACTTCATTCCAAACCTGCTTAACACATATCCCAATATTCCCATTTGGTTTTAACTCAATCCATCCGTCTTAACCTAATTTGCTAATTAGCTATTTTGCCTATTCCACTTCTTTGTTTGAACATAAAATGTTCAAATAAAATATTACTTTCTTATAACAAATTGAATTCCATTTTCAATTCAACTTTCCTTTTTGATTTCGAATATAAATTTTCAAATCGAATTCACTTATTCAATGCCCAATTTCAATTTAAAATCTCATTAACTAATTATTATTCAAATTAGCTAATTCTATTCAATCCATTACTCTACTTGAAAACTATTACTCCACTTGAGTTCACATATATTTTTCAACTCAAATCTGAAATTTTCTAAATAGGAAATTCAGATTTTATTCGCTTAAAATCCTTTTATAAATTAAATAAACCGTTATGGTTTTTAAATGGTTATGGCGCTGTTTTTCTAAAAATTTGATTTTGACATAACTCAAAATATATACGACGAAATTCAGAGTTTTCTCTTCCATTAGAAAACTATTATCTAATTGGTCCTGACGGTTCTTGTTTTAAAGAATTCCGACTTAAATTGAGTTCTATAAACTCAATTGAAGTTCGAAACGCCAATTTACGAACTGTCGCGCTGCGACGAGCTCATTTTAATTATATATATAAAAACGTTTAAACTTCGTTTATATATAAATTCTAATTCCATTATAGTACACTTTAATATATTTTAAACCAATTTTCCAAATTCAACTTAATATTTTTGATTATCTATAATTGTCAATTTTCCCTTACTAGGTAATAAATTTATTTATCATTCAATCTTCCATATTTAATTCCAATTCCTTTTATAAATAAATTATGTATAAAATTCGATATAATCGAATTTCAATTATAAACCCGTTGAATTTTTCCCAATTCAACTTATATTCCGAATTCCGAAATATAATTAATCGTTTTGTTTCAAAACACTTCCCAACTTACTTTTAAATTCCTATTTGAATTTAAATGGTTCAAATTATCCAAATGATAATTTATTTTACCAAATTTATAACACTATTTATAAATTCAACTTCCTTGTTTCATATATTTAAACAAGTTCCCTTTTCAAATTTCTATTTGAAACTCCATCCCTTTGATATTCCGAATTGCGGAATAAAAACAGTTGCTCCCTTTCAAATGATTTCTCATTCTATTTTTAAATTCATATTTGAATCTAAATATTCAAATTATCAAATGATAATTTTCCCACTACATTTATAAACCCCGTTTATAAATTCCTTTCAATTCACTTATCCAATGAAAATCAGTCCATTTTATTTATAAACACTATTTATAATTTTACTTCAATTTCCTATATTATTTAATTTATAAACATCGTTTATAAATTAAATACTTGTTTTATTTATTCGAAACAAGTTAATATCCTTTAGCTCATTCGAAATTCAAATTCTATTTTTGAAAAATAGATTTTTCCATTTCAAATCTCGAAATATCCTTTTTACGATATTTTTATACATCAACA
Organism: Allium sativum; assembly: GCA_030737875.1. NCBI lineage: Eukaryota > Viridiplantae > Streptophyta > Magnoliopsida > Asparagales > Amaryllidaceae > Allium > Allium sativum. Next base: position 544,246,189 of record CM060920.1, on the reverse strand, counting down.
TTTTGGGCCCAGTGATATTCAACCAATCAAAAAACACACAATTATCAACCATGGGTTTTCTAAAACATCATATATGATAATATATATGAAACAAACAAACAATAATATTTTTGAGGAATCCAGTTGGATCCCTCCAACCTGTTTTCCTGCATCCACAGACGTTAGTCAACTAAATAATACCCATCCTGCTTCGGGGTAGGATATCGCGGTATAGAAGGTCATCCACTATCATAGCGTGGGTTTATAGGGTCATCCGCTAATGATACTGCCGGCATCCGCTAATGGTACTGCGGGAATCCAACCACCAATATATATATATATATATATATATATAATAACCACAAACACCACTCCTAAATAACTAATATATATATTTAATAGCCACACCGATAAACGATAAATAAATGCATCCAAGCAACTAACAATTTATTTTAACGACAAAATAATTTTAAATAAATTTCAAAGTGAGAATTACTCACCTTGTATTTTTTTCTCAGTCTATTCCGATTTCCATTTTAAATTCCCGATTAGGTATCCTGCAGCTACGGTTTACCCGACTGATTCCGTTCGATAAAATCTTATATAATTTAATATGACATTCATTATGAACAATTAATTAAAATTAAAGATTTAATTACTAATTAAAAAAATACCTTTTAAATCCTCCTTTTTAAACATTGTCGTCTTCTTCCTCCATGCTACAAATAAATTGAATCTACTTGTGCCATGATAACTTCACCTATACCATTTACTACTCTCCAACTTTTTGCCAGACATTTGCCACAAAAATCGAAATAAATTAGACAATACAAAATCATTCTACTGGATGCACATCAATCCACCAAATCCATCAATACACCACACCATCTCAACTTCACCCTACTGAAACCCAGGCATGCACACCCTCCAACAGGTCACGGCAATCTCCTTTGGTGCCTACAGTAGGATCTTTGATCCCTTATCACCCACATCACGTCGTACTACTCAGAACCCATCGCCAAAATCAAAATTTCCTTAGGTCTTCGCAACTTCACCATCGAACCTCGTTCAACCACTGCTAACACTAATGCTCGACCCAACAACAAATTTCCGAACTCCCAAACACCACGATGATAAACTCGCGAACCCCCAAATTCAATCACCGGGACCCTCGCGATAAACCCTAGCTCACTATTTCAAAGTCGAAACCAAGAACAGCTATCGCACCTCATGAAAAATACCTAATCCGATACTGTGCACCAACGTCGAGGCCTGTAGCAAGCACCGCACCTTTCAATGAACTTCGAGAAACCAAATTTGGGATTTCAGAATTCGCGATTTCCCTTTTTATTGTATGCATCGACTTTGAAGCAAAAGACGAGATATGGAAGGGAATCGATTTCGGGTTTCTGAAGAATAGAGGAAGGATCGGAACTTCTCCAGTTCGATTTTAATTTTAGCTGAGATTGGAAATGAATAAATAGAAGAGGAGAATAAATAAAAGGAAAAGGGTCATCGCAGTATTTAATTTGATGCTAGAAGTGGAGTGAAAACAAGAAAGAGGATCCACATTTTCATTCTGTTTGAATAGGAAAAAAGAAACAAAGAAGAAGGTCGCGATTGTGTAGACGATGTATATTTAGGTATTAAGGAATAGGGGAGTATAAGTAGGTCTGCTGTAGGATTTTGAAAATATTTAGATAGATTTTGATTTGATTTGATATAAAGAGATTTTTATTTCTTTTTGAACGGATTCTGATTTGTTCTTCGATTTGATCTCGTATTTAATATGATTCGATATAAAGCGATTTTTATTCTTTTTATATGGATATCGATTTGATTTCAAACCTATCCACAATCAAACATCTCAGGGTCCATTAATTTAAATCACGAACCATTATTTTAGCGTATAGACCAACATTTAAATGTAATAACGCTATTCTGAATTGAACAGTATATATTCTGAAATTTAATTTGAACATATATACCATATTGAATTAATATAATATAATTTAAATTCAAAACAAATCATTTTCTAGATAATAAATTATTATTATCGTTTTTAATTCAAATAAAATTCATATAAATCATTTTGATTCCAGTTTAAATTTTGAATTCAATTAAATTCAGATTCTCGTATTATTATAATTATTTCAGATTAAATAATTATATATATATATATTCAAAATAAAATCATATATTGATTTATATTATCAATCACAATATTTAAAACCATATTAAATATTTAAACTAAATTGTTTGAAAATCTGGGCCGTTACAAGCCCTGCCACGGGACTCGGTGCACAATAGAGGATATGTGTTTTTAAGGCATCGAGTATGATTGACGATACGTACATGGGAAAGTCTAGATACATGCATGTCTTCTCTGGGTGGTGTATCATAGACTCTAGGGCACTACTCTATGATGGAATCTGATTCGATCGAAGGCGGCAGTCCGTACGCTTGCGTAGCATAACGATGACAGATCTATGCGAAACGTAGCGTTGTTATATAGATATCCATACGTCGCTCTGACGTAGGATGAGGGACTGCGTATATTTTTATAACGTTACGGCGGAGACCGTGCAAGTGGGGTACTACGGGGCGTACCTTAATATTGGGGATATCTACATATATACTGTATTATGTTAATCCATTGGGAAGTAGATGGGTATAACGTGTGTGTAGTCCTTGAGTGTTGTTAACCCAAGTAACTTAATAAACAAGAAAATGTAACTGAATGGTATATGTGGTGTTACCCAAAATGTGTAGTTTAAATCCAGTCACCATAATTTGTGCTTTGACCCCCTCCTCATAACATACTCACAGGTTAGATTTGTTACAGAGATATGATAACTCTGGATACTAGTTAGGCAGTATTTTTATCTGGGTAAGGCTATATTTTGATTATATTATATTTTATCCATTCCGCTGTAAGATGCTTTCTGAGCTCTGATATACTTTATATCTCTGTCTTTTCTGCAGGATACCAGAGCAACCAGCACGAGTTTCGATAGATTAGAATTTTGAAAAAAAATCTGTCTGTCGGAATTCGGGTTGTTAAACTCGGCAAAGATACACTTGGATTCAGATCGGCTAGATGGCTTCAACTTCAAATCGGCTAAGGGCTTTAAATCCTGGTGGGCATAAAATGGAATGAGTTCGGCTCGAAATGATAGTGGATCGATGGAATCTAAGGGGATTGATCCGGATTGGTGTGCCAAGCACACCGATCCAGATTGGGTCGGGTAACCTCTAAGGGTTAGGGATGTGGCGTTACTTCTAGAGTCTGATGGTAAAGCGTGGATCAGAGTTCGTGGCATGGAAAATCGTACGATAAACTACTCCGATGGAGATTCCTTCTTCTTAAAGAGAAACTCCAAAATGAATAGCTTTACTCCTAGATGCAATGTAAGTCAAAGAGGATGATTACAAGAGAAGGATATGGGCGTGTGACTGGGATTAGACGATAAGAATGGTTGTCTACGACTAGTCTCAACCAAGAAGCTTACAAGTTGGGAACCGTAGAAGTAATCTCTCAGATAAACATTGCTGCGTCTAATGTATGCAATTGGATCATCGATGTGTAAAGCTTACACATGCACTCGAAAGAAGGGGTAGTGATTGTGTAGTTCACATGGACCAAGTTTAAGTCCTTTTATCCAAGTTTGGGAGATCGATTTCAAGTTCGGAAAGCTAGTAACACAAACTTGGACAGGTCCTTATCCTAGGGTATACCAGATGGTGTGACCTAGTTCCTAGCCCACTAAGTGGCATTGATTTGGGTTCCATGCGGCCCAAGCATTATCGTATATCCAAGGCGTTGAGTAAGCGAAAGTGAGGTTAGATGGTAATTATTTATGTTCGCTTGACACTATACCATCACGTACAAAACTATTAACGCTTGGTGGCATGATCACCTTAGATTAAGGTACGTTGTTGCATGGGGTAACTATTTGGGTGTAGGGATAGGTCAAGTATGACCCTTTATACCTATTGTGTTATCTTACTAGTATTTGAGATTATTGTTGCTCACAACAGACTTTGTCTATAAAGGCAGACTATAAATAGGTTAGGTGTATATGGGTTACGGGTCAGAAGGCATGCTGAAGGCACTATACCAGAAAAAACCTTTGGTAACGTTTTAATGAACGTTAGTACATGTACCGCAACTAAAAGTCCGAATTTTTTGGTTGCGTTTTCATAAACGCTACCATATGGTTAACATTGTTGTGTTTTCCAAACGCTGCCAAAGGTCTATACATGGGTCTTTTTTTCTTTTCTGTAGCGTTTATTTTATGCAACTATAAACTTTTTGTTGCATTTATTCTATGCCTAAAAACTCATATGGTTCGCATAGTTGCATTTTTCAAATGCTACTAAAGGTCTATATGTAGGTCATTTTTTTGTAGCATTTATTTTGTACCACTTAAAATTCAGGTGATATGTTTCATTTGTTTGTGAAGCGTTTCTAAAATGCTACTAAAACGTATTGATTGTGTTGTAACATATTTAAACGCTACTATATATTATTAATGGGTTATATTATTTCCATCAACTAGTTATACAATATTCATATTAAAATTATCAACGATCATATAATTTTTTTATTTAAAACAATCAATCCTATAATCATCATATTCAAATAACTGAAAACACATTAGTCACATAAGTATTTTCCATAACCATTTAAATAGTAGTTATTTGACAACATCAGCAAATTCACATACCACAAGCATTTAAAAACAAATTTACACAACATGTACTAACAAATACCATAATACATACAATAATTAAACTCATACCCATTGTTGTTGATGGTCTTCACTTCAAAAAAGCTAATTACCTGTAAACAATATTAATTGATCATTATTAAAACAAGCACATAAACAATATTAATATAACTCACTACACCACAAAAAAACAGGAACATGCTATAAATATGTAATTCCCTTAGACATATGATAACTGAGCATCGATGTGAAAATCCCGTGGACGCTATCTGAACCAAGTTTTAAAGAACAAAGATAGTAAGAAAAAATTACCCAAGCAATTTGTGTGTAAGTGAGTTTTTTTATCCATTTGGGTTTGCATTATGCTTTTCTTCAACTCAACCACGACTCTCTCATCTAATCAAAATTTGTATGTACCGCACTATATATATATCAGTCAACGGTAAACATACATCGACTGAATTCGCTACTAATTTGACGCACGTCGTTTGCAAATCACCAAAAAGTTGCATAATGTATTATTCCTTTTTGCAAACACAAAAGAGAAGACAAATAGTACAAAAGATACAAGTTACAAAGGGAACTATCTATCTCTAAAGAATCAAATACAACAAAACAATCCATCTTTATTTACAAAATAAATAAATAAAATCACCCAACGAGACTATTAGAAAGTAGATAATCTATAGTAAATAAATAATTTATAAGATATACAAAAATGGTTCTCCATATATTCCAAACTGAAAATAAGTAGTATATGATGAATAAAATAGATTTGACAAACAAGCTAGCCAAAGGATTATAAGAAAATGAATATAAGAATTCACTTACATCTTGAATCAATAAAATGGAACAATCAACTCTATGGACCCTTTGCTTTCTAAGTTTCTTACATATAAGTTTGACAGAATTACAAACTAACATAAATTATTACTTGACGCTGATTTAATATGCTTACGTTTTTGGATATCTAACCAATATATAAATAAATATGAGAAAATAATGTTTACACTTTCATTTTGAAGTGGCAATGCAAAACAAATGGCAGTTTTTAAGGCTAACTAATATGTACAAAGCCTCCCTCTAACAAATTCATACATTTAAAAGTTACACACCTTACTCATTAAAGGAAGGCATAGGAATAAATTGTCAATTAGCATACATGCTTCCAAGTACAATGATGTAGGTGATTAAATTTTCTTGCATCATGGATGGTTATGTTTTGCTAACTCTTTTAATATGAGGGCAAATCATATCATATGAAAAGAAAAACGAACAATTAGATTAAAGAGTCTGTTTGGTACAGGTTCCTACTAAAATTTAAAATTAGGCTCACATCCGGTGATAAACTTATTGTAAATTTAGTCCATATTTTTCAAAAATTCAGTAAAAAAATATAAAAAAATCACGTAAATTCGTATTTAATTAAAACAGGTAAACGCAAAAAAAATCAACCCAAAAAAAATAAAATCAAAAACTGCGTGAAAACAAAAAAAACAGCAAAACAGTAGTTAAATGCATATTAGTATGCACATATTTGGATTTTCATGCATACATGTGTGCAAGAATTTCACTTATGTATCTGCGTTGAAAATACTTGCATACATCTGTGCAACTATAGCATAATTCTTGCATGAAAATATGCAATAATTCACACACTTGCAAATCAGTTCGAATTTATTTGCATTCACGTGTGTAGATAATACATAAAAGTAGCACGCATGCATGCAACAATCCACAGGCAAAAATTCAGTTAATTTTTCTTTATGAAATACTTGCATACAAGTGTGCAAGTATTTCAGAATAATTGCACGAATGTAAGCAAGTTTCCGTCCAGATTTTTCAATGCAAACATTGTTTGCAATAGTTACATACATGTGTGCAACTATTGGTAAAACTTGCACACATGTATGCAGTAGGGACCGGAAACGCATTGAAACTTGGACAAGGACGTAAGTTATATTTAAAACATAAAGAGGGGGTGGAGCCTTATTTCCACTAAAATAAATCCATTGAAGAGACGTATGTATGAAAAGTGTAACTCTGCTTTTTTAAGTACCGGTGAAATCAATAAAATGGCTGCAATTTTCATTTTATAGTACTGGCAGAGCTTAGATATGTTTTACAAAATTTTATTATTTTTTATAAAAAATCACCTGCCAAATTACTAGATAGCATAACCAGTTCCTCTCCCCCAGCCAAACTCCCCACTGCAACTTCACTTTTATAGCAACCCACCATCACATTACAATTAGAACAACCTACAAAATCAAAACCAAAAGTCATATTTTTGGGCATTATATGGTGTGTAATAATAAGCTTATTCTGCTTATACATTATTCACATCAGTTACTTTGAACAGTTGGACAAACTAGGACAGCCAAGGTTAATGGTTGAAACTATATATTTATAACTGCATTAGTTCTGTTAAGAAACAAATTTTACAATAAATGACATCAGATTTGCATTAGAGCATAACATGATAACATGATGCAAGTTGTAACTGAAGACTAATTTTATGTTGTAAGAAGAAAAACACGTAGAAAGCAGGATGCAAAGAAAAACTTATGCTATAACTTTCATGTAAGAAAGCTTGGCCTTCTTTTAAATGGAGAAAATAATCTTAACCTAAGAGTCAGAAGAAGCAATAGCAGAGGCAACAAAAAATCCAAAACAAACAATCACAAACCTCAGAACCGACTCAGTCAACTCCACTCTCTTCTCCGCAACCTTTACTGCTTCTATAATAGACAGGTACATCCACTGGACTAACTCCAACAACAACAACAACAACAAAGCTATATATCCCAAACAAGTTGGGGTTGGCTAGATATGGAACCCAAAATTAAAATGAAATAAAATTAATAATGATGATAATATATATATATATAAAGGGTTTAAAATAACCAATCAAATAAAAAATCGTTCAATAAAGGGTTATTTAAAATAATAATAATAATAAGTAAAAATGTTCAATAAAAGTGAAATAAAATCTAAAATAGTAAATATAGCTGTTATGTTGGCATGGTTGTTCAAACATGCTTCATATAGTTTTATAAAATAGTAAATTTGCAGTATCTTAGTCTAACTCGTAGACAGCTCAAACCGATATATGAGTATTATCATATGTGTAAGAAATATGATTGAAATATTCTGATTTTTGATTTATTATAGTTTCAGAGATTTGAAATGTAAAGTGTAGAGAAACTTTTGTATACTGTTTTCTAATCAATATGTTCTACACGGTTACAAGCTTTTATATGTAATAATAAAGATAATGGGCTAAAACACTGCACGGCCCATAATATACAAAGGTTATAAAATACAGCCCAGTTCGATTTGATAATATATGCAGATTGATCCATTTGTTAACACGCCGCCTCAAATCGAACTAGGGTTTCTTTCTCCTTTATACTCTACGCCGCCTTGAAAAACTTTGAGTTCTGCTCTTAATCTCTCAAAATTACTTCTGGACAGTGCCTTGGTAAGGATGTCCGCCTTTTGGTAGAACGCTGGAAGGTGATTGATAACGAGCTTTCCAGACTCTGTCCGTTCTCTGACGAAATGAAGGTCAATTTCAATGTGTTTGGTCCTCGTATGCTGTATGGGATTCATGGAAAGAGATACAGAACTTCTATTATCGCACCATAAAGTGGGTTTCTTTGAGGTTTGAAACCCTAATTCTTCAATTAGGGTTTCTACCCAAATGATTTCGGCAGTCGCTGCTGCTATCGCTCTGTATTCTGCCTCTGTACTAGACCTCGAGATTGTGGATTGCTTTTTAGTACACCAAGAAATCGGATTTGGTCCCATGAACAAGCAGTAGCCAGTAGTTGATCTCCTATCATATGGATCATTCGCCCAATCAGCATCACTGTAAGCACTTAGACTAATATCTTTATTAGCTTGAATTCTTAATCCATAGTCTTTTGTGCCTTGTAAATAACGTAATATACGCTTCACAGCTTTCCAATGATCACTTAAGGGGTTAGACATGAACTGGCAGACTTTATTCACACTAAAACTGATTTCAGGCCTAGTAATGGTCAAATACTGCAATGCTCCAACAATACTACGATATTGTTTGCAATTTTCTATAGTATCACCCTTGTACTTGGACAAACGTAAATTGCTGATCATAGGAGTGCTGTAGGGTTTAGCTTTATCCATGTTTGCTCTGACTAGAATATCTGATATATATTTCTTTTGTGAAAGAAAAATTTCTGATTGTGATTTTCTTTGAACTTGAACACCCAGAAAATAATCCACTTCACCCATATCTTTTATAGCAAATGTTTGGTCTAAATGAGTGATGACTTTGTCAATTTCTGTGGTGTTATTTCCAGTGATTAAAATGTCATCTACATACACAAGTATGTATATAATACACTGGTTATTAAGTTTGGTGTACAAAGAATTGTCAGACTTTGTTGCTTTGTAGCCCAATGACTTCAATGTCTCCTTTAATTTGATGTACCATGCCCTGGATGCTTGTTTTAAACCATATATGGCCTTATGTAACTTGCAAACATGATTTTCTTTACCTTGAATCTCATACCCCTTTGGTTGTTGCATATACACATCTTCATATAATTCTCCATTCAAAAATGCATTGCAAACATCCATTTGCCTTATATTCCAACCTTTGTGTAGAGCTAAAGTTAAAATAATTCTGATTGTAGTTGGCTTGACCACTGGAGAGAATGTTTGATCAAAATCAAAACCATATTGTTGTGTGAAACCCCTTGCAACTAACCTGGCTTTATGTTTAGAAATATTTCCATTAGCATCTCTTTTAAGCTTAAAAATCCACTTGCATCCCACAATGTTTTTATCCTTTGGTGCAGTAACAAGAGTCCATGTTTTGTTTTTAATTAGTGCATCATATTCTTCATCCATAGCCTTGCTCCAAAACTTACTTTTAATTGCTTGTTCATACATGGCTGGTTCAATTGTATCAACAGTGTCATTAGTTGTGGCAGCATACACTTTGGGCTTGAAAATCCCACTTTTAGCTCTAGTAACCATATGATGTCATGTTTGTGGTTCTTCTTTATCACTGTTTTCATTGTCTGCATCTGATGTTTGGTTATCATTGCTGTTATGTGGTAGGTCTTCATCAGTCATTGGTTCACTTGAACTGTATCCAGACCTAGTGCTGGATACAGTTGGAGTGGTTGGTGTCTGATGCAATGATTCATCTCTGTATGTTTGATGCAATAATCCATCTCCATTTGTTTGCACACTCCATTCAGACAAAGGTGGTAAGGTCTGCATTGTATTTTTGCACTGATCTTTTACTTGATTGATCTTGTTTTCCTTGTCTACAAAAGGAAAAACACATTCATTAAAAACAACATGTCTGGAAACAATTATCTTACCCTTATTATCCATGCACTTGTATCCCTTTTGGTCTTTTGCATAACCTAGAAAAGTACATGGACTTGATCTTAGGGTAAGTTTGTGATTGTTATAAGGTCTGAGGCATGGAAAACACAAGCATCCAAATGTTCTCAGAATTGTATAGTCAGGTTTATTTCCAAAAATGACCTCATGAGGACACTTGTATTTCAGCACTTTTGTAGGCATTTTATTAATTAAATAAACTGCTGTACAAAAGGCCTCATCCCAATATTTCATAGGCAAAGATGAATTAGATAACAGTGTTAAACCTGTTTCTACAATATGCCTGTGTTTTCTTTCAACAATGCCATTTTGCTCAGATGTATAGGGGCAAGTTTTTCTATGTATTATGCCTTTTTGATTAAAATAATTTTTGAGTGGAAAAAATTCACTACCCCCATCTGTCTGAACTATTTTAATGTTGCTGTTCAGTTGTCTTTCTATAAACTTTATGAACTGCAACATGACATTGTGTGTTTCAGATTTAGTTTTAAGAAAGAAAATCCAAGTATATCTTGTGTAGGCATCAACAATGGATAGATAATACCTGTAACCTTGTCTGGAGTTCAATGGTGCAGGACCCCAAAGGTCTGCTGTAACCAACTCAAGTGGTTTAGAATAGACAGTCTCTGATCTGCCAAAAGGTAACTTATGGCTTTTGCCAAGTTGACAATGAACACAAAAACTGGATATGGGTGAGTGTTTGTATGCAATGTTATTATCTTTTAAAACTTTCAAAACCAAGTCATAACTGGGATGTCCTAACTTACAGTGCCATATATCAAGATCATTCTTCATATAGTCATTGTTTTTGTTCTTGACAGAATCATCTTTAACAATGTCATTATTAACAGGAATATTTGTTCTGGTACAATATTTGTCATTATTAACAGAACTAATCTCAACATTATCACAACTGAAATGAATATTCGCATTACAGCACATGATATCTTTGCTATTTTCCAATCTTGACTGCATGTTGTTGAATTTGTATAGCCCATTGTCCAAACTACCCTGTAACAATATGTCCTTATTATGAACATCTCTAATTAGACAATATTTTGGGTGAAACTCAAAATACACCTTATTGTCATTAGTAAATTGGGACACACTGATTAAATTTTTCTTAACACTAGGAACTCTGAGTAGGTTGTTGAGGTAAAGTTTTCTTTTCCCCTTAACAACACCTGCCCCAATATGAGATATATTCATAGTTTCACCATTACAAGTATGAATAACTTGCGTACCTGAGTAGTTTTTATTGCCAAGATTAAGATTTTCAAGATTGTTAGTAATGTGATTGGTTGCCCCTGAATCTGGATACCAATCTTCTGGATTGTAATCATCACCTTTGACAAAATCATCATTACTTGTGACTTGTGCTGTAGTACTATCACCACTCGACCTGGTTTGACTGTTAGTTTGGGCCATGTTAATGTTTAGCCTGCCTTGACCAGAATGATTTTGTTGTGGATTATTAACATCTGAATTGAATCTTGAATAACATCTGTTAGCTGTATGGCCAGGTTTCTCACATATTTGACATTTAACTCTGTTTGTATTGTTAAATCTGCCTCTGCCTCTGGGATTCTGATTCCCTCTCTGTCCTAGTGCATTCCCTCTACCATAGCCAGGTATGTTTCTTGTCTGATTTTGATTTCTTGAACTAGAAGCCAGATTTATACTGTAATCATTCTGCATAGCTTTCCTTTGTTCTACCCTGCCTTCATGGGCTAATAATGCCGAATAAACTGACTGAATGTATGGTAGGGTAGGTTGTGTAGCAATAAACGTGACCAATGATTCATACTCCTCATCAAGACCATTAGTTAAGGTCAAGATTTGCTCACTGTCTGAAATATGATGCCCTACTGAATTCAGTTTGTCAACCAGAGATTTTACCTTAGCAATGTAATCTCTCATAGTTAATTCTCCTTTTCTTGTATTCTGAAACTCCCTCCTGTAGTGCATTATTCTAGCAGAAGACTGAGAACTGAATATTTGTTGAATTGTATTCCAAATTTCATAAGATGATTTGCATCCTATTACTTGTGATAAGAGATTTGCACTTAATGAAGATACCAGCCATGATGACAGTAAGTTGTCTTGTTTATGATGATGTATATAGGCTGGATTACTAACCATGCTTCCATCTTGACTCACAATCATTGCAGGTGGTGTTGGTTTGGTTCCATTGATATAATCTTGAAGGTCATAGCCCTTCAAGGCTGTCTCAACTTGGAATTTCCATAACAAATAGTTATCCTCGTCCAATGGAATAGTAATCACCTGGCTTTTTGGTTTGACAAGAACTGGTGGCGGATTTATGGGGTCAGCTGTTACGTTTCTTGAGGTGGCAGATGAATTATCAACACTTCCTCCAGCCATTCTTTAATACGAAACAGGCCCAGAGGTGAGAAATGAGTATATGGCGTGGCCACTGAAAGAAATGGCAGCCTGTACAGAAAAGGTAAGGAAAATGCAGTGGTAATTCTTGTCTCTTTGAAAGATTCAAGAATTGCCTAAACACTGCACTGAGGGCTATCAAATGATGAGATTTGCAATCTCTGATGACCAAGAACTGCTGCAGCCGCCTTGGATCTTGATTCTTGGCTTGACAAGGCACAGTTTCGATGAGAACAGATACCAGACTGATCGGAGAGGTATGATCTCCGATGATGATGCTAAATTCTGAGGAGACTCAAGATCTTGCCCCTCTCTTTAATAAGAAACTAGAATATGATGCCGTTTGGCTGATTCTTGCTCTGATACCATGTAAGAAATATGATTGAAATATTCTGATTTTTGATTTATTATAGTTTCAGAGATTTGAAATGTAAAGTGTAGAGAAACTTTTGTATACTGTTTTCTAATCAATATGTTCTACACGGTTACAAGCTTTTATATGTAATAATAAAGATAATGGGCTAAAACACTGCACGGTCCATAATATACAAAGGTTATAAAATACAGCCCAGTTCGATTTGATAATATATGCAGATTGATCCATTTGTTAACAATATGCATGGTCCACATTGCAAGCAAGCATGCACAGAGTTGTGTAGCCCGATTATTCCTCCCACTGTTTGCCTGCATAAAGGAAAACATGCAAGCAACCTTTAAATTGAAACTCAGATGTGGATATGATGTCATGCAAAGAATGCAATGTTGGTATGATGGATACTAAATGAAACTGTTAACTTTTTTTTTTAACTAACAAAAAAGTTATGCACCCCAAGTATTTTAACATGTCAATTTGACACAGTTAATTACCTAGTTTAAAACGAGGAAACTTATAATTGATCCACGTAGAATAAGTTTGAATCCCAACCCCCTGTGAGGCATTTTTAAAGGTATTGCAATTGTTTTAAGTAAAATATAGTAAAAAATCAGTGTAACTTTTTATTGAATCAAGAAGAGAGTATATATTGGACAATGCTAGAACGACCGAAAAAAATACGGTGAAATTCACCGCATTTTGAAATGTACGGCAGGAAAGCAACGCAATTTACGGGGAAGAAAGAATCACACGACTCAGAAAGCTGCCGCGTTTTCTAACTTACGTATTCCCAGTTGATCAAGTATTATCGGTATATATTTCCTGTTGTGACAAAAACTTCCGTAGTAAAGGTGCCGTGCTGCCTGAGCTAGTGGAATTTTCCATCCGTTGTAACGTAACAATGGTTGTCGTTCCAGTCCTAAGATACGTGTTCAAGATTTAAATTTAATCGTAGGAAAATTTTTCATATAGGCTGTGAAAAAGATTCTAATGAGCACAATGGCTCTGCTGAAAGCTTGTTGACAAAATAGTACAGTTTCCTCTATCTTCACATGGGTTAACCGTACAAAGTACATGCTCATTCTACAAATGTGTGCAAAAATTTTAAATTAACAGGTGCATTCCACGAATGTGCTTGTTTTAATTTTGAAACCTTAAAATGAAGCATGATGATTTTTTGAACTAATTTCCTGTTATGGCAATTGGCTTTTTGCTATATGCATACGAAATTATTGTCTTATATCACACAGTGAGAGTGACAAAATGTAGTTGTTCAAGTATAAACAACTTTCCTTACATGCACCACGATATAGCTTGATTGTCCGCCTTTTGTGATACTGATGAACTGAAATAAAAACAAATATTATATGGGGTAATCCATTGTTTTGTACTTTTGTGTTCTTTCCTTTCTTTCTTGCATATAAAGACACTAGTCCGTCTTTACTGTACACTATCATAAACAATGAACTTTGTTATGAACCATGTTACTGCGATTATTGTACCGACCATTTCATAACGTAAAAGATAAGGTAGGATAACAGTTCTTAGTTTCATTAAGCTTGCACGTTTCAAGTTATCCAAGTGAAGCATACACGGTAACACGGATCAATCAACATCCTCTTGTTCCCTTCTCATCGTCTGCCGTTGGGTTAAATATTTATCATTGGAAACGTACTGATCTTTCAAAACCACATTCAAATAGATAATTGAAATAAATATTTTTCAATTTTATTTTAAAGGGGTTAAATGTGTTGGTGATTAAAATTTTTACATAGACGACCTCGCATGGTAATACAACGCCTAAAGAGGATTTTAATCCTTAATTACTAACATATAACCGGTTTCAACGAAAACACCACAATATAACCAGTCAAAAGAGTACAGAAAATATCACCATTTCAGCACCTTAGAAGATTATTGCATTCGCAATCGCAGATCTTTGCACATGGAAGTAGCGCATTCTTCTCCATCTAATACGATATAGCTAACAAAAAGTAGCAAATTACTCAAGTTCTTAATCTTAAGCTGCAGCAACGTTAAGTGGGCTAGAAGGAGAGTCAGGATGAGCTGTGCTATCATCTTCTCAAATTTCTGATCAAAAAACTGATCTTTACTCGTACACTTGCTACCTTTGAGATCTCTTCCTCCGCTGTCAGTATACATGAACCACTCTCCATGATCCTCATCATCCACATACCCTCCAGAAATGGCAACTGACTGGACTCCATGCTCGCTTTGCCCTGCTATGCCCGCAACATGTGGTAAATGAGCACCCCACTGTCTACAATCCAGTCTATCGTCCCAACTGTCTCCAACAAAAACACCTCTATTAGTTATAGGATTGTTTTCAGCGGGAATTGGACCAAAATGATCAGGTGCAACTGTAACAAAAATTTGACCACTACAAACCTTAGCTTTTCCAGCTCTTTCTGTTGTATAAGCTTTTATAGGCCTCTTGTAATCGTAAACGTAGTGATATATCTGACTTGATCCCGATAAAGCAGCTCTAGCAAATTTGGCCATTCGGAAAGCTGAAACTATTTTCAAATTGATTTTTGGAAGAGAATAAATCTTGGGTGAAATTAACGGTGCGTTCGCAGCCTTTATTTGCCATGCTCAGGATTTTTGTGGCGTCCGACACGTCGGACGCAAGCACCCTTTACCACTGTCAAATAGAACATTCGTTGGAAGTTGGAAATCAAGCCGTTCGCGTCGGACGATAACGGGTTTAGGAGAATCTGATGATCGGATCTCCCGTAATGTCCGTTTGAAGTCAATGGTCGAAATTCACGAACTGCCGCGGCGCGCCACGTTCTATTCAGGCCATTATATATATATATATATATATATATATATATATATATATATATATATATAATATATTATACATACTTCATCGATTTCCATTTTTAAACGTATTTTATAAAATCATTTAAAAAAAATTTCAAAACGATTTCAACTTCATATTCAATTTCAAACCAAAATTGAATATTACATATCATCGATATATAAATGATAGCATTTTCAAAACGTTAGATTTTGAAATCGTTTTCTTTTCGATATTCATTATAAAAATGAATAAAATCGATATAAATATCGTTCATGTCAAAATGGCGTTAATCAAATCAACACGGCTTTATATATCTAAATATATTCGCATCCATCCCAAATCGGACACCAAAAATCAGATTTTGATCTTTTACTGAATATTATTTTAAAATATTCATTATTTTAAAATGTTCGTTATTTTAAAAATATTCTTTTATGAACTGGAATCAGGCATAATCAATTACCATATAATTTGATTTATATGGATTTCATGCACACATGTACGCAATAACAATCAAACACAGTCAACCATCATCCAAAGTGCATTCTACACTGTATAAGCATTAAATATAAATATTCAACGCTTACACAACCTGTCAATCAATCGATCGATATACAACTAACTATTGGGACTAGTTTATATCATATATCATCCCAATACCCGTGTGGGGTTTCAATCAACAAATAATGAATTTTATTTGTGCAGTTGGGCGATGTGTAAAATTTATCGTCCCAATCAATATCAGTCAAATGTGTGTACATAAACAAATTGTCCGATTTGTTTATAAATATTTATTTTATTCATACACACCTTAAAAATTATATTTTTAACTATAAAATATTTTACTCCATTCCACAACACACAATCAAATTTCATAACACCATCAAACAAACAGGTCGTTCATGGTCCGTGGACGACGGGTGTCGGGTGCTGCTAAACACCGTCTACATCCTAGTACATTTTAACTAGAAATAAAATTAAAGTGAGAAGTTCTCACCTATAAGCTAAACCAAACGCCACAATTCTTCTTATATAGAAAATCTCGCCGCATTTCCAACGAGATCTGTTTCACGCATTTGTATTAAAAATCAGATTTTTAATAATGCTACTACATATATGAAAATCACATTTTTATATCGCCACTTCATATATATAATTCGTATTTTTATATCGCTATACCTATAAAGATCTCATCTTTTTACTTATAAAAATCAAAGCTTTTTACAAACAAAATCTAAACTTCATATTCAATTTAAAAAATCATATCTTTCTCTTATGAAAAATCACATATTTTTCTTATGAAAAATCATATCTTTTTAAAGTTAAAAATCTAATCTTTTTAAAGTTACTACTTATAAAAAAATCAAATTTTTATATCGCTACTTATAAAATAAAAATCGTATTTTTCATATACATAAAAACCATATCTTCTTACATTTCATATATAAAAATCTCCTTTTTATACTAATGTTTCATATATATAGAAATCTCTTTTTTGCACTAATGTTTCATATGTAAAAATCTCCTTTTATACTAGTGTTTCATATGTAAAAATCTCCCTTTTATACTAATCAGTTTCATATAAAAAGATAAACTGATTTAAATAAAAATAAAAACTCACTTTTAAAATGAGGAGGGGGGTTTGTTGCGTTCATCGGTGGCTGAGGGAGGCGCTCCGGCGCGGTGTTGGTCGGAGGATGGTGGTGGCGGTCGGCAGCACAGCTGCGGTGACCGGCGGTGGTTGTTTTGGGGGTTTAGGGTTTCGTTGAGGGCTTTGGAAAGAGAGGAAGGGAAGGTGGCGGGGCCACGTACGGACTCTAAAAATTCCCGAAAAATATTTTCTAGCTTCATATTGACGATACGGTTCTAACAAAATGAATTTCGTCAAATTTGGAGACCGTTTGAAAAATGGTCATTTTCTGGTCGATCCAAATTGATTGAAACTGTCAAAACACGTTTAACTTCGCCACGCTCACATATTGATTCCAAAAATTATGGAAATTGGAATCTAGCAATAATTAGACATCCTAGATCCAAAAAAGTGGTTTTGTCGAAAACGGAGGTCGTTTGCAAAATTTCCATTTTTAAGGGACAAAACTCCATAGCGACCTCTCTGAATTTTCAACTAGGCATAACTTTTTATTACCACTATGAAATTTGAATTTTTCGGATTCGTTGGAAAGATATTTTCAAATAGATTTTAATATTCTTGGTTTCGCTAAAATCCGGTTTATTTTGATTCATGTACATTCATTTGAAATTTGAAATCAAATTTTCGAACTACTGTGCCATTTTCAATTCCTTTTATAATTAAAAATAAATATTTATATTCTAACGATGATTCAAATAAATATGTACGTTCTGATTCTATTCAAAATAAATTTCTAGTTGTTATTATTTAAAATAATTCATTTTAAATATTCAAAATTCATTAAAATTGTCAAAATAAATTTTTTAAATTGGTTCGGATTTCCGGGTTATTACGGGGAGTACTATATTTCACAATCAAACGCATTTCTCACATTCAAAATCTTAGTATATGTTTGTTATCATCAAAAGGGGAGATTGTTAACAGTATGTTTTTTGTTTGATGATATTAAACATATATATATATATATATATTATTTTATATATGTATTTGAGAATAGTACCATTCTACACTACATATTGAGAAATAAATATTTAAGTTGAATAAAATACAAACTGCACAGAATTTGATAGTCAAACTGTATTTTTTATTCAAATAAATATTTTATTTCAACATTTGATATAGTACAATCTTTTTAACTCCACTATTTACAATTAACTGTCAAACAATATACAAAATATTCCTCACTACATGACACTTACACTCAGTTATAAAAATATTCACTGACATAGTCTTCTTGTGCTTCCAATATAATCCAGTCCAGTCATCTTCGCACATGTCAGAAACACACACAGTAAACCAGAACAAAAATTAATAAATTATAAATAGATATAAATTTATTTTTAAATTTTAATTGCCTTAGAATTTTGGTGTGTTCTCATCATTTTCAAGATTTGGTCTAAATTTTCTAATACAGACTGCTTGTGATATTCACAGTGATACACTGTAAATACCACAAGACAGACTGATTTCCAATGCCCACATATCAGCCCCGCACAACCACACTGGTTTGCTGATTAGAACCAATATTATAATCACTGATTCTGAACAGCCCCAACACACTGTAGTAGGTTTTCTGATTACAAAAATCCATTTCTGTCATCCGAATAGCCCACAAATATAAAGATGCACATACATGACACATGTATACGCATACAACTGTTTGCATATACACGCATATGAAAATGTGCAGGTGAATATGACATGTGTAGAAGCCCAAACAAGAAATGCACATGCTCAGGTCAAGCAAAAATATACAAGTAAAGCATCACGAGTTATAGCAAAAATATATGTACAGCAATAAGATGCACACTGGTCAACTTTTGAATCAGCATGAACAACTCTGGTTGAGCCAAACCATGGCACAATACAAATATAAAATCATGTCAAGGCCAAGATATACATATATGGAACCAAGTCGAGACAATAGACAATGTCCATACAAAATGACACATACATAAAATGGAGACGAAGTAAAGCATAGGACATTGATTTTTATTTTTCCTTTCGTTTTCTTGTTCAGTAATAGCGGATCTTTCCTTTGTTTTCTGTTCCATCTAAATATCATTCTTCTTTTCGTCATCGTTCTTCTCCATTCTCTTCCGTTCATCTCTGTCGGTCTCCTCGTGCCTCTCATCTCCCTTCTACTCTTCTCTCTCGGCCGCCTCGTGCCTCTCTTCCTCCTCGTCATTTTCAACCTCTTCGTCAATCTAATCATCCTCACCGTTCTCGTGCCTCTCGTGGTTCATCTCTTTCTCGTCGTCGGGATTCCGTTGATCCATCTGCTAATCGTCCAGCTAATTCTCTACCTATCAATGATCCTATCCTTCCTTCTCCTCCACTTGTTTAATCTCTTAATCATCAGCTTTCATCCCCTAATCTGCAATGTCACAACCGTTATGATACTCTTGCTGACAGTCAATCTGAACCACAATTCAAATCTTATGCTCAAGTGGCATCATTTGCACCTTTGGTTCCACCAAAACCAATCCTGAGAAAGAGAAAAACCCCTCTCCCAAAATTCAAAAGCATTTCATTTCAGATACAGTCAAATTTCTGAAGAGGGAACGTTGTTGCCTTCAGTGTGCATGTAAAGGACACATGGCAAAAGCTAGTAGGGACCCCAAAATTTTTTATTACTGCGGTTTTTATGGACATTCGTGTCCACATTGCCATACAAAATGAAAGGATCAGAAGGCTTCGAAATACGAGAGAAAAGGTGTCTCTTGGAATTAGGCTTCGTCTGCCAAATGGGTCCCTCGTGGTAACACTTCAACTGAAATTCCTTCAAATTATATGTCGCTTCAAAATTTCACCTGTCAATAATTGGAGCAACCACCTCACACTCATATAAACTCTCCACCCCCTCCCCTTTCTCCACAAGCAGAAAAATGAACCGCTTTTTTATGGAAGATCCTTCTCTCGACATTGTCGGTACTGTTCTTACCGGTAATTGGAATGAAGATTCACTTTCATATTGACTCTCTATAACTCTGAATCACCAGAGATGGCCAATGTGGATCTTCGCCAATAACTCCTTTTTGATATCAAGTCCAAATAGTGAAAAGATGGACTTGGCCTTACGTTTAAATTTTTTGGCTAAACCTGGAGGTGCTATGTACTTTGAACCCTAGAATACAGGTGAACGTGAACCCTCTCTAGCTTTAGAAATTGAATCCTAGGCTAAAATGGAGGGGTTTCCTGAATTCTTGAGATATAATGCAACAACTGTTAAGGAGATTCTTAAACCCATTGGTAAAGTTCTTTCGTTAGATGATTGTGATTGGGCTCACTATGATTACCGTTCCCTTCTCGTTAAGGTTGGTTTTATGAAGGAATTAATTCTTGCACTAAGTTTGCAGCTAACATCAATGAGAATCCATCTCCTCAAGGTGGAGCGATGTGTTCATGAGCATCCTAGTACTAAACTTGAAACCCTGTTTATTGGAAACTTTGAAGAACATATAATTCCATGTATTCACGACGATTTTCTACAACCAAGTCCTGAAGTGTACCATGATGTTATGGTGGATGAAACAGCTTTGCATGTAGCAAATCAAGCTAATTTCATGAACGGTGAACATCATCAACATGAAGTAGAAAAATAAAACGAAGTCAATCAAATTAAAGAAGAGGTTGTCTTAGATGCTGCTCACCATAACCTTCATGGCATGCAAGTCGATAATTTGATGCCACCTACTTCTATGCAATCTGCTTTGATCCCACAATCTGTTCCTTTCAATCTTGAAGCTCCGCAACCTGATGTTTATCCTATTAATCCTTCTTCCCCTCAGCTCAACATGCCCATTCAACAAATTTTGCCTCCTCTGGATGCACCTCAGACAGACATGGAGGTTGAATGGCCTCAATTTCTTTCTCCAGTGATGGTCCATCGAAGTGCTAGGAACAATAGAATGGAAGCTCGTCCTGAAGGTTCGGGTAGCTTTTATACTCCTATTATTTTTTCATCTCATAATAAAAGTTTGAATTAAAAAAAAATCACATTGCATGGGGGTGAGTTTGCATGACGTGCATTATTTAGCCATGCAAGAATTAGAAAAGGAGCGTATTAATGATCCCCAATGAAATTGGTATCATGGAATGTTAGAGGATTAGGGGATCTTTCTAAATGTCATGCAATAAATTTGATTCCTGCTCCTTTGAAAGTCGATGTCCTTTTCCTTCAAGAAACTAAACTTCATAACCCTTCTCATTACCATTTTAAACTCATTGGTGGATCTTCTTTAACTGGTTGGCTTCATGTTGATGCTATTGATACTAAAGGTGTGTTTAATTACTGCCTGGACTGAGTCTGTTTGGTCTCTCCTTTGGTCTTGTTCTAGCACTTTTGTTTTGCATGTTGCACTTTGTCACCTTCCCTCCATCAAAACATATTATTTCTCTAATGTATATGGTTCGCAAAATGTTCATGAAAGAATTCAATTTTGGTCTGATTGTCGAGTTGTAGCATCCCAGTTTCTTGGTCCCTGGGTAATGGGTGGGGATTATAATACAACAAGAGTCTCTTCTGATAGAAATTCTGGTAATATTACCCCTGATTCAGATGCTTTTAATTCTTTTATATTCGACTGCTCGTTGATCGACCCACCTATCAGCAATAGGCTTTATACATTTCCATCCCTAGCTAAACTTGACCGTTTTCTTTATAATTGTGAGTGGGATAACTCCCATCCTTTAACCACTGTCCAAGGTCTTGCTACCACAATTTCTGATCATTGTCCAATCTTACTTAACTATGATATTATTTCTATCATCAAAAGGCCTTTCAGATTTGAAAGGCTTTGGGTTCTTGAACCTTCATTTGATGATTTTATTCATCTATCTAGAATCAGCAGTTCAATTCCTCTTTTGCTACCCATCGTATTATATTGAAATTGAGATCATTGAGAAAAATTATAAAGCCTTGGGCTAAATCAATATGGGGTTCTCTTCGATCTCGCATTTCCTCAATTCAAAATGATATACTTGATCTCAACATTCTTGAAGAATCTCGTCCCTTATCCCCAACTGATAAAAACAACTTGTCTGAACTTTAAAAAGAGTTAGAAAGGCTTATTAAACAAGAAGAGATAAGTTGGGAACAAAGATCGAAAGCAAAATGGTTAGAGGAGGGGGACAAAAATACTTCATATTTCCATTGTTTAGCCAATGGTCGTCGAAGATCAACTCACATATCTGAAATCATTCACAATGATCAGATATATGCCGATCATGATGATATCCTTCGTCTTTTCTCTGATTATTATCGATATATTCTTGATGTATCTTCTTTTCAAATTCCAGATATTAATTGGAATTCTCTTTACCCTGATTCTCAATCAATCTTTATTGATCATCCATTTACTGAACAGGAAGTTTGGGCCGTGTTGAACGATATGGATGATGATAAGGCTCCTGGGCTGGATGATGATATGAATGATAAGGTCTTAGCTAACCGTCTTCAATTGGTTATAGAAAAAATAGTTGGCCCAGAGCAGTCGGCTTTTATTTTGACAGCACTTGTTTTTTGACAGAGCTTTCTGAATATCATTCCAGCTGTAAACCAGGGTCCTATGAATATAAATCTGCAAAACCAAACTACTAGCTGCCCATGCGGAAAATAGGGGCACCCTGAGTTTAGGTTAAAACAATAAACTCCAGGTCAGTCATGTGACTGGTGTGAAAACTAAAACAGTTATTAATCTTTATTTTAAAGTAAGGTAAATCAAGGGACCATGTCGTATAACACGGAACAGGTTTCCTCCCAAGAATACCAGTGCATAAAAAAACAACGCAATGCTAAATAAAGAACAATAAAGTTATTATAAGACTTAGGTCCCATCACACAATGCAACGCAAGCCAGAGGATAGAGTTTTCCCTTATAATAGCCAAACATGCTTGGTACGTTTAAAACAAATCATTTGATACTATTATAAGTGCATGTTGTTTAAAACAACTTCAAATATAAATGTATCAATCCTAGACGGCATGGATACTGTTGACACACTTTTTGGTAAAAGCTGTCATACATGAAATTTCTGAATAACAGCATGCGCAGGCACTGAAAACATCGTCATCAGACATGAAGCAGTTTGACCGAAATCGCATCACAAACAAAGAATGGCCCGAAACTCCTATTAGACGACCTATTTTGGGCCCGAAAATAGCAATTACGGTGCTTTGCATAGTAAAACCCGTAGCTCTCTGAATAAGCTTCAGGTTGAGCTTTCGTTTGGCTCAATCGGACTTACGGTTTGGAAGTTATGCCCGTTTCCGTAAACTGGTGTAATCTAGCAATCGCTTGGATGAAGTGACGAAACATCAGAAAGTTCAGAATATGGATCGGCTCGTGGAATCCGTCTCGTCAACTCTACTCGCCCCTCATCGGATCGCCCTCTCCTTCCACTCGTGAAGACCCTCTGACTCGTGGAGCATATATGGGTCATGATCCCCATTACCACGACCCGACCGTGGACACCAGCTTCACCATACCGCTCGCGACCAGACCTCGGTTCGTAAAGACCTCACCATGACCCAACCCCATTCAAGACCCGCGATCCGACCACCGAACCTGCTAATACATGCATAGATCTTGACCTATTCTCAAGGCTACTTGCACTCCTACTTTCCCGGATCGGGTGCCACGTACCCCATCACGAACCAGTCTTCCCATAAGCTCTCCTACAGCTATATATACACCATTTGAAGGCATTTTCAAGGATCTTTTGGCTCTAACTCCTTACGTCTTCCGCCATTGCTCTCTGCAAAACATTTTCAGCAACAAAGGAGCCAAATTCCACACTACAACACGAGGATTTCGTGTATAATCTTCATTTTTCTCACTTCTTTTCATTGTAAACATGAGGATTTCGTGTATAAACCGAGATAACTGTACTTGTAACTTCTTAAGATTTAAGAAGAGATAAAGTGGACGTAGCCTTGGTTAGAGCCAAACCACTATAAAAACTTTGTATGTCTCCTGTTATTTACTATTTTCTGCATTTTTGTGATCTGTGATCTGCATTTGGGTATTAGTGCCAATTTTTGGTCTAACAGGTACCATATATCATGTCGCCAATACTAGGCTCTACAATCGAAACCGCAAATGTCACGTATTGGAAGTTGGATTTCCATTTGTGTACCAAGGCAAGGGATCATCCTTACCACTTCGAGACGCTCTAGCCCGTGTCTCAGGTCAGAGCTCGAGTGACCTTTGGATCGTCAGGGCCGGTCCACTCGATGTGGATTAAAATGCCTGAACACTGCGTTTCCCCGCCCTATGGGGCGCCAACTGGTCATATTCTGACCAAACTATCGGCCCCGAAACGACCAATATAACCGAGGCGCTTCGCAATCCATCATCCACATAAGTAAAATGTCAGGGCTAGTAAAACGCTGACACTGCTCCTAGCTAGAAGGAAACGCATGCCCTCCCTGAGGTCCTCTCCCGTTTCTGGTTCACACCGGGGTGTGAGGCTCGTGAATCAACGCTACACTATATCAAAGCCGTGCTTTGATCATCAACCACAAGACTCTGCTTTTCAACATAATCCTTGATCATTTGCATCTCAGCATGCCACACAGGCAATTCACGCTATGCAACCGATGTCTATCAATCACACAGAATGAAATCCGATGTTAGACACACATCCATTTACAAGTTCGTTCTGGATCTAAACGAAACCGAAGGCACCTTATTCCTCCCCCATATGTCCAATATAGGGGAGAGGCCCTCGCATATCCGTCGATCTCCAAGTACGTCTGGACGATCACCACTTATTACCTTGTCTTGGGTGTACAGCCCAAGCAAGACATCAGTAATCATCCAAACGATGTGAAGACCTCCGGTCTTCAACCACCGTTTTCATCCTCGACACATCGCTGAATCAGTTATTCAGAATGGGATAAACCCGGTCTTTCTGAATAACTCGCGTATATAATAAACAAGTGCTATAAACACACAACATACGCCTCATTCCAATCCAGAATATTCCTTTATTCAAATATTCTTATACGTTGGGGAAGGTTCCCATTAATTTTATCAAAGATAAATTCTTTAAATTTATTCTTTATTCTTCCTTTGGATATCATTTCAATCTAATTAAAGATGCATTAAAACTCCACTTGGTTTTAATCTTCCCAAAAATCAATATTAACGATTGTTTAACTTGGGAAATCATATCTTGTATTTAACTGGGTTAAAGAACCAATGTCATTTAAAACACGGTTCATGAAAAACCCAAAATCACATTCCATTCCATCAGCCTTTAACCGTAAATTAGCAAGTGAACAATTCCAGCTCCAAAGGCCGAAACCAACATCAGATCAATACCCAGGAAACCACTCAAATTAACTAATCTCCAGTTAGTTTCTGATTTTCTTAACTCCATTGGGTCGTCTAAGAACAGTATTATTAAAGATACCATTCACGACAACCCAAAATCTTATTCCTGTCTTTAACTGAGTTAAAGAACCAATGTCCTTTAAAACATGGTTCACGATAAACCCAAAATCACATTCCATTCCATCAGCATTTAACCGTAAATTAGCAAGCGAACAATTCCCAAAGAATTAACCCCGAAGGCCGAAACCAAAATCAGATCAATACCCAGGAAACCATTCAACTTAACTAATTTCCAGTTAGTTTCTGATTTTATTAGCTCCATTGGGTCTAAGAATAGTATTAATAAAGATACCATTCACGACAACCCAAAATCTTATTCCATTGTTAATCGGGTTAAAGAACAAGTGTTATTTAAAACACCGTTCACGATAAACCCAAAGACCAATTTCGGTTCCATTCCAATTAAATATCAATTAATTTGCATCCTTCATTAAATCTAAATAAAAAGACTTAATCTTTTCTCAATTGGGTTCAAGAACAGTGTTAATGAAGACACCATTCACGACAAACCCAAAATCATATTTAATATTAAATACAAGGCTCTGAATAAAAAAATATCGGCTTATATTCAATATCAAATTCTGGAATCAACAAATACCGTATCGGAATAACGATATATATATCTTCCAAATTCCTTCACAATATCCACATAATCACGGAATCCAATATCGAAATATTCAGAAGATAATTTCGATTCAAATCCATTCCAATTTATATATTGGAAATTTCGATAGTTTTTAAAACTATTTCAAATCCAATTTATTTATTTAAAAATATTGGATTATAATTCTAGTTAACAACTAGTTCATTTCGATAAAAATATATTTTTATCTTCTCAAATATGGAATTTTTCATCCTAATTCTTTCCAAATCATTTATTATGATTTTATACAAATTATTGATATTTTTAATAATTTTATCAAGGCCCGTACAGTCGATTTCCATAAACGGCCATCAAACTGCACTTATAACGACCTTTTCCAAATTTGATTTGGACATAATTCCAAATCCAACCATTCGATTTCAAATCTTTAATATTCGTTAGAAAACTCTTTTCGATACGAACCCAATGGTTCTGGTTTTAGGAGAATCCGACGGTCGGATCTCCCGTAATGTCCGTTCGAAGTCAATGGTCGAAATTCACGAACTACCGCAGCGCAGCGCGTTCTATTCAGGCCATTATATTATATATAATATATATTTCGTTGATTTCCATTTAAAACGTATTTTATAAATCGTTTTAAATTCATTTTCAAAACGATTTCAACTTCATATTCAATTTCAAATCAAAATTGAATATTCCGTATCATCGATATATAAATGATAGTATTTTCAAAACATTAGATTTGAAAATGAATTCCTTTTCTATATTCATTATATAAATGAATAAAATCGATATAAATATTGTTCACGTCAAAATGGCGTTAATCTAATCAACACGGCTTTATATGTTTAAATATTTTCGTGTCCATCCCAAATCGGATATCAAAATCATATTTTGATTCATTTTTGAATATTATTTGAAAATATTCGTTATTTTAAAATAATCGTTATTTTAAAATATTCATTCTTTCTGAACTGGAATCAGACACAGTCAATTACCATATAATGTTGATTATATGGATTTCATACAATACATGTATATAACAACAATAATAAACAATCAACCATCATCCAGAGTGCATTCTATACTGCATAAGAATCAAATATAAATATTTAACGCTTACAACTACCTGTCAATCCATCGATCGACATACAGCTCATTTTCGGGACTAGTGTATGTCATATATCATCCCAATACCCGTGTGGGGTTTCAATCAACAAATAATGAATTTTATTAGTGCAGTTGGGCGATGTGTAAAATTTATCGTTCCAATCAATATCAGTCAAATGGGTGTGCATAAACAAATCATCTGATTTGTAAATGAATATTTATTTTATTCATATACACGTTAAAAATTATATTTTTAATGATAAATTATTTTATTCAACATATGAATATTCAATTCAGTTCATTTATACAATAAAAATGATATTTTTATTGTTCTAACATATTTTAGAAAATTTCGGCGGCATAACGACACGATATCAAAATCGGGTAATGTCTAGCATTACCCCTCTCCTGATATTGGCTCGTGCCATACACACATAACAATTCTAATCAATTCATTTCACCCAAATTCAATCAAATAATCTAATCAACCAAACCAAACAATCAAACAAGCCGTCCATGGTCTGTGGACGACGGGGAACAGTTCATGTATCCAGTTATAAAATAAATAACTGTATAAGAAAATTATAGTGAGGAGTTCTCACCTTTGGGATCCACTCCACCATTTTTATTTTTGAATTTCAGAATAGTCCTGACTTGCCTGAAATTCCAATGCAATCTTCTTCACGCTGTTCATAGTAAAAATCACAATTTTATTTTAGTTCTAAAATTTATATTTTTACTTCGCTAAAATTTATATTTGCATATATAAAAATCATATTTTTAATGTCGCTACATGTACATAAAAATCATATTTTTATAACGCTACTGCATAGGTAAAAATCATATTTTTATCTTTCTAAAAACATTTCCATGCCATACACTAGTTAAAGAATATATTTTAATCTTGCCAAAAAAATTTCCTTCCTACAATAAAAATCCTATTAACTAACCAAAAATGATATTTTTACATAACTAAAAATCATAACTTTATGTAATTAAAAATCATAACTTTATATAAATAAAAATCATAACTTTATATAAATAAAAATCATAACTTTACATACTTCATACGTCAAAAACCATGGAAGCTTTAAAGCGGAGAAAAATCACATATTTTCTATCGTCCGGATTTGCTCTTCTGGTTCCCGAATTTGCAAACGAGCTCCAATCTTTACACCATCTCTTTTTCTAGCTTAAACGCGCCATTCTGGACAACTTTCGCCTAGTGGTCTTCCTTCCGAAAATGTGCCATTTCGCCGGAAATCGCGAAAAGACAGTATTTTGACAGTGTTTGGACAGCAGACTTTGGAGCGTTTTCCCGACAGCTCCGCAATCCAAAATAGGACTATCATATATCAAATCGAAGAGAAAATCGTGCTCTTTGAATTTGGTACTGGAGTTTTGGCCAGAAGCGCACCTTTTGAGATTTTTTGGCGAAATAATGACGGGGGTTTTTATGCAAAAACGGTAATTTTATGAAAAATGGGTTTTTGGTGATGGGGGGACCCACGGCCGGAGCTGGGTGGCCAGAGGGAGGCGGCGGGACCTGCTGGTGGTGGGGGAGGTGCAGGTGGCGGCGCTAGGGCAGTGGGGGCCCACGGCGGCTAAGGTTTGCAATTTGGGGCTTAGGGTTTGCAAATTTGAAGAGAGAAAGAGGAGAGGAGGAAGAGGAGGATGAGGAGGGGAGAAGGCCGATGGTGGTGCTAGGGGGCGGTGGTGGCAGCAACTAGAGGGAGCGTTTCTTTTTTTCTTTTCACGATGAGAGAGAAGAGAGAGGGAGGGTTGACCAAGTATAATAATATATATTTTAATATTATTTATTTCCAAAAAGTTAATTTTTTACCCCATTCTGAATGCAATGGGATATGTTCCGTAAGCCAGTTTGATTATTTCGATCAGTTTTTCCTAAAATTAAAATATAAATCAATATATTGCATTTTAACGTACATTTTAATTTACCGGGGCCACATACTAACTCCAAAAATTACAGAAAAATTATTTCTAGTTTTGTATTGACAATACGGTTCTAGCAAAACTGATTTCATCAAATTTGGAGGCCGTTTGAAAAATGGCCATTTTCCAGTCGATTAAATTTGACTAAAACTGAAAAAACACGTTTTCTTTTTCCACGCTCACATATTGCTTTCAAAAATTATGAAAATTGGAATCTAGCAATAAATCGACATTCCTGATCCAACAAAAGTGGTTTCATCGAAAACGGAGGTCGTTTGCAAAATCACAGTTTTTAAGGGCTATATTTTCCATAGCGACTATTCCGAATTTTTAATTGGGCATAACTTTTTATTCCCGCTATGAAATTTGGATTTTTCGGATTAGTTGGAAAGATATTTTCAAATAGATTTTAATATTTTTGGTTTCGCTAAAATCTGGTTTATTTTGAATCCTGTACATTCATTTGAAATTTGAAATTGAATTTTCAAATTACCACGCCATTTTCAATTCCTTTTATAATTAAAAATAAATATTTATATTCTAATGATGATTCAAATAAATATATATGTTCTAATTCTATACAAAATAAATTTCTCGTCGTCATTATTTAAAATATTTCATTTTAAATCTTCAAAATTCATTAAAATAACCAAAATAAAAATTTTAAATTGGTTCTAATTTTCCGGGTTGTTATAGTTCATAAGAACCAACCACAATGTGACTCATTTTTGGTATTCATGGTGTATTTTTATATGTATGTACGTGTATATATTATTTTGTGACTGTTACATATGATGTTGTTACATTTTGTTTTGGATAGATCCTTAGGCATCATTGTTTTGTATTAAACATAAATTGAGTGCATCGATCCACCTTAGGTAAGGAAAAAAAATTAATAATAGAGCATCAAATCAATGTATTCAATACTCATTTAATAAAAAAAATTAAGAATGGTCGCTCTTAACCAGCCTTAGTTTCTACATGAGAAGACAGCATTTATAACACTCCGGAATTTGGCGTTAGTTAAATATTTAGTTATGATTCAAAAATAGAATTTGAGGAAATGATGAAATTCGACCACGACACTTGCACCTTACGTTCGTATTCGAGTTCTAATCTACTTTCATATTTGAAACTTCACGAACGGAGTCCATATGCAAATATTACGGATGAAACATGAAAATGGATGAAAAATAATTAATCAACAAAATTTATATAAATGGTAATTTATATTACAATTAACACCCCTCCTCTACCGGAGGCAGTCAAAAAGGTAGTCGACATGGTGGTCGATCGAGCGATCAACCGCCCGATGTGACCTGTAGGTCACCATTTTCTTCGGCAGTTAAGGTTTTAGCTATTATATTATTATATCGATGATGGATTTTAATTAAATAAATCTAACGGTTTTGGGTCAATTAAGCGTCTATAAATAAAGGCCCAGACCCCCTACTCTTTGCTTATATTTTCTAGAGGCAGCAGCAAAGCTCTGCCAATGCCATTTCCACTTATCCAATCTATTCCAATTCTTTTAAAATAAATCAGTTTTCTATCAAATAAATAAGAATCGGTGAAGATGAATTTATAAATATCAATAAAGGTTTGTTCTGCGTATTATGTAAACTTCTTTCCCTTTTTCCTTTTTCCATTTCTTTACCAGATCTATAAATCTTTATATGCATGCCTCCTCTTTTATACATATTATAGATCTATACGGATTCAGAAATAAAAACCTGAAAGTTGTATTTAGATTTGGAATGGCTTTTAGGTGAGTGAGAAATCTATTCATTATTTCTAATATTAGATTTGTTTCGTTTATGTTAATTTGAATTTATATGCCTAAAATTTGATATATTGTAGGCTTTTCAATTATAATATTCATATCTTGCCTATAATTCTTACTTATATCTTGTAGTCATTGTACACCTTAAATCTAAAAATCAGTCCCAAAAGTTTTTTGAAATTGTGCAGTTGTTTATTCCAGATTTATAGGATTGGGTGTAATTTGTAAAAGTTGTGTAAATTGCTATCATGAGTTGTAAATCTACTTGTGTTTCATATTACTTGGGGTTTTTTTTCTTGATTTTTGTAAAAATTATCCCTTTTTGTTCTTTTCAATAAAAAAAGCATTGTTTGGAATCTACAAGAAATATTAATAAAACACATAGAAGGAGATGTGTAAATTCATGTATTTTGTACGTAATTTATATCATCTATTCCAGGTAAAATATTTTTCGTTTCTTGTGATTTCAAAAATGTTAATGCTTCCTCTTTTTAATTATCTGGGAAAAAATTTATGACAATCATAATAAATAAGCTTTTATGAGATTTTGAATCCAACAAGATTGAACATAAAAAGATTGTTCTGGTCATTAGTTTGGACTAGAATGTCAAATATTTAGAATTAATATAATTAGTAACTAAGTAAATACCACGCTAAAAATATACATTTATATATAACTATATTATAAACCTATCCATCCAAAGTATATATAAATAACACAAGTATTATAATTATTTAGGTAAACGTTAATTATATATTTGAATTTGGATGTTTTCCACTAATGACTGGAAATAAATGTGGAGATAATTTCCATCATTCAAAAGGTTACAACTAACTTAAAAAAATTTAAAATAATAACCATAAATGTTACAAGGAAAATAAATAGGGAAATAAATGTCAAGAGGTTACAATAGTAAAACGAATGGGAGTTACAATAAATAGAATTAATATGATTAAATGGGACTGATGTTAAGGGCATTCAATAGGTTGTCCATTGCCTTAGGAAATGTTACCATTGTTATTATTAATGGCACGTGACCGTTATAGGAATTAGTTGATTTAATTGAGTGTTTATTGCCTTAGGAAATATGACTATTATGTTCATTAATGGTGCATGACTGTTAAATTAATTAGTGGGATTTAATGGGAATTTGGGTATTAATTGCCTTAGCTAATACTACGCCCAACAAATAAAATGTACTATAATCGTGAACCTTAGGGAAATAATCCTCATCCTTTTCTAGTTTAGTTCTAGAAATAATATTAATTAATATGAGATTTGGATTTAGTAGGTTAATAATGCAAGGTCGGTTGTGTTATTCAACAAAAGTTTGCACTTTCCAGTATTTGGATATACTTACAACTGATGTGAGATATCATTGGCCATAAGAACCCATGACAATAATTATTCGCAAAATGCGAATTTATCCTAAAGGTTTAATTCAAATGTTGAGGCATTAGGGGGCTGCAGGGCCTACCTCTTTCCAAAAGTAAAAAATCTAGAGAAATAATTTAAGTACATAGCCTACTTGGGGATTATAAGTATTAAGTAGCAGAATCCGCTAATCGGGTATTAAGTGATTGGATTCACCGTTTCCCCTTAAAGGGTAGAGTTATAGGATCTGCCATTATCTAGCATTTAGTGATCGAACATCTCACCTTTGTATAAATAAAAAGTATCAAATCGCTAATTAGGTATGAAATCGGTAGTCTCCACGATTGTCCGCTTCCTCTATGTAGTAAGTGGCTGGGTTAGAGTCCGCCTTGGGATAAGCTATTAAATGACCACTACAGAGGTATCATTGGTTTTCCTATCCTGCAACAAGTATTAAGTGACTTGGGGATTACCAAATAGAGTCAGCTAGATGGTAACACAGAGGCCCATTAGGGGAAGGTCATAAATGACGATTAGTTGTCCACCTAGCCTGTAGGTAATAAATGACTGCTTACTATCTCTCGCCTTATACAAGATTGGGATATGCACGAATGACGGAAGCCTTAAATTCGTAGGACTTAGTAGCTAGTGTTCTCTAATTTATAATAACATGTTGGAAACCACCTAGTAAGGTATTAAGTGATTAATGGATCTGCCCTGAACCTTAAGTGATAATGGGAATCCACCTATATATTGTGAGTGAGGCCATACATGGCTATATAACCCCCTCCTTTATTACTAGGGTACTAAGTATTCTAAAAACCTGCCTCCTAGTTTTGGTATCGGTTTGTGTTGTGGTTCATAGTCTTCATATTTATGTGTAAAAGTTCTATCTCATTGTATTATAATAATCTACTTTAGGAAGTGATACCTTAGGTATGGTAGTTAACCACCGTGCGTTATCTTTGCAAGATTAGGTTATAATCACTAGTCTTGTTAGAAATATGATTTAGATGAAGCCAAATGGGATGCATTTGTGTATTTGTGGACAGTTTTATACATTGTTTTACTCCACAGGACTTGTTGTTCTGACCCCTCCTCATAACAATTCTCAGATTTATCCTGGGGAAAAAGGTCTTTGCAAGTATTCAAGTTAGGTTTTCCATTCTTGTTCTCTCATGCTTCGTATTGATGTGGTGATTCATTATTGAGGTAGTTTCCCTAGTCGATACTTGTAACGGCCCAACCGATCTTCGAACCCGAAAATCGACATAGATACATTTACCGTATAAAATGCCGACCTTCGAAGCACTGAAAACATAAGGACGTTATTAGAAAGAAATTAGAGGGTGAGATAAGAAAGAAAGAAATATTAAAATAAAAGAAAAACCAACACAACACAGAGTCTCACATCGCAGCGGAACAAAATATAATGCAGAAATAAATCTTTATTGAGAGTTTTAAAATACTTACAAGCATCGGAGCACATCAACATATCTGGACAGTTGTAATAACCTGTCCTCATATACAACACACATCGGACTAATATCTATATAATATCATATGTCTGATCTCTTCCAGCTCGTCTTCTAGAATTCACAACATCAAAATCTAAATCTATAAACCCTGTCTAACCCCAGCATTACAAATGCTGGATCAATCTGGTCAACCAGAGTGACAAAACACATTAAGTTAAAAAGTTTCATCCGTCTTAATTTTAAAGTAAAAATCCTTTTCGAAAGAATGAATAATTGTAAGACCAAATCCACTCATAAATATGGACCGTTTTTACCTTATGATAACCTAAAACATTTTTGAAATCAATATATCTTCTAATATTATAATAATGATGTAAATCAAGCAAATATCAATCCAGCTGAACGCTTGCATCTCATGCACTACATACATAGTATACAATCAAAACCGCGGGCGCTTATTGGAAAATGGATTTCCTGGCAAGGTATGGGACCACCTTTCCGACATTGTACCTCTGGAGATGAATACATTGGAGTTCAGCAAGAACATCTTGCAACCCAGGCTAAACATGATCGGCCCCTCACTTCTCTTGAGAGTACCAAATATATCATTACCACGGTTGGGAGCCAGCCCACCGAACCGATATCATATATACAAAAATAAAAAGGGACAACCGAAGGCATTTGATTTCTCCAGATCAGGTGATGATATATCCTTTTGATGGGTGCGACCCACATAGCCATGCGACGTACCCGATTTTGTGTCATTTCCCGATCGATGAGGCTAGAGGTTAAGCTTATCCTTCAGAACAACATATCTCCATCCACTTTGAATACCACATCGTAAGATCCACCAGAAATACGAATTGACATCCACAAAGATACTCTAGTTGGAAGTTTCCCTTCTATACCACCAACTTGGTACGTTTGAAGAAATCAACGTACGCGATCCCTTTGGTAATACTCTGTCAGACATTCGTCCATACAAGTCACCCAAGAACAGGTTGAACCAAAGGCACCCTCCTACCATATCCTAGGTATCACCTTATAGATCAGTAGCGAGTAGTCCTTGCAATCCGTAGATTCCAACACAACAGAATCACAATATATCTCTTATTTCAAAGTCAGATATTTTAAGTAATCCTTCCGCTTATGAAGATCCACAGTCTTCAATGCTCCATCTTCAATCTTCATGCTTCATATTTGCTGGTTTGGAATGGTTTTCGAATATAAATTTGATCCCGATCTTTCTGTACCAACAATCGTATTGGCCAGAATTGATAGTCGGTTATTTAACTATCAAAATAAACACTCGTGAAATTAAAACGAGTTCATTGGTTCAGTACTCAACATCACTCGGCCTCTTTAATTAAAACATTAACGAACGATAAAATAAACTTGTAAATCTTTCAACATTTCCAAAACAGAGATTACTTCTAATTTTTATAAACTAATGTTTTCAAATCATTTCATTATAATATATATAAAAATATCTTATAACATATTCAATTTCCATTTAACTCTGTTTTCAAAACATTTGCTACTTCATTCTTTATTATCTATAATTGGAAAATCGATTCAACTTATTACTAGTAAAATAACGTTACGAAATTTCCTTTGTTTTAGTATTTGAAAACAATAACCAATGCCTATTCATATAGAATAAATTCTATTTCAAAACTTCAATTTTCATTTCCTTTTACCTTGAAAATATTATTATATTTTCACGCAGTCTCCTTCTACTTTTCCTTTTCTTTGGAAATCTTATTTACATATATTCTCGAGTTCTTTTATTCCCTTTTTATTTGGGCATCATAATTTATAATTTCAAATCTTTTGTTTTGTTACTTCAACACTCATTAGTCCCTGACCGTAAATTGGTAAGAGGATAATTCCCCAAGTATTAATCTTGAAGATCGAGATCAACATCAGATTAACTGTAACAACCCGGAATTTCTGAACTAATTCAAAAAAATTATTTTAGCTATTTTAATGGGTTTTGGATATTTAAAATGATTTATTTTAAATAATAATGACTAAAAATTTATTTAAATCGAAGTTAGCATGTATAAATTTATTTTAATTACAAAATGAACTCGAAATGTCGCGATTGTTTGAAAATTTGATTTTAAATTTCAATTGAATGTATAGGGTTCAGAATAAATCGTGTTTAAGTGAAACATTGAAATATTTCGAACTGTAATTTTCTATCGAATGTGAGAAACCGAGATTTCAGTTTATAAATTGTAAGTTGTGTCCAGTTTAAAATTTTGGAATAGTCGTTATGGAATATATATATATATATATTAATACAATGTATAGCCCCTAAAGAAAGCCATTTTACAAACGACCTCCGGTTTCGATGAAACCACTTTTGTTGGATCCGGAATATCAAATTATTGTTAGGTTTAAAATTTCATAATCTTTGGAATTAATATGTGAGCATAGTAAATTTAAACGTGTTTTGAATTTTAGTTTAAATTTAATCGACTAGAAAAAGGCCATTTTTCAAACGGTCTCCAAATTCAGCGAAATAATTTTGTTAGGACCGTATCGTCGAAATATAGATAGATTTCAATATTCGTAATTTTTGGAGTCAGTATGTGACCCTGCTAAATTAAAATTCACGTTCAACTTCAATATTGACTGTTATATTAATTTATATTTTAATTTTGACCAAAACTATTCAAAACAATTGAATTGGCTTACGTAACATATCCCATTGTGTCTGAAATGAGGGTATTTGGCTAGGGGTGACAGTCGTTGGGTTTGATTTGGAGTTCATGGCAATAAACAAGTATTTTCAGGAATTAAATAATATTAAATAAATATATAAATAAAAAAAATTGCCTTAAACCCTAATCATTATTTATGCGCCATCACCCCACTCAAGAATGGACAAAATCGCTCCATGATTCTCCCTTAAAAATCTCCTAATCCACGCAACCGTTTCAGAAATTAAAACATGGAAGTCAAAGAGCTTTTCGAGATCTTCAAAATCATATGGCAGTGATCGGATTTAACGTTGTGTATTGCGTGAATTTGTGGCTCAAAGGTTCGGCGTTTGGTGGGTCTTTCGAGGTGCCGGGGGGTGCGAGTCGGCCGAGATCATCGGACGTAGAGGAGCATCTGGAGGCACTCCTCGTGGTGTTAATGGATCATCGTCCGGCCGCCTGGAAGTTCGTGCGCAGGTGGATGAAGATGTCGACGATGGTTTCGGTTTGCAGGATAAAGAAAGAAAAGGGGGAGGCCGTTATTTTTTTATCAATGTAATTAAAGTTAATTATTTAATTATTATTTTAATTATGTAATCGATGTATATAAATTATCATATCTTTGTCATACGAGGTCGAAATCCAGTGATTTCAGTTGCGTTGCGATTGTGACAACAAACTTTACAACATGCAACTAACCAGAATGGAAATGGAACAAGTTGAATTTTTGAGCTAAATTAAACGTCTGTTTAATTTAGTTTAAAAATAAATCTTCAAATAAAGACTAACGAAGTGGAAACCAAAGTGAGAACTCTCTCACTAAAATATTTGTACAGTTATTTATTTTATAACTGAAAATATATTGATTGCCAGTGTTGATTTTTATCAGTTCTAAATATCAAAAATTTGTATACGATGCCTGTTAGCTCACCTGACTGTAGTTTGAAAACCCATGGATGATTTTATTGACTATGTTTTGTTTTGATTATGATTTTGAACATAGAACATAAAAATAAAAATGTTATTATAAATGTGGTAGTTGAAATTAAATTATAAATATCCAATTATAATTTAAACAGTGAAAATTTGTTAATAAGAAAAATAATTCGAATCAAATTAGAATTGGTTAAATTTATTAATCAGTGATTAATTTGAGTTCATTGTTGTTGGTTGAAACCCCACATGGGTCTGGGGATGATAATTAATTCACATCTCCCTTGGATTTGACTGTATGTCAACCAATTGATTGACAGATAGTGATAAGCATTATTTAATTATTTAACGCTTATACAGTTGTAAATTGCACTCTGGATGTGAATTGAATGTTAAATAGTTGTATATCACTATTTTAGAATACATGCGATGTATGGAATCCATATAAGTAAAATTATATTGTAATTGATTGAGACTGATTCCAATTCACAAATAACTAATATTTCAAAATAATATTCAGTGAAAAAATCAAAATATGATTTTGATGTCCGATTTTGGTTGGACAAAAAAATATTGAAATATATGAAGTCGAGTTAAGTAGAAGTGCGCCATTTTAACACGAATGGGTTTTTCTGTCGATTTTATTCATTTTATAATGAATATCGAAAAGGATTGATTTCAAAATCTGATATTTTGAAAATATTATTATTTTAATATTATAATGATGTAGAAAATTCAATTTTGAT
Organism: Allium sativum; assembly: GCA_030737875.1. NCBI lineage: Eukaryota > Viridiplantae > Streptophyta > Magnoliopsida > Asparagales > Amaryllidaceae > Allium > Allium sativum. Next base: position 544,207,719 of record CM060920.1, on the reverse strand, counting down.
TTAAAAGTGAAAATGAAGTTGAAATCGTTTTAAAATGAATCTATAAACGATTTATAAAATACGTTTTAAAAAGGAAATTGTGACGATCCCAAAACCCGGTGCTACGGTGTTAAGGATAATCATTGGAATATAACACATTAATCATCATTAGCAGAGCACAGATAATAGCATAAACAGGAAATAGAATAATTTACACAAGTATGACAGCGGAATCATATATATATCACCACATCAGAGAGCACAGTGCAGGATACAACTTAGTGCATAATAATACATAATCAATCTACATCGCCTGAGGCGGAATCATATACATAGGAAGTACATAAACGAAACATCGGTCTACATCGGCTGAGGCAGAATCATAATACATATATAGTAATGGCGGAAAAATCATAGTCATCACTGTGTAGTCAAGCCTCGCCATGAGCCAAAAGTGCACCTCTACGGCGGTGTCAAGCCAAAATACGCCAGCTACCTGGTACTAGGTTGCCCGTGTGAAAATAAGGGCACCCGAGTTTGCAAGGTGAAACAAACTACGAGTCAGTCATGGGACTGGTATGAGAAATCTACTTAACTAATTAACAACAATAATAAGGCAAATCAAAGGACCACGCCACTTTCGCGGAACGGGTTTACTCCAATGAGTGCTGGTGCATGAAATAAAGTAAATTATTAAATCATCGCAATGCTTTTTATAAAAATGAAGCCATTATAAGACTCAGGTCCCATCACACAATGCAATGCAAGCTGGAGGATAGAGTTTTTACCTTATAATGGCCAAGAAATGCTTCATACGTATAAACAAAAGTGTTTGATATTATTACTAGTGCATATATGTTTCAAAAGCGAATTCAATCATAAATATCAATCATAGACGGCATAAATGACCCATACCACTATGTCACCTTACTAGTAATACAATCAAATCTGCAATTTTGTATTGGAAATTGGATTCCATCATAAGTCGAGGCAAGGGGCAAGCTCCTCTCCGTTCGAGACACTCTAGCAAATGCCTCAGGATCGCACAAAGCGGTCCTTGGAATCGGCTGGGCCAGTCCTCTCTTACTTTTGAGGATTGGCAATTCCTGAACACAAGTTTCCCGGTCCTTACAGACCTATAATCGAGGCGCCTCGCATTCCAACAACCACACAGGTAAAAAGTATATATAAATGTCAGGGCTGGTAAGTCACTGACCCCACCGTAGCTAGAAAGAAATGTTGTGTTCTCCTAGTTGTCCTTATCCCGTTTTTGACTCATACCGAGGTGTGAGGCTCGCGAATCCACGCTATACACAAAGCTACGCCACACAGACCATGCTTTGATCATCAACCACAATACTTTGCTTTTCAACAGAAGCCTTGATCACATGCCACTTAGGCATGCCACACAGGCAATTCACTCCATGCGACTGATTTCTATAGATATATAACCTTTGAGCTCGTACGTCTCAGAGAAGGGCGTTAAGCAAGAGAATAAATTCTCCGCTGCCAAACAGATATATATTTAATAGAGATCAATCAGCACAGAACAAAATCTAATGTCAGACACACAGTCCATTTACAAGTTCGTTCTGGGTATGAACGAAGCCGGAGACACCAAATTCCTCGCATATCCGTACAATCAACATTACGTCCGGACGGCTACCACTTCAGCTCCTTCAAGGTAGCTACTCCAATCACGGGCATCAGTAGCGCCTATCCATCCAATGTGAAGATCGTCGGTCTTGAACCGTCTTCAACTCTTCGACTTCTAACCGTCGATCGATTATTTGAAATGAGAATTAACTCGGCCTTTTCAAATAATCACATATATTTAGATTTTCAAATCAATTCTTCACATGGTTAAATCAATCGACATTCACATTTCAGTTTTTAATATAATTTTCATGTCAAAAACATTTAACCATCAAATATCAAGCAAACAAGCAGAATCGGTTTATTTCCATTCTATATCATCTACAATATTTTATAACGATATATTGCCATTTTTATTTATTTAAAAACAGCCCTATTTAATTAAACGACGTTTAAGGTCGTGCCGAGGCACTGGCGGTGTTTTTCCCAAAATTTGTTTTACACATATCTAAAAATCTAACCGTTGGATTTCAACAAAGTTTATATCATTGGGAAGATATTCCCAAAGCGAACCCAATGGTTCCAGTTTCGTGAAAATCCGATGGTCGGATCTTTCGGTATAATCGTTTGAAGTTACGATTTCAATACGCGAACTGCACGGCCTCGATTCATTTTAATTTAGTTTATATTTATATATATATAAATATAACTCATTCGACGATTTCAATATCGTTTTCACTTCAAATATTTCACTAACACCTTTATATTTCGAAAATTTCGCCATAACCTCCTTTGTACAGGAAGGGGTTTAGAAATTTATTGGGCCGTATTAGATACCCAATAAATCCTAATAAGCATACATATATTTATAGTGATATATTCCGATGTCCACAGGGGAGTGTGTATAGATCATAACTCTAGAGAATAAATTCTCGTCACCCTATAAATGGTTTTTGTGCCTTAATGACCAGAGAGACGTGTTTATTGTCATCTCCAGACCCGTGTGGGGTTTTTATTAATCTTGCAATTTACCGTTACAATTTATATAGTCCAGATCAGTCATCAGTTAATATATAGTCATCGCCATACAATCCTCTCGCTCGTATGGTAAATCTCCAACATCGTCACACAAGCTCCAAATGCTTATGTGGTATATGATGAAGTATGCCTATCGTCAAGAAGTATGCCATGTAGTGTAGTTCAAAGTTAATTGTTACTATCCTATGGCGATGTTTATTATTACACACAGAACAACTAGCACTCCGCATCCAATAGCATTCACAGGAGTTGATATAATAATAATATTTGCACATCCAACTCATTAAGGTTTACCTATTTGTCGGGTTCGCAAATAAATTCTTTACTCAACAGCTAATCCATTTCCTGTTCAACAATGTATATATATGTGCAAAACTAAGCTAAAATTTATATTTTTGGCGAACAAAGGTTTATTTCCACTTATGGTTATTTTTAACACTTCACGTTTCACTTAAAAACGATATTTTTAGCGAACTAAAATATATTTCAACACATGACTATTTTATTTAGTTCTTATACATGTTAAAAATAATATTTATAGCAAACAAATATTTATTTCAACACTTGTATATTTTAAGCAAATCACCTATATGATAAAAACGGTATTTTTATCATCAAAAATGTTTATTCAACGCATGAATGTTTTAACGCTTCATATTTTCAATAAAAATGTAATTTTTATTGTTCGATCTTTTTATTCAACACATGAACCTTTTCCAACACACGAACTTCTCAACACATGAGCATTTCCACACATGGGTATATTTTATATAGTTTGTACTTATAAGAAAGATGTAAGTTTTATTGTTGAAACAATTTATTTACAACACTAATATTTTACATACTTCCTATATAATAAAATTGTGATTTTTATTGTTAAAACAATTTATTAATTCAACACATGAATTATTTTTCAACACATGAGCATTTCCATACATGGATATGGTTTCAACACATGACTTTTGTTTCAACACATGAAAATAATTTCAACATATGAAAATAATTGTAACACATGAATATTATTCAAAATTTCGGCAGCATAACAGCAGGGTAGTTAAAACCGGCACCGTCCCGAGTACGACTCCTCGCTCTACCTAAAAACCTCGCGGTTTTTGATAATGGAGATTTCATACATCTAATTCGCACGCAGGCGAGTATGATTTTTCTTTTCCACAATTTATTACAATCACAAATGGGTATTTTCAACCACAACCAAACAATATCAACCACAAACAATTCTATCAACCATTCGCATTATTCACCAAATTTTTCACACTAATTCACAATCAATAAGTATCGTCCATGGTTTGTGGACGAGGGGAGTGTATATATATATATATATATATATATATATATATATATATTTATATATAAATATATTTTATTTCCATTCCAACACACATATCATTTATACAATGCATGTATAATTCATACTTTGCTCATATAACTTATACGACGCATGTACATAAGGTATACAACACATATATAACTTATATTTCGCTTATATAATTTATACATCACATTTCTATTCACATTTCAGTTTAGAAATCTCACATTGTTTTGTAGCTCTTCTAAAAATCCTAGCAAGCTCAGAAAAATCCCTGGACACTTCTAGACTGTAGAGAGCGTCCTTGCGGTCACGATGTTTTCTGTTTAATCGAATTTCGTCAACACATGATAAAGATATGATTTTTCAAAGTTTGCAACGCTTAAAAGTGTTATTTTTAGTTTAAATAAAACAAAGGCAGTACCTTTCATAAGTTGTTCAAAACTAGGTTTTGAAATAAATTCCATTCCGAAGAACGTTGTGTCGATCAGACTACGGAGCGTCGAAGGGGGTGGAAAGGGGTTTCTGCGCAGGGGTGTGGGGCAGGGTTCGATAGTCGAGATTGGGCAGGGCGGCGGGTCAAAGTCGCGAACTTTGCGAAGGTGATTCAGGCGATTGGGGCGACGATAGGTGGTGCAGTCGGGATTGATTTGAAGAGGAGGGCGAGGCGAACAAAAGAGTTAACTGGAGCGTGGGCTGGTTCTGCCTGTGGTGATCGGAAATCGCCTGGGAAGCGGGGAAGCGGCGTCGCCGTCGAAGTCGAGGGTTACGGAGCGGGGGGGGGGGGTTCTGATTTTTTTTTAAATAAAAATTATAAAGGAAATTTTTTATTGGGCCATGCTTTATTAAATTTTAAAATAGTGTTTCTCCACCCGGACACCAATTCGAACCCAACGACTGTCGCCCGTAGCTAAATACCCCCATCCCGGACACAATGAGATATGTTTCGTAGGCCAATTTTACTGCTACATTTACTTATTTTTCAAATTAAAGTATAAAACATTCAATATTCGATTTGAACGTACATTTCAATTTGCCGGGGCCACATACTGATTCTAAAAATTCCAGAAAAATTAATCTAGCTATGTTTTGACGCTACGGTCCCAACAAAACTAGTTTCGTTGAATTCTGAGACCATTTGAAAAATGGCCATTTTCTGGTCGATCCAATTTAACAGAAATCAACCAAACACGTTTTCTTTTGCCACGCTCACATACTAGCTTCAAAAATTACAAAATTTGAAACCTAGCAATAGTTTGACATCCCGGATCCAACAAAGTGGTTTCGTCGAATTCCGAGGTCGTTTGCAAAATGTCTATTTCAAGGGCTATATATACTCTATAGCGACCTTTCTGAAAATTCATTTGGCCATAACTTTTGATTCCCGCTATGAAACTATGATTTTTCAAATTCGTTAGAAATATATTCATAAACAGATTTAAATATTTTTAGCTTCACTAAAATCCGTTATATTTTGCACCCGGTACAGTCAATCAAATTTTGAATTCAAAATTTCAAACTACCGCACTATTTCTAATTCATTATTTTATTGAAATATTCTATTTCAATTATTTAAATTTCTTTAAAATAACCAATTTAAAATTTTTAAATTGGCTCACATTTTTCGGGTTGTTACAATCTCCCCTACTTAAAACTTTTCGTCCCCGAAAAGGAAACAATAGTATAGTAGGAAACAAAAATGTAAATGCAAAGTATTGTGAAGGTACCTTACATCGGAGTTAGTCAGAGAGGTCCACTCTGCATTTGGGGTGAGCTTGCTTAATGCTTTCCCCAGTCTCCCAAGTACGGTCTCTAGGATCACTACTCCACTGCTCTTTAACTAAATGAACCTTCTTGCTCCTTAGCTCTTTAGTTTCTTTGCCAACAATCTTTAACGGCTCTCTTCTGACTGCCAATTCTGAGGTAATTTCCAAGTCCTGTTGCGTTGCTTCTTCAACAACAAGATCCGGATCATGCACATGTCTTCTAAGTTGAGATACGTGAAACACATTATGCACTCCAGGCAACCAATCAGGTAATTGAACCCTATAAGCAAGAGTTCCAATCCGTTCAAGTATAGGAAAGGGACCAATAAATCTGGGTGCCAACTTCCCAGTCTTACCGAATCGGATCACTCCTCTCATCGGAGAAACTTTCAAATAAACATAATCACCAACAGCGAATGCCAAATCTCTACTTCTAGAATCTGCATAACTTTTCTGTCGGCTTTGTGCGGCTTTTAATCGCTTCTTGATGAAATCGAATTTATCAGATGCTTCTTAAATCATATCGGGTCCCAACACAAGTCTGTTGCCAGGTCAACATGCGGGAGATCTACACGGTATACCATATAATGCTTCAAATGGAGACATTTTTAAACTTGCCTGATAGCTGTTGTTATATGAGAATTCTGCAAATGCAAATGATCTTCCCATGACCCGCCAAAATCAATAATACAAGCCCGCAGTAAATCTTCCAGAATTCTATTCACCCGCTCAGTTTGGGCATCTGTCTGAGGGTGATAAGCAGTGCTCATGTTTAGTTTCGTTCCCAATTCCATCTGGAATGCTTCCCAGAATTTGCTAGCAAAAATTGGGTCTCTATCACTGACTATGCTGATGGGAACTCTGTGCAGCTTAACAATTTCTTTGAAATAAATCTGTGCTAGACTTTGTGCGGTTCTATTGGATCTGACATGTATGAAATGGGCGGTCTTCGTGAAGCGATCTACGATCACCCAAATACTGTCATTACCTTTCTTGGTTCGGGGCAAATCATCTATGAAATCCATGGAAATTTGTTCCCATTTCCAACCTGGGACTTCCAACGGTTGCAACAATTCGGCCAACTTTTGTTGGTCGCTCTTGACTAATTGACAAGTAGGGCATCTGCTCACATATAAGGAAATATCCCTCTTCATCGCCTTCCACCAGAAAGTGCGCTTGATATCGCTGTACATTTTACTCACTCCATGATGAATGCAAAGCTTTGACTTACGGCATTCATCGAGCACCTCTCTTTTGAGCTCAGGGATGTCGGGAACACAAATTCTCCCATTTAATCTCAGAACTCCCTCATTATCCACTTGGAAACTGGAGCTTTCACCTTTTTGAATTCTTTTGATCATCTCTCTAACAAAATTGTCGTTTTTCTGTAGAACAGAGATCTTGTCATTCAATGAAGATGTAACGATAAAACTGGTGATGATCTCATTCTTTCTACTGAGCGCATCAGCTACTACATTAGTCTTTCCCGGCGTATACAGGATATCTAAATCATACGCGGCAAGAAATTCTAGCCAACGCTGCTGTCTCAAGTTCAGATCTTTCTGGGTGAACAAATACTTCAATGATTGATGATCTGTAAACAATTCGAATTTCTCACCCAATAAGTAATGCCTCCAGATTTTCAAAGCAAAAACGATGGCTAGCAACTCAAGATCATGAGTTACATAATTCTTCTCATGCGGTTTCAGCTGGCGGCTTGCATAAGCGACTACTTGGCCTCTTTGCATTAAGACTGCACCAAGACCTCTAATAGAAGCATCCATCCAAACCATCAAATCATGATTGCCATCAATAATGGTTAATACTGGAGCGGTTATCAATTTCGATTTTAATTCCTGGAAAGCTTCCTCACAGTCGGAAGTCCACTTAAATTTCTCGTGCTTCTTTGGAAGCTTCTTTAGTGGACCAGATATATTCGAAAAATCCTTAACGAATTTTCGATAATAACTAGCCAACCCCATAAAACTTCTGACCTCTATGGGTGTAGTAGGCTGTTTCCAGTCTTGAATTGCTGTAATCTTGCTCGGATCTACAGAAATTCCTTCCTTTGACACGACATGGCCAAGGAACTTCACCTCTTCTTGCCAGAAGACACATTTAGAGAATTTGGCTTTGAAGACGTTCTTTCTCAGAATCCCCAATACTTGTTCTAGATGCCTTTCATGCTCGGCTTCTGACTTAGAGTAGATTAAAATATCATCGATGAATACCAGGACAAATTTATTTAGAACTTCCTTGAACACTCTATTCATTAGATCCACGAAGTAGGCTGGAGCGTTGCATAAGCCGAACGGCATTACTAACCATTCGTAAAATATGTCTGGACCTCTGAAAGCTGTCAAAGGAACACACTCTTCGGCAATTCTTAGTTGATGGAAACCTGTAGCTAGGTCCATTCTGGAAAATACTCTCGCCCCATTTAATTAGTCTAACAGATCATCGATGCGGGGTAACAGGTATTTGTTTTTGAGCGTCTGTTTGTTGAGGTCTCGGTAATCAACACACAGCCGGAGAGTACCAGCTGACTTAGGGTCAAACACTACAGCTGCACTCCAACTAGAAAATCTAGGTCTGATCAGACCCTTCCATAGCAGTTGGCGAGTTTGATCGCCTAACTCTTCTTTTTCTTTTGGAGTCATTCTTCAAATTGGATGTACCACTGGTCTGGCATTCGGAATTAGATCGATTTTGAATTCAATTTCTCTTTGCGGAGGTAAGTTTTCGACTTCTTCAAACACATCTGCATAGTTTCTAACAACAGGAATCTTTTCTAAGGAAGTGGGGATAACTTCTAGCGCAGACCAAAGTTCCTTTCTATATGGATTCGAACCATGGCATGGTACAGTAATATATCCAAGCTTCGTTTTAATGTTTACTATTCTTTTCGCACAATTTACTTTGGCTTCGTATTTCGTTAACCAATCTAGCCCGAGAATGATATCGAACTCAGGAAAATCCATAACGACTAGATCAAAAGGAAACCGGTATCGACAAAAAGAAGCAGGTACTTTACAATATGAACAAAGAATAATAGAACCCCCTATTGGATTATGAACCTTAACCGATTCTTTAAGCTTTCTTTGTTTTAACTTTAACTTGTTAACTGTGTTACTTGCAATAAAACTATGTTATGCACCCGTGTCAAATAATACAAAAACAGGAATATTTTTAATTGTAAGGGTACCTCCCAAAACATCGGGTTTACCTACTCCATCGGAAGTAGCCGACGGGTTCGCCCCGTCATGCACATGAGCAACCTCGGCCTTCTTAAGCAGGGGACAATCTCTGACAAGATGTCTTGTTCTGCGGCATTTAAAGCATGAACGAGGGTTCTGAGAGCTCTGGCTTGACCCTTGAGAGTTGGTCTTCTGCCTTTTCGGGGCTGTGCAAGCGTTAGAGTAGTGCCCCACCTTGCCACAATTGTAGCAGCTTCCTTTTGGCGGCCTGCTAGTCTGCTGATTTGTGGACGCCGCGTTGCTTAATTCTGGCTGGTTTGTAGAGGGCTTGCGTTTATTCCCCGCCTGGCTTTTAGCACGGTCTAGATCAAGGTTCCTTTGATCCAGGTCCTCATAATTGCATGCCATGTCCACTAACTCTGAGAATGCTAGCTTGATGTGGGTCATTGCCCTGTCTTGGTACTTACGCTTTAGCCCGATGATGAACCTCTTGTTCTTGGACTTGGCGGTCGCGATGAGCTCTGGTGCGTAGCGGGACAATTGTGTAAACTTGTTCAGGTAGTCTTGCACAGAGAGATCTCCTTGTTGGAGGTTTGCAAATTCGTCATGCATGCGCTCAATCGCCTGCTCTGGGATGTACTTTTCTTTGAACATGTCTTTGAACTCATCCCATGTTCTACCTGCATTTCTGTTCTCTGCAGTGATGGCCTCCCACCATAATTCGGCTTCGTCTTGCAAAAGACATGCACCCATGAATGCTTTGTCTTGATCTCCCAACCTCAGGCCTCCTAATATCTTTTCGCATGTTTTCAGCCATGCCAAGGCCTCAATCACAGTGCCCGTTCCTGAGAAGGTTTTGCCTCCTAGGTTCTTGTATCTTTTGGCCACTCGGTCGAGCTCGAATGGCTGAGCGGCTGGGGGTTGTATCAATGGTCCTTCTGCAGCGGGGTTATCCCCTTGGCCTCTGCCTCGGCCTCCACGGCCTCCTCTTGCTGCAGCAGCTCTGGTAGCCATTTCTCAAGTTCTGTATAAGCAAGAAAGAGTCAGCCTACAGATACGATAATTTTATTATATGGTACTATAGAAGAACTTAAGGAAAGACAACAATGTACTGATCAAAATTATTTTTGCTATTCTGCTTAGCTCATTCTAGGACATTACTAGTCCTATCTCTAATGAGCTACTCGCCTTAGAATACTACTGATTCTATTTTGACGAGGTATTTAATGTGTTAAATTCCAGAACTAAGGTTAACCAAAGCTCTGATACCACCTGTGACGATCCCAAAACCCCGGTGCTATGGTGTTAAGGATAATCATTGGAATATAACACATTAATCATCATTAGCAGAGTACAGATAATACCATAAACAGGAAATAGAATAATTTATACAAATATGACAGTGGAATCATATATATATCACCACATCAGAGAGCACAGTGCAGGATACAACTTAGTGCATAATAATACATAATCAGTCTGCATCGCCTGAGGTGGAATCATATACATAGGAAACACATAAACGAAACATCAGTCTACATCGCCTGAGGAGGAATCATAATACATATATAGTAATGGCGGAAAAATCATAGTCATCACTGTGTAGTCAAGCCTCGCCATGAGCCAAAAGTGCACCTCTGCTGTGGTGCCAAGCCAAAATACGCTAGCTACCTGGTACTAGGCTGCCCGTGTGAAAATAAGGGCACCCGAGTTTGCAAGGTGAAACAAACTACGAGTCAGTCATGGGACTGGTATGAGAAATTTACTTAACTAATTAACAACAATAATAAGGCAAATTAAAGGACCATGCCACTTTCGCGGAACGGGTTTACTCCAATGAGTGCTAGTGCATGAAATAAAGTAAACTATTAAATCATCGCAATGCTTTTTATAAAAATGAAGCCATTATAAGACTCAGGTCCCATTACACAATGCAACGCAAGCCGGAGGATAGAGTTTTTACCTTATAATGGCCAAGAAATGCTTCATACGTATAAACAAAAGTGTTTGATATTATTACTAGTGCATATATGTTTCAAAAGCGAATTCAATCATAAATATCAATCATAGATGGCATAAATGACCCATACCACTATGTCACCTTACTAGTAATACAATCAAATCGGCAATTTCGTATTGGAAATTGGATTCCATTATGAGTCGAGGCAAGGGGCAAGCTCCTCTCCGTTCGAGACACTCTAGCAAATGCCTCATGATCGCACACATCGGTCCTTGGAATCGGCTGGGCCGGTCCTCTCTTACTTTTGAGGATTGGCAATTCCTAAACACAGGTTTCCCGGTCCTTATAGGCCTATAATTGAGGCGCCTCGCATTCCAACAACCACACAGGTGAAAAGTATATATAAATGTCAGGGCTGGTAAGTCACTGACACCACCGTAGCTAGAAAGAAACGTCGTGTTCTCCCAGCGGTCCTTATCCCATTTTTCACTCATACCGAGGTGTGAGGCTCGCGAATCCACGTTATACACAAAGCTACGCCACATAGACCATGCTTTGATCATCAACCACAAGACTTTGCTTTTCAACAGAATCCTTGATCACATGCCACTTAGGCGTGCCACACAGGCAATTCACTCCATGCGACTGATTTCTATCGATATATAACCTATGAGCTCGTACGTCTCAGAGAAGGGTGTTAAGCAAGAGAATAAATTCTCCGCCGCCAAACAGATATATATTTAATAGAGATCAATCAGCACAGAACAAAATCCAATGTCAGACACACAGTCCATTTACAAGTTCGTTCTGGGTATGAACGAAGCCGGAGGCACCAAATTCCTCGCATATCCGTACAATCAACATTACGTCCGGACGGCTACCACTTCAGCTCCTTCAAGGTAGCTACTCCAATCACGAGCATCAGTTGCGCCAATCCATCCAATGTGAAGATCGTCGGTCTTGAACCGTCTTCAACTCTTCAACTTCTAACCGTCGATTGATTATTTGAAATGAGAATTAACTCGGTCTTTTCAAATAATCACGTATATTTAGATTTTCAAATCAATTCTTCACATGGTTAAATCACTCGACATTCACATTTCAGTTCTTTAATATAATTTTCATGTCAAACACATTCAACCATCAAATATCAAGCAAACCAAGAAGAATCGGTTTATTTCCATTCTATATCGTCTATAATATTTTATAACGATATATCGCCATTTTTATTTATTCAAAAACGGCCATATTTAATTAAACGACGTTTCAGGTCGTGCCGAGGCATTGGCGCTATTTTTTCCAAAATTTGTTTTACACATATCTGAAAATCTAACCGTTGGATTTCAACAAAGTTTATATCATTGGGAAGATATTCCCAAAGCGAACCCAGCGGTTCCAGTTTCGTGAAAATCCGATGGTCGGATCTTTCGATATAATCGTTTGAAGTTACGATTTCAAAACGCGAACTACACGGTCTCGATTCGTTTTAATTTAATTTATATTTATATATATATAAATATAATTCATTCGATGATTTCAATATCGTTTTCACTTCAAATATTTCACTAACACTTTTATATTTCGAAAATTTTCGCCATAACCTCCTTTGTACGGGAAGGGGTTTGGAAATTTATTGGGCCGTATTAGGTACCCAATAAATCCTAATAAGCATACACATATTTATAGTGATATATTCCGGTGTCCACAGGGGAGTGTGTATAGATCATAACTCCAGAGAATAAATTCTCGTCACCCTATAAATGGTTTTTGTGCCTTAGTGATCAGAGAGACGTGTTTATTGTCATCTCCAGACCCGTGTGGGTTTTTTATTAATCTTGCAATTTACCGTTACAATTTATATAGTCCAGATCAGTCATCGGTTCAACCTGTAATATATAGTCATCGTCATACAATCCTCTCGCTCGTATGGTAAATCTTCAACCTCATCACACAAGCTCCAAATGCTTATGTGGTTTATGATGAAGTATGCCTATCGTCAAGAAGTATGCCATGTAGTGTAGTTCAAAGTTAATTGTTACTATCCTATGGCGATGTTTATTATTACACACAGAACAACTAGCACTCCGCATCCAATGGCATTCACAGGAGTTGATATAATAATAATATTTGCACATCCAACTCATTAAGGTTTACCTATTTGTCGGGCATGCAAATATTTTTTTTACTCAACTGCTAATTCATTTCCTATTCAACACATGTATATATATGTGCAAAACTAAGCTAAAAATTATATTTCTGGTGAACAAAGGTTTATTTCCACTTATTGTTATTTTTAACACTTCACATTTCACTTAAAACCGATATTTTTAGCGAACTAAAATATATTTCAACACATGACTGTTTTATTTAGTTCTTATACATGTTAAAAATAATATTTATAGCAAACAAATATTTATTTCAACACTTGTATATTTGAAGCAAATCACCTATATGATAAAAATGGTATTTTTATCATCAAAAATGTTTATTCAACACATGAATGTTTTAACACTTCATACTCTCAATAAAAATGTAATTCTTATTGTTCGATCTTTTTATTCAACACATGAACCTTTTCCAACACACGAACTTCTCAATACATGAGTATTTCCACACATGGATATATTTTATATAGTTTGTACTTATAAGAAAGATGTAATTTTTATTGTTGAAACAATTTATTTATAACACGAATATTTTACATACTTCCTATATAATAAATTGTGATTTTTATTGTTAAAACAATTTATTTATTCAACACATGAATTATTTTTCAACACATGAGCATTTCCGCACATGGATATGGTTTCAACACATGACTTTTGTTTCAAGACATAAAAATAATTTCAACATATGAAAATAATTCTAACACATGAATATTATTCAAAATTTCGGCAGCATAACGGCAGGGTGGTTAAAACCGGCACCGTCCCGAGTACGGCTTCTCGCTCTACCTTAAAACCTCGCGGTTTTTGACAATGGGGATTTCATACATCTAATTCGCACGCAGGCGATTATGATTTTTCTTTTCCACAATTTATTTCAATCACAAATGGGTATTTTTCAACCACAACCAAACAATATCAACCGCAAACAATTCTATCAACCATTCGCATTATTCACCAAATTTTTCATACCAATTCACAATCAATAAATATCGTCCATGGTTTGTGGATGAGGGGTGTGTATATATATATATATATTCGTATATAAATATATTTTATTTCCATTCCAATACACATATCATTTATACAATGCATGTATAATTCATACTTCGCTCATATAACTTATACGACGCATGTACATGAGGTATACAATACGTATATAATTTATATTTCGCTTATATAATTTATACATCACATTTCTATTCACATTTCAGTTTAGAAATCTCACATCGGTTTGTCGCTCTTTTAAAAATCCTAGCAAGCTCAGAAAAATCCCTGGACACTTGTAGACAGTAGAGAGCGTCCTTGTGGTCACAATGTTCCCTGTTTCATCGAATTTCATCAACACACGATAAAGATATGATTTTTCAAAGTTTGCAACACTTAAAAGTGTTATTTTCAGTTTAAATAAAACAAAGGCAGTACCTTTCAGAAGTTGTTCAAAACTAGGTTTTGATATAACTTCCAATCCGAAGAACGTTGCGTCGATCAGACTACACAGCGTCGAAGGGGGTGGAAAGGGGTTTCCGCTCAGGGGTGTGGGGTCGGGTTCGATGGTCGGGATTGGGCAGGGCGACGAGTCAAAGTCGCGAACTTTGCGAAGGTGATTCAGGTGATTGGGGCGACGATATGTGGTGTAGTCGGGGTTGATTTGAAGAGGAGGTCGACGCGAACAAAAGACTTAACTGGAGCGGGGGCTGGTTCTGCCTGTGGCAATCGGAAATTGCCTGGGAAGCGGGGAAGCTGCGTCGCCGTCGAAGTCGAGGGTTACGCGGGGGTGGGGGGTGGGGGGGTTCTAATTTTTTTGAAAATAAAAATTATAAAGGAAATTTTCTATTGGGCCATGCTTTATTATATTTTAAACTAGTGTTTCTCCACCCGGACACCAATTCGAACCCAACGACTATCGCCTCTAGCTAAATACCCCCATCCCGGACACAATGGGATATGTTTCGTTGGCAAATTTGACTGTTACAGTCAGTTATTTTTCAAATTAAAGTATAAAACATTCAATATTCGATTTGAACGTACATTTCAATTTGCCGGGGCCACATACTGATTCTAAAAATTCCAGAAAAATTAATCTAGCTATATTTTGACGCTACGGTCCCAACAAAACTAGTTTCGTCGAATTTTGAGACCGTTTGAAAAATGGTCATTTTCTAGTCGATCAAATTTAACAGAAATCAATCAAACACGTTTTCTTTTGCCACGCTCACATACTAGCTTCAAAAATTACGAAATTTGAAACCTAGCAATAATTTGACATCCCGGATCCAACAAAAGTGGTTTCGTTGAATTCCGAGGTTGTTTACAAAATGTCTATTTCAAGGGCTATATATACTCTATAGCGACCTTTCGGAAAATTCATTTGGCCATAACTTTTGATTCCCGCTATGAAACTTCGATTTTTCAGATTCGTTAGAAAGATATTCATAAACAGATTTAAATATTTTTGACTTCACTAAAATCCGTTATATTTTGCACCCGGTACAGTCAGTCAAAGTTTGAATTCAAATTTTCAAACTGCCGCACTATTTCTAATTCATTATTTTATTGAAATATTATATTTCAATTGTTTAAATTTCTTTAAAATAACCAATTTAAAAATTTTAAACTGGCTCACATTTTCCGAGTTGTTACAGAAATCGATGAAATATAATATATATATATATATATTTAAATGGTTTGAATAGAATGCGCCGCACAACGATCGTTCGCGAATTTCAACCATTGACTTCGAATTGGCATAACGGGAGATCTGACTGTCGGATTCTCCTAAAACTGGAACCGTTGGATTCGTATCGAAAAGATCTTTCAAACGAAAATATGAGATTTAAATTTGAATGGTTGGATTTCAAATTATGTCCAAATCAATTTCAGAAAAGGTCGTTATGGATGCAGTTTGGTGGCCGTTATTGGAAACCGACTGTAAGGGCCTTAATAAAATTATTAAAATTTGGAAAAATTAAGTAAAATGATTTGGAATGATTTTGGATGAAAAATTCCTGTTTTGAAAGGATAAAAGATATTTTTATGTAAATGAACTAGTTAATAACTAGAATAATAATCCGATGATTTTTAGAAATAATAAATTGAATTTGCGAATGATTTTTTTTTCATAACCAAGAATTTCATATAAATTGGAATGGATTTGAATGGAAATAATCTTCGGAATATTTCGATATTGGATTCCGTGATTATACGGATATTGTTGAGGAATTTGGAAGATACAGATATCGTTATTCCCAATATGATATCCGTTGGTTTCGGAATTTGATACTGAATATAAGTCGATATAATTTCTATTCAGAGTCTTGTATTTAATATCATATTGGATTTTGGGTTTGTCGTGAATAATGTCTTTAATAACACCGTTCTTAAACCCTGTTGAGAAAGGAATAAATCTTTTAATTAAGATTCATGAAGTTTTCCAATTATATTTATTAACTAGTGTGTAACACGTGTTACGCACACGGGCAGTTTTGAAACTCAAATTTTATTCATGATGTGTTTAAAGTTTAATGATTATCTCAATATTCACACACACACACGTATGTATGGGCGCACGTGTGCATATAGACAATACACATACATACATATGTATTCACAGTCATAATAAATTGCTATCGAATTATATGCCTAAAAGACAAATGGGGGACAAATAGAATAGATTTTAGAAAATGCTCATAAAAAGCCATAAAGCTAATACACACACTCAAAATATACCCGTACTCAAAAATCAAAAAGAAATCTCATTTACAAATGCCTACCTTATTTATATTATTGACCATATCAGCGGTTTTAAGATCAAACTAACGCCTACCCTTGTTTCTATTCTATGTTGTTTTAGATCATTTGTTTATGATTGAGCTGTATGACTATCAACTGTGCTGCTATTTGTTCTAGCACTATATACAATATTGTCTTTCCTTTAACGTTATTGTGTGAGACATAATGATCTTCAGTTTATGATTAACTATCATTTTGTAAGACTGTTATCCATGCTGGTAGCGAGAGCAAGTTTGTACACACCATTTTCAGCGATATGAACAAAAACATTGCCTCTGATTGGAGAAAATCGGAAGGATTCATATGGACCCCTGAATTCACCAATTGGTGGATAGAGTTATATTCAAACTGCTGAAAATAGTGCGAACAAACTCATATCCGCTGTTAGCAATTCCTTCGCATTAGACTATTATATGTCTTTGTTGTAAACTGTAACTTATCTTGACTGGTTATGTTCTTACACATGTGACTACCGCCATGTGCTTACTTTTTCAAAATGTTCAACCATACAGTTACTAAAATTCATACATCCCGATAATGCACCAACTTTAAGCAACTCTTACATACTACACTTAACCTGAATCGGACTATATACAATTGATGCAACTGCCATATCAATATCAGCTGTCTGCATCAGTTAAACTTAATTGTTGTTTACTACGTATATATGATAAGTTCCTAATAAATTGTCATAATCTAAGGTACGTCATATTTAACTACTGTTCACGTCCAATGCATGGACGTGTTAAACCGCGTCCAACCATGGTTATTTTGATCGTTGAAAAATGGGCCGTTAGCATCACACCGATCCATTTTTCAGTTTGTTTTTCTCCATTTGCAGCATTAAATATAAATATTATATATAAATACCCCGTTCAAATACCAGACTTAAATACCTTGTGTGCAACAAAAAATACATTTTTCGTCCACTAACGTGCCATGCTCAAATACACCGATAACTTTCGCAAAAAATGCACCCTAAGAACATAATATTGATATTTCTACTTCCCTAAGAAGCATTGGTCTCATTCTATTTAAGTATCTGATGTTAGGCGGTACTGTGCTGTTTATATTTACTAATATTATACGTCTGCATGATTTGTATGTTTTTCCTTTTGCCATCTACTTTTCATTGTAAGAATGTCCATAGTTGAACTATATATGTATACCAGCTTTTGTTTCAAGAATGTAAATTCTATTTTTTTGGGCATATCACATCTATAGCTCATTCCCACAACCGTCATCATAATGCTATGCTATAATACAGCTGCTCGTTACAAAAAAAGGTTCGTGTGGATGTACACTTAATAGGGTATCGAACTGTTCCACTTAATATGCCTGTATGAATGACGAATAACGTTGCAATATTGCAGTTATGGTGTTTGTTGGAAATTTTGTATGAGCTAAGTTAGAAAATAAAATGATTAGCAGAGGAAGAATATCTTTCTTTTAATAGGATTATACAACAACCTGCAATAGAAAAAACATGTAAAATGACCATGCATTTTCTACTAATTAAAGCTATTCATTATTATATAGTTGCAAAACAGTTGTAAAACTTGTATACAAAACCAAAGGTTATTGCTTCGCTGTCATTTAAAGTCATAGACTTTAGGAAATTCCAAAGCTTAAAGAAATCAAATAGCCAAAATTATAAAGTTTTATGCAGGCATCATGGTAATGTACTCATATAATTTAATATACTGTCAAATTTCCATATAGGTTTAGTGCTGGCATCAGGATATAAAATGCAACACTATTCTGGGAGCATCATGTTGTTATATATATATACACATATATATACATATACACACACAGAGGCATTATGAATTTTATGCTTAAAAAACTGCTAACTATATATGTAGTATGTTTCCTCTTGTACTTTCACTATAGCTCTTTTTTCTTTTTCTTTTTCTTTTGAGCCATTTACGCTATAGCATCAGCAGGACACAATTGAGGAAAAGAAATTGACATCTCAGATCACTCCATATCTCAGACCCCTTCACCTATCCCTTTCCACCATCCAAAGCGTTCACCTCAGTAGGAGCCCACTTCTCTCATTCAACAGATTTACTCAACTCAACGTACATAGGCTTGCTTAATACGATCAGTCCAAAGAAAACACCTAGTTCAACATACATATATGTTAGGCGCCATCTTTTTAACATATACACTATGTTCAACCTATGAATTACTCAACCTCTTGGGAACATTCCCTACACAGCTATCAATCCCATCATACTTCAGCAGCTGCATGTACATTTGAAGCAAACTTTGATAATGCAGTTTCAACACGTATGGTCCTGTAGTGTGCTTCAAAACCCGTCCCTGTAATTCAATGTGCTATTAATCCCATCCATGTCTCAGATCGCTTTCCTATAGCGTGCTTCATACCCAGTCAAGTTATTCGCTCATCTCCAGTATTTTTTCCATGCAGATATGCCTTCACAAGCCAATAACATATAAGAGAAATATCATTTCCTGATAAATTAGATCATTTTAGTCTTTAACCTGAATTATCATGTAACTTCAGAATTGGTGAACTTAAGAACAACAGTGTTTCTAATCTGTTATCAAACTACAAGCATATTGGAGTATACTGAAGGTTAAAAACCAAAGTTATGTTATAAAAAAATTAAACAACAACAATAATAGTAATATCTAAAATGATACAATCGTTACATCTTTTCTGAACAATTTAACAATCTTTATATTTATTTGTCAAAACTTATATGTTAATGAACACAAAAGACTTTCCTGAACCTCAATGGTTCACCATAAAGCAATATGTTATCTACATTAAATTAGAAAATTTGTGATTGGTTAACATCTACTGATATCATGATGCACCAAAATAGAAAGAATCCTTATGACAGATATTGCTTACCAACTGGTTCCATTTATAAGCAAGACATTTGGACTTTTTATCACAAGTTCACAATTTTCTTAAATAACATCAAAACGACATTTTAAATTGGATCTAGCTAAGTTATATATATATATATATATATATATATATATATATATATATATATATATATATATATATATATACACACACACACACATGCGTGTGTGTGTGTGTGATTATGTGGTTTATTCTTAAGAATGAGATTTAGAAAGATTCAGTATACTGCTTATGTTCACAAAGCCATAGTATACTTCATAACATTTTTAGATATCCTAAAAAAGTCATATAGTAATTTTTTAAGACATAACAGTAAATCTAATACTAAATTTTAACATGTTATAAGACAAATACGAAAAGGAGTTTTCTTTCTTCACAGTACTTGACAATGTTTAATCAAAGTTAAAGTACATAATCACTAAAGTTTAGTTTCTTCATTTAACTGTGAAATCCACGACCATATATTGTGAACCTGAAGTGAAGAAATGGTAACAAATATGGACTGGGCTATCTATCATCCATGAATATCGAAGACATGTAAATAGCAACAACCAAAACAAATTGAATCACAATAGTATTTCAACAGAAGTCACTTGCTTAACCAATAAATCATCAGTCAAATATGTCATAATAAACTGTAGAAAATGAGTAAGAAATTTTCCTTTTATATTATAAAGTACAATTTTTTATCTAGGATTAAGGTTTGGATTGAATAATCTTTGTTTTTATAAATTAGAGCTTACATAGTAGATCAGATAAAAATTATGTACAGTTTAAATAATATAAGACATGCTCAAGCTTGAATGGTTGGCAACCAAAAAGGTTACTATAAACGAAAATTCCTCCATAAGTATACAATTGTGAACCATTCAATAAGCCCTACCAGCCTAAACAATGTCATATTTAGAAGTGCAAAAATTAGCATTGGAAAATTTTGAAAGTTTATATAGTGAACAAAATAATAAATTCATTGTGGTCATTCCTATTTTTCAAATTCAAATTCATAATTGCGAAAATTAGCATCGCGGAATATAGTTCATCCATTTTTTATATTTCCCTAATGATTGCTATGCTAGAATATGAATCAGATTCTTCACAGATATGGATTTTGTGGTGGAATCAGCTTTAATTAGTGTGGTTATGCTATTTTCAAACTAGCTCAATTATGTAAATTTGTCACCGTGTTCGGTTTGTATTGTTTCTTTATGTTGAGAATTACATCTTTGGCTTAGTAGTGCAGTTTTTGGTTTAATCATCAACCTGGTGATCATTTGATTTCACCATATTCTTCGTATAATATTCAAACTGTGTTGCCAGCTAACCGGCGGGTTGGTACCATAGTTTTCCTGTTAACTGCAAATTTCTTTCCTAGCACGGTTGAAATTAAGTAGCCGACCCAACAGAATAAGCATAGCTATAATTTACAATTAAGAAGGAAATTTTGAAATCGAAATAATAACGCACAATAACAGTATGGTTACACCTTTTTCCCATTATGGTCACAAATGTGTTCGAAAATATTAGGCAATGTAAAGTACAGTAGGTGAGATTTTCTCGGTCCTTTCTCTACCTTGAAATATATAGTATTATTTTTCGAACGCTTTTATTGATGTAAAGGATAGAGCATAATAATAATCAAATAGCTGTATAACTATGAGATATTTTTGTCCCTCGTGAAATAGTATGTGCATCTCATCATTGTAAAGAAAAGCATTAAAGTTGATTAGACTATACTCAGATATGAGTAATGCCAAAAAAAAAAAAAAAAAAAAAAAGAAAAAAAGAAGAAGAATCTAAATTCGACCTATTTGCATATTACTAAGTTGATCCTTTCTGGAACAAAAATATTTTCATTTCATATAATCCATTATTCCGAAACAAAATGTAACTATGTTCGCAAAAAATATAAAACATATTGTTTCACCAGCATTAGTTCTGGAAAATGTAAGTTTGTGTCTATAAATTACAACACGCACCAGTATCACTACAAGAAAGGCCTTATTTTGCGACGAGCATGGGTGACGGCTAGCGACGGCCAAAAAAGCGGCCGTCGCTAGCCGTCGCTTAATCTAAGAATACATTCCAGCGTGGCTTTCTTTCCCGATTCACTTCTGCAAATCAAAAAAAAAAAAAAAAAAAAAAAAAAAAGAACCCGTTGCTGCTGCCGTCGCCCCCCCTTAAACACCCAATTTCTTCCTTCAAAACTCCATTCTATCCTCCTAAATTGCTCCGGTATGTCTTCTAATCCCTAATACATGTTTAATTAGGGTTATTGTGTATGTTTATTTGGGGTTGTAAATTGATTGTTTATGGGTATGAAATTGGTTGTATTGTGAGTTGCATATGATGTTGGTATTGGTATACATTGATTTGGAGGTTGAAATCACTGATTATCACATATGTGTTTGATTTAGGAGCATGAAAACGACGATTATCATTGACTATCACATATGTGTTTGATTTATCACATATGTGTTTGATTTAGGAGCATGAAAACGACGATTATCACATATGTGTTTGATTTGGGGATTGAAATCATTGATTGTGTTGTAGGTTGATTGTATTGTATGATCATTTGAGAAACAATGAAATAAATGTGATTGTTTAGCGCTAGTAACTTGATTATGACTAGTGAAACGGTGTAATGATGGCTCTTATGCATGCACGGTTAATTAACTTCATAATTTATAACTTTAAACTAAAATTAAGAAAAAGTAACTCAAACTAATTTATACTTCATAATTTTCACTGTCATGTTATTTTAAAAATTGAAAGTACAAATTGAAAGTAACTCAAATTGAAAGTACATATAGACGGAAAAAGGCGCAAGGCGCAACTAAGGAGCTTTTCTGAAGTTTAAGACGCACCAATTAGTGAAGCGCATAAAAGCCCATAGCGTAAAAAACGCACTTTTTCATTTGTGTTGTTTTTTGGTTTAAACTTAGATTGAATTTTTTTTGACTACTTATGTGAACCCCTTAGAAAAATTTGGCCCCATCCGACAAGTGTTGTATATGATCGTTATATGGGTATTCGTTTTTACACAAAACGGAAATATATATTCATCTGATACAATATTCGTTGGATTTGTCCTAGTATTGGACAAGTTACAAATATAATAACGTAAGCATATTTTATAAGTCATTTCAGTTTAAACGGTTAACAAAGTTTCGATGACACTTCCTATTTGTTCCCTGTGTATACGCATCTGTGTACGATACAGGGACCAAAGAGAAGTGCTGCCGAAATTTTGTTGAACCGTTTAAACTGAAATAATTTATAAAATATGCTTACGTTATTATATTTGTAATGGGAAGTAGGTAGACCGGCCGTCAAAGTAAAAAAGAAATAAACATAAAATTCGAAAACATGCAATAGTTATAGATGAAATTTTACAAGATTTTAAATAGTATAAAGTGTTACGTTCGATCGAACTTTCTAACATATTTGTTGCAAATCAGGAAAATGTTCGATTATTTTCGTGATCGCAGTTGGATGTATCAACCCCGAACCGGTAAGAAAGGGTCGATAAAGGAACATTTTTGTAATGGAGTCCAAGAATTTATTAGATTCGCTAAATCTAACAATCGGAGTAACGTAGACATTCGTTGTCCGTGTAGTAAGTGCAGACATCTGAAACATTGGAAGCCAGATGTAGTAGAAGTGCATCTGTATAAATTTGGTTTTGTGTCGAATTATCACTTATGGGATCGTCATGGAGAACTTGTTCAACCTACGTCTAACCCTGTAGCGGTAGAGGACGATAGTACAATGATGAATGATAATACAGTGACGAATCCGATAGAAAATATGGTGCAAGATGCTGCACGATCAATGTTTCCTAACATTGAGCAAAGCGACTATGAGACTGGAAATGTTGAAGAGCCAACGGCGGAAGCAAAAAAAATTTATGAGTTATTGAATTCTGCTAAGAGGCCGTTGTGGGAAGGGTGTACAAGCGGAACCGAGTTGTCTGTAACCGCCGAATTTATCACTTTGAAATCAAAATTCAATCTTACAGAAGCTGCATTTACAGCAGTTGTACAAACTGCAAAACGACATATGCCGCCCAATAATTTGATGTGCGATAGTCATTATAAAGTGAAAAAACTTATGTCCTTTTTTGGATTACCATATCATAAGATAGATACATGTGTTAAAGGTTGCATGTTGTATTGGAAAGAAGACGCTCACCGTAGAAAATGCAAATTTTGCAACGAAGATAGATACAAACCAAGGAAAAAGAAAGGAAAAGAAGTTCCATATAAAAGAATGCATTATCTACCCATAACCCCCAGACTTCAACGGCTATATGCATCTTCCGCTACAGCGTGTCATATGCGATGGCATAGCGTGAGAACATCAGAAGAAGGAACTATGATACATCCGTCTGATGGTGAAGCATGGAAACACTTTGATAGGACTTATCCTGAATTTGCTGCCGAGAGCCGTAATGTTAGACTCGGTTTATGCACAGATGGATTTTCGCCATTTTCTCAATTTGGTAGTAAATATTCATCATGGCCTATCATTGTTACTCCTTATAACTTACCCCTATGGATGTGTATGAAAAATCCGTACATGTTTTTAACGGTTGTCGTCCCCGGTCCCGATGATCCGACACAAGGAATTGATGTTTATCTACAACCGTTGATTGAAGAGTTGAAAACACTGTGGCATGAAGGAGTCGAAACATACGACATTTCGAGAAAAAGAAATTTTCGTATGTTTGCTTCTGTATTATGGACTATTAGTGATTTTCTCGCGTATGGCATGCTTTCAGGTTGGAGCACTGCTGGACGTCTAGCTTGTCCTCATTGTATGGAGGAGACACGGGCATTTTCATTGAAGTATGGAAAAAAAAATCTTGGTTTGACTGTCATCGTTGTTTTCCCCATATTAATCATAAATTTAGAACGGATAAAAAGAACTTTAAATCCAACAGAGTAGAGACTATGCTACCGCCTAAAGTTTGGACAAGTGAAGAGATATATGAAGTTGTAAGTGAGTACCCAAAGATACATGAAATTGGAGAACAGGTTGAAATTCCAGGTAAATCGGACATTCACAATTGGTGCAAAGTATATTTTGGGAGTTACCTTACTGGAAAAATCTAAAACTTAGGTATAATATTGACGTGATGCATAATGAAAAAAACGTTTTTGATAACGTTTTTAATACAGTTTTGAATGTAAAGGGTAAAACCAAAGACGATGCGAATTCGAGACGCGATATATTACACTTTTGTAAACGGCCGGAGCTGCACTTGTATGATGAAAATAAAAAACCTAAAGCATGCTATGAGCTAGACAACAAGCAAGTAAAACTCGTGCTAAAGTGGGTGGAAGGATTACGATGTCCTGATGGGATTTCTTCAAACCTCCGTAGATGTGTGGACTTTAAAAACAGTAAATTGAGTGGAATGAAAAGCCATGATTGCCATATCATGATGGAATACTTTTTACCTGTGGTTCTCAAGGAGTTGTTACCTACAAAAATCTGGAGTGTTATAACAGAACTAAGTTTGTTTTATAAACAACTTTGTTCAACGACGTTAAAGGTAGACCGTCTACGTAAGCTTGAACTAGAAATCCCTATACTGATCTGCAAACTCGAGAAAATATTTCCACCTGGTTTTTTTAATGTAATGGAGCATTTACCTATCCATCTTCCATCCGAAGCACTTCTTCGAGGTCCCGTCCAGTATGGATGGATGTATCCGTTTGAGAGGTAATTTTGTATATAATTTCAATAATCGTGATAGATTATAACTTAGATAGTTTATTGTACCAACATATAAATTAAATTAATCTTATTATAGGTACTTGAATCATTTGAAGAAAAAAAATTAGGCAAAAAGCTCGAGTAGAAGGTTCGATTTGCAAATCGTATCTTGAAGAAGAAGCCTCATTTTTTTTCTCTCATTACTTTAGTGAAGATGTGAACTTATCTTTTGTAACTGTTCCCCGTAATGAACAAGTTGTTGAGCAGGAGTCTTCTCAAACAATGTTATCTATTTTTAGACGACACGGAAGACCTACAGGAAAATGTGTGGAAATATGGTTAAGCGATAAGGACTACAATGTGGCACACACATATGTTCTGTTAAATTGTGCGGAAGTTGCACCATTTGTCAGGTAATACTAAATTCATGTATTATTCAATTACATGTACATATACATTTATTTATTTCTATTAATAAAAATTGAACATAACACATACATGCAGTATCTACGAATCACAACATCCATCTGGTGATCTCAGTACAGAATTCACTCGATGGTTTTCAGACTATGTTCATGATCCAAAAAACTGTGTTGTTAACGAAGGATTACGACATCTTGCTGTCGGACCAAAAAGAAATGTCAAAACTTATCCAATATACTTTGTCAATGGATTTAAATTCAACACCAATGATTACGGAGCCGAAAAATTAACGTATAACAGCTGTGTATTTGTCAAAAGTAGTGATGATCCAGAGGAGCATATAAAAGATTTTTACGGCGTCTTAACGCAAGTTGTAGAGTTGACATATTATGTTCATCCCATAGAGAAAATTTATCTGTTCAAATGCAACTGGTTTAGCAATGTTCCTGGTTCTGGAATCAACGTGCACAAAGATTATAAGCTAATCGAAATAAGGCATACGTCGCATTACTACAAGTATGATCCATTTGTGTTAGCTAAGCAAGCATTACAAGTCTATTTTGCTCCGTACCCATCCTTAAAAAAAGATAAAGCAGATTGGTGGGCTGTTTTTAAAACAAAGGCAGGATTTACATTTGATGGGAATAATATTCCAGACGAAGCAGCGTATCAAGCGGATTTTGAGCCAAATACTGAAATAATAATAGCTGATGACATTGATGTTGGGTCGTTGAATGATGAAGCGAATGTATTAGTAGATGCATTTGTAAGTACTGATGAGAACGATATAGAGTATGAGACCGAGTCTGGATCCGAAGATGATGAAGAAGAATGATGTTATGTACTTATGTTATTTATGTACTACTATGAGCTATGTAATAATAATGATGTTGATTGTTCTTAGCTATGAATTTACTTACGTTCTGTACTAGTATGATTTATGTAATGATAATGCAGTATTGTTCTTCTCATTCTTGATTTATGTTATGATAATGATGACTAATGCTAATAATTCAAGTTATTTTGTATGCATATAATATGATTGTGACAGATATGTCTGGCGATAGACGACGATCGAGGAGTACATCTCAGCCTACTCCTTCACCATCTCCTGGAGCAGGATCAGGATCTGGTCCGAGCGGTTCAGGGGCAGATCTTCGCCGACCTGTGGAGATTGTTCCGAAGAGTGGCGGGTAAATGTTCAAATTTATTTCAATGCATTATTTAAAATATTATGAATGTTTATATTAACATCTACACAGGGGATTTGAGATTGAGCCAGCGGAGTTCATTTTAGATGTATCAAGGCAATCTTACACAAGTAGAATGCAGGGCGCTTGGCCGCATTGGGATAGTATTCCAGCACATATCAAGAATGTCATTTTAGCTGATTTATTGGTTAGTATTTTTTATAATAATATTAAAAATTAATATACTTGGAATAATTACAAATAAATGTAATATGCAGGCTGCCGTACGTGTTGAGGAGGAGGATATGCCCTCATTTTTGACATATTGGAATATGAAGATGCGAACGAATTATCGACAGATGGTTAACCGAGCCAAGAAAAGCAGAAAAAAGCCTCAATTTATGAGTGATGATGTTTGGGCAGACTTTCAAGCTTACTGGGACACAGAAGATGCTAAAGTAAGCTTTAATGATAATATTCACATTTATAATATTGATTGCATTATTTTACATCATCGTGTATCAAATGTAATAGAAAGTAGCAGCTAGAAACAAAGCTAATAGAGAAAAGAATCCTGCTCTACACCGAGGTGGCTCAAAATCATTTCAACAGCACAGAAGGGATTTGGTATAAATTTTAAATATTTGCAGTATATGTTCAGATAAAAATTTAGCGTCTATAATCATGTATTATCTTTAATAATTTCAGTTTAAAAAGCACGGACGAGAGCCTTCGTTGGCAGACGTATTTAGACACACTCATGTGGTGGAGCACACCGATGAAGAAGGAAATGTGACGTATAAGTGGTCGGACCCGAAGAGTGCACGTATAATGGTAAATTTGTTTATCCGTATAAATTAACATGTTACATACTCGTTCATATCACAGTACATAAGTAAAATTTATAACACTTTTCTTAAAATTATATTGCTATTGCAGGGGGAGTATGAGGAAGAGGCTGCCAAAGCGATGGAGGCTAGTGGAAAGGAGCTTACAGTTGCAGATTCTGATGCCATATGGCATTCTATCACTGATCCGCCTACTCGAGGAAGGCGATACGGTTTTGGCAATCAGGAGGTAAGACTTTTTTTAGACGTAAATTACTACAATCACGATGATTTATAAATATGTAAAACAAGAATACGAGTTAGTGGAAAAAGTTTAACACTAAGTAGTAAAAATTTGTTTATATAACTTTAATGTGAAATTATTTATTTTACAGGCCGTTCAGCGTGCTTATAAGCGGTCGATGGAGGAGGCGACTATAGCGCGGATGCAAGAGCAGATGAACGAGTTGATGGACTGGCGAAAAGGCCAGATGCAACAAGAAATCGACGAGCGCATCGCGATTTACTTTCAGGAGCATGGCTTTATGCCGGGAGAGGGAGTAGAGGGAGATGATTCCGCTGTATATCGAGAGGAAGACGTGAACGAGGAATCGGAAGAAGACGAGAACGAGGATCAGGGAGGCGGGAATTAGTTCGTAGTGTAGGTGCTTATGTTGACTTGACTTTGGTATGTTCATATACTTGGTTTTTTTTATGTTAAATGCACGTACGATGTTATATGATGTGTTTGGACATGTGTATGACGATTTGCGGATGGAGGTATGAAGTGTTTGGACATGTGCATGACTAATATGATATGTTTGAATGGTTTTATGTGATGATGGTTTTTTTTTCTTTTTTTTATGTATTTGATGATTGTATGATTATGATGGTTTGGTTGTTGATGAGTATCGATGAAATTGTGAGATAATAGTGGTGTGATATTGGTTTTTGGATTGAATGGTTGTGGATTGGATTGTAGGAAAGGAATTGCTGTGTACTGCAGTTTTCTGGTTTCAGAAATAGCGACGGCTAGCGACGGCCTATTGGTCAATATTGAGCGACGGGAAGCGACGGCTTACAACGGCTATTTTGCAACGTATAGCGACGGCTTCCCGGTCAACCTAACTACTTGACACGTCAGATGACACGTGTCCACTAGCCGTCGCTAGCCGTTGGTAAGTAAGCGACGAAGCCGTCGCTCTCGCCGTTGCTACTACTGTTGGCGACGAGAATTATAGCGACGGCAAATAGCGACGGCTAGCGACGGCTAGCAACGGCTAGCGTCGGTTAATTGCCGTCGCTATTTCATCTGCTTCTTGTAGTGTATGTGAGCATTTAAAACTTGTGATTCTACATGTAGCATGTCTCTAGAACTATGAGTTTGAACTAACTCTCTTATGTACAAACTGTATTCCCTAATTTTGATTTAGTCTTCTCCTTTGCAAAAAAAACATAATATTATGACATTGAATAAGCATTGAGTTAATATTGATAAATTATAAGAAAAAAATCTCCTATATATACGGATGTAGCTAAAGAGACATAGAATATAAATAAACAAATATTTTTTATACATATATAAATCAAGTTGTTATAATTCATTACCTATATGGAGGTTTAAATACTGTTTAGAAATATATATATTTTTAACTCTTAGTTGCTAGCTTGTTCACAAATAGCGATCATTTGATGCATAATAGTGGTTAGTTTTCTTATCGGCATAATCTTGTATACCGTTGAATTCATATTGTTCGATTGGATTTCCTTTTGTTTCATATTTTTTATTTTATCGCTACTACAACAAAAATTGCATTTCACAACACTGAATAAATGTAGTTAATGTATTTTAATAACATTTATCATAATGTTGTTATATCCATAGTTGTGAAAGATGAGATCTATTTTACAACATTTACTTAAATGTTGTATTCAATGTTGTAGAAAAGTTAAATTTGTGATTGGTATTTAACACCTACTGATATCATGATGCACCAAAATAGAAAGAATCCTTATGATAGATATTGCTTACCAACTGGTTCCATTTATAAGCAAGACATTTGGCCTTTTTATCACAAGTTCACAATTTTCTTAAATAACATCAAAACGACATTTTAAATTGGATCTAGCTAAGTTATATATATATATATATATATATATATATATAGAGAGAGAGAGAGAGAGAGAGAGAGAGAGACGCGTGTGTGTGTGTGATTATGTGGTTTATTCTTAAGAATGAGATTTAGAAAGATTCAGTATACTGCTTATGTTCACAAAGCCATAGTATACTTCATAACATTTTTAGATATCCTAAAAAAGTCATATAGTAATTTTTTAAGACATAACAGTAAATCTAATACTAAATTTTAACATGTTATAAGACAAATACAAAAAGGAGTTTTCTTTCTTCACCGAGTACTTGACAATGTTTAATCAAAGTTAAAGTACATAATCACTAAAGTTTAGTTTCTTCATTTAATTGTGAAATCCACGACCATATATTGTGAACCTGAAGTGAAGAAATGGTAACAAATATGGACTGGGCTATCTATCATCCATGAATATCGAAGACATGTAAATAGCAATAACCAAAACAAATTGAATCACAATAGTATTTCAACAGAAGTCACTTGCTTAACCAATAAATCATCAGTAAAATATGTCATAATAAACTGTAGAAAATGGGTAAGAAATTTTCCTTTTATATTATAAAGTACAATTTTTTATCTAGGATTAAGGTTTGGATTGAAAATTCTTTGTTTTTATAAATTAGAGCTTACATAGTAGATCAGATAAAAATTATGTACAGTTTAAATAATATAAGACATGCTCAAGCTTGAATGGTTGGCAACCAAAAAGGTTACTATAAACGAAAATTCCTCCATAAGTATACAATTGTGAATCATTCAATAAGCCCTACCAGCCTAAACAATGTCATATTTAGAAGTGCAAAAATTAGCATTGGAAAAATTTGAAAGTTTATGTAGTGAACAAAATAATAAATTCACTGTGGTCATTCCTATTTTTTAAATTCAAATTCATAATTGCGAAAATTAGCATCGCGGAATATAGTTCATCCATTTTTTATATTTCCCTAATGATTTCTATGCTAGAATATGAATCAGATTCTTCACAGATATGGATTTTGTGGTGGAATCAGCTTTAATTAGTGTGGTTATGCTATTTTCAAACTAGCTCAATTATGTAAATTTGTCACCGTGTTCGGTTTGTATTGTTTCTTTATGTTGAGAATTACATCTTTGGCTTAGTAGTGCAGTTTTTGGTTTAATCATCAACCTAGTGATCATTTGATTTCACCATATTCTTCGTATAATATTCAAATTGTATTGTTAGCTAACCGGCGGGTTGGTACCATAGTTTTCCTGTTAACTGCAAATTTCTTTCCTTGCACGATTGAAATTAAGTAGCCGACCCAACAGAATAAGCATAGCTATAATTTACAATTAAGAAGGAAATTTTGAAATCGAAATAGTAACGCACAATAACAGTATGGTTACACCTTTTTCCCATTATGGTCACAAATGTGTTCGAAAATATTAGGCAATGCAAAGTACAATAGGTGAGATTTTCTCGTTCCTTTCTATACCTCGAAATATATAGTATTATTTTTCGAACGCTTTTATTGATATAAAGAATAGAGCATAATAATAATCAAATAGCTGTATAACTATGAGATATTTTTGTCCCTCATGAAAAAGTATGTGCATCTCATCATTGTAAAGAAAAGCATTAAAGTTGATTAGACTATACTCAGATATGAGTAATGCAAAAAAAAAAAAAAAAAACACTAAATTCGACCTATTTGCATATTACTAAGTTGATCCTTTCTGGAACAAAAATATTTTCATTTCATATAATCCATTATTCCAAAACAAAATGTAACTATGTTCGCAAAAAATATAAAGCATATTGTTTCACTAGCATTAGTCCTGGAAAAGTTAAGTTTGTGTCTATAAATTTCACACGCACCAGTGTGTGAGCATTTAAAACTTGTGATTCTACGTGTAGCATGTCTCTAGAACTATGAGTTTGAACTAACTCTCTTATGTACAAACTATATTCCCTAATTTTGATTTAGTCTTCTCCTTTGCAAAAAAAACATAATATTATGACATTGAATAAGCGTTGAGTTAATATTGATAAATTATAAGAAAAAATCTTCTATATATACGAATGTAGCTAAAGAGACATAGAATATAAATAAACAAATATTGTTTATACATATATAAATCAAGTTGTTATAATTCATTACCTATATGGAGGTTTAAATACTATTTAGAAATATATATTTTTAACTCTTAGTTGCTTGCATGTTCACAAATAGCGATCATTTGATGCATAATAGTGGTTAGTTTTCTTATCGGCATAATCTTGTATACCGTTGAATTCATATTGTTCGATTGGATTTCCTTTTGTTTCATATTTTTTATTTTATCGGTACTACAACAAAAATTGTATTTCACAACACTGAATAAATGTGGTTAATGTATTTTAATAACATTTATCATAATGTTGTTATATCCATAGTTGTGAAAGATGAGATCTATTTTACAACATTTACTTAAATGTTGTATTCAACGTTGTAGAAAAGTTAGTTATAACAAAATATAAATATAGTGAAAACATTAAAAAATAAGTGACAAACTATCTACCACGTTTTTTGAAAGTTGTGGGATGGTCGGTGACAACATATTTCAAATATTATGACATGCTTTTTTGCGATAACATTTAGATGTTGTATATCTACTTTTTTTAATGATCTCCATATGTCGTACCTTCATTACAACAACGTTATTCACCAATTGTAGAACCATCATTCATGTCTTTTAGTAATAGTTGTGTATTAACCTTATATAACTATTTTTAAATGAAATATTTTGTATTTTAAACATATTTAATCTACGTTGTAAATACAAGCTAGATAATGTTGTTTGTGTGTTAACCAAACTTCATTTGCATAAATATTTTAACGTTGCAAAACAAAGTTTATACAACCATTTTTGACCGTTATAGTTTATATGACAACCACGAATGTGAATCATTATGAATTAATTTTCTATAACATTGCTTTAACATAACAAAAATTACATTTAAATCGAACGATAACTGTTGTGCATACATTTTACAACTAATGACAAACATTGTACATAACATTATGTCAACAATTTTCAACTGTTACATGTCATGTTTCAACAATATTCGTATATCAAAACAATAAGTTTGTTATGGTCACAAAATGTTATTAAATGTCCAACCATAACTATGTACGAACATCATAGATTAGATATACACTATACATGCATACACAGGTACACAAAACAATTGATCAACTAGTTAAAATTCATTGAAAAACTAGTAATGATACATACAACAAATTATTGGAACAACTAATGTACTAATAGGAAAAGGACATTATATGAGTCATCAAAAAGCATTGTACAGCTTGGTATACTTAATTTAAAACAAAACGAAACTAGTTCAAAATGAAAATATGATGGCAGCAAAAAACCCTCTTTCTAGAAGCACCTTTCTCCCTGCATTATTTGCAACATAAAATTTATTTAAATAAATGCTAATCATTTTAATGTCATGCGACAATTAAAAACGAGAAGCTGGACTCTGGAAGAAGAAAATAGCGTGAATACTGAGAATACCTACTTTGGCCACGTTTATGTATTATAAGCCCCCAGTGAAGTTGGAGATCCCTGATGGTATTAAATCTTGCTAGAGACTTCTTCCTTATATAATAAAAGTGAGCACATCCAAACAAAAAATGATGTGCATTAATTTCAGGAGCATTATGACATAGAATAAATATGGGATCATGAATCATTCCCATATAAAACAATTTACTTTAGGAATAAATATAAGACATTCTTCAGGATTTTCCACAATAATAAGTTCAGTTTACGGAAATCATAAAAAGATAATATTGTATTATGCCAGGAAAAAAAGATCAACATTATTCTCATTTGATATCAGCTTATACACAAGCTTTATATATTGAGATTTGTTATCCTATACTAAGAAATATGACTCATAATAATTAATAAACTATCCCTAAATATCTAACCAATTTCAGATTCTAGCAGTACTAGAATGAGGCAGGCTCACGTAACCATTACACATGAATTTACCTAACTTCTAGCTAAGGCAACTCCTGTCTCAACAGTAAGAGATACAGGAATCACATCAAGCAGGATCAAAAAGGACGAGGACAGATCTAACCTTCATCAAGGAACTAGACTTCCGACTGAAATTAATAGGCAGTTGCGTAGTCTAGAAATTATTACATTTAATATAGTGATTAGCAGTTTAAAGAGACCACAAACCCTCTCATATATTAATTAATACATCAACCAGAGAAGGCGTTGCAGCTTACTCCACATAATAATGTTAGCGATACCCAAATCACCATTTTTCTTAGGAAACTGAATTTTCTCAAGGGCTATAGGAATCAATTTCGTTTGGAATTACAATCTCAAAAACACAAGTGATTCATTGCTTTATTAATCATGTGAAGCAATTCAAAATATAACAGCGTTTATTATAATTAGGCTACCCATTTGACTTAGACTTTTGTTGTTCCAATCGTAAGTCATGCCGTTATTTTTCGAATACAGGCATGCAACGTAAAGCTTTAAGATATAAGAATAATACCAAAGTATGTGACGCCCTCCGAATGACTGGACATACCCGTGAAAGTAAGGAGCTCGGTAACAAAATCATCAGGAACCCCTGCCATTGCCAATTGAGATTTTCTGCGGGGTTAATCATAAGCCCAATACTATCCTTAAGAATCATAAGTCACCAAGAATGTGCAATACCAACGATTGAATAGGCTTGGAAATTTTGAAAATTTTAAACCAGTTCCAAAGCATACTCAATAACTTAAATCACTTTCACCTCTATTATACTTGTTTTAAAAAAATACACTATAAACAAAAGCTCATTTGTTTTAGTATAAAACTAAGCAATTGGTTGTACAATCCCTACGATTAAATATGACAACGTGCAATTCACGAGAGAACCAATTATGAAGTGAACTATCGCTGTATGCTAAACACAGTATAATTTTTTGGATATAATTTAAGCAACTGATTGGAAATAGTATGATTTCCATTACTTTGATTTTGTTCCTTATAGAAGCATAAAAATGAAAAAAAATGATATGATAGTTAATATATAACTGAACAACACAGCATAATTCTGGGTAGAAATAACCTTATCAAATTGAGCTTCACAAAAATCAGGATCCTGATTTTTTGAGTTATTATCCATTCATAGCAGTTAAAGTATGATTTAGACCAAAAAGAAAGAAAAAAACGAACTTGATGTTTCATAAGTCACACTATCAAACTCTAATTTATTAGTAAATAATAACAAAACAAAAATATTGATGTAACAAAAATCATACCACAATACAATATGATTTTTGAAAATGTGTACTACTATGAAAATATAGTATTTGATGGTTGCATGGTTACCTAGCAGTGAGGCTATTTTATATTTGTGTTCCTCAAAGATGTTAAGTTTCAGAACACCTGCAAGGTTTTAAACATGAGGCGTAAGGTAGAAAAATAATCACCATTGCACAATTACATAATATACTATGATAAATTGGTCTCACAAACATTTATTCACTGTAATAAAACAAAATGAGAACTCAAATTGTAACACCCTGTATTTTCTGTTAACGTTATAGTAACAAATCAAAGAATAATTAATTTCAAATGTGAGAATTAAGGGATAAGGGTTACACCATTGCGTTCGTCTCAGAATTCTGTTTGAGATAGAGTTTGAGTTTGAGTTTGCGTAAAACGGACACTGTATGAAGGAGATATGGACGAACGAAGTAAAGCAGAAAACAGAAGGAAAAAAAATATGCACTGGCACACTTGGGAAGTGCGCCAGTACAAAAGTTGCACTGACGCACCTTCCAAGTGCGTTCAGGCCGAGATGAGAGCCTGCACAGCTTTCTGGTGTGATTTGATCCATACTGTGAGTCATTGCTGAGTCCATTCTGACTCCTTGCTGAGTCATTAGGGCTGAGGTGTCACCTTATCCTGACTGAATGGTTGTGGTTAACTCTAGGATCATCCGACGGCTCTAATTAAATTGAAATTATATATAAACAACCCAATGCTCAAACCTAAAAATCACACAAAAATAATCCTGGAACTATCATGCCGTCAATAGAGAACTTGGAGTAGTCGTCACTGCTTTCAATTCAAAGACGAGATTAAAAACTAAATCAAAATCAAATTAAAGTAATCAAATTCAACGATCTACATCAAAGGTGAGCTTACCAATTTCAAAATTCAGATTTCAGAAATCAAAAATTCCTTTTAGTTTGTAAGTTGGTTATTACGTAGATTAAAACATTCAAATGAATCATGACATGTTGTAATTCGAATATACAATGATGCTTATGTATAAGACAACTAAAGTTTGATTCTCATTTATCTTGAACAACCATTGCGATTGATCATGCCTATATGTTTTCTGATGATGAACATACCATATTGTATGTTATTGGAATCTATATTGGTTTGGTATTGGATTTATTATGCCAACTGAATGGTGAAACATGTCATGTTATAATTTGGTGATTACTTGCAAGATTATGATCTAAAGCACATGCTTACATGTTAGATCAACATTCATGTATATTTAGAACCATGTTAAGATGAATCTATTTATATTGCAAGATTGGATTTGTAGCTCTCTTATGTTTAGCACACATAAGTTATCATCACCACACCAAAACAGCAAATTTGACACACCCGGATGTATAGATTTAATACGGCTTTAAGCCGTATCAATTTTAATACGGTTTTTGACCGTATCAAACTTCCTTTGGTACAACTCTGGTGATCCGCACCTCCCCCTACATCTAAGATCCAACCACACATCTGCAAACTCGCGGATCACTCCATTTCATACGGCTATGAGCCATACCAAACGGGCATCCTATTTTCGCTTCTCTAGTTCCCCCCTTTCGTCTATTTTCCTATTCCCAAATTCAGTTCCTAAAATTTTAAACCTAATTTCGCTTTTTCCTTCTCATCAACAAGCTGCTGCGATTCTCGTCAACAATTCACGGAGCTGCTCATCGAAACCCTAACTATCGTCTGTCCCAGTCCTGTCGAAACCCTGACGGATCTATTTTCACAGTGATATTTTTAAGGTGCTCCTTCTCATCAACAAGCTGCTGCGATTCTCGACAACAATTCATGGAGCTGCTCATCGAAACCCTAACTATCGTCTGTCCCAGTCCTGTCGAAACCCTAACGGATCTGTTTTCACAGTGTTATTTTTAAGGTGCTCCTTCTACATGAAAAAATCAATTTCGATTGATGGATGGGGTTGTTACGGCTATTGCGCTTATTTAACCTCAACAGTGGTCATTGAATGATTATCAATGGGAAGATGCTATTTCTGGATTCTCATCTTAAACTCAAAATTAATGCAAAGATGGTAAAATTAAAGGTCTGTAGCTTTTCCTTTAAGCTTATTTTGATTTTACTCTACTGTTTTAGATACTCAAGCACGCTGGCAAATTATAAGTAATTTAGGGAACAGAGTAGCATACCTTTTGTCACTTGAGGCTAGAATGCAGTTGAACTAAATTTATTATCTTTTGTATTAATATTATTTTCCCCAAGAAAGGAACTTAGTTCAACTAAGTTTTATGTCTTGATCTCAAGCATAAGCAACCACTGCACAATTATTTAATTCATATCCAAAACATATATGTATACTATTCAATTAAGACGGACAACTTACTAAATTCATGTGTATGAAAACTTGAAAGACTCGTACTATTTTGCACTTCTGGTATATTTATGTTACTGGTGTTGTGTTAGTATCAAGAAAGTATCTGCACTCTATCAACTATTAAATGTAGGCTATGCTTAAGTTCAAATTGGTCGATACTGTTAACACAAAAACATATAACTCAATATATGTTGTGCACAATTTGTAGTTTGGCCAGTGTGTTGCAACCCCATACCTTTCTTGACCCAAAAGATCCAATTTTTATTTAAGTATTGATTTGTAAATGTTCATGTTAGGACTCTCAATAGATATCCTAACACATAAAAATGAGAAAATACCTGTTATTCGTGAAAATAGACATGGATGTGAATATGATGGTGTCCGCATTCAAAAATCATCCATATGACTTTTAATAAGATAATTGTATATGTAACGTATGATATTTTTTTTTTTGCAAGGCATGTTACGTATGTTTTTTTACTACCTAAAAATATTGATATTTTATATTTTATCTTTGTAATAATATAGAGTACCCGTGTATATAAAGGATTATTCGCCACCGAATATTACTTTTCACCATGATATCTCGCAGTTTCATAAGCCTTAGTACTGAAGGAGTCTTGTGTTAAGCGATTTTGTTTTATAGTTATGTTTTCCGAGATATTAACTACATATAGTTGGATAATGTATGATATTTATCTACATCTGCAGATGCTGCATATGATTTTCAATGTGGATCAGATATGGTAGTATTGGTGTCTAACTGTTGACAAATCTAATTTAAGCCCAAATATAAACAGAAAAATTCATAATGCAATAGATTTGATCAAATGATCAGTGTATTACCTAAACTCTCACTAGCTCTGAATTTTTACCAAGTCCACTAGCAATAAAAAATGTATATCAGTATACATGTATTTCAATAATTTGGACCTTCTCTTATATATTTTTCATCATATGGCTCATTGGTTTACATATTTTTACCTGAAATTGCTTTTTATCTATTGTTATTTTTCCATTTCCAGTTAAATTAGTTTCATGTTCTACTTTTATTTTAAATTGTGCTGAGGTAAAAGTGAGCGTATCCATAAACTATATGGATCATAGGATGTTTTCTTGGTTAATAACAGCATTTGTTTTCATGAAATAAGCTAAGCTCATCCCAAAGGAGTTTGCAAACTCGGTTCCGGGGCTGAGTTTGCAAACTCAGTTCGGAACCGGGTTTGCAAACTCAGTCCTGGAACCGAGTTTGCAAACTCAGTTCCGGAACAGAGTTTGCAAACTCAGTCGGACTATTGCTGAAGTATGAACTGACTTGTTATGTATGAACTACTAAAGTTTGAAAGAGCATGTATCATTAGTGAAAGCTAATTGTTTTTTTATTTTTATTTTAAAATTAGATACGGTCATGAGCCGTATCTATTTGTCAATTAGATACGGCTCATAACCGTATCAATTTACAAATTTAATACAGTTTAAAACCGTATTAAATTCCCATATTGATACGGTTTTAAGCCGTATCAATCTATGAATTTGATACGGTTTTAAGCCGTATCAAATTTGTAAATTGATACGGCTTAAGACCGTATCAAAGTAACAGAGACGCCATTTTTTGATACGGCCCTGAGCACTGCCAAATTGCGTTTGATATGGTTAAAAGCACAACTTAATTTGCAGTTATGGTGTAGTGCATGCTAAGTTGTGATTTAAGAATGTTTATAATAGCCCTCTTATGTTTAACACACATAAGTTATCATGCTAAGTTGTGATTTAAGAATGTTTATAATAGCCCTCTTATGTTTAACACACATAAGTTATCATGCTAAGTTGTGATTCGAATATGTTTATAATAGCTCTCTTATGTTTAACACACATAAGTCATCATGCTAAGTTGTGATTTAAATTTGTGTTTATATGTTAAACCTCCATGCTAGACCTTTATCAAGTCCACATGACAATTAGACCCAACTTAGTCACAAGTTCACCCTTACCCGTTTAATTAAGTTAATGATACTTCTATGCCAAGTCACACGTGATAAGTTAAATGTATGCTATTTTATGTTTATTTCATGTCCCTTGTTTATTACCCCTTTTTGTTTATGGGTTTGGGATAATTTACCAGCCCAACATTTTATGTGATTCATGCGTACGTTCCACGGGGGTAGCAATGGGAATATATGAAAATTCATGGCATAGATTTGTTCATAAAATGGTATATTTGATATACCATTTATTATGAGCATAATCAAAGGATAATTATGGCATGATTAAATTAAAATTAATTTACATGAAGAAATTGGACATATATAGAAAATATGTGAATTTAGAAAAGACGAATATGCCTAATCCGAGGTTAGACTGAGTTGTGGTGTAAAACTGCCCGGAACCGACCGGCATATCCAGTGACTACAACAAGACCTGTCTAATATGGGTGGTTAGTGCATCAAGCCAAAAAAGAACCCGAAGTTAGACTGAGTTGTGGTGTAAATCTGCCTAGAACCGACCGGCATGTCCAGTTATCACAACAAGACCTGTCTAATGTGAGTGGTTGGTGCTTTAATAAATAAATTAAAGCTAAGTCAGGATTGGTAAGGTTAAGTCAATTAGGGAAACACTTAACCGATTCAACATGTTAGCTAAACGGATGGGTGGGGTTAGGTAGACTTGGACACTTAACTAAACAAACATGTTGGTTAGAAAACCCTAGTAACGGGGACCCATTTCATCAGTAACCCACATAGATGTATCATGGTACCCTGAACTAGGCAGGGTAGGGCACGATTACTGGGCTGATTATAAGCGGTTAAAACGTCGGCGGTTGGTGCGTCAGTGTAGGTTCTGATGGAGTATGGGCGTGCACGTACTCCAGAGTGGAAAAAGCAGGCACTGGGCATCAGTAGTATACACTATGCATCTTGATTCGTGTCGGGTTGCCACTAGAGGGACTGATACACCCTATGGTGGGATCATCACAGGTATCTACAGTCAAGCGGGGCCGAATGACACAGGATATGAATGCATGCGAGTAGGAGCCGATCGTTAAGGGGATCGTTTGTTATGAACACATGGGGTTTGTTGAACCAATGGTTAAGTAGGTGCAGAGACTATAGTAATGGGTGCGATCACATGTTCCTCTTATCTTATATTAGGGTATTGTCTTATGTTATGTTATTATTGTCATGATCCCTTTCCTTGTTTAAATACTAGTAATCACTGAACTTACTAGACTTATTGTCTGACCCGTTTTCTTTCGTCCTCTTTTCTTCCGTTCCCCCCTCCCCCTCTCCTGGTCCACAGGGAGGGAATACTCCAGCTTAGTCAGACTCTTTACAAGCTTCAAGAAAGTAGATGTATGATTGGGACTCTCTCACCTTGGCTATGGCTTTTGAATACTACACTTGGGGATTTATGCAGTTTTATTTATGGTTCATGCTTCTTTATTAAATAATTAAGACATAAATTATGGTGTAATGTTTGGAAGTTATTTTGAGACAATTTGATGTAATGCTTTTGTATTGAACCACATATGCAATAAATATTTGAATTTCGCTGCTCATATTTATCTGTCTTGTAAATTTTTCTGTGTCTTGTACCTATAACTCTCCACCAAAGTTAAGGCATTCCCTTAGTGAGTGACCTTAACGGAGGTGGGGTGTTTCACAAATTGTCAATGGTAACAAATATGATAATCAAATTCAATTAACTCAAATCCCTACAGAGTTATTTAACTGAAAATGAAATAAAGATTTCACTTGTTATGTAGCTTTATATTATAATAGTTTGAGTCTCTTTGGTTTAGACAATCATTGAGTCAAGTTTGGTAAAATATAGTAAAGTGACGGAAATAGAAAACTAAAAATTACATCAATTTCATTATCAGGCTGACTGTTGAAAAGGACCAATCAACGTTTGATTAGTTATGTGTCGTTATAATATTGTGTTTGAGTCTCTTTCGTTTGAAATCAGTGAGTTAAATTCTTTAGAAAAGTAACAAAACCAAGAACACCATAAATTTTCTCAAATTCATTATCATATAATCTTGAAATCTCTCTAATAAAATAGCCAGTGATTCTAGTTTCAGAGAAAAAAATCATTAAACTTATCCATGTCAAGCATACACCAATATTTCCATCCTCAAGAAATGAATATAATAATTTTCCAAACTATTTAGTGCCAAAAGTTAATGATATGCTATAATTTAATTTTCTATATCTACTTGAAAAAAAGTAGATAGTTAAAGCTGAGTGGTAACCACCATGTAATAATGAACCAATTCTTGGTGGGTAAATAAAATCTTATCATAAAACAATACCACAAATATGTATTTAAAATTGAACAGGAGGAATGGGGCAGGGAAACAAGAATTATCCTCTTATTTGCACTAAACAATATATATAATATGACAATAAATAAAGGATTAATTGAGACAGGTTTCTCTTGGTAAAATATGAAACAGAAATAATTACTTGTTGAGAAAATAATCAATTCAACTTAGAAATTCAAGTTATTGGTTGCTATCATTCAATCAACATTCAATAAAATATGAACAAAGCCGCAGGTGGTAGACAAGCAGAAACGGCATCAGCTAGAATAAAAGAAACGAAAACATTAATCAAATACGGATAAAAACATTTGCATACCTGAGTCATAGGAAAGTTTCAAACAGAAATCGTTGATGGATATAGTCGATAACCGAATGGCTATATCTTGAATCAATCGAATCATTGGATGCGGTGTTGCTTTTCGTGTTGGTCGAATTCGTAGATGGAATCGTTAAATCATCAATCAAGGAGTTGCTATATCTAGAATCTTTTGAATATCGACCGATAATCTAGGCATCCAGTGGTCATTGATGAAGGAGTTGAAGCAGTACTGTATTTGGGTATTTGATTACCTAGAAACAGAAAGTAAAAGGAAACCAAAATCGCAAGCAATTGAAATTGCAATAGCCGATTTAGGTTTTTTTTGGGCAAGATATCACTTGGAATTAAAACGTAAACAGAAGCGTATTTGGGTATTGCAGGACACGTTGAGTCTTAATGGATGAATTACCGTTAGATTATATAATTAAAAAACAAAAATTTGAATTTATAA
This sequence comes from Allium sativum, assembly GCA_030737875.1. NCBI lineage: Eukaryota > Viridiplantae > Streptophyta > Magnoliopsida > Asparagales > Amaryllidaceae > Allium > Allium sativum. The sequence goes on along the minus strand of CM060920.1, from coordinate 544,164,932 downwards.
ATTAACCAATAATAACATTACTGATTTAAGAATTTGTTGCACTTTTTATAATAGAGTTAATGCCACTCCAAAAATGGTTAAGATGGTCATTTTCTGTTTTTAAAAATGTTTACTAAAGGGAGATCAATTAACATAGCCCCCGAAATGCCCTTTTACTATTTACCTTAATTACATCTTATTGTTAGTTAAACCTTATCTTCTTCTCAGAGTAAAGAATAATCACTTTTTTATGGAGAAACCAATTTCTAACGAAATTTCTAACTTTATAAAAGAAGATAACATAATTTTTACCCAAAAAAGCGAACGTCATGTTGAATTTTTTCATCGAAAAAGTAATAATTTACTAGAAAAAACGGAGGTTCGTTTTCGATCATCTATTTTCGGCATGTTATTTCCAAACTTTGTACTGAATTTCAGTGTGTTCCTATCGATTTTTACCGTATTTTGTGTATTTGAATAGAGGGTAAAACCAGGTTATTTTATATATTTTTCCATTGTGTTTGGCCCCCCTTAACAATTTAATTTTTAATGGAATGAAAATAAAATATGACCTCCCCTTTCCGTTTTTGGAGTGTCATTAACAATACTCTTAAAATAATCTATAAAGATCTACTAAAAGATATTCTAATAGAAATAAGATATTGACGATGGATCTAAATTGAATTTGAAATGTAATGGATTGGAGAAATTTTTAGGATTAGAATTTGAGCTACAAAAAACATTGAAGAAAACAATTGAAAGAAAGGAAGAGTATTATTTTAGTTTCGAAAAAAAATGATTTTGAACAATAAGAGTAAGCAAACCTCCTTAATGACATTTGTAATGTGCATGGTATATATTAAATAGAAAACGATGCATATGATATTTTTAAATTAAGTACATATATAATGATTTATGCTAATAAATAGAGTTTATCAACAATTAATTTATGTTATACATCAATATTGATAACTAAAAAAAGCGAGGAATCCATTCAACAACAAAATTAAAATATAACATATATATGTTATAAATTCATTGTTAAAAATAAAACTATCTTTGTATTTTGCATGAAATTTTGTAAATTATTGATGCTACGGTCCTGTGGTTAATAAGATTGTATGATAATGATATTATTTGCCACAAAATATTAGCTATGTTTGTGATGACTTAGCATCTGTATCACATTTATTATTTAATTAACGTCAACTTTCATCATTTTGACCTTAAATTTTGTTGGGTTTTCTATGATACAACTGAAACACCCCACCTCCGCTAAGGTCACTCATAAAAGGAATGCCTTAACTTTAGTGGAGCATTATAGATAAAGGGACAAATAATTTACAAGACAGATATATATAAGCAGCGGAAAATAAAACTAACATTATTTCAAACATGGTTCATAATAAAACATTACAGCAAACTATTTCAAACCAACTTCCAAATCATTACATCATAATTTCTGTCTTGATTATTATATAAAGAAGCATAAAACAAAATAAAACTGCATAAATCCCAAAGTAGCAGTGTATCCAAAGCCATAGCCAAAGGTAAGAGATTCCAAGCTATACATCACTGAGTCTTCAAGCTTGGAAAGATGAACGGTCCAAATTAAGCTGAGTTATTCCCTCCCTGGCTACCTGAGGGGGGAACAGAAGAAAAGAGAGCGAAAGAAAATGGGTCAGACATAAGTCTGAGTAAGTCTATTGATTTTTCAGTGTGTGAATAAGGAAAAGGGTCATGATAGGAATAAACTGAAAATAGGACCATACCAGAATAACTAACTAACATAAAGCAAGATAAGGAAGTTTAAACCGAATATATTATCGCACCCATTCTACTTCTCTGCACCTATTTATACTAGTCCCAATTGGCACCCCATATACATGGTGAAATGATCCCTTTTTATCGATCGGCTCCTACTCGCATACATTTGTCCCGTGTGTCATTCGGCCCCCGCTTGATTGTAGATACCTGTGTTGGTCCCACCATGGGGTGCATCAAATCCTATGGTGGCAAACCGACACGATTCAAGATGCACAGTGTATGACTACTGATGCCCAGTGCCTGCTTTTTCCACTCCAGAGTACGTGCACGCCCATACTCTGTCGGAACCTATACTGACGCACCACCCACCGTCGTTTTGACCGCTTATAATCAGCCCAGTAATCGTGCCCCACCCTGCCTAGTTCAGGGTATCATGATACATCTATGTGGGTTACTGCTGAAATAGGTCCCCGTTACTAGGATTTTCTAGCCAACATGTTAAATTGGTTAAGTGTCCATGTTTACCTAACCCCACCATCAGTTTAGTTAACATGTTGAATTGATTAAGTGTTTCCTTAATTGACTTAACCCTACTATTCCTGACTTAGCTTTAATTGATTTCATTAAAGCACCAACCACTCACATTAGACCGGTATTGTTGTGGTCACTGGATGTGTCGGTCGGTTCCGGGCAGTTTTACACCACAACTCAGTCTAACCTTGGGTTCTTTTGGGCTCCATGCACTAACCACTCACATTAGATACGTATTGTTACTATTGCTGGACTTGCCGGGCGGTTCCGGGCAGTCTTATATCATAACTCAATCTAACCTCCGGTTAGGCATATTCATCTTTTTCTAAATTTACGTATTTATCCTTTTATGTTTATATGTAAATTTGCCAACAATTTATTGTCATGGCCCAAGTTCCCTCTAAATCAAGTTCATAATTTTTAGGTATAAAAATTATACCATGTTCATGCCATTTATCATGATTATGCTAAACATGCCAATTACATGTAATTTCAAGTTTTCCCCAACGTTATCCGCGCCGTACGTTCGCAGAATTACATAGGATGTTAGGCTCGATATTTTAGCCTAACTTATAAAACAAAAAGGGGAAACGAGGAACTTTGCAATATTCCAGCATCATACAAGAGTATGGATCTAACTACACATGTGTCACATGAATTTGGCATAGAACAATATACTTTTAATTATGAACTTGCTAATTAGATCTATGCAACATGAACCACAAGCATGTGAGTTTACATAAAACTATACAAATTAAACTTGGCATGTAGTGATGAACTTGCATAGGGGTTGAATCAAGTTAACATAGATCTAACATAAAGGCATATGGATCTAACATAAAGGCATATGGATCTAACATATAAAGTTGTAGATCTAAACATATAAGGTCGTAGATCTAAACATGTATGCATTATGGATCTAAACAATTAGGCATAAACGACATGACTTAGCCTAAAACTTGTATATATCATAATATCATCAAGGTCGTAGATCTAAACATGTATGCATAATGGATCTAAACAATTTAGCATAAACGACATGACTTGACCTAAAACTTGTGTGTATCATAATATCACCAACTTACATATGATAATTTCATTCCCAAATTCCTATACAACATCATAGGTTTATTCACCAATTTCCACATAACATGATAGGTTCGATAGACCGCAATAGTTAATAGGCATATATGACAGAATAGACATGAATAGACATGAATCAGCATCACATACAACTTGATACAATTCTAATTTACAATTCATTACAAACCATGTCTTTAATTTATTCACATCTGAAAGATAACTACACTTACAACAAAAGGAAAAACTTGATTTCTGATATCTGTATTCTGAAACCGAATTGCTCACCTTTGATGTAGACTAATCATTGTTTTAAATTAGATTTGATTTAATTAGATATGAAGCTTCTCTCTTGCTTTCAAGTGGAAGGAGGATGACGACTACTCTAGGTCGGCCATTGACGGCATGACAACTCTTGGTATGAATATTTGTGATTTAGGGTTGAGAGTTAGGTTGCTTTTATAGAGGTTTTATTAAATAAGAGCCGTTAGATCAACCTTAGAAGCAATCAAGACCGTCCAGACAAGATAGAATAGCCACATAAGCCCTAATGGCTCAGCAGGGAGTCAGAAATCGTCATCTTTCAGATCTACCTGGGGAGGGTAGGTCGACCCCCTGGTCGACCTGTTTGGGGAGAGGTCGACCCCCTGGTCGACCTTCTGGTTGACCTGGCCTTGGGCGGGAAATTTCCCGCCCAGCCCGCTTCTACTTCTGATTTTTGAATTTTGAATTCTGAACCGAGCTGTTTGAATTTTTAATTTAATTCTGAAACTTCTGAAGACCATAACTCTTTCATACGGAGTCCGATTTACGCAAACTCGGACTCTATCTCAAGCAGAATTCCAAGACGAACACAATGGCATAACCCTTTTCCCTTAATTCTTACATTTGAAATTATTTTTTCTTTAATTCGTAACCTTAGTGTTTACAGAAAATGTGGGGTGTTACATTCTCCCCTCCTTAAAGTATTTCGTCCCCGAAATCTTCAAGTCAAGAAGAACGTATATCCTACCATCCAATCGTCCATCTACTCAACCATCAAACACATGCGTCCATTGTCCTTAAAAGACTTCTAATGCTTCATGATCATATGCATAATGTGTGTACATGTCCTTATCTAATGCAAAATCAGGCGGTCTACTGATTCAGTTGACCTTCTTAATGCAATTCATGCCAGTGCTATGAGTCCATTATGTATGCAATCACCCCTAATCATACTTTCTACATGAGTGCACAATCATTTATACAAATGCAACATCCACATGATAACACATTAAGTTTCAATCATATACAAGTACATATATGCATATGCAATATGAAAGTGACTGAGCCGATCTAATACCTAAAGTGTATGTATATGCATCCATGAGCAACCACTAGCAACCACTTGCAACCATCAATCATAATATGTTTTCAAATACATGTTTAATCCATTGGTTTCTACCTAAGGATCGAGAACAGCACTGAGGAAAATACTAAAAAGATGGATACGAGCATGAACAATTAACTTAAGGAAAAGGAGATCAAAGATGTACCCTCAAAAAGAAAAGGGTAGGTTGCGTGTATCTTGGCCTCAGTCTCCCAAGTCGCGTCTTCCTCAGCGTCACTCCGTTGAACTTTTACAAGTTTGACTTCGCGGTTGCGTAGCTTTTTGACTTCTATACCCAAGATACGAGTTGGAACTCTTTTCATAGTCGCCTCTCGTTCTACTTCTACGTCCTCTAATATGCTTGGTTCCACCACTTCCGCAGACTCATGTAGGCACTTTTATAAGTGAGAAACGTGAAAGACATTATGAACTCCAGCCAATCTATCGGGCAACTCTACTCTGTAAGCCATCATTCCAATCCTTTCTGTAACAACCTGCATTCTACGCATCGGAGGATCGTAGGATATTTATTTCTTTCTTATATGGAGACGTATGGTCATGTAACTTTGGGAAACGACTATTGGGGTCATTTCCCTTGTTCATGATTTTTGTCGATTTTTAAATGACCGTTTTTCCTCTAGCTGATCTTGTTTCAGCCATAACTTTTGATTGGAAAGGAATTTTGACCTGAAACCACTTCCATTAGATTTGTTTGATGCTTTACCTTTCCGTAGAGTGGTCATAATAGCCATACGGACTCATCGTTTGGGAGATATGGCTGAAATAAGGTTTGGAAGGTGAAAAACTGCTTAACCGGGCCAAATAGGGTGATTATGAATGGGCTCATAACCCATTTCGGGATTAGGGTTATGGGGAGGCTGAAAAGAGTTAGGGTTTCATTCCATTTCAGTTTTCTAGCCTCCACTTACCTCTTAGAAACCCTAAAAATGGCCTCCAACCTCTAAATCACCCAAAAATCACTTTCTAATAAAGGATTAAGCTTAGCAACATCAAATCAAGGGAGATCTTCACCAAATCAAGATTAGAGCAGCTGATTTGCATTGTTATTCGTGCCCAAACAGAGATTTATTTCAGATCTAAGGTTTATTTGTGGCTAAGGTGAGTGATTTGCATAGTTCCTCACTAATTATGGTTAATTAAGGGTAATTAGTGTTAATTAGCGAATTTAAACATGATAAAATTCTGGAAAAATATTTATAAATTCTTAAATGATGTTTTAGACCTCTGATATGAACTTGGGATAATTTGGTTAAGTTTTGCTAATCCTATCATTAATAATGCTTAAACATGCTTAAGGGGAAAATATGGGGTTTTGGCTATGTTTGATCTATTTTAACCTATCATATTGATGTTTTGGCGTTTGAAGTCACTTCTATTTGTTGCCATGGCTTTGTGATATGCTTTTTGATTGATTAGAATAGATAGAATGGTCAAAAACGCCATCAAATGGCGTAAAACACTCGCTGGAAAAAGTTGCAGAAAATGGTGCAGGCTTTTGGATCGGATCGGAGGGATGGGCTCGGATCGGATAGTGGACTGGGCAAGGGATCACTGAACCGAACCGAGGCTTGGCACAAGGAAAAGTATGGAAAAAAGGAAGGCCACAATGGTTGAACTGGGATCAGTTCGAGCTAAAGAAGGGGGAATCGGATCGACTGAAGAGAAGAGAAGGTGATCGAAACTGAAGAGGAAGGGGAAGTGGATCGGATCGGAGACTAGGAACCTGATCCGAACCGATGGAGCAAGGTTACACCGACCCGACCCGCCAAAGAACACCCGAACCGAATCAACGTACTATGAAGGGACTTGAAGGCCACGACCCGACCCGGAGCGCTTGGAAGGAGGCCGATCTGAACCGACAGAGAAGAAGGACTGGGGATCCGAACCGATCCAGTGATGACCAATAACCCGAGATGCAAAGGTAGTCCAAATGGAAGTTAGAGTTCAGGATCCAGTTGGGAACCAATGAGTTCACTTCATGGTTGGGCTTTGTTGTGGGACGTGTGCTAATGAGTTGTCGACATTTATAACTTCGATTCATTACTGAAAAGGAATGATGGGCTACGTATCAGTGCGGTAGAGTCATCATGACTCGAGGGGCAAAGTGATCGTAGCGAGACTATGAGCCAGTGCAGTGGAGCCATTGTGACTCCATGGGGCAAAGTGGACATAGTAAAGGATTAGTAAGGCTATGAGTCAGTGCAGTGGGATGTGTACGACTCCATGGGGCAAAGTGGACATAGCGAAGGATTAGTGGCTATGGATCAATGCAGTGAAGCCGTTATAACTTCGTGGGGCAGAGTGATCATAGCAGAGTATTGGGTGATCGAAGTGGTGGATATCGTATACTTTACGCACTGAGTGAGAGATGTGAGGATGGTTTCTATGTTTGATTGTTTGCCATCACTATGACATGCACACCCCCACACCCGTTACATTTACACCATTTATTCAGTGGCACCTTAGAGTGTTGTACAGTATGTAGTGCTAACTCTTTGGTTGCAGGTCCAGGTTCAGGTATGGTTTAGTATACCTGTTATTGTTCTGTTTAGCTGCTTATCGGTCATACCAGACTTTTTGTCTGACCCAGAGTTTTTTGTCTCTTCTTATTACTTTGGGTGCTCTCACGAGCAGACTAGAGACAGGTTAGCTGGTGATGCACGAGTAGCTGATTCGGAGGCGAGCAGGAGGCTTCCACGTATGATATATATATATATAGATATTCTCCCTCTGTCATTGCTGGTCACTACTTTGGGCATTAGTAGTGTACCTTTCTTGTTAGCTTTTTGAGACAATTTTTAAAAGTTGTAATAATGTTGGCTTTGGATCATAAGTTGTACTTTGGATTTTCCGCTGCTATGACAGTTTGTTTTCAGCTTATGCACTGTCTCACCTATTTTATGTCAAGTATGTTGTTATTATATTTTGTTCCATGCGATGTAAGACATTCTACAGGTTCCTTGTAGTTCCTTCGTCTTCTTCCTTTCCCTCTGACGACAGTTCCGTGCTAACTGGACATGTGTACAGCGCACCCTTGGGGTAAATGTCGGTTGGTGCGGGGCGGACCGTCACACTTTCAATGATAGGAAACGGCCCAACAAATCTTTGTGCCAACTTTCCTGCGGATGCAAAGCGAACGACGTTCCTCAAAGGAGATACTTTAAGGAAAACCCTGTCCCCAACATCAAACTCAAGGTCGGTCCTTCTCTTATCTGCGTAGGACTTCTGTCTATCTTGTGCAGTGTTCATTCTTTTTCGTATCAAGTCCACTTTCTCTGAAGTTTCTCTAATCACATCTGGTCCAAGTATGAGCTTATCTGTGTACTCCCACCAACAAGTTGGTGATTGGCACAGTCTTCCATATAAAGCTTCGAAGGGTGCCATGCCTATGGTGGCTTGGTAGCTACTGTTATAGGCAAACTCCACCAAAGGAAGATGATCCTCCCATGTTCCTTCGAAGTCAAGAATGCATAATCTCAAGAAGTCTTCTAAAACTCTATTCACCCTTTCCGTCTAACCATCGGTTTGGGGGTGATGGGACGTGCTTAAGCATAGTTGTGTGCCTACCGCCTCTTACAAGCTCTTCCAAAACTCACTCGTAATGGTAGGATCTCGGTCGCTAACAATGCTGGAGGGTATCCCTTGGAGTCGAACTATTTCTTTAAGGTAAATGGATGCTAAAAATGAGGCAGTCCTCTTACTTTTAACGGGTATAAAGTGAGCGCTTTTTGTGAGCCTGTCCACTATTACCCAAATACTGGTATTGCCTATTCTTGATCTAGGTAGCCCATCAATAAAGTCCATTGAAATGCTATCCCATTTCCACTGTGGGACCTCTAGAGGATGAAGCAAACCACCAGGCTTCTTCAGCTCTGCCTTGACTTGTTGGCATACTAAGCACTTCAAGACGAATTCAGCTACATCTCTCTTCATGTCATCCCAAAAGAAAACCCTTTTTATGTCTCTATACATGTTGTCTCCACCGGGGTGTATGGTCAACTTGGAATGGTGCGCCTCTTCGAGAACCTTCTTCACCAAATCCCTTGCTTGTGGGACGCATAGCCTTCCATCCCGCCTCAACCATCCCTTATCATCGATGGAGTATCTATTGAGGTGACTAGAAGTCTCACCCCTAATTAGCTTGTCCATCACATCAACTAGCTGAGGGTCTTCACGTTGCGCGGTTCTTAATGAATCCAAAAGAGTAGGCCGCACCTCTAGCGATGCTAACAACCTAGTCACATGATCGCTGGAGGGTCTAAAGTCAAAACTGGCTATGTACTCCAAGCTATGCCTTTCAACAAAGAGAGGGCTTAAGATCAGCTTCTTTCTACTCAAGGCGTCTGCTACTACATTGCCCTTGCCAGGGGTATAGGAAATCTCGAAATCGTAGGATGCCAAGAATTCCATCCACCTTTTTTGCCTCAAGTTAAGATCTTTCTACGAGAAAAGGTACTTCAATGATTTACGGTCAGTATACAATTCAAATTTCTCACCTAGGAGATAATGACGCCAAGACTTAAGCGCAAAGACGATTGCAGCCAACTCTAGATCGTGAGTTAGGTAGTTTTTCTCATGTACTTTCAATTGCCTGCCTCCATAAGCTACTACCTTCCCCTCTTGCATCAAGACAACACCTAGTCCCGTACCACATGCATCTGTGTATACGGTAAACATCTTGCTCCCATCCAGCAATGTTAGAACTGGGGCTGTTGTTAGAGCTCTCTTTAATCGTTGGAAAGCAATATCGCAATCCAAATCCCAACTGAAAGTTAGGTTCTTCTTCGTAACTTTGTAAGCGGAGTTGAGATTTTTGCAAAGTCTTTGATGAATTTTCGGTAGAAGCCCGCTAGCCAGAGGAAGCTCCGGACCTCGGTCGCATTCCGTGGAACCTTCCAATCTTGCACTGCAACTACTTTTGCGGGGTCTACGGCTAACCCTTCCTTGGATACCACGTGTCCAAGAAATCTTACTTCCTCTCTCCAGAAGTGGCATTTAGAGAATTTGGCTTTCAACTGATGTGCTCGAAGAGTATCCATGACTTCTTTTAAATGTTGAGCATGCTCTTCCTCACTCTTTGAGAAAATAAAAATGTCATCTACGAAGACCACCACAAATTTATCGAGGAACTCTCTGAACACCCTGCTCATCAAATCCACGAAGTAAGAGGGTGCGTTTGTCATGCCGAAGACAAGCCACTCGAAGAAACCATCCGGAGTTCTGAACGCGGTTTTATCAATGCTGTCTCCAGCCACTCTCAACTGATGAAACCCGGTAGCTAAATCTAGTTGGGAGAAAACCGATGCACCTACAAGCTGATCGAACAAGTCATCTATTCTTGGAAGTGGGTTCCTATTCTTCTTGGTCAACTTGTTTAGCTCCCTATAATCAACGCATAAGCGAAGCGAACCGTCCGCTTTAGTTACGAACACGACTGGAGCACCCCATTCAGAAATACTCCGCATTATAAACCCCTTCTCAAGCAACTCTTTAACTTGCTTCCCGAGTTCTTTCCTCTCCCTTGGAGCCATGTGTCTAACGGGTAAAGCGACGGGTTTTGCATTATCAACGAGGTATATGTGGAAGACTATCTCTTGCTTCGGAGGTAACCCTTTAACCTCTTCAAAGACATCCGAGTTTCACGGACTACTCTAACAGACTGCAAATCCTTAATAGACGCATCAAGAGATTCTAGATAGCTAAGCATAACAGAGTTCATAGGATTACAAGAAATTTCGAGAGTGTTACCGAGGCGAGTCATGAGTCTAACCACTCTCCTTTCACAATCTAGGATGACACCATTACTGGATAGCCAATCCATGCCTAGAATCAACCCATAGCCCGTGAAGTCCAAAACATAGGCATTACATCTAAACCCTACACTTAGTATAGAAATTTGCAAATCCATACAAATCATCAACAAATAAGTTGAGCCCCCAATTGGATTTGAAACAACCAAGGGATCCTCTACTAAACTGGTGTCTAGGTGTAGAGATTCAACTAAAGCAGTAGATATAAAAGAGTGTGATACACCAGAATCAAAGAGTGTACGAATATGATGATTAAAAAGATAAACTAAACTCTCAACAGAAACATTTCTACCTCGTTCTTGCGAAGGTTCCATGAGAGCGTGAACTTGCCCTCCCGAAGTAGATCCAGCTCTCTGCCCTTGCCCTTGCTTTCTTGGGCAGTCCCTAGCTATGTGTCCTGCCTCGCCGCAATGGAAACAGCCACCCATCATCCTTTTATTCTTCCTGCAGTCCTTAATAAATGTCCAGGATTGCCACAAAAATTACACTTCCTCTTGTCACGGGTTTTGTTGTTCTTTCCGCCCTTCTTGGAATTTGTCTTCTTACTCTATGATCCTTCCCCTTTCTAATCTTGAGATGCTTCCACCTTTGTCTCCTTCTTGCCAACCTTATCTTCTTATTGTAACAGTGCCATCTCTCATAAGTCGCACCCATAGGTATATGGGACATATCTACACTGTGCAGTGGCTCATTCAATCCTTTAACAAAGCGGATAGCCTTCTTATGTGGAGTGTTCACTAACTCCAATCCGAACCTAGACAGCTGATTGAATTGGTTAACGTATTCCTTGACCGACATACTTTCCTATTTGAGAGCTAAGAACTTCTCCATCTGTAGGCTTTGTTCAGCTTGTGAGAGGAATTTCATTTCAAATCTCATCCTAAAATCCATCCAAGTTTCAATTGGTCTTTCAGCGTTAGTGACTTTTCACTAATAGGAAGCTTCGTCTTTGAGCAACCATACCGCCAACTGTATCTTCTGCCTATCATCCACTTCGAAGATATCGAAAAAATCCTCAGTTTCTTTGAGCTAGTTTCTTGCTTACACGAAGGATTCATTTCCATTGAATTTCTTTCCACCCATGGATCGAAAGTCCCTACAAATTTTTGAGAAAGCATTTGCACAAGGAGGAGGAGGAGGAACCGCAGCAGCTGGGGGAGGAGGAACGTCTGCTGGGCCTGCGGCATTAGCCATAGCCTCTAGGTACCTTCTGAACCAGCCGGGTACCGGCATGCCCTCTGGAAGGTTAAGATCCCCAGAAATACTGAAACAAAAAAGGAGAGATTCAAAACAAAGGATAAAAAGATAGTGCATATGGCTTTGGGGGATTTTGCCTTTTTAATATAAAACATTTTTTTTTTGAAAATTGCTTCATTAAACTTCTTTTTGAAAAACAGTTTTTAAAAATTTTATCTGATCTGGTAAGCCTTAGCTCTGATACCAAGTGAAACACCCCACCTCCGCTAAGGTCACTCACAAAGGGAATGCCTTAAATTTTGTGGAGCATTATAGGTAAAAGACACAGATAATTTACAAGACAGATATATATAAGAAGGGGAAAATAAGACTAACTTTATTTCAAACATGGTTCATAACAAAACATTACAGCAAACTGTTTCAAACCAACTTCCAAATCATTGCATCATAATTTCTGTCTTGATTATTATATAAAGAAGCATAAAACAAAATAAAACTGCATAAATCCCCAAGTAATAGTGTATCCAAAGCCATAGCCAAAGGTAATAGATTCCAAGCTATACATCACAGAGTCTTCAAGCTTGGAAAGATGAACGGTCCAAATTAAGCTGAGTTATTCCCTCCCTGGCTACCAGAGGGGGGGGGAACGGAAGAAAAGAGAGCGAAAGAAAATGACATAAGTATGAGTAAGTCTAGTGATTTTTCAGTGTGTGAATAAGGAAAAGGGTCATGATAGGAATAAACTGAAAATAGGACCATACCAGAATAACTAACTAACATAAACCAAGATAAGGAAGTTTAAACCGAATATACTATCGCATTCATTCTACTTCTCTGCAACTATTTATACTAGTCCCAACTGGCACCCCATATACATGGTGAAATGATCTCTTTTTATCGATCGACTCCTACTCGCATACATTTGTCCCGTGTGTCATTCGGCCCCGCTTGGCTATAGATACCTGTGCAGGTCCCACCATGGGGTGTATCAGTCCCTTTAGTGGCAACCTGGCATGACTCAAGATGCACAGTGCATACTACTGATGCCCAGTGCCTGCTTTTTCCACTCCGGAGTACGTGCACGCCTGTACTCCGTCGGAACCTACACAGATGCACCACCCGTCGTCGTTTTGACCGCTTATAATCAACCCAGTAATCGTGCCCCACCTTGCCTAGTTCAGGGTATCATGATACATCTATGTGGGTTACTGCTGAAATGGGTCCCCATTACTAGGGTTATCTAGCCAACATGTTAAATTGGTTAAGTGTCCAAGTTTACCAAACCCCACCCATCGGTTTATTTAGCATGTTGAATTGGTTAAGTGTTTCCTTAATTGACTTAACCCTACTAGTCCCGACTTAGCTTTAATTCATTTCATTAAAGCACCAACCAATCACATTAGACAGGTATTGTTGTGATCACTGGATATGCCGGTCGGTTCCGGGCAGTTTTACACCTTAACTCAGTCTAACCTTGGGTTCTTTTGGGCTCCATGCACTAACCACTCACATTAGATAGGTATTGTTACAGTTGCTGGATTTGCCGGGCGGTTCCGGGCAGTCTTATACCATAACTCAATCTAACCTCCAGTTAGGCATATTCATCTTTTTCTAAATTTACGTATTTATCCTTTTATGTTTATATGTAAATTTGCCAACAATTTATTGTCGTGGCCCACTTTTCCTCTAAATCAAGTTCATAATTTTTAGGTATAAAAATTATACCATTTTCATGCCATTTATCATGATTATGCCGAACATGCCAATTACATGTAATTTCAGGTTTTCCCCAACGTTACCCCCGTTGTACGTTCGCAAAATTACATAGGATGTTAGGCTCGATATTTTAGCCTAACTTATAAAACAAAAAGGGGAAAAGAGGAACTTTGCAATATTCCAACATCATACAAGAGTATGGATCTAACTACACATGTGTCACATGAATTTGGCATAGAACAATATACTTTTAATTATGAACTTGCTAATTAGATCTATGCAACATGAACCACAAGCATGTGAATTTACATAAAACTATACAAATTAAACTTGGCATGTAGTGGTGAACTTGCATAGGGGTTGAATCAAGTTAACATAGATTTAACATAAAGGCATATGGATCTAACATAAAGGCATATGGATCTAACATATAAAGTTGTAGATCTAAACATATAAGGTCGTAGATCTAAACATGTATGCATAATGGATCTAAACAATTAGGCATAAACGACATGACTTAGCCTAAAACTTGTATGTATCATAATATCATCAAGGTTGTAGATCTAAACATGTATGAATAATGGATCTAAACAATTTGGCATAAACGACATAACTTAACCTAAAACTTGTGTGTATCATAATATCACCAACTTACATATGATAATTTCATTCCCAAATTCCTATACAACATCAAAGGTTTATTCACTAATTTCCACATAACATGATAGGTTCGATAGACCACAATAGTTCATAGGCATATATGATAGAATAGACATGAATAGACATAAATCAGCATTACATACAACTTGATACAATTCCATTTTACAATTCATTACAAACCATGTCTTTAATTTATTCACATCTGAAAGATAACTACACTTACAACAAAAGGAAAAACTTGATTTCTGGGATCTGTATTCTGAAACTGAATTGCTCACTTTTGATGTAGACTAATCGTTGTTCTAAATTAGATTTGATTTAATTTGATATGAAGCTTCTATCTTTCGTTCAAGTGGAAGGAGGATGACCACTACTCTAGGTCGGCCATTGACAGCATGACGACTCTTGGTATGAATATTAGTGATTTAGGGTTGAGAGTTAGGTTGCTTTTATAGAGGTTTAATTAAATAAGAGCCGTTATATCAACCCTAGATGCAATCAAGACCGTCCAGACAAGATAGAATAGCCATATAAGCCCTAATGACTCGGTAGGGAGTCAGAAATCGTCATCTTTCATATCTGCCCGGGCAGGCCGGGGGGGAGGGGGAGGGTAGGTCGACCCCCCGGTCGACCTGTTTGGGGATAGGTCGACCCCCTGGTCGACCTCCTGGTCGACCTGGCCTTGGGCGGGAAATTTTCCACCTAGCCCTCTTCTGCTTCTAATTTTTGAATTTTGAATTCTGAACCGAGCTGTTTGAATTTTTAATTTAATTATGAAACTTCTGAAGGCCATAACTCCTTCATATGGAGTCCGATTTACGCAAACTCGAACTCTATCTCAAGCAAAATTTCGAGATGAACGCAATGGCATAACCCGTTTCCCTTAATTCTTACATTTGAAATTAATTATTCTTTAATTCGTAACCTTAGTATTTACTGAAAATACGGGGTGTTACAACGACATTCCATATTTATGTAGATCTTGGATATATTTGAGTCTATATGGAATTATGATTTAAATTCATTACCTATTTTATAGGTTTTCTAGATTTTTGAAAATTGATTAATTGCATCTTTTAAAGATTTGGTAGATTTTATATGGAGTAAGTAGTTGCCTCTTTTATTGCATTAGAAAATGCAACAAATTATCTATATGGGTAGAGTAATGGAAAGATTTATTTTGACCAAGTTTTGTGGAGGATTTATTTTTGATAGATTTCAGTGCCCAGTCTGGGTATATTTGCCTATATAAACATCTCATTAGATATAGATTTACTTGTACTTTGAAGGAAGAAAAAAGTTGTTTTTGTTTTTAGGAATTGAGATATTTTCTCAATTTTAGGTCTCTCTTTATAATCAATTGGTGGAATAATAAAGGTTTGTTTGGAAGAACTAGTTTGTTATTGTTTTCTTCTTCCCTCTTTTAAAATCCAATTTTGTAGAGATCCCGGGGAAACCCTAACAATTTTGGTTATATTTCAAATCAATGAATAATACATAATTGATTTATTATATTTTTTCAGATGGATTTTTATCGTATCACAAATAGTTATGTGGAGCAACAATTGTATATGATTTAATAATTTTAACCTTATAATTGTGTATGATTTAATAAATGTTAACCTTACAAGCTTCAAGATAAAAAACAATAACAAATATACATACTAGCTTATGTTGGCATACTCAATTTATAACACCCTGAATTTTCTGTAAAAGAATGAATTTAAGAATACTTAATTGTTAAAGTAATAATTAAGAGAAATGGGTTACGCCATTGCGTTTGTCTCGAAATTCTGCTTGGGATAGAGTCCAAGTTTTCGTAAATCGGACTTCTATGAGGAAGTTATGGCCCTCGGAAATTTCAGTAATTTTATATAAATTAAAACAGTTTAGAATTAAAATTCGAAATTCAAATTCAAACAGGGAAGCGGGCTGGGCGGGATTTGTCCCGCCCAAGGCCAGGTCGACCAGGGGGTCAACCTCCCCTATACAGGTCGACCAGGGGGTCGACCTACCCCTGGGGTAGATCTGAAATCAGACGATTCTGACTTGTTGCTGAGTCTTTCCTGACCTGTTGCTGAGTCACTAGGGCATAGGTGGCAATTCCGGATAACTCTATCTAGTCTGGACGGTTGTGATTTCTCCTATGATAATCTAACGGCTTATGCTGATTTAAATTTCTATATAAGCATGCATAGCCTCAACCCCTAAACGTAAACTAAATTAGTCTCTTGGCCTTTATGCTGCTGCTAGGATAGTTCTTCTTCCTAAAGCTTAGGGATTGGCAAATCAGAATTCTAATACAAAACGGCGAACGAAATATTTTCTTCTCTAACCTGCTTTTGTGAGTACAATTTCTTTCACAAAATAATTAATAAATTAATTATGATGAGTTATAATTGGGATTATGAGAACATGTCTGTTGAATCATGTGATGTTGCTTAACTTTGTTATCGTCTATTGGTGAACATATGACAGTTTTGTTAACTTATGTTGGTAGATCTATTTCATATGTCCAATCACATATGTTTAACTTGATTCATTTTATGACATCAGTTTATATGCAAGTTTGGGATATAAATCATATGCTAGTTCGTATGTGAATCTTAATCAAGTTTGGGATGTAAATCATATGCTAGTTCGTATGTGAATCTTATGCAAGTTTGGGATGTTAAATCATATGCTAATTTGTATGTGAATCTTATGCAAGTCTGTTTTTACATATGCTAGTTTGTAGGTGAATCTTATGCAAGTCTATATGCGAATTATACACAAGTTTATATGTGAATCAAGTATATACATATGCTAGTTTATATGCAAAAATATGTGATATTAGTTTACATGTTTAAATTCATATGCAAGTTTGTAGGAATCCATATGCAAGTTTAGGTGGAAACTATATTCTCATTTTTAGGTGAAAACTATATTCACATATGCAAGTTTGGGTGAGAACTATATTCCATATATGCAAGTTTAGGTGAAACCCATATTCATATATGCAAGTTTGCAATTTCATGTTTAGATCTATATTTAGATCCATGGTAGTTTATGCAAATTTATGTTCTATATGTTTATTGCCTATGCAAGTTATTGGCTATGCAAACTTATGTTATAATTCTTATTCGCAAGTTAGATCTATTTTATGTGTTATGCAAGTTATGATGTTGCTTTTCTTTTTATGAGTTAGACTATTTGCGAGTCTAACATATTTCATGTTAAACGTACGAACGACGTGGGGATAATGGGAAAATATTAATAATACATATTGTGAATTGGCATAAAATGGCTTTAAAGGCATATAATAAATTTGAGACATTAATTGGCATAATTTATATACCTAAAAAGTATGGACATAATATAGGTGACAATTATGGACATAGTTTAATTTGGAAATTATTGACAATTTGAATAGGGATAATTAATTCATATTAGGGTGAAATAATTATGTGTAATAATAAATGCCTAAGACACGAGGTTAGACTCGTATGTGGTTTAAGACTACCTGGACCCGCCCGGCAAATCCAGCAACCACAAACGGTAGCCTAATGTGAGAGGTCGAAGGCCTAAATTAAATGCGTAACAATTGTAAAGACACGAGGTTAGACTCGTTTGCGGTATAAGACTGTCCGGACCCGCCCAGCAAATCCAGCAACCGCAAACGGTAGTCTAATGTGGAAGGTCTTACAAGGTTATGGTTATAATGAATTAAGTAACACTTAACCAAAATAAACATGTGGTGGGACATGGGGGTTAAGTGGGTGACATTGGTGACATGTGAAATGCGATTAGAAACTCTTAACAAAATTGAAACATGTAAGAAGACATGAATAAGAGGGGGTTAAGTGGGAAATCCTAGTGGGGGCTAAGCATAGGTGGAAACCTTGTGTTAAGTGTGGGGACCCTTTTCAACCAGTAACCCATTTAGTATCTAAGTGAGCTTGATCTAGATTGAGGATCGGACATGCTTACTGGGTTTGATTGCAAGAGGTCAAAACGGGTTAGCGGTGGCAACGCAAGTCCAATGGGGTCATGTGCGTGCGTGGCCTTGGGCTGGTAGGCAAGATGTTGTTGCATCGTGTAGGTATAAGCCGTGCATCTTTAGTGGTATCGGGTTGCCACTTTGAGGAGTGATACATCTCACTGTTGGGCCAGCACGGGTATCTACGAGTTAGAGAGCCGATCGAATGAGGAAGGTAGTGGGAACGACTAGCGGAGATAGGAGCAGGCGGCACCTATGAAGACAACTAAGAGTCCTACTACCATATTATGAATAAATGTTGTAATTAGAATGGGGAGGGTAGTGGGTACGACTAGTGAAGATAGGAGCAGGCGGCACCTATGAAGACAACTAGGGGTACACGAAACTACCATTATTATTATTTTGATCAGTAGGCGGGATCAACTTTTAGGATGACTATTAATGGTACAATATAGTAATTATCCTATAGTGATTAGGAGCACGATTAATGCCAATATATTCCTCTTGTTTGTTTTGTCTTGCCTACTTGCTTCACAGTCCTTGTTTTACCAGTTCATGCCTTATCCTAATTACTTTAATAATTATATTGTTAAAGTTATTGGACTCGCCAAACTTTATGTCTGGTCCCCTTTGTTTTCGCCTCTTTTCTTCCTTCCTCCCCCCCCCTCCAAGGTTCTCAGGATGGGACTAGTGCTAGTGGAGCTTGATTTGGATCTCTTTCTCTTTTGGAAGTGCTTGGATTGCTGAAAGTAAAGTTTAGCTTATCTCTTTTATGGCTACTTATGTTGGGGTTATGCTTTTTACTTTATGTACTCAGAAAATAATTTGTCAAGATGGATATTAAGTGTACTTGGTTTTATCGTTGGTTTTTGATGTTGTTGTAACCAAACTATTTCTCCACTGCAATAAAAGTTGTTTTTAATTTTTCAAGTACCAATATATGTATCTGTCTTGTTATATTCTGTTCTATACACCAATAATACTCCATGAAAGTTAATGCATTCCCCTAGAGAGTGACATTAATGGACGTAGGGTGTTACATGTGGTATCAGAGCTGAAGGTTAACAGAACATATAAGAGATTTTAAAAAACTGTTTTTCAAAAGCGTTTTTATAAAGAAATACTTTCAAAAATATGTTTTAAGAAGAGTATTTTCAAGAGAAAATTTTGTTTTAAAAACATAACTCCCAAGAGCCATATATCTTTCTTTCGATTCTCCGTTTTGAATCTCTTCCTTTTTCTTTTCAGCATATCTGGGTTACTCGAGATACCCGAGGGGATACCGATACCAACCTAGTTCAGAAGGTATCTGGAGGCTAGGGCCACCGCCACAGGCCCAACAGACATTCCTCCAACCCCAGCTGCAGCTACTCCTCCTCCATCCCATCCCTGCGTTAATACTTTTTTGAAGATATGCAAAGACTTCTGGGCAATGGGCGGGAAACCTTTTCATGGATCAGAGACGTTTGTTGAAGCTCGAAATTGGCTTAAGGAGGTGGAAGATTTATTTGGTATCTTCAAGGTAGAAGATGGAAGGAAGCTTCAATTAGCTGCTTGGTTAATGAAGGACGAAGCCTCATTTTGGTGGGAGGTCACGAATGGAGAATGTACAGGAGAGACATGGATAGGACACACGATAAGAAAGTAGATCCAAAGAAAGGCGGTAAGGATAACAAGGGGCCAAGAGAAAAGGAAGGGCCACACTTGTGAAATACCTGACTACTTAAATAAAGACGTTAGAAAGAAGAAGTAGACTAGTTGTTATCGTTACGGAGAAACAAGACATCTTATTAGGATCATCCAAAGAAGCAAAAGGCAAAGGTAAGGACAAAGTACAAGATCTTCTGGAGGCCAGACGCGTTCCCTCACTGGTGGCATACCTGATAGAGGTAGAAATATCTTGGTTGGAAGTTTGGTTTTTCTTTTTGATCATCCTGTTCGAACCTTGTTTGAATTCTGGCGCTTCACACTCGATTCTATCTGTTTCATTAGTTGAAACCCTGCACCTAAATACTAGTCTATTTAAGGATCCCATAGTAGTCTCAAATCCTATTGGTGGTTTGGCTCATCTTTCGATGATTTGTCGGGATTTGAGAGTGTCTATCTTGGGCGTTGGGTTTGAATGCAACGCCTTCGTTCTTGGCTTCATGGGCTACGGCTTGATTCTAGGCATGGATTGGCAAGCCAGATACGGTGCCATCCTAGACTGTGAAAGAAAGGTAGTTAGATTGTTTACTCGTTGTAGAAAGACCCTTGATATTTCTTGTGACCCTAGAGGTCCGGTGATGCTTAGCTATCTAGAATCTCTTAACGCGTCCAATGATGATTTAGAATCTGTTCGTGTGGTCCGTGAATATGGTGACGTCTTCGATGAAGTTCGGGGTTTACCCCTGAGGCGCGAGATAGATTTTCGTATATACCTTGTAGATAATGCAAAGCCAGTTGCATTACCGGTGTGCCACATGGCTCCGAGAGAGAGAAGAGAACTCAGTAAGCAAGTGAAAGCGTTGCTTGAGAAGGGGTTCATAGGAATACAACATAAATAAGACTGCATTTAGAACTCCTGACGGTTTCTTCGAGTGGCTCGTCATGCCTTTTTGGTTTGACGAATGCACCCGCATACTTCGTTGACTTAATGAGTAGGGTGTTTAGGGAGTTTCTAAACAAGTTTGTGGTAGTCTTTGTGGACGATATCTTGATTTTCTCTAAAAGTGAAGAAGAGCACCTTAGGGAAGTCTTAGAGACCCTACGAGCGCATCAACTCAAAGCTAAGTTCTCCAAATGCCATTTTTGGAGAAAAGAAGTGAGGTTCTTAGGACACGTGGTCTCTAAGGAAGGGATAGCTATGGATCCCGCAAAGGTGGCGGCAATCCAAGATTGGAAGATTCCTAAGAACGCAACAGAAGCAAGAAGCTTTTTAGGGCTGGCTGGTTATCATAGGAAGTGCATTAAGGACTTCGTGAAGATCTCAGCCCCACTCACAAGATTGACAATAAAGGACCTAATTTTCGCTTGGGATTTGGATTGCGATATTGCTTTCCAACGTTTGAAAAGGGCTCTGACAACAGCCCCAATTATGACATTGCCTGATGGGAGCAAAATGTTACCGTATACACAGACGCATGCGGTACAGGGTTGGGCGCTATCTTGATGCAAGAAGACAAGGTAGTTTGTTATGGGGGAAGGCAATTGAAGGTACATGAGAAGAACTACCCAACGCATGATTTGGAGCTAGTTGCCATTGTTTTCGCTCTAAAGTCATGGCGTCATTACCTTCTAGGAGAAAGGTTTGAATTGTTTACTGACCATAAATCATTAAAGTACCTTTTCTCATAGAAAGACCTTAACTTAAGACAACAAAGGTGGATGGAATTTTTGGCCTCGTATGATTTTGAGATTTCCTATATCCCTGGCAAGGGAAATGTGGTAGCAGACGCCTTGAGTAGGAAGAAGCTGACCTTGAGTCCTCTCTTTGTAGAAAGGCAAAGCTTGGAGTACATAGCAAACTTTAACTTTAGACCCTCCTCTGAAATTGTGCCTGGTCTGTTAGCATCGCTAGAGGTGCGGCCTACTCTTTTGGACTCAACAGGAACCGCGCAACGAGAAGACCCTCAGCTAGTTGATGTGATGGATAAGCTAGTTAGGGGTGAGATTTCTAGTCACCTCAATAGATACTCCATCGATGATAAAGGTTGGTTGAGACGGGATGGAAGGCTATACGTCCCACAAGCAAGGGATTTAGTGAAGACAGTTCTCGAAGAAGCACACCATTCTAAGCTGACCATACACCCAGGCGGATACAAGATGTATAAAGATATAAAAAGGGTTTTCTTTTGGAATGGCATGAAGAGGGATGTAGCTGAGTTCGTCGCTAAGTGTTTGATATGCCATCAAGTCAAAGCGGAGCAGAAGAAGCCTGGTGGTCTGCTCCATCCTCTGGAGGTCCCACAGTGGAAGTGGGATAGCATATCGATGGACTTTGTTGATGGGTTGCCTAGGTCAAGAAGGGGCAATTGGGTAATAGTGGACAGGCTCACTAAAAGCGCTCACTTTATACCTATTAAAAGTAGAAGGACTGCCTCGTCCCTAGCATCCATTTATCTTAAAGAGATAGTACGACTCTATGGGATGCCCTCCGGCATAGTGAGTGATCGAGATCCTATCTGTACGAGCGAGTTTTGGAAAATTTTGCAAGAGACTGTAGGCACACAATTATGCTTAAGCACGACCTTTCACCCCCAAACCGATGGTCAGACGGAAAGGGTGAACAGAGTATTGGAAGACCTCTTTAGATTATGCATTCTTGACTTTGGAGGGACATGGGAGGTTCATCTTTCTTTGATGGAATTCTCTTACAACAATAGCTACCAAGCCACCATAGGTATGGCGCCCTTCGAAGCTTTATATGGAAGACCATGCCGATCACCAACTTGTTGGTGGGAGTCTACAGACAAGCTCGTACTTGGGCCAGACATGATTAGAGAAACCTCAGAAAAGGTGGACTTGATAAGAAGACGGATGAAGGCTGCACAAGATAGACAGAAGTTCTACGCAGACAAAAGAAGAACCGACCTTGAGTTTAGAGATAGGGTGTTCCTTAAAGTATCTCCTTTGAAGAATGCTACTCGCTTTGGGTCCGTAGGAAAGCTAGCACCAAGATTTGTAGGACCATTTCCTATCATTGAAAGGATTGGGACGATGGATTACAGAGTAGAGCTACCTGAAAGACTGGCTGGAATTCATAATGTTTTTCATGTTTCTCAACTACGAAAGTGCTTACATGAGTCTGCGGAAGTGCTGGAGCCAAGTATACTAGAGGAAGTAGAAGTGGAACAAGAAGGGACTGTGAGAAGAGCTCCAACTCGTACCTTGGGTACGGAAGTCAAAAAGCTACGCAACCGTGAAGTCAAGCTTGTTAAAGTTCAATGGAGTGACGCTGAGGAAGACGCGACTTGGGAAACTGAGAGGAAAATATGCGCAGCCTACCCTTTTCTTTTTTAGGGTACCTCCTTGATCTCTTTTTCCATAAGTTTATTCATGCTTATATCTATCTTTTAAGTATATCTCCTCGGTCCTACTCTTTATCCTTAGGTAGAAACAAATGAATGTAAACATGTATTTGAAACATGTTATGATTGATGGTTGCGAGTGGTTGCAAGTGGTTGCTAGTGGTTGCTTGTGGATGCATGTACACACACATTAGGCACTAGATCAGCTCAATCACCTTCATATTGCATATAAATATGTGTGCATATTTAAATTAATGGATGTATAATGGTAGTGTTATCATATGGATGCTGCATTTTAATGAATGGTTGTGCACACATGTAGAGGTAATATGTATCATTAGGATTCTTTCGCATACATAATGGACGCATGGCACTATCATGATTTGCATTAAGGAGGTCAACTGAATCAGTGGGCCGCATGATTTTGCATTGGATAAGGAACATATACACACACTTTTTGCATATGTCCATATGGCATTAGAAACCTTGTAAGGACAATGGATACCAGTGTTTAATGGTTGAGTAAATGGATAATTGGATGTTAGGATATACATTCTCCTTAACTTGGAGATTTCGGGGGCGAAAACCTTTAAGGAGGGGAGAATGTGACACCCTGAATTTTCTGTGACTATTAAAAGAATGAATTTAAGAATACTTAATTGTTAAAGTGAGAATTAAGGGAAATGGGTTACGCCATTGCATTCGTCTCGAAATTCTGTTGAGTCCAAGTTTTCGTAAATCGGACTTCGTATGAGGAAGTGATGGCCCTCGAAAGTTTCAGTAATTTTATATAAATTAAAACAGTTCAGAATTAAAATTCGAAATTTAAATTCAAACAAGGAAGCGGGTTAGGCGTGATTTCTCCTGCCCAAGGCCAGGTCGACCAGGGGGGACAACCTCCCCTGTACAGGTCGACCAGGGGGTCGACCTACCCCCGGGACAGATCTGAAATCAGACGATTCTGACTTGTTGCTGAGTCTTTCCTGACCTGTTGCTGAGTCACTAGGGCATATGTGGCAATTCTGGATAACTCTATCTAGTCTGGAAGGTTGTGATTGCTCCTATGATAATCTAACGGCTTATATTTATTTAAATTTCTATATAAGCACGCATAGACTCAACCCCTAAACCTAAACTAAATTAGTCTCTTGGCCTCCATGCTGCTGCTAGGATAGTTCTTCTTCCTAAAGCTTAGGGATTGACAAATCAGAATTCTAATACAAAACGACGAACGAATTATTCTCTTCTCTAACCTATTTTTGTGAGTACAATTTCTTCCACAAAATAATTAATAAATTAATTATGATGAGATATAATTGGGATTATGAGAACATGTCTGTTGAATCATGTGATGTTGCTTAACTTTGTTATCGTCTATTGGTGAACATATGACAGTTTTGTTAACTTATGTTAGTAGATCTATTTCATATCTCCAATCACATATGTTTAACTTGATTCATATTATGACATCAGTTTATATGCAAGTTTGGGAAGTAAATCATATGCTAGTTCGTATGTGAATCTTATGCAAGTTTGGGATATAAATCATACGCTAGTTCGTATGTGAATCTTATGCAAGTTTGGAATGTTAAATCATACGCTAATTTGTACGTGAATCTTATGCAAGTTTGTTTTTACATATGCTAGTTTATAGGTGAATCTTATGCAAGTCTGTATGCGAATTATACACAAGTTTATATGTGAATCAAGTATATACATATGCTAGTTTATATGCAAAAACATGTGATATTAGTTTACATGTTTAAATTCATATGCAAGTTTGTAGGAATCCATATGCAAGTTTAGGTGGAGACTATATTCACATTTTTAGGTGAAAACTATATTCACATATGCAAGTTTGGGTGAGAACTATATTCCATATATGCAAGTTTAGGTGAAACCCATATTCATATATGCAAGTTCACAATTTCATGTTTAGATCTATATTTAGATCCATGGTAGTTTATGCAAATTTATATTCTATGTGTTCATTACCTATGCAAGTTATTGGCTATGCAAACTTATGTTATAATTCTTATTCGCAAGTTAGATCTATTTTATATGTTATGCAAGTTATGATGTTGCTTTTCTTTTTATGAGTTAGACTATTTGCGAGTCTAACATATTTTATGTTAAACGTACGAACGACGTGGGGATACTGGGAAAATATTAATAATACATGTTGTGAATTGATATAAAATGGCTTTAAAGGCATATAATAAATTTGAGACATTAATTGGTATAATTTATATACCTAAAAAGTATGGACATAATTTAGGTGACAATTATGGACATGGTTTAATTTGGAAATTATTGACAATTTGAATAGGGATAATTAATTCATATCAGGGTGAAATAATTATGTGTAATAATAAATGCCTAAGACATGAGGTTAGACTCGTTTGTGGTGTAAGACTGCCTGGACCCGCCCGACAAATCTAGCAACCACAAACGATAGTCTAATGTGAGAGGTCGAAGGCCTAAATTAAATGCGTAACAATCGTAAATACACGAGGTTAGACTCATTTGCGGTATAAGACTGCCCGGACCTGCCCGGCAAATCCAGCAACCGCAAACGGTAGTCTAATGTGGGAGGTCTTACAAGGTTACGGTTATAATCAATTAAGTAACACTTAACCAAAATAAACATGTGGTGGGATATGGGGGTTAAGTGGGTGACATGGGTGACATGTGAAATACGATTAGAAACACTTAACCAAATTGAAACATTTAAGAAGACATGAATAAGAGGGGGTTAAGTGGGAAATCCTAGTGGGGACCAAGCATAGGTGGAAAGCTTGTGTCAAGTGTGGGGACCCTTTTCAACCAGTAACCCATTTAGTATCTAAGTGTCGATCTAGATCGAGGACGGGACACTCTTACTGGGTTTGATTGTAAGAGGTCAAAACGGGTTAGCAGTGGCAACGCAAGTCCAACGGGGTCATGTGCGTGCGTGGCCCCGGGCTGGTAGGTAAGACGTTGTTGCATCGTGTAGGTATAAGCCGTGCATCTTTAGTGGTATCGGGTTGCCACTTTGGGGAGTGATACACCTCACTGTGGGGCCAGCACGGGTATCTACGAGTTAGGGAGCCGATCGAATGGGGAAGGTAGTGGGAATGACTAGCGGGGATAGGACCAGGCGATGCCTATGAAGAAAGCTAGGAGTCCAACTACCATATTATGAATAAATGTTGTAATTAGAATGGGGAGGGTAGTGGGTAAAACTAGTGGAGATAGGAGCAGGCGACACCTATGAAGACAGCTAGGGGTACACGAAGCTACCATTATTATTATTTTGATCAGTAGGCGGGATCAACTTTTAGGGTGACTAGTAATGGTGCAGTATAGTAATTATCCTATAGTGATTAGGAGCGCGATTAACGCCAGTATATTCCTCTTGTTTGTTTTGTCTTGCCCACTTGCTTCACAGTCATTCCTTGTTTTCCAGTTTATGCCTTATCCTAATTACTTTAATAATTATATTGTTAAAGTTATTGGACTTGCAGAACTTTATGTCTGATCCCCTTTGTTTTCGCCTCATTTCTTCCTTCTCCCCTCCAGGTTCTCAAGGTGGGACTAGTGCTAGTGTAGCTTGATTTGGATCCCTCTCTCTTTTGGAAGTGCTTGGATTGCTGAAATTAAAGTTCAACTTATCTCTTTTATGGCTACTTATGTTGGGGTTATGCTTTTTTACTTTATGTACTCAGAACATAATTTGTCAAGATGGATATTAAGTGTACTTGGTTTTATCGTTGGTTTTTGATGTTGTAACCAAACTATTTCTCCGCTGCAATAAAAGTTATTTTTAATTTTTCAAGTACCAATATATGTATCTGTCTTGTTATATTATGTTCTATACACCAATAATACTCCATGAAAGTTAATGCATTCCCCTTGAGAGTGACATTAATAAACGTGGTGTGACGACCCGCCCCGCACCAGCCTGCATTTCCTCCGAAGGTGCACTGTACACATGCCCGACTAGCATGGAACGGTCGCCAAAGAAAGGAAAGAAAAGAATGAACTAACAAGGAACCTGTAGAATGTCTCACAGCGCATGGAACAAAATATAATAATAACAAAATCTTGACATAAAACAGGCGAGACAGTACATTAGCTGAAAACTGAACCAACATAGCAGCGGAAATCTAAATACAGCTTATTACAACTTTCCAAATTACTGTCTCTAAAACCAAAGAAAACTAAAGTAAAAGATGCACTACTAATGCCCAAGCAGTGATCTTCAACAACACAGGGATAATACTACATGTATCATACGTGGAAGCCTCATGCTCGTCTCCGGATCAGCTACCCATGCATACCCAGCTAACCTGTCTCTAGTCTGCTCGTGAGAGCATCCAGAGTAATAAGAAGAGACATACAACTCTAGGTCAGACAAAAAGTTTGGTACGAGCGATAAGCAGCTAAACTAAACCATACCTGAATCTGGACCTGCAACCAAAGAGTTAGCACTACATACCGTACAATACTATAAGGTGCCACTGAACAAATGCTGTAAAGATAACGGGGGGGGGGGGGGGATGTGCATGTCATAATGATGGCAAACAAATCAAACAAAGCAACCATCCTCACATCTCTCACTCAGTGTGTACAGCATACGATATCTACTGCTTCGATCACTAGACCCATCGAAGTAGTGACGGAGTTCGACTTGTACAACTACTACTACCAAGCTCACCACATGGAGTCATGACCAAATCTTTACAAATGACCCCACTTCATTGGTCCATAGCTCTTTAGTCGTACCTAGGATACTGTGACCCTGAATCCGTTCACGTACTCCCTACACATAGTGATCCAAAGTTATAGACATCGACAACCCCTTAGCACACGTCCCGCAGCAAAGCCCAACTCATAAAGTTAACTCATTGGTTCCCAACTGGATCTTGAGTATAAACTTCCCATTTGGATTGCCTTTACATCTCGGGTCTTGTTCTCCTCTGGATCGGCCTTCTTCCTTGCCTTGGTTCGGTTCGGATTTGCTCCTTCAGTTCTGCTTGTGGGACACTTGGTTCCAGCTCGTGTCAGGCAATTCAGGTCGGGTCGAGTCGTGCTCACCCATCGGGTCGGATCGGGTGCTTCTGGTTCGTGGTCATGTTGTCCTCCGTCCAGTCCAATGCGTAGTACATCGGTTCGGGTCGTGCCATCCTCATCACGAGCGGATCGGCCTGGAAACTTCAGATGCAAGCGGTCTGGTCATCATCATGAATGGATCGGGTTGTGACACACAGATCAGCTCGTGGCTCCTCCTCTTGGTTTGGATCAGCGTCATCATATCGGATCGGCTCGTGGTGCATGGCTCGCGATCGGGTCGGATGGTGTGAGTGGTTCGGGTCGGATAGGGGCGATCCGATCCGGTCCCTGCATATTTTCCTACAACTTCCTTCCAGTGACTGTTTACGCCATTCGACGACTTTTTCGACCATTCTAACAGTTCTAATCAATCACAAAACATACTATACAGTCATAGAAACATAGAGAATCAACCATAAACATCGAAACAACAACCATAGCATGTAAATTGGATCAAACATAGCCAAAATCCCATATTTTCCCTTAAGCATGTTTAGGCAAAACTAATGATATGATTAGCAAAACTTAATCAAATTAACCCAAGTTTCTAACAGAGGTCTAAAACATCATTTAAGAATTTATAAATATTTTTCTAGAATTTATTAGTATATAAATTCGCTAATCAACACTAATTATCCTTAATTAACCGTAATTAGTGAGGAACTATGAAAATCACTCACCTTGGCCACAAATAAAATACCAAATCTGAAATGAATCTCTGTTTGGCGTGAATATTGGTATCTAACAGCAGCTCTAACCTTGCTTTGGTGCTAATCCTCTTCGATTTGATGTTGCTAAGCTTAATCCTTGATTAGAAAGTGATTTGGAGGTGTTTTAGAGGTTGGAGGCCATTGTTAGGTTGAAGAGAGGGTTTGTGGCGGCTGGAAAGCTGAAATGAAATGAAAACCTAACTCATTTCAGTCTCCCCATAAACCTAATCCCGAAATGGGTTATGGGCCTATTTACTAATCACCTCATTTGGCCCGGTTAAGCAGATTTTCACCTTCTGAAACTTGCTTCAGCCATATCTCCCAAACGGTGAGTCCGTTTGGTTAATGTGACCACTCTACGGAAAGGTAAACCATCATCTGAAGCCAATGGAAGTGGTTTCAGGTCAAAACTCCTTTCCAATCAAAAGTTATGGCCAAAATAAGATCATCTAGGGGCAAAACGTTCATTTAAAAATCGGCAAAAATCATGAACATGGGAAATGACCCCAGTAGTCGTCTCTCAAAGTTACATGACTGTACGACTTCGTATGTGAAAGAAATAAATATTCTACGATCCACCGATGCGTAGAATGCGGGTCGTTACACTCTCCCCCCCCCCCCCCCTTAAGAAATTTCGTCCCCGAAATTCCTTAATCCAAAACATACAAAGGATCCTGCATGCCTACCAGCCACATACAACAATCAAACATGCAAAACAACTAAACAAGCCTATCCTAGCATGCGGAAAGACTAAATCGAAGTTAAAATTTTACCAGGCGAAGAGTTCTGGATACGTCTTCCTATTGCTCTCCTCTGTCTCCCAAGTACAGTCATTCTCATTCTCGCCCCACTGGACTTTGACTAGATTCACCGCTTTCCATCGAAGTTGCTTCGTATCGTTCCCAACAATACGCATAGACTTGCGGTTCCCAACCGCCTCGGGTTCAACTTCGATATCATCCAACTGATTAGGTGAAATAGTCGCATCTGGGTCATGCACGAACTTCCTTAACTGGGAAACATGAAATACGTTGTGAACTCCTGCCATCTTCTCTGGTAATTCAACTTTGTATGCCAAATTCCCAATTTGCTCAAGAACTGGGAATGGACCAACAAATCTTGGTGCTAACTTGCCTATCCTGCCAAATCGTATCACGCTCTTCAACGGAGAAATCTTGATAAACACCAAGTCGCCAATGGAGAACTTTAATTCTCTTCTTCTTTTATCAGCATAACTCTTCTGCCTATCTTGGGCAGCCTTCATTCGTTGTTGGATAACCTTAATCTTGTCTGAAGTTTCTCTTATCACATCGGGTCCAAGCACAAACTTCTCACCAGTTTCTACCAAACATGATGGTGAGTTGCACGGTCTTCCGTACAAAGCTTCAAATGGAGCCATACCGATACTGGATTGATAGCTATTATTATATGCAAACTCTACTAGATGCAAATGGTCATCCCATGATCCACCAAAATCCAGTACACAAGCTCTCAAAAGGTCTTCTAACACTCGATTCACCCTCTCTGCCTGTCCGTCAGTTTGAGGATGATACGCGGTACTAAGATGTAATTATGATCCTAACACCTCTTGTAAGCTCTTCCAAAACCAACTAGTGAACAACGGATCTCGGTCACTCACAATGCCTTTGGGTATTCCATGAAACCTCACTACCCACCTTATATACGGTTCCGCTAATTTAGCTGCCGTCCTGTTTGACTTGATGGGTATAAACCTTGCACTCTTAGTCAATCATTCCATAATCACCCAAATGCTATCATGGCCCGATCTAGTCCTTGGTAACCCATCAATGAAATCCATTGACACTTGTTCCCATTTCCATTCTGGAATTTCTAATGGTTGTAGCAAACTAATAGGCTTCTTTTGCTCAGCTTTAACTAGCTGGCAGTTCATGCATTTGGATATAAACTTCCCAATGTCTCTTTTCATCCCTTCCCAGTAGTAGGTCTGCTTCATGTCTCGGTACATCTTGTTACCACCAGGGTGTATAGTCAGTTTTGAGTGATGACATTCTCTAAGCACTTCATCTCTCAATCCATTGACATTGGGTACAACTAGTCTTCCATTCTTTCTAAGCCATCCATCTCGATCAAGCCCATACTTGTTCATCTCTCCGTCGATACCCATCTCTAACTTGGAGATGATTTCCAACAGGTTAGGATTGTTCCTCTGACTGGAACCAATCCGCTCAATCAAAGTGGGTCTGATCGTCAAACTTGCTAGCATGTCTGAATCCAATTCGCACTTTGGTCTGAAATCATACCCTGCGATATACTCCAGTTGCTTCCATTCTAGAAACATAGCCCCTAAAATGGCATGCCTTCTACTCAATGCATCAGCCACCGCATTGCCCTTTCCGGGTGTATATGCGATGTCGAAGTCATAGGAAGCTAAGAATTCTAACCATCTTCGCTGTCGGAGATTTAGCTCCTTTTGGGAGAAGAGATACTTTAACGATTTATGATCGGTAAACAACTCGAATCTTTCTCCCAAGAGGTAATGTCTCCACATCTTCAGTGCAAACACGATCGCTGCCAATTCCAAATCATGGGTCGGGTATCTTTTCTCATGCGGTTTCAGTTGCCGACTTGCATAAGCTACAACCCTACCTCCTTGCATCAATACAACACCTAGTCCAGTACCACATGCATCCGTATATATCGTCATTTCTTCATTCCCCTTAGGAATGGCTAACACTGGTGCACATGTCAACTTTTCCTTTAGGCTCTTGAATGCATTCTCGCACCTTTCATCCCAGACGAAGGCTTGATTCTTCTTGGTCAACTGAGTCAACATTGCTGCTATCTTGGAGAAGTCTTGGATAAACTTACGATAATATCCAGCTAATCCCAAGAAACTTCTTATGTCTGTTGCATTCTTGGGCGTAGACCAATCTTGTACCGTAGCCACCTTCGCAGGGTCCACGGCAATACCATTCTCTGAAACAACATGGCCCAAGAATCTCACTTCCCTCCTCCAGAAGTGACACTTAGAGAATTTTTCTTTCAACTGGTGTTTTCTCAACACCTCCATCACTATCCTTAAATGTTCCTTGTGTTCTTCCTCTGTCCTCGAATAAACCAAAATATCATCAACGAACACAAGGACAAACTTATTCAACTGATCTCTGAATACCCTATTCATAAGATCCACAAAGTATGCTGGGGCATTGGTCAGCCCGAATGGCATGACCAACCATTCATAAAATCCAGACGGCGTCCAAAATGTTGTTTTAGCTATACTCTCAGCTTCCACTCTAAGCTGATGAAAACCTGTCGCGAGATCCAACTGAGAGAATACTCTCGCGCCACTCAATTGATCAAACAAATCATCTATCCACGGCAGAGGATACTTATTCTTCCTCGTCACTTTATTCAACTCGCGGTAGTCTACACACAAACGAAGGGAACCATCCGCCTTGGTAGCAAACACAACGGGTGCTCCCCATTCAAAAACACTTCGGATAAATCCCTTCTTCAAAAGATCGCTGACTTGCACCCTAAGCTCTCGCTGCTCCCTTGGTGCCATACGACGAAGTGGAATCACTATAGTCCTGGCCTCTTTCACCAAATCAATACGGAACTCAATCTTTCGGTGTGGTGGAAGCCCGGTCACTTCCTCGAAGACGTCCAGATACTGGCCAACCACGGGCAACCCTGACAACTCACTATGCGGGATGCCGAGGGAATTTAGAAAACTAGCCATTACTCCATCAAAGGGTAGACCACCAAACACTACCCTCCGCCCATCATCCGCTCTAGCTGTCACCAAAAAGCCCTCACAGTCTACCACCACCCTGTATCTTTGGAGCCAATCGACTCCCAAAATAATGCCAAACCCAGTAAGGCCCAAAACAAAGCAATCACAAACAAACATGCATCTATGACTCGATAAGACCACATTACGACAAATCATGCTAAGGTTAGTCATACCACCAATCGGGTTCATCACTACTAAAGGTCTATCGACAATCTCGGACTCCAATCCCAACCTACCTATCAGGTCACTAGATATGAAAGAACTGGAAGCCCCCGTATCAAACAAAACTCTAACAGGAACATCATAAACAGAAAGCATACCTTGAATGACGACATTCTTTCCCTTCTCCGCCGCAGTTGGGACATTCGACGAAGAAGGAATAACATTAAGGGCATATGCTTTCACCGTCTTATTTTCTTTAGGGGGTTGCGGACACTTGTCCTTGTGATGTCCCACTTGGCCACAGTTGAAGCACTTCCTATCCGCTGGCTTGGCCCGACACTCTTTGGCATAGTGGCTCTTCTTACCATAGCTGAAGCACTCAACATCTTGCCTATTCTTTTTCTTCTGGCCATCCTTGGTCTGATTCTGTTTTCTCTTATTCTGAGAACTATTCTTGCCTCCACCGCTTGCTTGCGACTTTGGCTCCTCTATAGATGCAACCTCAGTCTTCGACTTAGGGTAAAGACTCTCGGACCTCAATGCTTTCCCCACAATCGATTCAAACGTCTCATCGATGTGGTTAATAAGCCTTTCCCCCAAGTACTGATCCAAGCCAGTTATGAACTTCTCGTTCTTCTTCTCGGCAGCATCAATAAGAGATAACCCATACTTCGACAAAGTGTCGAATTCGGCAATATACTCCGAGACAGCTCTGCCATTCTGCTTGAGTTCCAAGAATTTCTTAAACAATACTGACTTCTGAGCAGCTGGAATGAACTTATCGCTAAAGCGAACCTTAAACTGCTCCCAAGTAATCTGATCCTTGGGAGTAGCTGCCTTTATAGCATTCCACCAATTCATTGCCCGTCCTTGCCGCTGACGGGATGCTAGCCTTCTCTTCATCGCATCCTCGATACCCAAGTCTTCGAAGATACGCTCGCAGCTATCCAACCAATCCTGAACATCCGTAGCAGACTCGTTCCGTGGAACGGCTTCCCACCAAGACTAGTATAATCCTTGTTCAGCTTGGCGAAATCGGTCCTAGGCGCCTGCACTATTGGACCACCACCATTACCATTATTGGGAGCTTCCCTCTGCAGATCCCTAAGCATCTCTCTCATGGGGTCAGTAAACATCGTCCTCATGTCAGCAGCATTCCCATTATTGGCTCCTCTACCGGCACCTCTTGCGTATCGGCTCATCGTTCAATCTGTAAAGAGAAAACGATTAACCATCTCCATAGTGGTGCTAGTGCAATGCGACTTCATCCTTAGCTATACTAATAGTATATATATATATATAGCTTTTGAAAACCAAAATAATCACAAATACTCTCTCTCATATACGTATTATCTCTCCCTGGTGTCTTTCCGTAGGTTAACTACGCAACCTAGAGCTCTGATACCAAGTGTGACGGCCCGCCCGGCACCGGCATGCATTTCCTCCGAAAGTGCGTTGTACACATGTCCGACTAGCACGAAACGGTCGCCAAAGAAAGGAAAGAAAAGAATGAACTAACAAGGAACCTGTAGAATGTCTCACAGCGCATGGAACAAAATATAATAATAACATAATCTTGACATAAAACAGGCGAGACAGTACATAAGCTGAAAACTGAACCAACATAGCAGCGGAAATCTAAATACAGCTTATTACAACATTCCAAATTACTGTCTCTTAAACTAAAGTAGAAGATGCACTACTAATGCCCAAGAAGTGATCTTCAACAACACAGGGAGAATATTATATGTATCATACGTGGAAGCCTCCTGCTCGTCTCCGGATCAGCTACCCGTGCATACCCAGCTAACCTGTCTCTAGTTTGCTCGTGAGAGCACCCAGAGTAATAAGAAGAGACATAAAACTCTGGGTCAGACAAAAAGTCTGGTATGAGCGATAAACAACTAAACAGAACAATAACAGGTATACTAAACCATACCTGCACCTGGACCTGCAACCAAAGAGTTAGCACTACATACCGTAAAATACTCTAGGGTGCCACTGAACAGATGGTGTAAAGATAACGGGGGTGGGGGTGTGCATGTTATAATGATGGAAAACAAATCAAACACAACAACCATCCTCACATCTCTCACTCAGTTTGTACAACATACGATATCTACTGCTTCGATCACTAGACCCATTGAAGTGGTGACGGAGTTCGACTTGTACAACTACTGCTACTACCAAGCTCACCACATTGAGTCATGACCAAATCTTTACAAATGACCCCACTTTATTAGTCTATAGCTCTTTAGTCGTACCTAGGACACTGTGACCCTGAATCCGTTCACGTACTCCCTACACATAGTGATCCAAAGTTATAGACATCGACAACCCCTTAGCACGCGTCCCACAGCAAAGCCCAACTCATGAAGTTAACTCGTTGGTTCCCAACTGGATCCTGAGTATAAACTTCCCATTTGGACTACCTTTGCATTTCGGGTCTTGTTCTACTCTGGATCGGTCTTCTTCCTTGCCTTGGTTCAGTTCGGATATGCTCCTTCAGTTCAGCTCGTGGGACACTTAGTTCCAGCTCGTGCCAGGCAATTCAGGTCGGGTCGGGTCGTGCTCACCCATCGGGTCGGATCGGGTGCTTCTGGTTCGTGGTCATGTTGTCCTCCGTCCAGTAAAATGCGTAGTACATCGGTTCGGGTCGCGCCATCCTCATCACGAGCGGATCGTCTGGAAACTTCAGATGCAAGCGGTCAGGTCATCATCACGAACGGATCGTGACGCACAAATCAGCTCGTGGCTCCTCCTCCTGGTTCGGATCAGTGTCATCATATCGGATCGGCTCGTGGTGCATGGCTCGCGATCGGGTCGGATAGTGTGAGTGGTTCGGGTCGGATAGGGGCGATCCGAGCCGGTCCCTGCATATTTTCCTGCAACTTCCTTCTAGTGACTGTTTACGCCATTCGATGGCGTTTTCGACCAATCTAACAGTTCTAATCAATCACAAAGCATACCGTACAGTCATAGCAACATAGAGAATCAACCATAAACATCGAAACAACAACCATAGAATGTAAATTGGATCAAACATAGCCAAAATCCTATATTTTCCCTTAAGCATGTTTAGGCAAAACTGATGATATGATTAGCAAAACTTAATCAAATTAACCCAAGTTTCTAACAGAGGTCTAAAACATCATTTAAGAATTTATAAATATTTTTCCAGAATTTATTAGTGTATAAATTCGCTAATCAACACTAATTATCCTTAATTAACCGTAATTAGTGAGGAACTATGCAAATCACTCACCTTAGCCACAAATAAAATACCAATTCTGAAATGAATCTCTGTTTGGCGTGAATATTGGTGTCTAACAGCAGCTCTAACCTTGCTTTGGTGCTAATCCTCTTTGATTTGATGTTGCTAAGCTTAATCCTTGATTAGAAAATGATTTGGAGGTGTTTTAGAGGTTGGAGGCCATTGTTAGGTTGAAAAGAGGGTTTGTGGCGGCTGGAAAACTGAAATGAAATGAAAACCTAACTCATTTCAGCCTCCCCATAACCCTAATCCTGAAATGGGTTATGGGCCCATTTACTAATCACCTCATTTGGCCCGGTTAAGCAGATTTTCACCTTCTGAAACTTGTTTCAGCCATATCTCCTAAACGGTGAGTCTGTTTGGTTAATGTGACCATTCTACGGAAAGGTAAACCATCATCCGGAGCTAATGGAAGTGGTTTCAGGTCAAAACTCCTTTCCAATCAAAAATTATGGCCAAAACAAGATCAGCTAGGGGCAAAACGGTCATTTAAAAATCGGCAAAAATCATGAACATGGGAAATGACCCCAATAGTCGTCTCCCAAAGTTATATGACTATACGACTTCGTATGTAAAAGAAATAAATATTTTATGATCCTCCGATGCGTAGAATGCGGGTCGTTACACGTGGGGTGTTACACAATTCATATAACCAAATGAGTTCATGCTTCCCAATATAATTAGCCATATGTTAAATTTTAACTATCTTGTTTCAACTCTACATGTTACAGTTAGGTCAACCCTAAAAGATGTTGGAACTATATGAAATTGGAAGTTGAATCCAAATATGTAGAAATTGTGGGAAACTGGAAGCGCCAAATCGCATGGAAGAGGCATCATAATGAAATTCATGATAAATGAGAAGGAAACATGCGATAAATAGAAGAGTTTCAAACTGTAGTCTTTAGTCGGTTAAGCGAACAATGCATGAATAAGAAGTTTTCAAAGTTAGTTACTAGATTCGGTTGCACTTTTCTCACTAGATAATTTATTTTCGATTCCTCTTTTAATATAACGAGTTTCTCCTTGGGGTGAACAAACTCTGGTTTAAACGAAATAAACTAGTGGAACCAAATCGTAAATTGGTTTCCTTTTAGAATTATATTTGCTGATAATTGAACATAACTTAATTTATCAATTAAATCAAATAAATTGAACTTTTGTCGCATTATTGAACCTTTTGATTGTAAAAATGGCACACTATTTAGGCAGGGCAGTACTTTGATGTTCAGGAGTTCGAACACATGACCTTCATAGAACGTAATACCACTAACCAATTTCATATGTCACATTGATATAATATTTTTTAAGTTATTTTAGTAATATATAAAAATAAATTCAACGGCATAAGTATATATATTAATACCAATGAAGAGGACTTTATTTTGTATGGTTTGAAATGGGCCATTGATGTTTTAGATAAGTATAACAAATTATAGGACACATTTCAAAGAAGTATGTAACTTATATGGTTTGAAATCCATATTATTTCTGTATATTTAGCGCTACATAATGGTTAAATAGTAAATAATACTTTTGTTGCTATGATGCGCACGGAAGGTGTTTGCATAAAGGTGCAAAAGACAGATTAGTGATATGTGAAAGTCGGTTAAGTACATCGTTAGGATGGACCACGAAACAAGTTTGACATAGTGGTTTGGTGTGGGACGGGACTACGTGCAAAATTCAAGAAATGTTTGTTGGACTTTGGAAATGTTAGAGCAAAACAATTAAATTTCAATACAAAAGGGTTTGATGTAGAGTGGTTTGAACTTTTATTCAGGGTAATTGTATACCAATTTGCAACATGAGTAAGATACAGTGTTCTAAATATATAAAATAAGAGATTCTACATCTAAGTGGTAATATACATGTATATACTAATACTATATATAAATAGAACTAAATCTTTTATATACACTAGTTAAGTAAAATAGATCACAACTCAAATCCCATGTTTTCTCTCTAAAATGCAAAGATACAACTCCAATACAACTACAATCTAGCAGATTTTTGATTTACAATGGTTAGAAGAAAGAAAGATTCCCAAGTGCCAAAAGAATCTGTCTTTAAGTTGTTATAGACCTTCTATTTTTCACCTATATCCTACGGGCTAATCCAGTTTCAGGATGGTGTTTTAGGATAAGAAATATGATTTTATGCTTATTGTGAATTCCTTATATATCTTATATCTTATCTTGTAGCCTTAAGCTCCGAGTAGTTTAGCCTTATAAATGAAGTTGTAGCCAAGAAGTTCTAACACATGAAATACCTATCCTTTTAGACCTTTTCTTCAAAGATTTTTTGAGCTATTTTGTACACAAATATTGTCTGAACTTGTACAACAACTGCAATCAACTATTAGGATTACTATAAAGTGGACGTAGGCGCAAGTGGCGAACCATTTAAAAAGTTGTGTTCTCCCTGCATTTACTTATTTTGGATTTGGATTACCGTGTTTTACGAAACATATACTCGAGGGTTGGCGTGCGTTGAATAGACGACAATTCCCCACGTCAACATATGTACATCCTTCTCACGTAATAAAACATTTTTGCAAATTTAAAATGGTGGATTTCTAAATTTGAAAGTTAGAAAATTTTCGAACATAAATTTTGAAAAATTCAAATATTTTAAGTTGAATTTTTGGAGATTCGACTTGTAAATATTGAAAAGTAAATTTTTTTAATTTGAGCTTTTTTACTTTTAGAGTTCAAATTTTGAAAATTTAAAATTTCAAGTTCATAGTTTTAAATTTCAAACTTCGAAAATTTGAAAAACACATATTCAAAAATCCAAAAATCTAGATTATAAATTTTAAATGTAAAATATGAAAGTTCAAAATTTTGAAGCTTTTATTTTGAGGTAAAGAATTCAAATTCGAAGTTTTAAAATATGAAAACGAAAAAGTGAGATCTTGAGAATTTTAATTTTGAAAATAAAAAACTTGGTAATTAAATTTTTGAAAAGTCTAAATATGAATTTTTAATCGATGAATATAAAGATGTATAATTTCAAAATCTTGATTAAGAAATTCACATAAACTAAATTTGAAATTTCAAAAGTTAGAAAAATTTGAGATGGAGCATAGTTTAACTATCTAATCCATTATTATTTAGTATAATTCCATAACTAAAGTTGTACATCACTTTCTTAAGGTGAATGTGTATACATAATTTTCAGGACAGATTCCGTGTGCTTTTCCGGGTTGATAGTTTGTGCTTGTTAGCAGTGTTTTATATTTCGCGGTAAATATTTCATCCCGGAGCAACTTCGTGGAAAGAATCTCCATTACAATCAAGGCTGCAGATTTTGGCGCGTTGTGGGTACATAATCCACCCCTAATTCGGCCACTTAATCCTGTTTACTCTCTGTTACTAATCTAAAGATCGCTTCCCCCAAAATGAATCCTGCAACAGTTCTCAAAGGGAGCTCGATCTCTCATTCATCTCTAGGCGCAACATTGGTAACTTTGATTTTTACTTTTTCTTTGACTCTATTGGTTAACTTGGTGTCAATTTACGCCCGTATCTGTTGATGCTTACTTTGTTGCAGGATTCGCAATTGATTTTCAGGTTTATGGATAACCTTCGCATGACTTATCGTGTAATTCAATAGTAATTTTTAAATTTCATCAAATTTCTTTCAGTCGATTCAACTGCGTGCTGCTAGTTATTTATTTTCCAGCATAGTTACTTCGGATCTCGAGTTAGGAAAATTGATTTTTTTTTTTTTTTTCTTCTTCTTTGTACTTGAATCGTTCTGCGTTTGTTATTTTTCCCTCGATCTTCTAAACAACTGCTGTATCTTTGTACTTCAAATTTATCTGGATTTAAGGGAATAGGTACAGAGTTCCTTTGGTTTTTGTTCTGATGTTCACTGCATAGTAACTGAAAATACTTTAGGTATATCAATGTCTAGACAACTGGTATAGGTAATTTTATTTCTACCGTTTGACTTTGATAACTTTGTTCCAATTCCTATATATGCCTATTCCTAGCACGCGGTACTTTGGATATATGTCCTTTTTGGATTTGTCAGTTGAACGATAAACTATCTTTCTACTGCGGACATGCCGTCGATGTATTGTATATTGGGTCAGCCATTGTAACATGTTGAACAAGTGTGGTGCCCCTGCCTGGTGTATAGTTGTTGTTCATCGGTGCCTGGTGTACAGTTGCTGTATCTCGGCATTGCACGCCTTTTGACATTACACATGTGTTTGACAAAACATCTTCCACATTTGTTGATTGCACAACAACTTAAGACTTCCAGTTGCTCATCTTTAAAACTGTATCATTTACATATGCAAAACTGTGTTGTGGGTTGTGTTTATGAAATTTTTAATTACGTTGAACTGTTCCCATGATGGAAAATCCTTTTATTATGCTACTAGTCCAGAACCTGATATCTAAAAAAATTGGGAAAAAAATTCCATGCATTTAGGGTGAAAGCCTGTTCATGGATACCTAGAGGTAGCTTGCTTGCTCTTTTCATATAACCAGCGATACATTTTCTTTGCAATTCTATTAGAAAATTATAGTTAATATGTTTATTTATATGCTGATCTTCTCTCTTTAGGGATAATTTATGCAAACGAGTTCAAGGAGTCAAGACTTAAATCATTATCTGCTAACATACATCGCATGGCCATGACAAATACTATAGTATGCAACTATAATGGCAAAGAGGTGAGTTATTTGCTTATACTAAACGTAAATACTATTGTTTGTATACTCAATTCAGATCGTGGGCTGCTCAGTTTATTAAGTTATTATTTTGGAAGTTATTATAATGTTATAGAATTTCACTTAAAATTTTAATAGTGTTAATGGTAAAATGGTATCTGGAGCTTTTATGAGGTGTCTTATCAAATGCAAGCATATAAATTAATTACCTAAGGATGCCTATGATACGGTTATACTGCTGCCATATTTCCTTCGAAGAAAAAATGTGTATAATTTTGGAGCACTGTTCATACACAATAAAAAGTTGTTTACTTTTTCCATAAGCTCAAATTTAGTCATCATAAGAAGGGAGGGAAGCACTGGTCATCAACATCAAAAGATTCAAAACACAACACTCAACGTCGGTCTTCGGAAATATTGGCCTCAGTTTCGACTTTGGAATATTACTCATATGATTGTTTGAATTATTGGAACGGAAGTGTTGAAAAAAGAAAAAAAATAAACTTGATTTGCATTTCTAGAATATTCTTGCATTTTTATTGAGAGAGATTTTAATTAGATATTTTAATGCTGCTATTAATTAGGAAAAGATAATTTTCATTTGTTTGCAAATCTAGAATGATCCGTTGTATCTTATAAATAAGAGATCTCTCCTCATTTGTATCAATCAAGAAAAAAAGAGAAATAAAAGCAATTAAAGTTTTCTTCTTTTACAAAAATTCCTTTTTTTCATAATCTATTCCTCTTCCTCCTCTAAAATTCTAACAAAGTGGTATCAGAGCTTGAAGATCCTAAGAGATGGCGAATAACAACGTTCCCGTACCAGTTCCAATGCTTACCAAGACCAACTATGATAATTGGAGCTTAAGAATGATGGCCCTCCTTGAAGCAAATCGTGTATGGTAGATAGTTGAGAAAGGCTATACTGAACCAGAAGACGAAGATAGTCTATCTCAAATCCAAAATGATGAATTGGAAAACTTGAGGACAAGAGACAAGAAGGCTCTAAGTCTAATCTATCAAGCATTGGATGATGACACTTTTGAAAAGATTTCGGAAGCAAAATCGGCAAAAGAAACGTGAGAAAAGCTTCAAGTATCTTACAAGGGGGCAGATCAAGTCAAAAAGGTGCGTCTTCAAACATTAAGAGGAGAATTTGAATCTCTACATATGAAAGAAGGTGAACTTGTTTCTGATTATTTTTCAAGAGTTTTAGTTGTTACTAATAATTTAAAAAGAAATGGTGAAAAGTTAGATGATGTCAGAATCATGGAGAAGATTCTTAGATCATTAGATCCAAAGTTTGAACATATTGTCGCCATCATTGAAGAAACAAAAAACCTGGAGGCCATGGCTATAGAGGAGCTTTTAGGCTCATTGCAGGCTTATGAAGAAAAGAAAAAGAAGAAGAAAGAGACCGTAGAGCATGTTCTTAAAACACGAATTGATTCAAAAAAGGAAGAAAGTAATCTAAGCCAACAAAGATGGAGCCGTGGTCAAGAGCGAGGAAGAGGACGTGACTATGACTATGGACGAGGTTGGAGGCCCAACATTGACAATAACCATAGCATCAATAATCAAAGAGGAGAAAGCACAATTAGAGGTCGTGGGAGAGACAATTCAAATTCAAGGAGTGACAAGTCACGAATCAAATGTTATAATTGCAACAAATTTGGACACTATGCTTCTGAATGTAGAGCTCCAAGAAACAATAAAGTTGAAGAGAAGACCAATTATGCTGAAGAAAGAATTGTAGAAGATGACACATTATTATTAGCCCATAAAGAAAATGAAAAAGAGGAGGACAATCAATGGTATCCAGATAGCGGCGCAAGCAACCATATGTGCGGAAGAAAAAATATGTTTTTGGAGCTTGATGAAACAATAAAGGGCAATGTGGCATTTGGAGATGAATCAAAGGTAGCAGTGAAAGGCAAATGTAATGTTCTTATTAAATTGAAGAATGGAGAGCATCAATTTATTTCTAATGTTTACTATGTGCCAAACATGAAAAGTAACATCTTGAGCTTAGGACAACTCTTAGAGAAAGGTTATGATATTCAATTAAAGGATAAAGGCCTTTCCATAAGAGACAGTGCAAGCAATATCATTACCAAGGTACCAATGTCAAAAAATAGAAAGTTTGTGCTCAACATTCAACATGATGTCGCCCAATGTCTTAAGGCGTGCTACCAAGACGTCTCATGGCTTTGGCATCTTCGTTTTGGACATCTTAACTTCAAAGGATTGGAATTTCTTTTTAAGAAATAAATGGTGAGAGGATTGCCTTGCATAAATCATCCCAATCAGCTGTGCGAAGGATGTTTACTTGGGAAGCAAGTAAAAATGGGCTTTCCAAAGGAGTCATACTCAAGGCCCAAGAAACCATTAGAACTCATACATACAGATGTGTGTGGACCAATCAAGCCAAGCTCGCTAGGTAAAAGTAATTATTTCCTTCTTTTTATTGATGATTTTTCAAGAAAAACGTGGGTGTATTTTTTGAAGGAGAAATCAGAAGTATTTGAGAACTTCAAGAAGTTCAAAGCTCATGTTGAGAAGGAAATTGGCCTTATGATAAAAGCCATGAGATCTGACCGTAGAGGAGAGTTCACATCAAGAGAATTTCAGAAGTTTTGTGAAGATAATGGAATTCGACGCCAACTAACAGTGCCTAGATCTCCTCAGCAAAATGGAGTAGCAGAAAGAAAGAACAGGACAATTGTTGAAATGGCAAGGAGCATACTCAAAAGTAAGAGACTGCCAAAGGAATTTTGGGCGGAAGCTGTGGCATGCGCTGTTTATCTATCAAATCGATCTCCGACAAGAAGTGTCTGTGGGAAGACACCACAAGAAGCATGGAGCGGAAGGAAGCCTGACATTTCTCATCTAAGAGTTTTTGGAAGCATAGCTCATGTACATGTACCGAATGAAAAGCGAAGCAAATTGGATGATAAAAGTGAAAAATATATTTTTATTGGTTATGACACAAATTCTAAAGGCTATAAACTTTATAATCCTGATACGAAGAAAATAATAATTAGCCGAGATGTTGTATTCAATAAAGAAGGAGAATGAGATTGGAAATCGTATGATGAGAATTACAACTTCTTTCCATATTTTGAAGAAGATGAGATACAACAACCAAGGATTGAACAATCAAGTGAAGGGCCTACTTCCCCACTAGCCTCACCAACAACAAATTGTCAAGAAGATGGGAGCTCAAGTGAAAGGGTTCCTCGATTTAGAAGCCTTCAAGAAATTTATGATATAACAGAAAATCAAGACAATATTACTCTTTTTTGTCTTTTTGCAGATTGTGAGCCCATAAATTTTCAAGAAGCTTTGCAAAAGAAGAGTTGGAGAAATGCTATGGACGAAGAAATTAAGGCGATTAAGAAAAATGACACATGGGAGCTAGCTTCACTTCCAAAAGGACACAAGACGATTGTGTCAAGTGAGTGTACAAGGTAAAGAAAAATGCCAAAGGAGAAGTTGAGAGATACAAAGCAAAATTGGTAGCAAAAGGCTATATTCAAAGAGCTGACATTGACTGTGAAGAGGTATTTGCTCCATTGCTCGATTAGAAACTTAAGATTGATAATTTCGTTAG
Source organism: Allium sativum (assembly GCA_030737875.1). Lineage (NCBI taxonomy): Eukaryota > Viridiplantae > Streptophyta > Magnoliopsida > Asparagales > Amaryllidaceae > Allium > Allium sativum. Next base: position 544,120,495 of record CM060920.1, on the reverse strand, counting down.
CAGCTCAAAACAATTGGAAGATACATCAAATGGACGTGAAATCTGCCTTCTTAAATGGAGTCCTTGAAGAAGAAGTTTATATCGAGCAGCCACAAGGCTACGAAGTCGAGGGAGAAGAAGACAAAGTTTTGAAGCTAAAGAAGGCACTTTATGGGTTGAAACAAGCTCCAAGAGCTTGGAATGCTCGAATTGATAAGTATTTGAAAGAGAGAAACTTCATTAAATGTCCATATGAGCATGCACTCTATATTAAAATCCAAAATGTTGATACATTGATTGTATGTTTGTATGTAGATGACTTGATTTTCACAGGTAGCAATGCAAGCATGTTTAAAGAGTTTAAGAAAGAGATGACGAAAGAGTTTGAGATGACTGATATTGGGCATATGTCTTATTATCTTGGCATTGAAGTAAAACAAAAAGATGAAGGCATTCTAATCACTCAAGAAGGCTATGCTAAAGAAATATTGAGAAAGTTCAAGATGGAAGACTCTAATCCAGTTTGCACGCCAATTGAATGTAGAATCAAATTGTCAAGGCATGAAGAAGGAGAAAAAGTAGACTCTACACTTTTCAAGAGCTTGGTTGGCAGCTTAAGATATTTAACGTGCACAAGGCCCGACATTCTATATGCGGTTGGAGTTGTAAGCCGATATATGGAGAATCCAACCACAACACATTTGAAGGCAACAAAGATGATTCTTCGCTATGTTAAACGGACAACAAACTTTGGTTTGTACTACTCTGTTTCTGATAATTATGATCTTGTTGGATATAGTGATAGTGATTGGAGTGGAGATATAGATGACCGGAAAAGCACAAGTGGTTTTGTGTTCTACATGGGAGACACAACTTTCACATGGATATCGAAAAAACAACCAATTGTCACGCTCTCTACATGCGAAGCGGAGTATGTAGCGGCTACTTCATGTGTTTGCCATGCAATTTGGCTAAGGAACCTGCTAAAAGAATTAGATTTGCAACAAAAGGAGCCAACCAAGATTTTCGTAGATAACAAGTCAGCAATTGCTTTGGCCAAAAATCCAGTCTTTCATGATCGAAGTAAGCATATTGACACACGCTATCACTACATTAGAGAGTTCTTCACTAGAAAGGAAGTGCAGCTAGAGTATGTGAAGTCCAATGATCAAATTGCTGATATTTTCACCAAACCGCTCAAGTATGAAGACTTTATCAGATTGAGGAATTTGCTTGGAGTCACAAATCAAGTTTAAAGGGGGGTGTTGAAAAAAGGAAAAAAATAAACTTGATTTGCATTTCTAGAATATTCTTGCATTTTTATTGAGAGAGATTTTAATTAGAGATTTTAATGTTGCTATTAATTAGGAAAAGACAAATTTTCATTTGTTTGCAAATCTAGAATGATCCATTGTATCTTATAAATAAGAGCTCTCTCCTCATTTGTATCAATCAAGAAAAAAAGAGAAATAAAAGCAATTAAAGTTTTCTTCTTTTACAAAAATTCTTTTTTCTCATAATTTATTCCTCTTCCTCCTCTAAAATTCTAACAGAAAGGTACACTTTATCATTATTTGACAAATAAGATATAATCGGAGTTTAATAATAAACATATATAGCATTTAACATTGCTTATTTATCGCTCTATTTTCAACATTTTTTTACATACGTCATTCATATATTTTGTGATTTTGTCTGTTTCCTGAGTTAACATTTCAAGGTGTGAATATTCATGTATTCATATATTCTGTCCGTTGTGAAATCATATTACCTGGATTAAGGGGAAGGATTGAAAAACATACATTTGAAATATATATACGTTAAGTTTATGGTGGTTTGAATTGTAAGTTTTTTTTCTTATTTATTTTTATAAATATTTTTTAGTTGTATCTAATTTGAATATATTGTCTAAAATAAGTTGCTTTAAGTGGTGATTTAATGTTACCCCTATCTTGTTGGTCTCCTCCAAAGCTCATACGAAACTTCTTTTCAGTGTTGTTGCATCTAATTCCCTGTTTAATGCATCAGAATATGACTCCATGAAGGTATGACCATCACTATCCCCGTAATGCTCAGCGTTATCACCTTCATCTTCAGACTCATCTAAATGCATTTCTGATGATGTGGATCCTTCTTCGTGATTCTCTTCGTTGGAAGAATTGTCATGCTGTAGCGGTCCAAGCATCGATTCCATGTCCTTGAAAAATTGATCAACGTCAAAGTTCCACATCACATGAGTTCCTGCAATTTCCGCACCCTCGAAGCTTGAAAGTTTATGAATAAATGACTGCATACGTTCCGCAACATCTTTAAAATCAAATTCATTTGACTGCATGTTAATATCTTTTTCTTTCTTAGTTGTAATTTTCCAATTTTCCTATGCTTGGACTCATAAACTTCCATTTCTTTTTGCCTTTCTGAAATTGCTGCTTTCAACTCGTCCTCTCCATCATAAAGCCAATGATCATCATCTGAAGCAGGTACTTCACTATAATTGAAGTCAGAAACTGGGCATGGCAAGAATTACATCAATATGCTTCACAAGGGCATTTTGTGTGTCCCTGTTTCGAGAGAAGACATAGAGGAAGAGGTGCTAACGCCTGTTGATGTAGATGTGAACCTGGTGAAGAGTTTAACTGATTCATATTCATCTAAGGAAGGTCATCCTGGACCTGCTTCAAATTTGCTTGGCATGACGGGTTTAAATCTCCCACCTGATGGCAACAAGTTGTAACCTGATGTGTTTATTTTTCCAGCCAAAGTAAAGGCAAGCTGTTTGAAGATGTTGGATCTTGAAACCTAAAACTACTGTTGCATACCAAGTAAAATCTACCGTAAAACATATGATGTAATCATCATTATCGTCGCTGTAAGTATACTTGCCTTCAGAATCAATTCGTTGTCATAGTCTTCAATGTTTAGTAATATATGGTTGCTGACACAATGTGTGTTGAAACTGAAAGCAGAATTTGTATTTATAAGTGATATGTAACTGCAAGGATGCGCACATTTGATGCTTTTAATTTAAATTATTAATATTTCAAACAAAAATATAAAATAACTATACGATGATATATTTTATAATATTATATATTTAAAAAGTATTATTATACAAAGAATAAATTATGTAATGTTTTAATTTAAATAGATTAAAAGGAAATACTGGCGGAGTGTAGGAATTTCCTATGCTGCAATTTATTTATTTATTTATTTATTTTTTGCTGGAATCTTTTATGCATAAATGAGAGTTTGAATTTCCTTCCTGACAAATGTTTTCCTATTTCAAATACATTGTTAGCATATTGTTAATACCAATTTGTACATTTTCTTTTAATATTTAACCTTCACATTTTTGGTTGCACAGGTGCTATAGTGTTTTGACTGTCATTTAACTTTATCTTAATTGTTTAAATTTGATAGTATACTTGGTACTCGGATGTGCTTTTTCTTGACATTATTGTTTAAATGCTACATATTTGAAAATATTGTGCATCCTTCCTTACTTTTTCCATTATTTCTTCAGTATCCAACTTATTGTCATATTTGTAGTTGAACTTCTTTGTCTTCTCTTAGGTTGTTGATTAACTTGTTAACAAAGTTAAATGCAGAAACATCAATAGTTTCAAGGTAGTACAAATTTCTTTTCCTTTTACGTGCTTAAAATCCTTGATGCAGTTTTGTTACCTCTGCGATTTCATGTCTTTTTCCATTGACAAGAAGAGTTGGCGCTTTGCGGTCAATTTTATTTGAGCTGGATGTGATTTTGTAGCAGCAAGATTGCTTCTTTATTAGTTGGTGAGTTATTTATTTTACTAAGCCCTTTTCTCGTTAAATATTCAGTATGATACTCACTACTAAATTTTCAACATACCAAATAGTAATGGGTGTTATGCAGCATAGATTCAAATAAGTGATTTTTTTTCAATGATAAAAAATTCAGATAAGTGACTTGTTTTCTGATTTCTTTTGATTTTTTTCCTTGTTTGTGAACACCATAGTGACATAGGACATTGATTATTCTAGACTATATGGAAAGTTCAAAGTATTAAAGCTTCCAAATAATGCTTTTAAGTTCATTTCAGAACCATGTTCTGTCAAGAATTTCAAGTTACAATTTAAAAAATTTCGAACACCCAAATAATGCTTTTAGTGACAACTATTTTTGTTTTCTCCTTTACTTTGACTATTGCAAGTTTTGAGATGTAATTTTCTTATTAACCAAGAGGAATGTTCGTAGAATGTGCCCCTACTTGCAACAGATGATGATTATGAGTCTCCTCATGGTAAGAAATTTTGCACTTTAGAAAGCTTAGACGATTTTGATACTATTTGTGATGAGTTTTGGGTTTGCTAAGGAAATTGGTTTGTTTGTGAATTGAAAAACAATGAGAATCATAATTTTCTGAACTTCTTAATGTATTTAATCTGATTGTAAAATACAAGGACATCATTACATACTCATCAGTTAAAATTATCAACTTTTTTTTTGGAACAAATATGACGTCTCATTTCCATGGTTCACGAAGACAAATCTCATGTCAATGTGCAGCCAGTGTTTGAAAATGGCTGAACAAAACATGGTTCCAGTACGCTCTAACACCATAAGTTTCGATTTTATATTAAAAAAAAGGGAAATATTTGATGGATTGTGGTAACTATATATCTGCAGTGTACATCCAGAAGCAGTTGAAATCAGACTTCTAATCTAACCATCGTAACAGCATTTGTCATTCCCTTACTACTACAACTAATTATATCATGCAGTTTTAGCTGCAGCAGAGACTATGTTTCACTGTTTCCAGAAGGAATGTTGTCATAAAGTCTCCACTGAAGGTGAGGGCTAGTGTAATATTTTTTTTGGGTAGATCCAGGAGGAAGCTTCCGTAGAATTTCAAATTTGTTCAAGGGTTATTGCTTCAAAAGCTTTGTAGAAGGGGCAGACGGCACCAAGAAATTTGGAGGTATGTCTGCTTATCTCATTACCATCAAAATCCGGGAGAAAAATGAGGACCGGCTCATGGATAGTGCCTTATCAACCAAATCTTTGCTATAAAATACAATGTATCCTGCCCCTTTAGGTTGAGCAGCTATCGTGTCAGTTAGCTTAACAACTTTAGCTATTGGTCCACATTTTGCAAAGTGTGACATTAAAGCTTCTTTTGCAGCAGCAAAATGAACCTGTTCTAAAAAAAAAAAAAAGGAATTAGCAGTGTTGTATCTCATAATCCCGACTCATTGTTGAATAACATACCAAATAGTATCTGAGAATGAACAAAGAGAAAAAAACGAGGTGATTGACTAAAGTAGATGGTTAAACAAACAATTTTATATTCGAACAACAGCGGTATCTATTGGGAAAGTATTTATGTTAATTGTTATATGTTGCCGCCATCTAATAATTTTGCGCATCTTAATTATTTTGGTCTTCATCTCTTGGCAATGTCCCTTTAATTAAACCTATCTAATGGATGCATTTTATGTTATAATCATAAATTTTCACTTGAATTATTATATTCATTAGTTGCAAAAGGTTCCATTTTTCTGCTAAGATTAACTGACGATTATAATAGATGGTTCTTTATGTTTTGACTTCTTTCAAACTGCACGCCTAACTTTCAACAAATAAATTTTTATACTCAACTATGTTTCATTTAGCTTTATTCCAAAACTAGAAGTACTCATTTGATACATCTCATATATATTTTGCTGATTAAAAATGTAAGTGAGGTATTACAGTAAATGATCACCAATTTATGTGTATTGTTTATTGTAATGTGTTTTGTGTGCACAGAAGTATTGAGCTTGTGCATTTCCATTACAGTTGTTAGCATACCTCTGTTGTATTATTGGTGTATATTATGGATTATCTATTCAAAATTTAGGTACAATGCTGACACTCTGAGCATATAATGAGGACAAAATCAAGTTAAACCTCAAATGAGACATTTTGTTACTTTCTGTACTTGATTGGCTTTGATTTTTGGTGTCCAGTTTCTTTAGTCGGTTTTATTTTAATCTATCTCAGTGCATTGTAAATTATTTTATTGTTTTCTTGCTGAATAAAATAGGTATGCTACGGTCGTTAGAAATAAAACTACAATGATATATTTTGCCTTTTTTTATATTTTAAATTTTGCTTCATGATATATTTATAATTGTGTTTTTTTAATTAGATATCTCACTTAACTGGGGCATTTAATTTCTTCATTCTACTTTTCAATATCAGATATCGTGCTAACATTTATTTATTTATATGTTCTTTTTTGTAAATGACATATATAAACTTGGCCACTAAGGATGTGAATTATGTTGATATCCGTAAAAAAATGTTGGTAACGATGATTAAAAGAGATGTGCAAAATTTCTATGATCGCAGGAGATGATGGTGATCATGAAGAAAAGGAGATGAAGTACTAAGAGAAATGTGATGACAATATGGAATGTTCGAAATTTGTTACACTTTTGTATTAGTTAAAATTGTTGGCGAATTATAGTTTATTTTGCTTGTTTAATCTATTACTTATTCTGTTGGATTTTACTTTTTTGTGTACTATTTTCTTGTGCAATTTATATGATATGTTTCTTCTTTTGGAATTATGAACAAATGAATTGAATAAATTGGATGGTGTGTATTCGCACAATTTGCACTGGCAACGGGATGCATCGCAACGACGTCATTAATTTTAAGCGTTTCCGTTATGATATTTTATGCTTTAGAAAGCAGACATCACAATGTTGTGCTAAGTTAGCGACGCCATTGCGACTCATATTCTGCATCAAAATACAGGGGTCACAATGGCATCACTATATTTTAGCGACATCATAGTGGCACCACTTTTGTGATGTTTTAACGACGTCATGTACTTTAGTGACACTTGTTATTTTGACGTACTTTTGGCGTCACTAAGACATCTCGCTAAAATTATTAGCGATGCCATGCTGACACAAATAATGCGTTAGAAAAACGCAGATTTGTAGTAGTGGATGTTTAACAATATAGTATAAAAGTTATAAAACATGCTTTTGACTACATTACTAATATATTATACGCGCACCCCTTTGTTCGAAATCAAATAGTCCAAGTATTCGATTTCTTGAAGACCAAATTTGCATTTGGAGAAATTGACGAAAAATTTGTTCTGGTCAAGAACTTTTAACGTGGTGGTAAGGTGGCTAATGTGGTCATCGAGCGAGGAGCTATAAACGAGTATGTCATAAAAAAAAATAAGGATGAATTTGCGTAGATAAGGACGAAATATATTGTTCATTGTAGCTTGGAATGCAGATGGTGCATTGGTGAGGCCAAAGGGCATGACTAAGAACTCGTAATGGCCTTCATGGGTTCTAAAAGCGGTTTTTGGTATATCGGGTGGGTGTACACGAATTTGGAAATAACCGCTTCGCAAATCAAGTTTGGAAAAAAAATAGTGCACCATCCACGGTAGGTATGGGAAAGCGGTCTTTGATGGTAATGGCGTTCAAAGCCCTATAATCCACACAAAATCTCCATGAGTCATCCTTCTTTTTGACTAAAAGAACTGGAGAAGAAAACGGGCTAGTTGATGGTTGGATAGTTTAGAATGTAGCATGTCTTGGATTTGATGTTCGATTTCATTTTTTTGGTAATATGGATAGCGACATGGACGGGTATTTATTGGTTGTGCATTTGGCATTAGGTTAATGTGGTGTTGGAGAGAACGAGTTGGTGGTAAGGTAGTTGGAGTGGCGAAAATGTGTTTGAAGGATAATTGGATTTGGTTGAGTTGTGGATTTTCGTGGAATGATTTTGGTAGTTCAGTGGATGGAATAGTAGATTGACAGTGCAGGTATAAGAAGTTTGCAATGGCTAAGTATTATCCAACCTGCGTAACTGTTGCAGGGAAATTTGCGTTGGGCTGGAATTTGGGCCGAGCCCATTTAAACAGATTTGTTTGCCCTTGTGCATAAATGACATGGTTAAATTCTTGTGGTCCATGGTAATGGGCCCAAGTTGTTGTAACCATTGAATACCTATAACTCCATCCTACCCAACTATATTCAACAAATGAAAATCGATTTCAAACAAATTTCCTTCAATTTCGACACGTACTTTAGAGCAAGTACCGGAACTTTTCAATTTCTCTCCATTCCCCACTGTCACCACGAAGGCGTGAGCGGTGTCAGTTTCTAATCCTAGGAATTTTGCGGTTTTAAGGTGGAGGTAGTTGTGGATCGAACCCGAGTCGACGAGGACGGATATGGTGTGGTTGTTAATTGAGGCTGGGAGGCTTAGTGATCGTGGATGGGCGGAACCAGTGAGGACGTGAAAGGAGATTTCCTGGTTGTCTTCGGTTTGTAGATCTATGTTATCAGGTGCGGTAAATTCTGGAGTGTGGTCGATTGGTTGTTCGGTGTTATTGGGGTCATTATCTAGATTATTGTCGGGAAGGATCATCAAAATATATGTGGGTTTACAGCGAAGACCAAACTGGTATTTCTCATCACAGTTGAAGCATAAACCTTGTTGTTTCCTGGTATTCATCTCGGCTTGGGTTAGTTGTTTGATAGGAACTGATAGCTTGGGGTTTTGTACATTAGGTGTTTGATGGTTTGTTTGAATGGCCAAGGAAGAAGTAGTTTGTTTGTTATATGGGTTGTAAGGTTTTGTGAATGGTGTTTTGGCTAGATCTGCCAGTTTTCTTTCAATTAATTTAGCACCATCCATGGCATCGGCTATGTTGGAGGGTTTGAGGAGGTATAGTTCATTTTGAATATTGGGTTTGAGACGAGATATAAAGCAGTACAATATCGAATCATTGGATAAAGTAGTAATACGATTGCAAAGGCTTTCAAAAGTAGCAAGATAATTTTCCACTGTTGTTACCTGCTTCAGCTTAAATAGTGTAGCTTCTGGATTGAAAAATGTTGGAGGACCAAAACGCTTTTCGATAGCTTTTGTCAGTGCCGTCCATGATGAAATCTGATTGTTGCGGTGCATCCACTGGAACCATGACAGAGCCAATCCTTGCATATGAAAACTTGCTAAATCAACTCTTTGTTCTTCGGGAGTGGAGTAATATGCAAAGAATCTGTCGGCCTGGAATATCCAATCATGTGGATTGGAGCCATCGAAGGTTGTGAGAGAACGTTTTGGGGTTCGGGTTTGTGTAGGTGTGGCTAGTAATGGAGGTTGTCGAACTATAGGTAGAGCTTGATAAGAGGCAGAGGACTGGTTGGTTGGGGAAATGGGTGGCTGGTTATCCGATTTGCGGTTAATCTCAGCTAAGGCAACTTTTATATCGATATTATCGGCTGTTAGGGTTTCGAGCAAGGATTTGTGAGAATTTTGGGTGGTCTGGATGGTGTTAATGGTGTTTTGATGCTCAGCGAGTTGGTGGAAAGCGTCGTCAACTCTAGTCATGGTGATAGGGTCGAGGGTTTATATGGAAGAAGAAGGAGGAGAGAACAGGCAGATGAAGCACTAGATGATAGGAAGAATGGGGATCGAAGAGAGAAAGAATTAAGAGGAAAAAGGAATTACTGGAAAAAGGAAGCCATTCGAGAGAGAAAGGTTGCAAATACTTTTCTATTTTTCTCCACTAATTTTCCAGTACATTTATAGATGCCATTCTAACTTTTCTAGCACATGGCTATGCATTTCCCTAATTATAACCTAATGCTTTTCCATAATAGAATTTCAAATTTAACTATTTTTCTAAATACAATAAAAATAAAAGATTACTCTGGAACGTCCCTCATGTGACTCTTTGCATGTGCATTCCATAGTGCTTGCTTTTTTATTTAATCCAGTAACCTTCTTGGTTTATGAATGATCCTGTTAGGCCTTGTTTCTCTATTCTGGTACCCTGAATTTGCTACTGGAGGAGTGTTGTGCACATCATATTGAAACCAACAATATCAAACAAAAGTTGTTAATATAATGTTAGCAATAATTAAAAATATACATTATCCTAAATATGAGTAGTGATAACCTTATGGAGATGTTGTAAAATAGAAATTGAATAGAATTCACCATTATTCTTTGGTGTTGATTAACATTGAATTTAAGACCTTTAACAAATATTGTTGAAGAACTGAATTTACAATGTTTAAACAATGTTGTTTTATCGTATATTTTAATAACACTACATATCTGTTATTAAAATGTAAATATAATACAATGTAAAATAATAATTGCTAAAGTTGTTTTCTACGACAGTTTAAATGAACATTATAGATATCCTTTACTTTACAACATTTTTATAGAGAACGTTTTTTGGAAAAATCAACAACAACACATTTTTGAGCAAATGTTATGAAAGATCCACCATTTTTTACAACATTTCGGTTAACTGTTGCAAAACTAATGTCGTAAAATGATAATTTTGTTATATTAACATAAGAAACCTTTTGTGTCTGAAGGTAAAGGTTTGCATTAGTTAGACCGACTTCTAATTCATGGAGTAGTCATTTAAACTTAATTCTGGCATTCCATTACTAAAATCCATTTTGTATTAAAATTTTGTATGTTATAAGTTAGATTTACGACTACTATATTGAACTACATGGTACTTGAATGACTTTAGAACACTGAGTAAGGGTGCAGTCTAACAGCAACCATAAATTCAGCAGAAATTCAATGCACAGATACAAAATCACAAATTACCTTCTTACCACCCATGTGCAATGTAAAATCGCTACTGTTGGATTTCTCTTTCCTCCTTCATATTTTTCTTCCACACCGCATTTACATTATTAATAATTTAATATCCTTTTGCAGTGAGCTATGCTTCTAATTCATCAACCTAGGGTATAGGTTCATTTTTGAATTCCACACAAGCCCTTTGTAATTTACATCTACATTTGTTGTTAGTTGGTTTTCTTACTGGTGTATTGCATAAATTCGGTACTATTGTTAAACTTATATCATGTTTATAGATATAACTTTAACAGCGGATACAAATTATTTGCCCAATTTCAAAGTTAAAGTTTGGATAGGAAGGACGATCTAATTTAAACAACCATTTTATGTAGTAGAGTTACTATTTTATGTGACAACCATTTTTTCAAACTGTAATGCTATAGCAAAGCTTTGTTAGAAAAACTATTTTATGGGACAACCAATTTATTTTACTATAAACCATCTTATTAGACAACCATTTTATAATTATTTTACGTTTGCATATGTGTGTGTACTTGTATGATTTTGTTTTTGTGTGTTTGTACTGTTTTGCTTTTTTTATTGTTACTAAATACGCTTTTTTTTTACTCTCATTAGACAACCATTTGTTGTCGCTATATTAATTCATCTCATGTCCCTAGATAGGAAAGGAACTAATTTTCCGCTTTACGGTAAATATTGCTTAATTAAACCTATTGTTCGTGCTTACTATAAACCGTTATAGTAGTTAAAAGAGTTCTAACTTTACTAAAATTATATAGCTTGTCTGTATATGTGGATATCTACCATTTTGATAAGCAATTACATTTCTGTAAAGATGAAATATTTCATTTGAAAGCTAAGATCTGCAAAAATATAAACATGTATTCTTACTATGTCCGCCTTATTTGAACTTTTATTAACATTAATTTGTTGTCCTTGTGAGAAAGATACTTAATATGGTTGTGAAGTAGTTTAATATTTATGTTTACATGGATGGAAAATTAATTATGTTACTGTATTCCAGTATTTCTCCAATTTTTTGTTTTTCCCAGTTAATGCATTAAGTCTATATGCCTTTATTGCATGGAAATGTGTCAGTGAAGTTCAGTATCTTCGTTGTCTCCTGATATAATATTTTTCTTGCATGTTTTATATTATAGTACATGGTTTTTATTATATGGCATGGTATCCACTAATTTGTATCTTCATATCTGCTTAGTCCCCATCTACATTATAGACATGCTCAATATACATACGCAACTATTAATTCATATTTTATATAAATATTTTGGTTAGGAGTTTTTTTCATTTCAGTTACTCTAAATTACTGGTTGACAAATACGAGGACTACATTTATTTAAATCTTAGTCGGGTTATTTATACACATACACTCTTTTATGCAAATATACATTAATTTTTCAGTTTTATGGAATATGCCAAAATAGTTAGCAGTGGTTTATATTATGTGCTATAACGTACATTATTTTTCCTATTTTTAACAATTTTATTTCTTCCATGTTCAACTACTAAATGTTGCTTTAGTTTTCCTGTTTTTGAGATCTCCTGCATATCCACATTGTAGTTTCCAGTTACAACACTCAATCTACAAACAGTTTTTATCCATAAATATTTCTCTACATTTTTCCTATTCTTCGACATTTAATTATATTACAACATTTATCATAATACATAGGTGGTGAGATGTATGATACACGGTTCAGATTTATATCTGCTCAGCTACTGTAAAAGGAGTAAGAAAAATAGTGTATTCCCCCTTGTGCACACTGCCTAAATACCATATTTTTCTAATGTATACGGACTCTAACACCATTACAATCCTATAACGCACTATTGTTTCTTTCACTACCACATTTTCAGTCCTAAATGGAAGTCATGAGAAAATGGACGATCATTTGAACACAAAAAATGCATCACAATCATGCATGGTATCAGACTAACTTTCAAATGAAAAAACTGATATAATGAAATTTGGAGTCTTTCAAATACATTTTTTACAATTGTGTCATGAAAGAGTTCACAGAACAGACTTTGAATACTGTGTGAACCCTTAAAAGTTTATTTTGATTCGTACACAAACATGGAAACCCCTAATTAAATCATACAATGAATCAATACCTCTATCAAGGGTAGAGGGAACAGTAAAAAGGAACTAAAATGCATGGTTACCTAGAGAGAACTGATTGCGACAATCGTAAACGGTAAGATTAGAATCAACTGTTAGAAACAAATTCATTTATCTATTCAACTTCTTCCCCAAAATGGGTGGAAAGCTTGAAAAATAATTTTATTGCCATGTCAACAATCAAATCGAACCGAACTCATAGATTACCGATTCTAACATAAAATACCTTTTAATCGCCAACCATAATGAAATCGTGGATCCGCTCGAGCCATCATCGACGAAGCCAATATAATTCATTGATTGATTGCTTCACCGTATTGTTGGACGACATTCGTGAAGATTTGGTTTCTCGTAAGCGTTGGAGCGTAATAGCAGGCACTGGAAGTTGACAGAACGGAGCAACAGACGGTGGTGGATGGCTGGCTATGGGGAGAGAAGAATTATAAAAACTGGGTTATATGAAGATCGAAAAATGGAGGAGGAAGAAAGTACAGCGTTGGAAAAAGGTGGAAGCAAGATACAGGTGAAACATATTAAAAGTTAGTGGGAGGAGTGGGATAGGGGTGAAAAGCAAGAGGAAACGGTGGGAACAGTTACGCGAAGGAGAGCGAGAACGGTTGGATGGGAAACGAAGGGAGAAGGGAAAAGGGATAAGACATTAAAATGCCACTTTTTTGGAAATGGAATGATTTTAGGCTGTCCAAGTCAGCAATTGTGTTATTCTTCTATTATTATAGGTAATATTATAGGTAATAGATTGGAATTAAATGGGAAATGATTTTGGGTTCGTTGTGAACGATGTTTTTAAATGACATTTGTTCTTTAGCCCAATTAACAGTAAAGATGTGATTTGGAATTCATAATTTTTTTTATTAAGATTAACGTAAATTTTCGAAAGTAAAGTTTTCCAATTTAATATATTAAATTGGAATTGAATGGAATTTGATTTGGTAATAATCAAGATGAGCTTCTGTGAAGGAAGATCATTACTATGTATGAAATTTAAAAGGCTTTGCCGTTATTTCGTTTATATTATTAGTCTGATATGGAAATTTATATCGATTAGATATTGATCTTTTTTCCGTGAAGGTTCCATAATTAATGAAAGTTTATTTGGGTTTATTGTGAACTGTGTTTTAAATAACATTGGTTCTTTAATCCCGTTAAAGATAAGATTAATTTCTTAAAGTTGAATAATCATAAAGTAATGGTTTTTGAGATTAAAACCAAGTTAGAGTTTTAATGAATCTTTGATTAGATTGAAATGAGAATGGGATAACTAAATTTATCGAATTCATGAAATGATCGAGAATGGAGTACCACCAGTTTTACTCCATGCGATAGTTAAATCTTTAATTAGATTTGAACGTGAAATTGTAATCAAATTTACCGATAACACCGTGGGTGTTAGATATGGGGTACTACCAGTTTTGCTCCATGGGATGAATAAGTTAGGATTAATAAATAAATGATTACTTCGGTAAGGCTCGATAATCGGACTAGTTTTATAAACCTTAATTTTGTTTTAAATTATAATAAATCTTTTGAAATTGATATCCAAAGGAAGATTAAAGAATAAATTTAAAAGAATTTATCTTTGATAAAATTAATGGGAACTTTTTCCCAAAAATGTGAATTTTTTAATAAAAAAATATTCTGAATTGGAATGAGGCATATAACGTGTTTTTATAGCACTTGATTATGGATTATAAAATACTTGAGTTATTCGGGAAGACTGGGTTTATCCCATTCTGAATAACTGATACGGCAACTAAAAATCGACGATAAAGACGGTGATTGAAGATCAGAGATCTTCACATCGTTTGGATGATTACTGATGTCTTGATTGGGCTGTACACCTAAGACAAGGTAATAAGTGTGATCGTCCAGATGTACTTGGAGATCGACCGGATGTTCGAGGACCTCTCTCCTGTATTGGACATATGGGATGAGGAATAAGGTGCCTCCAGTTTTGTTCAGACCTAGAACAGACTTGTAAATGGATGTGTGTATGACATTGGATTTCATTCTATGTTGATTGATTTCTATTAAATATATATCTGTTTGGTGGCGGAGAAATTATTCTCTTGCTTAACACCCTTCTCTGAGACGTACGAGCTTAGAGATTATATATTGATAGACATCAGTTGTATGGCGTGAATTGTCAATGTGGCATGCTAAGATGCAAATGATCAAGGCTTTTGTTGAAAAGCAGAGTCTTGTTGTTGATGATCAAAGCACGGCTTTTAATAGCATAGCTTTGTGTATAGCGTTAATTCGCGAGCCTCACACCTCGGTATGAGTCAAAAACGGGATGAGGACCTCAGGAAGGACATGACGTTTCTTTCTAGCTAGGAGTGGTGTATGTTATGGAGCCCAGACATTTTTACTTATGTGGATGATGGAATGAGGTGCCTCAGATATTGAGTCTCTAATGGCTCAAAGATAATACCTATAGGACCGGGAAACGTGTTTTCAGGAATAACCAATCCACTAAAGTAAGTGTGGACCGGCCCTGACACTAACTAGGGCTCGCCAGCGTCCGAACCCTGAGGAATTTGCTAGAGTGTCTCGAATCGGTGAGGAAGATGCCTTGCCTCGACTCATAGATGGAATCCAATTTCCAATACGCGACTTTTCGATTTTAGTTGTAAATCTATGTAAAGCGGCATAATATACGATACCTATGTCGTCTATGATTGATACATTTATATTTGAAGTTGATTTTAACACTATGCACTTATAGTAAAATCAAAATGATTTGTTTTAAACGTACCAAGCATGTTTGGCTATTATAAGGGAAAACTCTATCCTGCGGCTTGCGTTGCATTGCGTGATGGGACCTGAGTCTTATAATAACTTCATTTTCCAAAAAGCATTGCGTTGTTTTATTTTAAACTGAGATTCATGTGGAGTAAACCCGTTCCGTGTTATACTACGTGGTCCCATGATTTCCCAACCTTTCAAGTAAAGATTTAATTACTGTTTTAGTTCTCACACCAGTCCCATGACTGACCTGGAGTTTATTGTTTTCACCTAAACTCTGGGTGCCCATATTTTCCACACAGGCAGATAGTAGTTTGGTTTTGCGGATATTTATTTTCACAAGATCTTAGATTACGGCTGGAGCTATAATTGGAATGCTTTGTATCCGTGTATCTCTTTCAGTTGTGGTAGTTGATGGTTTCCGCTGCATATTATGTTTATGTAATTTAAATCTTTGATAATTTTCTGTTGTATAAAATTTATTTTACTCTGATATAAATTGTTGTAATAGCAATGAAATGTTCTTGTGTTTGTGTTCTGATGCATCATGTTCTCAAAAAAATCCGGGCTCCTCTGTCTCTTCGGGGATCGGGGAAGTCTAGGTCATTTCATTAACACTCAAAAAATCACCAAACTCAACCAATCTCTAGTTAGGTTCTTATCTTAACTCGTTATCCACCCATTATATTTCACTTTCAATCCATTCAACCATTTCCCGCTTTGAAAATTTTATTTCAATTTCTTCCATTTTACTTAATTTCATTATTAAGTAACGCTAATTTAAAATTAACGCTTTAACTTCTCATCTCTTTTTGTAAACCCTGTTTATATAACTCTGGTTTAATATAAACCATTTTTATCTCAATTTCTCTTTACTATCTTCAAATGTTAAGTAAACATTTAGTTTAAGTTGTCGTATTCGCTTAAAAATCCCTTTTACGACTTTGTTATAAAAACTCGAGTTTTAATATAAAACCCATTCATAAATTCCTTTCACAATTCAATTACATTTCATTTCAACTTCGATTACTTTTTAAATGAATTAAAAAGTAATTTCTTAAATTATTATTAATTATAATAATAATAATTTACTTCAATCAATAACTATTATAGCATTAGTTAATTTATTTATTAACTAAAATAAATAGTAAATTCTTCTTTTAAATCTTATTAAAATTAAAACAAATATCCGTTAAACTATCTCGTTAGATAAATTCATAACAAACTAATTTGATAATCAATAAAACTTAAAATAATTTACTTAGTCAATTCAAACCCGGTTATCTCATTAATCAATTTCACTTGGTCCTTCATTTAAATTAATTAATAATATAATTATTTTAAATAATTCCATTTAATTATTCCTTTAAATGATTATTCAATTTTTAATCGTTAGGTTATATTCTGCTCATATGCTTATAAATCTTATTCATATCAGAATTTTCTTTATAACATCATTTTAATAATCACTTATAAATTTAAATGGATAACAATAAATATTTATTCCCTTTTATAACTTTTACTCAAATAATATATTAAAATCCACCTTCGGTTATAAAAAAAATTATAACTTCATTTTGTTGATTTACCTAATGGTAAATCAATATTTATAAAACGATTGATTTTATAGGCCAAATGTTGCCAATTACTCAACCAATATTGCCCATTGTTTAATATCATAACAAACGGTGAATTGCGATTCAACAATCAATAAACAAATCAATCATCTAATCAGGTTGGTCAAACAGTTCATATAATTGTGATAACAATAAATTTTGAGGAATCTGATAGGATCCCTCCAACCTGTTCTTCCCTGTATTCAAATAGATTATTTTAAATAAAACAAAAACATATTATTTGCAAAAATAAACATGAACAATCAATTCAGCTGACAACGGTCAATGAACAACCATACAAAGCATCCGGTTAAATTTAATACGTTTATATTTTTATAAACGTAACCAACAAGGTAAGTTACCTCATTTGGAAATAATCGTTAAAAATAACGATTAGATTTCATTTAAATTAAATGAATGTTTAATTTAAATCAGAGATATAAAAATATTCAATATACAGGCAAACAACCATCAAATCATTCAACAACTAGCAAACATAGTACACAAAAAATAAAACCCGGCTTATATAAAATATAAGTGGGATTACTAGATGAGTTGAACTCACCTTGGGTTTCATTTGATGTTAAAACAGTTCGATCCGGCTTCGTCCACTTCAGCTTCATAATATTACGCTCATCGATACAGTTCCAACGCAGTTTGGTTTGTCCCAGTCCGTCCACATATGAGAACGTTACACCAATAATACACGTTCACGTTTCTAAATCTGAGTTAATTAAACTTTAATTGATAATTTAATTAAGTGTTAATCTTGTTATTAAAATAAAATGTTGGCTACGTTTAATAAATTAAAAACTCATGTTTATTTAGGCATATTGAAAATACAGTCGGTCACATTCAGTTTTTCAGACTGTGAATTAAGCACTATAAAAATATAACTTCGGGTATGGTTTAATCTTTGATGTGGCAAAATTAGTCATAAAATAAATTGGTTGGCATGGTACAAAACAACACATTATAATAATATATAATAATAAAAAAGAGGATTTTCAACTAATCTTAATATATGTTATACACAATACTTGGATTTGGCCTACTTATATCAGACTAGGCACATAAATATACAAACACGGTCAGGCTTTTAGGCAATTTAAGTTATATATTACTAGGCATGGGAAAAATGGGTTTAGGCGCAATTATAATGTGATTAGGGAGTATTAAATAATTAGGCACATGCAAAAAAATGATCAAGCGCTTTAAATATTTCTCGTCACCTGGTGCTGTTCATTATCACCCTTCTCGCGCCTGTACAAGCAACCTCCCTCACTCACCAACGCCCAACTGAGCCCGCCAACCATCCTTCGTCCTTCTATTGATACCCACCGGCCACTTCATCTTGCCACCGTTAAACCCCCTGATCGCCTACCCAACAGTGCATTCGACCACTCATTCCAGCTACCACGTGTAAAACTCCATACCCCTTCGATGCTCCACTCACTAACACTGTCTACCGCCAGCAAAACACACAAACCTTCTAGCCCATCCCGATGAGATCCAACCTCCACGCCACCTCAGAAGCTAATGCACTTGCCACTAGCTCCGATAAAGTCACGACATATGATACGGGCTCTGGTGAAAATGTTCTAGCTACTGGACATTTATCCCAGTTCAACGCTCGCGCCAAGGGGATGCTAAAGATAATGGTTTCAGAGTTTAAGGGATAAAATCTGAGTTGTTTTGATTTTTATTTGCTGTATGAATTCTGTGCTTTCTCCATTCCCATGCAAGAAAAAGAAAATAGAAGGGAGTGGTAGTGTTTTTATACGGGGAAAATACGTGGGACCCAATCTGTGTTAGGGTATAGGTTGGCAGTAAGTAAGTAGCTGTGTACGCAAGGACGCATAGGAAATAAATTTACAAATTTTGTCGGCAAGTTTTGTAAATGTGAAAAGAAAATGCTTAGGGTAGGTTAGGTGGGTTTGTACGACGCCTGAGTTTGGTTTCATTTCTTAGTCATTAAGTTGCTTCAGCTGTATTGGTTGGTGAGCTTCTATTAGCGTATGGGTGTAAAATGTCTTTTATATATAGGACAAGAACAATTTATCAATATAATAATATAACGAACTCATGCCACAAGCTTTTTGGAAAAAAAATCATCTTATACAACCTCCAATCAAGTTGAAACTCCTAATCCTAGCATAAAAAATATTCCAGACCCAATGGAACATGTTTCGTCAAATTCAGAGGTTGTTTGTAAAAAGTCCTTTCTAATTATCAATGAAAAATCACATGTTTAAATTTTCCACGATTACACAATAAATCCAATCAACTTGAACTTTGAAATTCTACTAGACCTTTTATTTATGGATCCAATGAAATTTATTTCATTAAAATCGGAGTTCATTTGGCTAGTCGTTCATACCTTTAAAGTTACCCTTACCAAATAATACAAACGATTAAATAAAAACAAGGGCGTTTGACGCTGCCACGGTCCAACGGTAAGTCCAATTGACATGAACATTGAAAATTTATGCTAATTAATTAGTATGAATCTAGTGGAAGAAGTTTCATCTCATTCCAAGACTGTTTCCCGGTACGCTATTTTTATATGCCAAACATCGTTATTTTGGACACCAAAATACCCGATATCCAAAAATAACAAACTACCTGCCTATTCTGACTCTAAAAGTAGATACAAACTCACTAGAATTGGTTTCATGGCTTAATCCGATCACCTGCTCAAGTTATACACAAACACCCCTCTATTAAATTAATTACGCGCTATAGAAAATAACTGGGCGTTTACGGCTGTCGTTGTCACATACGACATCGGCTTGCCACGAAATTTAATACCATACAATAATTTAACATTACGGTTCCAACGAAACTAATTTCATCGAAAACGGAGACTGTTTGCAAAATGGCTTTTTTAACGCTCATTGAATATTGATTAAATTATAAATAAATTTCAAAATAATTCAATTAAATAATAATAATTTATTTTCATCATATATTTCCAAACAGAACATATATACAACTTCAAATATAAATTATACAACTCAATATCGTCAATTTCGAGTTAACGAGTATCCAAATACGTGTATTAAAACCTTATTATATAAATTAATAAACGTTATATTTTAATAACGATTTCCATAGCGACTATTTTTAAATTTGATTTGAACATAACTAACAATCTATAACACGAAATCTGTATTTTTCTCTTCCATTAGAGAATTATAATTAACAAGATTCAAACGTTTCTTGTTTCACAGAAATCCAACTTAAAATGGATTCTGTATATTCAATTAAAGTTCAATCAATATTTTCTATTTATAATAGAATCTCACATCGCGCGGAACCAAATATAATATATCATATCTTTGAAATACAAAATTTTGACTATGTAACATTTACTTATCAGAATACAACACTTACAATACAGCGGAAATAAAAATGCTATATGTCTAACATTGAAGCCTCCTGCTCCAAGCTCTTTTACATAGAACTGTAAAATCCTGAACTACTTGACTGCCTATACAAATTTGGGCACCCAAGAGTTTAGGTAAAACAAAACAAAATAAACTCTGGGTCAGTCATGGGACTGATATGAGTAAACAATTTAAAATAGTTTGAGAAAATAAACGATATCTCATAAGACCACGCCGTATAACACGGAATGAATTTTTTCCTTATGAGAATCCAAAACACTTGATTTAATTTTCAAACTCCTTTTGAAAGAAACGATAATCTTTATATCAAAACTCTTTTGATATTATAATAATGTCTAAATCAAATAAATAGAAATCTAGTGGAACGCTTTCATCTCACGCTCCACATGTATATCATATACAGTCAAAACCGCGGGCATTTATTGGGTAATGCATTTCCAACTATGACAAGGTATGGAACCACCTTCCGATAGTGTATCTGTAGAGGATAATACACTGGGTTCAACAAGAACATCTTGTAACCCGGCCACACATGACCGACCATTCATTTCGCTTGAGTGTATCGAATGTATATCACTAACGGTTGGGATCAACAACCATTTCCCGAATGGGACAACATCGAATAGAATAAGGAATTAAATAAATTTCTTAAGATAGGTGATAATACACCCTAATGGGAGCTACCCACATAGCCATGCTGCCTGCCCGATTTTTGTCATTTCCCGGTTGTTGAGGCCAGAGGCTACGGTTTACTTATCCTTCACTGATAGCACAATCACTTTGAATGTCTCATTGTCAGATCCGTTAATCACTAATAGATTGTACAAATATATTATGGATATTATTCTAAGAGAATAAATTCTCCGCCACCATATATATCTATACATACCAACATATTCGATCATTGGAAATACTCTGTCAGACACTCGTCCATATACGTTCGTTCTAGGACTGAACGAAACCGAAGGCACAATTTCTATTAATAGAAAAAGCCCTTGCACTTTACTCCATCTTCGATTATTTCTATATAATTTGATTCGCAACGATACTGCCAATATGGAGTGGTTCTCGGATAATAATCCAACCGGTCTCTCCATCTTGACAACGATATTGGCAAATACTTCGATAATCGGTTATTTAATTATCGAAGAAAAACAAACAATCACCCAAAGCATCAAACAATCACTGGGCCCCTTAATTAATATTTTATTAATTAAATCACTTCCCCATTTCCTTATCAATATTCGTTAACAGGATATTTTCAACAATCATCTTGGCCATTTACACTATTTGGAAAACTTTTCCATATATCGACTCCTTTTATTTTCTATATGTAGAAAATATCTTCTATTTATAATTGGAAAACATTCCAATTACTTATCTCTTTTCCCAACTTGTTTGTTTCAATACTTAGGAAATATTTTATTATTATATTTCCAAAATTTCACTTACTTGGGTTAAAACGATTATTGTGTAAAACATCGTTACAAACAACCCAAAATACTGCATTCAACTAACTCTTATTCAAACATTTCTCTTCGAGACTGGATCTTGCTATTTATTGGTTAAAAATGAAATCAATCGAGTTGGGGTAATAACTACCTCTCAGACCTTGATTGAAAACATCCTTAACTTTAAAACGGACAAGACCACTTACCTCGAATAATCAACATCATAAAAACCAATTATTCATTTTTAACCCGTATACATTTCTCTTTCTAAACTTACCAGATTTAATTATAGATTTTCTTTTTGTTTATAATATTCTATTTTTAAGTTCGTTTCCTTATCAAATTCTATATATATCGATACATTGATTTCTAACTATCAAACTTTCTTTAAAATACTCTAACTCCTTAAATTTTCGGAAAAATTCGCCATAACCTCCTTTGTACGGGTCGGTTCGTACAACTACAAAACGCCTCTCTGGGCCCTTTCCATTCAAAAAAATAATCAAAAAGCCAAGTGGCTTGCCGATTCAGCACATAAAATCTCATATGAAATTTAAATGTGTACCTTTTTGTCTGGCACACAAATTAAAATCTTCATACACTTCATTCCATACCTGTCTAACCCATATACGTCCATTTCTAATTTATTCCAACTCAATCCGGTCATTTTAATTCAATTCGCTAATTTATTCTTTAATTAGATCTTTAGCCTGTTTCACTTTTATTTGAACATATCATGTTCGTATATATTTTTAATTTACTTAAAAACTAATCGAATTCCATTCTCTACTCGAGTTTCATATTCGATCCTGAATATGAATTCACAAACCCCGTTCACTTATCCAACACCTAATTTCGATTCAAAACACGCTTAACTAATTATTCTTCAAATTAGTTACTTCAATTCAATAATTAAAAATCTGATTTTTATTTCAAAAATCAGTTCACTTACTCCACTTGAGTTCATCTTATTCTATATCATAAATTTGGATCTTTCTAATGGACTTTCGGATTTCATTTTCTTAAAATCCTTTTATTTATTTAAATAAACCATTATGGTTTTATAGTGGTTATGGCGCTGTTTTTCTGAAAATTTGATTTTGACATAACTCAAAATATATAAGACGAAATCCAGATTTTTCTCTTCCATTAGAAAACTATTAACAAATCGGTCCTGACGGTTCTTGTTTCAAAGAATTTCGACCTAAACTGAGTTCTATATACTTAACTAAAGTTCGAAACGCCAATTTACGAACTGCCACGCTGCGGCGAGTTCGTTTTAGTTATATTTAAATATAATCATTTAACTTCGTTTATAAATAACTTCAACTCCATTCTAATATTTATTAACATAGATTAAACCAATTTTTTCCAATTCTACTTAATATTTTCGATTTATCTCATCTTAGTTTATATTCCGAATTCCATAAATAAATCCATCATTCATTTTTCGAAATGATTTCCAATTCACTGTTAAATTCATAGTTGAATTTAAATTTCTAAATTATCAAATGATAATTTATTTCACTAAATTTATAACACCATTTATAAATTCAACTTTCTTGTTTCATATATTAAAACGAGTTCCATTTCAAAGTCTATTTAAAAACCAAAATCTTATTTTTGGAATATTCTATTTATAATAACTTATCTATATAAATATATAATCTATTTCCATATTTAAATTTAAACTTCTATTTAATATAATCCTAATATTTTTCTAGACATATTTTATTTAAATAAATTCGAATGAATTGAATTCAAATCATAAATCCTTACGGATTTATTTTAGTTCAATTTATATTCTGAACATCATTATAAATTTCATCGTTTAGTTCTTTAAAACGATTCCCCATTTATATTTTTAAATTCACATTTGAATTTAAATATTCAAATTATCAAATGATAATTTTTCCACTTCATTTATAAATACTGTTTATAAATTTACTTCAATTCCCTGATTATCCAATGAAAATCATTCCATTTTATTTATAAACACCCTTTATAAATTTACTTCAATTTCCTGCATTATTTAATTTATAAACATCGTTTATAAATTCAATACTTGTTTAATTTATTCAGAATAAGTTAATATTTCTAGTCCATTCGAAATTCGAATTCTATTTGTAGAAAAATAGATTTTCCTTTTAAATCTCAAAATATCCCTTTTACGATATTTTTATAAATCAATATTCAGGCCCTAGTGACATTTAAGCACCCCAAAACACTCAATTATCAATCATAGGTTCTCTAATACATCATATATGATATTATATATGAAAACAAACAAATAATAATATTTCTGAGGAATCCAATTGGATTCCTCCAACCTGTTTTCCTGCATCCACAGACGTTAGCCAACATAAATAATACCTATCCTGCTTCGAGGCAGGATATCGCGGTATAGAAGGTCATCCACTATCATAGCGTGGGGCGTATAGGGTCATCCGCTAATGATACTGCGGGCATCCGCTAATGGTACTGCGGGAATCCAATCACCAATATATATATATATATATAATAATCACAAACCAATTCTAAATAACTAATAAATATTTCATAGCCACAATAAGATTTTTATGCAACCAAACAACCAACAGACAAATATTTTTAACAGATAAAAATAATTCTAAATAAAAACGGAGTGAGAATTACTCACCGCGATTTTCTCATTGCCGAATTCCAATTTATTCTGTATCGTCGGCCATGAAATTACTCGAATGAAATTTGCCGTGTACCTACGATTATTATATTTTTTTAATGATTAAACTATTTCAATTTAAACTAATGAATAAACAAGTCTATTCTATGTATTTTTAAATTTGAACTTATACCTTGATTAGAGCTTAATTAATCATGACCAAAGTCTTTCTTCTCCAATCCAACTATATCACGTAGGCGGCTACGGTTCCAACGCA
This sequence comes from Allium sativum, assembly GCA_030737875.1. NCBI lineage: Eukaryota > Viridiplantae > Streptophyta > Magnoliopsida > Asparagales > Amaryllidaceae > Allium > Allium sativum. The sequence goes on along the minus strand of CM060920.1, from coordinate 544,095,570 downwards.
AACGAATTCGCTTGAATCTGATATTGTATGAATTTGTTATAGTGATTATAAGTTCAAATATAATTAAACATTCTTAACTTATTTAAATTAATTAATACTTTTATCTTTATCCACTGGAATCATCCCTAACTTGGAAATCCAGAACTTGAGCACAAAAATCAAATCCCATTGATCATCACCTCAGCTTTACCAGCTTCAAACTCTCTCCGTCCATCCCTGCTATTCACGATTTAGCATCTCCGAAATTCGACCCTTCCTCTTTAAATGTCTGACAACACCAGCGCACTCCACAGGACCACTATAATCTTCCTTTTAACCCTGGTGTCCCCATGTTAAAGTCAGCCTCGACTTCCTAGCCCAGATCGCCATCGTGACTTTGCTCTCCAGGATGTCATCGCCTACCAAAAACACAGCGACAAATTTTTTTTTTCATCTCGAATCCCACCAGACCTTGCACGCAAAACCCTCATCTCGTCACGAATCAGAGTCTGAACTCCATTTCTGCAATCTGGGCGCCTCAACTCCGAGAACACCCCATCATTATCGACCCATCTCCGCTTAATTTGAAATTAAGCTCAACCCTAGCCTCGCGATTTTACCCTAGATTTCCTGAAGCAGACCACCGCATGACCGATAACCCCCTATGACTGCACTTGGCTTTCCCTATCGCTTCGCCTCCGACCAGCGATCCATTGCCAATTCTCACTTCTATTCCCACTTCGAACGATGGCCTCAGATTCAACCATTTGAACTTCGAATTGAATTGAGTTGTCTAAATGGATTTTACATCGAGTAATTTGATAATAAGGAGAAGCGGCATCTCCTTTCTTTTTATAAAGAAGAAATCAAAAGAGGATATTATCTCAGAAATAAACAAGAAGAAACTAAAAAGGGGATTGCCGCATTTATATACAAAGGCGAATACTTCGGACTTAAGGAACTAGTTCTACGTTAGTACATAGGTAGGTATAGGCTTAAGTACATATAATTTAATTCGATTAGATTTTGATTTGATTTTTATTTAATGCGATTTGAAATAAAGAGATTTTAATCCTTTTTAAAAGGATATCAATTTGATTTTAGATTCGATTTCGATCATATCCACTACAAATATCCCGGGGTTCATAACATGAAGTCACGGATCGCTATTTTGGCGTATAGACCGACATTTAAATGTAATAATGATATTCTGAGATCAATAGAATATTCTGAAATTTAATTTGAACATTTATAAAATAAATATAATAAATTAATATAATATAATTCAAATTCAAAACAAATAAATGTCTTGATAATAAATTATTATCGTTTACAGTCAAATAAAATTCCTATTTATCATCTGAATCATTTTGATTCAGTTTTTAACTTTGACATCATTTATATTTTGTATTACGATAATTTAATATATTCGATATTAAATCGAAATCGATTTTTAAATCGATAACTTAATAAAAAAATTCCTTTATATTATCAACTCGATATTTAAAACTATATTAAATATTTAAAATTAATCGATCAAAAATCTGGGTCGTTACATTCTTTCCCCCTTAAAAGAGTTTCGTCCTTGAAATTACTAAGGTAGGAAAAATGGTACAAACCCACTCCCTTTCAAAAACTCACCTATGTTGAAGCTCAACATTTTATATTTATACAACTTTAGTTCCAACCAACTTTGGTTTCTGTTTATATTACACACCATATATGCTTATTTTTATTTTATCTGAATGATTTACAATCAATTCATATTCTATTCAAATTGACTCTGATCAATTTATTTACTTTGATCCATTTAACTTTCTTAAGTCAAATTTTAAATTCCAAAATTCAAATCCTTGGTTTTTACATTTCAAATCCTTTTGAAATCCCATAAATATATAAATATATTTATAACTATCTTAAATTCAAAACATTTGAATTTTCAAACCAGTTTGTTTTCTTTCAAACAAATTTCCATTAAAATCTTTTCTACGGTAGCAATCCATCACTTAGAAACTCGAAAATGAACACTGATGATGTTGCAGTCATCATCAGAATTATTTCCCAACCACTGAAGTGAGCAGTGCTTTATCACTTTCAAAATCCATCTCAAGATGATTTTTATTCAAAAATCCTTTCAAAACAAAGCTATATTATTTTAATATACTTCAGAAAATATTTTCAACTTCCCAGGATTCAAATTCTAATTTATGGTTTGAATCTAATTTTAATTCATCTCAGTTCTATATATTTCATTCATATACAAATTCTATTTGGTTATATATAGACATTTCAAATTTATAATCTCATTCGATTATAGTGATAACAACCAACTCATCCATATATTATTAATAATTTCAAAAAGATTATTCTTTCTATACCAAAATAGAATTTTGGGTAAAATTATTTCATTTACCCACTTTAAAACAATACTATGTTCAACCTTCTGTTACAGTGCTTATAAACTCTTATCAACGTCGTGGTGTCCCACGATTCGATCAGAATTCATAAACCACTCAACAGACTAGCCAACATAATATAAAATAACATTTATATCAATTAACAAATATGCACTCTCGTATATATACACTCAGCTCATCGTAGGGTACTACTAACCCTATCTCTAATGAGCACATTCCCACCAAAGCCAAGGTATTCGCTCAACCTAAGATCTGATACCAACTGTAATGACCCTCAAATTCGTACTATCTGAGTTGACTACATACATCACACGTCCAACCCAAATATCACAGAAATACGAATCATTTTTTTAGAAGAAAAAGGTAGAAGAAGAACAGAAATAATAACACAGAATCTCACATCGCAATGGAACAAAATATAATATATCATATCTTTGAAATACAAAATTTTAACTGTATATCATTCACTTATCAGAGTACAACACTTACAATACAACGGAAATAAAAATGTTATATATCTAACACTGAAGCCTCCTGCTCCAAGCTGCTTTACATAGATCTGTAAAATCCTGAACTACTTGACTGCCTGTACAAATTTGGACTATCTGAGTTGACTACATACATCACACGTCCAATCAAAATATCACAGAAATACAAATCATTTTTTTAGAAGAAAAAGGTAGAAGAAGAACAGAAATAACAACACAGAATCTCACATCGCAGCGGAATAAAATATAATATATCATATCTTTGAAATACAATTTTAACTGTATATCATTCACTTATCAGAGTACAACACTTACAATACAACGGAAATAAAAATGTTATATATCTAACACTGAAGCCTCCTGCTCCAAGCTGCTTTACATAGATCTGTAAAATCCTGAACTACTTGAACCCCTGTACAATACAACGGAAATAAAAATGTTATATATCTAACACTGAAGCCTCCTGCTCCAAGCTGCTTTACATAGATCTGTAAAATCCTGAACTACTTGACTGCCTGTACAAATTTGGGCACCTAGGAGTTTAGCCAACATAATATAAAATAACATTTATATCAATTAACAAATATGCACTCTCGTATATATACACTCAGCTCATTGTAGGGTACTACTAACCCTATCTCTAATGAGCACATTCCCACCAAAGCCAAGGTATTCTCTCAACCTAAGATCTGATACCAACTGTAATGGCCCTCAAATTCGTACTATCTGAGTTGACTACATACATCACACGTCCAACCCAAATATCACAGAAATACGAATCATTTTTTTAGAAGAAAAAGGTAGAAGAAGAACAGAAATAACAACACAGAATCTCACATCGCAGAGGAACAAAATATAATATATCATATATTTGAAATACAAAATTTTAACTATATATCATTCACTTATCAGAGTACAACACTTACAATACAATGGAAATAAAAATGTTATATATCTAACACTGAAGCCTCCTGCTCCAAGCTGCTTTACATAGATCTGTAAAATCCTGAACTACTTGACTGCCTGTACAATACAACGGAAATAAAAATGCTCCAAGCTGCTTTACATAGATCTGTAAAATCCTGAACTACTTGACTGCCTGTACAATACAACGGAAATAAAAATGTTATATATCTAACACTGAAGCCTCCTGCTCACAGCTGCTTTACATTGATCTGTAAAATCCTATACTACTTGACTGCCCGTACAAATTTGGGCACCCAGGAGTTTAGGTAAAACAAAACAAAATAAACTCTGGGTCAATCATGGGACTGGTATGAGTAAACAATTTAAAATAGTTTGAGAAAATAAACGATATCTCATAAGACCACGCCGTATAACACAGAACGGATTTTTTCCTTATGAGAATCCGAAACACTTGATTTAACTTTCAAACTCCTTTTGAAAGAAACGATAATCTTTATATCAAAACTCTTTTGATATTATAATAATGTCTAAATCAAATAAATAGAAATCTAGTGGAACACTTTCATCTCACGCTGCACATGTATATAATATACAGTCAAAACCGCCGGCACTTATTGGGTAATGCATTTCCAACTATGACAAGGTATGGAACCACCTTCCAATAGTGTATCTCTAGAGGAGAATACATTGGGTTCAACAATAACATCTTGTAACCCGGCCACACATGACCGACCACTCATTTCGCTTGAGTGTATCGAATGTATATCACTAACGGTTGGGATCAGCAACCGTTTCCCGAATGGGACAACATTGAATAGAATAAGGAATTAAATGAATTTCTCTATATATATGGTAATACACACTAATGGGAGCTACCCACATAGTCATGCTACCTGCCCGCCCGATTTTTGTCATTTCCCGGTTGTTGAGGCCTGAGGCTACGGTTTACTTATCCTTCACTGATAGCACAATCACTTTGAATGTCACATTGTCAGATCCGTTAATCACTAATAGATTGTGCAAATATATTCTGGATATTATGCTAAGAGAATAAGTTCTCCACCACTATATATATCTATACAGACCAACATATTCGATCATTGGAAATCCTCTGTCAGACACTCGTCCATATACGTTCATTCTGGGACTGAACGAAACCGAAGGCACAATTTCTATTAATAGAAAAAGCCCTTGCACTTTATTCAGTCTTCGATTATTTTAATATAACTTGATTCGCAATGCTATTGCCAATATGGAGTGGTTCTCGGATAATAATCCAACCGGTCTCTCCATATTGACAACGATATTGGCAAATACTTCGATAGTCAGTTATTTAACTATCGAAGAAAAACAAATAATCACCCAAAGCATCAAACAATCATTGGGCCCCTTATTTAATATTTTATTAATTAAATCACTTCACTATTTCCTTATCAATATTCATTAACACGATATTTTCGACAATCATCTTGGCCAGTTACACTATTTGGACAACATTTCCATATATCGACTCCTTTTATTTTCTATACGTAGAAAATATCTTCTATTTATAATTGGAAAACATTCTAATTACTTTTCTCTTTTCCCGACTCATTTGTTTCCATACTTAGGAAATATTTTATTATTATAATTTCACTTACTTGGGTTAAAACGATTGTTTTGTAAAACATCGTCACAAACAACCCAAAATACTGCATTCAACTAACTCTTATTCAAGCATTTCTCTTCGAGACTGGATCTTGCTATTTATTGATTAAAAATGAAATCAATCGAGTTGGGGTAATAACTACCTCTCAGACCTTGATTGAAAACATCCTTAACTTTAAAATGGACAAGACCACTTACCTCGAATAATCAACATCATAAAAACCAATTATTCGTTTTTAAACCCGTATACATTTCTCTTTCTAAATCTACCAGATTTAATTATAGATTTTTTTTGTATATAATATTCTATTTTTAAGTTCGTTTCCTTATCGAATTCTATATATATCGATACATTGATTTCTAACTATCAAATTTTCTTAAAAATACTCTAACTCCTTAAATTTCCAGAAAATTTTTCCATAACCTTCTTTGTAAGGGTCACTCGGTACAACTACAAAACACCTCTCTCGGCCCTTTCCATTCAAAAAGAAAATCAAAAAGCCAAGCGGTTTGCCGATTTGGCGCATAAAATCTCATATGGAATTTAAATGTGTACCTTTTTGTCGGGCACACAAAATAAAATCTTCATACACTTCATTCCATACCTATCTAACCCATATACGTCCATTTCTAATTTATTCCAACTCAATCCGGTCATTTTAATTCAGTTCGCTAATTTATTCTTTAATTATATCTTTAGCCTGTTTCACTTTTATTTGAACATATCATATTCGTATATATTTTTAATTTACTTAAAAACTAATCAAATTCCATTCTCAACTCGAGTTTCATATTCGATCCCAAATATGAATTCACAAACCCCGTTCACTTATCCAACGCCTAATTTCGATTCAAAACACGCTTAACTAATTATTCTTCAAATTAGTTACTTTTATTCAATAATTAAAAATCTGATTTTTGTTTCAAAAATCATTTCACTTACTCCACTTGAGGTCATCTTATTCTATATCTCAAATCTAGATTTTTCTAATGGACTTTCGAATTTCATTTTCTTAAAATCCTTTTATTTATTTAAATAAACCGTTATGGTTTTATAATGGTTATGGCGCTGTTTTTTGAAAATTTGATTTTGACATAACTCAAAATCTATAAGACGAAATCCAGACTTTTCTCTTCCATTATAAAACTATTATCAAATCGGTCCTGACAGTTTTTGTTTCAAAGAATTCCGACTTAAACTGAGTTCTATATACTCAATTGAAGCTCGAAACGCCAATTTACGAACTGCCGCGCTGCAACGAGTTCGTTTTAGTTATATTTAAATATAATCTTTTTAATTCATTTATAAATAACTTCAACTCCATTCTAATATATATTAACATAGATTAAACCATTTTTTTCCAATTCAACTTAATATTTTCGATTTATCTCATCTCAGTTTATATTCCGAATTCCAGAAATAAACCCGTCGTTCATTTTTCGAAATGATTTCTAATTCACTGTTAAATTCATATTTGAATTTAAATTCCTAAATTATCAAATGATAATTTATTTCACTAAATTTATAACACCGTTTATAAATTCAACTTTCTTGTTTCATATATTAAAACAAGTTCCATTTCAAAGTCTACTTAAAACCAAAATCTTATTTTTGGAATATTCTATTTATAATAACTTATCTATATAAATATAGAATCTATTTCCATATTTAAATTTAAACTTCTATTTAATATAATCCTAATATTTTTCTAGACATATTTTATTTAAATAAATTCGAACTAATCGAATTCAAATCATAAATCCCTGCGGATTTATTTTAGTTCAATTTATATTCTGAACATCAGAATAAATTTCATCGTTTAGTTCTTTAAAACGATTTCCCATTTATATTTTTAAATTCACATTTGAATTTAAATATTCAAATGATAATTTTTCCACTTCATTTATAAACACCGTTTATAAATTTACTTCAATTCCCTGATTATCCAATGAAAATCATTCCATTTTATTTATAAACACCCTTTATAAATTTACTTCAATTTCCTGTGTTATTTAATTTATAAACATCAATTATAAATTCATCACTTTAATTTCATGTATTATTTTATTTATAAACATCGTTTATAAATTCAATACTTGTTTTATTTATTCAGAATAAGTTAATATTTCTAGTCCATTCGAAATTCGAGTTCTATTTGTAGAAAAATAGATTTTGCTTTTAAATTTCAAAATATCCCTTTTACGATTTTTTTTATAAATCAATATTAAAGCCCCAGAGACATTTAAACACCCCAAAACACTCAGTTATCAATCACAGGTTCTCTAACACATCGTATATGATAATATATATGAAAACAAACAAATAATAATATTTCTGAGGAATCCAGTTGGATTCCTCCAACCTGTTTTCCTACATACACAGACGTTAGCCAACATAAATAATACCCATCCTGCTTTGAGGCAGGATATTGCGGTATAGACGGTCATCCACTATCATAGCATGGGGCATATAGGGTCATCCGCTAATGATACTGCGGGCATCCGCTAATGGTTCTGCGGGAATTCAATCACCAATATATATATAATAACCACAAACCAATCCTAAATAACTAATAAATATTTCATAGCCATAATAAGATTTTTATGCAACCAAACAACCAACAGACAAATATTTATAACAGATAAAAATATATCTAAATAAAAACGGAGTGAGAATTACTCACCGCGATTTTCTCATTGCCGAATATACAGTTTATTCTGTGTCGTCGGCCATGAAATTACTCGAATGAAATTTACCGTGTACCTACGATTATTATATTTTTTTAATGATTAAAGTATTTTAATTTAAACTAATAAATAAACAAGTCTATTCTACGTATTTTTAAATTTAAACTTATACCTTGATTAGAGCTTAATTAATCACGACCAAAGTCTTTCTTCTCCAATCCAACTATATCACGTAGGCGGCTACGGTTCCAACGCAAACGAATTCGCTTGAATCTGATATTGTATGAATTTGTTATAGTGATTATAAGTTCAAATATAATTAAACATTCTTAACTTATTTAAATTAATTAATACCTTTACCTTAATCCACTGGAATCATCCCTAACTTGGAAATCCAGAACTTGAGCACAAAAATCAAATCCCATTGATCATCACCTCATCTTTACCAGCTTCAAACTCTCTCCGTCCATCCCTGCTATTCACGATTTAGCATCTCCGAACTTCGACCCTTCCTCTTTAAATGCCTGACAACACCAACGCACTCCACAATACCACGATAATCTTCCTTTTAACCCTGGTGTCCCCATGTTAAAGTTAACCTCGACTTCCTAGCCCAGATCGCCATCGCGACTTTGCTCTCAAGGATGTCATCGCCTACCAAAAACATAGCGACTTTTTTTTCCATCTCGAATCCCACCAGACCTTGCACGCAAAACCCTCATCTCGTCACGAATCAGAGTCTGAACCCCATTTCTACAATCAAGGCGCCTTGACTCCGAGAACACCACGTTATTATCCACCCATCTCCGCTCAATTTGAAATCGAGCTCAACCCTAGCCTCGCGATTTTACCCTAGATTGCCCGAAGCAGACCATCGCATGACCGATAACCCCCTTATGACTGCGCCTGACTTCCCCCATTGCTTCGCCTCCGACCAGCAATCCATTGCCAATTCAAACTTCTATTCCCACTTCGAACGATGGCCTCAGATTCAACCATTTGAATTTCGAATTGATTCGAGTTGTTTGAATGGATTTTACATCGAGTAATTTGATAATAAGGAGAAGCGACATTTCCTTTCTTTTTATAAAGAGGAAATCAAAAGAGGATATTATCTCAGAAATAAACAAGAAGAAAATAAAAAGGGGAGTGCCGCATTTATATACAAAGGTGAATACTTCGGACTTAAGGAACTAGTTTTGCGTTGGTACATAGGTAGGTATAGGATTAAGTACATATTATTTAATTCAATTAGATTTTGATTTGATTTCTATTTAATGCGATTTGAAATAATTTTTTTTATCCTTTTTAAATAGATATCGATTTGATTTTTGATTCGATTTCGATCATATCCACTACAAATATCCCGGGGTTCCTAACATGAAATCACGGACCGCTATTTTAGCGTATAGACCGACATTTAAATGTAATAACGATATTTTGAGATCAACAGAATATTCTGAAATTTAATTTGAACATTTATAAATAACCATAATAAATTAATATAATATAGTTTAAATTCAAAAACAAATAAATGTCTCGATAATAAATTATTATTATCGTTTACAGTCAAATAAAATTCCTATTTATCATCTGACTCATTTTGACTCAGTTTTTAACTTCGATCTAAAATCAGGTAAATTTATGATCATTTTCTTATAAATCTTATTAACATAAGAATCTACTTTATAAAATCATTTAATACTCGCTTATAAACTTAAATAATAAATAACAAATATTTATTTTCTTTTAACAAATTGTAACCCTTAAAAATAGACATTTTGCAAACGTCCTTCGTTTTCAAGGAAACCACTTTTGTTGGATCCAGAATGTCAAATTATTGCTAGATTCCAATTTTTATAATTTTTGGAGCTAGTATGTGGTCGTGAGCAATTAATTGTGAATCGATCAGCCATATAAGGCCAAAAAAGGGCTTTTTGAGCAAACAGACTCGGAATTCGACGACATCAGTTTTGTTAGAACCGTATCGTCAAGACATAGCAGCATGTCAATTTTCGTCACCAACGAAGTTCGTACGTGACTGTGGCATCGATAACTATCGAACGAAGAGAGCGTGAACTAGAGAATTAATAATAAAAATTGATATAATATCTTTTCCTCTCTACAAACCCTCATTTCTCTTCTTCCTCAAAAATTGACAGCAGCCCTCTCCCCCTTTCTCTCTCTCTCTCTCAATTTTGCAGAAACGCCCCTCAAACTTAAATAACTTATATCTCCCAAACCGTAAGGACTTAGGCCATGAAATTTTGTGAGCATCTAGAGAATGAAGAGAGCTACTCACGCCTAGAATTTGGTGTTGATTGTTTTGGCCGGAATTGAGCTCGAAGTGCAGCAGCGCAGTTTTGGTATTTTGCTTGTTGCGGGCCCCATGTAGATAATTAGGTCGAGCGGGTTGGAGGGAAGGTAGAGTGGAAGCATACGAAGGTTTTGGCGGTAGTGGCATGGTCTCAGGTGGCCGGAGTTGGCCGAAATGTCAAGTTCATCGGAGGGGTGCTGGAAAACGAGCTAGTCACGAAAATGATCAATTTCCTGCCAATCCGTGCTTTTTCAGGCGAACTGATACAAACGAAAGTTGTTTGAAAGGTCGAGATCTGGCTACTGGTAAAATTTGGTGGCATTTGGAGCACCGTGGCGGCTGCAACACCAAGATGAACAGAAACTGCAGTTTTCCATTCAACTACAGATCGTGAGGCCCCATGGCGAACTGGAGGGGGGACCTCCAGTCGTGGAAAGAAGGAGAGAAGACGGAGAGAATGGCGCTGGTTTCGTGCAATTCCGACTTACGGTTTGGCCGTGGCGAGCATTTTAAGTTGAGGGTGTCGTTGGGAGAATAAGGTGAATAGTGATATTATTATTTAAATAATATTCCATGTTCGTCTGTTAATATCTTTTTGCCACGAACTCCAAATTACATGAAATACGATCCTTTGCGATCGTGGTGTCGAGAGCTTCGCAATGAAACTGATTTGGAGTGATTTGGAGCTTGTCTCAATTTTTGGCGGTGGAAAACGTCATATTTGATTAATCGGTCGTTTGGCGATATTTAGCGACAAACCAATCAAGGTGAGAACTCCTTCACACTGAAATTATTTTATTGTACTCATATATGAAAACACATAGAATTGCCAATGTAAAATTTTATCAGTTAATGTTATAAAATTGTATACGATGCCTGTTAGCTCACTTCCCTCGTCCATAGACTATGGACGATTAAATTGATTGTATTGTGTTTTGTTTGTGATACTGAAATGTTTAACATATTAAAAATAATGTTAACATTAACGTGGTAGTTGAAATTAAATTATAAATGTCTATTTATAATTTTAAACAGTGAAAATTGGCTAATTAGAAAAATAATTCAAACCGAATTAGAATTGGTTAAATTTACTAACCAATTATTTATTTAAATAGACTGTTGTTGTTTGAAAACCCCACACGGGCATTGAGATGATGTTGGACATACACTAATCCCAATATTTAATTATATGTCAATCGATGGGTTGACAGGCTGTGATGAGCGTTATTTATTTATTTTAATGCTCACACAGTTGTAAATTTCACTCTCGATGTGAATGGACTGTTTAATGATTATTTATCATTATTGTTGAACGCATGCAAGGTATGAAATCCGTATAACTGAAATTATATGGTAATTGATTGAGTCGCATTCTGATTCAGAAATAAAGAATATTTTAAAATAAAGAATATTTTAAAATAAAGAATCTTTTAAAATAAAGAATATTTTAAAGGAACGAATATATTAAAATAATATTCAGTGAAGCATAAAATTATGATTTTGATGTCCGATTTTGGATGGACATAAAAATATAAAAAATTTGTTGAAATATATTTTTGTTAGATAAAGATATCATCTTTAACATGTTAATGAGAATAAAAAAGATCATTTGTTGAAATATATTTTTGTAACATAAAGATATCATCTTTAACGTGTTAATGAGAAAAAAATGATCATTTGTTGAAATATATTTTTGTGAGATAAAGATATCATCTTTAACATGTTAATGAGAATAAAATAATCATTTGTTGAATTATATTTTTGTACATTAAATATATCATCTATAACATGTTAATGAGAATAAAATAATCATTTGTTGAAATATATTTTTGTTAGATAAATATATCATCTTTAACATGTTAATGAGAATAAAATGATCATTTGTTGAAATATATTTTTGTTAGACAAAGATATCATCTTTAACATGTTAATGAAATTAAAATAATCATTTGTTGAAATATATTTTTGTTAGATAAAGATATCATCTTTAACATGTTAATGAGAATAAAATAATTAATTATTGAATTATATTTATGTACATTAAAGATATCATCTTTAACATGTTAATGAGAATAAAATAATCATTTGTTGAAATATATTTTTGTTAGATAAAAATGTCATCTTTAACATGTTAATGAAGAATAAAATAACCATGAGTTGAAACATGTTTTTGTTAGATAAAAACCTCGCCTTTAGCATGTTACTGAAGTAGAAATAAAAAAAAATCATGTCTTGAAATATATTTTTGTTCGTTAAAAATATCATCTTTAACATGTATGTGAAGATTCCATATTTAATGGAAGATGATTTTGGGTTTGTCGTAAATGGTGTCTTCAATAACACTGTTCTTAAACCCAGTTGAGAGAAGAATAAAGCTTCAAACTAAGATTTAATGAAGTTTTCCAATTAATTAATATTTAATTGGAATTGAATTATATAAATTGGATTTTGGGTTTGTCGTGAATGATGTCTTCAATAACACTATTCTTAAACCCAGTTGAGAAAAGAATAAATCTTTCAATTGAGATTTAGAGAAGTTTACCAATTTATTAATATTTAATTTGAATTGAAATGAAAGTTGATTGTGGGTTTATCGTGAACTGTGTTTTAAACAACATTTGTTCTTTAACCCCAATTAACAGTGAAAACATAATTTGGAATTTATAAATCTTTTTATTAAGATTTAATGGAAAATTTCCAAAGTAAAGTTTTCCAATTTAATAGAATAAATTGGAATTGAAGGGAATTCGATTTAATAATAATCGAGATGAGATTCTGTAAAAGAAGACCGTTACTATATACAGAATTTGAAAGTCCTTGCCGCTATTCCATTTATATTATTAGTCTGATACGGAAATTTATATCGATTATATATTGATCTGATTTCTGTGAAGATTCCATAATTAATGGAAGATGATTTTGGGTTTGTCGTGAGCTGTGTTTTAAATGACATTGGTCCTTTAACCCAGTTAAAGATAATATTTATTTTCCTAAATATGAATAATCATTAAGTAATGATTTTTGAGATCAAAACCAAACTAGAGTTTTAATGAATCTTTAATTAGATTAAAATGAGAAAGAGATAACTAAATTTATCGAATTCATGAAATGATCGAGGATGGAGTACCACCAGTTTTACTCTAGACGATAGTTAAATCTTTAATTAGATTTGAACGTGAAAGGGTAATTAAATATACCGATAACACCGTGGGTGTTAGATATGGAGTACTACCAGTTTTACTCCATGGGATGAATAGGTGGGGATTGGGATAATAAATAATAAATGATTACTTCGGTAGGCTCGTTAATCCCAAATAGTGGATAAATCTTAATTTGGTTTAGAATTGATAAAAGATAAAATAAAATCTTTTGAAAATTGAGATCCAAAGGAAGATTAAAAGAATAAATTTAAAAATTTATCTTTGATAAAATTAATGGGAACCCTTCCCCAAAGGTGTGAATTTTTGAATAAAAGAATATTCATAATTGGAATGAGGCGTATGGCGTGTTTTTGTAGCACTTGATTATTGGCATAAAATACGCGAGTTATTCGGAAAGACCGGGTTTAACCCATTCTGAATAATTAATACGACGACTAAAAGTCGACGATGAAGACGGTGGTTGAAGACCGGAGATCTTCACATCATTTGGATGATTACTGATGTCTTGATTGGGATGTACACCCAAGACAAGGTAATAAGTGGTGATCTTTCAGACGTACTTGGTGATCGACGGATATGCGAGGACCTCTCTCCTGTATTGGACATATGGGATGAGGAATAAGGTGCCTCTGGTTTCGTTTAGACCCAGAACGGACTTGTAAATGGATGTGTGTCTTACATTGGATTTCATTATGTACTAATTGATTTCTATTAAATATATATCTTTTTGGTGGCAGAGAATTTATTCTCTTGCTTAACACCCATCTCTGAGACGTACGAGCTTAGAGGTTATATATTGATAGACATCAGTTACATGGCGTGAATTGTTAGTGTGGCATGCCGATGTGCACGTAAAAATGCACATTTATATTCACATATTTATTCTTGTTTAGTGCAAGTAAATGTCATATGTGTGTCTTTTATCATGTTTAAACTGTAATTCAATTGATTTCAAAACATCATGCATTCATCATCATATAAGGGGAAAATGGTCATTTTTGTGCTTAAGTTATTTTGAGAATTTTTACTTGGACATTTTTCATTGTTTTTGTATAGATATGATGCATGTAGAAGATGACTTCATAAAGATATATATGCATATAAAGGAAAAAAAGGAAATCAATGCCTTGCCACAAAAAAAAGTAAATCAATCAATGGAAAAGGAATCAATTCAAATAGAAGATTAGTGGAGGACCCCACTCACTCTCCCTCCTTCTTCAGTGGAGACAAAAAAAGGGCTTCATGAATCATTATTGTTAAAGTAAAAAGGAATCTTAATGAAAGGCATTCTTCGTAGCACACTAAAAGTGAATTAGGGGTTTTCACATGTATAAATAACCCATGTATATTAATGTAAGAAGGATCTTGGATTTTATTTAGTTTAGAATGGAGGCTCAAATCAAAACCTCTTTTTCTTCCATGGCTTCTTAGCCATTTTTTTATTGTAATCTATCTTCTAATGCAATTTTAATTAGTTGTTTTTTTTTATTTACATGTTCTTTTCTTTTACGCAAGTAGCTTAAATTTATTTTACGCAAGTAGAATAGTTTTTTCTTTATTTTAGTTCTCTATTTTTTTTGTTCTTTAATGTTGAAATATATTTGTGTTGAATTAATCATACAAATGAGGAGCTAAACCCCTTTAATTTAGGGGTGATGAAGCTCTCTAATCACATAGATTCAACATAGTTATTTTTCATGCTCTCTACTTGTGTTTATTAAAGAATGAACTTTTGGTGTATTTTGTTAATCATGCTTGGTTTTGGTGACCTATGCCTCTAATTTATAGAGGATAGATCATGCTTGATCTGATGATACAACAAAATTTGCCTCTTCATCTATATATGATTTTGGAAAAAAGAGGAATGTTAATCAACATTTGATATTCTATATCACTAACTAATATTAAATAGAGTATTCTTAAAATTGATGTTGCTTTCAACTTGTTGTCTTTTTCATGAGAATTGATTAGTGAATTAGATTTGTGCTATAGTTTGATGACTTATGTTATGCTAATTAATAGCATAAATATGTTATACTTATGATAAACACAATAACTAATCTCACTTATGACCAAACAAATAGAGATCATAACTTTATCATGTTGATTTGTGTGATCTAGAGAGTGAAAACACCTCTAAATTGCTCTTAACCAATAGTTTCATTCTCAACTTAGTCATTAGTTTTGTTAAATTTTAGTTAACGCATTTTAAAGTTTGGTTTAATTTGATTGAATAGAATTTAAAATTATTCTTTCCCCGTGGATTGACTCGTATTCGCTAACGTACTACAAGTGTACGCCGTGCGCTTGCGGTTTATTACACTTCGCGACGGTATTCTAATTCATAGAATATTCGTTTGTCGAACAAGTTTTTGGCGCCGTTGCCAGGGAAGGAATTTAATTTTAATTTTATTCTGCGAATTAATATTTATTTTTTATTTTTTTAGGGTTGTTCATTTAAAAAAAAAATTTGTTTATAAGTTCTTGTGTTTGTCCATTTTTCTTGTTAATTTTTTGTGTGTTCTTGCTTTTGTTTGTGCACTTTTGCTTTTGTGTTGATTTTGTGTTTTGTGAAGTTGTTAATATTTTTTTAGTTTTATTTTCTTTTCAATCTTTCTAAAAAAGAAAATTTTCAAAAAATAAATAAATAATGGCTTTCCTTTTCCTCCGTTTTTAATTTTCTTTCCCTTTTTATTGCCTTACATTCCTTGAATGCCTTCCTTTATTTCTTTCCAGTAACTAATTAAAATTATTGCTTTCCAACTCTTCATTTTTTTTCCTTCTTTCATTTATTTCTTTCCGATTTTCTATAAATTTCTTTCCTTTTTACCCTTTTTAAATAAAAAACAAAAAATAAAAATTATTGCTTTCCTTTTTTCTTTTCCTCGCTCTATAATTTTTTTCCTTCTCTGCCTTATTCTCTTCATAATTCACAACAATCCTTTATAAACCAATCCCACTTTTCCATCTTCCCCACCTCGTCTGCCGAGTAT
The DNA here is from genome assembly GCA_030737875.1 of Allium sativum. Taxonomy (NCBI): domain Eukaryota; kingdom Viridiplantae; phylum Streptophyta; class Magnoliopsida; order Asparagales; family Amaryllidaceae; genus Allium; species Allium sativum. Next base: position 544,078,953 of record CM060920.1, on the reverse strand, counting down.
TCTTCAACCTTACTTCCACTACTCCCAACCAGACAACTCACTCCAATTTCATACGCTAGCACAACCACGTTCAACACCCATCCAAACTGCCACAACCTACCGTCACCGTACACTACAAGCCACAAAAACCAATACATACAAACTTCACATACCACCAAGTCTGAACTCCAGCACCAATGAAACTGCAGACCTTTCATTTGCCTTAGATTCAAATCAACATCTCCCAGCCTCAACCGAAGCCCGCATATCGTCCGAGCTCCCCAAATTCGAAGACAAAGTCGCTAGTTTCCATCAGCAAGTTTCACCTCCTCACACGAATTCGAACTCAAATCCGAAACACAACGTCAATTTCCATCTCCTCACCCCCGATAATTTCACACCTGCTTGACCTTCTACCATCCACAAGTTAGAACTGTTGCTTACAATGAACTTCACGCTACAGGCCCTCATCAACAATCATGCTCAAACTGTTTCTTGTAACGACCTGCCTTTTTGACCGCTCCAAGTCGGTATTTAAACCAACTCAGAACGTTCAAAACGATGGGTAGTTATTTTAGCTTACGGGTCTAAATAGAATAAACACAGAATCGCATATACAGAAATGATAACAATAGCTCGCAATGGAAATTTTATACACAAAATCAGAGTTATGCAAACTTATTTTACAGCGGAAGAAATTAATAAACATATACATTTTTAAATTAAAAACTTTATGATTTTGACGAGTGCACGCCATATGCGTCTTCACGTGCCTCTCCACTTCGTTGCGAGCTGAAATGCTAAGCCTGGAACACTTAGGATGGAACGACAAAGGCTTCAATTCTCGGTGACACTGGCTTCGATTGGACAGCAGGAGGAGGTGGAAGACTTCCAAGTCGGCGACTTTGGTGATGCGAATGGGAAAAGGTCTTCGAGGGTTTCGTAATGGACGGGCAACCGACGGTTGAAGAAGTAGTGGCAAGGAGGTGAAGTGGCCTTGATTCGAGGTAAAGGCGGTGGCTTCAGGTCTGAGATGGAGCGATGGAGCAATTTTAGGGATGCGATGATTGCTAGATCCGGCGGTGCAAGGATACAAGGGAGCGAAAAGGGTTGAAACAATGAAGAGGGAGGACAAATACGGTGGCCAAGATTATCGGATTGGGAATAATTTGATTTTTTTATGGAGTTTTGGATTTAGATGAGGAGAAGAACGTGCATATTAAATAGGCAAACGAATCTGCTCATCTCGCACCGATTCAAATGTTAGATTTTTACTTGATTTTTATTCTATTTTTTTTTTCGAATGCATGCACGTTTGTGGGCAATGCTTATAAAGGTTAGCTTGTTTAAATATACACGTTACATTTTAATTATTGTTTATACAGGCCGTTGAAATACATGTAGGAAAAGGCGAATGGAATGAAATGGAATGGTGTAATGAAGTGGAAACATGGATACAAAGGAATAGAAATACCTGGGTTTAACAAAGTGGAATGGAGCTTTGGAAACGTGAAGGCAACAATGGTTTGCATGGAAAAATATGGACGTAACATGCATATGTTATGACAAAATGTATCCATTTTGGAAATAAAAAGAAAAATGGGTGATTTAGAAAAATAAAAGAACGGGTTTTGTAGACCCAAATTGTCAAGAAAAATATGAGGGATCCGAATATGGACACTTCAAACTCAAATGACTATGTTTCTAAAATGAACTACGCAAGCCTTTTTGCAATTCTGGAGCGAACCGAGCACCGAAACTGACAAAAGAATATATATCGGTAATCAGCTCGATGAGACAGACACAAGGTATAAAATTTGTTGTGTCATGATGCTCCGTTCAAAAAGGCATTACGGACCACTTTTAAAAAGGAAAAATGACACGAGAAAAAAACTAAACGTAGATGAAAATGTCCGATTTTCGTGAAACGAATTCCGTTGTTGGATTCGTGACAACAAATAGAATATTTCTCATGCTTTTCCGAACTGATTTTGGAGAGATTTTAAAATCATTAAAATATGAACTGTTATGGGCAGCTTTGCACCGAAAAATACACGACCGACAACATTCAAAATTTTCTGATGAAATTTTCACTACTACTATATCTCCCTATACGTATTTCAAATTTCAAATCCCCATTTCGAGAAATTATAGAATATTATGAAATTAAATCAAAGATAAAAATTTATTAACAAATTATATAATACGACTTTACAATTTAAATTGAAATATAAGAATAATCAAAATAAAAAAATAAACTCGATTTAATTTATACACTAAATAAGATCGAAATTGAAAATATTATTAATATATATTCATATCATATCAAATTCATTCGTAATATAAAACCAAAATAAATTTAGTTTTAAACTTAAAATAAAAATACACACAAACTGAGTTTTAAACAAATAAAATAAAATAAAAATAAAAAAATTAAACTAAATAATCAAATAAAAATACACTTAAAATTCCGGGTTGTAACAATTCTCCCCCACTTAAACCTTTTAGTCCCCGAAAAGGAACAAGGCAAGAAAATAGTAATTAAGTAATTTATATATTTAAAACAATAGCTCAAATTTATCTTCATATCTATGTATACTTATATATATTTATATATTTAAATCAATGTCAAAATATTTTCTAACATTTTAAAATATTTTCAAGTATTCACTTGACGTCTTGATTGGCGATATATCTATCCCACTTTCGAAACCCGAAAATAGATATCTATGATGCTGCGCAGTCATCACTAGAATCATTTTCAAGCGACTAGAGTGTGACTTTATGTCTATCAAATACTTGTAGGATTTAACATATATGTTGATCAGATGTATACCCAAATCACATAGTTATTCGATAGGCCAATTTTAACATCAGGAAAATACTCAAAACATCTTTCTATATTTAAACAGAATATATATCAAAATTTTCAAGTAATATATTTCAAATCATTAAAATTTTAAATAGGGAGAATTTTATATCTCGCCCACTCATTTATTTATTAAAATTCAACTTCACTTCAAACAATTTTGTTCTATGCTATACTTAAACATTTTCAAATCATTGTTGACTGTATTCAAACTTATAAAACTTGTTATGGATAAGGAATAGTTACAGAATTTGAGTTAAAGCTGAAAGAACGAAAGAGCCTAATCAAAGAGGATCTATGAAGGAAGAAGGATTCAAATGGAAGGGAAATTTAAGAAAAAGATTTAAATATTAGACAGAATCTTATATCCGAAAATATTTGTTTTAAAAACATTTAAAATCTCTTTTTAGTTTATTAGATTGAGGTTATATAAATTTAATTGCAGGTCATTGGTTTGTTACTTAACGTTTGAACTTGATAACTCGAAGTTTAACAAGTTTATTGTCGTTCTTACAGACGTTAGGCATACGCTGGCCAGGCGTACGACCAAAATCTCTAAGTACTAAATATCCTTGTTTCAACTCCCAGCGAAAATACTTCAAATATTTAAAATAGATATGGAAAATACTTCCCCCATGGATCGCGGTTACTCGGCGGTTGCGCTATTATCCCAGTAGAATCTCTTGTACCGTAGGTATCACACCCCTCGAATTTCGCCATGGTTGTTGCCATAGATCGCAGTTACGTGGCGATTACGCCACCATCCTAGTGGAATCGCTTGTAACTGTAGGTATCGCGCCCCTCGAATTACGCTAGAACAGATAAATAGTAATAATCAACGTGATCTCACCGAGTGAGATTTCAATATTCGTTGATACTCCGATCGATGGAGCACCAACATAGCTACGATTTCCGAATTCCGATGGACACTCTCGACGAGCGCCAACGCAATCCCTCTCATTAGGAATTGCGATTTTGATGGAAGGTACTTCCCATATCTTTATTTTGAAAACATATATACTATATACATAGTACTTCATTTCACGTTTCGCATATATCGCACTTACATAAATATCAGTTTACATAAGATTTCCTTTTCAACATCATGTTTTCAAATATATCATTCTTATATAAATTCATTATATAAGGTTTCATTTTAAATCAATTACCTTCCAAATCAATAGCTTTCGAGTTAATCATAATTCTTATATAAATCTTCCATATATATAAGGTTCGAAAACTCATATCAAATATTCAATATCAAAGATTCCTCAAAATTTCAATTTCAATACCAATTCAGTTTTGACTTTACAATAATTTGAATATTCAATATCATTCCAAATCTGGTTCATATTCACAATCAATTCATTATTAAACTTCACATTCGAATTGGGTTACATATCACAATATCATTATTTAATTGAATCTTTATACACAATCATTTCGGATTTAAGTTGCTTGGATCGAAAATGTATATTTCTGTTTCGAAATAATTAAATACACAATAGTTTGAGTAAAAAATAAGCTTAAAATAAAATGGGTTTAAATAAAATAAATAGGTTTGAATAAAACAAGTATATTTTGATACAAAATAGTTTGCAAAATTTCTCAAAATCAAATAGATTTGGTATAGAATAATTATATAAGATAAATAAATTCAATTCAAATAAAACAATAGTAAAACATATGATAAAATAGATAATACTAATCTCAAGAATTATTCCAATCCGATCCAATTTTCCGAAATTTTCAAATTTTAGCTAACATCAATTCTTATATCGAAGTCAAACTTAAATTTTTACTTAAGATTCAATTTAAAACTTTTCAGTTTGAACCAAGTGTTCAGTTTAGATCACAACTCAAATTTCTCATTTTCAATTTTCATTTGAAGTTTGAATTCTTCATTCATTCCATATTACTAGTTTTTAACCAATTTCTGAATTTCTAAATATCAAGTTCATCGCTTAAATTAATTCTTCACAAGTCAAATTTTATCCTTGTTTGATAGTTAATTATTATAATCCAAATTCACACTTCTTAAATTCAACATTCGAAGCTTTTCGACATTCGTTTCATAAATTTCATAGTTCTTCCAACCTTAAGCACTAACTAAACAAAGCCTTGATATTATTTTAAATATGTACATAGAAGATTTAGGGTTACCAAAAGGTAGCATTACAAAACAAATCTAACGATTAGGGTTCAGATCATTGAGGACTATCTGCTTCTTGTCCGGTAATCCGCATCTTCGTCGAAGTTCCTCCTCAATGCGCACTATATTGGGTTTAGGTTGCATTGCAGGGGAATTAGTACATTCCAAATCAATATGTCCCCAATCTCTACAATTCCAACAAAAGTATGTTGTGCCCCCATCATCATTTACTTTCTTTGCACTTTTTGCTCTAGCTGGACGGAACACAACTTGCCTTCCACGCTGCCTCTCAGTACAGTTTCGAGCTATATGGCCAGTTTGGTGGCAATGATAACAGACTGTAGATCGATCAATGGGTACATCGAGTGCTTTTTTCTTCCTTTTTACCTCAGGGAAATGGTTAAGGAAATGCCCTTCCTTTTGACACTTAAAGCAAACAATCTCGAAGCGAGCATAACGATCTTTCACATTCCCTCTCTTTCTCTTTCCTCGGCACATGGCAGCATAATGCCCCTTCTCATGACATCGATAACATACAACGTTATCATATGGACCAGGCTCTTGTCTCTCCTTAATTCTTATTTCAATTTCCTCAAATGTCTCGTTTGCCTCTCTATGAGAAATTTCCCTTCGTTCCCGACGTGCAGCCTTCTGTGCTTCAGTTCTTGCCATTTCAATTAAAGCAACGACTTATCACAATTTCCTATCAAAATTTGGAGTCCTTATTAGTTTGCATTTAACTTAAATAAATTTAACAAATAAATTATTCCCCTTTGAATGGTTTAACAATTTCACTTATTAATCTATTTATTAATTAGAGTTATCAACTTATCAACTCAGTTATCTTACATCTTTATTAGTTAATATTCCCAAAAATTAACAAATCATTTTACCCTATCATTTCTCTTACAATAGGTATTTCCAAAATAACTAATTCAAATCTATTTAGTGAATAACCAATTTAATTTATTTATTCAACTAATACTCATATTCTCGACCAACCACGACAACTCGAAAAGGGTTTCAAATGGAATCAAGTTTCAGATCTAAAGAAACCATAATGAAGAAAACTATCAATTGAATGGATTCGAAGAGTCGGGTTTCAAAAAGATTTAAATTTCAAAATACCTTATATATCAAAATAATTTATATTTCAAAATACTTTATTTTCCAAAATAATTTATATTTCAAAATAATTAATCAGTTTCAAAATAATTTATATTTCCAAAATACTTTATTTTTCAAAATACGCTCTCTCTAGAGTGATTTCTAGTGACAATTCCACTCATTCTAGGGTATTGCTACCCTATCTCTAATGAGTTTTTTTAAACCCAATAAGCTAAGCTTTGTATAAACCTGGCTCTGGTACCAACTGTACCGACCTGCCTTTTTGATTGCTTCAAGTCGGTATTTAAACCAACCCAGAACGTTCAAAACGACGGGTAGTTATTTTAGCTTACGAGTCTAAACAGAATAAACACATAATCATATACATAGAAATGATAACAATAGCTCACAACGGAAATTTTATACACAAAATCAGAGTTATGCAAACTTATTTTACAGTGGAAGAAATTAATAAACATATACATTTTTAAATTAAAAACTTTACGGTTTTGACGAGTGCACGCCGTATGCGTCTTCACGTGCCTCTCCACTTCGTTGCGAGCTGAAATGTCTAAGCCTGGAACGGCAAAGGCTTCAATTCTCGGTGACGCTGGCTTCGATTGGACAGCGGGAGGAGGTGGAAGACTTCCAAGTCGGCGGCTTTGGTGATGCGAAGGGGAAAAGGTCTTCGAGGGTTTCGCAATGGACGGGCAGTCGTCGGTTGAAGAAGCGGTGGCAAATAGGTGAAGCGGCCTTGATTCGAGGTAAAGGCGGAGGCTTCTAGTATGGGATGGAGCGATGGAGCAATTTTAGGGATGCGGTGGTTGCAAGATCCGGTGGTGCAAGGATACGAGGGAGTGGAAAGGGTTGAAATGATGAAGAGGGAGGACAAATATGGTGGCCAAGATTATTGGATTGGGAATAATTTAAATTTTTTTTATTGGAGTTTAGGATTTAGATGACGAGAAGAAGCTTCATATTCACTGGAACAAAGGTGAAAAGTAGAGAATATAAAAGGTACATGGAACAAAGAACGTGCATATTAAATAGGCAAACGAATCTGCTCATCTCGCACCGATTCAAATGTTAGATTTTTACTTGGTTTTTATTTTATTTTATTCTAATTTTTTCTCGAATGCATGCATGTTTGTGGGCAATGCTTATAAAGGTTAGCTTGTTTAAATATATACGTTACATTTTAATTATTGTTTATAAAGGACGTTGAAAGGCATGCAGGAAAAGGCGAATGGAATGAAATGGAATGGTGTAATGAGGTGGAAACATGGATACAAAGGAATAGAAAGACCCGGGTTTAACAAAGTGGAATGGAGCTTTGGAAACGTGAAGGCAACAAAGGTTGGCATGGAAAAATATGGACGTAACATGAATATGTTATGACAAAATGTGTCCATTTTGGAAATAAAAAGAAAAATGGGTGATTTAGAAAAATAAAAGAACGGGTTTTGCAGATCCAAATTGTCAAGAAAAATATGAGGAATCCGAATATGGACACTTCGAACTCAAATGACTATGTTTCTAAAATGAACTGCGCAAGCCTTTTTGCAATTCCGGCTCGAACCGAGCACCGAAACTGACAAAAGAATATATATCAATAATCAGCTCGATGAGACGGACACAACGGTATAAAATTTGCTGTGTTAGGATGCTCCGTTCAAAAAGGCATTATGATCCCTTTTAAAAAGGAAAAACGACATGAGAAAACAATTAAACATAGATCAAAATGTCCGATTTTCGTGAAATGAATTCCGTCGTTGGATTCGTGACAACGAATAGAATATTTCTCATTTTTGTCCAAACTGATTTCGGAGATATTTTAAAATCGTTAAAATTTGAACTGTTATGGGCAGCTTTGCACCGAAAAATACGCGACCGCCAACATTCAAATTTTCTGACGAAATTTTCACTACTGCTATATCTCCTTATACGTATTTCAAATTTCAAATCCCCATTACGAGAAATTATAGAATAATATGAAATTAAAGCAAAGATAAAAATTTATTAACAAGTTATATAATATGACTTTACAATTTAAATTGAAATATAAGAATAAATCAAAATCAAAAAAAAAATAAACTCGATTTAATTTATACACTAAATAAGATTGAAATCGAAAATATTATTAATATATATTCATATCAAATCAAATTCATTCGTAATGTAAAACCAAAATAAATTTAGTTTTAAATTCAAAATAAAAATACACACAAACTGAGTTTTAAACAAATAAAAAAATAAATTTAAACTAAATAATCAAATAAAAATACACTTAAAATTCTGGGTTGTTACATTTCTTTTTGGTTTGCTACTTCCAATTTTTGTTAGAATTTTCGTTAGTTTAGTATTTATATTTTTAGCTTTCTTTATTTAGTTTCATTTGCGTTTATTTTCATGGCTCTTTGAAAAAAGATCTTGTATAAAATCTTTTCAAGTTATAGAAATCAGAAGACAGCTTGCTCAGATCCGTGCACTTGCTTGGATTGCTTTGTGCCGCTTTGCTTGTTAAAAATCACCGCAAAAAAATGCAAATAATCTGCATGCTCTGGTATTGTGCTCTTCTCCCTTTTTTTTATTTCATTGCATTGTTGTTTGCTCGCATTTTGCATTAAAAAAAATTGAAAACAAAATAAAAATTCATTCGTAGTTGCTTCGTTAATTCATGTTTAATTTCTGTTTTGCATTCATCTCATTTTATTTTTTATTTTCTAAGGACATTGTTATATTTTGACAACTTGATTTCTTTCTAACGATTTATTTCTCGATGTCTAAACTATGGCAGAGTAATAACCGTTTATAAATATTGCGGTGATTCGTAAATATTATATCAGTTGTTCCTCTGAAGGTACTTAAACCTTCGATTGCATTACTAGGGTGATTCCTGGTGCACCGATAACTCCTGTCCGTTAACTGGCTGAGAAATTTGTTGTTGAAATTAATCTTACCGTCATTATATATTTTTAGAAATTTGTAAATAAGTAATTTGCATTCATATAGTTGCATTAGGTTCATGCATATATAAAAAAACAAAAAAACAAAAAAATTCTTGAAAATGTCTCAAATTCCTTCTTTCTACGGATTTTATGATAGTTGTGAAAATCAATATAATCCATATAATTTGACACCAAATTCAAATGGATATTTTAATAACAACTATAGTACAAGAAATTTGGATTGTACGCCACTAACTTTCCAAAATTTTCAAAATAGTCCTGATTTTGCACCACAAAATTTTCAAACTAACGATCAACCCTCAAGTTTGAAAACAAGAATTGAATCTTTACTTGAAATGAGCATACAACAAAATGAAGAAATAAATGAATTGTGTAATTTATACATGTGCAACAATTCAAGTGAAAGCTTTCAAAATAATCAAAATTCGAGTTCACCTCCAAATTCAAATGATTCTGATTATAACCCTTGTCAATTCAATTTTGAACTCCAAAATGAATTTCAAATTCAAAATGGAAATGTAAATCACTTTTCAAATGATTTTAGCAACGGGAATAATTTCAATTGTGGTGCTACTGAAAACTTTTGTTCTCAACAATTTCAAATTGAAAATTCTCATGTAAATAATTATAAATTTGATTTTGTTGAGCAAATGAACGAACTTGACGATTACTTGAAGTTTATTGAGAAACAAAATCGAATCCAAACATGTGACGATTTGAATAAAAATCCACCTTTGCCTACAATCGATGATTTTCAAATAACGACTTTCGAAATTGAAAATAACGATTTTAATGAAGTTGTTAATAATACGGTAATTGAGTTGGATTTCAATTCTTTTGAGAGGGTGGAACCAAATCTCAAATTCGATATTCCTTTTTTTGAAAATAACGACTTTCAAACAACAACTTTGGATTTTGAAAATGATACATGCATTGAAGTTGTTGATAATTCACCAAAGGAAGACGAATTTGATGAATACTATTTTTTTGGACTTTTCGAAAGTGAGTTGAATTTTAAAGAGGTAGATTTGAATCACCATTTTGATTTTGAAATCGATAATTCAAAAGATTTTTTCAATAACAATTTTGAAATTCAATTTGGTGAAAATAAACATGAAATTCAACCCATTATTCAATCTATCTCGAAAATCATCAAAAACAAAACAACTCATTCGATTTTAAATAAAGCGACATTCGTTTTTACAAATCTACACTCACCTTCAAAATCTTTTACGATTTGGTTTTTCAAGCTTAAGTCGTGTCTCTCATACTTGAAGAGATAAATGAATTGGTCTTTAGAAGACCGTTTCATTTATTTCTTGTCAATATATTTTCTGATATACCATAAAAAAAAATCTCTTGTAAATATAAGTCATATTTTCAAAATTTTCATTTTCTTTCCATTTGGGTTGACTGTGGGGACACAGTCAAAATCAAGTATGGGGGGAGTTTCTCATTTATTTTGGTTTTGCATAGCTTCTTTTCTTTTCTTTTTCAAAAAATAACAATAATAATAATTTAATTTACTTTTAAAAGGGCACGATGAATTAAATACATGGTTTCGGGCCGTTTGATTAAAATGTTTGGAAATTTACTTCTCTTAGCGGATAACGAAAGGAAAGTTTGAATTATGAGCAAATTTGGTGTAACTGGTATATTGGGAAATTTGTAGGTGATGAGCATGAAATGTTTTCCGAATTGTAATCCGGTTAAATGAATGGTTGAGTTTGACTACTTGCGATAAAATTTCAGATCTTTTAAGTGAAGTTGAGCTAAGATATTCTCGCTTAACTCCCTTATAAAAAATGGGAAAAAGAAAAAAAAGAAAAAGAAAAAAAAAAGAATGTATATATATAATAATAATCCAAGGGTATCCAACATTGCTAGTACATCTCGCGTTGGTGTGCAAACCCGACAAGCTCTTTCCGACACCTTGTTGACAAAGTCAGAATTAGTATACCATAGTCTTATTTTATGAGTTGGACACCTAAGGATTACCGACCCTCACGTAAGTCGTAATGCAGTGTAGGGGTGGTATACCTAGATATTTGGAAATAATAATAATGTAAATATTTCGAAATAGTGAGAGAGTAAGCACTTGAAGTCCAAGCACACTTGTAACAACCCGAATTTTAATAACATGTTAAAACCATAAATCAAGACAGAATTAATTTTTAAAACAAGAATCAAGGGAAACGGGTTGTGCCATTGCGTTCGTCTCGAAATTATGCTTGGAAACGAGTCTGAGTTTTCGAAAATCGGAGTACCTATGAGGGAGATATGACCCTCCGAAGTTTTAGGAATTTTCAGAATCAAAAACAGCTCGAAAATTCAAATTCGAATTCAAAACCCAGAACAGGCTGGGCGGGAAATTTCCCGCCCAGGACCAGGTCGACCATAGTGTCGACCTCCCAGGGACCAGGTCGACCATAGTGTCGACCTGGGGGTCGACCTGCCTCCCGAACCCAGTTTTTGAACCTGATGCATTCTGATGTATTTAGACTCGTTTCGTGACCAGATTCATCCGCCTAATCCTATATAAACAGACTCCTAGCCTCATTCTCTTTACACCATTCTTCTCTAACCATATGCTGTACAAATTCTTGATGGACATGGCTTCTTCTTCTTCCTCTAAATTAAATTAAGATAAATTAAATTAAAACGCGAAGATTATTTCTTGAAGACTACGGCTAGGAATTTCATATTGGGGATTTGCTTCTATAATCAAAGCAAGATTCAACGATTCAACAATTCAACGACTAATTTCTAGACTTGACTTCTGCATCTAAATTTCTTAGACCACGATCTGTAAGTTCAAGTTACTTTTAGATAAAAACTATAAACTTAATATGGACATGTTGTAAATTGGAATTGGATCTATGTATGATAATTGATTCATATCTATTCTTGTTCATCTTGGATCTTGACTTTTAGGAATATTGCTATGAGATTAATTTGGGCCTATCCATGTTATAAATTCGAATTGGATCTATGTATGATAATTGATTCATATCTATTCTTGTTCATCTTGGATCTTGACTTTTGGGAATATTGCTATGAGATTTATTTGGGCCTATTCATGTTGTAAATCGAATCACTTCATGACCATAATATTATCATGCCTGTTATTATTCACAAGTTTGGGACTATGACCTTATGTCAACTTTTATCATGACTGTCACCTTATTTTGCTAGATTTGAAATCCTATTATTTTCTATATGCTAGTGATTTTGTAACCAATTATCTCAAGTTATATCATGCTAGTCTTGTAATCCCTTTTATCACTTTATGCTCGTCCCTTTTTCCTATCATAGTTTTGATGTTATTCCCTTTATTTCGGGATTTGGATTTACTTTTAGTATAGATCGATTCACGTTTATGTGCGATGGGAATACGATTTGGGTAGATTAGGCAAAACATGAATTGGTTATGAACATGAATTATGAACTTGATAATAGGAAAAACTTGAAACATGAACATTGTTATAACTTGAATCTGGATATGGACATGAAACTTGCCTTGAAACTTGACACGAACTTGATATGAAATTTGAACATGGACATGACACTAGAATGAACTTGAAAATGGCCAACTCGAGGTTGGTTTGAGTTTGCAGTGTAATTCTACCCGGAACCGCCCGACAAATCTAGTTACTGCAAACAATAGGGTCCAATGTGGGTAGTTGGTCATATCGCGCTTGAAACCCGAGGTCAGACTGAGTTGTGGTGTAAATCTGCCCGGAACCGCCCGGCATATCCAGTGACCACAACAACAGGTCTAATGTGAGAGGTTGGGGTGCATTAATGAATTGATGCCACATGATAGGGTTAAGTCATGAACATCAAAGACAACACTTAACCAACTTGATACATGATTCGTAGGGCTAAGTCATGAACTTGAACGACAACACTTAGTCAAATTTGACATGACACGTAGGCGGGTTAAGTCACGAACTTGAATGACAACACTTAACCAACTTGACATGCTAGACTGATAAGGGTTAAGTCACGGATTTAAATGACAACACTTAACCAACTTGACATGCTAGACTGATAAGGGTTAAGTCACAGATTTAAATGACTACACTTAAACTATTGTACGGAAACCCTAGTTACGCGGTCCGTTTCAGCAGTAACCCACTAGATGTATCATCGTACCCTGGAACTATGCAGGATGGGGCACGATTACTGGGCTGATTGTAAGCGACCAGAACGACGTCTAAGTTGGTGCGCTAGTGTAGGTTCAGGCGGACTATGGTCGTGCACGTAGTCCGGAGTTGAAAAAGCAGGCATTGGGCATCAGTAGGTTTACCTGTGCATGCTTGATTCGTGTCGGTGGTTGGCACCATAGGGCTTGATACACCCTATGGTGGACCTAGCACAGGTGACTACATTCGTGATATGGCCGTATGACACAGACACATGACGAGCTAGAACTTGTAGGGAGCCGTTCGATTAGTGGATCGTTCCGTTGGACCTAGTAATGGGTCATTCATGATATTGGGCCAAGGGATCACTTCATGGTTAACATTTGACATGGGTTGGGATACTAGTACAGTTGGTGTAACAAACCTTGAACATGCAATGTTATACTTGATTTATTACATTATCTTAGTCTATCTTGCCCATCTTGACAGCATCCTTATGTTTACTTTCAGTTTTTACATGTCATGTTATCTTTACCTGTTTTTATGTTGAAAGTCACTAGGACTTACCGGTCTTTATGACTGACCCGTTTTCTTTCGCCTCTTTTTCTTTCATTCCCCCCAGGTTCTCAGGGAGGAAACTCTAGCACTTAGCATGGATTTTGCTTGCTTTCGGTTCAGCTCATGTATGGTTTGATCTTGAGCTATGTTATGGCTGCATTTCTGCTACCTTTGGGGAATTACGCTACTTTTGTTGTTTTAAGATTATGCTTCTTTATTTATGCAAGACAGGATTTGTTGTAATGGAAAATAATGACCTTGGCTATTTGGTACTTTTGATGTAAAAGGTTTTGACTCTTTTTGAAAGTAATGAAATTTAGCTTTTGAATCTTCCGCTGTTTTATTTATGTTATGTCTTGTAATAATTCTGTGATTGTTTACCTCGATAACGCTCCTCCAAAACTAGTGCATTCCCTTTGTGAGTGACCCTAGAGGAGGTGGAATGTTACAACACTCTTCACTTATTTGACCTAACTTGTTAACCAAAAGGAAGTTGAGATGCCATTTTACGATTGTTGATATCAATTACAAAATTTATTTCATATTTGCACTATGTTTCTACCAAAACAACTGGCTAAGCTGGAGGAGCTTGTGATAATAACATGACTTTTGTTTGAAGTTTTGATTAGTAACGGACCCAGATTTCATAATAACAACCCAAACTTGTGTTTAACTCATTCGATGTCTTATTTAAAAGTAAATTACCCATTTGTAAATATTTTTTTTTGAAAAATTGCATTCATCTTGTAAATATTTTCAAATCTTGCATTTTGTAAATATTTTTTTTTGCATTTAACTTTTGGATTTTGTGGGTAGTATCCGCTGAAAACCCTCACGAGACAACACTCGTCCTACTGAGGACACCCAGAGGTTTAAAGGCTTGTTGCATATGCTCAATGCAATCGTGCTCCCTACGAAAATGGATTAAACTTAGTTTTTCAGTTTATTCGAGGACCAATAAAAAGATAAGTGTGGGGGTATTTGACATGCACGTAAAAATGCACATTTATATTCACATATTTATTCTTGTTTAGTGAAAATAAATGTCATATATGGGTATTTTATCATGTTTAAACTATAATTCAATTGATTTCAAAACATCATGCATTCATCACCATATAGGGGGAAAATGGATATTTTTGTGCTTAAGTTATTTTGAGAATTTTTACTGGGATAATTTTCATTGTTTTTGTATAGGTTTGATGCATGTAAAAGAGGACTTCATAAAGTTATATATGCATACATAGGAAAAAAGAGGAAATCAATGCCTTGCCAGTAAAAAGGAAATCAATGCCTTGCCAGAAAAAAAGGAAATCAATCAATGGAAAAGGAATCAATTCAAATAGAAGATTAGTGGAGGACCCCACCCACTCTCCCTCCTTCTTTAGTGGAGACAAAAAAGGGCTTCATGAATCATTATTGCTAAAGACAAAAGGAAGCTTAATGAAGGGCATTCTTGGTAGCACGCTAAAAGTGAATTAGGGTTTTTCACATGTATAAATAACCGCTGTATGTTGATGTAAAAAGGATCTTGGATTTTATTGAGTTTAGAATGGAGGCTGAAATCAAAACCACTTTTTCTTCCATGGCTTCTTAGCCATTTTCTTTATTGTAATCTATCTTCTAATGCAATTTTAATTAGTTGTTTTTTTATTTACATGTTCTCTTCTTTTACGCAAGTAGCTTAGATTTATTTTACGCAAGTAGAATAGATTTTTCTTTATTTTAGTTCTCTATTTTTTTTGTTCTTTAATGTTGAAATCTATTTGTGTTGAATTAATCATACAAATGAGGAGCTAAACCCCTTTAATCTAGGGGCGATGAAACTCTTTAATCACATAGATTCAACATAGTTTATTATTCATGCTTTGCTTATTAAATAATGGATTTTTGGTGTATTCTGTTAATCATGCTTGGTTTTGATGACCTATGCCTCTAATTAAAATAGGATAGTTCATGCTTGATCAGATGATAGAACAAAATTTGCCCCTTCATCTATATATGATTTTGGCAAAAAGAGGAAGTGTTAATCAACATTTGATATTCTATATTACTAACTAATAGTAAATAGAGTATTCTTAAAATTGATGTTGCTTTCAACTTCTTGTCTTTTTCATGAGAATTGAATAGTGAATTAGATTTGTGCTATAGTTTGACGACTTATGTTATGCTAATTAATAGCATAAATATGTTATACTTATGATAAACACAATAACTAATCTCACTTATGACCAAACAAATAGAGATCATAACTTCATCATGTTGATTTGTGTGATCTAGAGAGTGAAAACACCTCTAAATTGCTCTTAACCAATAGTTTCATTCTCAACTTAGTCATTAGTTTTGTTAAATTTTAGTTAACACATTTTAAAGTTTGGTTTAACTTGATTGAATAGAATTTAAAATTATTCTTTCCCCATGGATCGACTCGTATTCACTAATGTACTACCAGTACGCCGTGTGTAATAACTCGAAAATCCGAGCCAATTTTAAAAAAATATTTTGGCAATTTTAATGAATTTTGAATATTTAAAATGAATTATTTTAAATAATAATGATGAGAAATTTATTTTGAATAGAATTAGAACGTATATATTTATTTGTATCGCCGTTAGAATATAAACATTTATTTTAAATTATAAAAGGAATTGAAAATGGCGCGGTAGTTCGAAAATTCGATTTCAAATTTTAAATGAATGTACAGGATTCAAAATAAACCGGATTTTAGTGAAACCAAAAATATTAGAATCTATTTGAAAATATCTTTCCAACAAATTCGAAAAATTGAAATTTCGTAGCGGGGATAAAAAGTTATGCCCAGTTGAAAATTCAGAATAGTCGCTATGGAAAATATAGCCCTTAAAAATAGAAATTTTGCAAACACCTCTGTTTTCGATGAAACCACTTTTGTTGGATCCGGGATGTCAAATTATTGCTAGATTCCAATTTTCATTAATTTTGAAATCAATATGTGAGCGTGGAAAAGGAAAACGCATTTGACCAGTTTCAGTTGATTTTAATCAACTAGAAAATGGCCATTTTTCAAACGGTCTCAAAATTCGAGGAAATTAGTTTTGTTAGGACCGTATCGTCAATACGAAGCTAGAAACTATTTTTCTGGAATTTTTAAAGTTAGTATGTGGCCCCGGTAAATTAAAATGTATGTTCAAATTTAATATATATTGATTTATATTTTAATTTAAATGGAAACTGATCGTAACAGCCGAATTGGGTTACGAAACATGTCCCATTGTGTTCGGAATGGGGGTAAATAGCTAGGGGCGACAGTCGTTGGGTCTCGTTTGGGGTTCGTATTAAAAAGTTGCTTTTTGAGATAATTAAATATAATATAAATAAATTTATAAAACCACTTATATTTCCTTTCCTCTTCCCTACCATTGACTTCAGTTTCAAAATAGAAAAAAAAACCTCAACGTTCAAATCACGACCACCTCCAGGCCACGCCAGCCTCCATCGCACCAATCGCCGGACCATCTACCCACCGCCGCGCCTGGCCTCCCCTTCCCATTCTCTCCTCTACCCAATTCGAAGACCCCCCCAAATCCAATCCCGTCGCTGAAGACCCCTACGCCCAAATCGACCGCTACCTCCAACGCAACCACCGCCACCCTCCTCTGGCCGGATTCCGCCCCCACCGCGAGCTCCAGCACCCCGGCGCGATGTCCCCCCCCCCCCCCTCCGACGATTTTCAGTAAGTGTTTTTCTTTTTCTTTTTTTCCCTTACTTCTTTTATACATGATTAACTTTAAAAATAAAAGGGAAAATATGTTTTCTTTTTATATAGTAAAAATAAAGAATAGATTTTTATAAATAAAAATGGAATCTTTATGTTAGAAAAGTTTGAATCTTTATATAGAGAAAGGCGAGATTTTTATATAGAGAAAGGTTAGATTTTTATATGGAGAAAGATTATATCTTTAGCACGAAAAAATATGATTTTTATACTATAAGAAGCGATAAAAATATGATTTTTTTACTATAGAGATAATAAAAATATAATTTTTTATATAATGAGAGGAATAAAAATATGATTTTTATATTAGTAGTGGATCAAAAATATAATTTTTATATAATGAGAGGAATAAAAATGTGATTTTTATATAAATAGACTTGAAATAAAAATATAATCTTTATATTGGAAGTAACGTTGTTAAAAATATAATGTTTAACATATACCGCGTGAAACAGATCTCATTGGAAACACGGCGAAGATTTTCTACATATGAAGAGTCGCGGTGTTTGGTTAAGCTTATCGGTGAGAACTACTCACTTTAATTCTTGTTTTCTAGTTAAAAATATACACTACGGTGCAGACGGTGCTTAGCAGCACCCGACACCCGTTGTCCACAGACCATGGACGACTTGTTTGATTTTGTTGTGTGGTGAAAATTGATTGTGATGTGGAATGAATGGAAATATATTCATGTGTTGAAATAAATTATTTATCGTTAAAAATATAAATTTAACGTGAATGTGAATAAATAAATATTCATTTACAAATCGAACGATTTGTTTATGTACACCCATTTGAAGGATATTGATTGGGACGATAAATTTTACACATCGCCCAACTGCACAAATAAAAATTTGTGTTTGTTGA
Source organism: Allium sativum (assembly GCA_030737875.1). Taxonomy (NCBI): domain Eukaryota; kingdom Viridiplantae; phylum Streptophyta; class Magnoliopsida; order Asparagales; family Amaryllidaceae; genus Allium; species Allium sativum. The sequence goes on along the minus strand of CM060920.1, from coordinate 544,060,550 downwards.
CTGAAACCCCACACGGGTATTGAGATGATATTTGATGTACACTAATCCCAATTATTCAGTTGTATGTCAATCGATAAGTTGACAGACAGTTGTGTAGTGCACTTTGGATGATGGTTGATTATTTATCATTGATATTATATACATGTGTTGTATGGAATCCATATAATTAACATTATATGGTAATTGATTGGGCCTCATTCCAATTTGGAAAATAAAGAATATTATAAAATAAAGATTCATGTGTTGAATAGAATAAATAGTCATGTATTGACGATACTCATGTGTTGAGAATATTCATGTGTTGAAACTTATCATGTGTTGAACGAAATATTTTAACAATAAAATTCACATTTTTATCATATATAAAATTAGAAACTAGCTGGAAACTAGTTAAGATGAGTGGTTTTCTGGGTATTGATCTGATGTTGGTTTCGGCCTTTGGGGTTAATACTTAGGGAATCGTTCTCTTACTAATTTACGGTTGGGGTCTGATTAAGAATTAAACGATATAAATCATAATCTTATAAAATATATTGAATAACAAAAATAATCTTGTGTTGATAATACTCATGTGTTGAGAATATTCATGTATTGAAAGAAATATATATTCATGTGTTGAAGAAAATATTCGTTTGTTGAATAAAATAATGAAGTTATTGAAATATATAAAGCCGTGTTGATTAGACATGCGCCATTTTGACGCGAACGATATTTATATCGATTTTATTCATTTTTATAACGAATATCGAAAAGGAAGTGATTTCAAAATCTAATATTTTGAAAGTATTATCATTTATATATTAATGATATGGAATATTCAATTTTGATTTAAAATTGAATACGAAGTTGAAATTGTTTTGAAAACGAATTTAAAACGATTTATAAAATACGTTTAGAATTGAAATCGACGAAGTATATATAATATATATATTATATATATTAAATGGCCTGAATAGAATGCGCCGTGCCGCGGTAGTTCGTGAATTTCGACCATTGACTTCGATTTGACGTTACGGGAGATCCGACCATCTGATTCTCCTGAAACCAGAACCGTTGGGTTCGTATCGAAAAGAGCTTTCCAATGAATATTAGAAATTTGAAATATAACGGTTGGATTTGGAATTATGTCCAAATCAAATTTGGAAAAAGTCGTTGTAAGTGCAGTTCGACGACCGTTATTGGAAATCGACTGTACGGCCCTTGATAAAATTATTAAAAATATCAATAATTTGTGTAAAATCATAATAGATGATTTAGAAAGAATTGGGGTGAAAAATCCCATATTTAAAAAGGATAAAAATATATTTTTATCGAAATGAACTAGTTTTGAACTAGAATTATAATCCAATATTTTTGAATAAATAAATTGGATTTGAAGTGGTTTTAAAAATAATCAGAATTTCCAATATACGAATTGGAATGGATTTGAATTGAAATTATCTTCGGAATATTTCGATGTTAGATTTCGTGATTATACAGATATGGTTTTGGAAATTTGAAAGATATATTTATATCGTTATTTCCAATACGATATTTGTTGGTTTCAGAATTTGATATTGAATATAAGCTGATTCATTTTCTATTCAGAGCCTTGTATTTAATATCAAATGGGATTTTGGGCTCGTCGTGAATGGTTTCTTAAATAACACTGTTCTTGGACCCAGTTTAGAAAAGAATAATTCTTTTAATTAAGATTTAGTGAAATTGTCCAATTAATTAGTATTTAATTGGAGTTGAATTTAAATTGGTTTTTGGGGTTTATCGTGAGCGGTGTTTTGAATAACACCTGTTCTTTAACCCGATTAACAATGGAAAGTGATTTTGGGTTTATCGTGAACAGTGATTTAGATGACATTAGTTCTTTAACCCAGTTAAAGACAGGATATTGATTTTTGGGAAGATTAAAACTAAGTGAAGTTTTAATGAATCTTTAATTAGATTAAAGTGATCGAGAATGGAGTATCACCAGTTTTGCTCAAAAGCGATAGTTAAATCTTTGATTAAATTTGAACGTGAAATGGTAATTAATATTTCACGATAACACCGTGGTGTTAGATATGGAGTATTACCAGTTTTGCTCCATGGGATGAATAGGTTGGGATTGGGAAATAAAATAAATGATTACCTCGGTGTGGTTCGTTAATCCCGACTAGTTTGGAAAACCTTAACATGGTTTGAAATGATATCCAAAGGAAGATTAAAGAATAAATTTAGAAGAATTTATCTTTGATAAAATTAATGGGATCCTTTCCCTAAGAATGTGAATATTTGAATAAAAGAATATTCTGAATTGGAATGAGGCGTATGTTGTGTTTGTGTAACACTTGTTTATTATATACGCGGGTTATTCGGGAAGGCCGGGTTTATACCCATTCTGAATAACTGATTCGACGATAAGTCAAAAATGAAGACGGTGGTTGAAGACCGGAGGTCTTCACATCGTTTGGATGATTACTGATGATCTTGATTGGGCTGTACACCCAAGAGGAGGGAATCAGTTGGTGATCGTCTAGACGTACTTGGAGATCGATGGATATGCGAGGAATAAGGTTCCTCCGGTTTCGTTCAGACCGAGAACGAACTTGTAAATGGGCTGTGTGTCTGACACTGGATTTTATTCTGTGTTGATTGATCTCTATTAAATATACATCTGTTTGGTGGCAGAGAATTTATTCTCTTGCTTAACACCCTTCTCTGAGACGTACGAGCTCAGAGGTTGTATATCGATGGACATCAGTCACATGGTGTGAATTTCCTGTGTGGAATGCCTAAGTGGCAAAGGATCAAGGCTTTTGTTGAAAAGCAAGGTCTTGTGGTTGATGATCAAAGCACGGCCTATGTGGCATGGCTTTGTGTATAGCGTTGATTTGCAAGCCTCACACCTCGGTATGAGTAAAAAACAGGATAAGGACCTAAGGAGTGCACGACGTTTCTTTCTAGCTATGGGTGATGTCAGTGACCTACCAGCCTTGACATTTATATTATTTTTACCTATGTGGTTATTGGAATGCTGGGCGCCTCGGATATAGGTCTGATAGGACCGGGAAACGTGTGTTTAGGAATACTAATCCTCAAAAGTAAGAGAGGATCGGCCTTGGAGGTTCCAAGGATCGCTGTGTGTGGTCCTGAGACATTTGCTAGAGTGTCTCGAATGGAGAGGAGCTTGCCCCTTGCCTCGACTCATGACGGAAATCCAATTTCCAATACGTGATATTTCGGTTTTGATTGTAGAGCCTAGTATTGGCGACATGATATATGGTTCCCATGCCGCCTATGATTGATACATTTATATTTGAAGTTGTTTTCTTCACTTATAGTAATAATAAAAGATGAAATTTAGTGTATCAAGCATTCTTTGGCTATTATAAGGTAAAATCCTGTCCTCCGGCTTGCGTTGCATTGTGTGATGGGACCCGAGTCTTATAATAGCTGAATTTTTCTTTATTTAGCATTGCGTTGTTTGTTTTATGCACTGGTATTCTTGGGAGGAAACCTGTTTCGTGTTATACGGTCTGGTCCCTTGATTTACCTAACTTTAAAAATAAAGATTAATAACTGTTTTTAGTTCTCACACCAATCACATGACTGACCTGGAGTTTATTGTTTTAACCTAAACTCTGGGTGCCCTTATTTTCCGCACGGGCAGCTAGTAGTTGGGTTTTGCAGATTTATATTCACAGGATCCTGGATTACAGCTGAAACGATACTCGGAAAGCTCTGGATCCGTGTATTTCTTTCAGTTGTGCTTTGTATTATTTTTCCGCTGCTATGTATTTAAATGTAATTTAAATCTCTGATATTTATCAAATGTGTAATATTTATTCATACTCTATATATTCTTGTACTCTGATGTAAATTGTTGTAGTAAGCAATGAAATGTTCTTCTATTTGTGTTCTGATTCGTCTTGTCCTCAAAGCAATCCGGGGTTTCGAACGGTCTTGGTCGGTTTAGCGATCGATTCGGATCGAGCGAAATCCTCAATTGTTACACCGTGCGCTTGCGGTTTATTACACTTCACGACAGTATTCTGATTCATAGAATATTCGTTTGTCGAACACATGCTAAGATGCAAATGATTAAGACTTTTGTTGAAAAGCAGAGTCTTGTGGTTAATGATCAAAGCACAACTTTAATTAGCATAGCTTTGTGTATAGCGTTAATTCGCGAGCCTCACACCCGGTATGATTCAAAAACGGGATCATGACTGCAAAGAGAGCACAACGTTTCTTTCTAGCTAGAAGTGGTGTCATGTTATGGAGCCCAGATATTTTTACTTATGTGGATTATGGAATGAGCGCCTCGGATATTGAGTCCCTAGTGGCTCAGAGATAGATCCGATAGGACCAGGAAACGTGTGTTCAGAAATAATTAATCCACTAAAGTATGTGTGGACCGGCCCTGAAGATCCAAGGGTTGCCCGTAGGTATGGCCTGAGACATTTGCTAAAGTGTCTCGAATCGGAGAGGAGTCGTCCCTTACCTCGACTCATAGATGGAAATCCAATTTCCAATACGACATTCTTCGATTTTAGTTGTAGAACTAGTATGGCGACATAGTAGGATGGGGTATCATGCCGTCTATGATTGATACATTTATATTTTAAGTTGTTTTTAACACTATGCACTTATAATAATATCAAATAATTTGTTTTAAACGTACCAAGCATATTTTGCTATTATAAGGGAAAACTCTATCCTCCGGCTTGCGTTGCATTATGTGATGGGACCTGAGTCTTATAATAGCTTCATTTTTTCATAAAGCATTGCGTTGTTTTAAACTATGATTCATGTGGAGTAAACATGTTCCGTGTTATACGGCATGTTCCCATGATTTCCCCACTTTTAAATTAAAGATTAATAACTGCTTTAGTTCTCACACCAGTCCCGTGACTGACTCGGAGTTTATTGTTTCTACCTAAACTCTAGGTGCCCATATTTTCCACATGGGCAGTCGGTAGTTTTCGTTTTGCAGATATTATTTTCCCCGGATCCTGGATTACAACTGGAGCTATATTCGGAAAGCTTTGTATCCTGTATCTCTTTCACTTGTGTTATGTCTTATTTTTCCACTGCTAATGTAATGTATTTTAATCTCTGATATTATTTTTCCGCTGTATATTATTTATTCATACTCTGATATATTCTTGTACTCTGATGTAAATTGTTGTAATAGCAATGAAATGTTCTGTTATTTGTGTTCTGATGAGTGTTGTTCTCAACTCAATCCGGGCTTTCCCGAAAGGGAAATTTGGGTCGTTTCAGCGTGGTATCAGAGCTTTGGTTTACAAAGCTCGAGAACAAGACACATTAGAACCAAACGAAAGAATTCATCAGAGATTGGATTAGTAATATCCAATAAGAATGACTCGTTAGTGATGGGATCAGTAGCATGCCAGAATGATTTAGAAGAGTATTATTTATTAAAAATAAAAATGAAAACAAAATTTGGTTTTGGAAATTAAAATCTTATTATATGTATTTAACTATTTTATTTTATTTAATTTTGGACAATCGAGTATATAAAGATTTTGCATATACGTCTGATCCACGTGTATACAAAGTCTAACATATACTAGATAGATATAGAATCACACTCTAGTCGCTCGGAGATGACTCTGATGATACAGGTGATTGACATGTCAGCATCAGAGTTTATGTTCGAATTTCGAAAGTGGGATATCTATATATTTCTAGTTAACTGGTGTGAGAACCAAAACTTAGCTAGAGTTTATTGCTGTGATTTGCACTAAAATATGATTTTTGACTATATAAAAGTTATATATATTTAAAAAGTTAGTCAACTAATTGATTGCTGGTTGTGATGTTTGATTATTTGTTTAACTAATAAAAATATTGGAATGATTATTAATTTAACCAATATGTGAATGAATGAGAAATTAAGCCAAATCAAGTAAAATATTCAACTGAATTGAAATTTGATTGAAAATGCATACATGTACATATATATGCGTGAACAGTCATAGCGTGAAAGCTAAGAAGAGGAATAAAATTGTATGCCCGACGAATAGGCACATGTTTACTAATTTCTTGAGTTTTGATGATTCTATGAGCCGATTTGCTAGCCGCTTGGATTTTTCTTTTTCTTTTGGATTGATGAGGGCCCTGTGAGGCAAGTTGCGATTTTAAATATCAACCCGTACAAAGGAGGCTATGGCGAAATTTTTCAAAAATTTAGGGTGTTAGCCAGATTTTTGAGAAATAAGAAAATTCTTAGGAACTAAAAAGTTGAAGAATGAAAGCCAGAATGAAAGTTGAGTTGGTTAGCCGAACAACTTTCAACTCTGTTCCTTTTCGAGGATGAAAAGATTTTTAAGTGGGGGAGATTGTAACAACCCGGATTTTTAGATTCAAATTAAAAATTTTATTTTAGCTATTTTAATAGATTTTGGATATTTAAAATGATTTATTTTAAATAACAACGACTAAAAATTTATTTAAATTGAAGTTAGAACGTATAAATTTATTATAATTATAAAACGAGCCTGAAATGGCACAGTAGTTTGAAAATTCGATTTCTAACTTCAATTGAGTATACATAATTCATTTTTAATCAGAATCGAACGAAACAAGAAACGTTAGAATCGATTTAACTATATATTTTTCTAATGAATGTAAGAAATGGAGATTTCACTTTATAAATTGAAAGTTATGTCCAGTTTAAAATTTAAAATAGTCGCTATGGAATTTATATATATTTTAATATAATATATAGCCCTTAAAAATAGCCATTTTCCAAACGACTTCCGTTTTTGATGAAACCACTTTTGTTGGATCCAGAATGTCATATTAATGCTAGATTCCAATTTTCAAAATTTTTGGAGCTAGTATGTGGCCGTGTGCAATTAATTGTGAATCGATCAACCATATGAGGCCAAAAATAGGGCTTTTTGAGCAAACGGAATCGGAATTCAATGAAACCAGTTTTGTTAGGACCGTATTGTCAAGACATAGCAGCATGTCAATTTTCATCGCCAACGAAGTTCATATGTGACCGTGGCATCGATAATAGTCGAACGAAGAGAGCGTGAACTAGAGGATTAATAATAAATTAATAATAAAAATTGATATAATATCTTTTCCTCTCCACAAACCCTCATTTCTCTTCTTCCTCAAAAATTGACAGCAGCCCTCTCCCTCTCTCTCGAAATTTTGCAAAAAAAGCCCCTCAAACTTAAGTAATTTATATCTCCCAAACCGTAAAGACTTAGGCCATGAAATTTTGTGAGCATCTAGAGAATGAAGAGAGCTACTCACGCCTAAAATTTGGTGATGATTGGATTTTTGGTTTGGCCGGAATTGAGCTCGAAGTGCAGCAGCTCAATTTTGGTATTTTGTTTGCTACGGGCCCTACGTAGAGAATTAGGTCGAGCGGTTTGGGGGGAAGGTAGAGTGGAGCATACAAAGGTTTTGGCGATGGTGGAATTGTCTCAGGTGGCCGGAGTTAGCCGGAATGTCAAGTTCGTCGGAGGGGTGCTGGAAAATGAGGCAGTCACGAAAACGATCAATTTCCCTCCAATTCGTGCTTGTTCAGGCGAAGTGATACAAACGAAAGTTGTCCGGAAGGTCGATATCTAGCTACTTGAAAATTTTGGTGGCATTTGGAGCACCGTGGCGGCCGCAGCACCAAGATGAACGGAAACTGCAGTTTTCCGTTCAACTACAGATCGTGGGACCCACATGGCGAACTGGAGGGGGGACCACCAGCCGTGGAAAGAGGGAGGGAAGTCAGAGAGAATGGCGCTGGTTTCGTGCAATTCTGACTTACGGTTTGGCCGTGGCGAGTATTTTTAGTTGAGGGCGTCGTTGGGAGAATAAGGTGAATAGTGATATTATTATTTAAATAATATTCCGTGTTCGTATGTTAATATCTTTTTGCCACGAACTCCAAATCACATGAAATAGGATCCGTTGCGATCATGGTGTCGAAAGCTTCGCAATGAAACTGATTTGGGGGTGATTTGGGGCTTGTCTCAATTTTTGGCCGAGGAAAACGTCAGATTCGATTCATCGATCGTTTGGCGATATCTAGCGACAAACCAATCAAGGTGAGAACTCCTTCTCACTGAAATTATTTTATTGTACTCCTATATAAAAACACATCGAATTGCTGGTGTAAAATTTTATCAGTTAATGTTATAAAATTGTATACGGTGCCTGTTAGCTCACCTCCCTTGTCCACAGACCATGGACGATTAAATTGATTGTATTGTGTTTTATTTGTGATGCTGAAATATTTGACATATTAAAAATAATGTTAACATTAATGTGGTAGTTGAAATTAAATTATAAATATCTATTTATAATTTTTAAAAGTGAAAATTGGCTAATTAGAAAAGTAATTCAAACCGAATTAGAATTTGTTAAATTTACTCAATGATTTATTTAAACAGACTTTGTTGTTTGAAAACCCCACACGGGTATTGGGATGATATTGGACATAAACTAATCCCAATATTTAATTACATGTCAATCGATGGGTTGACAGGCTTTGATGAATGTTATTTATTTATTTTAATGCTCAAACAGTTGATAAATTTCACTCTAGATGTGAATGGACTGTTTAATGATTATTGTAACACCCCGTGAATTCTATAACATTAAGCTTCAAAAATTAAAGTGTAATTAATTCTAAATGAAAGAATTAAGGGAAATGGGTTACTCCATTGCGTTCGTCTCGGAATTCTGCTTGAGATAGAGTCCGAGTTTGCATGAATCGGACTCCGTATGAAGGAGTTATGACCTTCGGAAGTTTCAGAATAAAATTTAAAATTCAAACAGCTCGGTTTTAAATTCGAAATTCGAATTTCAGGTTCAAACTGGACTGGGTGGGAAAATTCCCGCCCAGAGACCAGGTCGACCCTAGGGTCGACCATGGTGTCGACCGGGCCTCCCCAGGTCGACCATAGTGTCGACCTAGGTGTCGACCATAGTGTCGACCTAGGTGTCGACCTGCCAGTCGACCTGCCTGGTCGACCTGGCTGGCTAGGTCTGGCTCTGGCTCGATTTTCTGTGGCTCTGTGTGTCACTAGGGCTGACGTGTCACCTCTTGATTGGCTCTTTGAACTTTGTATGGTTTAGATTCCTCCGTTCTTCATCTGACGGCTCAAAACAATTTAAAAATCTATAAATACACCCTAAGTCTCAACTGAAAATTCACACAAAAAAATAAGAAAGGAGTCGTCATGCTGCCACGGAGGAATTGAACATAGCCGTCAAGAGAGAAAAGCCTAAGAGACGAATCAAATTAAGAAGAAGATTAAAGTTTAATCAAAATCAACGCAACGTTAGTCTACCCAAAGGAGCGCATCTCAATTCCAAAATTCAAGATTCTGCATTCGTTGTAAGTATAGTGACCTTTCAGAATATGAATAAAAACTGTGATGTGATTCGATGTAAATGTAAATAGAATTGTGTTATTGTATGAATTCTGTGTATTGTAATGGTTCTATCATGACTTGTGTATTGATGTTTGTGGCATAAATTTGATGGGTACAAGCCTATTGAACAATTGTATATGAAAAACAATGACACTTGCAAGTTTGTGGCAAAAACTAGAATTCAATCCCTTAATGTTTATACCTATGGCATGGACTATATACATTCACTAAGTCTAAATTAAGGCTTATGTAAACATGTTCTAGACTTGAGACCGTTTATGCCTACTTGACCCAAAAACTATGATATCATTCTCATGTTTAATTGCAAGTATAATTGGATCTATGTTAAGTATCGTTTGGGTTTCATAAACTATGCAAGTTCATGTTGAAATAGGCTATGTGATTAGGTGTTATAATTGGACATTTTGGTGAATATACAACATGCTAGTTTTGTGGTTGACATTATGCCAAGTTAAACATGTTTAAACACAAGTTTGTATTAGCCTAAACTATGCCATTTCATATGTTACCTACTTAGTTATACTTTGATTTGACTGCAAGTTCACATGACCCATATTATATGTTAGTATCGCTAAATTGCAAGCTCATGCGCCACACACCTTTATGTATTACATGTTCTTGATTTCCCCTTTTTCTCACGTTTATAAAGTTGGGCTGAATTGTGACAAGCCCAACACATGTTGCGAACAAACGGGGGTAATAACGTTGGGTGTAAAACATGAAAATATATGTTGGCATGGTTGGCACATGCCAACGACAATGACATTTAAGCGATATGAATTGATATACCCAAGAATAAAAGATATGACATTTACATATATAATTGTGAAATAATAAAACATGTAAATTTAGAAAAACACGATATGCTTAACCCGAGGTTGGATTGAGTTGTGATGTAAACCTGCCCGGACCCGCCCGGCTGTCCAGTAGTCACAACAATACCTATCCAATGTGGGTGGTTAAGCATTGAGCCCAATAATGACCCGAGGTTAGACTGAGCTACGGTGTAAACCTGCCCGGAACTGACCGGCACATCCAGTAACCGTAGCAATATCTGTCTAATGTGAGTGGTCAGGTGCTCTAAGAGGCTAAGGACATATGGTAGGGTTAAGTCAACTATAACACTTAACCAAATTCAACATGTTAACAAGAATTGATGGGTGGGGTTAGGTAAGTACAGATACTTAACCACTTAACATGTTTGACTAGAAAATCCTGGTAACGAGGGACCCGTTTCAGCAGTAACCCAAGTTAGGAATCATGGTACCCTGAAACTAGGCAGGGTGGGGCACGATTACTGGGCTGATTGTAAGCGGTCAAACGACGGCGGTGGGTGCACAGTGTAGGTCTAACGGGGTGCAGGCGTGCACACACTCCGGAGAAGACAACCAGGGCACTGGGGACACCAGTAGTATAACCTATGCTTTCTAGAATTTGTGTCGGGGCCGCCACCATGGGTCTTGATACACCCCATGGTGGGACCAGCATAGGTATCTACAATTCTTGGGGGCCGTATGACACATGTTAACGCGAGTAGGAGCCGATCTTTAAATAAAAATGGGGATCACTTCACCCTCAGCATGGGGTGCCTGTTAGGATAAACTCAAGTAGGTGCAGAGATATAGTATGGGTGCGATAGTACATTCGACACTTCCTTAGCTTGTGACACTTTCCTATTTTCAGTTTATGTCTATCATGCCCTTTTCTTATTCACATACTGAAGAGTTACTAGATTTACTCAGGCTTTATTTATGACTCTATTTTCTTTTCGTCTTCTTTTCTTTCGTTCCCCCCAGGTCCACAGGGAGGAAACAACTCAGCTCAGTCAGACTCTTTACAAGCTCCAAGAACGTAGATGTATGATTTGGATCTCTTTTGCTCGGATTATGGCTTTGGCTACCACTATGGGGATTTTTGTCACTTTATTTATGTTTTTTTTATGCTTCTTTAATAATCAATACAATATTGAGGTTGTAATTTGAGACAATTATGGAATGTTGTGTTTGAACACGTATTGATGAAATAAAAGTCTGTTGGTTTCCGCTGTTTAAAATATGTGTATTTATATCTGTCTTGAGTTTATCTGTGGCTTTTACTTATAAACATCCACCAAAGTTAAGGCATTCCCTTTGTGAGTGACCTTAACGGAGGTGGGGTGTTTCACTTGGTATCAGAGCATAGGTTTACCAGACAAGATAAAAGTTTTTGAAATTGTTTTCAAAAAGAAAGTTTAAAGAAGCATTTTTCAAGAAAAAGTGTTATATTTTAAAAGACATAATCCCCCAAAGCCATATGCACTATCTCTCTCTATCCTTCATTTTGAATCTTTCCTTTCTGTTTCAGCATGTCTGGAGACCTTAACCTTCCTGAAGGAGTACCGATACCCAGCTGGTTTAGGAGGTATTTAGAAGCGAGGGCCAATGGCGCGGGCCCAGCAGACATCCCTCCTCCAGTGGCCGCGATTCCTCCTCCTCCTCGTGGAAATGCCTTCGCAAAAACATGCAGAGACTTCAAGGCAATGGGTGGAAAAGACTTTTATGGGACAAAAATCCTTTGTAGGAGCAAGAAACTGGCTTAAGGAGACTGAGGATCTGTTTGTCATCTTCGGAGTTGATGACAGGCAAAAGATACAACTAGCGGTATGGTTGCTTAAGGATGAAGCTTCCTATTGGTGGGAAATTACTAATGCTCAGAGGGCGGTGGAAACATGGGAAGACTTCAGGACAAGGTTTGAGATGAAATTCCTCTCCCAAGCCGAAAGAAGCCTGCAAATGGAGAAGTTCCTAACTCTGAAACAGGGAAGTATGACAAATAGGGAGTATGTTAATCAGTTTAATCAACTGGCCAGATTTGGGCTAGACTTAGTAAACACCCAACACAAGAAGGCACTTCGCTTCGTCAAAGGTTTGAATGAGCCTCTACACAGCCTTGCCATGACCCATGTATCCACGGGAGCGACTTATGAAAGCTTGGTGGACATGGCGTTGCTACACGAGGAAGACCACGACAAGAAAGAAATTAAGGTGGAAGAGAAGAAAGAGGGTCTACAAACAAAGAAAACGGACTTCAAGAAAGGAGGGAAGAACAATAAGCCCCGTGAGAAGGTGCAATTTCTGTGGCATTGTGGGACATATATCAAAAGACTGCCGAAAAAGAAAGGCGAAGATGGGTGGTTGCTTCCATTGTGGAGAAACTGGACACCAAGCTAAGGACTGCCCAAAGAAGAAAGGGCAGGGACAGAAAGCCGGATCCACTTCAGGGGGTCAGGTTCATGCGCTAGTGGCACCTCAGTAGGAACGAGGTAGTAATATTTCTGTAGAAAGTGTAGTTTATCTTTATGATCATCCAGTTCGCACACTTTTTGACTCTGGCGCATCACACTCTTTTATTTCATCTGCCTTAGTAGAATCTCTTCATCTAGACACTAGTATGGTAGAAGATCCCTTAGTAGTTTCAAATCCAATTGGGGGCTCCGCTTACTTGTCAATGGTTTGTTTGGGTTTGAAAATCTCTATTCTCAGCGTTGAGTTTAGTTGTAATGCCTTTGTTTTGGGCTTCTCAGGATATGGTTTGATCTTAGGCATGGACTGGTTATCCAGTAATGGGGCCATCCTTGATTGTGAGAAAAGAGTAGTTAGACTCTTGACTCGGCTTGGTAACACTCTAGAAATTTCTTGTAATCCCTTGAATGCTGTTATGCTTAGTTATCTAGAGTCACTTAATGCTTCTGCTGAGAATTTGCAATCAGTTAGAGTAGTCCGGGAATATCCGGATGTCTTTGAGGAGGTGAAAGGCTTACCTCCGAGGCGGGAAATAGACTTCCGCATATATCTTGTGGATAATGCAAAGCCTGTAGCTTTACCTGTCAGACACATGGCTCCAAAGGAGAGAAAGGAGCTCATTAAGCAGGTTAAAGAACTTCTCGAAAAGGGGTTCATTAGACGGAGCATTTCAGAATGGGGTGCTCCAGTGGTGTTCGCAACCAAAGCGGACGGTTCACTTCGCCTTTGCGTCGACTATAGGGAGTTAAACAAATTGACCAAGAAAAATAGGCACCCTCTTCCCCCAATCGACGATTTGTTTGATCACCTTGTAGGAGCGTCGGTCTTCTCCCAACTTGATCTGGCAACTGGGTTCCATCAGCTAAGAGTAGCTGAAGATAGCATTGATAAAACGGCGTTCAGAACCCCAGACGGTTTCTTCGAGTGGCTTGTCATGCCTTTCGGCTTGACAAATGCACCCGCTTATTTCGTAGACCTAATGAGCAGGGTTTTCAGAGAATTCCTCAACAAATTCGTGGTTGTCTTCGTAGATGATATCTTGATCTTTTCAAAGAATGAGGAAGAGCATGCTCAGCATCTGAAAGAAATCATGGAAACTCCCCGTTCACATCAGCTAAAAGCCAAATTCTCCAAGTGCCACTTTTGGAGAAAGGAGGTAAGATTTCTGGGGCATATAGTGTCCAAAGAGGGGTTGGCTGTAGACCCCGCGAAAGTGGTGGCAGTACAAGATTGGAAGACACCAAGAAATGCAACCGAAGTTCGAAGCTTTCTTGGGCTAGCTGGTTTTTACCGAAAGTTTATTAGGGATTTCGCGAAAATCTCAGCCCCACTCACAAGGCTAACAAAGAAGGATATGGCGTTCACTTGGGATTTGGACTGCGAGTTTGCTTTCCAACGATTAAAAAGGGCTCTCACAACAGCCCCAGTTCTAACCTTGCCAGATGGAAGAAAAATGTTCACAGTATACACGGATGCATGTGGAACGGGACTAGGCGCTGTTCTAATGCAAGAAGGAAGGGTAGTAGCTTATGTCGGAAGACAATTGAAAGATCATGAAAAGAACTACCCAACCCACAATCTTGAGTTAGCCGCCATCGTCTTTGCGCTTAAGTCTTGGCGCCATTATCTCCTAGGTGAGAAGTTTGAATTATACACTGACCATAAATCGTTGAAATATCTCTTCTCGCAGAAGGATCTTAACTTGAGGCAGCAAAGATGGATGGAGTTTCTTGCCTCGTATGACTTTGAAATTTCCTATACTTCCGGAAAAGGCAACGTGGTAGCAGACGCGTTGAGCCGAAAGAAACTGACCTTAAGCCCACTCTTTGTGTAAAGGCAAAGCTTGGAGTATATAGCCAGTTTTAACTTTAGGCCCTCCTCGGATTTTGTACCGGGTTTACTAGCATCTCTCGAAGTACGCCCTACTCTCTTGGACTCAATAGGGGCTGCATAATGTGAAGACCCTCAGCTTGTTGATGTGATTGATAAACTTATTAGGGGTGAGACTTCTAGTCACCTCAGTAAATACGCCATCGATGATAAGGGTTGGCTGAGGCGAGATGGAAGATTATGCATCCCACAAGCAAGGAAGTTGACAAAGAAGGTTCTCGAGGAAGCGCATCATTCCAAGATGACTATACACCCTGGCGGTGATAAGATGTACAAGGATATAAAAAGGACTTTCTTTTGGAGCGGCATGAAGCAAGACGTGGCAGATTTCGTTTCTAAGTGCATGACCTGCCAATAGGTCAAGGCGGAACAGAAGAAGCCTGGAGGACTACTTCATCCTTTAGAGGTCCCACAGTGGAAGTGGGATAGCATTTCAATGGACTTCATTGATGGAATCCTAGGTCGAGAAGAGGCAACACTAGCATTTAGGTAATAGTGGATAGGCTTACTAAAAGCGCCCACTTTGTACCTATTAAGAGTAGAAGGACTGCCGCATCTCTAGCATCTCTTTATCTCAAGGAAATAGTTCGACTCCATGGGTTACCCTCCAGCATTGTTAGTGACAGAGACCCTATCTTCACAAGTGAGTTTTGGCGGAGTCTGCAAGAATCTGTAGGCACACATTTATGTTTGAGCACGACCTATCACCCCCAAACCGATAGCCAGACGGAAAGGGTGAATAGAGTTTTGGAGGATCTTTTAAGACTTTGGGTTCTTGACTTTGGAGGGACGTAGGAGGATCACCTTCCTTTAGTAGAGTTTGCCTACAACAACAGCTACCAAGCTACCATAGGCATGGCACCCTTCGAAGCCTTGTATGGAAGACCGTGCAAATCACAAACTTGTTGGTGGGAGTCTACAGATAAGCTTATACTTGGGCCAGACATGATTCGAGAGACTTCGGAGAAAGTGGACTTGATACGTAGGAGAATTAAGACAACATAAGACAAACAAAAATCCTATGCTGACAAAAGAAGGACCGACCTTGAGTTTGAGGTTGGGGACAGGGTTTTCCTTAAGGTATCTCCTTTAAGGAACGTCGTTCGCTTTGGATCCGCAGGAAAGCTAGCACCAAGATTTGTAGGACCGTTTCCTATCATCGAGAAGGTTGGGAAGATGGCCTATAGATTAGAGCTACCTGAGAGACTGGCCGGAGTTCACAACGTCTTTCATGTTTCTCACCTCCGGAAGTGTTTGCATGAGTCTGCGGAAGTGGTGGAACCTAGCATTCTAGAAGAAGCCGAAGTGGAACGTGAAGTAACTGTGAGGAAAGTTCCAACCCGCGTCTTAGGAACTGAAGTGAAAAAGCTACGCAACCGCGAAGTCAAACTCGTTAAAGTTCAGTGGAGCGATGCCGAGGAAGACGCGACTTGGGAAACTGAGGACAGAATGCGCGCTGCCTACCCTCTTCTTTTTGAGGATACATCTTTGATCTCTCTTTTTCCTTAAGTTATGCTTTATCTATCTTTTTAGGTATATCTCCTCGATGCAAACATGTATTTGAAAACTTGTTATGGATGATGGCTGCAAATGGTTGCTAGTGATTGCTAGTGGTTGCTCATGGATGCATATACACACACACCCTAGGTTATAGATCGGCTCAGTCACTTCATATTGCATATGCATATATGTATTCTCATTTGTATATGGTTGAAACTTGATATGCTGTCATATGGTCGTCGCATTTGTATGAATAGTTGTGCACTCATGTAGAATTATGAGTAGGAAAAACTTGCATACATAATGGATTCATGACACTTACATGATTCGCATTAAGGAGGTCAACTGAATCAGTAGACCGCTTGATTTCTGCATTAGATAAGGACATGTACACACACTATGCATATGATCACAAAGCATTAGAAGTCTTTTAAGGACAGTGGATGCCTGTGTTTGTTGGTTGAGTAGATGGACTGTTGGATGGTAGGATATACATTCTTCCTAACTTGAAGATTTCGGGGATGAAATCCTTTTAAGGGGGGGAGAATGTAACACCCCGTGAATTCTATAACATTAAGCTTCAAAAATTAAAGTGTAATTAATTCTAAATGAAAGAATTAAGGGAAATGGGTTACACCATTGCGTTCATCTCGGAATTCTGCTTGAGATAGAGTCCGAGTTTGCGTGAATCAGACTCCGTATGAAGGAGTTATGACCTTCGGAAGTTTCAGAATAAAATTTAAAATTCAAACAACTCGGTTTTAAATTCGAAATTCGAATTTCAGGTTCAAACTGGGCTGGGCGGGAAAATTCCCGCCCAGAGACCAGGTCGACCATAGGGTCGACCATGGTGTCGACCTGGCCTCCTCAGGTCGACCATAGTGTCGACCTGGGTGTCGACCTGCCTGGTCGACCTGGCTGGCTAGGTCTGGCTCGATTTTCTGTGGCTCTGTGTGTCACTAGGGCTGACGTGTCACCTCTTGATTGGCTCTTTGAACTTTGTATGGTCTAGATTCCTCCTGTCTTCATCTGACGGCTCAAAACAATTTAAAAATCTATAAATACACCCTAAGTCTCAACTGAAAATTCACACAAAAAAATAAGAAAGGAGTCGTCATGCTGCCAGGGAGGAATTGAACATAGCCGTCAAGAGAGAAAAGCCTAAGAGACGAATCAAATTAAGAAGAAGATTAAAGTTTAATCAAAATCAACGCAACGTTAGTCTACCCAAAGGAGCGCATCTCAATTCCAGAATTCAGAATCCAGAATTCAGAATCCAGAATTCAAGATTCTGCATTCGTTGTAAGTATAGTGACCTTTCAGAATATGAATAAAAACTGTGATGTGATTCGATGTAAATGAAAATAGAATTGTGTTATTGTATGAATCCTGTGTATTGTAATGGTTCTATCATGACTTGTGTATTGATGTTTGTTGCATAAATTTGATGGGTGCAAGCCTATTGAACAATTGTATATGAAAAACAATGGCACTTGCAAGTTTGTGGCAAAAACTAGAATTCGATCCCTTTATGTTTATACCTATGGCATGGACTATATACATTCACTAAGTCTAAATTAAGGCTTATGTAAACATGTTCTAGACTTGAGACCTTTTATGCCTACTTGACCCAAAAACTATGATATCATTCTCATGTTTAATTGCAAGTATAACTGGATCTATGTTAAGTATCGTTTGGGTTTCATAAACTATGCAAGTTCATGTTGAAATAGGCTATGTGATTAGGTGTTATAATTGGACATTTTGGTGAATATACAATATGCTAGTTTTGTGGTTGACATTATGCCAAGTTAAACATGTTTAAACACAAGTTTGTATTAGCCTAAACTATGCCATTTCATATGTTACCTACTTAGTTATACTTTGATTTGACTGCAAGTTCACATGACCCATATTATATGTTAGTATCGCTAAATTGCAAGCTCATGCGCCACACACCTTTATGCATTACATGTTCTTGATTTCCCCTTTTTATCACGTTTATAAAGTTGGGCTGAATTGTGACAAGCCCAACACATGTTGCGAACAAACGAGGGTAATAACGTTGGGTGTAAAACATGAAAATATATGTTGGCATGGTTGGCACATGCCAACGACAATGACATTTAAGCGGTATGAATTGATATACCCAAGAATAAAAGATATGACATTTACATATATAATTGTGAAATAATAAAATATGTAAATTTAGAAAAACACGATATGCTTAACCCGAGGTTGGATTGAGTTGTGATGTAAACCTGCCCGGACCCGCCCGGCTGTCCAGTAGTCACAACAATACC
This sequence comes from Allium sativum, assembly GCA_030737875.1. NCBI lineage: Eukaryota > Viridiplantae > Streptophyta > Magnoliopsida > Asparagales > Amaryllidaceae > Allium > Allium sativum. Next base: position 544,042,157 of record CM060920.1, on the reverse strand, counting down.
TATCCAATGTGGGTGGTTAAGCATTGAGCCCAATAATGACCCGAGGTTAGACTGAGCTACGGTGTAAACCTGCCCGGAACCGACCGGCACATCCTGTAACCGTAGCAATATCTGTCTAATGTGAGTGGTCAGTTGCTCTAAGAGGCTAAGGACAGATGGTAGGGTTAAGTCAACTATAACACTTAACCAAATTCAACATGTTAACAAGAATTGATGGGTGGGGTTAGGTAAATACAGATACTTAACCACTTAACATGTTTGACTGGAAAATCCTGGTAACGAGGCACCCGTTTCAGCAGTAACCCAAGTTAGGTATCATGGTACCCTAAAACTAGGCAGGATGAGGCACGATTACTGGGCTGATTGTAAGCGGTCAAACGACGGCGGTGGGTGCACAGTGTAGGTCTAACGGGGTGCGAGCGTGCACACACTCCGGAGCAGACAACCAGGGCACTGGGGACACCAGTAGTATAACCTATGCTTTCTAGAATTTATGTCGGGGCCGCCACCATGGGTCTTGATACACCCCATGGTGGGACCAGCATAGGTATCTACAAATCTTGGGGGCCGTATGACACATGTTAACGCGAGTAGGAGCCGATCTTTAAATAAAAATGGGGATCACTTCACCCTCAGCATGGGGTGCCTGTTAGGATAAACTTAAGTAGGTGCAGAGATATAGTATGTGTGCGATAGTACATTCAACACTTCCTTAGCTTGTGACACTTTCCTATTTTCAGCTTATGTCTATCATGCCCTTTTCTTATTCACATATTGAAGAGTTACTAGATTTCTCAGGCTTTATGTCTGACTCTATTTTCTTTTCGTCTTCTTTTCTTTCGTCCCCCCCAGGTCCACAGGGAGGAAACAACTCAGCTCAGTCAGACTCTTTACAAGCTCCAAGAACGTAGATGTATGATTTGGATCTCTTTTGCTCGGATTATGGCTTTGGATATCACTATGGGGATTTTTGTCGCTTTATTTATGTTTTTTATGCTTCTTTAATAATCAAGACAGTATTGAGGTTGTAATTTGAGACAATTATGGAATGTTGTGTTTGAACACGTATTGATGAAATAAAAGTCTGTTGGTTTCCGCTGATTAAAATATGTGTATTTATATCTGTCTTGAGTTTATCTGTGGCTTTTACTTATAAACCTCCACCAAAGTTAAGGCATTCCCTTTGTGAGTGACCTTAACGGAGGTAGGGTGTTTCAATTATTTATCATTATTGTTGAACACATGCAATGTATGAAATCCATATAACTGATATTATATGGTAATTGATTGAGTCGCATTCCGAATCCGAAATAAAGAATATTTTTAAAATAAAGAATCTTTTAAAATAAAGAATATTTTCAAGGAATGAATATTTTAAAATAATATTCAGTGAAGCATAAAATTAAAATTTTGATGTCCGATTTTGGATGGACACAAAAATATAAAAAAATTGTTGAAATATATTTTTGTTAGATAAAGATATCATCTCTAACATTTTAATGAGAATAAAACGATCATTTGTTGATATCTATTTTTGTACATTAAAGATATCATCTTTAACATTTTAATGAGAATAAAACGATCATTTGTTGAAATCTATTTTTGTTAGATAAAGATATCATCTTTAACATGTTAATGAGAATAAAATGATCATTTGTTGAAATATATTTTTGTTAGATAAAGATATCATCTTTAACATGTTAATAAGAATAAATAATCATTTGTTGAAATATATTTTTTTAGATAAAGATATCATCTTTAACATGTCAATGAGAATAAAATAATCATTTGTTGAATTATATTTTTGTACATTAAAGATATCATCTTTAACATGTTAATGAAAATAAAATAATCATTTGTTGAAATATATTTTTGTTAGATAAAAATGTCATCTTTAACATGTTAATGAAGAATAAAAGAACCATGAGTTGAAACATGTTTTTGTTAGATAAAAACATCGTCTTTAGCATGTTAATGAAGTAGTAATAAAAAAAAATCATGTCTTTAAATATATTTTTGTTCATTAAAAATATCATCTTTAACATGGATGTGAAGATTCTATATTTAATGGAAGATGATTTTAGGTTTGTCGTGGATGGTGTCTTTAATAACACTATTCTTAAACCCAGTTGAGAATAGAATAAATCTTTAAATTAAGGTTTAATGAAGTTTTCCAATTAATTAATATTTAATTGGAATTGAATATAATAAATTGGATTTTGGGTTTGTCGTGAATGGTGTCTTCAATAACACTGTTCTTAAACCCAGTTGAGAAAAGAATAAATCTTTTAATTAAGATTTAGAGAAGTTTACTAATTTATTAATATTTAATTAGAATTGAAATGAAAATTGATTGTGGGTTTATCATGAACTGTGTTTTAAACGACATTCGTTCTTTAACCCAACTAACAGTGAAAATATTCTTTGGAATTTATAAATCTTTTTATTAAGATTTAATGAAAATTTTCCAAAGTAAAGTTTTCCAATTTAATTGAATAAATTGGAATTGAAGGGAATTCAATTTAATAATAATTGAGATGAGATTCTGTAAAATAAGACCGTTACTATATATGGAATTTGAAGGGCCTTGCCGCTTTCCATTTATACCATTAGTCTGATACGGAAAATTATATCGATTATATATTGATCTGATTTCTGTGAAGATTCCATAATTAATGGAAGATGATTTTGGGTTTGTCGTGAGATGTTTTTAAATAACATTGGTTCTTTAACCCAGTTAAAGATAGGATTTATGTTCCTATAGTTGAATAATCATTAAGTAATGATTTTTGAGATTAAAACCGAACTAGAGTTTTAATGAATCTTTAATTAGATTAAAATGAGAAAGAGATAACTAAATTTATCGAATTCATGAAATGATCGAGGATGGAGTACCACCAGTTTTACTCCAGACGATTGTTAAATCTTTAATTAGATTTGAAAGTGAAAGGGTAATTAAATTTAGCGATAACACCGTAGGTGTTATATATGGAGTACTACCAGTTTTGCTCCATAGGATGAATAGGTGGGGATTGGGATAATAAATAATAAATGATTACTTCGGTAAGGCTTGCTAATCCCGACTAGTGGATAAACCTTAATTTGGTTTAGAATTGATAAAAGATAAAATAAAATCTTTTGAAAATTGAGATCCAAAGGAAGATTAAAAGAATAAATTTAAAAGAATTTATCTTTGATAAAATTAATGGGAACCCTTCCCTAAAGATGTGAATTTTTGAATAAAAGAATATTCATAATTGGAATGAGGCATATGGTGTGCTTTTATGGCACTTGATTATTGATATAAAATACGTGAGTTATTCGGAAACACTGGGTTTAACCCATTCTAAATAATTAATGCGACGACTAAAAGTCGACGATGAAGACGGTGGTTGAAGACCGGAGATTTTCACATCAGTTGGATGATTACTGATGTCTTAATTGGGCTGTACACCCAAGACAAGGTAATAAGTGGTGATCGTTTAGACGTACTTGGAGATCGACGGATATGCGAGAACCTCACTCTGTATTGGACATATGGGACGAGGAATAAGGTGCATTCGGTTTCGTTCAGACCTAGAATGGACTTGTAAATGGATGTGTGTCTGACATTGGATTTCATTCTGTACTAATTTATTACTATTAAATATATATCTGTTTGGTGGCAGAGAATTTATTCTCTTGCTTAACATCCTTCTCTGAGACGTACGAGCTTAGATGTTATATATTGACAGACATCAGTTGCATGGCGTGAATTGTCATTGTGGCATGCTAAGATGCAAATGATCAAGACTTTTGTTGAAAAGCAGAGTCTTGTGGTTGATGATCAAAGCACAACTTTAATTAGCATAGCTTTGTGTATAGCATTAATTCGCGAGCCTCACACCCGGTATGAGCCAAAAACGGGATCGTGACTGCAGGGAGAGCACATCGTTTCTTTCTAGCTAGAAGTGGTGTCATGGTATGGATCCAGACATTTTTACTTATGTTGATGATGGAATGAGGCACCTTGGATATTGAGTCATTAGTGGCTCAGAGATAGGTCCTCGGACCGGGAAACGTGTGTTCAGGAATAATTAATCCACTAAGATATGTGTGGACCGGCACTGAAGATCCAAGGGTTGCCCGTAGGTGTGATCCTGAGACATTTGCTAGAGTGTCTCAAATTGGAGAGGAGCCATCCCTTGCCTCGACTCATAGATGGAAATCCAATTTCCAATATGACATTCTTCGATTTTAGTTGTAGAACTAGTATGGCGACATAGTAGGATGGGGTACTATGCCATCTATGATTGATACATTTAAATTTGAAGTTGTTTTTGATACTATGCACTTATAATAATATCAAATAATTTGTTTTAAACGTACCAAGCATGTTGGCTATTATAAGGGAAAACTCTATCTTCCGGCTTGCGTTGCATTGTGTGATGGGACCTGAGTCTTATAATAGCTTCATTTTTCCAAAAAACATTCCGTTGTTTTAAACTAAGATTCATATTTACTAAACCCGTTTCGTGTTATAAGGCGTGGTCCCATGATTTCCCCACTTTTAAATTAAAGATTAATAACTGCTTTAGTTCTCACACCAGTCCCATGACTAACTCAAAGTTTATTGTTTCTACCTAAACTCTGGGTGCCCATATTTTCCACACGGGCAATCGGTAGTTTTGGTTTTGCAGATATTATTTTCCCAGGATCCTGGATTACAACTGGAACTATATTCAGAAAGCTTTGTATCCATGTATCTCTTTCAGTTGTGTTATGTCTTATTTTTCTGCTGCTAATGTAATGTATTTTAATCTCTGATATTATTTTTCCGCCGTATATTATTTATTTATACTCTGTAATATTCTTGTACTCTGATGTAAATTGTTGTAATAACAACAAAATGTTCTGTTGTTTGTCTTCTGATGAGTGTTGTTCTCAACTCAATCCGGGCTTTCCCGAAAGGGGAAGTTTGGGTCGTTTCACAAACTTTTATTCAAAATAATAGATTAAAAAAAATCTATTTTCAGTTGTAAAGTAAATTTTATAACTTCATTTCTGTCGATTCACTTGACCATAAATAATATTTAGAAACCAATTGATTTATAGGCCATATACTACCAATTACTCAACCAATTCTACCCATTAGTTTAAACAAAACAAATTTTAAGTTTCAGGTCAACGGTCAACCACCAAATCAATCATCCAATCAGAACAGTTCATATAATGATAATATGAAAATAAATAACATTAAATATATTTTTGGAATTCCGTTGGATCCCTCCAACCTGTTCTTCTCTGCATAAAAGTAGATTATCTCACATAAATTCATTCAATTCAATTTAATTGATTACTTCCATAACAGTAAATAATGGTTTTTTAACATCAATCAATTAAACGTTTATTTTATAAATGTGACCAACAAGGTAAGTTACCTCCATTGGGTCCAATCGTTAAAATAACGATTTTGTGTTTCACTGAAATTAAAAAACGTTTAATTTCTAGGTTCGATCGACATATGAATATATAATTAACGGACAGTCAATCATTAACAACCATATCTTTAACACCCCACATCCGTCAAGGTCACTCACAAAGGGAATGCCTTAACTTCAATGGAGCATTATGGGTATTGGAACAGAAATATTACAAGACAGACATATATAAAACAGCGGAAAGTAAAGTAAAAGTACTTCAAATCATTTATTAAATATAATTGTTTACAATAAAAGCCCATCAACTTCCAATACCCAACTACATAGCTAAAATATCTGTCTTACTCAAAAACAAAGAAGCATAACAATAAACTGTAGTATTCCCCTATAAAGCAAAGCAAGCCATAGCCAACAGAAATCCAAGCCGTACATGAAAGAGCCTTGAAGCTTGGTAAGATCCGAACTAAGCTGTATTCCCACCCTGCAAACCTGGGGGGGGGGGGACGGAAGAAAAAGAGGCGAAACAAACCGGGTCAGTCATAAAGACTGAGTAAGTCCTAGTGACTTCCAGCATAAAAACAGGTAAAAATAATATGGAATGAATAAACTGAAAGTAAACATAAGCATGATGACGAAGTAAGCTACAGGCACGATGAATCAAGTATAACATCCCATACTTCCTATCAAGAGTAGCATCACAAGGTTCCTACCAAGTATCACATCGCAAGATTTTTAATCTTAACCATTACCCTATTCTCCTTGATTTCCTATGTTCTCTGCACCACCTAACTAGCGTTCCAATTATTTTACTTGTTATAATTACAAGATAAGTGATCCCCCATAACCCATATGATAGTTTTATAGGTACATATCCCACGATGAGGGTCCCACCTCATATTGACAATTTCATGTCCCCACCGTACCTATCTTAATTGATCATCTCTCACTTACAATGTTTCACATGTGTTATATACTAAGGTTATCCCAACCCCGTAGTTGTGGTAGCCTTCAGGACTACATCTAATATGAGGATTTCACCTCAACCAGCCCAATTGCCATGAATGTGTTAGATGTATCCTTACTACCTTAATTGATCGGCTCCTACTCGACCTAGTTCTTGTTTGTGTCATGCGGCCCCCTATTCGTAGATACCTGTGTTGGTCCCACCCAAGGGTGTATCAATCCCTAGGATGGCAACCCCGACACGATTCTTGATGCACAGCTTTATATCTACTGATGCCCAGTGGCTAAATTTTCCACTCCAGAATACGTGCACGCCCGTAATCCGTCGGAACCTGCACTGCTACATCACCTGCCGCCGTTTTGATTGCTTATAATCAGCCCAGTAATCGTGCCCCACCCTGCCTAGCTCAGGGTACCGTTGATACCTAATGTGGGTTACTGCTGAAACGGGTCCCGCTACTAGGGTTTTCCTATGGTCTATTCGTATACCCCACAGGTTGGTTAAGTGTTATCCATTCAAGTTAACTTAACCCCACCCCCATCATGTTACCTTGGTTAAGTGTTCTCTCTTGCGTTACTTAGCCCTACCGCATGTCTTGTTATATCGGTTAAGCGTTCTTCCCTGTGTTAACTTAACCCTTACCATAACTCACGTTAAATTGGTTAAGTGTATGTTAACTCAACCCCATCCACTAGCCATATTATAATGGTTAAGTGTTACCCTCGCGTGTTTACTTAACCCTACCACACATCAGGTTATATCGGTTGGGTGTTATCAACCCATTCAAGTTAAACCAACCCATCTGCTAGTCATGTTATAACGGTTAAGTGTTATCAACCTATTCAAGTTAACCTAACCCACTTGCTTGTCATGTTATGTTGGTTAAGTTTTATTACTTAACCGCAACCACTTGTCTAATTAACCCGTTGTATTAGTTAGGTGTTCTCAATTTACTTAACCACACCTACTTGTCTGATTAACACGTTATCTTGGTTAAGTGTTTTCTAGTGATTCATGACTTAACCCTACCAAGTGTCGTTTATCGGTTCACGTTGACTTAACCCACCCATATGTCATGTCAAATTGGTTAAGTCCACACTTATAAGTTTTACGTGTTCTTAACTCATACCGGTTAGGTCCATATTTACATGTCATCCCACCTAACCCTCTAACCATACCCATGTCTTATTATGGTTAGTATTCCTTCATTCATTCATTATGACGAACGAAACATGACCTCTCACATTAGACCGTGCACTTTGTGGCCACTGGATTTGCTGGGCGGTTCCGGGCAGATTTACACCACAAACTGAGTCTAACCTCATGTCATAAGCCGTTACGTCTACAATTCGACCTTTGACCTCTCACATTAGACTGACACTTTGTGGCTACTGGATTTGCCGGGCGGTTCCGGGCAGATTTACACCACAAACTGAGTCTAACCTCGTGTCAAAGGTTCATTAATGGTCGTATTCCACCCAAAACCCCAATATCAGTTCATGTGTTTAACATATAAAAATGTTCATGTTCGTGTTTCAACCACGTTCATATTTCCAGTTACATGCCAATTATCAAGCTCATAATTCACGTTTTTGCCCAAAACGTATTCCCAAATTATTATCATAATTCACTATAAGGTTATGCCAAGTTATAGCCTTTTATTTACAATACATGCCAACTACCCAAAACCCAACTTAGGCGCGTTCATATTAAACCTCTACCAAGTCATAAATTATCATATATGTTTCAACTCCAAATTTTACATAATTATCATATGCTCAAGTTCTAGATTACATGTCAGTTTTACATATGCCCAATTTTATGCCAATTTACACATATACCAAGTTTCATGATTTACATGTTTAAAAAGCTATGCTCAATTTACATAGATCAAGTTTTATACCCAAAATTACATGTATACCACGTTTACACCAATTTACCCATAACAAGTTCTAGCCAAATTACATATATATCCATATCAAATTACATATATCAATCCCAATCGCGCAATAACCATTATAATGACTATACCCAAAATTACCCCATTTCATGTTAATGGTAAATTATCCCCAAACATCCAATTTTCATATTATGCCTTCGATTCCACCAAACACATATATTCCACTAGGAAATATTCCAATATTCCCCCCGTATACCATCGCACGTATATCGTAGTTTAGGCCTAGGTCCGAAATTGACCTAGGTTCATCAAAAGAAAATAAATAGGGAAAGGTAGAAGTTGCAATAAAAACAAGATCAGAGAGAAAATGGCATAAAAACATTATCTCAGGCATAAAGAATAGATCTTGATAATAATATCAACATGAACCAAGAAAATTGATTTACAACAAGCTGAATAGACCATAAACTTGTCATGAGAATAAAGATAGAAAGGTTCCCAAAATCAAGATCCAAAAAGAAACAAGAATAGACTTGAATCAAAAGTCCAATTTCATTTCATCACATGTCCATATTAAATTTAATTATTTTAATCTGAAAATAACTAGAACTTACAGATCGTGGACAAGGAATTAAGAACTGAATTTGTTGTAAAAATGTGGCGGCGTTGTTAATTTATTTTCTTGAATCATTGTTGAAGCTTTGTTCTTTGAATTGATTTGAGTTTGAATGCTTGTACTTTGATTTGGAAACGGCGGCCATGGTTCAAGAGATATTTTAGCAGCATAATTGTGTAAGAATGATTTGTTATGAATTAGGTTAGGTCTTAAGGTATATTTATAGGTGTAGGAACTATTTAGGGCCTTTAGATCAACCCAAGAATCAATCTGGACCATCAAAACACGTCTCAGGCTTCAAAAATGGGTTCTGGGTCAAAACAGGTCGACCAGGTCGACCTGTAAGGGGGGAGGTCGACCATATGGTCGACCTGTAGGGGGTAGGTCGACCCCCAGATCGACTTGCCTAGTTCTGTGCTGCCTGAAATTTGCTGAATCTTCTACATGCCATAACTTCTTCATCCGTACTCCGATTTTCGAAAACTCGGACTCTATTTCATGCAGAATTCCGAGACGAACGCAATAGCGCAACCAGTTTCCCATAATTCTCATTTTAAAAATTAATTATACCCTGATTTCTTGGTTCAACATGTTATTAAAATTCGGGTTGTTACAATATCAATCATTAGCAACCGTAGCACACAATTATAAAACCTGATTTATATAAAATACAAGTGGGAAGAACTGAGTGAGTTTAACTCACCTTGATTTCGTTGTCACTAAAGCGGTTCGACTTCCAGTTAAACTAAACAAATGTTTAATTTAACTATAATTTAAGGTAGTCTCCAGCTTTGTCCGAGTCAGTTCCATGATCAAGAATTTGTCTATACGGTCTAACTGTGATTTGTTTCATTCAATTCTAATCACATAAACAAGAGTTATAATTGTAAGTTATACGATTTAATTAAAATAATTATATTTCTTAATTAAATTCTATTAAACTAATTACATTTGATAATCAGGCCGAGTTAAATTCTGATTCCTTTGTTGTTCAGACCACTCCGACACGTAGAGCTTCCTATACCAAAACATGATTTAATTAGCTTCTTTAATTATAATTATTAGTAGTTAATTACTTAGGTTAGACAAAATAATTAAGCCGATTACTTCTTGGTTAAAGAAAAATATACATTTCAACTCCTCTTATCCTTCTGCACAGTTTCGTTTAGCATTATCAACATCCCCTCACTCATTCAAATGTTGCACCACATATTCAACTCGTTCAGTGCCCAACCTACCAACAAATTAAAATTAGTTTTCTTAGTTAATCAATTCATAACATTAATTATTTTTAACTAGGTTTAACTCACAGTTTACAGGCCGACTAAATTCTTTACTCATTGTCTTTATTAGTTCAAAACTAACACTCCACCCACGTTGTCTCTTTACTTAGGTTAGTGCACAAAGAATTGGTCGATACTTGTAGATGCTCCATACCCCTCTTCGTTGTTGTTTACAGAATCCATACCTTCACTCTTTATTGCTCCATTCAGAAGCTCAAACACTCACGAATCCTCGTTCCCGTATGTTTACGCGTCCAAGATCCGCCAACCCCAAATGTTGCGCCATGTGTTTCCTCATCCCCACTAGAAATTTCAATCACTTTGACAGCTTATTCCACTGCTAATAACTCCATGACCGACGCCGCCTTAAAGCCCGACATTGGCCAACTTCATGCTCGAAACCAAATCACCGCCGTTAAATAAATAGAACTCGTTGAGATGAACAACGTTCTAGTTGAAATTGTCTTGAAAGGGTCAGTGGATTAGAAGAAAAAAAGGAGAGGGAAGACAGTGAGTTTTTGATCATTGAATATGTCTGGGTAGCGGCTCAAAAGCCTTGACCATAAGAATCACGTTGACGCAAAGATATAGGGTTGGAAATGGGGTATAAATAAGTGAAGTAAATATTATATTTTAATATTCATGAAACTTAAGACTAAAGTAACATGTTAAAATCCCCTTATACGACCTCCGAACAAGATAAACTTCTAATCCTACCATAAAAAAATATTTTGGACACGATGGGACAGGTTTCGTCGATTTTCGAGGTCATCTGTGAAAAGTCCTTTATAAATCACTGACCAAAAATCATGCGTTTAAATTTCCCACGATCACAAAATAAACCCAATCAACTAGAAACTTTGAAATTCTACTAGAGATTTTCCTTACGAATCCAACAAAATTTATTTTATTAAATCGGAGTTCGTTTAGCTAGTCGTTTATTCCTTTAAAGTTACCCATGTCAAATAATATAATCGATTAAATAAAAATAAGGGCGTTTGACACTGCCACGATCAAACGGTAAGTCCGATTGACACGAAAATAAAAATATTATAATTATTAATTAAAACGAATGCAATGGCACAAGTTTCATCGTATTCCGAGACTGTTTTCCTATATGTTATTTTTATACGGCAAACAACGCTATTTTAATCATCAAAATACCCGATGTTCAAAAATAACAAACTACATGCCTATTCTTATTCTAAATGTCGATACAAACTAAATGGAATTGGTTTCATGGCTTAATTCGATTATCTGCTCAAGTTATACACAAAAACCCTCTATTAAATTAATTTAATTTAATTACGCGCTATAGAAAATGACTGAGCGTTTACGGTCACTGTTGTCACATATGACATCGGTTTGCCACGAAATTTGATACCATACAATAATTTAACGTTACGGTTCCAATGAAACTAATTTCATCGAAAATGGAGACCGTTTGCAAAATCGCTATTTTAAAGGTCTATATATAATATCGATTGAAATATTATAAAAATCCAAAATAATCTAATTAAATAATAATAAATTATTATTATCGTAAGTATCTAAACAGAATATATCTATAGCTTCAAATATAAAATATACAACTCAGTATTATCATTTCCGAGTTAAACGGTATCCGAATTATATTAAAAATCCTTAAATTTATTAATTAAACATTATCGTTTTATTAACGATTTCCATAGCGACTATTTTAAAATTTGATTTGGACATAACTATCAATCTATAACACGAAATCTAGATTTTTCTCTTTATATGAAAATTATAATCAACAGGATTCAAACATTTCTTATTTCACAGAATTCTGACTTAAAACGGATTCTGTATATTCAATTAAAGTTCAAAACTCAATATTACGAACTACCGTGCCATTTCGAGCACGATTATAATTATATGTATATATAACGTTCAAACTTTGTTTTAATAACGAATTCAATATTAAAATCCATTAATATTCCAATTATAATATTTAGAATAATAAACTAAATTAAATATTTGACCACAAAAATACGGGACATTACATTCTTCCCTCCTCAAAAGAATTTCGTCCCTGAAATTACTAAGGTAAAATAATGTCACAAACCCATTATCTTTAAAATAAAATTTGTTTTAAATCAAAAACAAATTCTCTATTGTCAATAAAACTTTGCAAAAATACTGAAAATTTCCAACTCTTTAAATTCCCGGAAAAATTCGGCAGAGTCTCCCCTATACGGAGAGACTTCTACGATAAAACAGGAACAAATAATATATATACATCGACACACATGGTCGGAAAACAAAATTGAAAACCCAAAATTTATAATTTAGCGTAGGCGTACCTTTTATGAGTGTTGTTGAGCATACTTGCTCAATTTACATGCAATCTACGCAACCAAACTCAATTCTCATAGTCATCTAGCACATGTACTTAACTCAATTCAACATATAAGTAACAGATATATGAAATTCTTAAGTAACATTTCACTAATTGTAACACCCCACCTCCACTAGGATCACTCCTTAGAATGTACTAGCTTTGGAGGGGCGTTATTGTGAAGGTAAACATGCACAGAGATATCGCAAGACAGAATATATAAAAATAAATATAAGTAAAGCAGCGGTAGCAGATAAAAACCCATCATCATCATCTCACAAAACCAACATAGTCAAGTACATAGTATCAAAATGTCATGATCCAAAATACAACATAAGTCTAGATACGTAGAAACAGAATACATGGTAAAACATCAGTACTAATCCCCAGAAATAAAAGATAAGCCACAGCTAGCTCAGATCCATACATGAGCTATCCAACAAGCAAGCCAAAGATCCACTAAGCAGATGTAGCCCCTCCCTGAGAACCTGTGGGGGGGGGGGAAACGGAAGAAAAGAAGCGAAAGAAAACAGGTCAGTCAAAAAGACTGGTAAGCCCTACTACGATCAATCTATAAACTAATAAAGTTAACATCATGATGGAAACTGAGGTAAACGTACTGGCAATAGATAAAGGTGACATCACATAAGAAGATTAAGCTTTGCACCACAGTGTACTAGCAAACCCACGAAACAGATCTTGATCCCTTAGCCCAAACTTTGGCCCAATAACATGAAGTGACCTTAGTATAAGGTCCAGCCCAACGGTCTAGTCGATCGGCTCCCTATAAACCTAACACGTCCAGTGTTGGTGTCCATACGGCCCACATGGATGTAGTCAGACTGCGCTGGGTCCACCTTTGGGTGTATCAAGCCCTCGGGTGTCAACCCCAGACACCTAAGCAATAATGCACAGTCTAAACCTACCGGTACCCGTGCCTCGAGTTTGTCCAACATCAGACTACGTGCACGTCCGTAGCCCGCCGGACCCGCACCGCTGTACCACTCAGTCGTCGCTTTGGTCGCTTACATCCGTCCAGTAATCGTGCCCCGCCCTAACCTAGCTGTAGGGTTGTGGTGATACCAAACTGGGATTACTGCTGGAACAGACCACGTTGCTAGGGTTTCTAAGAGGGTTAAGTGTGGTTTTAACCCCTCACTAATCATGGATTAAATTAGTTAAGTGTAACCACTTAACCCCATCTAATCCTCGCATCCCCATTATTGGTTAAGTATTAGTGGGCCATGACTTAACCCTAATCATGAGGCATTAATTAGTTAACGCACCCAACCTCTCACATTAGACATCCGTGGTTACCTGGGAAGATTTACACCACGTCTAGGTCTAACCTCGGGTCTTATGGTGCAACATGACCAACTACCCACATTAGACCTCACGTTGTGGTTACCTGGGAAGATTTACACCACAACTAGGTCTAACCTCGAGTTGGCCATATCATGTTATCTAATGTCATGTCCACTTTAAAACATGCTTACAAGTTAACATATACTTGGGTAGACCTAACTTAATAGGTAAATTCCCAAGGGGTAGACCTAACTTAATAGGTAAATTCCCAATCTTTTAGTTTTCATGTATTTTTAAGTTTACCCAAACCCCCCAACGTCATTATATCGCTTACATATTCGTCATAACGCATAAGGGTATAAAAGGTAACTTGGCATAACATACATGATGAACTTCACATATCATAATAATGATGCATAACATGTTAGACTTGCAAATCATGTCATAGTGAACTCGCACAAACATGCATAACCCATAAAACTTGCATAACATGGTAAGGTGAACTTGCATAAACATGCATAACCCATAAAACTTGCATAACATGGTAAGGTGAACTCGCATAAGCATGCATAACCCATAAAACATGCATAACATGGTAAGGTGAACTTGCATAAACATGCATAATCCATAAAACATGTACAACATGGTAAGGTGAACTTGCATAAACATGCATAACTTATGAAACATGTAAAACATGGCATAGTGAATTCGCATAAGCATGCATAACTTATGAAACATGTAAAACATGGCATAGTGAATTCGCATAAGCATACATAATCCATTAAACATGTACAAATCTCAACTTTCACCACATGATAACTTTAGAGTTTGTAAAGTGAAGGTAAGAGGGCTTACAAATATAAACAAGTCACAAATCCACCAAATAAGATGAAGAAGCCCTTTGAAAACCCAAAACAAAGCTTTAAATAAGAAAACCCTTTTGCAAAATCCCAAAAACACAAACTTAGCAAATCAAACTTGCAACTTAATGAAGTATGCAAGTTATTAAGCATTCATACAACATAGAAAAGGTTGTATGATCATCATATCTTCATAGGATTAAACTTTGAGGAAGGTGGAGGCTAGGGTTTTTAGGTGGAGGCCATTTGAGGATTCAATTTGACATAGTTTAGTTGCTAGATTGATTAATGAGGCTTTAGGGTAGGATTAGGGGTATATTTATAGAAGATTAGAGTGTTTTTAGCCCTAGGATTAACCCTAGGTTAGTTTAGGCCCGTCAGATCTCGGAACTCTCTAGAACCAAGCCACAAGACCCAGCCCAAATCAGAAATGGTGCACCAGGCTAAACTGCCCGGGCACCCCCTGTCGACAGGGCTGTCGACACCCTGGGGGCCCTGTCGACAGGGCTGTCGACATGCGGGTCCTGGCGGGAATTTTCCCGCCTGACCCCGATTAGCCCTAATCCCTGTTTTTAATTTGAAATTTAAATCTGTTTTTAGCATAGAAATTTCTGAAAACTTCAATGGGCCTTAACTGGGTCATACGGACTCCGATTTTCGAAAACTCGGACTCTATTTCGCGTATTTTTCCGAGACGAACGCAATGGCATAGCCCGTTTTTCCCTGATTCTGATTTTTGAATTAAATTCTGCTTCGATTTATGTTATAACGGTTTATTGAAAATACGGGTTGTTATATTCTCCCCTCCTTAAAGGATTTCGTCCCCGAAATCTTCAAGTTAGGAAGAACATATCCTACCATCCAACATCCATCTACTCAAACCATCATCCACGAGCAACCATTGTCCTTAAAAGATTCTAAATGCTGTATGAACGTATGCAAAAGTGTGTGTATATGTACTTATCTAATGCAAAGATCAATGCAAAATATGTTAGTGAAATGTATCCATATGTATGCAAATCCCTAACATAATGTATAATATCTACATGCGTGCTCAATCATACATCCATATGCAACATCCATGTGATTGCATACAAATTCCATCCAAGGATAAGCATAAACACTCATGCACATGCAATATGAGGAGTGTGTGAGCCGATCTAGTGCCTAATGTGTATCATGCATCCACGAGTAACCACTTGCAAACACTTGCAACCACTTGCAACCATCAAACATAACATGTCTCAAGCACATGTTTCATCCAAAGGGTTTCTACCTAAGGTTCTCATGACAAGCTTAGCACGATAACTAGATAAACATGGATAGCAAAGAGAAAGATATACTAACAAAGGAAAGAGATTGAGAGTGTACCCTCAAAAAGGAATGGATAAAGCCCACGCATCTTCTCCTCGGTTTCCCAAGTTGCGTCCTCCTCGGCTTCACCCCATTGAACTTTCACCAATCTGACCTCACGATTCCTTAGCTTCTTGGTCTCTGTCCCCAAGATACGAATCGGAGCTCTCTTTAAAGTTGCTTCTTTCTCTACTTCCACGTCTTCAAGAATGCTAGGTTCAACCACCTCAGCGGACTCATGCAGGCACTTTCGGAGATGCGAGACATGAAAGACATTATGCACTCCGGACAACTTTTCGGGCAATTGCACTCTATAAGCCATCTTCCCTATTCTCTCTATGATAGGGAAGGGTCCAACAAATCCCGGTGCTAGCTTTCCAACAGCTCCAAATCGGACCACATTCCGCAAAGGAGAAACCTTTACGAAAACCTTGTCCCCAACCTCAAACTCCAATTCGGACCTTCGCCTGTCAGCATAAGATTTCTGTCTGTCTTGGGCTGCCTTCATTCGTCTTCTGATCAACTCGACCTTCTCGGATGTATCTCTAATCATGTCGGGTCCAAGTATAAGCTTATCCGTAGTCTCCCACCAACATGTATGTGATTTGCACGGCCTCCCATATAAAGCTTCAAATGGTGCCATCCCTATGCTCGCCTGATAACTGTTGTTATATGCAAACTCAACAAGAGGAAGATGGTCTTCCCAAGCACCACCAAAATCCAGAATGCAAAGCCTCAACAAGTCCTCAAGTACCCTATTCACCCTTTCTGTTTGGCCGTCTGTTTGTGGGTGATAGGCCGTACTCAGGTTCAATCTCGTGCCCATAGCTTCCTGTAAACTGTTCCAGAACTGACTAGTAAAGATGGGGTCTCGGTCACTGACTATGCTGGAAGGGACTCCATGTAGTCGCACTATCTCACGAAGATATACTGATGCTAGTCCAGATGCGGTCCTTTTGCTCTTCACTGGGATAAAATGAGCACTCTTCGTAAGCCTATCTACAATGACCCATATGCTCGTATTCCCTCTCCTTGACCTTGGAAGCCCATCAATAAAGTCCATAGAAATGCTCTCCCACTTCCATAGCGGGACCTCTAGCGGATGTAATAGCCCACCGGGCTTCTTCGACTCAGCTTTTACTCTCTGACAAATAACACATCTCGAGACAAACTCCGCCACATCCTTCTTCATTCCAGGCCAGAAGAAAACGCGCTTCATGTCCTTATACATCTTATCACCACCTGGATGTATAGTCATCTTGGAGCGATGTGCTTCCTCAAGAACTTTCCTCACCAAGTCTTCTACCATCGGAACACAAAGCCTTCCGTCTCTCCTCAGCCAACCCTTATCGTCTATAGAATACCGAGCAAGGTGACTAGATGTCTCCCCTCGAACCAGCTTGTCCATGATCTCAATTATCTGAGGGTCTTCCTTCTGTGAAGCCCCGACTTGATCCAGAAGGGTAGGCCTGAGCTCTAGAGATGCCAAAGAACCGGTCATCGACTCATCTGCCCAAGAGAAATCAAAGGCTGCCAAGAACTCTAAATTCTTCATCTCAACAAATAGAGGACTTAGTGTCAACCTTTTTCTACTCAACGCATCTGCTACAACATTCCCCCTGCCAGGGGTATAGGATATCTCAAAATCATAAGACGCCAAAAACTCCATCCATCTCTGCTGCCTCAAGTTCAGATCCTTCTGCGAAAAGAGATACTTCAAAGACTTATGATCAGTATACAGCTCAAATCTCTCTCCCAGAAGATAATGGCGCCATGCTTTGAGCGCATACACAATCGCTGCCAGCTCTAGATCGTGAACAGGATAATTCTTCTCATGCACCTTGAGTTGTCTACCACCAAAGCATATAACTCTGCCTTCTTGCATCAGAACGGCGCCCAACCCCGTGCCACAAGCATCAGTGTACACGGTAAATATCTTACCACCATCGGGTAAAGCTAGAACGGGTGCAGAGGTAAGGGCTCTCTTGAGTCTCTGAAAAGCAAGCTCACAATCCATATCCCAAGCAAAAACTAAGTTCTTCTTCGTCAACTTAGTAAGAGGAGCGGATATCTTCGCGAAGTCCTTGATGAACTTCCGGTAAAAACCCGCAAGACCCAGAAAGCTTCTCACCTCGGTTGCATTCCTTGGAGTCTTCCAATCCTGAACTGCAACCACCTTAGCGGGATCCACCGCCAAGCCTTGCTTGGATACGATATGCCCAAGGAATCTGACTTCCCTTCTCCAAAAGTGGCACTTGGAGAACTTGGCCTTTAACTGGTGTGCTCTGAGCGTATCCATCACCCCTACTAGGTGCCTCGCATGCTCTTCTTCATCCTTGGAGAAGACCAGAATATCATCCACAAAGACCACGACAAACTTATTCAAGAACTCCCGAAACACCCTACTCATCAAATCCACAAAATACGCGGGTGCATTCGTCAAACCGAACGGCATAACAAGCCATTCAAAGAATCCGTCTGGAGTTCTGAATGCAGTCTTGTCTATACTATCTTCAGCCACTCTGAGCTGATGAAAACCCGTAGCAAGATCAAGCTGAGAGAAAACAGAAGCACCAACAAGCTGATCAAAGAGATCATCGATCCTCGGTAACGGGTGTCTGTTCTTCTTAGTCAGCTTATTCAATTCTCTATAATCCACACAGAGACGAAGAGAACCATCTGCCTTAGTTGCAAACACCACAGGCGCTCCCCATTCGGATATACTCCTTCTGATGAAGTTCTTCTCAAGTAATTCTTTCACTTGCTTGCTCAGCTCTCGTCTCTCACGCGGAGCCATATGCCGAACGGGCAAAGAAACAGGCTTAGCATTATCCACCAGATAGATGCGAAAATCAATCTCTCGTTTAGGGGGCAACCCCTTAACTTCTTCAAAAACATCTGGATAATCTCGGACCACCCTTACAGACTGAAGGGCCTCCTCTGATGAGTCGAGAGATTCTAGATAGCATAACATGACGGGATTCTTCGGATTGCATGAAATCTCTAAGGTGTTGCCCAGGCGAGTCACAAGCCTTACAACCCTATGCTCACAATCCAGAATGGCTCCATATCTAGACAGCCAATCCATGCCCAAGATCAATCCGTATCCCCTGAAACCTAGAACATACGCACTACACAAGAACTCTACGCTGAGTATAGAGATCCTCAGATCCTCACATATCATAGATAGATGAGCAGAACCCCCAATGGGATTCGAAACACAAACGGGATCATCCACTAAGCTAGTACTAAGGTGCAAGTTATCAACAAGATCAGATGAAATAAAGCTATGTGAAGCACCAGAATCAAACAAGGTACGCACTGGAAGATCAGAGATATAAACAAGGTTCTCAACAGAAACACTACCTCGTTCGGGAACTGGAGCGGCATTGAGAGCATGAACTTGCCCTCCTGAAGGCCCAGCCTGTCCTTTCTTCTTTGGGCATTCTTTGCTAAAGTGCCCAGTCTCTCCACAAGAAAAGCATCCACCACTAAGCTTCCTTTTCTTCTTCCTGCAATCCTTAGCAAAGTGCCCAGCTATGCCACAGTAGTTGCACTTTCCCTTGCCTTTGTTGTTGCCCTTCTTGTTCTTGTTCTGATTTCCTTGACTGCTTTGACCACCTTGATTGCCTTTGCCTTGAGAATCAGCCTTCTTTGCTTGAGTATCACCCGACTTGACTTCTTTCTTTCCATCTCCCTGAAGCAGAGCCATATTGACCAAACTCTCAAAAGTAGCTCCATGCGGAATATGTGACATCGCCAAGCCTTGTAGCGGCTCATTCAACCCTCTAGCAAATCGAAGAGCCTTCTTCTCCGGAGTGTTCACCATATCCAAACCAAAACGGGCCAGCTGATTAAACTTGTTCACATACTCCTTGACAAACATATCACCTTGCTTTAATGCAATGAACTTCTCCATCTGTAAATTCGCCTCAGCCGAAGATAGAAACTTGGTCACAAATCTAGCCCTCAAATCGGCCCAAGTCTCAACGGGCCTCGTCCCATTGGTGACCTCCCACCAATAGGCCGCCTCATCCTTCAAAAGCCACACTGTCAATATGATTTCCCTCTCGTCATCAATCCCAAAGATAGCAAACAAGTCCTCCGTGTCTTTCAGCCAATTCCTAGCTTCAACAAAAGATTTCGTGCCTAGGAAATTCTTGCCTCCCATTGCCTTGAAGTCTTTACAAACCTTTGTAAATTCAACCTGAGGATGCTGAGGGGGAGGAGGAGGAAGAGGAGCCTCAGCAACGGGAGGGGGAGCAGGAACCACCGGAGGAGGGACATTAGGGGGAGGATTCTCAACCATAGGAGGAGGAGTGGGAGTAGGGTTTGCGGGGCCAGCTACTGCCCTAGCTTCTAAAAGCCTCCTATACCAGAGTGGTACGTTCACTCCATCTGGGATGTCAAGATTCTCAGCCATACTGAAACGAAAGATAAGATAAGATCAGGTCAAGAGAACGAGGGATAACGCTGATGGCTTTTGGGGATTAGCTTTAAAATAATCTAGACTTTATTTTGGAAAATACTTAGTAGGTTTTTGAAAATAGTTTTTCAAAAAGGGTCCTTTTTTTTTCAAAAGTTTTGTTCAATCTTGTTAACCTTGTGCTCTGATACCAAATGTAACACCCCACCTCCACTAGGATCACTCCTTAGAATGTACTAGCTTTGGAGGGGCGTTATTGTGAAGGTAAACATGCACAGAGATATCGCAAGACAGAATATATAAAAATAAATATAAGTAAAGCAGCGGTAGCAGATAAAAACCCATCATCATCATCTCACAAAACCAACATAGTCAAGTACATAGTATCAAAATGTCATGATCCAAAATACAACATAAGTCTAGATACGTAGAAACAAAATACATGGTAAAACATCAGTACTAATCCCCAGAAATAAAAGATAAGCCACAGCTAGCTCAGATCCATACATGAGCTATCCAACAAGCAAGCCAAAGATCCACTAAGCAGATGTAGCCCCTCCCTGAGAACCTGTGGGGGGGGGGGGGGGAAACGGAAGAAAAGAAGCGAAAGAAAACAGGTCAGTCAAAAAGACTGGTAAGCCCTACTACGATCAATCTATAAACTAATAAAGTTAACATCATGATGGAAACTGAGGGAAACGTACTGGCAATAGATAAAGGTGACATCACATAAGAAGATTAAGCTTTGCACCACAGTGTACTAGCAAACCCACGAAACAGATCTTGATCCCTTAGCCCAAACTTTGGCCCAATAACATGAAGTGACCTTAGTATAAGGTCCAGCCCAACGGTCTAGTCGATCGGCTCCCTATAAACCTAACACGTCCAGTGTTGGTGTCCATACGGCCCACATGGATGTAGTCAGACTGCGCTGGGTCCACCTTTGGGTGTATCAAGCCCTCGGGTGTCAACCCCAGACACCTAAGCAATAATGCACAGTCTAAACCTACCGGTACCCGTGCCTCGAGTTTGTCCAACATCAGACTACGTGCACGTCCGTAGCCCGCCGGACCCGCACCGCTGTACCACTCAGCCGTCGCTTTGGTCGCTTACATCCGTCCAGTAATCGTGCCCCGCCCTAACCTAGCTGTAGGGTTGTGGTGATACCAAACTGGGATTACTGCTGGAACAGACCACGTTGCTAGGGTTTCTAAGAGGGTTAAGTGTGGTTTTAACCCCTCACTAATCATGGATTAAATTAGTTAAGTGTAACCACTTAACCCCATCTAATCCTCGCATCCCCATTATTGGTTAAGTATTAGTGGGCCATGACTTAACCCTAATCATGAGGCATTAATTAGTTAACGCACCCAACCTCTCACATTAGACATCCGTGGTTACCTGGGAAGATTTACACCACGTCTAGGTCTAACCTCGGGTCTTATGGTGCAACATGACCAACTACCCACATTAGACCTCACGTTGTGGTTACCTGGGAAGATTTACACCACAACTAGGTCTAACCTCGAGTTGGCCATATCATGTTATCTAATGTCATGTCCACTTTAAAACATGCTTACAAGTTAACATATACTTGGGTAGACCTAACTTAATAGGTAAATTCCCAAGGGGTAGACCTAACTTAATAGGTAAATTCCCAATCTTTTAGTTTTCATGTATTTTTAAGTTTACCCAAACCCCCCAACGTCATTATATCGCTTACATATTCGTCATAACGCATAAGGGTATAAAAGGTAACTTGGCATAACATACATGATGAACTTCACATATCATAATAATGATGCATAACATGTTAGACTTGCAAATCATGTCATAGTGAACTCGCACAAACATGCATAACCCATAAAACTTGCATAACATGGTAAGGTGAACTTGCATAAACATGCATAACCCATAAAACTTGCATAACATGGTAAGGTGAACTCGCATAAGCATGCATAACCCATAAAACATGCATAACATGGTAAGGTGAACTTGCATAAACATGCATAATCCATAAAACATGTACAACATGGTAAGGTGAACTTGCATAAACATGCATAACTTATGAAACATGTAAAACATGGCATAGTGAATTCGCATAAGCATACATAATCCATTAAACATGTACAAATCTCAACTTTCACCACATGATAACTTTAGAGTTTGTAAAGTGAAGGTAAGAGGGCTTACAAATATAAACAAGTCACAAATCCACCAAATAAGATGAAGAAGCCCTTTGAAAACCCAAAACAAAGCTTTAAATAAGAAAACCCTTTTGCAAAATCCCGAAAACACAAACTTAGCAAATCAAACTTGCAACTTAATGAAGTATGCAAGTTATTAAGCATTCATACAACATAGAAAAGGTTGTATGATCATCATATCTTCATAGGATTAAACTTTGAGGAAGGTGGAGGCTAGGGTTTTTAGGTGGAGGCCATTTGAGGATTCAATTTGACATAGTTTAGTTGCTAGATTGATTAATGAGGCTTTAGGGTAGGATTAGGGGTATATTTATAGAAGATTAGAGTGTTTTTAGCCCTAGGATTAACCCTAGGTTAGTTTAGGCCCGTCAGATCTCGGAACTCTCTAGAACCAAGCCACAAGACCCAGCCCAAATCAGAAATGGTGCACCAGGCTAAACTGCCCGGGCACCCCCTGTCGACAGGGCTGTCGACACCCTGGGGGCCCTGTCGACAGGGCTGTCGACATGCGGGTCCTGGCGGGAATTTTCCCGCCTGACCCCGATTAGCCCTAATCCCTGTTTTTAATTTGAAATTTAAATATGTTTTTAGCATAGAAATTTCAGAAAACTTCAATGGGCCTTAACTGGGTCATACGGACTCCGATTTTCGAAAACTCGGACTCTATTTCGCGTATTTTTCCGAGATGAACGCAATGGCATAGCCCGTTTTTCCCTGATTCTGATTTTTGAATTAAATTCTGCCTCGATTTATGTTATAACGGTTTATTGAAAATACGGGTTGTTATACTAATGAACAAGTATAACTACACCAATTCCAAAATCAACAGGTTCCATTACTTAATTATCAAATACAGGGTTAGATCATAAATTCCAATTCATATGTAGTTTCATTCCAGTTTAATTACACCGGAATTCATTTTCTTTAGTTTATAATTCATTCAACTTTATTACATTGTTGATTATTTCTATCCAAACAATCTACCATCCAATAATAAACAATTCACAATCAGCACCAAATACACAATTAAATCAATTGAATTCACATTTAATATTAATATTTATTTTGGTTTAACATATTTGAATATCAATCGGTTGATATCCAATCAAATTCCATTTAATTATTACTTATTAAATTTTCAAATTCCAAATCTATTTAATTTAATTTCAAAATCATTTCTTAATTTAATTTCATTTGACCAGGTTAATTTCCAATTCAAATTTTTAATCCAATTGGAATACCATTCAAATCAATCAACACACAATATCTCAATAATTTGATAAAATTATTTCTTTTATAGTCAAAAATATGATTTGGGTAAAATTATTTCATTTACCCTCCTTACAAAACAATACTGTATACATTG
The DNA here is from genome assembly GCA_030737875.1 of Allium sativum. Classification (NCBI taxonomy): domain Eukaryota; kingdom Viridiplantae; phylum Streptophyta; class Magnoliopsida; order Asparagales; family Amaryllidaceae; genus Allium; species Allium sativum. Next base: position 544,018,095 of record CM060920.1, on the reverse strand, counting down.
ACAGTTCAATGCTTCTCAACACTTGAACCGATCAACAACACAATACAAAACATTTGTACATAAAATCTACAAATACGCTCTCATATATCTATACACTCAACTCAATCTACGGTACTACAAGTCCTATCCCTATCAAGTCTGTGACGGCAAGGAATTTCGCTCGGTCCGAACCCGTCGTTAAACCGACCCAGACCGTTCGAAACGCCCTATCGTTTGAGAACACGACAAAACAGAACGCAGACGGAAGAACATTTCATTGTATATTACAACAATGCATCAGATTACAAGAACATACAGAGTAAAAATGAATATTACACAGAAATATCAGAGATTTAAATTACATTTAAATACATAGCAGCGGAAAATAATACAATACACAACTAGAAGGAGATATACGGATACAAACCTTTCCGGATACCGTTCCAGCTGTAAACCAGGATCCTGTGAATATAAATCTGCAAAACCAAAACTACTAGCTGCCCGTGTCGAAAATAGGGGCACCCAGAGTTTAGGTTAAAACAATAAACTCCAGGTCAGTCATGTGACTGGTGTGAGAACTAAAACAGTTATTAATCTTTATTTTAAATCATTCGGTAAATCAAGGGACCACGCCGTATAACACGGAACGGGTTTCCTCCCAAGAATACCAGTGCATAAAACAAACAGCGCAATGCTAAATAAAGAAAAATGAAGCTGTTATAAGACCCAGGTCCCATCACACAATGCAACGCAGCCGAGGATAGGGTTTTCCCTTATAACAGCCAAAGAATGCTTGATACGGTTAAAACAAATCGTTTGATACTATTATAAGTGCATAGTGTATAAAACAACTTCAAATCATAAGTATCAATCATAGGCGGCATGAGCGTCCCATGCCACTATGTCGCCATATATAGGTTTACAAATAAAACCGCAAAGTCACGTATTTGGAAATTGGATTTCCATCTATGAACCGAGGCAAAAGATAGTCCTCAACCGATTCGAGACGCTCTAGCCCGCCCCTCAGGATCAGAGCTCGAGTGACCCTTGGATCGTCAGGGCCGGTCCACCGATGTGGATTAAAATGCCTGAACATGCGTTTCCCCGCCCTATAGGGCGTAAACGAGCCAACTAAATGACTCCATCGGTTCGAGAACGACCGATCAATCCGAGGCGCCTCGTAACAGCAACAACCACATAAGTCAAACTCGTCAGGGCGTGTAAAACCACTGACGCCACTTCTAGCTAGAAAGAAACGCATGCCCTCCCTGACGTCCTCTCCCGTTTTTGGTTCATACCGGGTGTGAAACTCGCGAAGCAAACGTTACACAAAGCTATGCCACAAAGGCCTTGCTTTGATCATCACCACAAGACTTTGCTTTTCAACAGAAGCCTCGATCAATTGCCACTTAGGCATGCCACACAGGCAATTCACTCCATGCGTTTGATATCCATCAATATATAACCCCTGAGCTCGTACGTCTCAGAGAAGGGCGTTAAGCAAAAGAATAAATTCTCCGCTGCCAAACAGATATATATTTAATAGAGATCAATCACACGGACTAAAATCCAATGTCAGACACACAGTCCATTTACAAGTCCGTTCTGGGTCTGAACGAAACCGGAGGCACCTAGTACCCCGCATATCCATCGATCTCCAAGTACGTCTGGACGACCACTAACTGTTTCCATCTTCTTGGGTGTACAGCCCAATCAAGATCATCAGTAATTACCCAAACGACGTGAAGACTTCCGGTCTTCAACCACCGTCTTCATCTTCGACTTATCGTCGTATCAGTTATTCAGAATGGGATAAACCCGGTCTTTTCGAATAACTCGCGTATATTTTAAATAAGTGTTACACAAACACAACATACGCCTCATTCCAATTCATCAGTCACTAACCGTAAATTAATCAAGAGAATAATTTCCCAAATATTAACCCCAAAGGCCGAAACCAACATCAGATCAATATCCAGAAAACCATTCTGCTTGGCTAACCGACAGTTAGTTTCTAAATTTCACATTCATAGGGAAAGGTTCCCATTAATTTTATCCAAGATAAATTCCTTGAATTTATTCTTTATTCTATTTTTGAATCTCAATTCAAACTAGTCGGGATTAACGAACCTTACCGAAGTAATCATTGGTTTTAATTTCCCAATCCCAACCTATTCATCCCATGAAGTAAAACTGGTGGTACTTCATATCTAACACCATGGTGTTATCGGTAAATTCAATTACCATTTCACGTTCAAATCTAATTAAAGATTTAACTATCGCCTGGAGTAAAACTGGTGATACTCCATTCTCGACCTTTTCAATCTAATTAAAGATTCATTAAAACTCCACTTAGTTTTAATCGTTAACTGGGTTAAAGAATCCGTGTCATTTAAAACACGGTTCACGATAAACCCAAAGTCACATTCATTAATTATCGGGTTAAAGAACGAGTGTTATTTAAAACACTGTTCACGATAAACCCAAAAATCAATATCAATTCAATTCCAATTAAATATCATTTAATTGGTATACTTCATTAAATCTAAATAAAAAGATTTAATCATTTCTTAACTGGGTTCAAGAACAGTGTTAGTGAAGACACCATTCACGACAAACCCAAATCACATTCGATATTCAATACAAGGCTCTGAATAGAAAATATATCGGCTTATATTCAATATCAAATTCTACGACTAACAAATGTCGTATTGGAAATAACGATATAAATATATATCTTTCAAATTTCCATAACAACACCTGTATAATCACGGATTCCAACATCGAAATCTTCCGAAGACAATTTCGATTCAAATCCACTCCAATGCAATCATTGGATATTCTGGTTATTTTCAAAACCCTTTTTAAATTCAATTTATTTATTTAAAAATAAATAGAATTATAATTCTAGTTCAAAACTAGTTCATTTCGATAAAAATCTATTTTTATATTTTCTAATATGGAGTTTTTCATCCCAATCCTTTCTAAATCATTTCTTATGATTTTACACAAATTATTACTATTTTTAATAATTTTATCAAGGCCCGTACAGTCGATTTCCATCAATGGCCATCGAACTGCACTTACAGCGACCTTTTTCAAATTTGATTTGGACGTAACTCCAAATCCAACCGTTAGATTTCAAATTTCTAATATCCGTTAGAAAGCTCTTTTCGATACGAACCCAACGGTTCCGGTTTTAGGAGAATCCGACGGTCGGATCTCCCGTAATGTCCATTTGAAATAAATGGTCGAAATTCGCGAACTGCCGCGGCGCGGCGCGTTCTATTCAGGCCATTATATTATATATATAATATATATAATATATATTTCGTCGATTTCTATTTAAAACGAATTATATAAATAGTTTTAAATTCGTTTCAAAAACAATTTCAACTTCCATTTCAATCCAAAGCAAAATTGAATTCTTCTTTATAAATTCGTTTTAAAATTCATTTCTATTCACTTCAAATTTCAATTCAATTTGAATTCAATTCAATTTCAATTCAATTCATTTCGAAATCGTTTTCAATTCAATTCATTTCGAAATCGTTTTCAATTCAATTCATTTCGAAATCGTTTTCAATTCCATTCATTTCAAAATGAATAAAATCGATATAAATATCGTTTACGTCAAAATGGCGTCAATCTAATCAACATGGCTTCATAAATTTCTATTTTCAAATATTCTATTTCAAATATTTCTTTTTTTCAAAATAGTTGTTATTATCAAAATATGTCGTTCAACACATGACCAATCTCAATGGATGAGTACTGTCAACACATGAACCTTTATTTTATATTGATAAAGATGTAAATTTTATTACTAAAATATTTCGTTCAACACATGACCAATCTCAATGGATGAGTACTGTCAACACATGAACCTTTATTTTATATTATTTTTTATTTTCTAAATTGGAATGAGGCCCAATCAATTACCATATAAAGTTAATCATATGGATTTTCACACATCACATGTACATAATAGCATTGAAAAATAATCAACCATCAACCAAAGTGTACTACACTGTATGAGCATCAAATATAGATATCTAACGCTTACAACAGCCTGTCAATCAATCGATCGACATCTTTAATCAATCAGGATGAGTGAACTTCAAATTTCATCCCAACACCCGTGTGGGGTTTCAAACAATCAAACACAGATTTTAGTTGTGCAGTTGGGCGATGTGTAAAATTTACCGTCCCAATCAATGTAGTCAAATCGGTGTACATAAACAAACCGTCCGGTTTGTAAATGAATATTTATTTATTCACATTCACTATATTCATATTCACGTTAAAAATTATATTTTTAACGATAAAACATTTTATTTTAACATATGAATTTCTATTCAGTTCATTCTTTAAATAAAATGGTATTTTTATTTTCTAACTTATTTTAGAAAATTTCGGCGGCATAACGGCACGATACAAGAAACGGGACGAGGCCTAGCCTTATCCCCGGTCTAGTGAAGGCCCACGCCATTCACACATAAATCAAATCAATTTCATTTCACCAAACAATTTCCATTCAATCAAATATTCTAACTAACTACTCAACCAAACAATTTAACAAACAAGCCATCCATGGTCTGTGGATGACGGGTGTCGGGTGCTACTAAGCACCGTCTGCATCCTAGTATATAAATATAACTAGAAAATTAAATTGAAAGGTGAGAAGTTCTCATAGATAGCTATCCAAGCTCCACGGCACTTCATTGATAGAAATCTTCATCGCTATCGCATCTTCGTCATCTCCTTTGCCCGTAGCCACTACATATATATAAAAATCACACATTTTTATATTTTGATGTCTTTAAAATAAAAATCACATTTTTATTTATTCACTTCAATTTAAAAATCATATTTTTACTTCGATGTTCAATATATAAAAATCATATTTTTATTTCGAAGTTCAATATATAAAAATCATATTTTTATTTCGAAGTTCAATATATAAAAATCATATTTTTATTTCGAAGTTCAATATATAAAAATCATATTTTTATTTCGAAGTTCAATATATAAAAATCATATTTTTATATCTCTGCTACTGTATATGTAAAAACCTCATTTTTTTATTCTGCTTCTCCTATGACAAAAATTATATTTTCTTTCATAAACAAAGTATATTTTAAATTCAAAAATCAATTCTATTTTATTTAAAAAAAACAAAGGTTTTTACTTCCAAAAACAAAGGTTTTTATTTACAAAAACAAAGGTTTTTTATTTACAAAAACAAAGGTTTTTATTATTTACAAAAACAAAGGTTTTTATTATTTACAAAAACAAAGGTTTTTATTATTTACAAAAACAAAGGTTTTTATTATTTACAAAAACAAAGGTTTTTTATTTACTTTTTAAAACTGATTTTAATCTAATTATTTTTAATACAAAAATTGATTTTAAAAGTATATAAAAAGGAATCACCTTCTTCCTGCTTAACACCGTAACCCATCTTCACATCTTCACCCTAGGTCTCCACCGTGCCGCAAATAGATGATCGGAGCTGGATCCGATGGCGTCACGACGAAGCCCAAGCCAACCTCCCCTCACGCCATAAGTGGCTCGCCTCGCGATGGGGCCCAGCGCCTTTGATTGGCGCACGAACGCCGATGGTTGTGGAGCGCATTCTGGCCAGGATTCGTACAGGAGGAGGGGGAGAGAGGAAGGAGAAGAGAAGGGGAGGGTCTGCCATCGTTCGCCGGAGGTGGGGCGTGGTCGCGTCGACAGTGACCGCGACGAGCGGTGGCGGCTCGATATTTTTTTTTTATTCCGATTCGATTTATGAAAAGGGGGGGCCAGAAATTATTTAAGGAGAAGGAGAGAGAAAACTTTAGTTTTTAATTATTTTAATTATTTTATTTTCTAAAAAGTTGACTTTTACATACGACCTCTAAACGAGGTCCACCGCCTGTCGTCCATAGCGTTTTACCCCCATTCCGAACACAATGGGATATGTATCGCAAGCTGATTCGATCGTTACAATCAGATTCCGTTGAATTTACATTTAAATCACTATATTGAATTCTAAACGTACATTTCAAATTACCGGGGTCAAATACTAACTTGAAAAATTCCAGAAAAATATTTTCTAGCTTCGTATTGACGATACGGTCCTAACAAAACTAGTTTCATCGAATTCTGAGACCGTTGGAAAAATGGCCAATTTCCAGTCGATTAAAATCAACTAAAACCGGTCAAACGCGTTTTCCTTTGCCACGCTCACATATTGATTCGAAAAATTATGAAATTTGGAACCTAGCCATAATTTGACATCACGGATCCAATAAAAGTGGTTTCGTCGAAATCCGAGGTCGTTTGCAAAATGTCCATTTTTAAGGGCCTGAATTCCATAGCGACTATTCAGAATTTTCAACTGGACATATCTTTTGATTCCCGTTATGAAATCTTGATTTGTCGGATTTGTTGGAAAGATATCATCAATTCGATCCTAATGTTTTTGGTTTCACTAAAATCCGGATTGCTTTGCACCCGGTACATTCAATTGAAATTTGAAATCGAATTATCGAACTACCGCGCCATTTTCAATTCTATTTATAATTATATATAATTATTTATATTCTAACGACGACGCGTATAATATATACGTCGAATTCTATTCAAAATAAATTTCCTCGTCGATATTATTTAAAATAATTTATTTTAAATAATCAAAATTCGCTAAAATTGCCAAAATAAAAATTTTAAACTGGCCCAGATTTTCGGGTTGTTACAATCTCCCCCACTTAAAACTTTTCATCCCCGAAAAGGAACAAAGTCGAAAGTGGTTTGATTAATCAACTCTACGTTCGATCTGGCTTCCATTCTCCAACTTTTCAGTTTCTGAGAATTTTCAAAAATTTCAAAAATTTGGCTAACACCCTAAATTTTTGAAAAATTTCGCCATAACCTCCCCTGCACCGGGAGCATCGGGGAATTTCAAATAGCTTCCCCGGTCCTTCAGATCTCAAAAAGAAAAAGAAAAAGAAAAAGCCAAGCGGCTAGCCAATATGCTCATAAAATCATCATCACCCAAACAAAACAGTAAATTATGTAGTAAACATGTACCTATTTGTCGGGCAAACAAATTTTATTCTCTGCTCTAGCCTCCTTGCTATGACCTGTTCAAGGTAAGTACAAGTATATGCAAGCAAACGCAACCAATTTTCAATATAATTCAATATCTGATTCTATTAGGCATAATGGTTCAAAATTATCAACCAAATAAACAAACAACACAAACATCAATCAATTAGTGAATTAGAGTCTCAAATTCATAATTTTGATATATATAAAGAAAATCATGTTTTGATGCCAAATCACAACAATGTATTCTAGCTATATTATTTTTGGTTCTCACACCAGTCTAATGGAAATATATAGAAAATCACACCTTCGAAACTCGAACATAAACGTTGATGATGCGATCGCTATCATCAATATCATCTTCGGGCGACTAGAGTGTGATGCTATATCTATCCAATATATTAAAACTTTGAATATACGTTTGCAAGGCGTATATGCAAATTCTTTATATACTGAACTGTCCAAATCAATACAAATAAATATTCAAATACGAATAATTGATTTAAATTTTCAAAACAAAATTGGTTTTCATTTTAAAAATATACTCTTCACACTCGTTCTAGGATACTACTGATCCCATCTCTAACGAGCCATTCTAATTGGATATTACTAATCCAATATCTGATGAATTCTTTCGTATGGTTCTAATGTGCCTTGTTCTCTGCTTTGTAAACCAAAGCTCTGATACCAACTGTGACGGCAAGGAATTTCGCTCGGTCCGAACCCGTCGTTAAACCGACCCAGACCGTTCGAAACGCCCTATCGTTTGAGAACACGACAAAACAGAACGCAGACGGAAGAACATTTCATTGTATATTACAACAATGCATCAGATTACAAGAACATACAGAGTAAAAATGAATATTACACAGAAATATCATAGATTTAAATTACATTTAAATACACAGCAGCGGAAAATAATACAATACACAACTAGAAGGAGATATACGGATACAAAGCTTTCCGGATACCGTTCCAGCTGTAAACCAGGATCCTGTGAATATAAATCTGCAAAACCAAAACTACTAGCTGCCCGTGTCGAAAATAGGGGCACCCAGAGTTTAGGTTAAAACAATAAACTCCAGGTCAGTCATGTGACTGGTGTGAGAACTAAAACAGTTATTAATCTTTATTTTAAATCATTCGGTAAATCAAGGGACCACGCCGTATAACACGGAACGGGTTTCCTCCCAAGAATACTAGTGCATAAAACAAACAGCGCAATGCTAAATAAAGAAAAATGAAGCTGTTATAAGACCCAGGTCCCATCACACAATGCAACGCAGTCGAGGATAGGGTTTTCCCTTATAACAGCCAAAGAATGCTTGATACGGTTAAAACAAATCGTTTGATACTATTATAAGTGCATAGTGTATAAAACAACTTCAAATCATAAGTATCAATCATAGGCGGCATGAGCGTCCCATGCCACTATGTCGCCATATATAGGTTTACAAATAAAACCGCAAAGTCACGTATTTGGAATTTGGATTTCCATCTATGAACCGAGGCAAAAGATAGTCCTCAACCGATTCGAGACGCTCTAGCCCGCCCCTCAGGATTAGAGCTCGAGTGACCCTTGGATCGTCAGGGCCGGTCCACCGATGTGGATTAAAATGCCTGAACATGCGTTTCCCCGCCCTATGGGGCGTAAACGAGCCAACTAAATGACTCCATCGGTTCGAGAACGACCGATCAATCCGAGGCGCCTCGTAACAGCAACAACCACATAAGTCAAACTCGTCAGGGCGTGTAAAACCACTAACGCCACTTCTAGCTAGAAAGAAACGCATGCCCTCCCTGACGTCCTCTCCCGTTTTTGGTTCATACCGGGTGTGAAACTCGCGAAGCAAACGTTACACAAAGCTATGCCACAAAGGCCTTGCTTTGATCATCACCACAAGACTTTGCTTTTCAACAGAAGCCTCGATCAATTGCCACTTAGGCATGCCACACAGGCAATTCACTCCATGCGTTTGATATCCATCAATATATAACCCCTGAGCTCGTACGTCTCAGAGAAGGGCGTTAAGCAAAAGAATAAATTCTCCGCCGCCAAACAGATATATATTTAATAGAGATCAATCACACGGGCTAAAATCCAATGTCAGACACACAGTCCATTTACAAGTCCGTTCTGGGTCTGAACGAAACCGGAGGCACCTAGTACCCCGCATATCCATCGATCTCCAAGTACGTCTGGACGACCACTAACTGTTTCCATCTTCTTGGGTGTACAGCCCAATCAAGATCATCAGTAATTACCCAAACGACGTGAAGACTTCCGGTCTTCAACCACCGTCTTCATCTTCGACTTATTGTCGTATCAGTTATTCAGAATGGGATAAACCCGGTCTTTCCGAATAACTCGCGTATATTTTAAATAAGTGTTACACAAACACAACATACGCCTCATTCCAATTCATCAGTCACTAACCGTAAATTAATCAAGAGAATAATTTCCCAAATATTAACCCCGAAGGCCGAAACCAACATCAGATCAATATCCAGAAAACCATTCTGCTTGGCTAACCGACAGTTAGTTTCTAAATTTCACATTCATAGGGAAAGGTTCCCATTAATTTTATCCAAGATAAATTCCTTGAATTTATTCTTTATTCTATTTTTGAATCTCAATTCAAACTAGTCGGGATTAACGAACCTTACCGAAGTAATCATTGGTTTTAATTTCCCAATCCCAACCTATTCATCCCATGAAGTAAAACTGGTGGTACTTCATATCTAACACCATGGTGTTATCGGTAAATTCAATTACCATTTCACGTTCAAATCTAATTAAAGATTTAACTATCGCCTGGAGTAAAACTGGTGATACTCCATTCTCGACCTTTTCAATCTAATTAAAGATTCATTAAAACTCCACTTAGTTTTAATCGTTAACTGGGTTAAAGAATCCGTGTCATTTAAAACACGGTTCACGATAAACCCAAAGTCACATTCATTAATTATCGGGTTAAAGAACGAGTGTTATTTAAAACACTGTTCACGATAAACCCAAAAATCAATATCAATTCAATTCCAATTAAATATCATTTAATTGGTATACTTCATTAAATCTAAATAAAAAGATTTAATCATTTCTTAACTGGGTTCAAGAACAGTGTTAGTGAAGACACCATTCACGACAAACCCAAATCACATTCGATATTCAATACAAGGCTCTGAATAGAAAATATATCGGCTTATATTCAATATCAAATTCTACGACTAACAAATGTCGTATTGGAAATAACGATATAAATATATATCTTTCAAATTTCCATAACAACACCTGTATAATCACGGATTCCAACATCGAAATCTTCCGAAGACAATTTCGATTCAAATCCACTCCAATGCAATCATTGGATATTCTGGTTATTTTCAAAACCCTTTTTAAATTCAATTTATTTATTTAAAAATAAATAGAATTATAATTCTAGTTCAAAACTAGTTCATTTCGATAAAAATCTATTTTTATCTTTTCTAATATGGAGTTTTTCATCCCAATCCTTTCTAAATCATTTCTTATGATTTTACACAAATTATTACTATTTTTAATAATTTTATCAAGGCCCGTACAGTCGATTTCCATCAATGGCCATCGAACTGCACTTACAGCGACCTTTTTCAAATTTGATTTGGACGTAACTCCAAATCCAGCCGTTAGATTTCAAATTTCTAATATCCGTTAGAAAGCTCTTTTTGATACGAACCCAACGGTTCCGGTTTTAGGAGAATCCGACGGTCGGATCTCCCGTAATGTCCGTTTGAAATAAATGGTCGAAATTCGCGAACTGCCGCGGCGCGGCGCGTTCTATTCAGGCCATTATATTATATATATATAATATATAATATATATTTCGTCGATTTCTATTTAAAACGAATTATATAAATAGTTTTAAATTCGTTTCAAAAACAATTTCAACTTCCATTTCAATCCAAAGCAAAATTGAATTCTTCTTTATAAATTCGTTTTAAAATTCATTTCTATTCACTTCAAATTTCAATTCAATTTGAATTCAATTCAATTTCAATTCAATTCATTTCGAAATCGTTTTCAATTCAATTCATTTCGAAATCGTTTTCAATTCAATTCATTTTGAAATCGTTTTCAATTCCATTCATTTCAAAATGAATAAAATCGATATAAATATCGTTTACGTCAAAATGGCATCAATCTAATCAACATGGCTTCATAAATTTCTATTTTCAAATATTCTATTTCAAATATTTCTTTTTTTCAAAATAGTTGTTATTATCAAAATATGTCGTTCAACACATGACCGATCTCAATGGATGAGTACTGTCAACACATGAACCTTTATTTTATATTGATAAAGATGTAAATTTTATTACTAAAATATTTCGTTCAATACATGACCAATCTCAATGGATGAGTACTGTCAACACATGAACCTTTATTTTATATTATTTTTTATTTTCTAAATTGGAATAAGGCCCAATCAATTACCATATAAAGTTAATCATATGGATTTTCACACATCACATGTACATAATAGCATTGAAAAATAATCAACCATCAACCAAAGTGTACTACACTGTATAAGCATCAAATATAGATATCTAACGCTTACAACAGCCTGTCAATCAATCGATCGACATCTTTAATCAATCAGGATGAGTGAACTTCAAATTTCATCCCAACACCCGTGTGGGGTTTCAAACAATCAAACACAGATTTTAGTTGTGCAGTTGGGCGATGTGTAAAATTTACCGTCCCAATCAATGTAGTCAAATCGGTGTACATAAACAAACCGTCCGGTTTGTAAATGAATATTTATTTATTCACATTCACTATATTCATATTCACGTTAAAAATTATATTTTTAACGATAAAACATTTTATTTTAACATATGAATTTCTATTCAGTTCATTCTTTAAATAAAATGGTATTTTTATTTTCTAACTTATTTTAGAAAATTTCGGCGGCATAACGGCACGATACTAGAAACGGGACGAGGCCTAGCCTTATCCCCGGTCTAGTGAAGGCCCACGCCATTCACACATAAATCAAATCAATTTCATTTCACCAAACAATTTCCATTCAATCAAATATTCTAACTAACTACTCAACCAAACAATTTAACAAACAAGCCATCCATGGTCTGTGGATGACGGGTGTCGGGTGCTACTAAGCACCGTCTGCATCCTAGTATATAAATATAACTAGAAAATTAAATTGAAAGGTGAGAAGTTCTCATAGATAGCTATCCAAGCTCCACGGCACTTCATTGATAGAAATCTTCATCGCTATCGCATCTTCGTCATCTCCTTTGCCCGTAGCCACTACATATATATAAAAATCACACATTTTTATATTTTGATGTCTTTAAAATAAAAATCACATTTTTATTTATTCACTTCAATTTAAAAATCATATTTTTACTTCGATGTTCAATATATAAAAATCATATTTTTATTTCGAAGTTCAATATATAAAAATCATATTTTTATTTCGAAGTTCAATATATAAAAATCATATTTTTATTTCGAAGTTCAATATATAAAAATCATATTTTTATTTCGAAGTTCAATATATAAAAATCATATTTTTATATCTCTGCTACTGTATATGTAAAAACCTCATTTTTTTATTCTGCTTCTCCTATGACAAAAATTATATTTTCTTTCATAAACAAAGTATATTTTAATTTCAAAAATCAATTCTATTTTATTTAAAAAAAACAAAGGTTTTTACTTTCAAAAACAAAGGTTTTTATTTACAAAAACAAAGGTTTTTTATTTACAAAAACAAAGGTTTTTATTATTTACAAAAACAAAGGTTTTTATTATTTACAAAAACAAAGGTTTTTATTATTTACAAAAACAAAGGTTTTTATTATTTACAAAAACAAAGGTTTTTATTATTTACAAAAACAAAGGTTTTTATTATTTACAAAAACAAAGGTTTTTTATTTACTTTTTAAAACTGATTTTAATCTAATTATTTTTAATACAAAAATTGATTTTAAAAGTATATAAAAAGGAATCACCTTCTTCCTACTTAACACCGTAACCCATCTTCACATCTTCACCCTAGGTCTCCACCGTGCCGCAAATAGATGATCGGAGCTGGATCCGATGGCGTCACGACGAAGCCCAAGCCAACCTCCCCTCACGCCATAAGTGGCTCGCCTCGCGATGGGGCCCAGCGCCTTTGATTGGCGCACGAACGCCGATGGTTGTGGAGCGCATTCTGGCCAGGATTCGTACAGGAGGAGGGGGAGAGAGGAAGGAGAAGAGAAGGGGAGGGTCGGCCATCGTTCGCCGGAGGTGGGGCGTGGTCGCGTCGACGGTGACCGCGACGAGCGGTGGCGGCTCGATATTTTCTTTTTTTTTTATTCCGATTCGATTTATGAAAAGGGGGGGCCAGAAATTATTTAAGGAGAAGGAGAGAGAAAACTTTAGTTTTTAATTATTTTAATTATTTTATTTTCTAAAAAGTTGACTTTTACATACGACCTCTAAACGAGGTCCACCGGCTGTCGTCCATAGCGTTTTACCCCCATTCCGAACACAATGGGATATGTATCGCAAGCTGATTCGATCGTTACAATCAGATTCCGTTGATATTAGATATAAATCACTATATTGAATTCTAAACGTACATTTCAAATTACCGGGGTCACATACTAACTTGAAAAATTCCAGAAAAATATTTTCTAGCTTCGTATTGACGATACGGTCCTAACAAAACTAGTTTCGTCGAATTCTGAGACCGTTGGAAAAATGGCCAATTTCCAGTCGATTAAAATCAACTGAAACCGGTCAAACGCGTTTTCCTTTGCCACGCTCACATATTGATTCGAAAAATAATGAAATTTGGAACCTAGCCATAATTTGACATCACGGATCCAATAAAAGTGGTTTCGTCGAAATCCGAGGTCGTTTGCAAAATGTCCATTTTTAAGGGCCTGAATTCCATAGCGACTATTCAGAATTTTCAACTGGACATATCTTTTGATTCCCGTTATGAAATCTTGATTTGTCGGATTCGTTGGAAAGATATCATCAATTCGATCCTAATGTTTTTGGTTTCACTAAAATCCGGATTGCTTTGCACCCGGTACATTCAATTGAAGTTTGAAATCGAATTATCGAACTACCGCGCCATTTTCAATTCTATTTATAATTATATATAATTATTTATATTCTAACGACGACGCGTATAATATATACGTCGAATTCTATTCAAAATAAATTTCCTCGTCGATATTATTTAAAATAATTTATTTTAAATAATCAAAATTCGCTAAAATTGCCAAAATAAAAATTTTAAACTGGCCCAGATTTTCGGGTTGTTACAAAGTCACACCACAGAGCCAAGGTTATTACTAAACTAATAGCTCTGATACCACTGTAATATCCCACGATTTTTTTAACTCGAAGAATCGACATAAATACATTTACTGTATAACATGTCGACCATCCAAGCACCGAAAACACAAAAACGTTAATAGAAAGAATATTAGAGGGTGAGATAATAAAGAAAGAAAGGTTAGAAGAGAAGAGGAAGAAGAAGAAGAACCAACACAATACAGAGTCTCACATCGCAGCGGAACAAAATATAATATAGAAATAAATTTTACTAAGAGCTTTAAAATAATTACAATCATTAGAGTACATCACACATCTGGAAAGTTATAATAACCTGTCCTCATATACAACACATAGCGGAATAGTATCTAATAATATCATACGTCTGAATTCTTCTAGCTCGTCTCCTTGCAACATTCGATAACCTGAACCTGTACAACCCGGTCTAACCTGAGCATTATAAACGCCGGACAGTCTGGTGAACCAGAGTGAGAAAGAGACACTAAGTTTAAGTATCATCCAACTTGATTTTTAAGTCAAAATCTTTTTGAAAGGAAAGGATAATCGTAAGACCAAATCTACACACAAATACGTTCGGTTTTTACCTTACGATAACAAATCAATATCTTTTCGGATATTATAATAGTGTCTAAATACAAATAATTATCAATCTAGCAGAACGCTTGCATCTCACGCTCTACATACATAGTATAGAATCAAAACCGCGGGCACTTATTGAAGAATGGATTTCCTAGCAAGGTATGGGACCACCTTCCCGACATTGTACCTCTAGAAATGAATACATTAGGGTTCAACAAGAACATTTTACAACCTAGGCTAAACATGACCGACCCATCACTTCTCTTGAGAGTACCGAATATATCATTACCACGGTTGGGGGCCAGCCAACTGAACCGATAGCATACATACAAAACTAAAAGGGACAACCGAAGGCGTTTGATTTCTATGGATCAGGTGATGATATACCCTTTTGATGGGTGCGACCCACATAGCCATGCGACCTACCCGATTTTGTGTCATTTCTTGATTGATGAGGCTTGAGGTTAATATTACCTTTAATACATCATATCATCATTCATTTTGAATGCCACATCATCAAATTCGTTAGGAATTTACTAATTGACGTCCACAAAATACTCTAGTTATTAGGCTAGAGCAAAGCCTTTTCTCCGCCATCAACTATGGTACGTTTGAAGAAATCAATGTACGTAACCATTTTGGAAATACTCCGTCAGACATCCGTCAATACAAGTCATCCATGAACAGGATGAACCAAAGGTACCCTCCTTCCGCATCCTAGGTATCACCCTATGGATCAGTAGTGAGTAGTCCTTGCAATCTGAAGATTTCAATCACGACTAAATCACAAGTCATAATATCTCCAGCGACTGCCAAAGAAATTCAACCAGTGGCTCTTTCGCTCATGAAGATCAACGGTCTACAATTGCTCCATTTTTAATAATCATTTTCTACGTATTAGCTGGTTCAAAATGGTTTTCGAATATAAATTCGATCCCGGTCTTTCCGTAACAACAATCGTATAGGTCAGATTTGATAGTCGGTTATTTGACTATCAAATTACTAATCATGAGAATAAAATGAGTTTACTAGTTCGGTACCAGCATTACTTGGCCTTTCAATTAAAAATAATTAATGAATAGTTAATTATACTTCTAAATATCTCAATATTTTTATCGTAGTATTTACTTTTTATTAAACATAAGGTTTATTTTCAAAACTATTTCAAATACATTAGAATTAAATCATATATATATATATATTCCTAACCTTGGTTTTAACAAATTACACGTAAAACATTGTTGCTTGAAATAATATCCAATTTATATTCTTTCAGAATAAACTCATTCAAAAAACTTACGTTTTTACTTCCTTTTACTTTTGGAAATATCGTTATATATATAAATATATATGTTCTCAAATTTTTTATTTCCGTTACTTCAGAAATCTCATTATAAATATTCTCAAATCTTGCGATTAACATTGCGTTATTATTTCACATATGGAAATAATAAATTATTCTTAACCTCTTTCCCACGACAAACTAATACCATCCTCAGATAATTCTGAAGTCGTTCAAGTTGGGGTATTTATTTACCTCTCAGACCTTGATGAACAACGTTCTTATCTTAAGATAGGTATGATCTGTAATCCAAAAAGCCATATTCATTCTAATATAAAAAACAAATCTCATTTAACTATTTTATTTAAATTACGGTTTTATAAAACCTTCTTACTTTTGGAAATCTCCTTCTCGAATATAACTAATATTTCTTAAATCATTGATTAAGAAATTACTTATTAAAAACATCACTTTTTGCTTCTACTTATTTTTTAAAAAAATATTTAATATCTCGAATTTTTTTCCGAAATCCTATTATTCATTCCTTTACCAAATTTACTTTTAACAATCCTTTTTCAAATTCATTCAACCATTTCCCACTTGAAATCCTTATTTCAATTTTCTTCATTTTACTTAATTCCATTATTAAGCAACGTTAATTTAAAATTAACGATGTAACACCTCATTGCTATTTATAAACCTTGTTTATATAACTCTAGTTTAAGATAAACCCTTTTTATCTCAATTCCCTTTTTACTTAATTCAAATATTAAGTAAACATAAAATTTAAACTATCTTATTTGCTCAAAATTCTTTTTATAATTTTGTTATAAAAACTCGGGTTTTAATATAAAACCTGTTCACAAACTCCTTCCACAATTCAATTAGATTTCATTCCAACCTTGATTCCTTTTTATATGTACTTCCATTAAAAGAAATGTTTTAAATTATTATTAATTAAAATAATAATTCACTTCGATCATTAATTACTGTAGCAGTAGTTAATTTCTTTTATTAACTAAAATGAATAGTAAATTCCTTTTTAAAATCTTATTAAAATTTAAAAGAAATATTTATTAAACTATTTTATTAAATTAATTAAAAGTAGATTAATCAAATAGCCAATTCCAATCAATTTAGTTGACTTAGTCAACTCAAACCGTTATTAATTCGTTAACCAATTCCAATTATAGTCCTTCCTTTAAATTAATTAATAATATAATCAATTTAAATAATTACATTTAATTGTTTCTTAAAATAATTAAATCTTAACCATTTGGTAAATTTCTGATCATTTTCTTATAAATCTTCTTAGTAGAAGAATCTACTTTATAAAATCATTTAACACTCGCTTATAAATTTAAATAATAAATATTTATTTTCTCTTAACAAACTTTAATTCAAAATAATAAATTTAAAAATCTATTTTCAGTTATTTATAACTTCATTTCCATCGATTCACTTGACCGTAAGTCAGTATTTAGAAAACGATTGATTTATAGGCCATATACTGCCAATTACTCAACCAATTTTTCTCATGGGTTTAAACAAAACAAATGTTAAGTTTCAGGTCAACGGTCAACAACCGAATCAATCAACCAATCAGAACAGTTCATACAATGATAATATGAAAATAAATAACATTAAATATATTTGAGGAATCCCTTTAGATCCATCCAACCTATTCTTCTCTGCATAAAAGTAGATTATCTCACATAAATTCATTTAAATCAATTTACCAATTATTTCTATAATAGTAAATAATGGCAATTTAACATCAATCAATTAACAAACAATTCAAACAATTTAACACGTTTATTTTATAAACGTGACCAACAAGATAAGTTACCTCCATTGGGTCCAATAGTTAAAATAATGATTTGGTGTTTCACTGAAATTAAACAACGTTTAATTTCATTGGTTCGATCGACATATGAATATATAATTAACAGATAGTCAATTATTAGCAACCATATCAATCGTTAACAACCATAGCACACAATTTTAAAACCTGACTTATGTAAACTATAAGTGGGAAGAACTAAGTGAGTTTAACTCACCTTGATTTCGTTGTCGCTAA
Organism: Allium sativum; assembly: GCA_030737875.1. Classification (NCBI taxonomy): domain Eukaryota; kingdom Viridiplantae; phylum Streptophyta; class Magnoliopsida; order Asparagales; family Amaryllidaceae; genus Allium; species Allium sativum. The sequence continues at coordinate 543,999,717 of CM060920.1, read as the reverse complement.
AGCGGTTCGATTTCCAGTTAAATTAAATAAATGTTTAATTTAACTATAATTTAAGGTAGTCTCTAGCTTTATCCGAGTCAGTTCCATGATCTTGAGTTTGTCTATACAGTCTCACTGTGATTTGTTTCATTCAATTCTAATCACATAAACAAGAATTATAATTGTAAGTTATACGATATAATTAAAATAATTATATTTCTTAATTAAATTCTATTAAACTAATTACGTTTGATAATCAGGCCGAGTTAAATTCTGATTCCTTTGTTGTTTAGACCACTCCGACACGTAGGGCTTCCTGTACCAAAACATGATTTAATTAACTTCTTTAATTATAATTATTAGTAGTTAATTACTTAGGTTAGACAAAATAATTAAGCCGATTACTTCTTGGTTAAAGAAAAATATACATTTCAAACCCTCCTATCCTTCTGCACAGTTTCGTTTAGCATTATCAACATCCCCACACTCATTCAAATTATGCACCACGTATTCAACTCGTTCAATGCCCAACTTAACAACAAATTAAAATTAATTTTCTTAGTTAATCAATTCATAACAGTAATTATTTTTAATTAGGTTTAACTCACGGTTTACAGGCCGACTGAATTATTTACTCATTGTCCTTATTAATTCTGAACTAACACTCTACCTACGTTGTCTCTTTCCTTTGGTTAGTGCACAAAGAATCGCCGACACTTGCAAATGCTCTATACACCTCTTCGTTGTTTTTTGCTCGTCACCGTTTATTGCTTCATTCACAAGCTCAAACACGCACGCATCCTCATTCTAGTATGTTTACACATCCAAAATCTGCTGCTTTCCTCGATTGGTGTGCCACCCTGAGTTAACCGAACCCCGATCAACCAACCCCAAATGCTGCGCTGTGAGTTTCCCCATCATTGCCAGAAATTTCATCCACTTCGACAGCTTATTTCGCTGCCAATAACTCCATGACCGATGCTGCCTAAAGCCCGACATTGGACAACCTCATGCTCTAAACCAAATCACCGCCGTTAGATAAATAGAACACGTTGAGATGAACAACGTTATAGTTGAAATTTTCTTGAAAGGATCAGTGGATTAGAAGAAAAAAGGAGAGGGAAGATAGTGAGTTTCTGATCATTGAATATGTCCAGGTTGTGGCTCAAAAGCCTTGACCACAAGAATCACGTTGACGCGAAGATAGGGTTGGAAATGGGGTATAAATAAGTGAAATAAATATTATATTTTAATATTCATGAAACTTAAGACAGTAACTGTAACACCCCGTAATTTTATAACATTAAAATTCACAAATTAAAGTATACTTAATTTTTAGAAAAGAATTAAGTGAAATGGGTTGCGCAGAGAAATATATATATATAAAAAAAAATTAAAAATTAAATAAATTAATATGCGAAAAAGTTCAAAACAGCGAATTGGGAGGGGGAATAACCGAACCGGCCCATATTTTAGGTCGACCCGAGCTCCGCTGGGTCGACTAGGGGTTAATCCAGGGTGTTTGGCTGTCAACCCGTGGGCCGATTCGCTCAAATGCAGATTTTGCATTTGATTGGTTCTCATGGTTCAGGGTTAATCTAATGGTCCTAAATAACTTCCTACACCTATAAATACATCCTAATGCTAACCCTAAACCTAATTAAAATAGAATAGTTACCGTCATACCATCGCCATGGAAATCAATGGAGCCGCCGCCAACTAAGAAAGAAGAAAAGCAAATTCAATTCTAATTCTCTCAACCCTAAAGCAAAGCAAAACTCTTTCTTTTCTTCTCTAAATTGTGAGTATGATGATTCTCACAAGATTATTATTAAACTAATTAGATTGAGATATGAATGGATCATAAGAAAGTGATGTGAATTGTCATATATGTTATTGTAAATCTTATGCTATTATGTTGAACATTAGTTATTGTAAATCTTATTCTGTCATGTATGTTGTAAATCATGCTATGATGATATTATATATGTTGCAAGTTTCTATGTTAAGTTGTTACAAAGCCATGATGTTATTATGTTGTAGTTAGCCTATGAATCATGATGTTGATTATATATGTTAGGCTATGATGATTCACATGTACCTATGCAAGTTTAGGTTTATTAGTATGACACCTATTTAGATCTATAATTGTGACATATATTTAGATCTAGAATTATGACACCTATTTAGATCTAGGAACATATTATGACATATGTGAGTTCTATGTATTAGGTGCTAGTTGACACCACTATCATTATGCAAGTTTATACATAAATTTGGGTTAGGATCATATTATGTGAATTGTGACAAACAAGTTGACACCTTTTTATGCTAGTTATAATTTTGGTCTATGCAAGTTTAGGTGTAAAATATTTATCACACATGCAATTTTCACCCTTATTATGATTAGTTCTATTTATATGTTGTGATAATTTATCTTTGTGTTATGAGTTAGACTATTCGAGTCTAACGTATGTTTTGTGTTAAACAAGCGTACATATAACGTGGGGTAGGGATAATATTAAAGGATTTAATATTGAATTTGCATGAGATAGCCTTAAAAAGGCATATAACAAAATTGAGATATTAATAAATTGCCTTAAACGGTGGAAAATTTAATTAAGGCATTAATTGGAAAATTAATGCGCAGTAATGGACATAACTTAATTATGGACATAAATTAATTGGAATTTGAATAGAGATATTAAATATTGAGACTTTGGCATAACAAGTTGACACCTTTTTATGCTAGTTATAATTTTGGTCTATGCAAGTTTAGGTGTAAAATATTTATCACACATGCAATTTTCACCCTTATTATGATTAGATCTATTTATATGTTGTGATAATTTATCTTTGTGCTATGAGTTAGACTATTCGAGTCTAACGTATGTTTTGTGTTAAACAAGCGTACGTATAACGTGGGGTAGGGATAATATTAAAGGATTTAATATTGAATTTGCATGAGATAGCCTTAAAAAGGCATATAACAAAATTGAGATATTAATAAATTGCCTTAAACGGTGGAAAATTTAATTAAGGCATTAATTGGAAAATTAATGCGCAGTAATGGACATAACTTAATTATGGACATAAATTAATTGGAATTTGAATAGAGATATTAAATATTGAGACTTTGGCATAAAATGCCTTTAACGACATATAATAAATTTGTGATAAAATTGGGATGCAATTGATATGATTTTGCATACCATAAATGGATGGCCATAATTGAGTCAATTATGGACATCGTTTAAAAGTGGAATTAATTAATAATTTTGAATAGGGAAATTATTAAAACTGGGGTAAAAGATTATTAATAATAATCAATGCTTAGGACACGAGGTTGGACTCATTTGTGATGTAAACCTGCCCGGACCCAACCGGCAAATCCAGTGGTCACAAATGTCAGCCCAATGTGAGAGGTCCTAGGCCTAAACTAAAGCATAACAGTTGTAAAGACACGAGGTTAGACTCTTTTATGGTGTAAGACTGCCCAGACCCGCCCGGCAAATCCAGCTGCCATAAATGCCAGTCTAATGTAAGAGGTCTTTATGAGGTTATGGCCTGAATGAATTAAGAAATACTTAACCAGATAAACATGTAAAGTGGGACATGGGGGTTAAGTAGGTGCCTTGGGTGGCACGAGGAATCTAGGGGGTGCCCTTAGTGGCAGGTGAAATACGATTAGTAAGACTTAACCAAACACACATGTAAATGAACATGACTAAGAGGGTTAAGTGGGATATATTAATGACAGGCTTAGGTGGGTAGCTTGTGGGGGCCTATTTCAACAAGTATCCCAAACGTATCTTTGTGGGCTCGACCCAAGTCGAGGACGGGACACGCATACTGAGCTTGACTATAAGAGGCCAAAACGGGGAGCGGTGGCAACGCAAGTCCAATGGGTTTCATATGCGTGTGTGGACCCGGGCTGGTAGGTAAGACGTTGTTGCATCGTGTAGGTATAAGCCGTGCATTCTCAGTTGTATCGGGTTGCCACTTTAGGGGAGTGATACACCCAACTGTGGGGCCAGCACGGGTATCTACGAGTAGGGAGCCGAGCGAAAGTGGGTAGTGGGGTACACTTAGTGGAGATAGGGGCAGACGGCACCTATGTAGTCAGCTAGGAGTACACGAAGTTACTTATAAAATTTCTAAGAGGGTAGTGGGGTACACCTAGTGGAAATAGGGGCAGACGGCACCTATGTAGTCAGCTAGGGGTACACAAGGCTATTTATATAGTTTCTGTGTGAAGCATGCGGGATCAACCTTAGGGTGACTGGTGCGGTGTAGTGTAGTAATGTGCGGTGCAGTATAGTAATGTGCGGTGCAGTAATTATTCGTTAGTAATTAGGTGTGCCTTTACCGTTATCTTTAATGTTATCTTAAACGCTATCTTTATCTTCCTAAGAGTTCATAGACATTTACTTGTCTTCCAGCTTATGCCTTAGTCTAGTTATTTTGATAATAGTATTTTTAGAATTATCATACTCGCCATACTTTATGTCTGACCCCCTCCATTTCTATCCTTTTCCCCCTCCAGGTCCTCAGGTTGGACCCAGCTCTAGTGGAGTTTGATTTGATTGCTTCATCTCTTTGGAAAGTTTGGACCCTTGAAGTAAAGTCCAGCTTGTTATCTTCTTTAATGGCTATTTGTGTAATGGGATTATGTATTTTCTTTTTATGAAGATGGATAATGTACTTGACTCTGAATTAATGGTTTTTGATGTAATAAACTTGTTTCCGCTGCAATAAAATGAAGCTTTAGTTTTCAAGTACTACTTATTATCTGTCTTGTTGTAATTTTTCTATTCTATATTCACTTATAACCTCCATGGAAGTTAATGCATTCCCTTTGTGAGTGACATTAATGGACGTGGGGTGTTACACGTGGTATCAGAGCTTAAGGTTACCAGAACAGATAAAAATACTTTAGAAAAATAGTTGTTTTTGGAAGAAATGTTTTCAAAAACATGTTTTAATGAGAAATTTAAAGAGGAAGTTTTTATGAAAAACATAATCCCCAAATAGCCATCTTTCGAATTCTCCATTTTGAATCTTTCCTTTTTCGTTTCAGCATGGCTGAAGATCTTAACCTACCTGACGGTGTAACTATACCAGGATGGTATAGGAGGTTGTTAGAGGCTAGGGCCGCTGCAGGTCCAGCCAATGTTCCTCCACCACCAGTTGCACCCGTTCCTCCTCCTCCTCCTTGCGTAGATACTTTTGCAAAGACGTGCAAGGAATTCAAGGCTATGGGTGGAAAACCTTTTCAAGGGTCAGAAACGTTTGTGGAAGCTAGAGATTGGCTTAAGGAGGTGGAAGAATTGCTAGAAATCTTTGAAGTAGAAGAAGGGAGGAGAGTTCGTTTAGCAGCTTGGTTGATGAAGGGAGAGGCCTCGTTTTGGTGGGAGGTCACTAATGGGGAGCGTCCTGTTGACTCTTGGGCGGATTTTAGACTTAGGTTCGAGGCGAAGTTTCTCTCTAGGGCGGAAGAAAATCTATATATGGAAAGGTTCTTGACATTTATGCAAGGAAGCTCATCAGTGAAAGAATATGTCAACAAATTTAATCAGTTAGCAAGGTTTGGCTTAGACTTAGTGAACACGCCGGAGAAGAAGGCTCTGAGGTTCGTTAATGGATTGAATGAACCGTTGCAAGGGTTGGCTATGACCCACATCCCTATGGGGGCCACCTTTGAGAAGCTAGTAGACATGGCACTCATGCACGAGGAGAAAGGCAACAATGCTAAGGGGAAGAAGAAATGTTTTAGCTGTGGGACCCCAGGCCATCTCAGCAAGGACTACCGAAAGAAAAAGAAGACTGGCTGTTTTCATTGTGGCGATGCGGGACATTTAGTGAATGACTGCCCAAGGAAGGGGCAGAGGGCAGGGGCTACCTCGGGAGGACAGGTGCAGGCTCTTATAGCACCAGGGCAGGCAAGGGGACAAGTTCAGGCTCTCGCGGTCCCACCGCTGCAAGAACGAGGTAGAACCATTTCTGTTGAAAGCTTAGTTTTTCTGTTTGATCATCCTGTCCGTACCTTATTCGATTCGGGCGCATCGCATTCGTTTATCTCTACATCATTAGTTGAAACACTGCACCTAGATACTAGTATTGTTACTGATCCCTTAGTAGTCTCAAATCCTATTGGTGGTTCGGCTCATCTTTCTATGATTTGTCGGGATTTGAGAGTGTTTATCTTGGGCGTTGAGTTTGAATGCAACGCCTTTGTCCTTGGTTTCACGGGCTGTAGTTTGATTCTAGGGGTGGATTGGCTAGCCAAGCGGGGTGCCATCCTAGACTGTGAAAGGAGGGTAGTTAGACTATTGATTCGTTGTAGAAAAACCCTCATATTTCTTGCGACCCTAGGGGTTCAGTGATGCTTAGCTGCCTAGAATCTTATGACGCATCTAACGATGATTAGGAACCTGTTTGTGTGGTCCGTGAGTATGGAGACGTCGTTGATAAAGCGCGGGGTTTACCCATAGGCGCGGAATAAGTTTTCGTATGTGCTTAATAGATTAAGCAAATCCCGTTATGTAATCAGCGGTAGTTTTGGAGCAAGACTGGCAATGACGGCCAGAGTCGGTCAAGTGCTCAATTGATTGACCATCTTACTAGTATCATCTCACGTAGGTCGTCTGAATTCGAAGGAGGTATCCCTTGGATGTTTGTCTGATATTGGTTTAGGCCTTTGGGGCTTGCACTTGGGGGATGTCGAATTCGACTAGGATGGTCTGCGTGAGAGATGGATAGTTGTGACGATTTTACATGGGATAATATCATGGTTTTCTCTAGAAGCAGAGAAGAGCATGCCCTATGTCTTAGGGAAAGCTTAGGGACCCTACAAGTGCACTAGCTGAAAGCTAAGTTCTCCAAGATACCATTTTTGGAGGAAGGAAGTGAGGAATTTAGGGCATGTGGTCTCTAGGGAAGGGAGATATGTTAAGGTGGATGGAGTTCTTAGCATCCTACGACTTCGAAATAGCCTATACCCCTGGCAAGGGTAACGTGGTGGCAGACGCCTTAAGTAGAAAAAGATTATCCTTAAGTCCTTTGTTTGTTGAGCGGCGAAGTTTAGAATTCATTTCGATGTTTGACTTTAGACCTTCCGTTGACTTCGTACCCGGTTTGCTAGCATCCTTGGAGGTCAGACCTACACTTTTGGGACAGATTGGCGAGGCACAGCGAGACGACCCGCAGTTGGTTGAGTTAGTAGAAAAACTCAAAGGAGGGGAGTCATCAAGCCATCTCCGTAGGTATACCCTAGACGATAAGGGTTGGTTACGTAGGGACGGTAGACTTTGTGTACCAAAAGACGATGACCTAAGGAAGACTATTATTGACGAAGCACATCATTCGAAGATGACCATTCATCCCGGCGGGGACAAGATGTACAAAGACATGAAGAGAGTTTACTTTTGGGCCGGCATGAAGAAAGACGTGGCCAAGTATGTCGCTAGATGCTTGGTGTGCCAACAAGTAAAAGCGGAGCAAAAGAAACCCGGTGGGTTGCTTCACCCATTGGAGGTTCCATTATGGAAATGGGAAAGCATCTCGATGGATTTTGTGGATGGATTACCGCGATCGAGGAAGGGTAATACGGGAATTTGGGTTATAGTAGATAGACTTACTAAGAGCGCCCATTTTATTCCCGTGAAGAGTAAGAGGACTGCTCCATGGTTAGCTTCTGTATACGTTCGAGAGATAGTTCGTTTGCACGGTGTTCCTTCTAGCATAGTGAGCGACCGCGATCCTATTTTCACTAGCGAATTTTGGAGAAGCTTACAAGAGGCGGTAGGGACTCAGTTATGTTTGAGCACCGCATATCATCCTCAGACGGACGGCCAGACTGAGAGGGTGAATCGCATTCTAGAGGATCTGTTGAGGCTAGGTATCCTAGACTTTGGGGGTACATGGGAAGAGCATCTTCCATTGGTTGAGTTCGCATATAATAATAGCTTTCAGTCCAGCATTGGTATGGCACCATTCGAAGCTCTATATGGACGACCTTGTCGTTCACCTACATGCTAGTGGGAATCTACGGATAAGATCTTACTTGGGCCCGATATGATTAGGGAGACTTCAAAGAAGATCGACTTGATTCGAAGGAGGATGAAAGCAGCACAGGATAGGCAGAAGTCTTATGCGGATAAGAGGAGGACAGATCTCGAGTTTGAAGTTGGGGACATGGTCTTTGTCAAAGTGTCTCCATTTCGGAACGTTTTTCGCTTTGGGTCCGTTGGGAAATTAGCACCAAGGTTTGTAGGGCCGTTTCCTATTAAAGAGAAAATTGGACAAATGGCGTATAGAGTGGAGTTGCCCGAGAGACTTAGTGGTGTACACGACGTATTCCATGTGTCACATTTGAGGAAGTGCTTGCACGAGACCGCGGAAGTGGTAGAGCCGAGCTTTCTTAGAGAGGTGGAGATAGAGCGTGATGCGACAATTCAACGAGCTCCTACGCGCATTCTTGGGTCGGAGATCAAGAGGTTGAGGAATCGAGAGGTCAGACTAGTCAAAGTGCAATGGGGAGATGATGAGAGCAACTGTAACAACCCGAAAATCTGAACCAGTTTAAAATTTTTATTTTGGCAATTTTAATGAATTTTGAATATTTAAAATAGATTATTTTAAATAATATCGACGAGAAATTTATTTTGAATATAATTCGAACGTCGATTATATACGCCGTCGTTAGAATATAAATAATTATATTTAATTATAAAGAGAATTGAAAATGGCGCGGTAGTTCGATAATTCGATTTCAAACTTCAATTGAACGTACCGGGTGCAAAACAATCCAGATTTTAGCGAAACCAAAAACAATAAGATCTAATTGAGAATATCTTTCCAACGAATCCGAAAAATCGAAATTTCATAACGGGAATCAAAAGATATGTCCAGTTGAAAATTCTGAATAGTCGCTATGGAATTCAGGCCCTTAAAAATGGAAATTGATTTGATTGATGTGTGAATGGCGTGGGCCTTCACTAGACCGGGGATAAGGCTAGACCTCGTCCCGTTTCTAGTATCGTGCCGTTATGCCGCCGAAATTTTCTAAAATAAGTTAGAAAAATAAAAATATCATTTTATTTAAAGAATGGAATAGAAAACCAATTTGAATTGAATCGAATTGAAAACGAAGTCGAATTGAAAACGAATTCGAATTGAATTGAAAACGAATTGAAATGAATTCAAATTGAATGGAAATTTGAATTGAATAGAAATGAATTTTAAAACGAATTTATAAGGAAGAATTCAATTTTGATTTAAATTGAAATGGAAGTTGAAGTTGTTTCTGAAACGAATTTAAAACGATTTATAAAATTCGTTTTAAATAAAAATCGACGAAATATATATTATATATATAACATAATGGCCAGAATTGAACGCGCCGCGCCGCGGCAGTTCGTGAATTTCGACCATTTATTTCAAACGGACATTACGGGAGATCCGACCGTCGGATTCTCCTAAAACCGGAACCGTTGGGTTCGTATCGAAAAGAGCTTTCTAACGAATATTTGAAATTCAAAATCTAACGGTTGGATTTGGAGATACGTCCAAATCAAATTTGGAAAAGGTCGCTGTAAGTGCAGTTCGATGGCCGTTGATGGAAATCGACTGTACAGGCCTTGATAAAATTATTAAAAATATCAATAATTTGTGTAAAATCATAAGAAATGATTTAAGAAAAATTGGGGTGAAAAACTCCATATTTGAAAAGAAAAAAATGGGTTTTTATCGAAATGAACTAGTTTTGAACTAAATTTAAAACCCAATTATTTTTAAATAAATAAATTGGATTTAAAAAGGGGTTTTAAATAATCGGAATTTCTAATATATTTGATTGGATTTGAAATGGGTTTATCGTGAACGGTGTTTTAAATAACACTAGTTCTTTAACCCGATAATAAATAGAATTGATTCATGGGTTTATCGTGAAATGTGTTTTAAATAACACTAAGTTCTTTAACCTGAAAATAAATAGAATGTGATTTGGGTTTATCGTGAACTGTGTTTTAAATGAAACTAGTTCTTTAACCCAGTAAAAGGAGTTTTAATGAATCTGCAATTAAATTGAAATGTGAATAGATAATCTGAATTATCAAATTTGGAAAATAAGCGAGAATGGAGTATCGCCAGTTTTGCTCCAAAGCGATAGTTAAATCTTTAATTAGATTTGAACGTGAAATGGTAATTAATTTTACCGATAACACTGTGGTGTTAGATGTGAAGTACTACCAGTTTTGCTTCATGGGATGAATAGGTTGGGATTGGGAAATAAAATAAATAATTACTTCGGTGTGGTTCGCTAATCTCGACTAGTTTAGGAAACCATAATTTGGTTTGAAACGACATCCAAAGGAAGATTAAAGGATAAATTTTAAAGAATTTATCTTGGATAAAATTAATGGGAACCTTTCCCAAAAGATGTGAATATTTAAATAACAGAATATTCAGAATTGGAATGAGGCGTATGATGTGTTTGTGTAACATTTGTTTTAATATACGCGGGTTGTTCGGAAAGGCCGGGTTTACACCCATTCCGAATAACCGATTCGACGATAAGTCGAAGATGAAGACGGTGGTTGAAGACCGGAAGTCTTCACATCGTTTGGATAATTACTGATGATCCTGATTGGGCTGTACACCCAAGAGGATGGAAATAGTTGGTGGTCGTCCAGACGTACTTGGAGATGGATGGATATGCGAGGAAAGTGCCTCCGGTTTCGTTCAGACCCAGAACGGACTTGTAAATGGATTGTGTGTCTGACATTGGATTTTATTCTGTGTTGATTGATTTCTGTTAAATATATATCTGTTTGGCGGCGGAGAATTTATTCTCTTGCTTAACGCCCTTCTCTGAGACGTACGTGCTTAGAGGTTATATATCGATAGATATCAATCGCATGGCATGAATTGCCTGTGTGACACGCTGAGTTGCATGGATCAAGGCTTCTGTTGAAAAGCAAAGTCTTGTGGTGGATTATCAAAGCACGGCCTTTGTGGCGTAGCTTTGTGTATAACGTGAATTCGCGAGCCTCACACCTCGGTATGAGTTAAAAACGGGATAAGGACCCAAGGAGTGCATGACGTTTCTTTCTAGCTATGGTGGTGTCAGTGACTTACCAGCCCTGACATTTATATACTTTTCACCTATGTGGTTGTTGGAATGCGAGGCGCCTCGATTATAGGTCTGTAAGGACCGGGAAACGTGTGTTCAGGCATAATTAATCCTCTAACGTAAGTGAGGACCGGCCTTGGAGGATCCAGCGCTGCCCAGAGTGCGTAGCCCTGAGACATTTGCTAGAGTGTCTCGAACGCGGAGAGGAGCTTGCCCCTTGCCTCGACTCATCACGGAAATCCAATTTCCAATACGTGTATTGCGGTTTTAATTGTAGAGCCTAGTATGGCGACATAGTGGTATAGGGCACTATGCCGTCTATGATTTATATTTATGATTGAAATTGTTTGACACTATACACTTATTATAGTATCAAATGATTTGTTTTTAAACGTATCAAGCATGTTTGGCTGTTATAAGGTAAAACCCTATCCTCCGGCTTGCGTTGCATTGTGTGATGGGACCTGGGTCTTATAATAGCTTCATTTTTCGAAAAAGCATTGCGTTGTTTATTCTATGCACTGGTATTCTAGGGAGGAAACCCGTTCCATGTTATACGGCGTGGTCCCTTGAATTACTCTCTTTTAAAATAAAGTTTTAATAACTGTTTTAGTTATCACACCAGTCACATGACTGACCTGGAGTTTATTGTTTTAACCTAAACTCTGGGTGCCCCTATTTTCCGCACGGGCAGCTAGTAGTTTTGGTTTTGCAGATTTATATTCACAGGATCCTGGTTTACAGCTGGAATGATATCCGGAAAGCTCTGTATCCGTATATCACCTTCAGTTGTGCTTTGTATTATTTTCCGCTGCTATGTAATTTATTGTAATCTCTGATATTTATCGAATGTAATTTATTCAGTTATACTCTGTATATTCTTGTATCTGATGGAATTGTTGTAATAGCAATGAAATGTTCTTCCGTCTGCGTTCATTTGTGTGTTGTTCTCAAAGTATCCGCTCTTTCTTTCACGGGGAAGTTACGGGTTCTCACAGCAACGCTACTTGGGAGACAGAAGAGAAGATGCGTTCACGATACCCTTTCTTTTTGAGGGTATGTCTTTTAATTTCTCCTTTATCGCTTAGCTTGTACTTATCTTATCTTTAGTATATCCTCTCGCTAGTATCTTTGACCTTTAGTTAGGATAATCCTATGGTTGAAACATGTTTTTGAGACATGTTATGTATGGTGGATGCAAAGTGGATGCAAGTGTTTGCTAGCGGTTGCTCGTGGTGCATATACACACACTATTAGGCACCAGATCGGCTCAGTCACTTCATATTGCATATTGCATATATATGGATGTATTTAGTAAAATAGATGTATAAATGTTGGATTATCATATAGTTGCTGCATTCGGGTGGATTGTTGTGCACGCATATAGAATTAATATGTATCATTAGGAATCTTTTGCATACATATTGGACGAATGGCACTACCATGAATTGCACTAAGGAGGTCGACTGAATCAGTAGACCGCCTAATTTTGCATTAGATATGGACATATACACACACTGTGCATATAAACATTAAAGCATTAGAAGTCTTTTAAGGACAATGGATGCTGGTGTTTGATGGTTGAGTAGATGGACGATTAGATGGTAGGATATACATTCTTCTTGACTTGGAGATTTCGGGGACGAAATCCTTTAAGGAGGGGAGAATGTAACACCCCGTAATTTTATAACATTAAAATTCACAAATTAAAGTATACTTAATTTTTAGAAAAGAATTAAGTAAAATGGGTTGCGTAGAGAAATATATATATATTGATATATATATATATATATATAAATTAAAAATTAAATAAATAAATATGCGAAAAAGTTCAAAACAACGAATTGGGAGGGGGAATAACCGAACCGGCCCATTTTTGAGGTCGACCCGAGCTCTGCTGGGTCGACTAGGGCTTAATCCAGGGTGTTTGGCTGTCAACCCGTGGGCCGATTCGCTCAAATGCAGATTTTGCATTTGATTGGTTCTCATGGTTCAGGGTTAATCTAATGGTCCTAAATAACTTCCTACACCTATAAATACATCCTAATGCTAACCCTAAACCTGATTAAAATAGAATAGTTACCTTCATACCATCGCCATGGAAATCAGTGGAGCCGCCGCCAACTAAGAAAGAAGAAAAGCAAATTCAATTCTAATTCTCTCAACCCTAAAGCAAAGCAAAACTCTTTCTTTTCTTCTCTAAATTGTGAGTATGATGATTCTCACAAGATTATTATTAAACTAATTAGATTGAGATATGAATGGATCATAAGAAAGTGATGTGAATTGTCATATATGTTATTGTAAATCTTATGCTATTATGTTGTAGATTAGTTATTGTAAATCTTATTCTATCATGTATGTTGTAAATCATGCTATGATTATATTATATATGTTGCAAGTTTCTATGCTAAGTTGTTACAAAGCCATGATGTTATTATGTTGTAGTTAGCCTATGAATCATGATGTTGATTATATATGTTAGGCTATGATGATTCACATGTACCTATGCAAGTTTAGGTTTATTAGTATGACACCTGTTTAGATCTATAATTGTGACATATATTTAGATCTAGAATTATGACACCTATTTAGATCTAGGAACATATTATGACATATGTGAGTTCTATGTATTAGGTGCTAGTTGACACCACTATCATTATGCAAGTTTATACATAAATTTGGGTTAGGATCATATTATGTGAATTGTGACAAACAAGTTGACACCTTTTTATGCTAGTTATAATTTTGGTCTATGCAAGTTTAGGTGTAAAATATTTATCACACATGCAAATTTCACCCCTATTATGATTAGATCTATTTATATGTTGTGATAATTTATCTTTGTGCTATGAGTTAGACTATTCGAGTCTAACGTATGTTTTGCGTTAAACAAGCGTACGTATAACGTGGGGTAGGGATAATATTAAAGGATTTAATATTGAATTTGCATGAGATAGCCTTAAAAAGGCATATAACAAAATTGAGATATTAATAAATTGCCTAAAACGGTGGAAAATTTAATTAAGGCATTAATTGGAAAATTAATGCGTAGTAATGGACATAATTTAATTATGGACATAAATTAATTGGAATTTGAATAGAGATATTAAATATTGAGAATTTGGCATAAAATGCCTTTAATGGCATATAATAAATTTGTGATAAAATTGGGATGCAATTGATATGATTTTGCATACCATAAATGGATGGCCATAATTGAGTCAATTATGGACATCATTTAAAAGTGGAATTAATTAATAATTTTGAATAGGGAAATTATTAAAACTGGGGTAAAAGATTATTAATAATAATCAATGCTTAGGACACGAGGTTGGACTCATTTGTGATGTAAACCTGCCCGGACCCAACCGACAAATCCAGTGGTCACAAATGTCAGCCCAATGTGAGAGGTCCTAGGCCTAAACTAAAGCATAACAGTTGTAAAGACACGAGGTTAGACTCTTTTATGGTGTAAGACTGCCCGGACCCGCCCGGTAAATCCAGCTGCCATAAATGCCAGTCTAATGTGAGAGGTCTTTATGAGGTTATAGCCTGAATGAATTAAGAAATACTTAACCAGATAAACATGTAAAGTGGGACATGGGGGTTAAGTAGGTGCCTTGGGTGGCACGAGGAATCTAGGGGGTGCCCTTAGTGGCAGGTGAAATACGATTAGTAAGACTTAACCAAACACACATGTAAATGAACATGACTAAGAGGGTTAAGTGGGATATATTAATGACAAGCTTAGGTGGGTAGCTTGTGGGGGCCCATTTCAACCAGTATCCCAAACGTATCTTTGTGGGCTCAACCCAAGTCGAGGATGGGACACGCATACTGAGCTTGACTATAAGAGGCCAAAACGGGGAGCGGTGGCAACGCAAGTCCAACGGGTTTCATATGCGTGTGTGGACCCGGGCTGGTAGGTAAGACGTTGTTGCATCGTGTAGGTATAAGCCGTGCATTCTCAGTTGTATCGGGTTGCCACTTTAGGGGAGTGATACACCCCACTGTGGGGCCAGCATGGGTATCTACGAGTAGGGAGCCGAGCGAAAGTGGGTAGTGGGGTACACTTAGTGGAGATAGGGGCAGACGGCACCTATGTAGTCAGCTAGGAGTACACGAAGTTACTTATAAAATTTCTAAGAGGGTAGTGGGGTACACCTAGTGGAGATAGGGGCAGACGGCACCTATGTAGTCAGCTAGGGGTACACAAGGCTATTTATATAGTTTCTGTGTGAAGCATGCGGGATCAACCTTAGGGTGACTGGTGCGGTGTAGTAATGTGCGGTGCAGTGTAGTAATTATTCGTTAGTAATTAGGTATGCCTTTACCGTTATCTTTAACGTTATCTTAAACGCTATCTTTATCTTCCTAAGAGTTCATAGACATTTACTTGTCTTCCATCTTATGCCTTAGTCTAGTTATTTTGATAATAGTATTGTTAGAATTATCATACTCGCCAGACTATATGTCTGACCCCCTCCATTTCTATCCTTTTCCCCCTCCAGGTCCTCAGGTTGGACCCAGCTCTAGTGGAGTTTGATTTGATTGCTTCATCTCTTTGGAAAGTTTGGACCCTTGTAGTAAAGTCCAGCTTGTTATCTTCTTTAATGGCTATTTGTGTAATGGGATTATGTATTTTCTTTTTATGAAGATGGATAATGTACTTGACTCTGAATTAATGGTTTTGTGATGTAATAAACATGTTTCCGCTGCAATAAAATGAAGCTTTAGTTTTCAAGTACTACTTATTATCTGTCTTGTTGTAATTTTTCTGTTCTATATTCACTTATAACCTCCATGGAAGTTAATGCATTCCCTTTGTGAGTGACATTAATGGACGTGGGGTGTTACAGGAACGTGTTAAAATCCCCTTATACGACCTCCGAACGAGATGAAACTCCTATTCCTTGCATAAAAAAATATTCCGGACACGATGGGACTGGTTTCGTTGAATTCCAAGGTCATTTGTGAAAAGTCCTTTATAAATCACTGGCTAAAAATCACGCGTTTAAATTTCGGACAATCACAAAATAAGCCCAATCAACTTGAAACTTTGAAATTCTATTAAACCTTTTCCTTACGCATCCAACAAAATTTATTTCATTAAAATCAGAGTTCGTTTAGCTAGTCGTTTATTCGTTTAAAGTTACTCATGTCAAATAATATAACTGATTAAATAAAAATAAGGGCGTTGACGCTGCCACGATCAAACGGTATGTCCGATTGACACGAAAATCGAAGTCTTATAATAATTAATTAATACGAATCCAATGGCACAAGTTTATTCGTATTCCGAGACTGTTTTCCGGTACGCTATTTTTATACGCCAAATAACACTATTTTGGACATCAAAATACCCAATGTTCAAAAATAACAAACTACTTATTATGACTCTAAACGTCAATACAAACTCAACGGAAATGGTTTCGTGGCTTAATTCGACCGTCTGCTCAAGTTATACACAAAACCCCGTCCATTAAATTAAATTAAATTAATTACACACTATTCAAAATGACTGAGCGTTTACGGTCACCGTTGTCAAATATGACATCGGTTTGCTACGAAATTTGATACCATACAATAATTTAACGTTACGGTTCCAATGAAACTAATTTCTTCAAAAACGGAGGCCGTTTGCAAAATTGCTATTTCAAAGACTTATATGTAGTATCGATTAAAATATTATAAAAATCCAAAATAATCTAATTAAATAATAATAAATTATTATTATCATAAATATCCAAACAGAATATATCTATAGCTTCAAATATAAAATATACAACTTAGTATTATCATTTCTGAGTTAAACGGTATCCGAATTATGTTAAAAAATCCTTAAATTTATTAATTAAACGTTATCGTTTTATTAACGATTTCAATAGCGACTATTTTAAAATTTGATTTGGACATAACTAACAGTCTATAACACGAAATCTGTATTTTTCTTTTTCATATGAAAATTATAATCAATGGGATTCAAATGTTTCTTGTTTTACAGAATTCTCAGTTAAAACGGATTATGTATATTCAATTAAAGTTCAAAACTCAATATTACGAACTACCGCGCCATTTCGAGCTCGATTATAATTATATAAATATATAAGTTCAAATTTCGTTGTTGATGATGTAGAAACCTCCAACAACACCAAAAGTGTCTGTAATATGAGATTTAACATTTAGCTATCATGATACCACTTGTCCAAAGTTGTGGAAATGGTTCAATTTCCAACGTGGAGCAATAAGTCTCGTTGTTTATAGACAATTTTTGGGGTTGTTGTCTTTGTCGTTATCTCTTTCCGATGTTTATTTATTGGCGTTGTGATAGTTGTTGTTTGCGACTGTTAGTATCAACTATTATTGTTAAATCGTACGATGATGCTATGAGATTTTTACATTTTGGAAAAGATTGTGTATCTCATTCACATTTTTTTATGACTTGGATCGGAAATAAAGTCTCATATTCCTTATCTAACCGACAGTTATTTTAGAGCTGCAAAAAAAAAAAAAATTAAAAAAAAATTGTGGTAGTAAATTTTAACGAAAGAGAGGTTATGAGTTGTTTTGTCACGTTATCATTTTTCGTCTGTTCCTTTGAAGATAAAATTTATTTTTGGGTTTGGGCATTTTCTACAAATGTTCTATTTTTGTGTTTTGTATGTGGTTTCAGTTAACGCATTTTTCATGCAACCGACTTTCATCTACGATGAAACGTGACGTGAATCGTTTTAGGCTTCCGCGAATTAATTTTCGAAATTTTTTGCACATGCCGATCATAAAAACTTCTAAAGATTTAAAATGTTCAAATTTAAATTTTTGTTGCAAAGAATGCATGTTAATGCGTTTTAGCAAATTTTTACAAAATTAACATGAAATGTTAAGAAGCGAAAATTTATTTTATGTAAACTATGATTTTATGGTCACATGTGAAGCGTAGAGAATATTTGGAAAGTTAGTTTTGTGGTTATAGCGGTGCACTAGGAGTTGTGATTCGTTAAAAACGTTAACAGTGATAAGGGAAAAGCTGTTTTAGCCTTAGAAACGTTGTTTTCACACATTGTCTACGATGCGCACAAGTTATTATTTATTTCGTTTACATTTTAAACCTCCTTCGCAGTTTACATGTGGATATTTTCAAAGTATTTTGAGGAAAACGTGTTAAATTTCCAGTATAGGACAGGAAATGGAAGATTTATAAGCGATAAAAACATTGAATTCTCTGCTTTAATTTACTTTTTCCGGTATAGGAGAAATTAATAGGAAACGAATTTAGATGCTTTGACATGTTGGTTGTTAAGACTTGGATGCAAAATTGATTGCTTCACACTTTTATTCATAGTCTATGAGGGTTTTGGATAAAAAATATTTTAAAAAAGTAGCATTCATACATAACTACCGGTATATTTTAAGACTTTTGCGTCACGTTTTCAAAAATATTTTCAAAATAAAATGCATACATATAGGAGGATCCGATTTAGAATTATTATGCGTACATATTTTATGGTTGTGACTCATTATGTATACAGTGCACGTATGTATGTTTGGTTGCAAAATTAGATGTATACAAAATAATTTTATTGTATAGGATAATTAGGTACCAACACCATGACTTAGTCAATGGTAAAATTTCAGGACGAAATTTCTTTTAAGAAGGAAACAATGTAACACACGAAATTTGATGTTAGTTAAATTAGTTGTTTAGTTAGGTTCCAAAAAGGTTTTTGAGAAAACGATGGAATTTGACCATGAAACTTGTACTATTGCATTCATGATAGAATTCTGGTCAACTTTCATATTTGAAACTTCACAAACAGAGTCTTTATGAATGAAATACGAAAACAAATAGAGAATAATTAATCAACAAAATTTATATGAATGGTAATTAATATTACCATTAACACCCTACTCCCACAGGAGGTAGGTCGACCAGGCGGTTGACATAGGGGTCGATCGGGAGGTCGACCACCCCATGGGATCTATAGGACGCTAGTTCCAGTTGTGGCCAAAGTTTTAACTACTATATTATTATATCAATGAACGGATCTTAATTAATTTAAATCTAACGGTTTTGGGTCAATTATGTGTAACACCCCGTAAAATTCATAAGCATTAATAATATATAATTAAATAATTAAAAATAAGCAATTAATTATAAGGCTGGAAAATGAGATTTTGCAGCTTTAGAAATTTGGCTACGAAATTCTTTTATTTGGATTCGTGGCAAAATTCTGGATCATTTTCATTTATAATATGCTGAAAACGGTCAATGTTTGAAAAAGTTATGAACAATTGAATTTGGATAGTAAACGCAGAAAATATATATAATTAAATGGATAATATATATATGTGTCCAAAATATATTCAAAATAAAGAGGGAGATTTGAAATTTTAAATGAAGATAAGATCATGGGGACCAAGGATATTGTATATAAGGAATAAGATTAAGAGATTAAGGAACGCATTAATTAAAATAAACACCTCAGCACCACAGCATTATTGGGCACTCCAGCCCCCAGGGGCCGACCCCCCAAGAGGGGTGTCGACCACTGGTCTATCGCCTGACGGATGGACAACCCAATAAATCTATGTGGTTAGGTTTTTTTTAGAGGGATATATATATATGAACAAAAGGCCTGGATTAAATCAAAGTAATCCAACGGTCTATGTATATATGTATATATAAGAAATTAATACTTGTTTCTTACATATATATATATATTAGGAGGATTATTGGAGCACGTTTGATGCAAAGAATTAGCGTAGATCTAGATCTACTACAGATTTCTCTCTATTCTTCCTAGATCTATGAGTTGAATATCGTTTACTTAGGCATATTCATATTTTTATTAGATTACCATGTTGATAGATATGCCTAGGATGATTTGGAAATCGATAATATAAATACCAAAGCCCTCCAAATCCTCTAATTTATATTTGCATATGAATTGTCATGATTTCATATTTTTATTAGATTATCATGTTGATAGATATGCCTAGGATGATTTGGAAATTGATAATATAAATACCAAAGCCCTTCAAATCCTTTAATTTATATTTGCATATGAATTGTCATGATTATTTGGGTTTTGCGGACTTTTGATTTGAATATTGGGTTAAAGATGAAAATGGATGTTACTACTATTGTTTCTATTTCGTGTAATTCACTATATTAAACAATTGATTGTAAACTAAAAGGATTTAAATTTGGGTATTTCATGGTTTGATTAGGTTTGGGTTCTATTTTGAATACAAACATGTTCATACTTGAAATATGTCAAATGTAAATGGTTTTATGTGCATAACAACAAAAAGAGGTGAATTAGATAAAGTAGAAATTATTAACGTATATGTATAATTGTATGTAATACTCTATTTTGATCCAGTATTGAGATCATTCCAACAAGCCTAGGATGCAAGATGAAATTTGTATTTATGTATATTTTCCATTCACTATTATTTGCTATATTGTTATTATGCCATCACGCCTAAGTTGTAGCGGTAAATATATGGAGAAACTAACTTGTATACCCTGATTTGGACAAATTGACAATTGCCACCTCGTTAGAATGTTTCCTCGTCCATACAAATATTTAACATTGTTATATATTATTATTAAATTGTTAATATAGCGTAATCAATGTAATTAACGTAATATTAATGAAATAAATGCGATTAGGATAAGGTTCAAATTTGAAATGTCCCTATATATATATATATATTGATTGATTGATTGCTTGTGTGTGCGTATATGGAATGGCTTTATATATATTATAAACACGAGGTTAGTTGTCATTTGTAGTAGAAGTCTACCCAGAACCAACCGGCAAATCCAGCAACCACAAGTAGGCCCAACTAGTGTGAGATGTCTAGGTACCATGGGCTATTCAAAAAACTTAGTACACAAGACATGAGGTTTAACCAACCTGTAGTAGAAGCCTGCCCGGAACTGACCGGCATATCCAACATCTACAGGTATACGATTTAATGTGAGAGGTCTAATGTGTATATATAAATAACTATATATATATATATATATATATATATGAATAAGCCTATTGCGTGTGAAAATAGGCAAGTTTACTACACCTTGAGAAGGTCTTAAGTGGATAACTCTCTTTTTTATCTAGTTTGGTTCTTAAGTGGTTAGGACTAGGATCCCTCCGAAGATTTATTCCTTAGAGAGGAACCAAAGTCATGGGACCCACCCTTATTAGATTTAAAGTAAGTTTTTGGGTCCTCCTTCTCTAAAAGTGGTTTGGCATAAACGACAATGGAGTAGGGTAGTTCACGGGGATGTCCACTTTCTCTAGAAGCTTGCAAGGGCTCAACTAGGGACAAGATTGGTATATGAAAGATATGTGGCCATTGCATGCTCACCAACTGTTTAAGAGAAGTCTTAAGCGACATAGGTGTCCTACCGTAATATCAGTTAAGTAGTAACGTTCGCAGTACTACTTCTCATATTACAATTAAGAGTATAGACTTAAGAATGTTAACGTATTAGGACAGGGTCTTAAGGGGCTAGGGTCCGCCTCAGGGTTATAAGGGATCATAAGAATCCACCTTTAATAGGGCCATAATTGACCGAGAATGTCCACCTCGTTGTGTCTTTACCCTAAAAACACTAATGAGAGATTGACTTGGATATCCACCTCATTGGTTAGATACTTGGTTTTTGTAAAAAAATTGTGTGCTGCATAGACATACCTTGACATATGTAACCTGCTTAAAATATAGGGTATGGACATTAAGTAACACCATATTTCAGTCACACAAAACTTTATGTTCTGACCCCTCTCCTTAACATATCTAACAACTCAGTATATGGGGTAAAGTTATGGACGAAGTTATGATGGGAGATGAAGACAAAGTCATTATGCTATTATTAGTAGTTATTGCTTTACTTCTTTTGGAAACTTGTGAGAATGAACTATTTGATGTACCTGTTGAATAGATGTAACTTTGACTGTTGTATTTCTGTGGTTTTTAAATAAGTGGTACATTTTATTTCAGTATTATATTTTCTCTTTCCGCGATATGAGATTTCCATTCGAAGTATCTGCGCATATATATATTATGCAAATGTAATCCTTATAGGAACCAACGACCCATCTAGAATGGCTCTAAGTTTTGATGGGCCTTTTCTGGGTCGAAATTTAGGCCCATTCCGGGCGTGTTGTTACATTAAGCGTCTATAAATAAAGGTCTAGGCCCTCTTACTCTTTGCTCATATTTTTTGGAGGCAGCTGCGAAACTCTCTCGTTTTCACTTCTCCAATCTCTTCCGGTTCTTCTAAAATAAATCAGTGTTTAATAAAACATATAGGAATTAGAAAAGAAGAACCTATAAATATGAATAATGGTTGGTCCTGTGTATTAGGTAAACTTCTTTCCCTTTTTCCTTTTTTCAATTCTTTTCCAGATCTATAAATCTTAATATGTATGCCTCCTCTTGTATACATATTATAGATCTGTAGGGATTTGGTAATATAAACCAAATAGCTTTGTTCAAACATGGATTTGGAGTGGCTTTCAAGTGAGTGGAAATTCGTTGTTTGTTTCTAATATCAAATTTATTTCGTTTGTGTTAATTTGAAATTATGTGCCTAAAATCCAATATAAGTTTGTAGGCTTTGTAGTTACAATATTCATATCTTGTCTATAATTCTTTCTTATTGTTAAAACCAAAATTTGATTTCAACACCAAAGGTGTTATGAAAACACTTCACCAAATGGTTAGAATAGAAAATCGAGCCATGTAACTCAAAATAAAGAACTACGAAATTTTTAGAGTGGTTCAGTCAATTTAGAACTATGTCCACTATGGAAGAGACTTTCATTACCGTTTCGAGATTTACAAAGTACATGAATTCTCTCTTTACATTCATTTTTCTCTCTTTATGATCTAAGTTTCACTTGAATTTGCAAAGGAATTGGTGAGATCTTTTGCTTTATGATGGTGGATGTATGAATCTTCATTCACTTTAGCAATTGAACGTTCTTCAGGGATTCCATAGTGATTTAGCGTTAGATTTGGCTCTAGAGAGTATTAGCGGAGATTAGAGATCACTTGAATTGTGTTGGAGAGATTTCTAATGTATTCTGAAGGAGGTTTGTTCCATTTGTTGTTGCATGAAGGTAGATTGATCCTTGGAAGCCATAATGAAGTTTGTAATGAAGCTTAGAAGGTTGAAGAAATGATTCGGAGGCCCTTCGAGGTGGAAGAATTGGTCCCCCTTTCAAGTGTATGGTATGGGGGTATTTATAGTGGTGTTCTAAGGGTAGTGGCACACATGTAAATAAATGGGAACATCTAGCGCCAACTATAAATTCCCACTTTACAGCTGTCAACGTCATGCTTTTGTGTAGCGACATGGGTTTGGTCACATACGAAGTGCGACACTACTCCCATTTATATTTACACGGCATGGTGACTTGTCCTGTGAAAATAATGAACTGTTTTAAGCATATAATGCGTGGCCCAAACATGTATAGTCGTACGTAGTTGTACCCTTCTGTCCCTCTACAGTTGTCATCACGTGCTAATTTAGTCATTGCGACAAGAGTGGGTTCTAACGGCATGGTTTTAATATGGAACCAACTTTGTGCCAGTTCCCTTATTTGGAACATATTCGTCAGTAGGCCCCATGTGTCCACTTGAAATAACTGGACACTCTTGCTTTACATCGTATGTATTAACGAATGTCTGAGCCTCCTATGAAGAGGGGATGACATTTCATGGATGACCTGATGTAAAAAGCGGTGGACGACTTGCTTATGACAACGACATGAATCGGTCTACGGTATGGATGATGGCACGACATGGTACTCAGGTTGTATGGGTGATGTAGCTTCCTTTGCTATGCGACATTACCGTGGCGTCATGAATGTTTATACGACATAAATATATTCTTCCAAATGAGCTAAACATTCTTCATGCCACCTCCACCTCGTGTACACTGCTCTTGGCCCATATTTATATCCATGCTTTACATCATTTTCTTGCCAGGTCAGCTTTATGGTGTGCCATGTTAGATGTTGAACATCATGAAGAACTGCTGAACGATATGACTAATGTCGTGAGAACGTCATGGATACAAGAGCGATGACCTACCTTTTGAACGTTTTGCATTTGTATACTACATGACTAGTCGAGGGTGTGAACGGCATGGATGTGGCGCACGACCTGACTTGTATTGTTGTCTGATGTCATGAACTATGCTGGTCTGTCCTTCATTTGTATGCAGCGACATGAATGAGCTTCAAGTTCATTTTTAACGACATGAATGAGGTGTGCCTTGAATGGCTTTCGCTATGGACTACCAGCGGCATGATCTATGCGTCATGGCTTTAGCGGCTTGATTATCACGCTATGGTTTGCATGGACATGGAAACCTGAATATTACTGCTCCGGACGACATGAGTATGTTGCGATCCACAACTTGATGAAATTCGTTCATATGACATGACTCAACTCGCGCCGAAGAAATTATGATGTGTGGTCTTAACGACTTGATACCACGGCGTCAGAACAATATTTTGTGAAATTGTCCGGTCTATATCGTCAATACATTTTTCTGAACCGTGTTTTTATAACGGGGTTAACATTTACCCCTCGAAGCTTGTATTTCTTGCTTGCAGTAAATGCGGGCTTCGAAATGAACATAGTTTTCATTGAGATTCAGTCGTAGCTATTTTGTTTGCTATGGAAAGTCACATTTCGATTTCATACGCTTTATGTCACCTGTTCTGTAATTAAAACAAGCGATTGCACGATTTTGGACTTATACTTTGTTATTGATCGTCCACATCAGTAACAGGTTAGTCAATCATTAAAAATATATTATAGTGAATTTTGTGACTGGGATTGAGTAACATATCTATAAGAACTATTTTGCTTAACTATTTATAATTCGTCAAACATTGTCTGTATAAATACGATACTCTAATCCAAATTCACAATGATACTTGAGTTCTGCTAATCGATATGTGTACCGAGTTCAGATTTCAAGCCTTGCTTTTTTGATGACTTATATAATCTTGAACGACAATTTACGTTAACACGTACCTGTTCGAATTGGAGTTTCGATTTGAGTTTCCGAGGCCAAAGTGATTGCAGCCTTTGGATTGTAATCGAATCAGTCTTTGGCTATTCCTTAGCCCCTTGATAAATTGCCAGGAAGATGCCATTTTGTGCTTAACTTAGTATGTTTTTTAATCAAGTGTACTCTTACATTGGCATTTCGGAAATGACACAGAATTGTTATGCATTGCTGACTATTCATCTTTAGACCCATTGAAGTAGCTTAGTTAGATTTAGAAATCCAAATTTGAATTCGTTTTAACACAATGGATCATCCTGAGATACATAACAAAATTTGAATCTTTGTTTCAAGACGGCTTGCCCTAGTGCGTGATTATCGCTCAATCTCCTTTTTATATCCCACATTGAAACTGTTGATGGATATTAGCTTCAACTTTTTGAAAAGTGTTATTGCTCTATTAGAGCCAGATTATGCCATATTCGCATATTTGTCCTTTTAAGCGTTGCTTATCCTTAGATTTGAAGCAAGATATCGTTGGATTTTTTATGAGATATTTATAGTTGGAGATTTGTAGATGAGGAAGCCTTTGCATTAAGAGATTCTAACTAGGTTTCCCAAGTTGATCCTTATCAGTGGAGTGAGTTTTATCGACATATCGAGCATATCGACTTTGTTGATCTTTTCAATGCCCCATTTTGAAGGCAAGAATATGCTTTTTCTTGTTGCAACGTCGTGATAGCCTATGGTACTCCTTTGGACAATGTTCAACTCCTATGTGGTTGTGTTGCCTCAGTACCGTGGGTCTTCACAAGTCGCAAGAGCTTGATGTGATTAGTTTATCGAATCTCCTTGATTGTTATTGACATGCTAGAAGCTTTAATTATGTCGTTCGAAGCTATTTGAGCTTGCCAGTATGTATGGAGCTTCTGAGCTTTGTCAATACAATAGGAATTCAAATGTTACTGGTTGGTTTAGCGCTTCTACTTGGAGAAGTTTTATATCTTTGTGCCTCCGCTAGGGGAGGATTTATATATTGTGCCCCCGCCGGGGGAGGACTTTGGGTTCATTGCTTCTGCTTGGGGAGATCTTTGGGTTTTGTGCCCCTGCTATGGAGGGTTTATTTTTCCCAATGATTCATCGCGTTCGAGATAATCAAATATCACTCGAATTGATTAGAGGTCTGATATACTTCGCATCTGAAATAATCAGAGGCTACGCAAATAGACTTTCATTCTTCACATCTGATTTTTCAGATGCTACGCAAATGGATTTTCATTCTTCACATCTGATTTTTCCGATGCTACGCAAATGGATTTCATTCTTCACATCTAATTTTTCAGATTCTACCTAAAAGGATTTCATTCTTCACATCAGATTTTTCAGATGCTATGCAAATGGATTTCATTCTTCACATCTGATTTTCCAAATGCTACGTGTAACGACCCGTTCTTTTAGCAATATAATAATTAATTTAATTAATTATTTAAATAGTTATTTAGAGATTTAAATGGTTGTTTAATTAAATAATAGCGAATATTTAATTAACATAAATAATAGAATAATATATTTAATTTCTGAAATGGTCGGAAATAGTAAAATTCACAATATTGTGTAAATTGGATTATTTATAATATTTAACTGAGTTTAGAATTTAATTGTAATAACGAGTAATTTATAAATGTCATCTGAATGCATAAATTATGTTATAATTATAATCGAGCTTGAAATGGCGCTGCAGTTCGTAATTTGGTGATTCGAACTTTAAACGAATATACAGAATCCGTTTTAAGCTGGATTTCTGTGAAACAAGAAACGTTCGGAGCTGGTGAAGTATATTTTTCTATAGAAGAGAACAATCGTGATTTCGTCGTGTAGATTATGAGTTATGTCCAAATCAAATTTTCGAAAAGTCGCTATGGAATTCCTTTATAATTTATAACAATTTATTTATATTATAAAAGGATTTTAATATAAATTGAATATCGATATAATCTGGAATTTTGAAATATCGAGTTATAAATCCTGATATATTTGTTTTGGGGTTATATGGTATCATATGTGAATATATATATATATATATATGATAATATTAATTTTTATTAATATTAATTTAATTATTTTTAAATATATTTATATTTAAATTGGTTTATTTAGAGCTTTAAAAATAGCCAGTTTTACAAACGATCTCCGTTTTCGACAAAACTAATTTTGTTGGATCTGGAATATTAAATTATTGTTAGATTTCAATTTTCGTAATTTTTGGAGTCAATATGTGGCCGTACGGAATTTAAATGTAAAAAACTGTCAATAATTTGGCTTTAAAAATACGTTGTGTGAGCAAACGAAGTCGAAATTTGACAAAACAAGTTTCGTTGGGTCCGTAATATCAAACTCTAATTGTATGTCCATTTTCTCAGAATTTGGATACGTATGTGACCATCTGGAATTTTTAATGATTATTACAAATCATGGTTGATTAAAATGAATAATAAATTGAATATAAAATAATTTAACTATCCTATAAATACCTTGCCCTCTTACCTTAACCCTAAAACATTACCTCCTTTGGTCAAAATGTCTTGCCGCCAGCGTTTCTTCAACGACAACAAATATCGTGTCTTCCTAAAATCAAAGAAATAGAAATAAAATTCTATAAATGGTAAAACATATATGGTTGGAATCATAAGAGGTTGACCTTCATTCCTGTATGAATTTAGTTTGGATCGACATCCTAATATGTCGTTGAAATATAGGTGCTAAGAGTTAGGGTTTGAGTATTTGGGATTGTGAAGTTTTTTTGGGATGTTTTTGATATCGTTTTTAGGATTTTCATGTCAAGTAGCACTTGTATGAAGAGAATAGCGGCGATCGATGGAAATTCATGTTGATATTATTACAATGATATTTCTATGAGTTGTTTGAACGTAAGAAGAGGATGCAATCGATCGAGATTCCAGTATGAGATCCGGGTTGAAGAGGTAAAATGGAGTTCATATGTATGTTTTTGGGGAGGAACCTTGTTGTTAGTAATCATGGATCACTACAGAAGGTCAAAAAAATACTCGATGTCGGATTTCTATGAATGGTGAGAGTTGCTTGGAACTTGGTGGAGTTGATGGAGATTTGGTAGGAGAAGTGCTTGGTGATATTTGTTTGAGTTTTAATTAATATAGAAAGGAGAAAAGGGGGATTAAAGGTCGGAAATGGTAGGAAGAAACTGTTAAGGGTTTGAAGAAGAAAGCGATGAGCAGTTAATTAACAAGGGTAAAATGTGATTAGTGAATAATTAGATTTTAATTTTAAATTAATTAATTATATATATATTGTTTAATTCGTTATACTTGTATAAGTCATAACTTTGTCATACATTATCAGAATCGAGCGAAACTAAATCCGCTGGGATCGTATGGACGGTGGCTAAACAATGGAACTGACTGGGAGTGAATTGGAGCTCGTTACAATTTATAGCGAAATAAATTGTCTGTCTGAATCAACCGACAATTATCGTTATTAAACGATGATCGTCTAGTGTGTGTAAATCTCACTAACTCTGTACAGTTATAATTTTTATAAATATAATCTAGTATGGATAAATGATGATTGATTGCTGTGTGTTGATTGTTTTGTTGAATTGCTGATTTATTTGTTGAAATTATAGATAACGAGATATATATATAAATCGTTAATCAAATATTGATTTTGTTTATCAAAATATTTCATATTGAAATGAAATCGATGTTAATTATATTGTTTAACATCTATGGATGCAGGGAAACAGGTTGTAGGGATCCAACTAGATTTCTCAATATTTATAATACTGTTTGTTTTCTTATATTGTGATATATGATGTGATATATAAAACCTATAATTGATTATGATGACACTGGTCTGTTTAATTGGTGTTTTAAATACCATATGAAGTACTGGAATGTAAAAAGGAAATTTTCAAAGTGAATATTGAAAACGAAATATTTATATATGAAATAAATAGGATAGTATAAAAGGTAATATTTGGAAAATAAATATTGGAAAATATAAAAAAGGGAAATATTTGGGAAATGAATAGAATTATATAAAAGGATTTATATAAAATGAATAGAATTATATAAAGGGAATTATAAATGAGATTATAAATGTTGTAAATAAAATAAGATTTGCATGATTAATTCTGAAAATAAAAATATAAATAGAATTTGGGTTTGAGATATTGTTTTTAAATACGAAATCAAACTGTTTTGATTTTATAAAGAAATATTTTTCACATTCCATGTGAAAATTAGATTAAAGTAAATATTTTGCTAATAAAATATTTATAAAGTAAATAGGGTTTGAAATAGGAATTAAAATGCAGTTAAAGGAATTAGAAACTGACTGGAGATTAGATAAGTTGAACAGCCGTCTGGGTATTGATCTGATGTTGGTTTCGGCCTTCGGGGTTAATACGTAGGGGTTGTTCTCTTTCTAGTTTACAGTTAGAGACTGATATATGTGAGAAGATAGTGATGCGTGAATCAGAAATGGAAACGTTTTCCAAAGTTAATAACGTATATTTTCTAAAATTAGAAAATAAGGATTTGATGAATATATGGAAATGAGAAACGGGGAAATGAATAAATGGAGATTTAAGATTAATCGATAGAATTTCCATCTGGAAATAATATCGTTGTTTGCACACATGTTTTTCCTTTGATAGTTAAATCATCGACTATCAAAGTTTTTGACCATTTTTCCGTCGTCAATACGGAGAGACCGGGATCAGATTCATTATCTGAAAACCACTCTATATGGGCGTTAGCGTTGCAATCAAATATGATGAAGATAATTGAAGACGGAGTTATGCAAGGGCTGTCCTGTTTACAGAATAGTGCCTTCGGTCTATCCAGTCCTAGGGCGACCTGTATGGAAGGATGCCTGACAGAGTTTATTTAATAGATCGCGTTAGTTGATCTCTTCAGACGTATTCACGTTTGGTGGCGGAGGAATTCGTTTCTCTTAGCTGTATACCCGTGGTATTTTTAGGGAAATCAATTTGTGATTTGGTGGGTATGACGATGTGGCATTGAAAGTAAATAAAGGTGTGATCTATACGTTATTCCCTCTAGCCTCACAATCAGGAAATGGTATAAAATCGGGTAGGTCGCATGGCTAAGTGGTTAGCTGCCAATTAAGGTGTATTGTCACCTGATCTAGAGAAATTCCATTTACTTCTATAATATATTTTGATGCTGTCCCTTTAGGGAGACGGTTGCTGATCCCAACCGTTGGTGATAATACATTCGGTACACTCAAGCGAAATGAGTGACCGGTCATGTTTAGCCTGGGTTACAAGATGTTCTTGTTGAACCGGGTGTATTTCTCTCTAGAGATACACTGTCGGAAGGTGGTCCCATACCTTGCCAGTTGGAATTCATTACCCAATAAGCGCCCACGGTTTTTAATTATATATTATGTATGTGGAATGTGAGATGAAAGCGTTCTGCTAGATGATTATTATTTTGTGGTTGATAGACATTATTATAATATCAAATGAGTTTGATATAAAGGTTGTGTTCCATTCAAAAGGTTTTTGAATGTTGGACCAAGTGTTTTGGATTCTCGTAAGGGAAAACCCATTCTGTTATATGGCGTGGTCTTATGAGATATCGTTTAATTGCTCAAACTATTTTAAATGTTTTTACTCATACTAGTCCCATGACTGACCCGGAGTTTATTTTGTTTTCCCAAAACTCTTAGTTGCCTAATTTTGTACGGGCAGTCAAGTAGTCTGGTTTTTGCAGATACTTGGAGAGCTGGAGCAGGAGGTTTCTGGATTATATAGCTATTATTTATTTCCGCTGTGATTTAAGTGTTATACTCAAATGATAGATTTTTATTTCCAAGTTATGTTGTATACTATATTTTATTCATTCTGCTGTGAGATTCGTGTTTACTCTGATATTGTATGTTCTTCTTCTTCTTCTATTCTAATTTTCTATCTTATCTATCATCACCCTCTAACTTCTTTTACTAACTATCCGGTATTTCCAATGCTTGGATAGTCGATATTGAGTTTAAGTCGATAACCAGGATCGCAAATCCCCCGGGTCGTTACAGTGGTATCACAGTTGAAGGTTTAGTAATTACCTTGGCTCTGTGGCGTGACTTAGTAGAGATGAGGTTAGTAATGCCCTAGATTGAGTTGAGTGTATATATATACGAGAACATATTTATATATTTTATAAAAAATGTTTTATATTGTGGAGATTTATTGGTTGAGTTGTTTATAAGTTCTGGTCGATCAGTTTGATCAACTGTATCGGTAGGGGTTTATAAACTCTTGAATACGATGAACCGACATGATATGTTTTGAAAAGAGGGTAAACGAAATAATTTTACCCAAATTATATTTTGATATAAAAGATTTATATTGGAATGATTATAATATATTGGATATATTGGTTGTTATTATAATCGAGTAAGATTATGAATTAAATGGTTATGTAAATAACCAATCAAAATTTATATAAGTGTAGTATATGGAATCAGATGAATTAAATCTGAAGTTTAAATCAGAATTGAATTTATAACTCTGGAAAGTTGGAAAGGTGTTTGTAAATGGACTTGGATTAAATATATGAGAATTTTAAAATCCTAGGAGATTTTAAATTGTTTTTATAAATGTTAGAAGAATATTTTGAAATATATTTCAAAATTGAAATGTGTAAATATGAGTTTTGAAAGGTAATATAGTATTAAACTCACTTCAGTCGTTGGGAAATAATTCTGATGATGCTAGCCACATCATTAGTGTTCATTTTCGAGTTGTAAGTGACGGATTACTACCAAAGAAATTGTTTTTGGAAATGTTTTGAGAAAACAAGTGGTTTTGATTTCCAAAAAGGAATATTGGATGTTTGAAAAGGGTAAGTTATTTAAAACTCCCCGGAAGATTGTTTTGAATTAAAAACAAATTTAAAGAAAATTTGCGAAAGCAAATTGGAATTAAAGTAAAGCCAGTTAAATGGTAACTGAAATTGAATTAGAATATAATGATATCGAGTAAGTTGGATTGAAGTCATAAGAATTTGGAAGTGATAATGGAATTTGAGTTCAGAATGTAAATTGGATTAGTTATAAGACAATGGTTGGATCTGAGGATAAAAACCGATTGGAGTTTTATTGGGATAACATTGGTATATGTTGAATTAGCAGCAGATGGAAAGGATATAATGATATGCCCAACAAAAAGGTATAAGTTTATTTTTATATGAATATGAGATTTATGAGCCTATTTGGCAAGCCGCTTGGCTATTTGATTTTCTTTTGGATTGGAGAAGGCCTAGAGAGGCGAATTGTAGCTGTACCTACTGACCAGTACAAAGGACGTGCTGGCGAAATTTTTCGAAATTTTAAGGTGTTAGAAAATTTTCAGAATTTTAGAAAAATTCGTAAGTCGAAATGAATTAATATTTTAATTGAAATCTATTGGTTCAGTGAAACTGGAGTTAAGAGGTAAAAATAATAATTTTACCCAGTTAATAGGGTTTGTTTTCTACCTTAGCAATTTTGAGGACGAAATTATTCTAAGGGGGGAAGAATGGAACGACCCGTATTTTTAGCAATATAATAATTAATTTAATTATTTATTTAAATAGTGATTTAGAGATTTAAATGGTTGTTTAATTAAATAATAGTGAATATTTAATTAATATAGATAATAGAATAATATATTTAATTCCTAAAATGGTCGGAAATAGTAAAATTCACAATATTGTGTAAATTGGATTATTTATAATATTTAACTCAGTTTAGAATTTAATTGTAATAACGAATAATTTATAAATGTCATTTGAATGTATAAATTATATTATAATTATAATCGAGCTTGAAATGGCGCGGCAATTCGTAATTTGGCGATTCGAACTTTAAACGAATATACAGAATTCGTTTTAAGCCAGATTTCTGTGAAACAAGAAACTTTCGGAGCTGGTGAAGTATAATTTTCTAATGGAAGAGAAAAATCGTGATTTCATTGTGTAGATTATAAGTTATGTCCAAATCAAATTTTCGAAAAGTCGCTATGGAATTCCTTTATAATTCATAACGATTTATTTATATTATAATAGGATTTTAATATAAATTGAATATCGATATAATCTGGAATTTTGAAATATCAAGTTATAAATCTTGATATATTTATTTTGGGTTTATATGATATCGTATGTGAATATATATATACGATAATATTAATTTTTATTAATATTAATTTAATTATTTTTAAATATACTTATATTTAAATTGGTTTATTTAGAGCTTTAAAAATACCAATTTTGCAAACGATCTCCGTTTTCGACGAAACTAATTTTGTTGAATATGGAATATTAAATTATTGTTAGATTTCAAATTTCGTAATTTTTGGAGTCAATATGTGGTCGTACGGAATTTAAATGTGAAAAACTATCAATAATTTGGCTTTAAAAATACACTGTGTGAGCAAACAAAGTCGGAATTCGACGAAACAAGTTTTGTTGGGTCCGTAATATCAAATTCTAGTTGTATGTCCATTTTCTCCGAATTTGGATATCGTATGTGACTGTGTGGAATTTTCAATGATAATTACAAATCACGGTTGATTAAAAATGAATATTATATTGAATATAAAATAATTTAACTATCCTATAAATACCTTGCCTTCTTACCTTAACCCTAAAACATTATCTCATATGGTCAAAATGTCTTACCGCCAGCGTTTCTTCAACAACAACAAATATCTTGTCTTCCTAAAATAAAATAAATAGAAATAAAATTCTATAAATGGTAAAACATATATGGTTGGAATCATAAGAGGCCGATCTTCATTCCTGTAAGAATTTAGTTTGAATCAACAGCCTTGTATGTCATTGAAATATAGGTGTTGTGAGTTAGGGTTTGAGTATTTGGGATTGTGAAGTTTTGTGGGATGTTTTTAATATCGTTTTTAGGATTTTCATGTCGAGTAGCACTTGTATGAGGAAAATGGCGGCGATCGATGGAAATTCATGTCGATATTATTACAGCGATATTTCTATGAGCTGTTTGAACGCAAGAAGAGGATGCGATCGATTGAGATTCCAGTATGAGATCCGGGTTGAAGAAGTAAAATGGAGTTTATATGTATGTTTTTGGGGAGGAACCGTGTTGGAAGTAACCGCGGATCACTACAGAAGGTCAGAAAACTACTCGACATCGGATTTCTATGGATGGTGCGAGTTGCGTGGAACTTGGTGGAGTCGATGGAGATTTTGTAGGAGAAGTGCTTGGTGATTTTTGTTTGAGTTTTAATTAATATAGAAAGGAGAATAAGGGGATTAAAAATCGGAAATGGTAGGAAGAAACTGTTACGGGTTTGAAGAAGAAAGCGTTGAGCAATTAATTAACAAGGGTAAAATGTGATTAGTGAATAATTAGAATTTAACTTTAAATTAATTAATTATATATATATATATTGTTTAATTCGTTATACTTGTATAAGTCATAACTTTGTCATATATTATCAGAATCGAGCGAAACTGAATCCGTTCGGATCGTATGGAATCTGGCTATACAATGGAACTAACGGGGAGTGAATTGGATCTCGTTACAATTTATAACGAAATAAATTGTCTGTCTTTACCGACAACTATCGTTATTTAACGATGATCATCCAATGTGAGGAATAGTTAAATTGATGACCCCAAACCCCCGTTCCATGGTGGCAAGGGTAATATTTGGAATATAACACATAAACAAAGAACAGCAGAACAGAAATATATAATTACACTAGATAATGTACATCAAATTACACTAGAAATAATAATCGTCAGAGTTACACAGTATAACAGGATCTAACTTAGTACAAAATACAGTTTCAGCTTTATATAAAATGTCTACAACGGAATCAAACATAATATACATAACAAGAGCTAAACAACATAATAGAAGTGATAGAATCCATCTTCATCTCCATAGCTATCCATAGAGAGCCTGCTAAAACCTGAATACAAGGCTGCCCGTGTAGAAATAGGGGCACCCGAGTTTAGAAGTGAAACAAACAACGAGTCAGTCATGGGACTGGTATGAGAAATCTACTTAACTTATTTTACAATAAGGTCAATCACAGGACCACGCCGCTAATGCGGAACAAGTTTACTCCATTGGATTGCCAGTGCTTAAAACAAGTAAATCATTTAAACATCGCGATGTTTTTTTACAAAAATGAAGCCATTATAAGACTCAGGTCCCATCACACAATGCAACGCAAGCTGGAGGATAGAGTTTTACCTTATAATGGCCAAAATATGCTTAATACGTATAAAACAAAAGCATTTGATATTATTACTAGTGTTTATATGTTTCAAAAACAATTTCAATCATAAGTATCAATCATAGATGACATGGGTACCATATATCATGTCGCCACATATAGGTTTACAATCAAAACCACATGATGTCGTATTTGGAAATTGGATTTCCTTCATGAACCAAGGCAAGGGATCGTCCCTACCGCTTCGAGACGCTCTGGCCCGTGTCTCAGGAACAACCGCAACTGCACATTGGATCGTTAGGGATGGCCACACGGAGTGGATTAAAATGCCTGAACACTGCGTTTCCCCACCCTATGGGGCGTCAAACTGGTCGGTATATCCATCAAACCATCCATCGGCTCCACAGAGACCGTAATAACCGAGGTGCCTCGCTATCCATAATCCACATAAGTAAAACGTCTGGGCATTTAAAACCCAGACACCACTCCTAGCTAGAAGGAAACGCATGTCCTCCCTGATGTCCTCTCCCGTTTCTGGTTCATACCAGGGTGTGAGGCCCGCGAATCAACGCTATATACAAAGTTGGCCATATTAAAGCCATGCTTTGATCATCAACCACAAGACTCTGCTTTTCAACAAAAGCCTTGATCACAGCATCTTAGCATGCCACGTTGTCAACCTACAAAGTCAGACACACATCCATTTACAAGTCCATTCTGGGTCTGAACGAAACCGGAGGCACCTTATTCCTCGTCCCATATGTCCAATACAGGAGAGAGGCCCTCGCACATCCGAACGATCAACAAGTACGTCCGGACAACCGCCACTGTAACCCCTTCTGGGCAACAACTCCCATCAAAGGCATCAGTAGCTATCCATTCGATGTGAAGATCATCGGTCTTGCACTGTCTTCGTATCTTCGACTTCTAATCATCGACCAATTATTTGAAATGAGATTTAACTCGGGCTTTTCAAATAATTCACGTATATTTAGAATTCAAATCAATTCATTTCCATGGTTAAATTATTTGACATCCATAATTCTGTTCATTAATGTAATTTTCATGTCAAATACATTTTACCATCAAATATCCAATAAACCAAGTAAATTTGGTTTATTTCCATTTCAAATCGTTTATAATATTTTATAACGATTTATCGCTATTTTTATTTATTTAAAAATAGCTCATTTATTCAAATGACGCTTCAGGCCATAACGCGGCCACGGCGCTGTTTTTCTTCAGATTTGATTTACATATATCTGAAAATCTAACCGTTGGATCTTTACAAATTTTATATCATTGGAAAGATCTTTTCAAAACAGACCCAACGGTTCCAGTTTTGGGAAAATCCGACGGTCGGATCTTCTGGTACAATCGTTTAAAGTTACGATTTCAAAATACGAACTCCAGTGTCGTTATTCATTTTATTTTAATTATATATATATATATAAAGATAATCCATTCTGGCGCTATTTTTATACAGATTCGAATTAAACATTTCACACAATCTAACCGTTGGATCTTTACAAATTTGGTATCGTTGGAAAGATATTTTCAAAGCGGACCCAATGGTTTCGATTTCGGGAAAATTCGACGGTCGAATCTCCCGTAATAATCGTTTAAAATCACGATTTCAAAATGCGAACTGCAGTGTCGTTATTCGTTTTATTTATTTATATATATAAATATAATCCATTCTTCGATTTCCAAACTATTTTCATTTCATATACATGATAAAAATAAATTTTTTAACCAACAAATATTTATTTCAACATATGACTATTTTTAACACTTCATATATATAATAAAAATGTGATTTTTATTGTTAAAACAATTTATTTCAAACATGAATATTTTTAGCGATTCATATGTGTAATAAATACATGCTTTTTATTGTTAAAACAATTTATTTCAAGCATGAACATTTTATATACTTCATATACATGATAAAAATGTGATTTTTATCGTTCAAACAATTCATTCGTCATATTAATATTTTTCCCGCACATGAATATATTTCAACACATGAATATAAATGAAACACATGAATATTTTAGAAATTTTCAGTAGCATAACGACAGAGGGTTTCAAAAGGCACCATCCCGAGTATGGCTCCTCGCACTACCTTAGGCCTCGCGGCGTTCTATAAGAGGCTTATCCTAATGATCTAATCATTTCAATCATTTCATATCACATTGAATTTTTCCACAAACAATTCCAATTTTGTTTCAACCACAAACAACCATTATCAACCATTCGCATTTATCAACCAAATTTCACGTCAACCAAAATCCAAACAATCACAACCAGTATATATCGTCCATGGTTTGTGGACGAGGGGAGTGTGTGTGTGTATATATATATATACACACACACGAGGGAAGTATATATATATAAGCGTATATATTTCCATTTCAATTTCATTCAACGCACATATGATTTTTACAACGTATATATAACTTATACATCGCACATATAATTTATACAACGCTTATACATGAGGTGTACAACGCTTATATAACTTATACATTGATTATATAATTTATATATCGCCATTACATTCAAATTTGAATTTAGAAATCTCACATTGGGTTCCACTCCTTTTAAAATTGTAGGAAGCTCCAAAAATTCTCCGGCCTCTTCTAGAATGTAGAAGACGTCCTCACGGTCCCGGTGTCTCTTGTTTCACTGGATTTTGACCACAAACGAAAAAGATGTCATTTTTATTCGATAATCTAAAATAGCAATGCTTTTAAATGTTATAATTCATTAAATTATACACAGGCCGTTACCTTTGCTTTCTGTTCAATTCTAGGTTTCAGTTTTTTGATCAAACTGTTGCTCGAGGTCGGAATCAGACGGCACCACGTTGAAGTGCTCGGAGTCGCGCACCAGGGGGTCCCACCCTTGCTGAACTTGAACGCATGATGGTGGAGGATATTCAGGCGATGCGGCTCGTGTTTGGGAGGGTGATTCGAATGAGATACTCCACGATGGGAGGCGAGACAAGCATGGATTTGTAGAGGAGGGTGGGATCTTCAAAACCTTCCAAAGGATCGATGTATTTCATGGAGCGGTTTGTGAGAAATCGAAGGAAGAAGGATCGATACCCTTTCCATCGTCGATCTGTAGAGGGAGGCGACTTTGTTGAAATTAAATTAGGTTATGGAGAATTTCTATTGGGCGATGTATTTATATTAAATTTTTAATTTATTTAATTTTCATAAATACCCTATAGTTCATACGAACTCCAATTCAAACCCAGCGACTGTCATCCCTAGCTAAATACCCCCATTCCGAACACAATGGAATATGTTTTGTGAGCCCATTCGACTGTTTCAGTCGGTTTTTCTTCAAACTAAAATATAAAACATTCAAATATTGATTTGAACGTATATTTTAATTTGCCGGGGCCACATACTGATTCCAAAAATTCTAGAAAAATAAATTTAGCTATATTTGGGCGATACGGTCCTAACAAAACTAATTTCGTTGAATTTGGAGACCTTTTGAAAAATGGTCATTTTCTGGTCGATCTAAATTGACTGAAACTGTCAAAACACGTTTTCTTTTGCCACGCTCACATATTGATTCCAAAAATTAGGAAAATTGGAATCCATCAATAATTTGATGTTCCGGATCCAACAAAAGTGGTCTCGTCGAAAACGGAGGTCGTTTGCAAAATCGCTATTTTTAAGGGCTATATTTTCATAGTGACTATTCTGAATTTTCAACTGGACGTAACTTTTCATTCCCGCTATGAACATTTGATTTTCATATTCGTTGGAAAGATTTTTCAAATAGATTCTAATTTTTTGGTTTTGCTAAAATCCGATTTATTTTGAATCATGTACATTCATTTGAAATTTGAAATCGAATTTTCAAACTACCGCGCCATTTTCAATTCCTTTTATAATTAAAATAAATATTTATATTCTAATGTCGATTCAAATAAATATATACGTTCTAATTCTATTCAAAATAAATTTCTTGTCATTATTATTTAATATAAATCATTTTAAATATTCAAAATTCATTAAAATTAGCAAAATAAAATTTTTAAATTGGTTCTGATTTTCCGCGTTATTACAATCTCCCCCACTTAAAATCTTTTCGTCCTCGAAAAGGAATAGAGCTAAAAGTTGTTTAACTAATCAACTCAACTTTCAGTTTGGCTTTCATTCTTCAACTTTTCAGTTTCTAAGAATTTTCAAATTTCTCAAAAATTTGGCTAACACCCTAAATTTTCGAAAATTTTCGCCATAACCTCCTTTGTACGGGGAGGGGTTTGGAAATTTATTGGGCTATATTAGGCACCCAATAAATCCTAAAATGCATACACATATTTATAGTGATATATTCCGGTGTCCACAGAGGAGTGTGTATAGATCATAACTCCAGAGAATAAATTCTCGTCACCTTATAAATAGTTTTTATGCCTTAATGATTAGAGAGACGTGATTATTGTCATCTCCAGACCCGTGTAGGGTTTATTAATCTAGCAATTTACCGTTACATTTTATATAGTCCATATCAGTCTTCGGTTCAGCCTGTAATATAGTCATTGCCATACAAGCCTCTCACTTGTATGGTAAATCTTCAACCTCGTCACACAAGCTCCAAGTGCTTAGGTGGTATATGATAAAGTATGCTATCTTCATGCAGTATTCCATGTTGTGTAGTTCAAAATTAATTATTACTATCCTATGGCGACGTTTATAATTTCACATAGAACAACCAGCACTCCGCATCCAATGGCATTCACATGAGTTGATATATAAATAAAATTGTGCATCCAACTCATTAAGGTTTACCTATTTTCGGGCACGCAAATAAATTCTTTACTCAACAGCAAATCCATTTACCTGTTTAAACATATATAATGTACATACATATATTTCAATCAATTTTCCAATCAGTTCAATACTTGATTCAATTTGCATAAATTTACCCTTCATTCTCCTATTGATTAGATTAATTATCATTCAATTGTTTTGATTAGTCAAATTCATAATCACACAACACAAATAATAATCACTTTGTTGATTAACTTTTCAAAAATTTAATAATTAATTTATATACTCTTTTAAAATCATATTTGCCAAGATCGGACTATATAATTAAAAACTTTACATCCATGAAAAGGAAACAACAGCAAAGTAGAAAACAATACGGAAAGGCAAAATACTGTAAATGCACCTTGCACCAGAGTTAATCAGAGATATCCACTCGGTAATTGGGATAGGCTTGCTTAATGCTCTCCTCAGTTTCCCAAGTACAGTCTCGCGGAACTCCACTCCATTGCACTTTGACTACGTGAACCTTCTTGTTCCTCAGCTCTTTAGTTTCTTTGCCAATAATCTTTATCGGCTCTCTCCTCATAGCTAATTCTGGAGTAATTTCCAAATCTTGTTGTGCGGCTTCTTCCACGACCAAGTCTGGATCATGCACATGCTTTCGAAGTTGAGACACATGAAACAGATCATGTATTCTAGGCAACCAATCAGGCAATTGAACCCTATAAGTAAGAGTTCCAATCCGTTCGAGCACAGGAAATGGACCAATAAATCTAGATGCCAACTTCCCTATTTTGCCAAATCGGACTACTCTCATCGGAGAAACCCTCAAATACACATAGTCACCAACATCAAATACTAAATCTCTTCTTCTCGAGTCTGCATAGCTCTTCTATCAGCTTTGAGTTGTTTGCAATCGCTTCTTAATGAAATCGACTTTGTTTGAAGCTTCGCGAATCATATTGGGTCCCAATACAAGTCTATTACCAGGTTCTACCCAACATGTGGGAGATCTGCATGGTCGACCATACAATGCTTCGAATGGTGACATTTTCAGGCTCACTTGGTAGCTGTTGTTGTATGAGAACTCAGCCAAATGCAAGTGATCTTATCATGATCCGCCAAAATCAATAAT
The DNA here is from genome assembly GCA_030737875.1 of Allium sativum. Taxonomy (NCBI): domain Eukaryota; kingdom Viridiplantae; phylum Streptophyta; class Magnoliopsida; order Asparagales; family Amaryllidaceae; genus Allium; species Allium sativum. Next base: position 543,958,359 of record CM060920.1, on the reverse strand, counting down.
ACAAGCCCGCAATAGATCTTCTGGTATACGATTCACCCTCTCAGTTTGGCCATCTATTTGAGGATGATAAGCGGTGCTCAGATTCGGTTTTGTTCCCAATTCTTCTTGGAATGCTTCCCAGAATTTACTAGCAAAAATTGGGTCATGATCACTAACGATACTCATGGGACCTCCATGCAGTTTAACAATTTCCTTAAAATAAATCTGTATCAGACTTTGAGCGGTTCTATTTGATCTGACAGGTATAAAATGGGCAGTCTTCATGAAACGATCTACGATCACCCATATACTATAATTCCCTCTCTTGGTTCTGGGCAAGCCATCTATGAAATCCATAGAAATTTGTTCGCACTTCCAATTTGGAATTTCCAACGGTTGTAACAATCCGGTGAGTTTCTGTTGATCGCTTTTAACTTGCTGACAAGTGGAACACTTGCTAACGTATAAAGAAATGTCTCTTTTCATAGATCTCCACCAGAAAGTGTGTTTGATATCATTATACATTTTACTCACTCCTGGATGAATACTAAGTTTGGATTTGTGGCACTCATCCAGTACTTCTCTCCGGAGTTCCAAAATGTTTGGAACACAAATTCGGCCTTTTAACCTCAGAATTCCATCATTATTAACCTGAAAACTCGACGGCTCGCCTTTCTGAATTCTCTCTCAGATCTTCTGAATGAAGTGATCATCCTTCTGAAGAGAAGATATGTTATCAATCAATAAAGGCGTGATTATAAGATTGGCAATGATTGCGGTTTTTCTGCTAAGCGTATCCTCTACCACATTGGCTTTTCCCGACGTATACAGAATATCTAGATCATATGCTGCAAGAAATTCTGGCCAACGCCTCTATCTCAAATTCAAGTCTTTCTGGGTGAACAAATACTTCAAGGATTGATGATCTGTATATAATTCAACTTTCTCTACCAATAGATAGTGCCTCCATATTTTCATAGCAAACATGATGGCTAACAATTCAAGATCATGAGTTGCATAATTCTTCTCATGTGGCTTCAATTGACGGCTAGCATAAGCGACTACTTGGCCTCTTTGCATTAATACCGCACCAAGACCTCCAATAGAAGCATCCATCCAGACCGTCAAATCCTAATTGCCATCGATAATCGTTAATACTGGAGCAGTTGTCAGTCTTAACTTCAGCTCTTGGAAAGCTGTCTCACAGTCTGGAGTCCACTTAAACCTTGAATGTTTCTTAGTAAGCTGCGTTAATGGAATAGACAACTTCGAAAAATCCTTAATAAATTTCCGATAATAACTAGCCAATCCCAAAAAACTTTGGACTTCTGTGGGAGCACTAGGCTGTTTCCAATCCTGAATAGCAGTGATTTTACTTGAATCTACAGAAATTCCTTCCTTTGTGTTAGACCGAAATTTGGGCCTAACACCCAAATGTTATGTGAAAACCTCACAATCACAAATTAATGCAGAAAAAGCAGTAAAATAATAGGAGACACACGAGATTTTTATAGTGGTTCGACTCAAACCAAGCCTACGTCCACCTTATAGTTTCTTAAATCCTAAGAAGCTATTACAATACAGTTTGCTTGCGGTTTATACACAAAATCCTCGTGTTTACAATGAAAAGAAATGAGAAAAGTGGAGATTATACACGAAATCCTCGTGTTATAATATGGAATTTGGCTTCCTTATTGAGCAATGACCTTGCGTGAAGTAGTGGTAGAAGCCATTATCAGTGAGAACCCAAAAGATCCCTTCAAATGTCCATCTCACGGTGTATTTATAGGTGTAGAGGGGCCTTGCCAGGCCCAGAAGCGGTCCAGTTCGGATGGGCCACGTGGAGGGTAGAGAGGCCATCTCGGAGAAAGTGGAAGAAGTGGTCTTCAGATCGTGCAAGGACAGGTAGAAGCCGATCCAGATTAATAGGAGGCGGTTATGTTTTATGAATTAGTCAAACACACGATACAGGAGCAGGTCCAGGGGGTCGGTTCAGGTCTGATCCGAACCGAGTCGGTGTCTTCAATCCGAAGACTCCGTGTCCAATGCTTCGAAGGTAGAGCGGATCGGGTATGCTCCCTCCGATCCGATCCGTGCTGATGTGAATGCGAAGAGCAAGTGCCAAGCTGTCCATCTTAAGGCAGCATCCGATCCGAACAGACTTGTCCGATCCGATCCGAGGACCTATTCAATGCTAAATTCCAGGTTTCCGGTTCTACATGCGTTCACGGAAACGAGCATAACTTTCAAACCATAAGTCCGTTTTAGCCAAACGAAAGCTCGATTCGAAGCTGATTCAGAGAGCTACAAGAGTTACAGAGCTCAGCTCCGTAATTGCTTTTTTGGGGCCCAAAAGAGATCGTCTGATAGGAGTTTCGGGTCGTTCTTTGTTTGTGATGCGATTTCGACCAAATCGCTTCCTGTCTTCTGATGATGCTTCCAATACTAGAGCGTATTGTTGATCAGAGATTTCATGTGTGACTGCTTTGACTAAAAAGCGGGTCAACATTTTTCCCCCCAGAACATATCTTGCAGAACGAAGGAAGATGTGTTCTGGATAATCCAAGAAGTCCAAGGCCACGCCGGGCCTGCCAGTTGTAAGTATAAACCATACCTGCGGAGAAAAGAAAGCAAACAGGTATGTCAAAACCTAACAAAACTGATTATACTTTCGAGCATAAACTAAGCTCGGGCGTTTTTTTGAGCATAAACCACACTCAAGAGACGTTCGAATCATCCTTCCAAAACCTGACGAGGGACCTAACCTTCCAGGTATAAGCCATACCAGGAAGTTCAAACTGAGCATAAGCCATACTCGAGTTTTATTGAGTTCCTTTACCAGATCTTAACGAGATCATTCGTCGTTCCTGAGTATAATCCATACTTAGAAATTCAGTGGAGTACAATCCATACTCTTGCCGAGATGGAGCTATACTTGCCAAAGCCTGACAAGACAGTCCGTCCCTAGGCACAATCCGTACCAAGGGTTTCGAGATAAGTATAAACCATACTTAAATCGAGATTGAGAATCCTGCCATAAACTGACAAGACACTTAAATTCGCCAAACATAATCCATGTTCGAAAAGTCCTTCCTTATTCAATTCCAAGTACCAAACCAGAGCAAGTCCTGATTGGTTTGTCATCGAGTCCAGAGCACGTTTTGGAGCTAAATCCTAATCCCAAACGTGTGTACTCCAATTTAGCCAATCGGAAACCTAAAGAAAGCAAAGAGACATATCTTAAATCCTAAGAAATGCTGAAAATGCAGAGTAATCCAATCCACATCAGTTGATGATGAGCCCACGAGAGCTCGATCCAGGATCATTCCCTCTCCGGGGGGCAGGTGGAGGTAGCGCAGGTGCAGGCGTTGTTGGTTGTTTCACATACCCGGGTAGCTCTCCACATCAAACCCGTTCCTCAATCAGATCTCTAAGATGTTTGCAGTCATCCGTGTTATGACCGTCCATATCGTGAAATATGCAGTGTCTTCCAGAATCACGTTCTCTTTGCGATGGCTCCCTCCTGGGAGGTTTGGATAGGAGATATCACCGTTTGTGTTCACGTAGATGTCGGTAAGTGACGAAATGAGCTCTGTGTACTTTTCATATCTAGGCCCTCTCTGGGGCTGAGCGTTGCGGTCATTCTTGACAGCAACTTTCCCTTTGCCTTTTCCAGAATCAGACGGTTCTCCGTCTCTGAGCATGTTGAGATCGAGAATTTTATTTTCGGACATTGCGTCTTCTTCACGTAGAAATCTATCCGATTCAAGGTAGAATTCGCTGAGATTCTGTGGTGGGTCCCGGTACAAGGATTTTTTGAACTCCGAGTTGTCTAGAACGTCAGACACTGCCGCCATCAAAACCATAGATTGCTCAGGTCGATCAACTGATGCTGCTGCAACGTTGAACCTTTCCAGGAATGAGCGCAGAGTTTCTCTGGGTCCCTATTTGATTGTAGTAAGCGACATGACGTTCTTGGGTCTAGCGATGTGGACCCGAAATTGTTCGATGAAGCGAGCGACCAACATGTTCCAGCTGTTGATCAATTCAGATTCCAACTGCCGAATCCACATAGCAGCTATATCAGTCAAAAAGAGAGGGAAGCACTTTGCCACGATGTTTTCCGACGCCGATTGAACTTCCATTGTCGTTTGTAGCGCATGAGATGCACGGTAGGATCCGTCCAGCCGTGTAGGGCTCCAATTGTGGAAGTTTGAAATCTGGGGGATTGCGAGAATTCCTAATTTCTTGTGTGAATGGATTGTGATTGACGTCATTCATGTCACTCTGATAAATGCGGCCTCGAGAGAGGCGTTCAATGACATTGGCGAGTCGATCGCCTTCAAAGAGCGGTTGCAAGCTGCCGAGGTCAGAGCTGGTGGCCCCAGCGTTGAATCTAGAAGAGTTCAGAAAAGTACGAGGAGCTTGGAAGGCCATTCGGTTCGGTTTGGAGGTGCCCCCATTCTGTGGGTCGTGGAGGCCGAACCGGTTCGGTTCTTGATGCCCGGTCCGAACCGATGCTTGGTTCCCATTCTGAGTTGCTTCGTGCTGCTGCACTCATGTGGGTTCTATCCGAACCGAGGCAGAGATTGGTCGTACTCGACCTGAGTTTCCCAAAGTAAGGGGGTTGCCCCCGAGCTCAAGTGGAGCAGCGGGTCGAGTGAAGGCTGATCCGACCCGGTTGGTGCGAGCTGATGCATCTCGAGCGGCTGCTGAATTTGGGTCTCCTTCGGCTCGGATCGGGTCCAATCCGATCCGAATCGCTACTCCTTCTGGTTCTGATTCCATGCCATTTCCAATGAGTTGAGCGTTGTCGCTCGACCTTCCTTCCATCCGAGCGAAGAATTGGTCGATCATCTCATGTTGTTTGCGGAGGAGATCGTCTTGCCTTGCCATTTGAGCTCTCAATTCAGTGAGAACGCCATCCATTTCATCTCTAGTCAGGTATGCTGACGAATTTCCATTAGAGGAAGCCTCCTGACTCGCCTCGTTCCCTGCACCTTCAGTGCCAACGTCCTCAGCACGAGAGAAGGTTCCGTCTTTCTTTCGTTTGACCATTGATCCAATAGCCAAATAATCCAAGCAGAAGTTGAAGTTGTCGTGTGCCCCCTTCCTGACGCGATAAAAATGTTAGACCGAAATTTGGGCCTAACACCCAAATGCTATGTGAAAACCTCACAATCACATATTAATGCAGAAAAAGCAGTAAAATAAGAGGAGACACACGAGATTTTTATAGTGGTTCGGCTCAAACCAAGCCTGCGTCCACTTTATAGTTTCTTAAATCCTAAGAAGTTATTACAATACAGTTTGCTTGCGATTTATACACGAAATCCTCATGTTTACAATGAAAAGAAGTGAGAAAAGTGGAGATTATACACGAAATCCTTGTGTTATAATGTGGAATTTGGCTTCCTTATTGAGCAATGACCTTGCGTGAAGTAGTGGTAGAAGCCATGATCAGTGAGAACCCAAAAGATCCCTTCAAATGTCCATCTCGCGGTGTATTTATAGGCGTAGAGGGGCCTTGCCAGGCCCAGAAGCGGTCCGGTTCGGATGGGCCACGTGGAGGGTAGAGAGGCCATCTCGGAGAAAGTGGAAGAAGTGTTCTTCAGATTGTGCAAGGATAGGTGGAAGCCGATCCGGATTAATAGGAGGCGGTTATGATTTATGAATTAGTCAAACACACGATACAAGAGCAGGTCCAGGGGGTCGGTTCGGGTTCGATCCGAACCGAGTCGGTGTCTTCAATCCGAAGACTCTGTGTCCAATGCTTCGAAGGTGGAGCGGATCGGGTATGCTCCCTCTTATCCGATCCGTGCTGATGTGAATGCGAAGAGCAAGTGCCAAGCTGTCCATCTTAAGGTAGCGTCCGATCCGAAAAGACATGTCCGATCCGATCCGAGGATCTATTTAATGCTAAATTCCAGGTTTTCGGTTCTGCATGCGTTCACGGAAACGAGAATAATTTTCAAACCGTAAGTCCGTTTTAGCCAAAAGAAAGCTCGATTCGAAGCTGATTCAGAGAGCTACAAGAGTTACGGAGCTCAGCTCCGTAATTGCTGTTTTCGAGCCCAAAAGAGATCGTCTGATAGGAGTTTCGGGTCGTTCTTTGTTTGTGATGCGATTTCGACCAAATCGCTGCCTGTCTTCTGACGATGCTTCCAATACTGGAGCGTATTGTTGATCAGAGATTTCATGTATGACTACTTTGACTAAAAAGCAGGTCAACAATTTGATACGACGTGACCAAGGAATTTTACCTCTTCTTGCCAGAATATACATTTGGAAAATTTTGCCTTTAAAACATTCTTTCTCATATTCACTAACATTTGTTCCAGATGTTTTGCATGCTCGCTCTCTGGCTTAGAGAAGATCAATATGTCATCAATGAAGACCAGTACAAATTTATTCAATACTTCTCTGAATACTCTTTTCATTAGATCGACAAAATAAGTTAGAGCGTTACATAAGCCAAACGGCATTACTAACCACTCGTAGAATAAATCTGGACCTCTGAATGCTATTAAAGGAACACATTATTCGGCAATACGAAGTTGATGGAAACCTGCAGATAGGTCCATTTTGGAAAACACTTTCGCTCCATTGAAACGATCCAACAAATCATCAATTCGTGGCAATGGATATTTATTCTTTAATGTCTGCTTGTTCAAGTTACGATAATCCACACATAGTCTGAGAGTACCGTCTGACTTTGGGACAAACACCACTGCTTCTCCCTAATCAGAGAAACTAGGTCTGATCAGACCCTTCCATTCAAGCTGTCGAGTTTGATTGTCTAATTCTTCTTTTTCCTTCAACGTCATTCTTCGAATAGCGTGCACTACTGGCCTTGCATTCAGAATTAAAGCGATTTTGAAATCAATTTCTCTACGCGGAGGTAAGTTAACAACTTCTTTAAACACATCCGCATTATTCTTGACGACAGGGATATTTTCTATGTCGACCAGAATATTCTCGGTGACGACAGGGATAATTTCTATTTGAGCAAGAGAAACATCAAGAGCTAACCAAAAGTCTTTCTATCAGAATTCAGACCTTCACATGGTATGGTTATTCCCTGATTTAATCTTCGCCTTAATGACTCTTTCAGCGCATTTAACCTCAGCTTCATACTTGGTTAACCAATCCAATCCTAAAATAAGATCAAATTCGGTATAATTCATGATGATCGCGATGGTAGGGAACCGATAACAGGAAAAAGAAACCGGCACCCCACAAATCTAACTAAGATTGAGGGAACCCCCAACCGGATTATGGACAGTGATGGGTTCTTTGAGCTTTTTCAATTTCAAATCCAATTTCTTAACCGCATTACTTGCAATAAAGCTTCGTGACACGCCTGTATCAAACAATACTTTAACTGGAATATTTTTGCTAGTAAGCGTGCCTTCCAAAACATCTGGCCCTCCCTAACTTGCTGAGGGTGTAGGAACCTCTGCTACTTCATTTACCTGCGCTACTTCAGATTTCTTTAATAGCTGGCAATCTTGCTTTACATGACCAGCCTGATGGCAAAGATTGCATTTTCTATCCTCTTGAAACTTGTTCTTGGATTTAAATTTATCCTTTATTTGTTTCTTTAAGGGTCCGCAATTTATCGAAAAATACCCTTTCTGATTATAGTTAGAGCAAGTGGCAGTTTTTATTGGTTCTTTCTCAGATTTAACCCTTTTCCTCTTGGCTTTAGGCTTCTTTCTGGCCTCAGGCATCATGCTTGCCTCAGGGCTATCAGTTTCAGACTTCCTTTTGTTGCTAGAACTGACTTCCTCTTCATCGTCCAAAAGACCTTGCTTATCATGATCTTCATAGTGATAAGCCATGTGTATCATTTCAGAAAAAGGAAGTTTCACGTGTGCAGTTACCCAATTTTGGTACTTTCTTTGAAGCCCGTTAATAAAGCTCAGATTCTTCCTCTTAGGATTTTTAATTAGCTCGGGTGCAAAACGAGAAAGTCTGCTGAATTTATCCTAATACTCCTGAATGGTCATATCTCCTTGTATTAGATAGTAGAATTCATCATATAGACGATTAGTTGCTTCTGGAGGAATAAATTTTTCGTTGAAAATTTCCTTAAATCTATCCTAGGTAATATTACCTTCTGGATTATCCTTAATAACCGTTTCCCACCAGATTAAAGCTTCGTCTTTGAGTGCCCAAGATGCCAGTAATCTTTTCTGATCATCCCTCAGCTTTGAACCTTCAAAAATTTTCTCAGCGGAATGCATCCATGCTTGTGTTTCAATAATGGACTCTTTGCCCAAGAATGGTACTCCACCCAGATTTCGATACTTCTTTAATAAAGCTTCAATATCTGGTTCAGACCTACCTCTTCTACTTCTACCACTCATTTTCTACGATGTCTGCAAATAGCAAACAAAGTCTCAGGCTAACAGAAAAGGTATTTTAAAGCATAGAGACATATACTTGAATGTAAATGTGTCTATTGGGGTGTATTTTATTCTGCTACACTAATTCTAGGATATTACTGATCCTATCTGAAATGAGTTATTCGTCATATAACACTACTGATTCTATTTCTGATGAGTTCGTTAATATCTTATATTCCGGAACTAAAATTAACCAAAGCTCTGATACCACATGTGATAACCCCAAACCCCCGTTCCACGGTGGCAAGGTAATATTTGGAATATAACACATAAACAAAGAACAACAGAACAGAAATATATAATTAGACCAGATAATGTACATCAAATTACACTGGAACTAATAACCATCAGAGTTACACAGTATAACAGGATCATACTTAGTACGAAATACAGTTTCATCTTTATATAAAATGTCTACAGCGGAATCAAACATAATATACATAACAAGAGCTGAACAGCATAATAGAAGTGATATAATCAATCTTCAGCTCCATAGCTATCCAGAGAGAGCCTGCTAAAACCTGAATACATGGCTGCCCATGCAGAAATAGGGGCATCCGAGTTTGCAAGTGAAACAAACTACGAGTCAGTCATGGGACTGGTATGAGGAATCTACTTAACTTTTTTTACAATAAGGCCAATCACAGGACCACGCCGCTAAAGAGGAACGGGTTTATTCCATTGGATTGCCAGTGCTTAAAACAAGTAAATCATTTAAACATCGCGATGCTTTTTTTACAAAAATGTAGCCATTATAAGACTCAGGTCCCATCACAAATTGCAACGCAAGCTGGAGGATAGAGTTTTACCTTATAATGGCCAAAATATGCTTAATACGTATAAAACAAAAGCATTTGATATTATTACTAGTGTTTATATGTTTCAAAAACAATTTCAATCATAAGTATCAATCATAGATGGCATGGGTACCATATATCATGTCGCCACATATAGGTTTACAATCAAAACCGCAGATGTCGTATTTGGAAATTGGATTTCCTTCATGAACCAAGGCAAGGGATCGTCCCTATTGCTTCGAGACGCTCTGGCCTGTGTCTCAGTAACAGCCGCAACTGCACCCTTGATCGTCAGGGCTGGTCCACACGGAGTGTATAAAAATGCCTGAACACTGCGTTTCCCCGCCCTATGGGGCGTCAAACTGGTCGGTATATCCACCAAACCATCGATCGGCTCCATAGAAACCGAAATAACCGAGGCGCCTCGCTATCCATCATCCACATAAGTAAAACGTCTGGGCGTGTAAAACCCGGACACCACTCCTAGCTAGAAGGAAACGCATGTCCTCCCTGATATCCTCTCCCGTTTCTGGTTCATACCAAGGTGTGAGGCCCGCGAATCAACGCTATACACAAAGCTAGCTATATTAAAGCCATGCTTTAATCATCAACCACAAGACTCTGCTTTTCAACAAAAGCCCTGATCACAGCATCTCAATATGCCACGTTATAAACCTACAAAGTCAGACACACATCCATTTAAAAGTCCGTTCTGGGTTTGAACGAAACCGGAGGCACCTTATTCCTTGTCCCATATGTCCAATACAGGAGAGAGGCCCTCGCACATCTGAACGATCAACAAGTACGTCAAGACAACCACCACTGTAACCACTTCAGGGCAGCAACTCCCATCAAAGGCATCAGTAGCTATACATTCGATGTGAAGATCACCGGTCTTGCACTGTCTTCATATCTTCGACTTCTAATCGTCGACCAATTATTTGAAATGAGATTTAACTCGAGCTTTTCAAATAATTCACGTATATTTTGAATTCAAATCAATTCATTTTCATGGTTAAATCATTTGATATCCATAATTCAGTTCATTAATGTAATTTTCATGTCAAACACATCCAACCATCAAATATCCAATAAACCAAGTAAATTTGGTTTATTTCCATTTCAAATCGTTTATAATATTTTATAACGATTTATCGCTATTTTTATTTACTTAAAAATAGACCATTTATTCAAACGACGCTTCAGGCCATAACGCGGTCATGGCGTTGTTTTTCTTCAGATTTGATTTACACATATCTGAAAATCTAATTGTTAGATCTTTACAAATTTTATATCATTGGAAAGATCTCTTCAAAACAGACCCAATGGTTCTAGTTTTGAGAAAATCCGACGGTCGGATCTCCCGGTACAATCGTAAAAATTTGGATTTCAAAATACGAACTGCAGCATCGTTATTCGTTTTATTTTAATTATATATATATATATAAACATAATCCATTCTGACGCTGTTTTTCTTCAGATTCGAATTAAAAATTTCACACAATCTAACCGTTAGATCTTTACAAATTTGGTATCGTTGGAAAGATATTTTCAAAGCGGACCCAAGGTTTCGGTTTTGGGAAAATCCGACGGTCGGATCTCCCATAATAACCGTTTAAAATCACAATTTTAAAACGCGAACTACAGCGTTGTTATTCGTTTTATTATATATATATATATATATATAATCCGTTCTTTGATTTTCAAACTATTTTCATTTCATATACGTGATAAAAAAAAATATTTTTAACCAACAATTATTTATTTCAACACATGACTATTTTTAACACTTCATATATATAATAGTAATGTGAATTTTATTGTTAAAACAATTTATTTCAAACATGAACATTTTATATACTTCATATACAAGATAAAAATGTGATTTTTATCGTTCAAACAATTCATTCGTCATATGAATATTTTTCCAATACATGAATATATTTCAACACATGAATATTTAGAAAATTTCGGTAGCATAACGGCAGGGGGTTTAAAACCGGCACCGTCTCGAGTATGGCTCCTCGCACAAGCATAGGCCTCGCGGCGTACCATAAGGGGCTTATTCTAATGATCTAATCATTTCAATCATTTTCATATCACATTGAATTTTTCCACAAACAATTCTAATTTTGTTTCAACCACAAACAACCATTATCAACCATTCACATTTATCAACCAAATTTCACGTCAACTAAAATCCAAACAATCACAACCAACATATATCGTCCATGGTTTGTGGACGAGGGGAGTATATATATATAAGCGTATATATTTCCATTTCAATTTCATTCAACGCAAATATGATTTTTACAATGTATATATAACTTATATCGCACATATAATTTATACAACGCTTATACATGAGGTGTACAATGCTTATATAACTTATACATCGATTATATAATTTTTACATCGCCATTCCATTCAAATTTGAATTTAGAAATCTCACATCTCCTTCTAAAATTGTAGGAAGCTCCAAAAATTCCCAGGTCTCTTCTAGAATGTAGAAGACGTCCTCACGGTCCCGGTGTCTTTTGTTTCACTAGATTTCGACCACAAACGAAAAAGATATCATTTTTATTCGATAATCTAAAATAGCAACGCTTTTAAATGTTATAATTCATTAAATTATACATAGGCTGTTACCTTTGCTTTCTGTTCAATTCTAGGTTTCAGTTTTTCGATCAAAATGTTGCTCGAGGTCGGAATCAGACGACACCACGTTGAAGTGCTCGGAGTCGCGCACCAGAGGGTCCCACCCTTGCTGAACTCGAACCCAGGACAGTGGAGGATTTTCAGGCGATGCGGCTCGTGTTTGGGTGGGTGATTCGAATAAGATACTCCACGATGGGAGGCGAGACAAGCGTGGATTTGTAGAGGAGGGTGGGATCTTCAAAACCTTCCAAAGGATCGATGTATTTCGTGGAGCGGTTAGTGAGAAATCGAAGGGAGAAGGATCGATACCCTTTCTGTCATCGATCTGTAGAGGGAGGCGGCTTCGTTGAAATTAAATTAGGTTATGGAGAATTTCTATGGGGCGATGTATTTAAATTTAAATTTTTAATTTATTTAATTTTCAAAAATACCCTCTAGTTCATATGAACTCCAATTCAAACCCAACGACTATCATCTCTAGCTAAATACCCCCATTCTGAACACAATGGAATATGTTTCCTGAGCCCATTCGACTGTTTCAGTCGGTTTTTCTTCAAATTATAATATAAAACATTCAAATATTGATTTGAACGTATATTTTAATTTGCCGGGGCCACATACTGATTCCGAAAATTCCAGGAAAAAAATTTAGCTATATTTGGGCGATACGATCCTAACAAAACTAATTTCGTCGAATTTGGAGACCGTTTGAAAAATGGCCATTTTCTGGCCGATCCAAATTGACTAAAACTTTCAAAACACGTTTTCTTTTGCCATGCTCACATATTGATTCCAAAAATTATGAAAAATGGAATCCAACAATAATTTGACATTTGGATCGAAAAAGAGTGGTCTCATCGAAAATGGAGGTCGTTTGCAAAATCGCTATTTTTAAGGGCTATATTTTCATAGCGACTATTCTGAATTTTCAACTGGGCATAACTTTTTATTCCCGCTATGAAATTTTGATTTTTCAGATTCTTTGGAAAGATATTTTCAAATAGATTCTAATATTTTTGGTTTTGCTAAAATCTGGTTTATTTTGAATCCTGTACATTCATTTGAAATTTGAAATCGGATTTTCAAACTACCGCGCCATTTTCAATTCCTTTTATAATTAAAATAAATGTTTATATTCTAACCTCGATTCAAATAAATATATACGTTCTAATTCTATTCAAAATAAATTTCTTGTCGTTATTATTTAAAATAAATCATTCTAAATATTCAAAATTCATTAAAATTGGCAAAATTAAAATTTTAAATTGGTTTTGATTTTCCGGGTTGTTACAGGGATCGTATGACTCTGGCTATACAATGGAACTGGCAGGGAGTGAATTGGAGCTCATTAGAATTTATAGCAAATTAAATTGTCTGTCTGAATCAACCGACAATTATCGTTATTTAACGATGATCGTCCAATGTGAGTAAATCTCACTAACTCTGTACAGTTATAATTTTTATGAATATAATCTAGTATTGATAAATGATGATTGATTGTTGTGTGTTGATTGTTCTATTGAATTTTTGATTTATTGGTTGAAATTATCGATAATGATATATACATAAATCATTAATCAAATATTGATTTTGTTTATCAGAATATTTCATATTGAAATGAAATCGATGTTAATTATATTAACATCTATGGATGCAGGGAAACAGGTTGGAGGGATCCAACTGGATTCCTCAATATTTATAATACTGTTTGTTTTCATATATTGTGATATAGATGTGATATATAAAACCTGTGATTGATTATGATGACACTGGTCTGTTTAATTGATATTTTAAATACCATATGAAATATTGGAATGTAAAAAGGAAATTTTCAAAGTGAATACTGAAAATGAAATATTTATATATGAAATAAATAGGATATTATAAAAGGTAATATTTGGAAAACAAATATTAAAAAATATAAAAAAGGGAAATATTTGGGAAATGAATAAAATTATATAAAAGGATTTATATAAAATGAATAGAATTATATAAAAGGATTTATATAAAATAAATAGAATTATATAAAAGGATTTATATAGAGTAAATAGAATTATATAAAGGGAATTATAAATGAGATTATAAATGTTAGAAATGAAATAAGATTTGTATGAATAATTCTGCAAATAAAAATATAAACAGAATTTGGGTTTGAGATATTGTTTTTAAATACGAAATCAAACTGTTTTGATTTTATAAAGAAATATTTTTCACATTCTATGTGAAAATTAGATTAAAGTAAATATTTTGCTAATAAAATATTTATAAAGGAAATAGGGTTTGAAATAGGAATTAAAATGGAGTTAAAGGAATTAGAAACTGACTGGAGATTAGTTAAGTTGAACAACTGTCTGGTTATTGATCTGATGTTGGTTTCGGCCTTCGGGTGTAATACGTAGGGCGTTGTTCTCTTACTAGTTTACAGTTAGAGATTGATATATGTGAGAAGATAGTGATGCGTGAATCAGAAATGGAAACGTTTTCCAAAGTTAATAACGTATATTTTCTAAAATTAGAAAATGAGGGTTTGATGAATATATGGAAACGAGAAATGGGGAAATGAATAAATGTTGATTGATGATTAATCTATAGAATTTCCATCTGGAAATAATATCGTTGTTTGTATCTTTGACAGTTAAGTCACCGACTATCAAAGTTTTTGACCATTTTTTCATCTCAATACGAAGAGAATGGGATCAGATTCATTATCTGAAAACCACTCTGTATGGGCGTTAGCGTTGCGATCAAATATGATGAAGATAACTGAAGACGGAGTTATGTAAGGGTTGTCCTGTTTACAGAATAGTGCCTTCGGTCTGTCCAGTCCCAGGGCGACCTGTATGGAAGGATGTCTGACAGAGTATATTTAATAGATCGCGTAAGTTGATCTCTTCAAACGTATTTATGTGTTGTGGCGGAGGAATTCGTTTCTCTTAGCTGTATACCCGTGGTATTTTTAGGGAAATCAATTTGTGATTTGGTGGGTATGAAGATGTGGCATTCAAAGTAAATAAAGGTGTGATCTATACGTTATGGTCTCTAGCCTCACAATCAGGAAATAGTATAAAATCGGGTAGGTCACATGGCTAAGTGGTTAGCTTCCAATTAGGGTGTATTTGTCACCTGATCTAGAGAATTTCCATTTACTTCTATAATCTATTTCGATGTTGTCTCTTTCGGGAAACGGTTACTGATCCCAACCGTTGGTGATAATACATTCGGTGCACTCAAGCGAAATGAGTGACCGGTTATGTTTAGCTTGGGTTACAAGATGTTCTTGTTGAACCCGGTGTATTCCTGTCTAGAGATACACTGTCGTAAGGTGGTCCCATACCTTTCCAGTTGGAATTCATTACCCAATAAGCGCTCGTGGTTTTGGATTATATATTATGTATGTGGAACGTGAGATGAAAGCGTTCTGCTAGATGATTATTATTTTGTAGTTGATAGACATTGTTATAATATTAAATGAGTTTGATATAAAGATTATCGTTCCATTCAAAAGGCTTTTGAATGTTGGACCAAGTGTTTTGGATTCTCATAAGGGAAAACCCGTTCCGTTATACGGCGTGGTCTTATGAGATATCATTTAATTGCTCAAACTGTTTTAAATGGTTTTACTCATACCAGTCCCATGACTGACCCGGAGTTTATTTTGTTTTGTTTTCCCTAAACTCTCGGGTGCCCAATTTTGTATGGGCAGTCAAGTAGTCAGGTTTTTACAGATACTTGGAGAGCTGGAGCAGGAGGCTTCAGGATTATATAGCTATTATTTATTTTTGCTATGATTTAAGTGTCATACTCAAATGACAGATTTGTATTTCCAAGTTATGTTGTATACTATATTTTATTCATTCTGCTTTGAGATTCGTGTTTACTCTGATATTGTATGTTCTTCTTCTTCTTTTATTCTAATTTTCTATCTTATCTATCCTCACCCTCTAACTTCTTTCATTAACTAACGGTATTTCCGATGCTTGGATAGTCGACATTGAGTTTATGTCGATAACCAGGATCGCAAATCCCCCGGGTCGTTACACTACGCGAATGGATTTCATTCTTCACATCTGATTTTTCAGATGCTACGCAAATGGTTTTCATTCTACACATCTGATTTTTCAGATGCTATGCAAATGGATGGCTTGGAATATGAAATCACCATTTAAGCAAGTTTTGATTTGACATATAATTTTGCAAGAAATAAATTCATTCAGATAGATATGCTCTTAGTCGTAGAGCTGATGTTCATTGCATCAATTGTGGATTATTACAGACTATTTAAAAGA
Source organism: Allium sativum (assembly GCA_030737875.1). NCBI lineage: Eukaryota > Viridiplantae > Streptophyta > Magnoliopsida > Asparagales > Amaryllidaceae > Allium > Allium sativum. The sequence continues at coordinate 543,942,228 of CM060920.1, read as the reverse complement.
AGTTTTGAATATAACAGAAAGTAAAACATGAAGTAAAGCATGAACTAAAGTAGGAATTAGAGCATGAAGTAAAGCAGTGGCATGTTGATCGCTTATTCTGAGCCATTGAAATTGGAGCACCATTAAAGGTTATCAGCTGATGATCAACCTTGGATTGGTTTGAGTAGTAGCTTGTTGCTTGGACCATACTGATCATTTGATGCCCCTTGCCCCTGGGAAGTTGCAGAAGGAATCATGGTCTACGAATTCTTTACATACTATCGCAACCTGTTTTTCCTGATCAACTCCTTGATGAGGTTCTTCAGGTGTCTGCACTCATTATTGTTATGACTAGACTGGTTGTGAAAACAGAACTTTCCAGAGTTTGCTGCTTTGTCGCTTATCGTTATCGGATTTGGCTCCACATACTCCTCTGAATTGGTAACACCCCACATTTTTAACTTAAGAAAATAAAATAAGAATAACTTAATTAAATATTCAGAATTAAGTAAAACGAACTACACCATTGCGTTCGTCTCGGAACTCTGGTTCAGATAGAGTCCGAGTTTGCGTAAAACGATCATCGTATGAAGAAGATATGGGATGCAGAAGTTTGTCAGAGAAAACAGGGACAACCCAAATCAATTTTCAGCCTCCGAACCCACGGGGCTCGACCACTTCAAGAGGGGGGTCGACCCACATGAAGGTGGTTAGACCCACATGAATGGGGTCGACCCCCTACGACAGATTTTGGCAGATTAGGGTTTTTTGAGTTTTTTACGTTTCTGATGGTTTTTGGTCAAATCTGAAGGTCCTGGTTGCTCCAATACACCTATAAATAAGACCTTAGACCTAACCCTAAACCTCATAATTCAACGGCTACACTGGAGCTCTGCCATTACTCTCTCTCTCCTCAAATCTATTCTGAAAATTAAAATATTAGCCTAGGAAAAATTATTAATTCAGATCTGGAAGAAAGAGATTGACGTTAATAATATATTATTTAGAATCATGAAAAGCAAGGTAAAATTCTAAATCCAATCCATTCAAATTCTTACTCCTTCTTTCCCTTCTCTTTTAATGAAAATAATTGATCCACGGTTATTAGGTTTTAAATCAAATTAAAGGGGAAAAACCATGGATGCTAAAACTGGATCAGATCCAAAATTGGGGAAAGCATAAAAGGTGAGTGGGTTTAAGCTATAGTCTTTAGATAATAATATGTTATCACTTAGCATTCCCCTTTTTATTAATTGTAATATTGCCAGATTAATTTACTGTCATAACAAGTTGAGATGTTAATATGAATAATTCATATGTTGAATCAGTTAAATTATTGGAATGATTACATGTTGAAAAGCAACCTGTTAGAAATGGTTAGCAACTACTATTGTTCGTACTACATGTAAATTTGTCACATTAATATACATGAACCCTTACTAGTATGAATTGGCACAGTTACATGATTAAATGGTTTCTAGAATTGGGTACATGAATATGGTTTGGGGCATAAACCAAACTATGGTTAAAGAATTTAATTTGGGCATATAGCACATGATAAATATGACTTGAGAAAGGGGTATAAAAACCTATAACGAAATAGGAATGATTGCTGAAGAACGAACATGCCTAGATTCACAGTAATTTGATAATGTAACGCTCTTAGACACGAGGTTAGATTGCACTTGTGATAGAAGTCTCCCGGGAACCGCCCGACATATCCAGCATTCACAGTCTAAGTGCATAATTAAAACATGTAATGGTGCTAAAACACGAGGTTAAGTCAACTTGTGGTAGAAGTCTACCCGGACCCTACCAGCAAATCCAGCATCCACAAATGTAGGCTTAATGTGAGAGGTCTAGTACATAAAAAAATATGTATATATAACAAGATATGAATAAATGGCAATAATGGTAATTAAATGTCTAACTCAGAAAATAGTAAAGGAAGGGATGTAATGGACCGAGTTAGTGGGATGCGAAGGAAAAGTGATGTATTTCCCTAAATGACCTATTTCTAAGAACGTGGTTGCAAGTAAGCCACAGTGAATAAAGTAAGAAAAAGGAAAGAGATTACTTGCCACCACGGATTCAGATGGGAATACGTTATGAAAATAAATCACTGATTCCTTCTATCAAACTGATAAGGTGCATGAAGTATTTTCCTTAAATATAATAAGGAATATATATTACAATGAATGAAGAATAATGGTTTACAACAGTAAAATAAAATGGTTTAGAAGGGGAATGATAATCACTTATTATAAATAAGTGACATTAATGAAAATGTTGTGTAATAGTTATACTTGTCCTAGGGACAAGTGAAGATTATAACTTAGGTTATAATAAACTATTAAGGAAATTGGATAACTGGTGAAATGAGAGAAGGGACACTTAATTGTAAATTAAGTAATCAGTAATGGGGAAAGCCGAAAACCAGTTGAGAAAAGGAAAATATATGAAATATATGAAGTTGTACTTATAAATTAAGTAATCTGTAAACTTGGAAGTCTGAAACCCGCTGATAAGAATAACATGTTGGGACTTGTCCTAGAGACAAGAGGAAATTATAACATAGGTTATAATAAATGGGTAGAGAAACTTATTAATGGGCCTTAGTTAGAGAACTAAGTTAATAAATAAACAACGATAAGTTGTAGTAACAGTGTAAAATGGATTATGATTAAATGAGAAAGGATGAGGAAAACTTATAAAATGAAATGAGTTATATTTAATCATAAATGGTAGGTGACATGTTAATTAGAAAACTTGTGAATTGCAATATACTTGATAACATATTAAGTAGAACATGTTATTGTAACCTTGAAAATAGACAAGAATATAAAGGGTAATGGATCACAGACCTTGAACCACAATCTAGAGAATAACATGTTGTGGGCTTATTAATAAACTTATATAGGTTAAGTTATATAAGCAAAAGTAACTTGGTTACTTGATTAAGAATTCAATATAAATGGGAATAAGCAAGTTAAACAGAAACTGGTGAGGTTAGGCAAGCACGTAAAAGAATGTTTAGACATAGGGTCTAACAACATATTAAAGTAAGGCGCTTGGACCAGTTCGCACGTTTGAGGGTGAATAACCCAACGGGGTAGATCATCGTGGTGTTATAAGGCATGATGGGAGCTCACATTTATCTGATTGTTCTGACGACTCCGAAGGACTAAAAGGGGAAGCATGCGGCTTCTTGAGATACATAAGGTGCTCCTAGTAGTCCTCTGTGCGGTGCCAGATGCTTAGGCTGTGCACGTAGGGGTTGGATCTGCGCGTAACTATAAGGTGGGTGGGCCTTGACAGCAGAAGTAGCTATGCAGTCAGAATGCTATAACACGGTTACACCAGGGTGGTTCGGTGGTTGCCTCAACGGGGAGGCGAAGGGTCACGACCAATAAGGATAGTAGACTGTCAGATACCCATCATTGGCAGCCTATAGGATGCGAAAAGACTAGAGCTAAAACCAATAGATTATTCACCTTTCACTATCGGGGTATGGTGGTTGAAGGAAGACGCCAAATGGATGTTTAGATGGTTTTCTTTAGGGGCAATCGTTTAGCTCTTGTAGTCTTTACTAGTTGAGGGAGGGGCCGAGGTGGGGCCATAGCCACTGCGAAAACAAACCCTAGGTATATCTATATATAGAGGCTCTTAAAGACGGACCTGTACAGATATAGAAAAGCTCCCGACTGAGTTCCTTATTTCTGGTATCGCCCTGTCATGGGACTCGGTGCACATTAAAGGACGTGCGGTTATGGCATCGAGCTACAATTGAAGATACATATGTGGGACAGTCTAGATACATGCATGTCGGCTCTGGATGATGTATCATAGACGTGAGGGCATTACTCTATTATGGAATCTGATTCAATCGAAGGTGGCAGTCCACACGCTTACGTAGCATAGTAATGATAGATATATGCAGAATGTAACATTGTTATATTGAGGTCTGTTTGTCACTATGGTGTAGGATGAGGGACTGCGTATATTTCGATGGCGTTACGGTGGAGACCGTGCGAGTGGGGTACCATAAAGTGTACCTTAATATTGGGGGTAGCTACATATATACTGTATTAGGTTAATAAATTGGGAAGTAAAGGGGTGCGACGTGTGTGTAAGCCTTGAGTGTTGTTAACCCAAGTAACCTAATAAATAAGAAAATATGATTGAACGGTATATGTTGTGTTATCCAAGGTGTATAATTTAAATCCAGTCACCAGAACTTGTGTTCTGACCCCCTCCTCATAACATAATCGTAAGTTAGATTTATGGCAGAGACATGATAGCCATGGGTACTGGTTAGGCAGTATTATTAATATGGTAAGGCTATATTTTGATTATATTATATTTTATTCATTCCGCTGTGAGATAATTTTTGAGTTCTGATATGTTTTATGTCTCTATCTTTTCTACAGGATACCAGAGAAAACCAATCCGAGTTTCGATAGATTGGAATTTTGAAAAAAATCCGGTCTGTCAAAATTCGGGTTGTTACATCTGGTATTAGAGCTTAGGTTTAGGATACCTATATAAATAGTGAGTGAACGTATTTGTATTTTTAAAAATATAAATATATATATACTTAGATCCATAGAGGAACCCACTAAATAGAAAGAGTATAATATGGTAAGAAATGGGATGTTTTGTAGACTAAAGGAATGAATATGGAAATCTGAGACCCTTAGGTAATTTGGGTGGAGAGTGTACAATGTACTTTGTATGGAAGGAAAGAAAATCCCATATGTTGGCATTTTGGATTAGTTGGTTTTGCGGTAAAATCTTATAAATTGGAAAAGGTTGAAAAGAGGAAAATGGATTAGGAATATATATATTTAAGAGAATTGGCCTTGGGGAGTGTCTAGGAAAGCCTAGAAAAATTGGAAATCCGCTCTGAGTCCAACCCCATTGTTAACTTTTAAGAACTTGAAATTATAAAAGTTTTGGGAAAAGGGTTTATGGTGTTTTCAAGTTTTAATCTTAAAAGTTATTGTTTTAAATATGTAAAGTATACATATTGTGTTTTAAAGTAAAATTCTCTCAGTAAAAGGTGCATATTATAGAGCAAGTATAGCTCGCTAGTTTTCTTGTTATATTTCATACAAGAATTTTTAATAAAGAAAGATTTGAAATCACGGTTCTTATGACAACCCTTTTTGGGATAAATTATTTTGACAAGATAATTTTGTTGAATGGACAAAGTAAGTTGTAGGAATTAAGAATAGAGTGGATGGTTCCGCCTTGTAGCAAGAGACTGAACCGACCTTATAGGTAAGAACAAGTCATAGAACCGATTGAGAAATAGATGTCCTTAACTACTCCAGTTTTTGTGATTTGGAAAAAAAATGATTTACATTTTTTTATATATTACATGTTTTATGGTTTGGAAAAAGTAAGTTTTCATGAGGAAAATAAGGTTTTGACATTTTTAAATTTGTGGAAGAAAATTTAAATGAAAAGGCCAAACCTTGTTTTAAAAATATTGAGTAAGTGAGGATTAGTGCCAATTGAAGATGGGAAAGGTTTTGAGGCTATGAAGTAAATAGCGAGAATTATCTTGGAATAATGGTAAGTTCCGGTAGAATGCGTAAGCATTGAAAAGCCTAGGGTGTTGCTTAAAATAATTGTTGGTACACAGCTAGGACTAGTGGTGACTACTAAATAGAAAAGGGCAAGTAAGTGTTTAGATCCTGTTGCCAATTTTCACGTTAGGGGAAAACTCGTTACTACATTTCAGTTGGGATTGTTGCACTATTTTGTCTTTGTTGGTAGTTAGGGTAACACCTAAACCTGTCGTGGATCCCATAGTTTGGACTTTTTTGACTGAGGGGGACATAGTCCCGAGATTCTTGGCCCTTGGTATTAGCTGTGTAGGTTGTATGTTCTCCTATTTTAGTTGAAAGACTAGAGGCTTAGTTAAATTTAAACTAAGATCAGATAATTGAATAAGCTAAGAAAAGGTACAACTAAAAAGAAAACAGAAAATTCAGTAAAGCAACAAAAATGGAAAATTATGAGAAAAGATGGATAAGAATGAAAAATTTCCAAGATAAGATGAAAAGGAAATCAGTAACAAAGAAAATTTTTCTTATGTGGGTTGTGCTTGAATAGGAAAATAGGGAATCTTTATAAATAGTTACAAAAAATCCAAGTACGGTTTGGAAAAAGGTACATAAAAGAAAAACAGAAGACGTGAAATTTTTCGTTTTCCACCTTTTTGTTACATAAGAAATCAAATTTAGAAAATTAGATTTTTTTTGAAATTCGAAAAATAAAATTGGTTTGTAGGATTTTGGATGCAACAATTGGATGAACTACGCTCTTACTCAGTAAGAGTGTAGGAAAATTTGGATCAACATGTATTTTGATTTTCAAAATATTGCATTCATGTAGAACTACCGGTATATTTAGGATGTAAGCATCATATTTTAAAAGGATTTTTGAAAAATTCGCATACACATAGGAGTTACCGCTTAGGCATACATATATTACTATGTTGTATTTCACTTTGCACAAGTGCACGATGTTTTCAAAAATTGGATGCACACATGATGGATGTATATTATGCGAGGGGTCAATTGATTTTATCCTTATCAAATTTCGGGAACGAAATTTCCTAAGGGTGGGAGAATGTAACACCCCGCATTTTTAACTTAAGATGATAAAATAAGAATAACTTAATTAAATATTCAGAATTAAGTAAAACGGACTGCGTCATTGTGTTCGTCTCGGAATTCTGGTTCAGATAGAGTTCGAGTTTGCGTAAAATGGACATCGTATGAAGAAGTTATATGCTGCAGAAGTTTGTCAATGAAAATAGGGACAACCCAGATCAATTTTCGGACTCCGAACCCACGAGGGTTGACCCCTTCAAGGTGGGTCGACCTACATGAAGGTGGGTTGACCCACATGAAGGGGGGTCGACCCCCTACAGCAGATTTTGGCAAATTAGGGTTTTTTGAGTTTTTGACGTTTCTGATGGTTTTTGGTCAAATCTGAGGGTCCTAGTTGCTCCAATACACCTATAAATAATACCTTAGACCTAACCCTAAATCTCATAATTTGGCGGCTACGCTGGAGCTCTGCCATTACTCTCTCTCTCTCCTCAAATCTATTCTGAAAATTAAAATACTAGCCAAGGAAAAATATGAATCCAGATCTAGAAGAAAGAGATTGATGTTAATAAAAGATTATTCAGAATCATGAAAAGCAAGGTAAAATTCTAGATCCAATCCATTCAAATTCTTTCTTTCCCTTCTATTTTAATGAAAATAATCGATCCACGGTTATTAGGTTTTAAATCAAATTAAAGGGAAAAAACCACGGATGCTAAAATTGGATCAAATCCAGAATTGGGGAAAGCATAAAAGGTGAGTGGGTTTAAGCTATAGCCTTTAGATAATAATATGTTATCGTTTAGCATTCCCCTTTTTATTAATTGTGAAATTGCCAGATTAATTTATTGTCATAACAAGTTGAGATGTTAATATGAATAATTCATATGTTGAATCAGTTAAAATATTGGAATGATTACATGTTGAAAAGCAGCCTATTAGAAATGGTTAGCAACTACTATTGTTCGTACTACATGTAAATTTGTCACGTTAATATACATGAACCCTTACTTGTATGAATTGGCACAGTTATATAATTAAATGGTTTCATGTTAGAATTGGGTATATGAATATGGTTTGGAGCATAAATCAAACTATAGATAAAGACTTTAATTTAGGCATAAAGCACATGATAAATTTGATTTGGGAAAGGGATATAAAAAACTATAATGAAATACGAATGATGGTTAAAGAATGAACATGCCTAGATTCACAGTAATTTGACATTGTAACGCTCATAGACACGAGGTTAGATTGCACTTGTGATAGAAGTCTGCCTGGAACCACCCGGCATATCCAGCATTCACAAGTGGTAAATCTAATGTGAGGGGTCTAAGTGCATAATTAAAACATGTAATGGTGCTAAGACACAAGGTTGAGTCAACTTGTGGTAGAAGTCCTCCTTGACCCGCCTGGCAAATCCAGCGTCCACAAGTGTAGGCTTAATGTGAGAGGTCTAGTACACACACACACACATATATATATGTATATATATGTATATAACAAGATATGAACAAATGGCAATAATGGTAATTAAATGTCTAACTCATAAAATAAGAAAGGAAGGGATGTAATGGATTGAGTTAGTGGGATGCGAAGGAAAAGTGATGTATTTCCCTAAATGAACTATTTCTGAAAACATGGTTGCAAGTAAGCCACAACGAATAAAGTAAGAAAAAGGAAAGAAATTACTTTCCACCACGGATTTAGATGGGAATACATTATGAAAATAAATCACTGATTCCTTCTATCAAACTGATAAGGTGCATGAAGTATTTTCCTTAAATATAATTAGGAATATATATTACAATGAATGAAGAATAATGGTTTACAACAGTAAAATAAAATGGTTTAGAAGGGGAAGGATAATCACCTATTATAAATAAGTAACATTAATGAAAATTTTGTATAATAGGTAGACTTATCCTAGGGATAAGTGAAGATTATAACTTAGGTTATAAAAAACTATTAAGGAAATTGGATAACTAGTGAAATGAGAGAAGGGACACTTAATTGTTAATTAAGTAATCAGTAATGGGGAAAGACGGAAACTAGTTGAGAAAAGGGGAAAATATATGAAGTATAAAAAGTTGTACTTAATTATAAATTAAGTAATCTGTAAACTTGGAAGTCTGAAACCCGCTGATAAGAATAACATGTTGGGACTTGTCCTAGGGACAAGAGGAAATTATAAAATAGGTTATAATAAATGGGTAGAGAAACTTATTAATGGGCCTTAGTTAGAGAACTAAGTTAATAAGTAAACAATGATAAGTTGTAGAAACGGAGTAAAATGGGATTATGATTAAATGAGAAAGGATGAAGAAAACTTATCAAATGAAATAAGTTATATTTAATCATAAATGGTAGGTGACATGTTAATTAGAAAACATGTAAATTGCGATATACTTAATAATATATTAAGTAGAACATATTATTGTAAACTTAAAGTCAGACAAGAATATAAAGGGTTGTGAATCACAGATCTTGGACCACATTCTAGAGAATAACATGTTGTGGGCTTATTAATAAACTTAAATGGGTTAAGTTATATAACCAAAATTAATAAGCAAGAGGAACTTTGTAACTTGATTAAGAATTCAATATGAATGGGAATAACCAAGTTAAATGGAAACCGGTGAGGCAAGGCAAGCGTGTAAAAGAATGTTTAGACATAGGGTCTAACAACATATTAAAGTAAGGCGCTTGGACCAGTCCGCGCATTTGAGGGTGAATAACCCAACGAGGTAGATCATCGTGGTGTTATAAGGCACGAAAGAAGCGCACATTCATCTGATTGTGGCTCTGAAGGACTGGAAGGGGAAGCACGCGGCTTCCTGAGATACGTAAGGTGCTCTTAGTAGTCCTCTGTGCGGTGGAAGATGCTTAGGCTGTGCTCGCAGGGGTTGGGTCTGTGCGTAACTACTAGATAGGTAGGCCTTGACTACAAAAGTAGCTATGCAGTCAGAATGCTATAACGTGGTGACACCAGGATGGTTCGGCAGTTGCCTCAACGGGGAGGCGAAGGGTTATGACCAATAAGGATAGTAGATATCAGATACCCATCATCGGCAGCCAGTGGGATGCGAAAAGGCTAGAGATAAAACCAATAGACCATTCACCTTTCACTATCGGGGTACGGTGGTTGAGGGAAGACGCCAAATGGATGTTTAGATTGTTTTCTTTAGGGACAGTGTTTTAGCGCTTGTAGTCTTTACTAATTGAGGGAGGAGCCGAGGTGGAGCCATAGCCACCGTGAAAACAGACCCTAGGTATATCTGTATATAGAGGCTCTTAAAGACGGACCTGTACAGATATGGAAAAGTTCCCGACCGAGTTCCGTGTTTCTGGTATCGCCCTGCCACGGGACTAGGTGCACATTAGAGGACGTGCGGTTATTGCATCGAGCTACAATTGAAAATACATATGTGGGACAGTCTAGATACAAGAATATTGGCTCTGGGTGGTGTATAGTAGACTTGAGGGCATTACTCTAGTACGGAATCTGATTCGATCGAAGGTGGCAGTCCACACACTTACGTAGCATAGTAATGACAGACATATGCGGAACGTAGCATTGTTATATAAAGGTTCATACGTCACTACGACGTACGATGAGGGACTGCGTATATTTCGATGGCATTACGGTAGAGACCGTGCGAGTGGGGTACCATGGGGTATACCTTAATATTGGGGGTAACTACATATATACTGTATTTGGTTAATAAACTGGGAAGTAAATGGGTGCGACGTGTGTGTAAGCCTTGAGTGCTGTTAACCCAAGTAAACTAATAAATAAGAAAATATGATTTAATAATATATGTAGTGTTATCCAAAGTGTATAATTTAAATCCAGTCACCAGAACTTGTGTTCTGACCCCCTCCTCATAACATACTTACAGGTTAGATTTGTGGCACAGACATGATAGCCTTGGGTACTGGTTAGGTAGTATTATTAATACAGTAAGGCTATATTTTGATTATATTATATTTTATCCGTTCCGCTGTGAGATAATTTCTGAGCTCTGACATGTTTTATGTCTCTGTCTTTTCTGCAGGATACCAGAGCAAACCAATCCGAGTTTCAATAGATTGGAATTTTGAAAAGAAAAATCGGTCTATCGGAATTTGGGTTGTTACAGAATTCTTTGTTGTAAGATAGATATTTTCAGGAGCGTCATTCAAAGGTGTCAGCACTGATAAGTTGAAAAGGCGAGACTTCGTATAATCTTTGTTGCCCTTCCCATCGTTGGCGTGCTTCTGCCCCTGAGTATTTTTCTGGTTTTACTGGGTAGCAGCATTTTTGGGAGCTTCGAGAAGTTGGTTACTCTCGATAATTTGAAGAGGCACAAGATTATTGTCCATTGTAACAACTCAGAAAATCAGAACCAATTTAAAAATTTTATTTTGGCTATTTCAAGGAATTTTGAATAGTTAAAATAATTTATTTTAAATAATAACAATTGAAAATTTATTTAAATCGAAGTTAGAACGAATATATTTATTTTAATTTCAAAAGGAATTAGAAATAGCACGGTAGTTTGAAAAGTTAAATCTGAACTTTGACTGAATGTACAGGATTCAAAATTAAACGGATTTTAATGAAACCAAAAATATCTAAATCTGTTTAAAAGTATCTTTCGAACGAATCCAAAAAATCAAAATTTCATAGCGGAAATAAAGAGTTATGGCCAGTTGAATATTCAGAATAGTCGCTATGGAATATAGTATAATTTATGGCCCGTACAAATGGCCATTATACAAACGACCTCCGTTTTCGACGAAACCACTTTTGTCGGATCCGGAATGTCAAATTATTACTAAGTTTAATTTTCCAGATTTTTTGGAATTAATTTGTGAGTGTAGTAAATTAAACACTAATTTGATAATTTCTATTGAAGTTAATCGACCGTTAAAAAGGCCATTTTTTAAACGATCTCCAAATTCAACGAAATTAATTTTTTTAGACCGTATCGTCAAAACATAGCTAGATTTATTTTTTGGGAATTTTCGGAGTCCGTATGTGGCCCCGGTGAATTTAAATGTACGATCAAATTAATTTAATAAAGGATTTAAATTTTAAATTAAAGAAAACAGGTTGAAAACAATCGTTTGGGTAGACGAAACATATTCCATTGTGTTCGGAATAGGGGTATTTAGCTAGGGTGACACACGTCGGGTTTGAATTGGAGTTCATATGAGCTAAAGGGTATTTTTGGATTTAAGGAGAATTAAATAAATTAATAAATTAGAAACAAATATAAAATACGGTACATATACACCATCCATATAACCCTAATACGCATCGTATTACAGCCGTCACCATCATTTTGTATTGCTGATTTGCTCCTAGCTTCTTCCCTTAAGATCTCCGAATCCCCTCAATAAAATCTCCTCCTCCTTTGGACTTTATCATAGTGCTTCTCCTTCTCTACAACTCCGTACGGTTGGATCCTCCCGAGGTGGCACGAACTCCGTGAACCATGATCAAAAACCGCCGCCGCTCGCGCCGGGTTTCCTCCCTCCGGCCAAACTCGAGCTCTGCGTGAAGGGGACCTGTGGGTGTGGTTTTCCAAGGGCGAGAGCGTGGTGTCTTCAGATTGTCATCTCTATCCCTGTAGTGCCCACAAAACCCAACCCTAAGTTCGAACTAAACTAAAGACCCGACGGCCTGAAAATCAGAGGTAGAAGAAGGTAAAACTTTTCTTTAATTAATGCCTAAATTAATTTTAAAATTGATGTTAACCTTTAGAAAATCATAACTCGCTCATACTGAATCAGAACTGAACAATTTTCGAAGCGTTGTGACCGTGAGCCCGAGATCTGCGTTTCTAGACTGACTAGAACCAATTCTGAGAAGATCGAATTTAGATCAAATTTTCAGATCTGGACCATTCAGATTCAAACGACTGTGAGAATTTTACTTTATTTTTATTTTTAAATAATTAGAATAAATCATGATTGTATTATCAACGATCCGCTGTAAACATCTACATGCTATGCTACGTGATTTGATCTGTATTTGATGTGTTAATGTAGATCTGTTAGTTTGGGTGATATTATGTTATAATTGAATTTGCAGTAAAAATAAATCAAACATTTTTGTTGTTATTTTTTGAATCAAAACATTCAACAAAAATGAAGCATCACCTTTATTATATTTGGTTGGAATTAAATTTGCAATAAAAATAAATCAAACATTTTTGTTGTTATTTTGTTAAATCAAAACATTCAACAAAAATGAAGGATCACCTTTATTATATTTGGTTGGAATTAAATTAGCAATAAAAGTGTATCATACATTTTTCCACTTTGATTGAATTAGAATTTTCAATCTAAATGAAATATTCCCTTTTTGTACATTTTTGTTGAATCAAATTTTTCAACAAAAATGAATCATACATTTTGTTATTGGATTGAATTAGAATTTTCAATCAAAATAAAATATCACTTTTGTTATTTGATTGAATTAGAATTTTCAGCCAACATAAAATATCACTTTTGTTGTTTGATTGAATTAGAATTTTCAATCAAAATAAAATATCGCTTTTGTTGTTTGATTGAATTAGAATTTTCAATCAAAATATAATATCACTTTTGTTGTTTGATTGAATTAGAATTTTCAATCAAAATAAAATATCACTTTTGTTGTTTGATTGAATTTGAATTATCAATCAAAATGAAATATACACTTTTGTTATTTGATTGAGTTAGAATATTCAATCAAATTGAAATATTTAATTTTGTCATTTTGTTGAATTAGAATATTCAACAAGGATGAAATATAAATTTCTATCATTTTATGGAATTATTATAAAATAGAAATGTTCACGTTTTTAAACAAATAAAACATTTCATTGAAAAGCTCATTTTTTAATGTAATGTTAGAATATGGAAAATGTTCATGTTTTGAATAAAAACATGATTTCATTAAAAAATTATATTTTAGTGTCAAGAATGAAAGTAGTGAAAAAGAAAAATGTACATGTTTTAAAATCAAAACATGATTTCATTAAAAATTTGCATTTTTAATGTAATGTTAAAACTAAGAAAAGTGTTCATGTTTTAAAATCAAAACATGATTTCATTAAAATATACATTTTAATATAACGATAGAAATTAGGAAAAGATTCATGTTTTAAAATGAAAAGATGTTGTACATAAAATTTTCACTTTTAATGTAATTGGACTATGTTTATGTTTTAAAGTAAAACATGTTTTTACAATAAAAACTCACTTTAAATGTAATAATAGAAATGAAGAAAAAGATACACCTTTTAATGTAAAACATGTTTTTACATTAAAATTTCACTTTTTAATGTAATAATAGAATTTAGAAAAAGATGCCTGTTTTAAAATGGAAACATGTTTTACATTAAAAATTCACTTTTTAATGTAATATTAGAAGGTGGACAAACATGCATGTTTTAAAATAAAACAGGTTTATGTTAAAAACTTTGTTTTCAATAAAATAAATAAATCAATAGAAATGTTCATTTTTGAAACAAAGGCATGTTAACATTAAAAGTATCATTTTTTATAAAAGAATGATTCATATAAAAATAATCATGTTTGAATAAGAGCGTTGAAACATTAAAAATCATAATTTTTAATGTAAAGTTTGATTACTGGAAATATTGTTAAAATTACATTTATATTTACATCGCATATATTAGAACTTATATGCGTTGTTAAAATTACATTTATATTTACATCGTATATATTAGAATTTATATGCGTTGTCAAAATCACATTTATATTTACATCGCATATATTAGAATTTATATGCGTTGTCAAAATCACATTTATATTTACATCACATATATTAGAATTTATATGCGTTGTTAAAATTGCATTTATATTTACATCGCATATATTAGAATTTATATGCGTCGTTAAAATTACATTTATATTCACATCGCATATATTAAAATTTGTATGCGTTGTCAAAATCACATTTATATTTACATCGCATATATTAGAATTTATATGCGTTGTTAAAATTACATTTATATTTACATTGCATATATTAGAATTTATATGCATTGTTAAATGGACATTTATATTTACATTGCATATATTAGAATTTATATGCATTGTTTAAATCACATTTATATTTACATTGCATATATTAGAATTTATACGCATTGTTAAATTGACATTTATATTTACATTGCATATATTAGAATTTATGTGCATTGTTAAATTGACATTTACATTCACAGAAAACTTTATACAAATAAAATGTCCCCTTTTATTTGTTAAAGTTAAAAATTAGAGATACAAATAAAAATTAGCTTTTATTTGTCATTGGTTCAATTTTTGTGAAAATGAAATATATTTTGACATGATGTAGATTTGGTATGCCAATAAAAACTTTCTTTTATTTGGTACGCTAAATAGGTTAGTAGAATCGTCGAATGGTTTATATTTATATATAATTATATATATAAATTAAAATTAAAATTTAACGAATCGCGTGCGATAGTTCGCGTTTCGGAATCGTAACTTTAAACGATTATACTGAAAGATCCAACCGTCGGATTTTCCCAAAACTGGAACCGTTAGGACCGCTTTGGGAAGATCTTTCCAACAATATAAACTTTGTTAAAATCCAATGGTTAGATTTCGAGATAAGTGTAAATCAAATTTTGATAAAAACAGCGCTAGGGCCGCCTATTGACCCGAAGCGTCGTTAAATTAATTTAGCTATTTTTATATAAATAAAAATAGCGATAATTCGTTATTAAGTACTATTAACGATATGAAATGGTTTTAAACTATATACATGCGAGGATCATTTGAAAAGACTGAGTTCAATCTCATTTCAAATGATTATACGACGATTTAAATCAAAGATATTGAAGACGGCGATTGAAGACCGATGATCTTCACATCGAATGGATAACTACTAATGACCGGCATTGGTTAGCTACCAGTAAAGGGTTAAAGTGGTAGTTATCCGGACGTACTTATTGTTTGGATATTTGAGTACCTCTCTTCCGTATTGGACATACGGGACGAGGAATAGGGTGACTCCGGTTTCGTTCAGACCCAGAACGGACTTGTAAATGAATGTGTGTACGACATTGAATTTCATTCCATGCAAATTGATTTCTATTTAATATATATCTATTGGTGGTAGAAAATTTATTCTCTTGCTTAACACCCTTCTCTGAGACGCATGAGCTCAAAGGTTATATATTGGTAGTTATCGATCGCATGGTGTGAATTGTCAATGTGACATACTAAGATGCAATTGATCGAGGCTTTTGTTGAAAATCAGAGCCTTGTGGATTATGATCAAAGCATAGCCTATTTCGGCATAGCTTTGTGTATAACGTTACCTCGCGAGCCTCACACTCCGGTAAGAGTCAGAAACGGGACAAGGGAACACAGGGAGTGCACACGTTTCTTTCTAGCTAGAAGTGGTATCAGGGTTTTCCCTGACATTTTACTTATGTGGTTGATGGAATGAGGCGCCTCGGATTTATTGGTCGATTGTGACCATTTTATAGGTTCATTAGGACCGGGAAACGTGTGTTCAGGAATTGCTAATCCACTAAGGTATATTTGTGGACCGGCCCTGCAGTATCCAAGGGTTCACTACGGGGGATCCTGAGACATTGCTAGAGTGTCTCGAATCGGTTAGGAGACGTACCTAGCCTTGACTCATGATGGAAACCCAATTTCCAATACGACATTACGGTTTTAATTGTAAACCTATATATGGCGTCATAATAGGATGGGGTACTATGCCGTTTAGGATTGATATATTTACTTTGAAGTATTTTTGAAACCAATTAGACACTAATAATAATATTAAAATATTGTTTTCTATGTATCAAGCATTTTTGATCATTATAAGGTAAAACTTTATCCTCCGGTTTGCGTTGCATTGTGTGATGGGACTTGAGTCTTATAATGATTTCATTTTCTAAAAAGCATTGCGTTGTTATTGAAATTTATTAAACATATGCACTGACAAACTAATGGAGTAAACTCGTTCCGCGTTAGCGGCGCGGTCCTGTGATTAGACATATTGTTAGTTAAGAAAGATTTCTTATACCAGTCCCATGACTAACTCGTAGTTTGTTTCACTTTGCAAACTCGGGTGCCCTCTTTTTACACGGGCAACCAAATGACAGGTTTAAGTATGGACACATTCTTGATTGGAGATTGCTTAAGGAAGAAGATGAAGAACATTTTCCTTTTTATCTTTTTATTTCTACTTGAGACATTTAGACATTATTGATCTTTGATGCATTAGATGGAGTTGAGACTTATTTCACTTTTTGGTTGAGACTACTATTTGCTAAGTGTATCCTGTGACTGCGTACTCTGATGTCTTTGATGTTATGTTGTGATGACATTCTTACTTCCACTGCAATGATTATGTGTTATGCTATTACCTAAGATCTGTTATTATTGTAATTATGTTATACTCCTATGATTATCCTTACTTTCGTACTACGGAAGTTTGGGGTCGTCACAATAGGTATCAGAGCTAAAGGTTAACCTTAGCTTCGGAGTATAACATTTTTAGAACAATTTGTCTAGATAGAATCAGTAGTATTCTAAGATGAGTAGCTCACTAGAGATAGGATTGGTAATGTCCTAGAATGATCAGAGCAGAATAGCACATATTAATCAGTCATTGCATCATTATCGTCTTATCATATGTCTCTACTTTTAACCTTCCTTTAAAATTATCATTTCTGTTAGTCTGACTCTTTTTGCTTGATGGTATAGAAATAACTAGATAATGGGCACAAGAGCAAGAGCTAGGGCCCGAGGTAGAGGTGGGGCTAGAGGACCTGCTAGAGATGAGACTCCCACAGCTCAGGGGCAGCCCACTCCAGAGGCTATAACACCACCCCCACCCCCGCAGTCGTTTGATTTGGATAAAATATCCAAGAAGTACAGAAACTTAGGGGGCGTATCCTTTACAGGGAGAGAGACTGTGATTGAGACACAGGCATGGTTAAATAACTGCGAGAAAATCTTTGAAGGCCTGGAATTGGAAGATTAACGTAAGAACTTTTTGGCAACATGGCTATTGAAAGACGAAGCTGAAAATTGGTGGGATATAGTCAAAATTGGCAATAATGTGGCCGACATGTCTTGGGCTAGATTTAAAGAACTCTTCAACGATAAGTATATACCTCCATAGGAAGTAGAGAGGCACCATGATCAATTTGGCAATTTGCAGCAGGGAGAAATGACTATTTCAGAATATGTGCGGAAGTTCGAGGAGCTCTCACGCTACGCCCCAGAGTTAGTTCAGGAACCAGTGCAGAAGAACAAGAGATTTATCAATGGCCTCTCCATGAAATACCTGAACAGGGTCACTGCTCACATTAAGCTCCCCTTTAATGAAATAATCAGGATGGCTTGCCGCTATGAGGATAATGACATAAATGCACAGCAGGAGCGTGAGAAGAATCAGAGTAATAATAAAAGAAAGCAAGCTGATAGGAAAACAGAGGCGAGCAGCTCTTCAGCCGCCAAGCCCTAAAGGAAAAAAGAAAAGAGACAAATCCAAGGTGAAATGCTTCAATTGCCAGAAGATGGGGCACTTTGACTATGAATGCTGAGCTCCCAAGAGGCCAAGAAGAAATGAGTCTGGGCCTAGTCAAAGTTCTCAGGACAAGAGGGAGTGCTATAATTGTCACCAGAAGGGGCACATCTAGCCAAACTGCCCGTTATTAAAGAATTCTCAGGTGGCATATGTCTATGATGGAGCGGCTGCACCGGCTTCTTCTGAAGGAGCAGGTAAACCCGATGTTTTAGGCGGTACTCTTAATACTAAGAACATTCCTATTACAGTTTTGTTTGACACTGGTGCATCAAGAAGTTTCATTTCTAGTGACACGATTAAAAATCTAAAATTGAAACCAAGAAAACTTAAAGAATCGATAAGGGCCCATAGTCCAATAGGTGGTTCACTTATGCTCGATCAATATTGTAGAGTGCCTGTTTCTTATTCTTACTTCCAGTTCCCTTTTGACTTGATCGTTATGAGTTTTTCTGGATATGATATCATACTTGGGCAAGATTGGCTAACAAAGTATGAAGCTGAGTTACTATGCGCTGAAAGAGTAGTCAGAATTAAAACCAAATTCGGAAATATGATGACTATACCATGCCACGGCTCAGCCACAGATAAGAAAAAATTTTGGTCTTCTCTAGAAGTCACCCCTGCTTCTATTAAGGATGTTCCTGTTGTCAGAGATTATGCGGATGTGTTTGAAGAATTTGACAGCTTACCTCCGCGTAGAGAAATCGACTTCAGAATTGACTTAGTTCTGAATGCAAGGCCCGTTGTGCATCCTATTCGTAGAATGACACTGAAATAAAAAGATGAGCTGAGCAATCAAACTAAACAGCTTTTGTGGAAGGGTCTGATCAGGCCTAGCTTCTCAAACTGGGGTGCAACAGTGGTGTTTGTCCCAAAGTCAGACGGTACCCTCAGACTATGTGTGGAGTACCGTGGCCTAAATAAGCAAACGCCGAAAAATAAATATCCACTGCCACGCATTGATGATCTGTTGGACCTCTTGAATGGAGCACAAGTATTCTCTAAGATGGACCTAGCTACAGTTTTCCACCAATTACGCATTGCCGAAGAATGTGTTCCTTTGACATCTTTCAGAGGGCCAGACTTATTCTATGAATGGCTAGTAATGCCCTTCGGCTTATGCAATGCTCCAGCATACTTTGTTGATCTGATGAACAGATTATTCCGAAATGTTTTAAATAAATTCGTGCTGGTGTTCATCGATGACATCCTGATCTTTTCTAAATCCACTGCTGAGCATGAAAAGCATTTGAAAGAAGTCTTGGACATTTTGCAAAGAAATGTGTTGAAAGCCAAATTATCCAACTGCATATTTTAGCGAGAAGAGGTGAAATTCCTTGGCCATGTTGTATCAAAGGAAGGCATTTCAGTAGATCCAGGAAAGATCTCAGCCATCCAAGATTGGAAGCCGCCTAGCACTCCTATAAAAGTTAGAAGTTTCTTAGGATTGGCTGGCTATTATCGAAAATTTGTTTAAGATTTTTTGAAATAATCTTGTCCATTGACAAAGTTGACTAAGAAGCATACAAAGTTCATTTGGACAACTGAATGTGAGGCAGCTTTCCAAGAGCTGAAACGAAGGTTGACCACTGCTCCTGTGTTGACCATTATTGATGGCAATCAGGATTTGAAAGTCTAGACAGATGCTTCCATTGAAGGTTATTCCTTTTATCTAAACAAACATGTCAGAGATGACATTTTTAATGACCAATCTCATTTTAACATGTTACCATTTTTAACTGTTTAAGGTATTGGTGCGGTGCTAATGCAAAGGGACAAGGTAGTTGCATATGCTAGCCATCAGTTGAAACCACATGAGAAGAAATACCCCACTCATGATCTTGAGTTGATGTCCATCGTATTTTCTTTAAAGATATGGAGGGACAATCTCTTGGGTGAGAAGTTCGAACTGTATACTGATCACAAATCCTTGAAGTATATGTTCACCCAAAGGGATTTGAACTTGAGGCAGCAACGTTGGGTTGAATTTCTTGCAGCCTATGACTTGGACATCTTATATACTCTAGGAAAAGCCAATGTTGTAGCTGATGCGCTTTGCAGGAAGAACACGGCCAGCACCAATCTTATCATCGCCGGTCTTATCATTACGCCTACATTGATTGATAAGATCTCTGCTCTTCAAAAAGATGATAAATTTATTCAGATGATTAGCGAGCGAGTTCGAAAGGGCGAAGCGTCAAGTTTCCAAATAGACAGCAAGGGAACCCTTAAACTGCAAGGGCGAATATGTGTGCCAGATATTCCTGACCTAAAAAGAGAAGTTATGGATGAATGTCACAAATCTAAGCTCAGCATTCATCCAGGAGTAAGAAAGATGTATCATGATCTTAAGCGCACCTTTTGGTGGAAGGCGATGAAGAGAGACATTTCTATATATGTAGCTAGATGTCCCACCTGCCAGCAAGTCAAAAGCGATCAGCAAAGGCTATTAGGATTGTTGCAACCGCTAGAGGTTCCAGGATGGAAGTGGGACCAAGTTTCTATGGACTTTATTAATTGCTCGCCTCGAACTAGAAAAGGGAATGACAGCATACGGGTGATTGTAGACCGCTTCACAAAGACTGCCCATTTTATCCCTGTCAAATCTAATAGAACAACTCGAAGTCTGGCACAGCTTTATTTCAGAGAGATCGTCAGACTACATGGAGTTCCCAGTAGCATCGTTAGTGATCGCGATCCGACATTTGCTAGCAAATTCTGGGAAGCTTTCCAAGAAGAGCTGGGGACCAAGTTGAATATGAGCACCGCTTATCATCCTCAGACAGATGGCCAGACTGAGAGGGTGAACCTCATATTAGAAGACTTGTTGCGTGCATGCATTCTTGATTTTGGCGGGTCGTGGGAAGATCATTTGCACTTGGTTGAATTCTCTTATAATAACAGCTACCAAGCAAGCTTGCAGATGTATCCATTTGAAGCATTATATGGTAGGCCATGCAGATCTCCCACATGTTGGGTGGAACCCGACAATCGATTAGTATTGGGTCCCGACATGATTCATGAAGCATCAGATAAAGTTGATTTTATAAAGAAGTGATTATTGGTTGCTCAAAGCCAATAAAATAGCTATGCAGACTCACGAAGAAGGGATTTAGAATTCTCTGTTGGTGATCTTGTATACTTGAGGGTTTCCCTGCTGAGAGGTGTAATTCGATTTGGGAAGACTGGGAAGTTGGTGCCGAGATTCATTGGTCCATTCCCTATTCTCGAAAGGATTGGAACCCTCGCTTATAGCGTGCAGTTACCTAACTGGTTGCCAGGGGTTCATGATGTATTCCATGTGTCTCAATTTCGGAAGCATGTTCATGATCCATACTTAGTTGTGGAGGAAGCAGCACAACAAGATTTGGAGATTATCCCGAGCTTAGCAGTAAGGAGGGAGTCAGTGAAAATTGTTGGAAAAGAGACCCAAGTTCTGAGGAACAAGAGGATCCACTTGGTCAGAGTGCAGTGGAGCGGGGATCCTCGAGACTGTACATGGGAGACTGAGGATAACATCAAACAGGCTTATCCTAAGTGCAGAGTGGACATCTCCAAGTAACTCTTGTGTTGAGGTACAATACCTTGCATTTTTCGTTTTGTTTCCTACTTTACTATTGTTTCCTTTTTGGGGACGAAAAGCTTTAAGTGGGGGAGATTGTAACAACCTGGAAAATCAGAACCAATTTAAAATTTTTATTTTGGATATTTCAAGGAATTTTGAATAGTTAAAATAATTTATTTTAAATAATAATGATTGAAAATTTATTTAAATTGAAGTTAGAACGAATATATTTATTTTAATTTCAAAAGGAATCAGAAATAGCACGGTAGTTTGAAAAGTCAAATCTGAACTTTGACTGAATGTACAGGATTCAAAATTAATCGGATTTTAGCGAAACCAAAAATATCTAAATCTATTTAAAAATATCTTTCCAACGAATCCGAAAAATCAAAATTTCATAACCGGAATAAAAAGTTATGGCCAGTTGAATATTCAGAATAGTTGTTATGGAATATAGTATAATTTATGGCCCGTATAAATGGCCATTATACAAATGACCTCCGTTTTCGACGAAACCACTTTTGTCGGATCCGGAATGTCAAATTATTGCTAAATTTAATTTTCCAGAATTTTTGGAATTAATTTGTGAGCGTAGTAAACTAAACTCTGATTTGATAATTTCTGTTTAATTTAATCGACCGTTAAAAAGGCCATTTTTCAAACAGTCTCCAAATTCGACGGAATTAATTTTGTTAGAACCGTATCGTCAAAACATAGCTAGAATTATTTTTCGGGAATTTTCGGAGTGCGTATGTGGCCTCGGTGAATTTAAATGTACGATCGAATTAATTTAATAAAGGATTTAAATTTTAAATTAAAGAAAATAGGTTGAAAACAATCTTTTGGGCATACGAAACATATTCCATTGTGTCCGAAATAGGGGTATTTAGCTGGAGGCGACACTAGTTAGGTTTGAATTAGAGTTCATATGAGCTAAAGGGTATTTTTGTATTTAAGGAGAATTAAATAAATTAATAAATTAGAAACAAATATAAAATACGGTATATATACACCATCCGATAACCATAATACGCATCGTCTTACAGCCACCACCAGCGTTTTGTATGGCCAATTTGCTTCTATCTTCTTCCCTTAAGATCTCTGAATCCCCTCAATAAAATCTCCTCCTCCTTTGGACTTTATCATAGTGCTTCTCCTTCTCTACAACTCCGTACGGTTGGATCCTCCCCAGGTGGCACGAACTTCGAGAACTGTGACCATAAACCACCGCCGCTCGAGCCGGCTTTCCTCCCTCCGGCCAACTCGAGCTCGGCGTGAAGGGGACCTGTGGGTGCGGTTTTCCAAGGCCGAGAGTGTGGTGTCTTCGGATCGTCATCTCGATCCCTGTAGTGCCCGCAAAACCCAACCCTAAGTTCGAACTAAACTAAAGACCCGACGACCTGAAAATCGGAGGAAGAAGAAGATAAAACTATTCTTTAATTAATTCCTAAATTAATTTTAAAATTGATGTTAACCTTTAGAAAATCATAACTCGCTCATACTGAATCAAAACTGAACGATTTTCGAAGCGTTATGATCGTGAGCCCGAGATCTGCATTTCTAGACAGACTAGAACCACTTCTAAGAAGATCGAATTTGGACCAAATTTTCAGATCTGAACCATTCAGATTCAAACGACTGTGAGAATTCTACTTTATTTTTATTTTTAAATAATTAGAATAAATCATGATTATATTATCATCGATCCGCTGTAAACTTCCACATGCTATGCTACGTGATTTGATCTGTATTTGATGTGTTAATGTAGATCTGTTAGTTTGGGTAATATTGTGTTAAAATTGAATTTGAATCAAAACATTCAACAAAAATGAAGCATCACCTTTATTATATTTGGTTGGAATTAAATTTGCAATAAAAATAAATCAAACATTTTTGTTGTTATTTTGTGGAATCAAAACATTCAACAAAAATGAAGCATCACCTTTATTATATTTGGTTAGAATTAAATTAGCAATAAAAGTGTATCATACATTTTGCCACTTTGATTGAATTAGAATTTTCAATCTAAATGAAATATTCCTTTTTTGTACATTTTTGTTGAATCGAATTTTTCAACAAAAATGAATCATACATTTTGTTATTGGATTGAATTAGAATTTTCAATCAAACTAAAATATCACTTTTGTTGTTTGATTGAATTAGAATTTTCAATCAAAATAAAATATCACTTTTGTTGTTTGATTGAATTAGAATTTTCAATCAAAATAAAATATCACTTTTGTTGTTTGATTGAAATAGAATTATTAATCAAAATGAAATATACACTTTTGTTATTTGATTGAGTTAGAATATTCAATCAAAATGAAATATTTAATTTTGTCATTTTGTTGAATTAGAATATTCAACAAGGATGAAATATAAATTTCTATCATTTTATGGAATTATTATAAAATAGAGATGTTCATATTTTTAAACAAATAAAACATTACATTAAAAGCTCATTTTTTTAAATGTAATGTTAGAATATGGAAAATTTTCATGTTTTGAATAAAAACATGATTTCATTAAAAAAAAAATTAGTGTAAGGAATGAAAGTAGTGAAAAAGAAAATTGTACATGTTTTAAAATCAAAACATGATTTCATTAAAAAATATGCACTTTTAATGTAATGTTAAAAATAAGAAAAGTGTTCATGTTTTAAAATCAAAACATGATTTCATTAAAATATACATTTTAATGTAACGATCGAAATTAGGAAAAGATTCATGTTTTAAAATGAAAACATGTTATACATAAAAATTTCACTTTTAATGTAACTAGACAATGTTCATGTTTTAAAGTAATACATGTTTTTACAATAAAAACTCACTTTAATTGTAATAATAGAAATGTAGAAAAAGATACACGTTTTAAAGTAAAACATGTTTTTACATTAAAATTTGACTTTTTAATGTAATAATAGAATTTTGGAAAAAGATGCATGTTTTAAAATGGAAACATGGTTTACACTGAAAATTCACTTTTTATTGTAATATTAGGAGTTGGACAAACATGCATGTTTTAAAATAAAATAGGTTTACATCAAAAACTTTGTTTCCAATTAAATAAATAAATCATTAGAAATGTTCATTTATGAAACAAAGACATGTTAACATTAAAAGTATCATTTTTTATAAAGAACGATTCATATAAAAATGATGCATGTTTGAATAAGAGCGTTGAAACATTAAAAATCAATTTTTTTTATGTAAAGTTTGATTATTGGAAATATTGTTAAAATTACATTTATATTTACATCGCATTTATTAGAATTTATATGCATTGTTAAAATTACATTTATATTTACATCGCATATATTAGAATTTATATGCGTTGTCAAAATCACATTTATATTTACATCACATATATTAGAATTTATATGCGTTGTGAAAATTAAATTTTTATTTACATCGCATATATTAGAATTTATATGCGTTGTTAAAATTACATTTATATTCACATCGCATATATTAGAATTTATATACGTTGTCAAAATCACATTTATATTTACATCGCATATATTAGAATTTATATGCGTTGTCAAAATTACATTTATATTTACATTGCATATATTAGAATTTATATGCATTGTTAAATGGACATTTATATTTACATTTCATATATAAGAATTTATATGCATTGTTTAAATCACATTTATATTTACATTGCATATATTAGAATTTATATGCATTGTTAAATTGATATTTATATTTACATTGCATATATTAGAATTTATGTGCATTGTTAAATTGACATTTACATTCACTGAAAACTTTATACAAATAAAATGTCCCCTTTTATTTGTTAAAGTTAAAAGTTAGAGATACAAATAAAAATTAGCTTTTATTTGTCATTGGTTCAATTTTCGTGAAAATGAAATATATTTTGACGTGATTTAGATTTGATATACCAATAAAAACATTCTTTTATTTGGTATGTTAAACACGTTAGTGGAATCATCGAATGGTTTATATTTATATATAATTATTTATAAATATAAATTAAAATTTAACGAATCGCGCGCGGTAGTTTGCGTTTCGGAATCGTAACTTTAAACGATTATACAGAAAGATCCAACCGTCGGATTTTCCCAAAATTGGAACCATTAGGACAGCTTTGGGAAGATCTTTCCAACGATATAAACTTTGTTAAAACTAACGGTTAGATTTTGAGATAAGTGTATCAAATTTTGATAAAAACAGCGCCAGGGCCGCCTATCACTACAACAAAATGACCCTATTACAATAGTGGAACACCGTTGTAATATACATTTTACAACGGTGGGCTAACCGTCGTGTATTAAGAAGTTGTAATAGACTAAAATCTTTTACAACTTTTTTGCACCGTTGCAACACCGTTGTAATATGTATATTTTACAACTTTTTTACACTGTTGTAATAAACTTCATTACAACAGTTATCCACGGTTGTAATAATATCTACTACAACTGTTATGCACCGTTGTGATTGACATTTGGGTTTTAAAAAAAATTAACATCTTTTGCAACTGAAAAGAACAATACACTAAACATAACAATACTCCATAAGCAAATCAGATATTATAGTTATTTGCAAACAAATTTATTAAAATACTCAAATATTCAGTATTACAAACAATAAGTTTTAGACAATTTCGTGCATTACAGACAATAAGTTTCAGATATTACTGAGCTTGATGCAGTCTGAACTCAAAGGACATAGAAGCCTTGCAACGGTGGAAAACTCACATAGAAGAAAAACCGCAACAAAGAATAAGGAACATAAGTCATCTATATTAAGGATGTTGTATTTGAATTTTGGTGTTTTACATCTCATATAATACTTATGCCAGTGGAATGCACTTTATATATTATATTATTATGTATCATTATATAAAAATAAGAAGAAGAAAAACTCACATAGCAATCTTTTCCCTCTAATCTATATCGGGCCTCTCTTAGATCTACTACACTGCGCCTCACCTGCTCGCCATGATATTCAATAACCTAAAGAAGAAAATTAAAGAATATAGTTAGTCTAGTATATATGATAATAACTGTGTATGGAAATAATAATTGGAATGCCAAAGAAGGAGAAAACAAATTCATATGCATAGTACCATCGCTCCTTCTTGAATATCTCTATGGGCAAAAAGGCCCCATCCATGTGTATACCAGATCTACCAAAACAAACTCTATTTTGTTCTGTGGACCTGGTTTCGATCATTGCAAAGTTTTTTCTCTCCCTTGACAAGAGTTCGTGGTTATCATGCAACTGCAAACCAAAATTGGTTGAGAATCGTGAATGACATACATTTTGTGACAATACAACTGTATACAACGACATCTAAAAGATAGTACAAATTTTCACCTTTAACGTAGTAAGATTTTCAGAAATCTGGTTTAGAACTTGACTGTTAATGTCAGCTAGGTGCTCAAGCTGAGTTGTAACGTCAACCACAATCCCTATTCATGCAAATGAATGTAAATGAGTACTTCTATTCATATGAAATTGGATGAGTAGGTTCTCAGATGAATGTATATAACTGTCAATCTGCAATTATGCACCCAACACCATAATACAGTAGTGATTATTGATTCCTTGAGTAATATAAGCACCAACCGGCACCAGGACTAAAAATGAACAAAGAGACAAATCATACCTTTTGGAGAACATAGCCATCATGTACAGCAGCAACAGTAGTTGATCCACCTCCACTGTACAAATGAATAGAATTCTTACCAATGCTTCTCGAATGGACTTAGAAACTAAGCATGTACATGTTCAAACATTTAATTTATTTCATAACACTTGTAATATTGTCGCTGACATACAGAACAATAAAAAAACATTTTAAAGAATCAGTTGGACAAATTGTTGGAAAAAAAGAATAATCACAAGACCTCATTCATGCAGCATTAAATAATCAAATAAAAGCAATAATCCACACCTATCAACAACTAGAGATGTAGCAAGCCTAGAAGCAAAAGAAGTTAGAACCTGGTAATAAAGGTAAACATTTTGAGAAGGCTAATAAAAAGGCTAACATATCTGTTCTAAAAAAGATAAATAGTTTAGAGAGAACAAAAAAAATAACAGCTGAAAATTTATACAATAATCATACAACATTTTTTGCTAAGAACAAAGCAGGGACTTTATAGCTTTCAAACATAAGTTCTGCTGCCCTGCAATGAAATCGGAAAATGTCAAACTCCCCTAACTAAGTTATTAACTGAAAATATTTGCTAAAAACTTGTTGTGTAAAGGAACATAATGTCCACATGTATGCTTTAACAATTTTCAGCAAAAGTTAACGACGGCAATTATTTATGGTTGCTACTATGATGTGTGAAATTCTCTGTCATATAAATGCCATGTATATCCAAGGTTTATGGAGCCAAATTGTCCATTTGCACAACTCGTTTCAAGCTAGCAATTCACCGAACACGATAACTGCAAAAAATAAACACTAATCAACAAGCGGTCTTACCCTCATCCGGAACAACGTCTCCTCCAAGGTTTCGGATCCACGCAGCAGTCCAAGATTCGATCAAACCGAGGCAGGTGGAGCAGAGAATTTGGATCCGGTACTTGATTTTGAGAAGTCAGGATTGCGATTCGGTTTTGAATTTGAGCTTGCACGAGTGGCAATGATTGAGATCGAGTGGGAAGTTTAAGGTTGACTGGAGAGGAGTGACGCGCTTGCGGAGGGAAGAATAAGGTGGAGGGGAAGAGGAAGGAGATGAGTTTCTCGCTAATGGGGGGTGAGCGAAGAAGTGAAGGCAGAGGATTGATTTTGGAGAAGAGATACGAAGGGGCTTGCGTAAGAAGTGAAAACGTATCACGTGAAAAGCATTTGGAGCCAAATTTTCAGTAATTGCCGCCTAAATTTCATGCCATATTTGCAACAGAGGTAGGGGAATTGTTGTAATAGACATTTATTACAATCATAATAGCTATTGTTAACTATTCCTTATTTACAATATGGATGTGTTAGGAAATATTTTGTTGAAGCATTAGATATTGCTCATTAATAATGGCTATTGTTAACTATTCCTTATTTCTTCTTATTTATAATTAAATATAACTTATTAAAAGTTTATTATGTATATTTTATAATAATTATTCATTATTAAATACTTAACAATCATTATTAAAAAACTAATTTTTACTTCTTAATTAGTGATTCTTACTTCTTATTAATTGATGACTAAAATTAATTATTCATTACTAAAAACTAATTTTTATTTATTTATTTTTTATTTCTAACAATAATACATAATTATTATTTATTAATTATTATATAGCGAAAATAATTTATTAATATTAGTTATTACATATTGTCATGTATACAATTTATTATTATTATTAAACAATAGTTATTGAGAATTAATATGTTTTATAAATTATCGAATTTTAATTAATTATTAATATGGTATTTTTGTTGTAGTGTAGTCATATATTACAACAGTCAAAAAATAAAAGTTGTGATAGGCTTTTATTACAACTGTCAAAATAACACAGTTGTTAAAAATAAGTTTATTACAACTTTTATGGAAAAAAGTTGTAAAAAAACGTTTATTACAACAGTGATTTTACCACCGTTGTAAAATTAAAGTTGTAATATGGTGTTTTTGTTGTAGTGTATTGACCTGAAGTATCATTAAATCAATTTAGCTACTTTTATATTAATGAAAATAGCGATAAATCGTTATTAAATACTATTAACGATATGAAATGGTTTTAAACTATATATATGCGAGGATCATTTGAAAAGACCAAGTTCAATCTCATTTCAAATGATTATACGACGATTTAAATCAAAGATATTGAAGACGGCGGTTGAAGACCGACGATCTTCACATCGAAAGGATAACTACTTATACCCGGCATTGGTTATCTCCCAGTAAAGGGTTAAAGTGGTAGTTATCCGGACGTACTTGTTGATTGTCCGGATATGCGAGTACCTCTCTTCCGTATTGGACATGCAGGACGAGGAATAACGTGACTCCGGTTTCGTTCAGACCTAGAACGGACTTGTAAATGGATGTATGTCCGACATTGGATTTCATTCCATGTAAACTGATTTCTTTTTAATATATATCTGTTGGTGGCGGAGAATTTATTCTCTTGCTTAACACCCTTCTCTGAGACGCATGAGCTCAGAGGTTATATATTGATAGTTATCGATCGCATGGTGTGAATTGTCAACGTGACATGCTAAGATGCAATTGATCGTGGCTTTTGTTGAAAAGCAGAGCCTTGTGGATGATGATAAAGCGTAGCCTATTTCGGCATAGCTTTATGTATAACGTTACCTTGCGAGCCTCACACCCCGGTAAGAGTCAGAAACGGGACAAGGGAACACAGGGAGTGCACACGTTTCTTTCTAGCTAGAAGTGGTATAAGGGTTTTGCAAGCCCTGACATTTTACTTATGTGGTTGATGGAATGAGGCACCTCGGATTTATTGGTCGATTGTGACCATTTTATAGGTTCATTAGGACTGGGAAACGTGTGTTCAGGAATTGCCAATCCACTAAGGTATATTTGTGGATCGGCCCTGCTGTATCCAAGGGTTCACTACGGGGGATCCTGAGACATTGCTAGAGTGTCTCGAATCGGTTAGGATATCGTCCCTAGCCTTGACTCATGATGGAAACCTAATTTCCAATACGGCATTAAGGTTTTGATTGTAAACCTATATATGGCGACATAGTAGGAGGGGGTACTATGCCGTCTAGGATTGATACATTTACTTTGTAGTATTTTTGAAACCTATTAGACACTAATAATAATATTAAAATATTATTTTCTATGTATCAAGCATTTTTGATCATTATAAGGTAAAACTCTATCCTCCGGTTTGCGTTGCATTGTGTGATGGGACTTGAGTCTTATAATGATTTCATTTTCTAAAAAGCATTGCATTGTTTTTGGAATTTAGTAAACATATGCACTGGCAATCCAATGGAGTAAACCCATTGCGCATTAGCGGCGCGTTCCTGTGATTAGCCATATTGTTAGTTAAGAAAGATTTCTCATACCAGTCCCATGACTGACTCGTAGTTTGTTTCACTTTGCAAACTCGGGTGCCCTCTTTCCACACGGGCAGCCAAATGACAGGTTTAAGTATGGACACATTCTGGATTTGAGCTTGCTTAAGGAAGATGATGAAGTTCCTTTTTATCTTTTTATTTCTACTTGAGACATTTATACATTATTGATTTTTGATGTATTAGATAGAGTTGAGACTTATTTCTCTTTTTGGTTGAGACTACTATTTGCTAAGTGTATCCTGTGACTGCGTACTCTGATGTTT
This sequence comes from Allium sativum, assembly GCA_030737875.1. Taxonomy (NCBI): domain Eukaryota; kingdom Viridiplantae; phylum Streptophyta; class Magnoliopsida; order Asparagales; family Amaryllidaceae; genus Allium; species Allium sativum. The sequence continues at coordinate 543,911,178 of CM060920.1, read as the reverse complement.
TTGATGTTATGTTGTGATGACATTCTTACTTCCGCTGTAATGATTATGTGTTATGTTGTTACCTGAGATCTGTTATTATTGAAATTATGTTATACTCCTATGACTATCCTTACTTTCGTACTACGGAAGTTTGGGATCGTCGCAGTTGGTATCAGAGCTAAAGGTTAACCTTAGCTTCAGAGTATAACATTTTTAGAACAATTCGTCTAGATAGAATCAGTAGTATTCTAAGACGAGTAGCTCATTAGAGATAGGATTGGTAATGTCCTAGAATGAGCACAGTAGAATAGCACATATTAATCATTCAATACAACATTATCATCTTATCATATGTCTTTACTTTTAACCTTCCTTTAAAATTATCAATTCTGTTAGTCTGACTCTTTTCTTGATGATACAGAACAAACTAGAAAATGAGAACAAGAGCAAGAGCTAGGGCCTGAGGTAGAGGTAGGGCTAGAGGACCTGCTAGAGATGAGACTCCCACAGCTTAGGGGCAGCCCACTCCAGAGGCTGTAACACCACCTCCACCCCCGCAGCCGTTTGATTTGGATAAAATGTCCAAGAAGTACAGAAACTTAGGGGACGTATCCTTTACCGGGCGAGGGACTGTGATTGAGGCATAGGCATGGTTAAAGAACTGCGAGAAAATCTTTGAAGGCCTGGAATTGGAAGATTAACGCAAGCGCTTTTTGGCAACATGGCTATTGAAAGACGAAGCTGAAAATTGGTGAGATACAGTCAAAATTGGCAATATTGTGGCCGACATGTCTTGGGCCAGATTTAAATAACTCTTCAACGATAAGTATATCCCTCCACAGGAAGTAGAGAGGCTGCATGATCAATTTGGCAATTTGCAGCAGGGAGAAATGACTATTTCAGAATATGTGCAGACGTTCGAGGAACTCTCACGCTACGCCCCAGAGTTAGTTCAGGAACTAGTGCAGAAGAACAAGAGATTTATCAATGGCCTCGCCAAGAAATAACTGAACAGGGCAATGCTCACATCAAGCTCCCCTTTGATGAAGTAATCAAGATGGCTTGCCGCTATGAGGATAATGACAGAAATGCACAGCAGTAGCGTGAAAAGAATCAGAGTAATAATAAAAGAAAGCAAGTTGATAGGAAAACAGAGGCGAGCAACTCTTCAGCCGCCAAGCCCCAGGGAAAAAGAAAAGAGACAAATCCAAGGTAAAATGCTTTAATTGCCAGAAGATGGGACACTTTGACTATGAATGTCGAACTCCCAAGAGGCTAAGGAGAAATGAGTCTGGGCCTAGTCAAAGTTCTCAGGACAAGAGGGAGTGCTATAACTGTCACCAGAAGGGGCACATCAAGCCAAACTACCCATTTCTAAAGAATTCTCAGGTGGCACATGTCTATGATGGAGCGGCTGCACTGGCTTCTTCTGAGGGAGCAGGTAAACCCGATGTTTTAGGAGGTACTCTTAATATTAAGAACATTCCTATTACAGTTTTGTTTGACACTGGTGCATCAAGAAGTTTCATTTCTAGTGACACGATCAAAAAGCTAAAATTGAAACCAGGAAAACTTAAAGAATCGATAAGAGCCCATAGTCCGATAGGAGGTTCACTTATGCTCGATCGATATTGTAGAGTGCCTGTTTCTTATTCTTACTTCCAATTCCCTTTTGACTTGATCGTTATGAGTTTTTCTGGATATGATATCATACTTGGGCAAGATTGGCTAACAAAGTATGAGGCTGGGTTACTATGTGCTGAAAGAGTAGTTAAAATTAAAACCAAATTCGGAAATATGATGACTATACCATGCCACGGCTCAGCCACAGATTGGAAAGAATTTTGGTCTTCTTTAGAAGTCACTCCTGCTTCTATTGAGGATATTCCTATCGTCAGATATTACGCGGATGTGTTTGAAGAAGTTGACAGCTTACATCCGCGCAGAGAAATCAACTTCAGAATTGACTTAGTTCCGAATGCAAGGCCCGTTGTGCATTCTTTTCGGAGAATGAAACTGAAAGAAAAAGAGGAGCTGAGCAATCAAACTAAACAGCTTTTGTGAAAGGGTCTGATCAGGCCTAGCTTCTCAAACTGGGGTGCAGCAGTGGTGTTTGTCCCAAAGTCAGACAGTAACCCTTAGACTATGTGTGGACTACCGTGACCACAATAAGAAAACGCTGAAAAATAAATATCCACTGCCACGCATTAATGATCTGTTGGACCGCTTAAATGGAGCACAAGTATTCTCTAAGATGGACTTAGCTACGGGTTTCCACCAATTACGCGTTGCCGAAGAATGTGTTCCTTTGACAGCTTTCAGAAGGCTAGACTTATTCTATGAATGGCTAGTAATGCCCTTCGTCTTATACAATGCTCCAACATACTTTGTTGATCTGATGAACAGAGTATTCTGAGATGTTTTTGTTGGATCTAGATTAACCCTAGAGGGGGGGTGAATAGGGTTTATCACAGTTTTTAACTGAATTAAAATTCTGAAGAGATATTAAAAAAAATGAGTCACAGATTATAACAGAAACAGAAAAGCAGAAAATAAATCACACACAGATATACCCAGCTTCGGCATAACCCTGCCTACTGCTGCATTTCTAAGGTTTCTACTAGATGATAGAACAGATCCCGCATACAAGACCTTGTACACTCGCGACTCTCGCTCCTATTCTAACTCTACGCTCAAAACCCTAGACTGATTCAAACCCCTGAATCAGATTTTCCCCAGTTTACAAATCTGTAACCTGTATTCCTAGATTTTACAGATTCTAGTACTGTTCGGACGGTTTACAGAACAAATTAAAATACAACAAAATTTAAACCAAAACAAAACAAATTGAATAAACAAACAAAAACACTAGGAGATTAAATAAAAAGGGTCATCCCCTTTCCATTCTTCAAAGAATTAGACCGGCCCTTTTTCATTTGATAAGCCCGATCCTTTTGTCTCTAAAAATGGCGGCTAGGGTTTCTTCTAATCCCAAACCGAAGTCAATTGCTTGAATGATGGAATCCAAATTTCTGATTCGCAAGTTCTTGTCGATGGTCTTGATCGACTACTGGTGCTCCTTTCTTCACCGATTTGGGGTTTTTCTTCTGCGATCGAAAACAGTGAGTTTTCTCAATTTTCTGGCTTTTTTTAATTTCTTGCGAGTTGTTGTGTGGTTTCGATGCATATACTGCCTGTGATGATGTGGTGTCATATAGGATTTCATATCCTTAACTTGCGCTCTGATTTCTTGAATGATTCGATCTGATTTTGTAGGATTCGATCTTCTATATTTGCCGATGATGAAATGGTGTGATAAGATAGGATTTGAAATCCTCAATCAACTCTGATTTCGCTGTATGACTTGGATCTGAGATTGCGGTTTTCCTTTTTGAAATTGATATTCTTGGCTTTGATTTTTGAGGTGAACCTGGACATGAATTTGCCTCACGAAAATTTTTCTGGACATTGATTGATTGCGGTTTCCAAAAACTTTATTCCATATATGATTTAATTCCTGGCATTCAAATCTGAGATGATTATGCTTGATTTTCTGGCAATAAAAATACTGAAAACTGATTTGCCCCTTGCCATGTATGAAATATGCGATTTCTGGAAAAGATTGCAATCCCAAACCTGATTTGTAAAATAGTTTTCTTGCCAAATATTTCATCAGTGTACATTTAAAAAATCAATTCGAAAATGTTACCATACTTGAAAAAAAAAACTGTCTTGAAATCACACTTCCATTTCTGGAAGTAAACTGTGGTTTTGAAAAAGATGAAAGCAGTTTTAAAACTTGTTCTTCTTTCCAAAAAATATGTTTACTTAAAAACTATAAACACAGTTTGATTTCTTGCCATATTAAATATAAAGTTCCCAAGCATTTTTGCCACATTGATTTGCATGATTCTGTGTTGACTTGACCACTATGCTGATGTAATCATTCATACTGAACTGTTGTGTTTTGCTCCATTTGTGTGTTGTTTATACTGCTTGCATGTGCTACTCCATATGATCATGTAGCTGCATATTTGCATCACTGTATTCATTTGTGTTTGACTGGATCATGTGTAGTTGTAGCTTCATGCTGATCACCATGTACAGTTGACACTCCACTTCACTGCTTTGACCTTGTTGACTTGTGTTTGTGAAGAAACATCATGCTGCTATGTGACTTTATATTTGCACTTACATTGCTTCACTAATTATTGCTGAACCAATTTTATTGTGCTCGACCCTTCCTCTTTTGACTTGCCTTGAATTGCTCGACTGATATGGCTTGAGTTGAATTGATGAATTTGAAAATTGTTTGTTGCCATTTAAAAACATATTTTTCCTGATATGAAATGCATGACTTGAAAAAGCACTGGAAACAAATAATTCGATTTGCTGCCCTTTTTAGCTTGTCCCTCTTTAATCCGATTGCGATATTTCTGGAAATGGCCACCTGGACATTTATGCTGCTGTATGTATACTTCTGTTCGCAACTTCTTTGTTCATCTAAACTTTGGAAACAAATGAAAATGTCTTTCAGCTCAAAAAAAAATTACTGCATTTCTGACTTTGTGATTGAGCTTAATATGACATTGAAGTCATCCTTGATATTGCTCTGTAAATAAATGAGTCTTTTCTTGGCCACTGTATTGTGTTCATCACTGTTCATTATCACTTGGAAAAAAAAAACTGTTCTGGTTTTTGTTACTTGAACTTATGGACATGAATTAGTTGCTGGTCCAAACTGCTTTAGTTAACAACATGCATGCAGTTGTGCCAAGCTGCCAATTCTTGTTTGTACTTGATATATTGACTGATCATCCTTTCATTGCTCTTGCTCATGAACTTGTTGCACCCAAAACCTGTATTCTTCACCACTTTAAAGCAGTCTTTTGAATTTGGCTTGCTCATGTTTGTATAATGAATCCTTGCCGAACTTTGTTGCTATGTTCTTATATACACCATAATTGGGTGACCATCTTCAAGCACACATGATTGAACATGCTTTGACCATTTAACTTGTGTATGCTGGAACTGATTTTTGCACACACCATGCATATGCTGTTTGACTCGAATCATGTATTTGTAGTTTTGCTCGACCATTTTGAGAAATCATTCTTGAACCTGTGCTTTAACCTAGCTGCTCCATTGTGTTCGGACTGGTTCCACCATTGTTTACATGTACCTGAACCATTGCAAACAGATTTGCATTGACACACTGACTTGTGGATTTTGTTTTGAGTTGTCCCACTGTTGATTGTGCACTGAGTCGAGAAGGTCCACGTGGCTACTCCTCAGTTGCACACTGATTGGCGAGGCAGTGCACACGTGTATTTATACACGTGTGTATATGCAGCCATCAGACAAATTTTTCTGTCCCTGCACTTTATATACATGCTGTCTACCTTGTGGTATTTACAGTGTATCACTGTGAATATCACAAGCTGTCTAGACACAGATTGATGGTTTTATAATTCAGATCAAGTCAAGAAAAATGATGAGAAACACACCAGAAATCTGAGGCAAATAAAATTAAAAAAATTTATATTTGCATATATTCAGTATTATTTCTATTGCAGTGTACTGTGTGTGTGTTTCACATGTGACAGGTAAGCAGGAATGACTGGACTGACTGTGATGACTGGACTGAAAGCTGAAGATAAGAAGACAGTGTGTGATGTCAATGAATGTATGAGTCTGTATATACAAGTGAAAATGGATATATATATGAAATGTAACTGTATATATGTTGTGTGTATGTATGACTGAGTGACAATGAATGAACTGTACTGAGGAGCTGTGAGAGAATTGTACAGATATATGTAATAAACAAATTTGATTGAAATAAAATATCATTTTATTGTTGTCAAACGAACTTGTCTATTATATTCTGTTTATATACAAGTACAATATACAGTGAATGTTTAAATAGTGGAGTTATATAATTTGTACTGTTTGAATGTTGAAATATAATATTATATTTAAATAAAATACTGTGTGAATATTTATATTTCTGTACAGTCGTATTTCACTTAAATATAAATATTATATTCCTCTCTGTAATGTGATATAACAGTACAATAACGAACACATTCAAAATAATATATACTTGTTTGTTATCATCAAACAAAAAATCATATAATTGTGTATACAACACCGTTATATACAACAATCTCCCCCTTTTGATGATGACAAACAGACATAAGATTTTGAATATAATAGATGTGTTTGTTCGTGAATATTTGAACTCCCCCTATTTAAATGCTCCCCCTACAACAGAAAACTCCCCCTATAATTGTGCATGAGTGAAATGTATGAATAATAAATTTTGAAAATTAAAAATATTTATAAAATATTCACTCATAAATCAAAATCTAATCCATTCTCCCCCTTTTGTTATCATCAAAAGGATACAGATTTTAAAATATAGATGAAAAATGACAAAATATAATTTCAGCTTAAAAGGAAGAACGGTCATCATTAATTTCAATCAGTTAAACAAAAAATCATAATATTCTAGGAACAGGTGGCATATTTCACATTTTGGAGAATGACGGATATACGATGGATTTTATATAAAATAAAGAGAGTTTTTTAAAAAAAATTCATTTCCAATTATTTTCAAAGGATTTTTATAAAAATAAAGCACAAAAACAGTGATGGATTTGGACTATAATTAATAATTCAATTTAAGTGATAAAATCAGATAGTCTCAAATCCCAGTAGCTATCAATCAACAAAACATAATATTTCATAAGGTATTAACACATTTCACAGATTAGAGAGATGGATTGATAGACTGGTTTTTACACACCAAGGAGAATTTCAATTTTATTTCAATTTTTTAGCACATTTTTTTTATTTATTTAAGAGCACACTGACCACGCATAACCAGAGCTTGGATTTTTAAATGAGATCAGTCGCAGCTTAAATTATAAGTTGTCTCTTAACCATGCATGACCAGAGCTTGGATTTTTAAATGAGGTTAGAGACACACTTATATATTTATTATATATATTTATCATTTTAGCTTTTAAAAAGAAAAAACTCCTTGGTATAAAACCAATATATGGATGATAGAAAATGTGGTAGGTACAGAAATGGACTGTGAAATAAATTTCTAAATTAATTATATTATGAAATATGACCAACTGTACCGGGATTATTGAAAATTTTCAATTATCACTAATTCTGAATAATAATATAACCACAATTCCATCACAACTATTTTCACTGTTTGTTCAAGGTGATTTTAAAAATATTAAACTCTCCACATTTAAAAAAAATATCATGGATGGCAGAATGATGAAAGATAATGAAGATGGTCGTGAGATAATTGCCAGTCCAAAGATATTATAATTAATATTCAACTATCATGAAAATCCAAAATAAAATCTCCTCTTGTTGTGAAATACACTGTAGTCACAATTCATCACAATTTCAAAAAACTGATAATAATTTTGATGAATTATAAATACAGTTCAATTGGATACTGATTTCAATTTCTAAATGAATAATCAACAAATAATTTTAAAGTTGAAAATCAATTACAAGAGGAAATGTGAGAAAGCTATACAGGATAAGAGGAAAAAAAATCGCTACTTCTGATACCAATTGTTCTCTCTTCTCGAGGATTTAAAATTGACACTTGAGACGAACAAGGATATCAAAGAGTTTCAAACACAGAGCCCATGCAGACAAGATTTACAAATTTGGCAAGCAACAGACAAATCAAAACAGGCAGTTATTTGAAAACAGTATCAGAGCAGCACAAAAATAGTTTCAAAAGAACAAACTTGTCAGAATGATGGTCACATAAGATGGTTCATGATCCAAGATTAAAAATACCATTTATTTTAAATCATTTGATGAACATGAAATACTCTAGATTCAATGAATCAATCACACCAAATTATTAATGTCAGATTTAAGATATGTGTGTGATTCAATAAATCAATAATTTCAAATGATTTTAAACAAATAAATATTTAAATCAATTAATCATGAAATATCAATGATTTTCAAAGACCATTTTCAAAAAGAACTTTTCAAGAATTTAAAAAAATATTTCTTACAAGCCCAATAGAAATATCAGATCATTTACATCAAATTTGAGAGGTATTCATGATACCAGAAATTTAAAATAATTTATTTGAAATCACTTGAATCAATGTTAGGTTTGAGATATAATGAATCAGTCACACAAGGTTGATTATTTCAAATTTTAAGAGGTGTGTGATATTCAAAATATCAAGAATTTCAGATGATTTCAAACAAACTAATTTCAACCATAATAATCATGAATAAAGATGAATTCTAAGATGTATCACTGAGATTCTAGACAATTTAAATTTTCAAAGCCAATCTGAAAAACAATGAAAATATCACTAATCAATAATGGAGTGCTGTAATGAGTGTAATATTTCAAGCGTTTCCAAAATGAATTGGAAGGGACTCAAAACAGTATAAGTGTGTGAAATTTCATTAATTATTCAGATCTTCAAAAATTTAGAATTCTAGTTAACAGTGTTCAAGATATGATATGAATGCATCAACACTGTTATGAATTCAACAATCAGAAAATAAACTTCAAAACAATTGCAGATATTTACAAGATTAAATTCAGGATATGAGAATGATTAACACACGATGATTATATACAAACAAAGTATATTTCCAGAAAGATTATGAATTCTGCAACTGGAAGTTTAAGAAGTACAGACAAAGAAAAATATGGCAGTGTCAAATCAAAAAACAAAAAAAAACAGAAGGAGATAGAGAAAGGAATAACAACAGAAAATAAAAACAAACAAAAAGAATATACAAAGGTGAGTTTAGAGATCATACCAGAATCCAATGTAAAGCAGAATCTTTAACTCAACAAATCATGGCTGGAGAAACTGTGAATGATACAGAAGTATAAACCAACTTGATTTCACATTTCTATTTGCATGGCAGTTCCTCAGCCTCCACTGGTACCTAACAGTTCAAGGAATCAAGTGGTCTAACAAAATTAGTAAAACCACTCACAGTTGTATTCATACGTTTTGGTACCCAGACTTGCTTATACAACAAACCATTAGAATTAACTTTTGTACCCTTAGGAACCCAAATCGACTTGAATTTAACAAAACCTGTTTTATTTCCATTTAAGATCCAAGAATGTTTAAATGGTTTGTTATAAAACAAAGCATCATCTTGATTGTGATTTACAAATCCTTTGAAGTTTTCATAGTTAAAATTTTCAAAACAAACATTTCTAAAGTGATTTGAGGGATTTTTAAAATCACAAGAATTTTGATTTCTAAAAACATCGTTTTTCCCGAATCCAAGACCAGATTTATTTCCATTATAAACTTGGTTTTGTAACAGCATATTCAACGATTTTTCCCCATTAGAAAATTTATCCAATGTTGATTCTAATCGTTGAATTTTGGATTTCAGATCGCTATTTTCTTTTAATAAATTTGAGCAATTATTTATAGCGATCATCTATTCAGCATTGGTCTGTTTCAAAACCAAATTCTCATTTTCTAACGATCTAATTTTGGCTTGGGATTCGGAAATTTCAAGTTCAAATTGTTTTTGCTTTTCCGACTCAAACTTCTTGGATTTTTCAATCTCATTTTCAAGTTCTTTCAAAATCAAACCACTTTTCACCAAATTTTCATTTTCAGCAATTTCAAATTTGGAATTTATATCAGTTTTAAAAACTTCAAATTCCTTTTGTAGAAGCTTGTTCAAATTTGATAACTCAATCTTGTTTGCTTTTAAGATCAAAATTTCATCTTCAAACTTTTGAATATTTTTATTGAGATAAACAAGATTGGTTTTCAATTTCAAACAATTTTTACAATCTGAATCTGAAAGGTTTTTAAAATATTCAAGTTGTGATTCCAAATCATTAATTTTGCTGGTCAACTCAGAATTCCTAGATTTTAGAGTTTTGTTTTTAGATTTGAGTTTATCAACAGATTTAGTTAAATCAACACACATATAAACCAAATCTTCATATGAGAAATTTTCAACTTCAGCATCCGTTGATTCACCATCATCTGATCCTTCTGAATTCTCATTTGTAAATCCTGTTAAACAGAATTCTGAATCTGAGTTGACAATCTGGGGTTTTGAGCTGCAGTTGTCAATTTGACCATACTTCGTATTGAGAGCTATCCAGATTTCCTGCGCAGTTAAACAATGTGAGATCAGACTGTATTGATCATCATCAAGATAAGAATATAGAATATGTGTAGCACGAGAATTAAAAACTTTATCTACCATATCGTACCCATTGATAATAACATCCCAACATTTAATATTAACAGTTTTTAGATAAAATTCCATTCTGGATTTCCAGTTTAAAAAATCTGTTCCAGTGAAAATAGTTGGAGATGAACTGGACTGACTCTCGCTAAACTGACAACTAGGATTACCCATGTCTCTAGAGTTAATGAAAAACCTGCTCTGATACCACTTGTTGGATCTAGATTAACCCTAGAGGGGGGGTGAATAGGGTTTATCACAGTTTTTAACTGAATTAAAATTCTGAAGAGATATTAAAAAAAATGAGTCACAGATTATAACAGAAACAGAAAAGCAGAAAATAAATCACACACAGATATACCCAGCTTCGGCATAACCCTGCCTACTGCTGCATTTCTAAGGTTTCTACTAGATGATAGAACAGATCCCGCATACAAGACCTTGTACACTCGCGACTCTCGCTCCTATTCTAACTCTACGCTCAAAACCCTAGACTGATTCAAACCCCTGAATCAGATTTTCCCCAGTTTACAAATCTGTAACCTGTATTCCTAGATTTTACAGATTCTAGTACTGTTCGGACGGTTTACAGAACAAATTAAAATACAACAAAATTTAAACCAAAACAAAACAAATTGAATAAACAAACAAAAACACTAGGAGATTAAATAAAAAGGGTCATCCCCTTTCCATTCTTCAAAGAATTAGACCGGCCCTTTTTCATTTGATAAGCCCGATCCTTTTGTCTCTAAAAATGGCGGCTAGGGTTTCTTCTAATCCCAAACCGAAGTCAATTGCTTGAATGATGGAATCCAAATTTCTGATTCGCAAGTTCTTGTCGATGGTCTTGATCGACTACTGGTGCTCCTTTCTTCACCGATTTGGGGTTTTTCTTCTGCGATCGAAAACAGTGAGTTTTCTCAATTTTCTGGCTTTTTTTAATTTCTTGCGAGTTGTTGTGTGGTTTCGATGCATATACTGCCTGTGATGATGTGGTGTCATATAGGATTTCATATCCTTAACTTGCGCTCTGATTTCTTGAATGATTCGATCTGATTTTGTAGGATTCGATCTTCTATATTTGCCGATGATGAAATGGTGTGATAAGATAGGATTTGAAATCCTCAATCAACTCTGATTTCGCTGTATGACTTGGATCTGAGATTGCGGTTTTCCTTTTTGAAATTGATATTCTTGGCTTTGATTTTTGAGGTGAACCTGGACATGAATTTGCCTCACGAAAATTTTTCTGGACATTGATTGATTGCGGTTTCCAAAAACTTTATTCCATATATGATTTAATTCCTGGCATTCAAATCTGAGATGATTATGCTTGATTTTCTGGCAATAAAAATACTGAAAACTGATTTGCCCCTTGCCATGTATGAAATATGCGATTTCTGGAAAAGATTGCAATCCCAAACCTGATTTGTAAAATAGTTTTCTTGCCAAATATTTCATCAGTGTACATTTAAAAAATCAATTCGAAAATGTTACCATACTTGAAAAAAAAAACTGTCTTGAAATCACACTTCCATTTCTGGAAGTAAACTGTGGTTTTGAAAAAGATGAAAGCAGTTTTAAAACTTGTTCTTCTTTCCAAAAAATATGTTTACTTAAAAACTATAAACACAGTTTGATTTCTTGCCATATTAAATATAAAGTTCCCAAGCATTTTTGCCACATTGATTTGCATGATTCTGTGTTGACTTGACCACTATGCTGATGTAATCATTCATACTGAACTGTTGTGTTTTGCTCCATTTGTGTGTTGTTTATACTGCTTGCATGTGCTACTCCATATGATCATGTAGCTGCATATTTGCATCACTGTATTCATTTGTGTTTGACTGGATCATGTGTAGTTGTAGCTTCATGCTGATCACCATGTACAGTTGACACTCCACTTCACTGCTTTGACCTTGTTGACTTGTGTTTGTGAAGAAACATCATGCTGCTATGTGACTTTATATTTGCACTTACATTGCTTCACTAATTATTGCTGAACCAATTTTATTGTGCTCGACCCTTCCTCTTTTGACTTGCCTTGAATTGCTCGACTGATATGGCTTGAGTTGAATTGATGAATTTGAAAATTGTTTGTTGCCATTTAAAAACATATTTTTCCTGATATGAAATGCATGACTTGAAAAAGCACTGGAAACAAATAATTCGATTTGCTGCCCTTTTTAGCTTGTCCCTCTTTAATCCGATTGCGATATTTCTGGAAATGGCCACCTGGACATTTATGCTGCTGTATGTATACTTCTGTTCGCAACTTCTTTGTTCATCTAAACTTTGGAAACAAATGAAAATGTCTTTCAGCTCAAAAAAAAATTACTGCATTTCTGACTTTGTGATTGAGCTTAATATGACATTGAAGTCATCCTTGATATTGCTCTGTAAATAAATGAGTCTTTTCTTGGCCACTGTATTGTGTTCATCACTGTTCATTATCACTTGGAAAAAAAAAACTGTTCTGGTTTTTGTTACTTGAACTTATGGACATGAATTAGTTGCTGGTCCAAACTGCTTTAGTTAACAACATGCATGCAGTTGTGCCAAGCTGCCAATTCTTGTTTGTACTTGATATATTGACTGATCATCCTTTCATTGCTCTTGCTCATGAACTTGTTGCACCCAAAACCTGTATTCTTCACCACTTTAAAGCAGTCTTTTGAATTTGGCTTGCTCATGTTTGTATAATGAATCCTTGCCGAACTTTGTTGCTATGTTCTTATATACACCATAATTGGGTGACCATCTTCAAGCACACATGATTGAACATGCTTTGACCATTTAACTTGTGTATGCTGGAACTGATTTTTGCACACACCATGCATATGCTGTTTGACTCGAATCATGTATTTGCAGTTTTGCTCGACCATTTTGAGAAATCATTCTTGAACCTGTGCTTTAACCTAGCTGCTCCATTGTGTTCGGACTGGTTCCACCATTGTTTACATGTACCTGAACCATTGCAAACAGATTTGCATTGACACACTGACTTGTGGATTTTGTTTTGAGTTGTCCCACTGTTGATTGTGCACTGAGTCGAGAAGGTCCACGTGGCTACTCCTCAGTTGCACACTGATTGGCGAGGCAGTGCACACGTGTATTTATACACGTGTGTATATGCAGCCATCAGACAAATTTTTCTGTCCCTGCACTTTATATACATGCTGTCTACCTTGTGGTATTTACAGTGTATCACTGTGAATATCACAAGCTGTCTAGACACAGATTGATGGTTTTATAATTCAGATCAAGTCAAGAAAAATGATGAGAAACACACCAGAAATCTGAGGCAAATAAAATTAAAAAAATTTATATTTGCATATATTCAGTATTATTTCTATTGCAGTGTACTGTGTGTGTGTTTCACATGTGACAGGTAAGCAGGAATGACTGGACTGACTGTGATGACTGGACTGAAAGCTGAAGATAAGAAGACAGTGTGTGATGTCAATGAATGTATGAGTCTATATATACAAGTGAAAATGGATATATATATATATATGAAATGTAACTGTATATATGTTGTGTGTATGTATGACTGAGTGACAATGAATGAACTGTACTGAGGAGCTGTGAGAGAATTGTACAGATATATGTAATAAACAAATTTGATTGAAATAAAATATCATTTTATTGTTGTCAAACGAACTTGTCTATTATATTCTGTTTATATACAAGTACAATATACAGTGAATGTTTAAATAGTGGAGTTATATAATTTGTACTGTTTGAATGTTGAAATATAATATTATATTTAAATAAAATACTGTGTGAATATTTATATTTCTGTACAGTCGTATTTCACTTAAATATAAATATTATATTCCTCTCTGTAATGTGATATAACAGTACAATAACGAACACATTCAAAATAATATATACTTGTTTGTTATCATCAAACAAAAAATCATATAATTGTGTATACAACACCGTTATATACAACAGTTTTAAATGAATTCGTGCTGGTGTTCATCGATGACAACCTGATCTTTTCTAAATCCACTGTTGAGCATGAAAAGCATTTGAAAGAAGTCTTGGAGATTTTGTGAAGAAATGTGTTGAAAGCCAAATTCTCCAAATGCATATTCTGGCGAGAAGAGGTAAAATTCCTCGTCCATGTTGTATCAAAGGAAGGCATTTCAGTAGATCCAGGAAAGATCTCAGCCATCCAAGATTGGAAGCAGCCTAGCACTCCTACAGAAGTCAGAATTTTCTTAGGATAGGCTGGCTATTATTGGAAATTCATTAAAGATATTTCGAAATTATATTGTCCATTGACGAAGATGACTAAGAGGCATATAAAGTTCATTTGGACACGTGAATGTGAGGCAGCTTTCCAAGATCTGAAACGGAGGTTGACCACTGCTCCTGTGTTGACCATTATTGATGGCAATCAGGATTTGAAAGTCTAGACAGATCCTTCCATTGATGGTTATTCCTTTTATCTAAACAAGCATGTCAGAGATGACATTTTTAATGACCAATCTCATTTTAACATGTTACCCTTTTTAACTGTTTAAGGTATTGGTGCGGTGCTAATGCAAAGGGACAAGGTAGTTGCATATGATAGTTGTCAGTTGAAACCACATGAGAAGAAATACCCCACTCATGATCTTGAGTTGATGGCCATCGTATTTGGTCTAAAGATATGGAGGCACTATCTCTTGGGTGAGAAGTTCGAACTGTATACTGATCACAAATCCTTGAAGTATCTGTTCACCCAAAGGGATTTGAACTTGAGGCAGCAATGTTGGGTTGAATTTCTTGCGGCCTATGACATGGACATCTTATATACTCTAGGAAAAGACAATGTTGTAGCCGATGCGCTCAGCAGGAAGAATACGGCCGACACCAATCTTATCATCGCCAGTCTTATCATTACGCCTACATTGATGGATAAGATCTCTGCTTTTCAGAAAGATGATAAATTTATTCAGATGATTAGCGAGTGAGCTCAAAAGGCGAAGCGTCAAGCTTCCAAATAGATAGTAAGGGAACCCTTAGACTGCAAGGGCAAATATGTGTGCCAGATATTCTTGAGCAAAAAAGAGAAGTTATGGATGAATGTCACAAATCTAAACTCAGCATTCATCCAGGAGTAAGCAAGATGTATCATGATCTTAAGCGCACCTTTTGGTGGAAGGCGATGAAGAGAGACATTTCTATACATGTTGCTAGATGTCCCACCTGCCAACAAGTCAAAAGCGATCAACAGAGGCTAGCAGGATTGTTGCAACCGCTAGAAGCGCACCTCTATGGAATTTATTGATGGCTTGCCTCAAACTAGAAAAGGGAATGACAGCATATGGGTGATTGTAGACCGCTTCACAAAGACTGCCCATTTTATCCCTGTCAAATCTAATAGAACAGCTCGAAGTCTGGCACAACTTTATTTTAGAGAGATTTTTAGACTACATGGAGTTCTCAGTAGCATTGTTAGTGATCGTGATCCGATATTTGCTAGCAAATTCTGGGAAACTTTCCAAGATGAGCTGGGGACCAAGTTGAATATGAGCACCGCTTATCATCCTCAGGCAGATGGCCAGACTGAGAGGGTGAACCGCATATTTGAAGACTTGTTGCGTGCATGCATTCTTGATTTTGGCGGGTCATGGGAAGATCATTTGCACTTGGTTGAATTCTCTTATAATAACAGCTACCAAGCAAGCTTGCAGATGTCTCCATTTGAAGCATTATATGGTAGGCCATGCAGATCTCCTGCATGTTGGGTGGAACCCGGCAATCGATTAGTATTGGGTCCCGACATAATTCGTGAAGCATCAGATAAAGTTGATTTTATTAAGAAGCGATTACTGGCTTCTCAAAGCCGACAAAAGAGCTATGCAGACTCATGAAGAAGGGATTTAGAATTCTCTGTTGGTGATCTTGTATACATGAGGGTTTCCCCAATGAGAGGTGTAATTTGATTTGGGAAGACTGGGAAGTTGGCGCCGAGATTCATTGGTCCATTCCCTATTCTCGAAAGGATTGGAACTCTCGCATATAGGGTGCAGTAACCTGATTGGTTGCCAGGGGTTCATGATGTATTCCATGTGTCTCAACTTCGGAAGCATGTTCATGATCCATACTTAGTTTTGGAGGAAGCAGCACAACAAGATTTGGAGATTACCCCGAGCTTAGCAGTAAGGAGGGAGGCAGTGAAAATTGTTGGCAAAGAGACCCGAGTTCCGAGGAACAAGAGAATCCACTTGGTCAAAGTGCAGTGGAGCAAGGATCCTAGAGATTGTACATGGGAGATTGAGGATAGCATCAAACAGGCTTATCACAAGTGCAGAGTGGACATCTCCGAGTAATTCTTGTGTTGAGGTACATTTACAATACCTTGCATTTCCATTTTGTTTCCTACTTTACTATTGTTTCCTTTTCGGGGAACGAAAAGCGTTTAAGTGGGGGAGATGTAACAACCCGGAAAATTAGAACCAATTTAAAATTTTTATTTTGGCTATTTCAAAGAATTTTGAATAGTTAAAATAATTTATTTTAAATAGTAATGAATGAAAATTTATTTAAATCGAAGTTAGAACGAATATATTTATTTTAATTTCAAAAGAAATAAGAAGTATCACAGTAGGTTGAAAAGTCAAATCTGAACTTTGACTGAATGTACGGGATTCAAAATTAAACGGATTTTAGTGAAACCAAAAATATCTAAATCTTTTTAAAATATCTTTCCAATGAATCCGAAAAATCGAAATTTTATAGCGGAAATAAAAAGTTATGGCCAGTTGAATATTCAGAATAGTCGCTATGGAATATAGTATGATTCATGGCCCGTATAAATGACCATTATACAAACGACCTCCGTTTTCGATGAAACCACTTTTGTCAGATCCGGAATGTCAAATTATTGCTAAGTTTAATTTTCCAGAATTTTTGGAATTAATTTGTGAGCGTAGTAAATTAAACACTGATTTGATAATTTATGTTGAATTTAATCGACCGTTAAAGAGACTATTTTTCAAACGGTCTCCAAATACGACAAAATTATTTTTTTTAGGACCATATCATTAAAACATAGCTAGATTTATTTTTCGGGAATTTTTGAAGTCCGTATGTGGCCCCGGTGAATTTAAATGTACGATCGAATTAATTTAATAAAGGATTTAAAATTTAAATGAAATAAAACAGGTTGAAAACAATCGTTTGGGCAGACGAAACATATTCCATTGTGTTCGAAATAGGGGTATTTAGCTAGGAGCGACACTCGTTGGGTTTGAATTGGAGTTCATATGAGCTAAAGGGTATTTTTGGATTTAAGGAGAATTAAATAAATTAATAAATAAGAAATAAATATAAAATACGGTATATATACACCATCCGTATAACCCTAATACGCATCATATTACAGCCACCACCATCGTTTTGTATGGCCGATTTGCTCCTATCTTCTTCCCTTAAGTTCTCCGAATCCCCTCAATAAAATCTCCTCCTCCTTTGGACTTTATCATAGTGCTTCTCCTTCTCTACAACTCCGTACGGTTGGATCCTCCTAAGGTGGCACGAACTCCAAGAAACGTGACCACAAACCGCCGCCGCTCGCGCCGGTTTTCCTCCCACCGGCAAAACTCGAGCTCGGCGTGAAGGGGACCTGTGGGTGCGGTTTTCCAAGGCCAAGAGCGTGGTGTCTTCGGATCGTCATCTTGTACCCTGCAGTGCCCGCAAAACCCAACCCTAAGTTCGAACTAAACTAAAGACCCGACGGCCTGAAAATCAGAGGTAAAAGAAGGTAAAACTTTTCTTTAATTAATTCCTAAATTAGTTTTAAAATTGATGTTAACCTTTAGAAAATCATAACTCGCTCATGCTGAATCAGAACTGAACGATTTTCGAAGCATTGTGATCGTGAGCCCGAGATTTGCATTTCTAGACTGACTAGAACCAATTCTGAGCAGATCGAATTTGGACCAAATTTTCAGATCTGAACCATTCAGATTCAAACGACTGTGAGAATTCTACTTTATTTTTAAATAATTAGAATAAATCATGATTGTATTATCATCGATCCGCTGTAAACTTCTACATGCTATGCTACGTTATTTTATCTGTATTTGATGTGTTAATGTAGATATGTTAGTTTGGGTGATATTGTGTTGTAATTGAATTTGCAATAAAATAAATCAAACATTTTTGTTGTTGTTTTGTTGAATCAAAACATTCAACAAAAATGAAGCATCACCTTTATTATATTTGGTTGGAATTAAATTTGCAATAAAAATAAATCAAACATTTTTGTTGTTATTTTGTTGAATCAAAACATTGAATAAAAATGAAGCATCACCTTTATTATATTTGGTTGGAATTAAATTAGCAATAAAAGTGTATCATACATTTTGCCACTTTGATTGAATTAAAATTTTCAATCAAAATGAAATATTCCCTTTTTGTACATTTTTGTTGAATCGAATTTTTCAACAAAAATGAATCATACATTTTGTTATTGGATTGAATTAGAATTTTCAATCAAAATAAAATATCACTTTTGTTGTTTGATTGAATTAGAATTTTCAATCAAAATAAAATATCACTTTTGTTGTTTGATTGAATTAGAATTTTCAATCAAAATATAATATCACTTTTGTTGTTTTATCGAACTAGAATTTTCAATCAAAATAAAATATCACTTTTGTTGTTTGATTGAAATAGAATTATCAATCAAAATGAAATATACACTTTTGTTATTTGATTGAGTTAGAATGTTCAATCAAAATGAAATATTTAATTTTGTCATTTTGTTGAATTAGAATATTCAACAAGGATGAAATATAAATTTCTATCATTTTATGGAATTATTATAAAATAGAAATGTTCATGTTTTTAAACATATAAAACATTACATTAAAAAACTCATTTTTTTTAATGTAATGTTAGAATATGGAAAATGTTCATGTTTTGAATAAAAACATGATTTCATTAAAAAAAATATTTTAGTGTCAAGAATGAAAGTAGTGAAAAAGAAAAATGTACATGTTTTAAAATCAAAACATGATTTCATTAAAGATAAGCATTTTTAATGTAATGTTAAAAATAAGAAAAGTGTTCATGTTTTAAAATCAAAACATGATTTCATTAAAATATACATTTTAATGTAACGATAGAAATTAGGAAAAGATTCATGTTTTAAAATGAAAACATGTTATACATAAAAATTTCACTTTTAATGTAATTGGACAATGTTCATGTTTTAAGTAAAACATGTTTTTATAATAAAAACTCACTTTAAATGTAATAATAGAAATGTAGAAAAAGATACACCTTTTAATGTAAAACATGTTTTTGCATTAATATTTCACTTTTTAATGTAATAATAGAATTTAGAAAAAGTTGCATGTTTTAAAATGGAAACATGTTTTACATTAAAAATTCACTTTTTAATGTAATTTTAGGAGTTGGACAAACATGCATGTTTTAAAATAAAACAGGTTTACATTAAAATCTTTGTTTTCAATGAAATAAATAAATCATTAGAAATGTTCATTTTTGAAACAAAGGCATGTTAACATTAAAAGTATCATTTTTTATAAAAGAATGATTCATATAAAAATGACGCATGTTTGAATAAGAGCGTTGAAACACTAAAAATCATAATTTTTAATGTAAAGTTTGATTATTGGAAATATTGTTAAAATTACATTTATATTTACATCGCATATATTAGAATTTATATGCGTTGTTAAAATTACCTTTATATTTACATCGCATATATTAGAATTTATATGCGTTTTCAAAATCACATTTATATTTACATCGCATATATTAGAATTTATATGCGTTGTTCAAATTACATTTATATTTACATCGCATATATTAGAATTTATATGCGTTGTTAAAATTACATTTATATTCACATCGCATATATTAGAATTTATATGCGTTGTCAAAATCACATTTATATTTACATCGCATATATTAGAATTTATATGCGTTGTTAAAATTACATTTATATTTACATTGCATATATTAGAATTTATATGCATTGTTAAATGGACATTTATATTTACATTGCATTTATTAGAATTTATATGCAGTGTTTAAATCACATTTATATTTACATTGCATATATTAGAATTTATATGCATTGTTAAATTGACATTTATATTTACATTGCATATATTAGAATTTATGTGCATTGTTAAATTGACATTTACATTCGCTGAAAACTTTATACAAATAAAATGTCCCCTTTTATTTGTTAAAGTTAAAAATTAGAGATACAAATAAAAATTAGCTTTTATTTGTCATTGGTTCAATTTTCGTGAAAATGAAATATATTTTGACATGATGTAGATTTGATATGCCAATAAAAACATTCTTTTATTTGGTATGTTAAACACGTTAGTGGAATCGTCGAATGGTTTATATTTATATATATATATATATATATATATATAAATTAAAATTTAACGAATCGCGCACAGTTGTTTGCGTTTCGGAATCGTAACTTTAAACGATTATACCGAAAGATCCAACTGTCGGATTTTCCCAAAACTAGAACCATTTGGACCGCTTTGGGAAGATTATTCTAACTATATAAACTTTGTTAAAATCAAACTATTAGATTTCGAGATAAGTGTAAATCAAATTTTGATAAAAACCGCGCCAAGGCCGCCTATTGACCCGAAGCGTCGTTAAATTAATTTAGCTATTTTTATATAAATAAAAATAGCGATAAATCGTTATTAAATACTATTAACGATATAAAATGGTTTTAAACTATATATATGCGAGGATCATTTGAAAAGATCGAGTTCAATCTCATTTCAAATGATTATACGACGATTTAAATCAAAGATATTGAAGACGGCGATTGAAGACCGGCGATCTTCACATCAAAAGGATAACTACTGATGCCCAGCTTTGGTTAGATCCCAGTAAAGGGTTAAAGTGGTAGTTATCCGGACGTACTTGTTGATTGTCCAGATATGCGAGTACCTCTCTTCCATATTGGACATACCGGACGAGGAATATGATGACTCCGGTTTCGTTCAGACCCAGAACAGACTTGTAAATGGATGTGTGTCCAACATTGGATTTCATTCCATGTAAATTGATTTCTATTTAATATATACTGTTGGTGGCGGAGAATTTATTCTCTTGCTTAACACCCTTCTTTGAGACGCATGAGCTCAGAGGTTATATATTGGTAGTTATCGATCGCATGGTGTGAATTGTCAATGTGACATGCTAAGATGCAATTGATCGTGGCTTTTGTTGAAAAGCAGAGCTTTGTGGATGATGATCAAAGCATGGCCTATTTCGGCATAGCTTTTTGTATAACGTTACCTCATGAGCCTCACACCCTGGTAAGAGCCAGAAACGGGACAAGGGAACGCAGGGAGTGCACACGTTTCTTTCTATCTAGAAGTGGTATCAGGGTTTTGCAAGACCTGAGATTTTACTTATGTGGTTGATGGAATGAGGCGCCTCGGATTTATTGGTCAATTGTGACCATTTTATAGGTTCATTAGGACCGGGAAACGTGTGTTCAGGAATTGCCATTCCACTAAGGTATATTTGTGGACTGACCTTGTAGTATCCAAGAGTTCACTGCGGGGGATCCTGAGACATTGCTAGAGTGTCTCGAATCGGTTAGGAGATCGTCCCTAGCCTTGACTCTTGAGGGAAACCCAATTTCCAATATGACATTATGGTTTGATTGTAAACCTATATATGGCGACATAGTAGGATGGGGTATTATGCCGTCTAGGATTGATACATTTACTTTGAAGTATTTTTTAAACCTGTTAGACACTAATAATAAAATTAAAATATTATTTTCTACGTGTCAAGCATTTTTGATCATTATAAGGTAAAACTCTATCCTTCGGTTTGTGTTGCATTGCATATGGGACTTGAGTCTTATAATGATTTCATTTTCTAAAAATCATTGCATTGTTTTTGAAATTTATTAAACATATGCACTGGCAATCCAATGGAGTAAACCCGTTCCACGTTAGCAGCGTGGTCCTGTGATTATCCATATTGTTAGTTAAGAAAGATTTCTCATATCAGTCCCATGACTGACTTGTAGTTTGTTTCACTTTGCAAACTCGGTGCCCTCTTTCCACATGGGCAGCCAAATGACAGGTTTAAGTATAGACACATTCTGGATTGGAGCTTGCTTAAGGAAGAAGATGAAGAACATTTTCCTTTTTATCTTTTTATTTCTACTTGAGACATTTAGACATTATTGATCTTTGATGTATTAGATGGAGTTGAGACTTATTTCTCTTTTTGGTTGAGACTACTATTTGCTAAGTGTATCCTGTGACTATGTACTCTGAAGTCTTTGATGTTATGTTGTGATGACATTCTTACTTCCGCTGCAATGATTATGTGTTATGCTATTACTTGAGATCTGTTATTTTTGTAATTATGTTATACTCCTATTATTATCCTTACTTTCATACTACGGAAGTTTGAGGTCGTCACATCCATTCTCATGTACTCCTCTACTTTTTTATAGAACTTTTCAAGCGTGTTTGGTTCTTTCATTTTGATCCATTTACCAAATTTTCTCTTCTCATCTATAGCGCCAATTAGATACATTAAGATCATGCGGGGCTCGGGATTTCCTACTTTGGACAAAGCAGTATGGAATCTCTTGAGGACGACTTTAATAGACTCTCTCGGATTCTGCTCCGTTGATGTTAGGGAAATAATGTCCTTAGCCTTGGTGGCTTGTAACCTGAATTGCTCCTTGAATTTCAGAATCAAATCATCGAATCAATCGACAGATTTGGGCGGCAGCCTTATGAACCATAATGATGCGACACCTTCTAGATATAGAGGGAAGCACAGGCATTTGATCTCGTCGGTTGCTTTAACTGCATTCATATCTATACAAGAAGTGATTTGGGTTAGAAGTCCTGTTGTACGAAGGCAGAGTAGGATGAATGAACTTTTTAGGGAACTCAGCTTTGCGGATCCTCTTTGTGAATGGATTTTTGCTGGGGGAAAAGTCCTATTCTATTTCATTGTCATTGCGAGCCATGTTATCTTTCGTGATTTGCTTTACCATATCCGCGATATATTCCTTTGAGTTGTGTCATTCCGGAGAGCAGACTTCGATCTTTTTTCCGGATGCTCGTCTTGGCGAGCGATCGCGGTTAGAGGATCTAGGTCTTTTATCTCTACTGCAGGGAGGTGCCCCCTTTGGCGAGACTTGCAACTCATCGGGTATTTCGGTCGGAATGCCTTTTGGCTCTCAGTTTTGAGTCTCCGTCATTAGCATCGCCTTTGTCATCAAATCCTTCCATGTTGTCATTATGATGATGATTGGAGGTTGATGAATTTGCATTCTCCTCTAGGTTGACATGGATTTTTGGAGGAGGAGCGAGATCTTCTTGAGCATTTAGAAGAGCATTCAACTTCTCCATCAAAGCATTATTAGCATCCATCAAAGCTTTATTTGAAGTTTCCATGCGCTGATTTAAATTGGCGACAACGACATCTAGTTCGGCTCTAGTCATTTCATCTTCGACTGTTGAGTTTTCTCCAACTTCAAAGCGGTTGGTAAGTGGTGTACTTTTGTTGTTAGCAACGTTGTCGTTTTCTTCAACGGTTTTACTTGCGGTTTTCTTAGATTTAGCCATTATCTCGTACAAGGACTTGAATTTGGAAGAGAGTTCATCGATTGGTCTAAATCTTAGACTTGTAGAATCTATGATAGAAGTAGGCTTAGAAATTCAATGGTAGACTCTTAAATTTTAAAGAAGTGCCAACGTGGCCCCACGGTGGGCGCCAAATTTTAAAACCAAAATTTGATTTCAACACCAAAGGTGTTATGAAAACACTTCACCAAATGGTTAGATTAGAAAATGGATCCACGTAATTCAAAATAAAGAGCAAAAAATAAAGAACAACGAAATTTTTAGAGTGGTTCGATCAATTTAGACCTACGTCCACTATGGAAGGGATTTGCATTATCGTTTCGGGATTTACAAAGTACATGAATTCTCTCTTTACATTCATTTTTCTCTTTTCTCTCTTTTCTCTCTTTATGATCTAAGTTTCACTTGAATTTGCAAAGGAATTGGTTAGATCTTTTGCTTTGAGATGGTGGATGTATGAATCTTCGGTCACTTTAGCAATTGAACGATCTTCATGGATTCCATAGCGATTTAGCGTTACATCTTGACTTTAGAGTGGATTAGCGAAGATTAGAGATCACTTGAATTGTGTTGGAGAGTTTTCTAATGTAGTTTGAAGGAGATTTGATCCATTTGCCGTTACATGAAGGTAGATTGATCCTTGGAAGCCATTAATGGATTTTGTAATGAAGCTTAGAAGGTTGAAGAAATGATTTGGCGGCCCTTCGAGGTAGAAGAATTGGTCCCCCTTTCAAGTGTATGGTATGGGGGTATTTATAGTGGTGATCTAAAGGTAGTGGCACACTTGTAAATAAATGGGTAAGTTAGCGCCAACCATAAATTCTCACTTTACAGCTGTCAATGGCATGTTTTATGTAGCGACATGGGTTTGGTCACACACAAAGTATGACACTACTCCCATATATATTTTCATGGCATGGTGACTCATCCCGTGAAAATAATGAACTGTTTTAAGCATATAATGCGTGGCCCGAACTTGTACAGTTGTATGTAGTTGTACCCTTGTGCCCCTCTACAGTTATCATCACGTGTTAATTTAGTCTTTGCGACATGAGTCGGTTCTAATGACATGGTTTTAATATGGATCCAACTTTGTGCCAGTTCCCTTAGTTGGAACATATTCGTTAGTAGGCCCCACATGTCCACTTGAAATAACTGGACCACTCTTGTTTTACGTCGTATGTATTAACGACATGACTGAGCCTCCTATGAAGAGGGGATGACATTTCATGGATGACCTGATGTAAAAAGCGGTGGACGGCTTGCTTATGACAACAGCATGAATAGGTCTACAGTATGGATGACGACACGACATGGTACTCAAGTTGTATGGGTGATGTGGCCTCCTTTTGCTGTGCGACATGACCATGGTGTCATGAATGTTTGTACGGCATAAATATATTCTACCAAATGAGCTGAACATTCTTCATGCCACCTCAGCCTCGTGTACACTGCTCTTGGCCCATATTTATATCCATGCTTTACACCATATTCTTGCCAAGTCAGCTTCATCGTGTGCCATGTTAGATGTTGAACATCTTGATGAACTGCTGAATGATATGACTAATGTCATGAGAATGTAATGGATACAAGAGCGATGACCTGCCCTGTGAACGATCTACATTTGTATACGACATGACTAGTTGAGGGTGTGAACGGCATGGATGTGCGCACGACTTGACTTGTATTGTTGTCTAACGCCATGAACTACGCGGGCCTGTCCTTCATTTGTATGCAGCGACATGAATGAGCTTCAAGTTCGTTTGAACAACATGAATGAGGTGCGCCTTGAATGGATTTCGCTATGGACTACCGGTGGTATGATCTATGCGTCATAGGTTTAACGGCTTGATTATCACGTTATGGTTTGCATGGTCATGGAGACTAGAATATTACTGCTCCGGACGACATGAGTATGTTGCGATCCACAACTTGATGAAAGTCGTTTATATGACATGACTAAACTCACGCCGACGAATTGATGATGTGTGGTCTTAACGACTTATACCACGGCGTCAGAATAATATTTTGTGAAATTGTCTGGTCCATGTCGTCGTATATTTTTTCTGAACTGTGTTTTGATAACGGGGTTAACACTTATATCTTGTAATTATCGTGTACATGTTAAATCTGGAAATCAGCCCCTAAATATTATTGAAAGTATGTAGTTGTTTATTCCAGATTTGTAGTATTTTGTGTACTTTGTAAGAATTGTGTAAATTGCTATCTTGAGTTGTAAATCTAATTGTGTTTGATATTGTTTGGGATTTTTGCTTGATTTTTGTAAAAAAAATCTTTTTGTTTATTTTCAACGGAAAGGCACTGTCTGGAATCTAGAAGAAATATTAATAAAACACATAGGAAAAGATGTGTAAATTCATGTATTTTGTATGTAATTTATATCATTTATTTTAAATAAATTATCTTCCATTTCTGTATATTTCAAAAATGTAAATGTTTCCTCTTTTTAATTACTTAGGCAAAAACTTACAAGAATTATTATAAATAACATTTTATGAGATTTTGAATCTCAGCAAGACTGAACATAAAAAATTGTTCTAGTCGTTAGATTGAACTAGAAATTAAAATAATTAGTAACTACATAAATATGGTGCTAAAAATATACATTCATATATAACTGTATAATAACCTATCCATCCAAATAACGCTAGTATTATTATTATCTAGGTAAACGTGAATTATGGGTTTGAATTGGTTGTTTTCCTATAATGAAGGGTATATAGTAATATTTCCCGAAATGAATGGAAATAAATGTTTGTAATCATTATATATATTAGCAATAAATGTGGTGTTAATTGCTATAAGGCAAAAAGTTACAATTAACTTAAAAGAGAATTAAAATTGTAACCATGAATGCTGTGAGGGAAATAAATAGGGAAATGAATGTCAAGAGGTTACAATTCATAATAAATAGGGATATATGTTGTAACTCCAATTAGGGAAATTAATATAGTAAATTTACATATAATATATATAAGACCTAAAAAAGTATATAACTATAGTAAAACAAATGGGAGTTACAATAAATACAATTAATATGATTGAATGGGATCGATGTTAAGGGCATTTAATAGGTTGTCCATTGCCTTAGGAAATGTGATCGTCATGGTTATTAATGACATTTGATCGTTATAGAAATTAATTGATTTAATTGAATCTCTATTGCCTTAGGAAACATGACCGTTATGGTCATTAATGGCGTGCGATCGTTACAGTAATTAATGGGATTTAGTGAGAAATTTAGGTATTCATTGTCATAGTTAATGTTAATTCCAATAAATATAATGATATTAGAATTGTGAACCCTAGGGAAATAATCCTTATCTTATTTATAGGTCAATTCTAGAAACAATATTAATATAAGAATTAGATTTAGTACGTTAATGATGCGAGGTTGGTTACGTTATTCGATAGAAGTTTGCACTTTTCAGCAGTCAGATATATGTATAATTAATGTAAGATATCATTGGCCATAGGAACCCATAACAACAATTTTTTGCATGGCGTGAATATATCCTAAATTTTTAAATCAAGCGTTGAGGTATTAGGTAGTTGCAGGGCCCCCTTCCCTTCTGAAAGAAGAAAACTAAAGGAATAATTTAAGTGTGTAGCCTGCTTCGGTATCATAGGTATTAAGTAGTGAAATTCGCCTATTGGGTATTAAGTGATTGGATTCACCCTTTCTCCTTAAAGGGTAAATTCATAGAATCTTCCCTTATATAGCATTAAGTGATCGAATAGCTCACCTCCCTATAAATAAGAAATCTTAAATGGCTAATTAGATAGGAAATCGGTAGTCTCCGTGATTGTCCGCTTTCTCAGGTAGTAAGTTACTAGGCTAGAGTCTGCCTTGGGATAAAGTATTAAATGACCGCTACGGAGGTACCATAGGTCTTCCTAACCTGCAGGAAGTATTAATTGACTTGGTGATTATCTAATAGGGTCAGCTAGATAGTAACACAGAGTTCCACCAAAGGAAGGTCATAAATGATGATTAGTCGTCTACCTTAGTCTGTAGGTAATAAGGACTTAGTAGCTAGTATCCTCTAATTTATAATAGTGTGTTGTAAACCACCTAGTAAGGTATTAAGTGATCAATGGATCCTCCTTGGGTATTAAGTGATGATAGGAATATGTCTATATATTGTGAGTGAGGCTATAAGCGGTTATATAACCCACCTCCTTTATTAGTAGGGTACTAAGTAGTCTGAAAGCTTTCCTCCTAGTTTTGGTATTGGTTTGTGTGATGGTTTAAAGGCTTTATATTTATGCATAAATTTTTATTTCAATATATTATAATAATCCATCTTTGGGAAGTTCTACCTTAGGTATGGTAGTTAATCACCATGCGTTATCTTTGCAAGGTTAGGTTAAAACACTAGCCTTGTTAAACATATGACTTAGGTGAAACCAAATGGGATGCATTTGTGTATTTATGAACAATGTTATACATATTTTTACTCATAAGGACTTGTTTTTTTTTATCTCCTTCCTCATAACATTTCTCAGATTTTCTTGGGGAAGACAGGTTTTTTGCAAGTACTCAAATTTGGTTTTCCGTTTTTATTCTCTCATGCTCGTATTGATGTGATGATTTACTATTAAGGCGGTCGCCCTAATAGATACTATTAAGGCAGTCGCCCTAATAGATACTATTATCCTATCTTATTTCTGTTGTAAGTTAGTTTTATTGCACTCCGATTATGCGTATGCTCATAACTTGCTGGTACTAGATTTACACTATCCTTGCTCGGATGAGTTTGAGCTATGTTTTTGTTGAAATTCAGGCTCCGGAAAGTAGGCGGGGTGTCACAACATTACTTGTTAATGCTCTTTGTTAGTGTTGGTCTCTGAGTGGGGATCTACCGGAGAGGAAGAAGAAATGTTTGAAATGAAATGGTTATGCTGGGTTTCTATTTATAGGTGTGCTAGAGGATCTCGGGCCATAGGATCAACTTAATTAAATCTGGATTCACCATGTCACAAACCTAAATCTAACCCTCCATCTTAAAATCTAACATCTGAGGTTTAATATAATTCAGATCTCATTCTATGCTTCGTACTTGGCCATTTTTTAGTCCAAGTCGCTCACGCTGGTTGACCTAGCCTTCATGGGCGGTTGACCCCAAAGGTCAACCAGCCATTGAAGCGACTGACCAATGCTAACTTTTTTTAGGTTCTGAGCTTGGTATTGAAATTTATAAGTTTACCCTAAAAACCAAATTCTCTTATTACTTTTCCCTGTTCACTTGGATTTTAACAAGTTACTATGAAAATTGTCCTGGAAATCGCCATGGACTCAACGGTGCAACATTCGTAGCAAAATTTGGACAATTTCATAGGCTTATTTTCTTATTCGATTCTTAAATGGTCTTATTTATATATCAGGGTATTACAAAGAGAGAATTGATGTAAATAATTGTCATAAATAGTTAACACTTAATAAAGTGGAATTCGATTCTATCGAAATTGGGTAAGCAATAAATTTGACCATAGTGTCATACCATTTGCTATGAGACATGTTAACATTAGCATTAGAATTGTTCGATGTTAACCACTGATTGAATTTATATCCAAAAGTCACACAACCGAAATAATGAATTCACTTTGGACTAAAACATTCAACTAATTTATGGTTGTTATAACTTAATTAAACCAATTAATATTAATGAAATATTAAGTATTAAATTTGAATATGACATGAGAAATAAAATGTAGCATATATTTATACTATTTGTAAACATATTGATCGATATGATATGGATAACAAATTACTTTAAATATGATTAACCATGTTTAATTTAGATTGAATGGACTTATAACCCGTGATGTTTGAAGGAAGATGTCCCTGGTTTTTCTAGTGGCATAGGCAGCTACAACATAAGGTTAGGGCTTGGAGATGTGTGACTAGGATCTGCTTTAATAAATTAATATAAAATAATCCATGTTTCTAAAGTTTAATTTTATATTTTTAAAAATATATCATCATGACTACCAATAAATTGAAACTATTTAATTCAATATAATGTATACAATATGTGTGTGTATATATATATATATGTATATATGCAAATTAAATATTAAAATCATTGCTAGCTCAAAGCTTATATGTCTTATGACTTGTAAGTTATAAAAATATACTAATTATTATATATGTTGTTTTTTTTGGCAAAGCCGACCGAATTAATAGTGGTCCATAAAACCTATTATTATAACAAATAATAATTACAAAAGGTACAGGAGTTTGTCAGATTGCCAGACTACTAGTTTGGTTTTTAAAGTGGACCGTCCACTACATGCGGCTTTTATAGTGGACTTTCCACTACATAAGGTTTTTATAGTGGTCCTTCCACTTAATCTATACTAGATAACAACACAGGAGCTAGTAATACATGCTAGACTACTCAAATTTTCACAAGCGCACCACGCAGGGTGGCGTATGAACACAGATACATGATATGATTTAAAGTAGTACATGAAGACCTAGAATTAGGAACAACAGTACAATGACATAGAGCCACTCAAAATAGCAACATCAGGCTGTCTTGAAGTACCCTGAGCATCACATCGCAGCACCTACACATCTCCTAAAACCATCACTCTAGCATGCGAAGGACCATCAGTATAGAGAGATATGAAAGTAATAACATCATCACTACAGAGACGAACCAATAGGAGCTAATCCCTTTCTACAACACATCTTACTAAATTACCCTAGATTACATATTCAACAGCAAACTGTGTTGAACCAAATTGCGTAGATCTTGGCTAAGCAGCACCCGGGCTGGCAATGTCAGCAAAACAAAACTATGACATGTCTCCAGGAAGACGAATTACCAATGCACATGACATGATACCAAAGAAAACGACAAAAACATACTAGAACACCACAAAGCACATTACCAGAACCAAAACTACAGCAAGAGCAAAGGAAATGACAACAAACGAAGCAACGACTAGACAGTCGAACCAGAGCACTAACACAAACAATGTTGGAAGAAGACAGACACCAAAAGAAAGACACAAGCCTAGCAATGATAATATCTTTCCATTCCTAAATCAAAACTCAATGAGCAGGCCTAGGAACTACTTTTTGGGTGTGACTTACAGTGATATCTGCCAACACTAACAAGTTTGTCAATGCTGAGGGCCCAAGAGCATCAACGTGGTGCTGCTCTTTGATGGTGGTGCAAGGAATTATAAGACTTAAAAATACTGGATTTAGAATTCGAGGAATGTAAAGGACAATCGATTCCCTAAAGAGTGACTATTCTAAAGCAAGACATCCAAGGTGGAAATAACAAACAAGTTAAACCAGCTGACCCGAATTTGGGGCTCAAGAGCATCGATTGCAGACAAGAAAGCTATGACGTTCAGATTTGAAAATGAAAATAAGAGAATCGATTGTACACGTGTTTGATTTAATGAATATGGGAGAAAGCTAGGGAGAATGGTCTCCTATTATTTTATTGCTACACCTAGAAATCACAAAGGGAAAGAAAAAGAGAGACACAAAAACAAGGTGGAACAATACACGCAGAGTATACAGAAAAGGAAAACAAACTAAAAAAACAGGAGCATGCTGCAAGACCAGAGCACACTAGGGAAAAATATGCGTTATCCCAGGATCAAAGATAACTATAACAAGTTGAAGGCCATGCTTCACAGCAAACAGCATGTGCTTTAGCATCTGAAGGTCACTGGAGCTTTTCTTATATACAATTTTTTTACATGACCACCTTACTTGTTCTAGTTGTTGGATATTGTGGCCCATTTGTTTTGACCGTAAATCCATTATTTGATAACAACCCATATTCCCCATGTTTTGCAACCACCCACTAATTTTGTTTCACTTAGTAACCGCTCCATAATGGCCAAGGCGGTATAAGTAAAAACATGATTCATTTTCTGATTACGGGTTAACTAGACCTACTCTCAAAATTGAAAACACCGTCTAAATTGAGAAGAAGGATTTGGAAACAAGAATTAGAGCGTAAAGAATCAAATTGGAAGAAGAAGAGCATACAAACTCATCTGATTTCGCATAGCAATGGCTAGAGGTACTCTATTGATTCCATTATTGCTTCCGTTTATGATTTATGCAGTAATCAGTTAACAACATATGGTATCAGAGCATTTGATCGCCTCTGCCTTGCTATAATAATTAGGCTGCCATCGAATTATTGAAATCCCCTTGCCGATTTCGTATTTAGTCTATCTATCTTCATGCATGAATAAGTCTTCATCTGAAAAACTATATGTTTTCTGCTGTGTCAGAATTTGACATTAATTAAATCTTGTTTGAAATAAAGATTTGAGAAGCAAAAAATCTGGAAGACTTGTTCATGCTGCGAAAAAAGAAAATTTGTTGCTTTTGATGATGTAGTGGCAAGGGATGGCATGGGTTTATTGTTGCTTTTATTGATAATAATATAATATGGAACCACTTGCTCATTTTTTTGACTCTAGAGCACTCTACATAGTTTTTTCATGAAGCATATATGTATAGAGAAGCAACATACTTTGGACTGAAGCATTGTTTTATGCTTTGTATTTATATGTGTATTTTTATATGGATCCTATATCATAGACTTACATATAATAACCCGTAGACTTGCTCCACTTTTCTAGTATGCCAACAGTTTTGTTCGTATCGAATTAAAAAAAATGGTTGTGTACTTTTTACATTGCAAGCTAGGTATATGTGTAAAACAATGTGAAATGTCAAGTGATTGAGCAAATTTTATTAGTTAGGGAGTAGCCACAACATCTCTAATTATTAAAAAAAATTGTCAAACTGAAATCACATGTGGATACTAAACGTTGATTGTAATTAATCATGTGTAACATAATAAGAATTGCCCATAGGAAATTTTATTGTTTTACATGATTAATTAAGGTGATGTATCATATTATGTTTCCTAATCTGCCCACAGGAGTTAAGAAATAACGATTTGATAGTTTCACTATAAGATTAAATTTATGAATCTAATTTGAGTAGACTTTGGCCCACATGCAAGTTTTATGTCATTGGATTCATATGTGTATAGTTTACATTGGTAAATTGTGATAAAATTACAGTCTCGGTTTATTTTGTTATTAAGCATATATTTTCTATTTGCGGTAATTTTACCAAGAAATATTTCTGATGTTAAATGTGACATTCCTAAATTAAGAGGTGATAACTACAAGGTATGGAAGGAGAGAGTGTTACTGCATTTAGGATGGATGGATATTGACTATGCTATTTGGAAAAACGAACCACCTAGCATAATGGAGGCCTGTACTCCTGAAGCCATTGATCTTTATGAAAAATGGGAGCGATCTAATAGTCTTTCAGTTATGTTCATAATGACCAAGATTTGTGCTAGTATTAGGGGTTCAATCGATCAGCATGTTAAAGTCAAGGATCTTCTTGGAGCCATCGATGAGCAGTTTGCATCCTCTGATAAGGGTCTCGCTAGCACCTTGATTATAAAGTTCTCATCCATGAGGCACACTGAGGTTAAAGGATTGCGTGATTATATCATGCGCATGAGGGATATAGCGGCTCAACTAAAGGTTTTAGAAGTTACCATGTCTGAATTTTTCTTGGTCCATTACATTCTGTTCACTCTACCTCAACAATATGCCCCATTTAAGATCTCTTACAACACACATAAGGATAAATGGTCAATTAATGAGCTTATGACCATGTGTGTTCAAGAGGAGGGTAGATTATTGATGGAAGAGGACGAAAAGGTGAACCTTGCTATGACTTCTTATTTAAAGAAGAAAAAGGATCACAGTAAGGAAAAGTAAAAAGGAAAGATTCATGCGAATCAAGTCATAAAGAAGGAGTCAAAGTGTTACTTCTGTAAAAAGAAGGGACACATTAAGAAGGACTGCATTAATTTTAAAGCTTGGCTTGAGAAGAAAGGTAATTTCCAGCATTTGTTTGTTATGAATCTAATATGGTTAATGTTAATCATGATACATAGTGGATTGATACTGGGACTGCAATCCATGTTTCGAATACCTTGCAGGGTATGACAAACCTAAGGAAACCAGTGGACAGTGAAAGACTTATCTATTCAGGCAACAAGATAGCTTCACGTGTGGAAACTGTTGGGACATGCAGTTTGGTTTTAAGTAGTGATTTTACTTTATGTTTAGAAAAAACATTCTATGTTCCTAATTTTGCAAGGAATTTGATATCTGTATTTAGACTTTTACCTTTTCGATTTTCCTTTAATTTTTCAGACTTTGGTTTTAGTATTATCAAAAATTCTAAAGTTATTGGCTATGGTACATTGTCTGATAATTTATTTCATCTTGACTTGCAAAATGATACCACTCATAATTCTATGCATGTTAATGTTGGTTTAAAATGTTGTATTATGAATGAGGATTCTTCTGTGTTGTGGCATTGGAGATTAGGCCACATCTCCAATGAAAGATGAAACACCCCACCTCCGTTAGGGTCACTCTCAAAGGGAATGCCATAATTTTGGTGGAGGTTTATAAGTATAAGTCACAGATATACAAGACAGATATAAGAACACATATTTTTGTACATCGGAAAACATCAACAACTTTTATTTCAACAAAATACGTGTTACACAAACCATGTCATAATTTGTTTTACAATACTTCCAGAAACATAACATCTTCATAACTATCTTGATTACATTATTTAAAGAAGCATAAAGAAAACATAAATAAACTGCATAAGTCCCATAATTGCTGTCCAAAGCCATAGTCCAAAAAAAAAGATCCAAGCAATACATTCTTTCTCTTCAAGCTGGATGTGAAAGCTGGTCAAGCTGCGGTATTCCCTCCCTGTGGACCTGGGGGGAAACGAAAGAAAAGAAGGCGAAAGAAATGTAGAGTCAGACATAAAGCCTGAGTAAGTCTAGGACTATTCAGTCTATGAATAAAGAACTGGGTATGATAAGTATAAACTGGAAATGAGAAAGCACCATAAACTAAGTTAAGTTGTCTAGGGTTGAATACACTATCGTACCCCATATTAATCTATGTACCCATATAAACTAGTTCCCAACAGGCACCCCATAATCAGGGTGAAGTGATCCATTTCTGATGATCGGCTCCTACTCGCATAGTTACATGTGTCTTACGGCCCCCGTTGTTGTAGTTACCTATGCTAGTCCCACCATGGGGTGTATCAAGTCCCATGGTGGCGGCCCGACACAATTCTAGAATGCACAGGTATACTACTGGTGCCCAGTGCCTTATTTTTCTGCGCCGGAGTGTTTGCACGTCCGCACCCCGTTAGAACCTACACTGCTGCACCACCGCCATCGATTTGACCTCTTACAGTCAGCCCAGTAATTGTGCCCCACCCTGCCTAGTTCAGGGTATCCTGATACACCTTGTAGGGTTACTGCTGAAAAGGGTCCCCCGCTACTAGGTTTTCTATTTCTAGCCAACATGCTAAGTTGGTTAAGTGTTTTGTAAACCTAACCCCCAATCAGTCTGTATAGTTTAGCATGTTCCATTTTGATTAAGTATTAATTCAATTTACTTAATCCTATCAATCCTGACTCAGCCTTAATTGACTTATTAAAGCCTTGACCTCTCACATTAGACAGGTATTGTTGTGGCTGCCTGTTGCCGGTTGGGTCCGGGCAGTCTTACGCCACAACTCAGTCTAACCTCGGGTCTTTATTGGGCTTCGTGTTTAACCACCCACATTGGATAGGTATTGTTGTGACTACTGGACAGCCGGGCGGTTCCGGGCAGGTTTACATCACAACTCAATCCAACCTCGGGTTAAACACATCGTATTTTCTAAATTTACATATTTTGTCTCTTTCCTTTTTATATGTAAATATTTGCGGCCCATTATTCAAATTCATCTTTATTGGGTAAAATTAATTTATACCACTTAATTGTTTTTCAAGGTTGTTGGCATGCGTCAAACATGCCAACACATATGTTCTATATTTTAACCCAAACGTCATTACCCCCGTTTTACACATTCGTTACAATATAAGATATGTTGGGTTTAACATTTAAACCCAACTTAGCCATATGAAAAGGGGAGGCTTATAACATGGTGTTTATAAGGTAACATAAAAAGGGGAGTGTGAACGCATGAACTTGCAACATAACGATCCAATTAACATGAATTAGGCACATGTGAACTTGCATTGTAATAGCATATAATCATGGCATAAACATACTTAAACATGAATCATTCTATTCATATAATCACGGCATAAACATACCTAAACATGAAATCATGGTTTTTAGTCTATTCATGTAAACTTGCAATTGGAATGTAAATCTAACTTAATTATGTGTCACATATGTCACCATATGATTTTGATAACAACTTAGGCATAAAACATGTTTTCAACTAGGTATAACACCAAACATAGTTTAGTCATGTTCATAAAGATACTTACTTTTGTCTTTAACACAAAAGTATGGTTTTACACTTGAATCACGATGCCAATTCCAACATAAATAAACCATAGTTCTTAGATGAATCCAACTACACACTAAAAGTGATCATAAAAGTAGGTACATCATATTGGCATAATGGCGAATCATATACTTGCATGAATCCCAATTAAACTACCACAACATATGGTTGTTAACATGAATCATATACTTGCATGAATCTAAATTAAACCACCATAAACATGTAGTTGTTAACTTCCAACATAAATCACATTCTTGCAAATATTCAATCGTTATACCACAATATTTCCAAATCGTTAGAATCAACGCAACATACAAATATAGATTATTATCACCACAAATCGAATACAATTCTATTTCTCATTTTACACAAATCAAACGCAATTAATTATTCACATCGGAATAGCACTCTACTTACAACGTATGACGAATCTTCAATTCAGGAATCTGAATTCTGAATTTGGAGATGCTATCCTTTGTTGTAGGCGTTGTTTTGATTTAATTGACGTTGCTTTAAGCTTTCGAATTATCTCCTAATTGTCTCTCAATTTCTGACGGCTATTCCTAGTCTTTCCTCAGCAGCATGACGGTCTCATCTCCATTTTAGTTTGTGTGAATTAGGGTGAGTCTTAGGTCCTTTTTATAGAGTTTGTGAGTTGATTAGGACCGTCGATGGAGCTTGGTTTAATAATAGCCGTTCGTTTGAAGGAGAGACCAACCAGGAGCTGACACCTAGCCCTAGTGACAAGGCAAGGCTCAGAAAATCGACCAAACACAGATCAGGCCATCCGGGGGGGCTGGGTTCGACCTGGCTCAGGGGCCAGATCGACCCCCTAGTCGACCCCCAGGTCGACCCCCTAGTCGACCCCCAGGTCGACCATGTAGTTGACCTGGGTGCCCCAGGTCGACTACCCAGTCGACCTGGGTGTCTTGGGCGGGAAAATTCCCGCCCTGGCCAATCCGGCCCGATTTTTGAATTTTAAATCTGATTTCTGAGCTGTTTTGGTCTGTTTGAATTTTAAACTAAATTCTGAAACTTCCGGAGGCCATATCTCCTTCATACGGAGTCCGTTTTACGCAAACTCGGACTCTATTTCAAGCAGAATTCCGAGACGAACGCAATGGCGTATCCCGTTTCCCTTAATTCTTTGATTTGAAATTAGTTATACTTTAATTTGTGAATTTCACTGTTATGGAATACACGGGGTGTTACATTCTCCCCCACTTAAAAGGATTTCGTCCCCGAAATCTTCAAGTTCAGGAAGAATGTACGTCCTAACATCCAAACATCCATCTACTCATCCATCAAACACGAGCATCCATTGTCCTTAAAAGACTTCTAATGCTTCATGATCATATGCGAAGTGTGTGTACATGTACTTATCTAATGCAAAATCAGGCGGTCTACTGATTCAGTTGACCTCCTTAATGCGAATTATGTAAGTGCCATGAATCCATTATGTATGCAAATTCTCCTATTCATGATTCTACACGAGTGCTCAACCATTCATATAAATGCAACATCCATATGATAACACATTAAACTTCAACCATATACGAATATAAATACATTTATGCATATGCAATATGAAGTGACTGAGCCGATCTAAAACCTAGATTGTGTGTGTATATGCAACCACGAGCAACCACTAGCAATCACTTGCAACCACTTGCAACCATCATCCATAACATGTTTCAATTACATGTTTTCATCCAAAGGGTTTCTTCCTAAAAGATAAGGTCGAGGAGATATACCTAAAAAGATAGATAGAAGCGCAACTTAAGGAAAAGAAAGATCAAAGATGTACCCTCGAAAAGAAAAGGGTAGGCTGCGCGAATTCTAGCTTCAGTTTCCCAAGTTGCGTCTCCCTCAGCATCGCTCCACTGAACTTTGACGAGCTTGACTTCGCGGTTGCGTAGCTTTTTCACTTCCGTTCCTAATATGCGGGTTGGAACTTTCCTCACGGTCGCTTCGCGTTCCACTTCAGCTTCTTCTAGGATATTTGGCTCTACCACTTCAGCAGATTCATGTAGACATTTTCGGAGGTGCGAAACATGGAAAACGTTGTGAACTCCGACCAATTTTTCGGGTAGCTTTAATCTATAGGCCATTTTCCCAATTTTCTCGATGATAGGAAATGGCCCTACGAACCTTGGTGCTAGCTTTCCTATGGTTCCAAAACGAACAACGTTCCTTAGCGGAGATACCTTAAGAAAAACTCTGTCCCCAACCTCAAATTCAAGGTCGGTCCTCCTCTTGTCGGCGTAGGATTTTTGTCTGTCCTGGGTTGTCTTCATTCTTCTCCGTATTAAGTCTACTTTCTCTGAAGTCTCTCGGATCATATCTGGTCCAAGTATGAGCTTATCAGTAGACTCCCACCAACAAGTGGGTGATCGGCACGGTCTTCCATATAAAGCTTCGAAGGGCGCCATTCCGATGGTTGCTTGGTAGCTGTTGTTGTAGGAAAATTCCACCAAAGGAAGATGGTCTTCCCACGTCCCTCCGAAGTCAAGGACGCACAGTCTTAAAAGGTCCTCCAAAACTCTGTTCACTCTTTCTGTCTGGCCGTCGGTTTGGGGATGATAGGCCGTGCTTAAGCATAACTGTGTGCCTACCGCTTCTTGCAGACTCCGCCAAAACTCACTTGTGAAGATAGGGTCTCGGTCACTAACAATGCTGGACGGTATTCCATGGAGTCGGACAATTTCCTTGAGGTAAAGAGATGCTAGGGATGAGGCGGTTCTTTTACTTTTGACAGGTAAAAAGTGGGCGCTTTTAGTAAGCCTATCCACTATTACCCAAATGCTAGTGTTGCCTCTTCTAGACCTAGGCAGCCCATCAATGAAGTCCATTGAGATGCTATCCCACTTCCACTGCGGGACCTCTAGAGGATGGAGCAGACCGCCAGGCTTTTTCTATTCCGCCTTAACCTGTTGGCACACCATACACTTAGAAACGAAATCTGCCACGTCCTTCTTCATGCCGTTCCAAAAGAAAGTTCTCTTTATGTCCTTGTACATTTTATCTCCGCCTGGATGTATCGTCATCTTGGAGTGATGTGCTTCCTCGAGAACCTTCTTTACTAAATCCCTTGTCTGTGGGACGCATAGTCTTCCATCTCGCCTTAGCCAACCCTTGTCGTCGATGGAGTATCTGCTGAGGTGACTTGAAGTATCACCCCTAATTAGCCTATCAATCGTCTCCACAAGCTGAGGGTCTTCGCGTTGTGCTGTCCCTATTGAGTCCACTAAAGTCGGGCATACTTCGAGAGATGCTAGCAAGCCTGGTACAAAATCGGAGGAGGGCCTAAAGTCAAAGCTGGCTATAAACTCTAGGCTTTGTCTTTCAACAAACAACAGGCTTAGGGTTAGTTTCTTTCGGCTCAACGTGTCTGCCACTACGTTGCCTTTGCCCGGAGTGTAGGAGATCTCGAAATCGTACGAGGCAAGAAACTCCATCCATCTCTGTTGCCTCAAGTTAAGATCTTTCTGCGAGAAAAGATATTTCAACGATTTATGGTCAGTGTAAAGTTCGAACTTCTCACCTAGGAGATAGTGTCGCCAAGACTTGAGTGCAAAGACGATGGCGGCTAACTCAAGATCGTGGGTCGGGTAGTTCTTTTCATGCACTTTCAATTGTCTCCCGCCATAAGCTACTACCCTTCCTTCTTGCATTAAGACGGCGCCTAGCCCTGTCCCACATGCATCTGTATAAACTGTGAACATCTTGCTTCCATCTGGCAACGTTAAAACTGGGGCTGTTGTAAGAGCCCTTTTCAGTCGTTGGAAAGCAAACTCGCAATCCAAGTACCAATTGAACACTAGATTCTTCTTGGTCAACTTTGTGAGCGGAGCTGATATCTTTGCAAAGTAACTGATGAATTTCCGATAGAAGCCTGCTAGCCCGAGAAAGCTTCGGACCTCTGTTGCGTTCTTTGGTGTCTTCCAATCCTGCACCGCTACTACCTTAGCCGGGTCTACTGCTAACCCTTCTTTGGATACTATGTGCCCAAGGAACCTCACTTCCTCTCTCCAAAAGTGGCATTTGGAGAATTTGGCTTTTAGCTGAAGGACTCGCAGAGTTTCCATGATTGCCCTTAAGTGCTGAGCATGTTCCTCTTCACTCTTTGAGAAGATAAGGATATCGTCTACGAAGACCACTACGAACTTGTTGAGGAATTCTCTGAACACCCTACTCATCAAGTCCACGAAGTAAGCGGGTGCGTTTGTCAAGCCAAAAGGCATGACAAGCCATTCAAAGAAGCCGTCTGGGGTTCTGAATGTTGTCTTATCGATACTATCTTCAGCCACCCTTAGTTGATGAAACCCGGTCGCTAAATCGAGTTGGGAGAAAACAGATGCTCCTACAAGCTGATCAAACAGATCGTCAATTCTGGGGAGAGGGTGCCTATCCTTTTTCGTTAGCTTGTTGAGCTCCCTATAGTCAACACATAGACGGAGTGAACCATCCACCTTTGTAGCGAATACCACTGGAGCGCCCCATTCTGAAATGCTCCTTCTAATGAACCCCTTCTCTAGAAGCTCTTTAATTAGTTTACTGAGCTCTTTCCTTTCCCGTGGAGCCATGTGTCTAACGGGCAACGCAACGGGCTTTGCATTATCTACAAGATATATGCGGAAGTCTATCTCCCGCTTTGGAGGCAAGCCCTTCACCTCTTCGAAGACATCCGGATATTCCCGGACCACTCTAACTGATTGCAAACTTTCAACAGAAGCATCTAGCGACTCAAGATAACTAAGCATAACCGCGTACGAGGGATTACAAGTAATTTCCAGAGTGTTACCGAGTTGGGTCAGGAGCCTAACCACCCTTTTCTCACAATCCAGGATGGCACCATTACTAGATAGCCAATCCATGCCCAAAATCAAACCATATCCCGAAAAGCCCAAAACAAAGAAACTACATTTAAATTCTATGCTCAGAATAGAAATTTTCAATCCCACACAGATCATAGACAAATGAGCTGGGCCCCCAATTGGATTTGAAACAATTAAGGGGTCCTCTACCATTCTAGTTTCTAGGTGTAGAGATTCTACTAAAGCAGATGAGACAAAGGAGTGTGATGCGCCAGAATCAAATAAAGTGCGAACTGGGTGATCATAAAGGTAAACTACACTTTCTACAGAAGTATTTATACCTCGCTGCTGCAGAGGTGGCGCTTCTAGCGCATGAACTTGTGCCTCTGAGGTGGATCCAGCCCTCTGCCCCTGCCCTCGCTTCTTTGGGCAATCCTTAGCCAGGTGGCCTGTCTCACCGCAAGAAAAGCACCCACCATTCATCTTGGCCTTCTTCTTCCGACAATCTTTCACTAAGTGCCCCACTTTGCCACAGAAATTGTACTTCCTCTTCTCTTTGTTGTCTTTCCCGCCCTTCTTAAAGTCTGTCTTATTAGGCTGTAAACCCTCTTTCTTCCCTTGAGAGCTTTCTGCCTTTGTCTCCTTCTTGCCCTTATCCTCTTCGTTCAGCAATGCCATCTGTACCATCCTTTCATACGTAGCCCCCATGGGTATATGGGTCATGGACAAACTGTGTAACGGTTCATTCAACCCCTTGACAAAGCGGAGAGCCTTCTTGTGCGGGGTGTTGACTAGGTCCAGTCCGAACCTAGCCAGCTGATCGAACTGATTCACATACTCTTTGACTGTCATATTCCCTTGCTTAAGAAATAAGAATTTTTCCAACTAAAGACTCCTTTCAGCTTCTGAGAGAAATTTAGCCTCAAACCGTGCCCTAAAGTCCTCCCATGTTTCCACCGGTCTTTCTGCATTGGTGACTTCCCACCAGTAGGAAGCCTCGCCTTTAAGTAGCCATACTGCCAGTTGTACCTTCTGCCTATCTTCTACCTCAAAGATGACGAATAAGTCCTCGGTTTCCTTTAGCCAATTCCTAGCTGCCACGAAGGACTCAGTTCCATGAAAGTCCTTTCCTCCCATAGCTTTAAAATCTTTACATATCTTAGCAAAAGTATTTCCTCGCGGAGGAGGTGGAGGAAGAGGTGCTGCTGCAGCTGGATGATTTCCTACAGCTGGGGGAGGAGGAACGGTAGGACCTGGCTGAGTGGCCCTTGCTTCTAAGAATCGTCTAAACCAACCGGGTATTGGTACACCCTCTGGCAAGTTAAGTTCTTCGGACATGCTGAAACAAAAAGGATAGATTCAAAACGAAGGATAAAAGATAGTACCTATGGCTTTGGGGGACTTTGCCTTTAAAATAAAATAATATTTTATCTTTAAAAATGCTTCTTTAAATTTTCTTTTGAAAATAAATTTTCAAAACTTTTTTTTTCATATCTGGTAAACCTGGCTCTAATACCAAGTGAAACACCCCACCTCCGTTAGGGTCACTCTCAAAGGGAATGCCCTAATTTTGGTGGAGGTTTATAAGTATAAGTCACAGATATACAAGACAGATATAAGAACACATATTTTTGAACAGCGGAAAACATCAACAACTTTTATTTCAACAAAATACGTGTTACACAAACCATGTCATAATTTGTTTTACAATACTTCCAAAAACATAACATCTTCATAACTGTCTTGATTACATTATATAAAGAAGCATAAAGAAAACATAAATAAACTGCATAAGTCCCATAATTGCTGTCCAAAGCCATAGTCCAAAAAAAAAGATCCAAGCAATACATTCTTTCTCTTCAAGCTGGATATGAAAGCTGGTCAAGCTGCGGTATTCCCTCCCTGTGGACCTGGAGGGGGGGGGGAACGAAAGAAAAGAAGACGAAAGAAAAGTAGAGTCAGACATAAAGCCTGAGTAAGGCTAGGACTATTCAGTCTATGAATAAAGAACTGGGTATGATAAGTATAAACTGGAAATGAGAAAGCACCATAAACTAAGTTAAGTTGTCTAGGGTCGAATACACATTCGTACCCCATATTAATCTTTGTACCCATATAAACTAGTTCCTAACAGGCACCCCATAATCAGGGTGAAGTGATCCATTTCTGATGATCGGCTCCTACTCGCATAGTTACATGTGTCTTACGGCCCCCGTTGTTGTAGTTACCTATGCTGGTCCCACCATGGGGTGTATCAAGTCCCATGGTGGCGGCCCGACACAATTCTAGAATGCACAGGTATACTACTGGTGCTCAGTGCCTTATTTTTCTGCGCTGGAGTGTGTGCACGCCCGCACCCCGTTAGAACCTACACTGCTGCACCACCGCCGTCGATTTGACCTCTTACAGTCAGCCCAGTAATCGTGTCCCACCCTGCCTAGTTCAAGGTATCCTGATACACCTTGTAGGGTTACTGCTGAAAAGGGTCCCCCGCTACTAGGTTTTCTATTTCTAGCCGACATACTAAGTTGGTTAAGTGTTTTGTAAA
The DNA here is from genome assembly GCA_030737875.1 of Allium sativum. Taxonomy (NCBI): domain Eukaryota; kingdom Viridiplantae; phylum Streptophyta; class Magnoliopsida; order Asparagales; family Amaryllidaceae; genus Allium; species Allium sativum. Next base: position 543,867,471 of record CM060920.1, on the reverse strand, counting down.
CCTAACCCCCAATCAGTCTGTATAGTTTAGCATGTTCCATTTTGATTAAGTATTAATTCAATTTACTTAATCCTATCAATCCTGACTCAGCCTTAATTGTCTTATTAAAGCCTTGACCTCTCACATTAGACAGGTATTGTTGTGGCTGCCTATTGCCGGTTGGGTCCGGGCAGTCTTACGCCACAACTCATTCTAACCTCGGGTCTTTATTGGGCTCCGTGTTTAACCACCCACATTGGATAGGTATTGTTGTGACTACTGGACAGCCGGGCGGTTCCGGGCAGGTTTACATCACAACTCAATCCAACCTCGGGTTAAACACATCGTATTTTCTAAATTTACATATTTTGTCTCTTTCCTTTTTATATGTAAATATTTGCGGCCCATTATTCAAATTCATCTTTATTGGATAAAATTAATTTATACCACTTAATTGTTTTTCAAGGTTGTTGGCATGCGTCAAACATGCCAACACATATGTTCTATATTTTAACCCAAACGTCATTACCCCGTTTTACACATTCGCTACAATATAAGATATGTTGGGTTTAACATTTAAACCCAACTTAGCCATATGAAAAGGGGAGGCTTATAACATGGTGTTTATAAGGTAACATAAAAAGGGGAGTGTGAACGCATGAACTTGCAACATAACGATCCAATTAACATGAATTAGGCACATGTGAACTTGCATTGTAATAGCATATAATCATGGCATAAACATACTTAAACATGAATCATTCTATTCATATAATCACGGCATAAACATACCTAAACATGAAATCATGGTTTTTACTCTATTCATGTAAACTTGCAATTGGAATGTAAATCTAACTTAATTATGTGTCACATATGTCACCATATGATTTTGATAACAACTTAGGCATAAAACATGTTTTCAACTAGGCATAACACCAAACATAGTTTAGTCATGTTCATAAAGATACTTACTTTTGTCTTTAACACAAAAGTATGTTTTTACACTTGAATCACGATGCCAATTCCAACATAAATAAACCATAGTTCTTAGATGAATCCAACTACACACTAAAAGTGATCATAAAAGTATGTACATCATATTGGCATAATGGAGAATCATATACTTGCATGAATCCCAATTAAACTACCACAACATATGGTTGTTAACATGAATCATATACTTGCATGAATCTAAATTAAACCACCATAAACATGTAGTTGTTAACTTCCAACATAAATCACATTCTTGCAAATATTCAATCGTTATACCACAATATTTCCAAATCGTTAGAATCAACGCAACATACAAATATAGATTATTATCACCAAAAATCAAATACAATTCTATTTCTCATTTTACACAAATCAAACGCAATTAATTATTCACATCGGAATAGCACTCTACTTACAACGTATGACGAATCTTCAATTCAGGAATCTGAATTCTGAATTTGGAGATGCTATCCTTTGTTGTAGGCGTTGTTTTGATTTAATTGACGTTGCTTTAAGCTTTCGAATTATCTCCTAATTGTCTCTCAATTTCTGACGGCTATTCCTAGTCTTTCCTCAGCAGCATGACAGTCTCATCTCCATTTTAGTTTGTGTGAATTAGGGTGAGTCTTAGGTCCTTTTTATAGAGTTTGCGAGTTGATTAGGACCGTCGATGGAGCTTGGTTTAATAATAGCCGTTCGTTTGAAGGAGAGACCAACCAGGAGCTGACACCTAGCCCTAGTGACAAGGCAAGGCTCAGAAAATCGACCAAACACAGATCAGGCCAGCCGGGGGGGCTGGGTTCGACCTGGCTCAGGGGCCAGGTCGACCCCCAGGTCGACTATGTAGTCGACCTGGGTGCCCCAGGTCGACTACCCAGTCGACCTGGGTGTCTTGGGCGGGAAAATTCCCGCCCTGGCCAATCCGGCCCGATTTTTGAATTTTAAATCTGATTTCTGAGCTGTTTTGGTCTGTTTGAATTTTAAACTGAATTCTGAAACTTCCGGAGGCCATATCTCCTTCATACGGAGTCCGTTTTACGCAAACTCGGTCTCTATTTCAAGAAGAATTCCGAGACGAACGCAATGGCGTATCCCGTTTCCCTTAATTCTTTGATTTGAAATTAGTTATACTTTAATTTGTGAATTTCACTGTTATGGAATACACGGGGTGTTACAAAAGAATTAAGAGGTTAGTAAAGGAAGGGGTACCTAGTACTCTATATTTTACTGATTTCGACACTTGTGTTAGTTGCATTAAAGGAAAGCAAACTAATAAGCACAAAATTGGTGCCAAGAGGAGTTCTGACTTATTATAAGTCATACATATGGACATTTGTTGCCCGGACATGAATGCTGATGATCCAAAATACTTTATCACCTTCATAGATGATTATTCGCTTTATATGTATCTCTACTTACTTCGTTCCAAAGACGAAGCTTTAAATGCCTTTAAATTATTTAAGGTTTAAGTGGATAATCAATGTGGTAAGCACATTAAGATCGTGAGATCAGATCGAGATGGAGAATATTATGGTAGATACACTGATAAAAGGACAAGCACCTGCTCCATTTGCTAAATTTCTTCAAGAGCGTGGGATTGTTCCCCAATACACCATGCCTGGTTCTACAGACCAGAATGGTGTAGCTGAAAGAAGAAATCGGGCATTAATTGATATGGTGCGTAGCATGAGAAGTAATGTTAAACTTCCATCATTTTTGTGGACTGATGCTCTAAAGACGACATCATATATATTAAACCGGGTTCCATCCAAAGCTGTTTCTAAGACGCCCTTATTCAAAGGTTGGAAACCGAGTTTGCGACATATACGCATTTGGGGATGTCCTCCCGAGGTAAGAATCTATAATCCACAAGAGAAGAAACTTGACACTAGGACTATTAGTGGGTATTTCATTGGATATGTTGAGAAGTCAAAGGGTTATAGATTTTATTGTTCGTCCCATTATACCAGGATTGTGGAATCAATAAATGCTAAATTTCTTGAGAATGATTTGATTAGTTGGAGTGATCAATTTCAAAATATTATTCCTGAAAAAGACCACTATGAGGCTCCACCCTCTGATTCAAGTGATAGGTTGATTGTCATTCACGCTCCTCAAGTTAAGCCGAGTATTAGACAACCAAATATAGAAATTCCACAAATTATTGATCAAAATCCGATAGATCATGTTGTAAATGAGGATTTGGTTAATAATGAGAATGAATTAGTCCCATTAAGAAGATCTACTCGAGAAAGGTGATCAGCTATTCCTGATGATTATGAAGTGTACTTACAAGAATCGGATTATAATATTGGAGTCGATAATGATCCTTTGTCATTTTCACAATCCATAAGTTCTACAGATTCAAACTTGTGGATGAATGCTATGAAAGAAGAGATGAATTCAATGGTTTCTAATCGAGTTTGGAATCTTGTCGAGTTGCCTGATGGTGTAAAAATCATTGGATGCAAGTGAGTTTTTAAGACAAAAAGAGACTCACTAGGCAACATCGAAAGACATAAAGCAAGACTCGTTGCTAAAGGGTTCACTCAAAGAGAAGGAATCAACTACACGGAGACCTTTTCTCCTGTATCAAAGAAAGATTTCCTTCGTGTAATTATGCCATTAGTGGCTCATTTTGATTTCGAGCTACATCAAACAGATGTGAAAACGACATTCCTTAGGGTGATTTAGAGGAAGAGGTTTATATGAAACAACATGAAGGATTCTCCTCTAAGGATGGTGAGCATTTGGTTTGTAAGCTAAATAATTTCATATATGGGTTAAAACAAGCCTCCCGCTAGTGGTATAAGAAATTCCATGAAATAACTACTTCATTTGGTTTCGAAGAAAATATCATGGATCAATGTATATATCTTAAGGTCAGTGGGAGTAAAATTTGTTTTCTTGTATTATATATGGATGATATTTTGTTTGCAACCAATCATAAAGGGTTGCTACATGAGGTAAAACAGTTCCTTTCAAAATCTTTGATATGAAAGATATGGGAGATGCATCTTATGTCATTGGCATTAAGATTCATAGGGATAGATCTCGAGGCATTTTGGGATTGTCTCAAGAGGCCTATATCAGCAAAGTACTTGAAAGATTTAGAATGAAAGATTGTTCACCAAGTGCAACACCCATTGTGAAGGGAGACCGGTTCAGTTTGGACCAGTGCCCCAGGAATGACTTTGAAAGAGAACATATGAAAAATATTCCATATGCTTCAGTTGTTGGTAGCATAATGTATGCCCAGGTCTGTACCAGACCTGATATTGCATATGCATTTGGGATATTAGGAAGATATTAGAGTAATCCAGGGATCGATCATTGGAAGGCTGCAAAGAAAGTGATGAGGTACCTTAAAGGTACTAAGGATTACATGCTTATGTACAGAACAACTGATAATCTGGTAGTGGTAGGCTATTCGTACTCGGACTACGGTGGCTGTATCGATTCACTTAAATCCACATCAGGATATGTGTTCATGCTAGCTGATGGTGTCGTACCGTGGAGAAGTGCAAAGCAAACTTTGAGGCTAGTTCCACTATGGTCGCAGAGTTCATTTCTTGCTTTGAGGCTACCTCGCATGGTGTTTGGTTGAAAAGTTTCATATCTGGACTTAGAGTTGTTGACTCTATTAATCGGCCGATAAGAATGTGTTGTGACAATTCAGCTGCTATCTTCATGACTAAGAATAATATGAGTGGAAGTAAAAATAAACATATTGACATAAAGTATCTAGTCATGAAGGAACGTATTGAAAAAAGAAAAGTGATCATCGAGCACATTAGCACTGGTTTAATGATTGTTGATCCCTTGACTAAAGGCATGCCAATTAAGACTATTAGGGATCATGTAGTGAAAATGGGACTTGCACCCATTATGTAGTACATTCATTATGTTTTTTATTGAACTTTTATTGTGTCGGATATTTTTTCCTTTTGGATTTATGTGCATATTTATGTTATTATGTTGAGAAATATCATTTGTTTGAACCTAGAGTAAACATGAGGTTTACTCATTAAGTTAAATGTGCGTGTGGTTGTTGAGAATTTGATATATTGTGATACATGGAAGATTAATTCTCGTACTAAGAGATTTCGTCGCTATGATTCATATTTCATATCTCATCTCAAATGGGCCAAGTGGGAGAATATCGGATTTTGTGGCCCATTTTTTTGGGTCGTAAATCCATTATTTGATAACAGCCCATATTTACCCATGTTTGATAACCACCCACTAATTTTGTTTCACTTAGTAACCACTCCATGATGGCCAAAGTGATATAAGTAAAAACGTGATTCATTTTCTGATTATGGGTTCGCTAAACCTACTCTCAAAATTGAAACACCTTCTAAATTGAGAAAAAAGGGTTTGGAAACAAGAATCAGAGCAAAAAGAATCAAATTGGAAGAAGAAGAGCATACGATCTCATCTGAATTCGCATAGCAATGGCTGGAGGTACTCTATTGCTTCCATTATTGCTTCCGCTTATGATTTATGCAGTAATCAGTTAACTACACTAGTTGCATCAAAAATAACACTCCAAGTGTTCAAATCAATATAACTCAAAACAACTAAATTCCCTTCCCATGTACTAACATTGCATTGTTCAAATCTCCTTGCTATATTTGTTTTTTTTAAAGCAAAATGTGTGATCCTCTATCAAGAGGAGAGAATATATATATATATATATATATATATATATATATGAATAGTAAAATATACAGAAGCTGCCAACATGCCTGGAAGGTAACCAGATGTATACAGACAACTCTGATCAACACCATGAGTCTGAGAAGTAGAAGGATGAGCTCCGGCATGGCCACCGCCCATCATACTTCAAAATTGAGTTCTGGCATGGCCACCACCCAATTATGAAGTATATCTACTCCTTAATATACAATGGTCCCTCCATGATATACAAGAAAAGTAATCCAACATAATAAAAAGTATAACTCTATAAATGGTCTCAAAAAGCTCCTCAAATCTACTTGCTATATTAAATTCAATATTCAACATCATTAAGGAAACCCCATTGCATTCAACATCTCTGGTTTCATAGACCTGATGACAGGGGTATTTAGAGCTGTATACCCAGAAAGAGGCAGAGAGGGGGAGAATCATTTTCAGGCTCAATAGGTGGTAGGATGGGAGATGCTCTATATGTTGCCGAGGGTAAGATGTGATCATAGTAATTGTAATTTGGCCTAAAGGATTTCTTGGCTTTGGGTTCAGCTGGTATAGAAAAGATGGATGGATGAATGAAACTGCCAATAGTATTAGCATTTGTACAGGACTTTTCTCGGCCACCATAGATGTTAGGATCAGATTCATATGTTAGTGAACCAGAAGGACAGAGGTCATGTGGGGTAGGGTTAGAAGAAGCGAGGTTACCCCTATTACTGGGCATCTAGGTGTGCATATACACATGACCACTCGCTGTGTCACTTTCGAATTCTTGGTGCCCAAGCAAGTTATTGACGGGGTTAGTAGCAGCAAGTGTCTCATGGCTCAAATGTGGAGTGTGTTGTTTAAGAGAGGTAGATAGGTTATGGATAGCTTGTTGCTTTGATTTACCAAGAGGTATAATTTCAGTTTCTCTGAACAACTCAATACCATCATCAGTTATAGGACACAGTTCGATCATCAACCTATTTTATATTTGAGTGAACTGCACCATCCTATTTTATATTACCTAGTGTCTTGTGTACACAGTTATTGTGCAGTTCAATACTTAAATGTTTTAAGTCCGTGTTGAAAAGAGATATCTAACGTATCTCAGTGGTGACACCCATGGCCAACTTGATCATGGCAACAGCATCACTTATTAGTTCAATCTCAATTACTTCATTCACATCTCTTTTGCTTTGTGTAAAATCAGCAGCTAGAGATTCAAACTTTGCAATACTAATATCTTCAATCTTTTCTATATCCTTACTATCCCCACTATTAAGTTGCCTAACCTCTTCAGTTATACCAACTACTTTGTCATTCAGAGCATTATTGCCATCAATGCATTGATTTCCTATCTTTGAAGTAGCAACAACTACGTCCTCAATAGCTTCGATCTAATCTAATTGCAGTATGTCAAAACTATTACTAATGGTAATAGTAGAGTTGAACGCAGTTTTCCCTTAAACATGCTCCTTCATAAACTACTTACCTTTAACGGTTACTGAATCATTAGCATAAATAGCTAAATCTACATTATTACTTCCCACTGCCAAATTTTCCGATTCTAATACAGCTTGCAGCTTCTCTACATTTTGCCATTACCATTTTGTAATTTCTGCAAGAGAACAGAGCAATTTTTCTCCATATTTGCTTTCTTGTCTATTGGGTGTTTAGAGATTTCAACTTCTTCATGATCATCACTCTTTATAACATCGTTATCCTCCTCATGAAGTAGAGGTACTCTATAAGGTGCCGCTAGCTGAGTGGCCTGAGTTATATCAATTTTCTTTTTAGCGTACATTTGATTATTCTTCCTACCCTTGTTCACGATTCACCATCTTTGTTTACTGCCTAAGAAACACTACTTTTTTTCTCCTCTTCTTACTGTTTCGTATTGTCTGCCTTTCCACCTACTATGTGTCCCTTATGTTCTTCACTTTTGTCTTTGCTATTGACACAGATGATCGTAAAATGACCGAAACTCTTGCAAATACAACAAATATCCGACTTAGAAAGTATTCCACTTCAATTCTCTATGTACCTCCGTCGACAAGTTGAAATGTAAAATCATTAATGAGTTCATTTTTGGACTTTACCTCTATAAGACACTTAGCAAATTCTTATCTTTCTAGCTTTTCCGTGATTTCATTCATACATAGGAGCTTACGAAGCCTACTAGATAGCTAATTTATTCCCAACTGAGACCATGCAATAAGCGGGATGTTGCCTGATCGAACACAAACTGGAACCGAACAGATGTTGCAACAAACATCACATATTGATGGGTCACATGGTTTGATTATGAAGAAATTATTACACATTAAAATCGAGTCACCTTTTAGGATTTTGATTATATCTTCAACACAAGAGAGAAGGAAAAGAAATATAGGGTCATTTGATTTTACCTAACTAGTATAACCGCACAATGGTGGGAAAAACGACCATTTGATTCTATAGCTTAAAAAAATGTTGTATTTTTAAGTTATCGATAAAACTTTGATTGATTTAAGAATTCATTGCATTTTTAAAATTTATTGCATTTTCTAAATAATCTATTTAGATTTATCAAATGTTATTGTATTTGAAATAGGATATTAACGGTAAATCTGAAGTTGATTTGAAATGTAATGGATATTTTAAAGAAATTTTAGGCATTAAAACTTGAATGGTCAAAGACATTAGAGAAAACAATTTCGAGAAAGGAGGAGTATTTTTTTGGCTTCACAAAAGTTTATTTTGGCCATGTGACAGTAAGAAAACCTTCCTAACAGTCGGTTTGATAAAGCCTTTCAACCTCCAAATGGTCTTCAACAACGAAACTTTATACATATATAGAAAAATATTTGCATATCCACACACACATGATCACAAATGATCATTTGAAATTTATTATTATATATTCATGCACATATTTTACAACGTAAAATGCATACAAAATGAGCTAAAGTATCTGTTACGATGTAAATCACAACATTTGCATCTAAGCATGTTATACCCTACATATATTGCTACGTCATGCATGAATACACATGTATATATGCATATGATACATACACATATATAAACAAACATAGCTACATACATCCAAGGGAGGAACCAGCCCTAGGCTCAGCTGGGCTGCAGTCCAACGTAGAAAAAAAATTACCTTGGCCCACTTCCAAAAGTGAAAAACGAATGCATTATAGTTTCCTCCTACTTTCAAATGAGCTCTCTCACGCATTATAGTTTCCAGCTACTTTCAAATGAGCTCACTCACGCATTTCTTCTCTTGTCCAAAATCGACTTCAACTTTTGGGTGATTCTCAAATTCAGCTCAATACCTAGGTTATTTTTTCAATTTTTTTTTAAATTATTAGATAGAAAATAGATCCTTTGAACATAAAAGTGAAAACCCTAATTTTTGGGGTTGCAATTTGCATTATTGCATATAGTCCTTTAGGAATTAGGTTATTGCTAGTTAATTGAAACTCACACGTGTTGTTACTCATTATGAATGTTCTTGCTTAAACTTAGAAAATTGTACCGCATTGCACTCTTAACATCACCATATAATCCTATCCAATGATCAATTTAATGGCAGTTTTCCTCTGACTTTCTCTTGCGATTTTCGTAGCTAATTCTACTCGCTCCTCCCTCGTAGTCTTCTCGATCTTTGTTTGTCGCCTCTCTAGCTTTGCGTTTACCCAACATCTGTTTACGGTTTCCCTCTACTCTAGGGTTTGGCTATGTCTGATTTCCCAAACAAATTCGAGCTACATAGAACGTTTCTTGCACCCTGCTCACTACTAGAAGCCATCAACGCCTGTCTGGAGGTGATGGTTTTTGGCCCTTTTTGCGTAGCTCTTACTGGGTCATTCTATGGTGGTAAGCATTCTAGATCTGGTATCATTCGAACCTTTTACGCACCATTGTTTTGTGGTTGTTGAAGGTCCCACGGTACTCTGGCGAGTTAGTATCGCAACCTCCTTCTGCTATTAGCAAGCTCGACAAGGTCACGCCTTTGGCAGTGCATCTAAGTAGAGCTATTGAAGCCAAACAAGTAAAAGAGGATCTCATCATCTCTTTTGCACATCGCTTGCGCTTCAAGGGATCCAGGCATCTAACAGTTCTGTAACAACCAAAAATTTTGGCGATATAAATTAATTATTAGAATTTCAAAAATTGGAATTTCTGCAAACGATGGAATTTGACCACGAAACATCAACCGATGTGTTCGCTTCAGAATACTGGTCAACTTTCATGTTTGGAGTTTCGTGAACGGAGTCTGTATGAAAATGTTACGGGCGAAATACGAAAATGAACGGAAAATAAATAAATCAAAATTTTAAAAAATATTATACCTTATATAACTAGCTGACCTGGGAATCTGATGGCCTAGGCGGTCGACCACCACAGTCGACCTACTGTACGTTAGTTGCAAAATGACGGCAAGGTTTTTAGGGATTGGTTTATATATTTATAAAACGGATGGTCGGATATAACTTAAAATTAATCCAATGGTTCAAGGCCAATTCCACCCCTATAAATAAAGGGGTAAGGCCTCATTCTTTTCCACACAAGTCTGTAGTGGCAGCGAAGCTCTGCCATTTTCCTCCTTCTCCAAACCTAATTTCTAAAATAAAAATATATTCATACATACAAATCAAATACAATTCATATGAAATTGAGAGGATTAGCACATCTAATGGAAAAGAATGCAAATTGACACTCCAAATCAGATTCTCCTCTCTCTTCTTGTTTTCATACATCTCTATAGATCTAAAATTTTCCCCTTTCCAGATAATTTGTAGATTTATAAGAATTTGGGGATTGTAGGCCTAACGAATTCAAACTTTAGATTAAGAGGCTATAAGGTGACTGAGAAATTTATGAATACAGTTATAATAACTTATCTATTTAGTTTGAATTAGATCCAAATATTTTATGCCTAATTTCTATCAGATCAGTTCATTTAATTTTTTTAATTGGATTGACACCCATCAGATCTGATTGTAAACACTATTAAAACTTAAATATTATGAATTGTGGTTATGCATAATATTAGGATTCTTAAACTTGTTTACACATGTTCCTACAATTATGTTGTAAAATATGTTGCAGTTGTTGTAAAGCACTGTAGATCTGAAAATTAGTCCCATTAAACACCGTTTAGATGTAGTTATATTTCAGATCTTCAGTTCAGTGTTGAATAATAAAGTATGTGAATTTAGGTAAAAAGCTGAAATTTGTAAATTGTGTGATTGTAATATTAAAGAAATATGCATGTTTGTATTAAATATTGTTGGGTTTTGGTTTAATTGTTGTAAATATGTCTTTTCCACCTTTTTAAATAAAAAGGCATAATTTTGAAATCACAAGGGATATGATAAAAAGATTGAAAAGGGAAAAGAGGTGCAAATGTACGTATAAATATAAATAAACATATTTGTGCGTAATTTGCATCAACTATTCCAATTATATGTTTACATATATTTCTTGTGATTTGGAAATATGTCAATTCCATAATTTCGGCATAATTTACAATGATTACGGCTAACAGTCTTTTTTATAAGATTTGAAACTCTTTGGCAAGATTGAATGCAAAAAGGAATGTTTGGTTATTGACTTAACCAAATCATTAAATTTAAAGAATAAGAATAAAAATAATAACTATGTTTGTTTGAGAATGGTGTCTTAAGGACAACAACCTTATTTCAATTATCATTGATTATGAAATATATACTAACACCTCTATCTAATATATACATATATACACACATATACGTAGGATTTGTATACAGGACTTAAATACTGAAGACTGTACAGTTTTAGAGTTTCAAGAGATTCGGAATTTAGAGAAGATTCAAGACTCATGAGTAATCAAAAAAACAAGAGTTCAAGACAAATATAGTAATAAAGTCTAGTTTATATGTAAGACTCTGAATAGCACTCCAGGTTCAAAATTAAATTCTGTTTTCAAATTCTAATTTTCAATTTTCAAATTCTGTTTTTTAAAATTCAAATTCAAAATTTTGACGCTGAATTGATTAGGCCATATAAAAAGGATGTGTCCTTGTCCAGATGATTCAGATTCATCATCAAGCAATGAAAAACCAGAAATTCAAATATGTGTTTCACAGTAATTCAGAATTCAGAAAATATCAAAGAAATGGTTCTAAAAACCATATACATTGTAAAACCCCGAATTTTTAATGCAATTAAATAGAATAAATTAAATAGTAATTAATTTAATATACAGAACTAGAGGAAAAGGACTGCACCACTGCGTTCGTCTCGAAATTCTGGTCAAGATAGACATTTGGTTTGCGTAAAACGGACACCATATGAAGAAGTTATGAGGGTTTTAAGTTTGTATACACATAGAAATATTATGTATACACATATGAGTCAGAGATGAGTTAGAATTTTATCCAGAATAGTTCAAATTCGAAAATTAAAAAATAGCGGTATAATTCCCACTCTAGGGGGTTGACCCCCCTTAAGGGGTGTCGACCTAGGGGTCGACCCACTCACAGGGGTGTCGACACCCCTAGGGCTGACATGGCACTTGGTTTCAGGGGATCTGGCTACTATATATATGTGTCCTATTCTCCTATTTTTCTTCATTGGAAATCATGGAAGCCATATGCTGCCAGGATACGAACCAAGATAGAACCGTTTTCTACAACAACACACTTTGCAAATCAAATTCAAAAATTCAAAATACGTTCTTTCTCAATTCTCTAAACCTAAAGATGTGAGTTTCTAGTTGCTTTTAGGTTTAGATTAATAAAAGTAAATTATGAAAGACTGTGAATTGGATATGTTATAAAGTATGATTATGTGCTAGTGTTAAATCCTATACTATGTCATAATAGATCTATTTCCCTAGATCTAATACAATTGTGGTTATTCTATTATGTTGCCTACGTGGATCTTGACTTGTAACTATATAATGGTGAATGTACATCTATTAAATTGGACCATTGTAACATTGGCTAGATCTAGTTCTTTATGTAAATCCCTTTTTCACCTGTTAATTTGTGATCAATCTAGAAATGTTGTAAACTTGACATGTGAAGCCATCTTAAGATCTAAACATGTTACTATGTCACCCTAATTATGCTAGATCTAAACAGCTGGACACCTAAATGGTTAATTTAGGTCTCATTATGCTTGCTTTGACATCGTAGTTGCCACAAGTTCATTAGTTTTATGTCCACCTTGTTATGATGATTACATTTCCACTCACCTTGTTGTCATGCTAGTTTATGTTTATGTAACACCCCGCCTCCGCTAGGGTAACTCGCAAGGGAATGCACTAGCTTTAGAGGGGCATTATTGGTAAACATGCACAGAAATATCACAAGACAGAACACATAAAATAGCGGAAGTAAAATCAATCTTTCATAACATGAATACATAAGGTCTAAAGCCTTTTACATCAGAGTACATCAAAACCTGTCTTGCAATAGTAAAGAAGCATAAAGACTTTTTAGTAAATTATTCCCCAAGTAAAAACAGTAAAGTAGCCATAGCCAAGAGAAGTCCAAGCCATCCATGATGACCTTCAAGCAGAAGAAGTCCGAACTAAACAGCATTGTTTCCTCCCTGTAACCTGGGGGGGAAACGGAAGGAAAGTGGCGAAACAAAACGGGTCAGTCAAAAAGACTGAGTAAGCCCTATCTACTATCAGTATAGAAACTAGTAAAGTTAACTGACATGAGAAACTGAGATGAACATGAGCATGATAACAAGATAGATAAGCTAAATCAAAATAACAGGATAAACTACTGAACTAAGGTATCATGATAAACTACGGTGTCATGATAAATCAAAGTATCACATCGTCAGATTTCTATCAAGTATACTATCCCAAGGTATCTACCCCGTCTAACATCCCACGGTATCTATTCCGTATGTTCTTCCTGGTTCTAACATGTATATTTGCTCTGCACCCTCCGTACTAGTATCCCAGCCTTGTTATGTGTTAACCATGAATGTCCCTTACTCAAAGTCGTGTAATGGTCCATGTCAACCTAATATATCGCATATATAGGTTACTCAAATCATATGTTTCTTTCCATGTATATAAGTTCAGTCCTTTGCCGTACCTCGTACGGGCTTCCTCATGTCGTATTATCCTTGAAATCGTTTGGACTGTCACCCTTGTTCTAGCTAGGCTCTTCCATATGAATCATCGTTTGAACTACTAGGACTTACGCCACCTAGCACCACTAGGGATTACGCTTACCTATTGCATGCTTTCGTATTTCGGTTTGGGTTAAACCACCTAGGCCACTAGGGATTACGCTAACCCTCAACCGCGCCCTTTTTCCCACGCATTCATCGTGAATCGTTTTTCTATAACTGTATGCACATGTATCACATCGTGCCATCCGAGTCCTGTCACAGGGCAAAACAAGAAATACAGGACTCGGTCGGGAGCTTTAGATTTATCTGCCGATGCAGATACTAAGGTCTTCTTTTCTACACGTGGCTATGGTCCCACGAGACCCCTCCCTCAACTAGTGAAAGGCAACACAAGAGAAAATCTTGCATGAGAACTACACTCCGGCCAGCCCACATCCTACGGCCTACCTCACCCATAATTAGATAGCAATTATGGTCTGTTGGGTGTTCCCTGCCTTTCCGTACGTACACGCTTGACTCAAGATGGTAGATGATCGACGAACTTGCTATCTCGGGCACCTTATGTATTCGTCGACTCACTGCTATCCACCCCAGTCTTTAGGTCGCTCGCATAGCAACCAAGGCATATTCTTGGTTCTTCTACCGCAGACCTCAACCTCTCGTGAGCCTAGTATATTGACCTGGCAGCTCACAGAGGGATCCCAAGAATATCCTCACGTTCCCCGAAGTCGCTGCTTCGTTACCCAGTTCGTTGGAGCCTTTATCTAAATCAGATAGCCTGCTCCTACACGCATACTTAAACGTTGACCTAATGTATCGGGTTACTAATCTATCTAAGAAATGGTCCAAATTTCCTAGACTAAGAATTATTACTTAGTTTCCCTTAACTAAGGTTTACCACTTAGCCTTATTTCCATAATCCTTGTTAACGATGGTTATTTACCTAATCCTCCGAATTAGGGTTTATCTAATGGGTTAAGTGTTATCATTCAAGTCCATGACTTAACCCTATCGAGTCAAATTGGTCAAGTACCAGTTTACTTTAATCCTATCGGATTATCTTGCTAGATTGATTAAGCATAGATTATCTTAATCCCATCCAATTATCGAGTCGGATTGGTTAAGTATAGGCTGGCTTAACCCCATCCTCTAATTGTACTAGAATGGTTAAGTATACTCTAAGAAGGTCTTGTGACTTAACCTTATCAGGTCCGCGTATTATATTGGTTAAGTGTGGATCACTTAATCCTCATCAAATCATCATGTATAATTGGTTAAGTATAAGTTGCTTAACCCCATTAGATTATCATGTTAAGTTGGTTGAGTATTGGTTACTTAACCTCATTGAATTACCAAGTTTAGTTTGGTTAAGTGTTTAGCTTAACCCCATCGAATTACCGTGTCGAGATTAGTTAAGTGTCAATTACTTAACCCCGTTTAATTACCGTGTTTAGATTAGTTAAGCCTTAATTACTTAACCCCATCTAATTACCAAGTCGGATTAGTTAAGTGTAAATTACTTAACCCCATCTAATTACCAAGTCGGATTAGTTAAGTGTAAATTACTTAACCCCATCTAATTACCAAGTCGTATAAAAATGGTTAAGTGTCATTAGGCAAATCAAATCACTTAACCTACCCAACCTTGTCATGTTTTGTTAAGTATCATTAGCCTAATCAATTTACTTAACCCCTTTATCCATGTCATATTTGGTTAAGAGTCATTAATCAAATTAACTTAACCCTATCATGTGACATTAATTACTTAATGCACCCCAACCTCTCACATTAGACTTTGTTGTGGTTACTAGTTAAGCCGGTCGGTTCCGGGTAGCTTTACACCACAACTTGGTCTAACCTCGGGTTCAAGCACAACATGACCAACTTCTCACATTGAGTCCTATTGTTTGCAACTACTAGTTAGGCCGGTCGGTTCCGGGTAGTTTTACGTTGCAAACTCAACCCAACCTCGAGTTGGCCACTTTCATGTTTAGTCTAGTGTCATGTTCATAGTCAAGTTTTCAAGCAATTAGGTAGACCTAACTTAATAGGTAAATTCCCAATGGGTAGACCTAACTTAATAGGTAAATTCCCAAGCTTATGTTTTTATGCATACTTACATGTCAAATTCCATGTTATATTTCAAGTCATGTTTTCAAGTATAAACATATGTCATATTTAACGTTACATGTTGTCATGTTTATACCCATTTACCCAAGTCATATTCATGTCATTATGTTTTCCCATAATGTGAACCCAACGCTTTTTAAACTCGCATGTACGTTCGCAACCACGTAATGGATTAAAAGAAGAGACTTGGCAAAGGCATAACAAAAATGGATATTAAGCCACAAGTTAATCATGGTGGCGAATGAGGCACAAATGTGGTCATTAGCTTGCATGTTACATTCTTAAGCCTCACAAAAACATGCATAAACCCAAACTTGGTACATAAGCGAATCATGGTGACAAAAGACATGGAATGATGACTAGTAACTCGCATATATCATCATATAAGGGTTATGACTTCATATGCAAGTTGACATAAAGATTATGAAGGTTCTCATGTTGCATAATGCAACATTTCAACATAAAGGTTGTAGCTTTTTGCTCATAAGATCAAGATAATGACTTCATAAACTTGCATAACATGATAGCATGCATCATTCTCAATGATCAAACCCAAACTTTCAACATGAACATTTAACTTCATAGTTAATATCTAAGAGTAGGGAAGGGCTTACTTTGCTATGAAGGCCTAAATCGATTAAACTAAAGCTTGTGATGAAGCCTATGCATGCCATCACCCAAAAACCCAAAGATGAACCCTCCAAATCAACAAAAACACTATCTTTATGAACAAAGATCAAAGCTTTTGCCTTGAAATCAACTTGAGAAGCTCTCATACTAACATAGGGACTCTCTAACACTCTCATGATCATGAAACCTCTCATAGGAATGAAGTGGAGGCTAGGATAGTTGAGTGGAGGCCATGAGAGTAGGAATTTTGCCATAGTTTAGTTACATGAGTGAATAATGAGGATTTAGGGGGGTTTAGGGGCTTATTTATAGAAGATTAGGCTAGTTAGGACCCTTAGATTAACCTTAGGACCAACCTGAACCGTCAGATTTCAAGCCAGGCCCAAAAACCTAGCCAAGATAGAAAATAGGTGCACCAGGCCAGAATCAGCCGACAGGGCAAGTCGACAGCCCTGTCGACATGCCTGTCGACATGCATGTCGACAGCCCTGTCGACAGCCAAGTCGACTTGTCTAGGCGGGAATTTTTCCGCCTGGCCCCATCTCTGCATGTTTCGAAATTCAAATTTCCCGAAAACTTCTTTGGGCCTTAACCGGGTCATACGGACTCCGATTTACAAAATTTCGGACTCTATTTCGCGTATTTTTCCGAGACGAACGCAATGGCATAGCCCGTTTTACTTGATTCAGAATTTAAAATTAAATTCTGCCTTGATTCTCGTTTTAACATGTTATCGAAATACGAGTTGTTACATTCTCCCCACCTTTTAGGATTTCGTCCCCGAAATCTCCAAGTTAGGAAGAACATATCCTACCATCCATCATCCATCTACTCAAAACATCATCCACGAGCAACCATTGTCCTTAGATGATTTCTAATGCTGTATGAATATATGCAAAACGTGTGTGTACATGTTCCTTAGCTAATGCTAATGATCAGGCCTGAATAATCTTTCTAATGCAAAAATATGTATAGTGCCATGAATCCAACATGTATGCAAATAGTCCTAGTCATATAGATACTATATGCGTGCACAATCATTCATTCATATGCAACAACCGCATGATAACACATTCAATTTCATCCATAACCAAGTACAAACACTCGTGCATATGCAATATGAAATGTGACCGAGTCGAGCTAGTATCTAATGTGTATTCGCGCATCCACGAGCAACCACTTGCAACCACTTGCAACCATATCAATCATAACATGTTTCAAATACATGTTTACATCCATAGGGTTCTACCTAGGATTCCCTGAAACAGGGTCGAGAAGATAAACAAGACAAACTCCTTATGGGGTTTGTAACAGAAAATAGGACCGAGAGGATGTCCACAAAAGATAGCCTACAAGTAAGCTCTACAGAAAACAGAGATCAAGGATATACTCCCAAAAAGAGATATCATGCGCGTATCTAGTCTTTGACCATCAAAGTCGTATTTCCTTGAGCTCAATTCCATTGTGCCTTGACCGTCCTTTAACTTCGCGATTTCGTAGCTTCTTATTTCCTGTTTCCATAACATGAGCTGGAACTCATTTCTTCGTCGCCTCTCGTTTCACTTATTCTTTCCCTAGTATGCTTGGCTCAAACATATCTGCGTACTCATGCAAGCTCTCCAAAATTCACTAGTGAATTCTGGATCTCGTTTTCCGATGCCAATCCAAGTTGCCAAGAGTTCTTACTAGGGTGATTCCCATAACTCATGCATAATCGAAACGAAGCATCCGCCTTAGCGGCGAATTCTATTCAAATGGATTACCAACAACTGCATCATGGGATTCTAGGTAACTAGCCATGACAGAACCCAAAAGGGTTACAAGAGACTTCGAGGGTATCACCAAGGCAAGTCAAGAGTCCATCTACCCTCTTTCTAAAACCGAGAATGGTATCCCTTACTGGATAACCGCTTTACCCCTAGAATCCATCCGTAGTTGAGACATGTCATTCTCAAATCCAATAAGTCATGAATAAATGGACCGATTCTCCACCGGACTTGAGACAAAAATGGGATTCTCTATTACGCTAGTACTTAAGGTGCAGAGACTCAACTATCGAAGCAGACTTAAATGATACGATGATCAAACCAAAGTCCTAACGGGATGATAGAGAAGAAAAACTAAACCTTTAACAAGATCGTTACCCTCCTTCCGAGGCACCCTAGAAATGAGAGCATACTACTGCCCTCCCGATGAACTTGTCCTTGTCCCATGATACTTAACTATCCGTCCCGTTCCACCATGCCAAAGGTACTCTCTCGTCATGGGTTTCATTGTTCATCTTTCTCTCTCATTCTGAGTTGAGCCATACCAACAAGTTGCTCATCCTTAAACTCGTATCCTTTATCCTCTTTCTCACTATCCTTTCTTATAACGCGGCTACTGGTCTCCCGAGAACAGCCTCCATCGCATGGAAAGCACTTTCGAAGATAGAAAAGACTAGTCGCAGTTAAAACCACTGTGACTACAGATGGAGGAAAGAAAGGAAAAGAGATTCAATCAAGGAAACCAGGATAGTGCTAATGGCCTTTGGGGAATAGCCTTTTTCTTTTTAAAAGAAAATTTTCTTGAAAAATGCTTCTTTATAAACGATTTTCAAATAGTTTTCAGAAGGTCTTTAAAAACTTTTGCCCAGTCTGGTAACCTTCTGCTCTGATACCAAATGTAACACCCCGCCTCCGCTAGGGTAACTCGCAAGGGAATGCACTAGCTTTAGAGGGGCATTATTGGTAAACATGCACAGAAATATCACAAGACAGAACACATAAAATAGCGGAAGTAAAATCAATCTTTCATAACATGAATACATAAGGTCTAAAGCCTTTTACATCAGAGTACATCAAAACCTGTCTTGCAATAGTAAAGAAGCATAAAGACTTTTTAGTAAATTATTCCCCAAGTAAAAACAGTAAAGTAGCCATAGCCAAGAGAAGTCCAAGCCATTCATGATGACCTTCAAGCAGAAGAAGTCCGAACTAAACAACATTGTTTCCTCCCTGTAACCTGGGGGGAAACGGAAGGAAAGAGGCGAAACAAAACGGGTCAGTCAAAAAGACTGAGTAAGCCCTATCTACTATCAGTATAGAAACTAGTAAAGTTAACTGACATGAGAAACTGGGATGAACATGAGCATGATAACAAGATAGATAAGCTAAATCAAAATAACAGGATAAACTACTGAACTAAGGTATCATGATAAACTACGGTGTCATGATAAATCAAAGTATCACATCGTCAGATTTCTATCAAGTATACTATCCCAAGGTATCTACCCCGTCTAACATCCCACGGTATCTATTCCGTATGTTCTTTCTGGTTCTAACATGTATATTTGCTCTGCACCCTCCGTACTAGTATCCCAGCCTTGTTATGTGTTAACCATGAATGTCCCTTACTCAAAGTCGTGTAATGGTCCATGTCAACCTAATATATCGCATATATAGGTTACTCAAATCATATGTTTCTTTCCATGTATATAAGTTCAGTCCTTTGCCGTACCTCGTACGGGCTTCCTCATGTCGTATTATCCTTGAAATTGTTTGGACTGTCACCCTTGTTCTAGCTAGGCTCTTCCATATGAATCATCGTTTGAACTACTAGGACTTACGCCACCTAGCACCACTAGGGATTACGCTTACCTATTGCACGCTTTCGTATTTCGGTTTGGGTTAAACCACCTAGGCCACTAGGGATTACGCTAACCCTCAACCGCGCCCTTTTTCCCATGCATTCATCGTGAATCGTTTTTCTATAACTGTATGCACATGTATCACATCGTGCCATCCGAGTCCTATCACAGGGCAAAACAAGAAATACAGGACTCGGTCGGGAGCTTTAGATTTATCTGCCGATGCAGATACTAAGGTCTGCTTTTCTACACGTGGCTATGGTCCCACGAGACCCCTCCCTCAACTAGTGAAAGGCAACACAAGAGAAAATCTTGCATGAGAACTACACTCCGGCCAGCCCACATCCTACGGCCTACCTCACCCATAATTAGATAGCAATTATGGTCTGTTGGGTGTTCCCTGCCTTTCCGTACGTACACGCTTGACTCAAGATGGTAGATGATCGACGAACTTGCTATCTCGGGCACCTTATGTATTCGTCGACTCACTGCTATCCACCCCAGTCTTTAGGTCGCTCGCATAGCAACCAAGGCATATTCTTGGTTCTTCTACCGCAGACCTCAACCTCTCGTGAGCCTAGTATATTGACCTGGCAGCTCACAGAGGGATCCCAAGAATATCCTCACGTTCCCCGAAGCCGCTGCTTCGTTACCCAGTTCGTTGGAGCCTTTATCTAAATCAGATAGCCTGCTCCTACACGCATACTTAAACGTTGACCTAATGTATCGGGTTACTAATCTATCTAAAATATGGTCCAAATTTCCTTGACTAAGAATTATTACTTAGTTTCCCTTAACTAAGGTTTACCACTTAGCCTTATTTCCATAATCCTTGTTAACGATGGTTATTTACCTAATCCTCCGAATTAGGGTTTATCTAATGGGTTAAGTGTTATCATTCAAGTCCATGACTTAACCCTATCGAGTCAAATTGGTCAAGTACCAGTTTACTTTAATCCTATCGGATTATCTTGCTAGATTGATTAAGCATAGATTATCTTAATCACATCCAATTATCGAGTCGGATTGGTTAAGTATAGGCTGGCTTAACCCCATCCTCTAATTGTACTAGAATGGTTAAGTATACTCTAAGAAGGTCTTGTGACTTAACCTTATCAGGTCCGCGTATTATATTGGTTAAGTGTGGATCACTTAATCCTCATCAAATCATCATGTATAATTGGTTAAGTATAAGTTGCTTAACCCCATTAGATTATCATGTTAAGTTGGTTGAGTATTGGTTACTTAACCTCATTGAATTACCAAGTTTAGTTTGGTTAAGTGTTTAGCTTAACCCCATCGAATTACCGTGTCGAGATTAGTTAAGTGTCAATTACTTAACCCCGTTTAATTACCGTGTTTAGATTAGTTAAGCCTTAATTACTTAACCCCATCTAATTACCAAGTCGGATTAGTTAAGTGTAAATTACTTAACCCCATCTAATTACCAAGTCGGATTAGTTAAGTGTAAATTACTTAACCCCATCTAATTACCAAGTCGTATAAAAATGGTTAAGTGTCATTAGGCAAATCAAATCACTTAACCTACCCAACCTTGTCATGTTTTGTTAAGTATCATTAGCCTAATCAATTTACTTAACCCCTTTATCCATGTCATATTTGGTTAAGAGTCATTAATCAAATTAACTTAACCCTATCATGTGACATTAATTACTTAATGCACCCCAACCTCTCACATTAGACTTTGTTGTGGTTACTAGTTAAGCCGGTCGGTTCCGGGTAGCTTTACACCACAACTTGGTCTAACCTCGGGTTCAAGCACAACATGACCAACTTCTCACATTGAGTCCTATTGTTTGCAACTACTAGTTAGGCCGGTCGGTTCCGGGTAGTTTTACGTTGCAAACTCAACCCAACCTCGAGTTGGCCACTTTCATGTTTAGTCTAGTGTCATGTTCATAGTCAAGTTTTCAAGCAATTGGGTAGACCTAACTTAATAGGTAAATTCCCAATGGGTAGACCTAACTTAATAGGTAAATTCCCAAGCTTATGTTTTTATGCATACTTACGTGTCAAATTCCATGTTATATTTCAAGTCATGTTTTCAAGTATAAACATATGTCATATTTAACGTTACATGTTGTCATGTTTATACCCATTTACCCAAGTCATATTCATGTCATTATGTTTTCCCATAATGTGAACCCAACGCTTTTTAAACTCGCATGTACGTTCGCAACCACGTAATGGATTAAAAGAAGAGATTTGGCAAAGGCATAACAAAAATGGATATTAAGCCACAAGTTAATCATGGTGGCGAATGAGGCACAAATGTGGTCATTAGCTTGCATGTTACATTCTTAAGCCTCACAAAAACATGCATAAACCCAAACTTGGTACATAAGCGAATCATGGTGACAAAAGACATGGAATGATGACTAGTAACTCGCATATATCATCATATAAGGGTTATGACTTCATATGCAAGTTGACATAAAGATTATGAAGGTTCTCATGTTGCATAATGCAACATTTCAACATAAAGGTTGTAGCTTTTTGCTCATAAGATCAAGATAATGACTTCATAAACTTGCATAACATGATAGCATGCATCATTCTCAATGATCAAACCCAAACTTTCAACATGTACATTTAACTTCATAGTTAATATCTAAGAGTAGGGAAGGGCTTACTTTGCTATGAAGGCCTAAATCGATTAAACTAAAGCTTGTGATGAAGCCTATGCATGCCATCACCCAAAAACCCAAAGATGAACCCTCCAAATCAACAAAAACACTGTCTTTATGAACAAAGATCAAAGCTTTTGCCTTGAAATCAACTTGAGAAGCTCTCATACTAACATAGGGACTCTCTAACACTCTCATGATCATAAAACCTCTCATAGGAATGAAGTGGAGGCTAGGATAGTTGAGTGGAGGCCATGAGAGTAGGAATTTTGCCATAGTTTAGTTACATGAGTGAATAATGAGGATTTAGGGGGGTTTAGGGGCTTATTTATAGAAGATTAGGCTAGTTAGGACCCTTAGATTAACCCTAGGACCAACCTGAACCGTCAGATTTCAAGCCAGGCCCAAAAACCTAGCCAAGATAGAAAATAGGTGCACCAGGCCAGAATCAGCCGACAGGGCAAGTCGACAGCCCTGTCGACATGCCTGTCGACATGCATGTCGACAGCCCTGTCGACAGCCAAGTCGACTTGTCTGGGCGGGAATTTTT
Organism: Allium sativum; assembly: GCA_030737875.1. NCBI lineage: Eukaryota > Viridiplantae > Streptophyta > Magnoliopsida > Asparagales > Amaryllidaceae > Allium > Allium sativum. The sequence goes on along the minus strand of CM060920.1, from coordinate 543,844,097 downwards.
CCGCCTGGCCCCATCTCTGCATGTTTCGAAATTCAAATTTCCCGAAAACTTCTTTTGGCCTTAACCGGGTCATACGGACTCCGATTTACAAAATTTCGGACTCTATTTCGCGTATTTTTCCGAAACGAACGCAATGGCATAGCCCGTTTTACTTGATTCAGAATTTAAAATTAAATTCTGCCTTGATTCTCGTTTTAACATGTTATCGAAATACGAGTTGTTACAGTTTATGCCAAGATATGATTGAAACTACCACCTTTGTCATATTCCCTTTTCATTGTTATGGCTAGGCTACTTTATAGCCTAGATGCCGCCAAAATACATGCGAATACGTTAGTTAGGAAATAGGGAAAAGGGATTTATAATTGTCATAATTTATGTAATATTTATATGAATTGGACATATAATTCAGATGGGGAAACATAGAAATAATCACCCATAATGACATAGGTAGATTTGGATAAAAATGGAATGTTTAGTAATTACAATTAGGAATTGTAATTGTACTTATGACACGATGTTAGGTTGCATTAGTGGTGGAAGTCTGCCCGGACCCGACCGGCATATCCATCAGCCACTAATGTTGAACCTAATGTGGGAGGTCTAAGTACGTAAATGTGAATCGGGCTATGGCATGAGGTTAGGCCCAAATGTGGAATAAGTCAGTCCGGACCCGACCCGCATATCCAACATCCACATGTTGTAGGACTAATGTGGGAGGTCTAGCCCATTATAAACCATAAATGGACATGGTAAAGAATTGGACTACTTAACCTAATTTAATTCATAAGGATTGTATGATTATGAACCTAAGTTAGGGTTAAGTAAAATTTTACGGGTAGTGGATGGGTTAAGTAAATTAGAGGGAGTGGACAATATTTACATATAGGCCCACGAACTTAACCCAATAAGTTTATGTAATTAAAGACACCTAGTGGTATACAAGACCGGTGGAAAAAGATAATAAGGTTATATAAAAAAGGACACCCTTTAGGGTAAGCATAACTGACATAGGGCTATGTAATTAAAGACACCTAAGGGTATACATAGTCAGTGAAAAACCTAGTGGGAATACAAGACAAAGGGGAGAGCTTGTATCATATTGTGTCGGACCCATTTCAGTCAGTAACTCGGAGTATGTATCAAATAAAGAACTCCGTACTAGGCGGAGAAGGGACACGCTTACTGATTGATTATAAGAGATCCTAACGAGACGGGCGGTGTGTGATGTGCAAACCGACCCGGCCATGGGCGTGCATGAGCCGGGCAAAGGGGGATAAGACGACCGTGACACCAGTAGATATGGTTGTGCACATCTTAAGGGTTGCCACTTTAGGAAGTGATACCTCCTACTGTGGGGCCAGCACAGGATTTATACGGAGTAGGGAGCCGATCGATTAGGGTAGTGGTTAGGGTACACTCGGACGTATGCCCTAAGTCTACCAACTTATAGTGGAAGGGATCATCTCATTTTAGTTATACTAGTAATATTGCAGAGTAATCATTAGTGAAGCACATACACCTTACCCTGTCTACCTTGTCACACCTATCATTTATGTAGTGATCTCTGTTATCCACTTTATATGCCTATCATGTTACTTTTATTTATTTACTGCCTAAAAGTAATTAGACTCGCCAGACTTTATGTCTGACCCTTTTGTTTCTCCTTCTTTCTTCCATCCCTCCAGGTTCTCAAGGAGGAAACACTCAGGCTTAGTCAGGACTCGGATATCATCTTGCTAGGAGTTATTTCTGAAGTATGGCTCAAGTTCTTGTCTCTATTATGGCTTAACTCTTTTAATTGGCGAAATTATGTTTTTCATATTCTTATGTACTCTGATGATGCAAGACAGAAGTTGCTTTATTGTAATGGTTTTTGTGACATATGGTATTATGGACCACGGCATTATGATTTATGTTTGAAATAAAAATTTAAAAATTTCCGCTGCTATCTTATTTATATCTGTCTTGTAATTATTTTTTGTCTGTTTACCTATAACGCTTCATGAAACTTAATGCATTCCCTTAATGAGTGACATTAACGGACATGGGGTATCACACTTGGTATCAGAGTTGAAGTTTACCGGATTAGATGAAAGTTTTTGAAAATTATTTTCAAAAAGGTTTTAAATGAAGGTATTTTCAAAAATAAAAGTCTGTCTTGAAAATATTCCCCAAGAATCCATATGTAATATCCTTCGGTCCTTTATCTAAATTTCTTCCTTTTTCCTTTTTCAGCATGTCTGGGGAACAAAACATTCTTAATATCCCAGAGGGCACCACAATACCCGGATGGTTCCGTATGTATTTGGAGGCCACGGCGCCTGCTGAAGGCTAAAGGGACGTTCGTCCGCCAACTGCACCAGTCATTCCTCCTCCTCGCCCTCTAAGAGCAGATTACTTCGCCAAGATCTGTAAGGACTTTCGTGCTATGGGAGGGAAGTCGTTCCATAGGAATGACACATTCGTAGAAGCTAGGAACGGGCTTAAGGAGACCGAGGACTTGTTTGTAATTTTTGAAGTAGAGGATCGAAGAAAGATTCAGTTAGCTGCTTGGCTATTAAAGGACGAAGCCACATTTTGGTGTAAAGTTACCCAAGCTGGACGTCCGGTGGAAACTTGGGAAGATTTTAGCTAGAGGTTCGAAATGAAATTTCTTTCCCAAGCTGAGAGAAGCATACAGACGGAGAGGTTCTTATCACTCAAACAAGGAAACTTGATGGTGAAGGAGTATGTGAACAAGTTCAACCAGCTGGTAAGGTTCAGGTAAGAGTTGGTGGATACACTGCACAAAAGGGCTTTGCGGTTTGCTAAAGGGCTGAATAAGCCTCAACATAGTTTAGCCATGTCCCATATTCCGATGGGGGCCACTTTTGAAAAGCTTGTTGATATGGCCCTAATGCATGAGGAGGACAAGGGAGAAAATAAGGAAGCAAAGGCTGAGGGGACATCGCAGAATAAGAAGGTGTGGCCCAAGAAGGGGCAGCAACAGCAGCAGAAGAAAGGAGGGAAAGATGATAAAGGCAAGGATAAGAGAAAATGTCACAATTGTGGAAAGGAATGTCACTTGATCAAAGACTGTAAAATAAGAAAGAGCAATTGCTTCAATTACGGAGAGGTCGGCCCTCTAAAGAGTGCCCAAAGAAACAAGGATCGCAGGGACAAGGTCAAAGAGCAGGAACTTCTGGAGGGCAGGTGCATGCTCTCGCGATCAGTGCTCCTGAAAGAGGTAGAAAAATTTCCATTGAAAGTTTGTTTCTCTTTCAAACCATCCAATTAGAACACTTTTTGATTTTGGCGCTTCACACTCGTTTATATCTAGTTCTATAGTTGAATCTCTGCACTTAATTGCTAGTATGGTAGTAGATCCCGTAGTTGTTTCAAACCCCATTGGTGGTTCGGCTCATTTATCGATGATTTGTCGGGGTTTGAAAATATCTATGTTAGGCGTCGAATTTGAATGCGACCCATATGTGCTCGGGTTTATGGGCTATGGGTTGATTCAAGGAATGGATTGGCTTACCACGTATGGGGCCATTCTGGGTTATGAGAGGAGGGTTGTTAGACTCCTAACTTGTCATGGGAAGACCCTCGAACTCTCTTGTGACCCCCAAGGGTCTGTTATGCTTTGCTTTCTAGAGTCTCTACATGCATCCATATATGATTTGCAATCTGTTCCTGTGGTTCGAGATTATTCCGATGTTTTTGATGAGGTACGGGGTTTACCTCCAGGGCGCGAGATCGTCTTTCACATATCTGGTGGACAACGCAAAGCCAGTTGCATTACTAGTGTGCCACATGGCTCCAAGGGAAAGGAGAGAGTTGAGTAAGCAAGTAGGGGAGCTATTGAGAAAGGGTTTATCAAACTAAGCATATCTGAATAGGGTGCTCCAGTAGCATTCGCAACAAAGGCGGATGGTTCGCTTCGTTTGTGTGTTGACTATAGAGAGTTGAATAAGCTCACCAAGAAGAATAGGCACCCGCTTCCGAGGATTGATGATTTATTTGACCAGCATGTTGGTGCCTCGGTATTTATTCAGTTGGACTTGGCTACGGGGTTCCATCAATTGAGGGTGGCAAAGGACAGCATGTATAAGACTGATTTTAGAACTCCGGGCGGTTTCTTTGAATGGATAGTGATGGCTTTTGGGCTAATGAATGCACCCGCCTTGTAACACCCCGTATTTTCGGTGAACGTCAAAGTAACAAATTAAAGTATACTTAATTTTTAAGAGAAGAAATAGGTGAAACGAGTTGGGTCATTGCGTTCATCTCGGAATTCTTCTTGAGATAGAGTCTGAGTTTGTGTAAATCGGACTCCGTATGAATAAGATATGTTTAAATTAAATATTGCAGCAAAACATAAAAAAGAAGAATGAGAAAAGAATAATGTTTAGCATTGTTCTAAGGTTTGTAAGCAAAAGACTTAGTAGCTCATTTGGTTAGAACATGCGACTTGCATACAAGAGGTACAAAGTTCGATCCCCGCCAGCGCCATATTTTTGTTTTAGGGGAATGGCTAAAAAGTGGCTTAGTGTGAACGTAGTTCAAAAAGTGGTTTAGTGTGAAAATGGATAATTGGGAAGATATATATATATATATATAGAAAATATATATACATATATATATATGACGTGTACGCATCATGTGGCGCACGTGGCGCATTTTTTGTTGGTCAAGAATTGTCTTTTTTACGTGGCCTTCTCTGATTGGCTTTGTGACAAATTCTGAGGTGTTAGGGCTTATGTGTCATGCTATGATTGGCTGAGTGACACATTGCTTTAGTTGGATGGCTCTGATTGCTCCTAAAACGATCTAACGGCTCACATAAGATTTAACTTCTATAAAAGCAACCATAATCCTCAAACCCAAAATCACACAAATTCATTCCAAGAAGCCACCTTACCGTCCATGATCGTTCTAGTTTAGCCACCATTCCTTCTTCAACTTGAAAGCAAAATTAAAGCTACGAATCAAAACTTACTTAGAAAAATTGATAGTCTTCTTCAAGGGATTGCTTTTCGAATTCAGAAAACAAATCCCAGAAAAACAAGACTTTCTTTTCTTTGTAAGTCCTGTTATTATTTAGATGCAAACGATTAAAAGTTGTGATTTGTAATAAAATGAAAACTAGAGTAATTCCTAGTTGTAAGATAATGACGATGCTGATTTATGCCTAATCTTGTAATGATTCAATCGTATATGATTGTGAGATTATTGTGGTTAAATGTTGATGTTAAACCAATCGTATATTATGTAAATATGGTGACTTTTTCATGTTATGTAACATGCAAGTTGTTTAGATCTACATTTAGATCTATGTTTATTGAATCATGCAAGTTGTTTAGATCTACATTTAGATCTATGTTTATTGAATCATGCAAGTTGTTTCAATCTACATTTATCTATGTTTATTGAATCATGCAAGTTGTTTAGATCTATGTTTATTGAATCATGAGAGTTGTTTAGATTTACATTTAGATCTATGTTTATTGAATCATGCAAGTTATTAGGCTAAGACATGTATTATGTTTAGATCTACATTTAGATCTATGCTTATTGAATCATGCAAGTTGTTAGACTAAGACATGTATTATGTTTAGATTCACATTTAGATCTATGAAAAGTGGATCCAAAATTAAAGTTCATATTTACATGCCTTGTTAAACTTGTGTAAAACCATATGCTTAAGATTCATGTTTGTTGAATCCAAGATAAAAGTTCATATTTACATGCCTTGTTAAACCTGTGTAATTCCATATGTTTAACATTCATGATTATTGGATCCAAATTAAAAGTTCACATTCACATGTCTAATTGAACTTGTGTAATTCTATATGCTTAAGGTTTATGTTCATTGGACCTAAAATAAAAGTTTACATTTACATGCCTAGTTAGATTTGGGTAATTTCATATGCTTAAAGACTCATGTTAGTTGGATCCAAAAATGCAAGTTCATTATTTTAAGCCACGTTTACATGACACATGTTTAGTTAGATCCTTATTATTTTATGTTGTGTGAATGGTACAAGCTCCCTTCTTTCCCCGTTTGTATATAAGTTAGGCTATGTTACGAGCCTAACATTCTATGTGAATTTTGCGAACGTGTGACGGGGGTAACGTTGGGAAAACCTTAGAAATTATTATTATTAGCATAATTTGGCCCATAAATAAGTGAATGGTTAGTGCCATAAAATTGGTATAATTTATATACCAAAAATTGAAAATATGATTTAGAGGGTAAATGGGGCATGACTTGAATGGCAATAATTGTGGATAATTTACATATAAATTTGAAAGATAAATATGTAAATTAAGAAAAAGACGAATATGCCAAACCCGAGGTTAGATTGAGTTGTGGTGTAAAACTGCCCGGAACTGCCCGGTACATCCAGTAACCACAACAACACCTATCTAATGTGAGAGGTTAGTGCATCATGCCGAAGGAAAACCCGAGGTTAGATTGAGTTGTGGTGTAAAACTGTCCGGAACCGTCCGGCACATCCAGTAACCGCAACAACACATATCTAATGTGAGAGGTTGGTGCATTAATAAATCAATTAATGCTAATAAACAAGATAAATGAGTAGGGTTAAGTTAATGAGAAACGCTTAACCAATATAACAAGATGAATAACTAGGGTTAAGTTAATAGGAAACACTTAACCAATATATAACAAGATGTGTGGTATGGTTAAGTAACACAAGAGGGCAACACTTAACCAATATGACTTGATTTGTTGTAAGGTTAAGTTAAATCAAGAGGGCAACACTTAACCAACATAACTTGATTTGTGGTAGGGTTAAGTTGACACAAGAAGGCGACACTTAACCAAAGTAACATGACAAGTAGGTGGGTTAAGTAACTTGAATTGATTGATGACACTTAACTAATACAGCATGATGAACACGTGGGGTTAAGTTAACAAGAAACACTTGACCAATACAACTTGATGGACGAATATGGTTAAATTAATAGGAAACACTTAACCAATCCAACATGATAAGTGAGGAGGGTTAAGTTAATAAGAAACACTTAACCAACATGACATGATGAATGGGTGGGTTAAGTTAACATGAATGGACAACACTTAACCAATATGGCATAATGTGTGGGAGGGTTAAGTACATAGAGAGTTGGGTGGGTAATATTAGTAAATATAGGCCCACAAAACTTAACCATTAAATAAACATGCTTGAATCAGTAGGAGGGTTAAGTACATATCGGTTTGGTGGGTAATATTAGTAAATAGGCCCACAAAATTTAACCATTAAATAAAATGCTAGAATCAGAAGGAGGGTTAAGTACATATCGGGTTGGTGGGTAATATTAGTAAATATAGGCCCACAAAACTTAACCATTAAATAAACATGCTTGAATCAGAAGGAGGGTTAAGTACATATCGGGTTGGTGAGTAATATTAGTAAATATAGGCCCACAAAACTTAACCATTAAATAAACATGCTTGAATCAGAAGGAGGGTTAAGTACATATCGGGTTGGTGGGTAATATTAGTAAATATAGACCCACAAAACTTAATCATTAAATAAACATGCTTGAATCTGTTGGAGGGTTAAGTACATCTCATGTAGGTGGTTAATATTTGTATATATAGGCCCACAAACTTAACCAGTAGGAAACCCTAGTAACGGGGACCCATTTCAGCAGTAACCCACATAGATGTGTCATGGTACCCTGAACTAGGCAGGGTGGGGCACGATTACTAGGCTGATTATAAGCGGTCAAAACATCGGCAGGGGTACGTCAGTGTAGGTTTCGACGGTTTACGGGCGTGCACATACACTGGGGTGGGAAAAAGCAGGCACTGGGTACCAGTAGGTATACACTGTGCATCTTGAATCGTGTCGGGTTGCTATCATAAGGATTGATACACCATATGGTGGGACCAGCACAGGGTATCTACACGCAAGAGAGGGCCGATTGACACAGACACAAGGAAAAATTAATACGAGTAAGGAGCCGATCGATAGGGTGGTAAGGATACATCTAACATGTTCATGGCAATTAGGCAGATTGAGGTGGAATCCTCACGATAGATGTACACCTGAAGGCTACCACAATTGCGGGGATTGGGATCACATTACAATATGATCATTTTATATAGATTACTAGTTGGGACACTAGTTAGGTGGTGCAGAGAAGGGAAATGAGTGCGATAGCATATTCAGCCTTATTATCTTATTTATAGGGTGTTGACCTAGATTCAGTTTATTCCTATCATAACCCTTTTCTTGTTTACATGCTAAATAGTCACTGGACTTACCATACTCATGTCTGACTCATTTTCTTTCGTCTTCTTTTCTTCCATTCCCCCCCCCCAACCCCCAAGGTCCGCAGGGAGGGAATACTTCAGCTTAGATCGGATCATTACCATCTTGAAGAGAGTAGATGTATTGCTTGGTATCTTTTTTCCTTGGACTATGGCTTTGGATACTCTCTTATTGGGGATTTATGCTGCCTTACTGTTGTTTTAATTCAAGACAGAGATTTTGTTATAATAATTTGAAAGTTGGTTTGAGACAGTTGTTGTAATTTTTTAACTGAATCACATACTTATGAAATAAATTTAGTTTTTCCACTGTTTATTTGTCTATCTTGTAATTTATCTGCATCTTTTACCTAAAATGCTCCACCGAAGTTAAGGCATTCCCTTTGTGAGTGACTTTAACGGAGGTGGGGTGTTTCACTTGGTATCAGAGCTGAAGTTTACCGGATCAGATAAAAGATTTGAAAAATTATTTTCAAAACGGTTTTAAAAGAAGCATTTTCAAAAGAAAAGTTTTGTTTTAAAGGCATATTCCCCAAAGCCAAATGCACTATCTTTTTGATCCTCTATTTGAATCCTTGTTTCCTTCTTTCCTGAGTCTCCGGGGCTCCTGGCTTTCTAGGAGGTAACCTCATCCCGGCATGGTTCCGTTGGCTTGATGAGACTACGACACTTGTCAAAGGGAAAAAAAAGCGCCCAACTTCCATCTATAGCCGCAGCAGTTTCACCTACGGCTAATTTTTTTTTCGAGCTTTGTAGGATTTTGCATGTGATGGAGGCAGCTTTCGAGAGACCTGTCAACAAGTTACACAAGGATGGCAAAGATGAGAATGAGGGAGTTTGATTAAGGAGCATAACCCAAGGATGAAGAACTCATGGATATATACTTGGTTCACAAAGGAGGGGAGGAAAGAATAGTAAAACATAAAATAAGAGGGAGTATCTTTATTATGGTATAACGGGTCGTATAATTAAGGGCAAGGGCAAGAACAAATGACAGGATTTTCAGGAGGGAAAATGCATGCTCTCACCCCCAGCGTACCTGAGAGAAAGGTAGTAAGGTTTCTGTTGAAAAAGTTTAGTTTTTCTTCTTGATCATCCTGTTAGTACTCTTTTTGATTTTAGCGCTTCACATTCGTTTATATCTGCTTCCATAGTTGAGTCTCTGCACCTTAGTACTTGTATAGTAGAAGATCCCATTATTGTCTCAAATCCCATTTGTGGTTCGGCTCATTTATCTTTGGTTTGTAAGGATTTGAGATGCTTATGTTTCTGGGTTTCATGGGCTATGGGTTGATTCTAGGCATGGATTGGTTAGCTAGTAATTGTGAAAGAAGGGTAGTTAGACTTTCGACTTGCCTCGGGAATACCCTCGAGATTTCGTGCGATCCTAAGGGATTAGTTTGTCTTAGCTACTTACAATCACTTTATGTATCTATCGACGATTTTCGATTCATTGGAGTAGTCCATGAGTACGCAAAATGTTTTGATTAGGGTAGGGGTTTTCCCCCTAAAACTTGAGACAGACTTCCGCGTATATCTAGTTGACATTGCAAAGCCAGTTATGCGATCAACGATAGTTTTGGAACAAGATTGGCGAGGATAGCTAGAGTCGGTTAAGTGCTCAACTGTTTGGTTGTTTTGCTAGTATCATCTCACATAAATTGTCCAAATTCGGAGGAGGTATTCCTTGGGTGCTTGTCTGATATTGGTTTAGGCCTTTGGGGCTTGTACCTGAGGGATGTCAAGTTCGACTAGGATGATTTGCGTGAGAGATATCGACCCTCAGATTTGTGACATGATGGATAAGCTAAGTAGAAGAGAGACCTCTAATCATCTTAGTATATACACTTGATATCATGGTTAACATCAGTTTATCTTGGAAAGATAGTTCGACTACATTGGATACCCTCTAGCATAGTAAGTGATCAAGGTCCTATCTTTACTAGTGGGTTTTGGAAATGGAGGTCAAGAAGCTTCGCTACCGTGAAGTTAAATTAGTTAAGGTACAGTGGAGTGAAGCTCAAGAAGATGCGACTTAGAAGACTGAAGACTAGATACACGCATCACACCCTATTTGAGGGTATATCCTTGATTCCACTTTTTCTGTAATATTTATTTGCATGCTAGTCTTTGTCTTTTAGGTATATCCTCTCGGTCCTATCCACGATCCTTAGGTAGAAGCCAATGGATGTAAACATGTATTTGAAACATGTTATAATTGATGGTTGCAAGTGTTTGCTAGTGGTTGCTCGTGGATGCATATACACACATTAGGCACTAGATCGGCTCAGTCACTTTCATATAGCATATGCATGAGTGAATTTTTATATATGGATTGAAACTTGATGTGTTATCATATGGATGTTGCATTTGTATGAATGACTGTGCACTCATGTAGAAGTTATAAAGTACGATTAGGAATAATTGCATACATGATGGACTCATGGCACCAAACATAATCCGCATTAAGGAGGTGGAGAATGTACACACAAGAATATGTACACACACTATGCATATGATCATGAAAGCATTAGAAATCTTTTTAAGGACAATGGATGCCTGTGATGGAATGGTTGAGTAGATGGACGTTGGATGTTAGGATATGCATTCTTCTTAACTTGAAGATTTCGGGGACGAAATCCTTTAAGGAGGGGAGAATGTAACACCCCGTATTTTCGGTGAACATCAAAGTAAAAAATTAAAGTATACTTAATTTTTAAGAGAAGAAATAGGTGAAACAGGTTGCGTCATTGCGTTCATCTCGGAATTCTGCTTGAGATAGAGTCCGAGTTTGCGTAAATCGGACTCCGTATGAAGAAGATATCTTTAAATTAAATATTGCAGCAAAACATGAAAAAGAAGAGTGAGAAAAGAATAATATTTAGCATTGTTCTAAGGTTTGTAAGCAAAAGACTTAGTAGCTCATTTGGTTAGAACATGTGATTTGCATACAAGAGGTACACAGTTCGATACCCGCCAGCGCCATATTTTTGTTTTAGGGGGATGCCTAAAAACTGGCTTAGTGTGAACGCAGTTCAAAAAGTGATTTAGTGTGAAAATGGTTAATTGGAAAGATATATATATATATACGTATATATATATGACGTGTACGCATCATGTGGCGTACGTGGCGCATTTTTTGTTGGTCAAGGATTGTCTTTTTTACGTAGCGTTTTCTGATTGGCTTTGTGACAAATTCTGAGGTATTAGGGCTTATATGTCATGCTATGATTGGCTGAGTGACACATTGCTTTAGTTGGATGGCTCTGATTGCTCCTAAAACGATCTAACGGCTCATATAAGATTTAACTTCTATAAAAGCAACCATAATCCTCAAACCCTAAATCACACAAATTCATTCCAAGGAGCCACCATGCCGTCTATGATCATTCTAGTTTAGCCACTATTCCTTCTTCAACTTGAAAGCAAAATTAAAGCTACGAATCAAAACTTACTTAGAAAAATTGATAGTCTTCTTCAAGGGATTGCTTTTCAAATTCAGAAAACAGATCCCAGAAAAACAAGACTTTCTTTCCTTTGTAAGCCCTGTTATTATTTAGATGTGAACGATTAAAAGTTGTGATTTGTAATAAAATGAAAACTAGAGTAATTCCTAGTTGTAAGATAATGACGATGCTGATTTATGCATATTCTTGTAATGATTCTATCGTATACGCTTGTGAGGTTATTGTGGTTATATGTTGATGTTAAACCAATCGTATATTATGTAAATATGGTGACTTTTTCATGTTATGTAACATGCAAGTTGTTTAGATCTACATTTAGATCTATGTTTATTGAATCATGCAAGTTGTTTAGATCTACCTTTAGATCTATGTTTATTGAATCATGCAAGTTGTTTAGATCTATGTTTATTGAATCATGTAAGTCGTTTAGATCTATGTTTATTGAATCATGCGAGTTGTTTAGATCTACATTTAGATCTATGTTTATTGAATCTTGTGAGTTGTTTAGATCTATGTTTATTGAATCATGCAAGTTGCTAAGATCTACATTTAGATCTATGTTTACTAAATCATGCAAGTTATTAGGCTAAGGCATGTATTATGTTTAAATCTACATTTAGATCTATGCTTATTGAATCATGCAAGTTGTTAGGCTAAGACATGTATTATGTTTAGATTCACATTTAGATCTATGAAAAGTGGATCCAAAATTAAAGCTCATATTTACATGCCTTGTTAAACTTGTGTAAAACCATATGCTTAAGATTCATGTTTGTTGGATCCAAGATAAAAGTTCATACTTACATGCTTTGTTAAACCTGTGTAATTCCATATGTTTAAGATTCATGATTATTGGATCTAAATTAAAAGTTCACATTAACATGTCTAGTTGAACTTGTGTAATTCTATTTGCTTAAGGTTTGTGTTCATTGGACCTAAAATAAAAGTTTACATTTACATGCCTAGTTAGATTTGGGTAATTTCATATGCTTAAAGACTCATGTTAGTTGGATCCAAAAATGCAACTTCATTATTTTATGCCACATTTACATAACACATGTTTAGTTAGATCCTTATTATTTTATGTTGCGTGAATGGTACATACTCCCTTCTTTCCCCTTTTGTATATAAGTTAGGCTAAGTTACGAGCCTAACATTCTATGTGAATTTTGCGAACGTGTGACGGGGGTAACGTTGGGAAAACCTTAGAAATTATTATTATTATTAGCATAATTTGGCCCATAAATAAATGAATGGTTAGTGCCATAAAATTGGTATAATTTATATACCAAAAATTGAAAAAATGATTTAGAGGGTAAATGGGGCATGACTTGAATGACAATAATTGTGGATAATTTACATATAAATTTGAAAGATAAATATGTAAATTAAGAAAAAGACGAATATGCCAAACTCGAGGTTAGATTGAGTTGGGATGTAAAACTGCCCGGAACCGCCCGGCACATCCAGTAACCACAACAACACCTATCTAATGTGAGAGGTTAGTGCATCATGCCGAAGGAAAACCCGAGGTTAGATTGAGTTGTGGTGTAAAACTGTCCGGAACCGCCCGGCACATCCAGTAACCGCAACAACACATATCTAATGTGAGAGGTTGGTGCATTAATAAATCAATTAATGCTAATGAACAAGATAAATGAGTAGTGTTAAGTTAATGAGAAACACTTAACTAATATAACAAGATGAATGACTAGGGTTAAGTTAATAGGAAACACTTAACCAATATATAACATGATGCCTGGTAGGGTTAAGTAACACAAGAGGGCAACACTTAACCATTATGACTTGATTTGTGGTAAGGTTAAGTTAAATCAAGAGGGCAACACTTAACCAACATAACTTGATTTGTGGTAGGGTTAAGTTGACACAAGAAGGTGACAGTTAACCAAAGTAACATGACAAGTAGGTGGGTTAAGTAACTTGAATTGATTGATGGCACTTAACCAATACACCATGATGAAACGTAGGGATAAGTTAACAAGAAACACTTGACCAATACAACTTGATGGACGAACGGGGTTAAGTTAATAGGAAACACTTAACCAATCCAACATGGTAAGTGAGGAGGGTTAAGTTAATAAGAAACACTTAACCAACATGACAGGTTGAATGGGTGGGTTAAGTTAACATGAATGGACAACACTTAACCAATATGGCATAATGTGCGAGAGGGTTAAGTACATAGCATGTTGGTGGGTAATATTAGTAAATATAGACCCACAAAACTAAACCATTAAATAAACATGTTTGAATCAATAGGAGGGTTAAGTACATATCGGGTTGGTGGGTAATATTAGTAAATATAGGCCCACAAAACTTAACATTAAATAAAAATGCTTGAATCAGAAGGTGGGATAAGTACATATCGGGTTGGTGGGTAATATTAGTAAATATAGGCCCACAAAACTTAACCATTAAATAAACATGCTTGAATTAGAAGGAGGGTTAAGTACATATTGGATTGGTGGGTAATATTAGTAAATATAGGCCCACAAAACTTAACCATTACATAAACATGCTTGAATCGGTGGGAGGGTTAAATACATCTCGTGTAGGTGGTTAATATTTGTATATATAGGCCCACAAACTTAACCAATAGGAAACCCTAGTAACGGGGACCCATTTCAGTAGTAACCCACATAGATGTATCATGGTACCCTGAACTAGGCAGGGTGGGGCACGATTACTGCATTGATTATAAGCGGTCAAAACAGTGACAGGGGGTACGTCAGTGTAGGTTCCGACGGTTTACGGGCGTGCTTGTACTCCGAAATGGGAAAAAGCAGGCACTGGGTACCAGTAGTTATACACTGTGCATCTTGAATCGTGTCGGGTTGCTATCATAAGGATTGATACACCTTATGGTGGGACCAGCACATGGTATCTACACGCAAGAGGGGGCCGATTGATACAGACATAAGTAAAAATTAATACGAGTAAGGAGCCGATCGATAGGGTAGCAAGAGTACATCTAACATGTTCATGCTAATTAGGTAGATTGAGGTGGAATCCTCACGATAGATGTGCACCTGAAGGCTACAACAATTGTGGGGATTGGGATCACATTACAATATGATCATTTTATATAGATTACTAGTTGGGACACTATTTAGGTGGTGCAGAGAAGTGAAATGAGTGCGATAGCATATTCAGCCTTAGTCTCTTATTTCTAGGGTGTTGACCTAGATTCAGTTTATTCCTGTCATAACCCTTTTCTTGTTTACATGCTAAATAGTCACTGGACTTACCAGACTCATGTCTAACCCATTTTCTTTCGTCTTCTTTTCTTCCGTCCCCCCCCCCCCAAAGATCCGTTGGGAGGGAATACTTCAGCTTAGATCGGATCATTTCCAGCTTGAAGAGAGTAAATGTATTGCTTGGAATCTTTTTTCCTTGGGCTATGGCTTTGGATACTCTCTTATTGGGGATTTATGCTTCCTTACTGTTGTTTTAATGCTTCTTTATGTTTTAATTCAAGACAGAGATTTTGTTGTAATAATTTGAAAGTTTGTTTGAGACAGTTGTTGTAATGTTTTAACTGAATCACGTACTTATGAAATAAATTTAGTTTTTCCGCTGTTTTTTGTTTGTCTTATAATTTATCTGCATCTTTTACCTAAAATGCTCCACCGAAGTTAAGGCATTCCCTTTGTGAGTGACCTTGACGGAGGTGGGGTGTTTCACTCCTATTTTGTCGATCTGATGAGTAGGGTGTTACGAGAGTTCCTAAACAAATTTGTCATAGTCTTTGTAGTACAAGATTGGCAGATTCCTAAAAATGCAACCGAGGTGAGAAGCTTTCTTGGGTTGACAGGTTACTATAGGAAGTTCATTAAGGACTTCGCGAAGATATCGGCTCCTCTCATCAGACTGACAAAAAGAATTTGGCACTTTCATGGGACATAGACTGTGACGTTGCTTTCCAATGACTGAAGAGGGCTCTGACAACAGCCCCAGTCTTGGCCTTGCCTGATGGAAGTAAAGTGTTTACTGTTTACACTGATGCGTGCAGTATAGGGCTTGGTACGGTTCTGATGCAAGAAGGGAAAGTAATATGTTATGGGGGTAGACAGTTGAGAGTTCATGAGAAGAACTACCCCACCCATGATCTTGAGCTAGCTGTCATAGTATTCGCGTTAAAGACGTGGCGTCATTATTTACTTGGAGAAAGGTTCGAGTTATACACCGATCATAAATCTCTCAAATATTTACTCTCACAGAAGGATCTCAACTTAAGGCAACAACGGTGGATGGAGTTCTTAGCTTCATATGATTTTGAGATTGCTTATACCCCTGGCAAGGGTAATGCGGTGGCAGATGCATTAAATAGGCAGAGAATGGCCCTGAGTCCTCTGTTTGTGGAAAGAAAGAACTTGGAGTTCATATCATCTTTTGATTTTAGACCCTCCATCGAGGTTTTGCCTGATTTGTTTGCATCCTTGGAGATACGACCGACCCTTATGGACCAGATAGGAGCTTCGCAACAACGTGATCCACAGATTCTAGACATCATGGATAAGCTCAGAAGAGGGGAGACTTCTAGTCACCTCAGTAGATATGCCATAGATGAAAACGAGTGGTTTCGACGAGATGGAAGGCTTTGTGTTCCTCAAACTGGAAGCCTAATAAAGGAAGTCCTAGAAGAAGCCCACCATTCTAAGATGACTATTCATCCAGGGGGTGACAAGATGTATAGAGACATGAAGAGGGTTTTCTTTTGGGCTGGGATGAAGAAAGATGTAGCCGAATTTATTTCTCAATGTTTAGTTTGCTAGAAAGTCAAAGCTGAGGAAAAGAATCCTGGTGGATTACTTCATCCGTTGGAGGTTCCGCAATGGAAATGGGAGAGCGTCTCTATGGATTTCATAGATGGTTTGCCTAGGTCAAAGAAAGGCAATACCAGTATTTGAGTGGCGGTAGATAGACTCACTAAGAGCGCTCACTTTATTTCAGTTAAGAGTAAGAGGAAAACATCATGGTTGGCAACAATTTATGTTTGTGAGATAGTTCGTCTTCATGGGGTACCTTCCAACATTGTAAGCGATCGTGACCCCATCTTTACAAGCCAATTTTGGAGGAGTTTGCAAGAGGCATTAGGTACACAATTGTGTTTGAGCACCGCTTATAATCCTCAAACGGATGGGAAGACGGAGAGGGTGAACAGAATCCTTGAAGATATTTTAAGACTGTGTATCCTAGACTTTGGAGGGACTTGGGAAGAGCAACTTCCTTTAGTAGAGTTTGCCTATAATAACAGTTATCAAGCTAGCATCGGCATGGCACCCTTCGAAGCATTGTATGGACGGCCCTGTAGATCAACAACTTGTTGGTGGGAATCTACAGAAAGATTATTACTTGGACCAGATATGGTTAGGGAAACGTCCCAAAAGATTGACCTTATTCAACAGTGGATGAAGACAGCTCAAGATAGGAAGAAGTCATATGCAGACAAGAGAAGAACTGGCATCGAATTCAAAGTAGGAGACTTAGTTTTTATCAAAGTATCACCTCTGAGGAATGTGGTTCGCTTCGGATCAGTAGGAAAGTTGGCACCTAGGTTTGTGGGACCATTTCCTATTACCGAGAGAATTGTCCAAATGGCCTATAGAGTAAAACTCCCAGAAAATCTATCTGGGGTTCATGACGTTTTTCACGTCTCTCATCTGCAGAAGTACATGCATGACACTGCAGAAGTTGTTGAACTGAGTATGTTGGAAGAAGTAGAAGTGGAACGGGAGGCGACAGTCAGACGAGTCCCTATCCAAATTCTGGAATCAGAAGTTAAGAAGCTGCACAATAAGGAGATTAAGTTGCTAAAGGTTCAATGGGGAGATAGCCTAGAGGATGCAACTTGGGAGACCGAAGACAAGATTCATGCTTCGTACCCTTTTCTTTTCGAGGGTATGTTCTTAACTCCTTTTTCAAGTATTTATCAGTACTTGTTTCTTTCAATTGAGTATATCTTATCCATAGTATTTTTCGGCCTTTAGATAGGAATCCTATGGATGTAAACATGTATTTGAAACATGTTGTGTTTGATGGATGCAAGTGTTTGCTAGTGGTTGCCTATGGATACATATACACACACATTAGGCACTAAGATCGGCTCAATCACTTTCATACTGCATATGGATGTGTGTGCATTTTCTTTTCTTTTATGGATGGAAATGGATGTATTAGCATATGGATGTTGCATTTGGACGAATGAGTGTGCACACATATAGAGCTTACATGTTATAATAGGATAATTTGAATACATATTGGATTCATGGCACTAACATACATTGCATTAAGGAGGTCAACTGAATCAGTAGACATCATGATTTTCGCATTAGTGTTGGGATATATACACAAACCTTTGCATATATTCATATAAGCCTTAGAAATCTATAAGGACAATGGATGTCAGTGATTGGTGGATGAGTAGATGGATGATGGATGGTAGGACACGCATTCTTCTCAACTTAGAGATTTCGGGGATGAAATCTTTTGAGTAAGGGAGAATGTAACACCCCGAATTTTTAACGACATTAAAGAGAATAAATGAAATAGTAATTAATTTAAAATACAGAATTAGAGGAAACAGACTGGACCATTGCGTCCGTCTCGAAATTTTGGTCAAGATAGACATTTGGTTTGCGTAAAACGGACACCGTATAAAGAAGTTATGATGGTTTTAAGTTTGCACACGTGTAGAAATATTATGTGTATACATATGAGTCAGAGATGAGTCAGAATTTTATCAAGAAAAGTTCAAATTCGAAAATTGAAAAATAGCGGCAGAATTCACGCTCTAGGGGGTCGACCCCTCTAGAGGGGTGTCGACACCGGGGTCGGTCCCCCTTAAGGGGTGTCGACCTAGGGGTCGACCCACCCACAGGGGTGTCAACACCCTTAGGGCTGACGTGGCACTCGGTTTCAGGGGATCTAACAGCTATATATATGTGTCATATTCTTCTATTTTCTTCATTGGAAATCATGGAGGCCATATGCTGCCGGATACGAACTGAGACGGACCGTTTTCTACAACAACACACTTTGCAAATCAAATTCAGAAATTCAAGATCCGTTCTTTCTCAATTCTCTAAACCTAACGCTGTGAGTTTCTAGTTGCTTTTAGGTTTAGATAAATAAAAGTAAATTGTGAAAGATTGTGAATTGGATATGTTGTAAAGTATGATTCTGTGCTAGTATTAAATCCTATACTATGTCATAATAGATCTATTTCCCTAGATCTAATACAATTGTGGTTATTCTATTATGTTGCCTATGTGGATCTTAACTTGTAACTATGTTGTGGTGAATGTACACCTATTAAATTGGACAGTTGTAACATTGGCTAGATCTAGTTCTTTATGTAAATCCCTTTTTCACCTGTCAATTTGTTATCAGTCTAGAAATGTTGTAGACTTGACATGTGAAGCCATCTTTAGATCTATACATGTTACTATGTCACCCTAATTATGCTAGATCTAAACATGTTACTATGTCACCCTAATTATGCTAGATCTAAATAGTTGGATACCTAAATGGTTAATTTAGGTCTCATTATGCTTGCTTTGATATCGTAGTTGCCACAATTTCATCAGCTTTATGTCTACCTTGTTATGATGATTACATGTCCATTCACCTTGTTATCATGCTAGTTTATGTTTATGCCAAGATATGATTGAAACTATCACTTTTGTCATATTCCCTTTTCATTTTTATGGCTAGGCTACTTTATAGCCTAGATGCCGCCAAAATACATGCGAATACGTTAGTTAGAAAACGGGGAAAAAGGATTTATATTCGGCATAATTTATGTAATATTTATATGAATTGGACATATAATTCAGATGGGGAAAAATAGAAATAATCACCTATAATGACATAGGTAGATTTGGATAAAAATGGAATGTTTAGTAATTACAATTAAGAATTGTAATTGTAATTGTACTTATGACACGAGGTTAGGTTGCATTAGTGGTAGAAGTCTGCCCGGACCCGACCGGCATATCCAGCAGCCACTAATGTTGAACCTAATGTGGGATGTCTAAGTACGTAAATACGAATCGGGCTATGACACGAGGTTAGGTCCAAATGTGGAATAAGTCTGCACGGACCCGACCGGCATATCCAGCATCCACATGTTGTAGGCCGAATGTGGGAGGTCTAGCCCATTATAAACCATAAATGGACATTTTAAAGAATTGGACTACTTAGCCTAATTTAATCCATAAGGATTGTATGATTATGAACTTAAGTTAGGGTTAAGTAAAATTGGATGGGTAGTGGGTGGGTTAAGTAAATTAGAGGGGGTGGGCAATATTTACATATAGGCCCACGAACTTAACCCAATAAGGTTATGTAATTAAAGACACCTAATGGTATACATGACTGGTGGAAAAATATAATAAGGTTATATAGTTAAAGACACCCTTTAGGGTAAGCATAACTGACATAGGGCTATGTATCTAAAGACACCTAAGGGTATACATAGTCAGTGAAAAACCTAGTGGGGATACGAGACAAAGGGGAAAGCTTGTATCATATTGTATGGGACCCATTTCAATCAGTAACCCGTAGTAGGTATCAAATAAAGAACTACGTACTAGGCGGGGAGGGCACGCTTACTGATGATTATAAGAGATCCAAACGAGACGGATGGTGTAGGCGACGCAAACCGACCGAGCCAAGTGCGTGCATGAGCCGGGCAGAGGGGGATAAGACGACCGTGACACCAGTAGATATGGTTGTGCACATCTTAAGGGTTGCCACTTTAGGAAGTAATACCTCCTACTGTGGGGCCAGCACAGGATATCTACGGAGTAGGGACTCGATCGATTAGGGTAGTGGTTAGGGTACACTCAGACGTATGCCCTAAGTCTACCAACTTATAGTGAAAGGTATCATCTCATTTTAGTTATACTAGTAATAGTGCAAAGTAATCATTAGTGAAGCACATACACCTTACCCTGTCTACCTTGTCACACCTGCCATTTATGTAGTGATCTCTTTTATCCACTTTATATGTCTATCATGTTACTTTTATTTATTTACTGGCTAAAAGTAACTAGACTCGCCAAAATTTATGTCTGACCCTTTTGTTTCTCCTTCTTTCTTCCATTCCCCCCCCCCCAAGGTTCTCAGGGAGGAAACACTCAAGCTTAGTCAGGACTCAGATGTCATCTTGCTAGGAGCTACTTCTGAAGTATGCTCAAGTTCTTGTCTCTACTATGGCTTAACCCTTTTAATTTGGGAAATTATGTTTTTCATATTCTTATGTACACTGATGATGCAAGACAGAAGTTGTTTTATTGTAATGGTTTTTGTGACTTATGGTATTATGGACCACGACATTATGATTTATGTTTGAAATAAAAATTTAAAAATTTCTGCTATTATCTTATTTATATCTGTCTTGTAATTATTCTGTGTCTATTTACCTATAATGCTTCACGAAACTTAATGCATTCCCTTAGTGAGTGACATTAACGGACGTGGGGTGTCACATACGCCTTAATTAATTTTTAATTTCTTGGTTGAATGGATGTTTTGCTTGCCTTGCTTGTTTTCTTTGTGTTGAATTTGAAATTTAAACTTTAAAATTCAAACTTGAAACTCAAATTTAAAATTAGTAATTTGAAATTCAAAATACAAATAAAATAATGAATAATAAATATAACAATAAAATAAATTTTAGATGTTTATTATTTCAGAAAATAGTTAAACCTGAAATATAAATCGATAATTTAAAACCAAAAGTCACAAAACCATATTTTCTTTGAAATTATGCATGTATTTTGACATACAAAGAAGGACATGTTGACATAAAGGTCTATAAAATGAAATTCAAATTTTAAACTTTCAAACTTCCCTCCATCATTTCAGTAAGAAAATGTTAGTTCAAATTCTAGTTATTAACTTCGTCTATTAACTAATTTTCTTACATCTTGTTTCGATATATATATATATATATTAAAAGTACATAAAATAGACATGTTAATATGATATATAGAATTAATATAAAATTTTCAAACATTTGATATTGTTATTTATCTTTTATATATAGTTTAAACATGCATAGTTTAACTTATATATTGTTTATATGATTTCATAACAATTTTGGGTTACATTTGTTGGAGAATGGAGCCTTGATGACAACAACCTTATTTCAATATTAATTGATTACAAAATATATACTAATGCTTTTGTCTAGGATATATATATATATACACACACACATACATACATACATATGAAGGATTTATATACAGGAATTATTTTTGAAGACTGTATAGTTTAAAGATTTTAGAGATTCAGAATTTAGAGATGATTCAAGACTCATGAGTATTCAAGATTTCAAGAGTTCAAGATAAATATAGTAATAGAGTCTAGATTATGTAAGACTCTGAATAACACTCCAGGTTCAAATTCAAATTCATTTTTTCAATTTCGGATTTCAAATTCTATTTTCAATCTCTATATTCTCTATTTTATTTTCTTTAGTTTTGTTTTCAAACTCAAGTTTTATAAGGTTTATATATTTATACTTTTATATACTTTATATTTATATAGTTTTAACTCTATAATTTTATAAATATGTTTATATAGTTTATATTTATGTTTTCATATGATTTTCTACTTTATAATATTCATTTATAACACTATGTTTTAATTCAAGAATTTTCAGAATTATATATATCAAAACATTTGATAACTGCTCAAAATTCAATTTTTAAACATGATACGTCGAAATACATTTTCATACATGTCGACATATAACTTCCATTTTTTCAAAATTGAAGGAAGTGTCTTTTCACTATTTGTGATGGTTTAGAAACATTGCAACCTTTCAAATGTTATAAATAAGGGCTAATTTCGAATTTTTTATTAATTCTTCTTCTCCATCTTCATCTCCTTTCATTACACCATTATTCTTTCTCATTTTAATGATTTCTACACTTATACTATGCCGAATTCATTTCTATTTTCATTAACTTCTTTTCTTTTCACTCTCTACTCATTACTCTCGGAATCAAGTGCTATTGAAGAGTTATAGGGTTGTTTGTAATTGTTTGGATTGTGTAAGTAATCGGTGGTATCCCTTGTAGCCGTGAAATCAAGGACGGTAAATCGGTGGTATCCCTTGTAGCCGTGAAATCAAGGAGGGTATACTTGATCAAGTGTGTGTGAAATCGGTGATATCCCTTGTAGCCATGAAATCAAGGAGGATTGTAATTGGATATTGATATTATAATAAAATTCTGCACAATCCAGCGTTGTGCAGGACTAGACGTAGGAGCAATTCCGAACCAGTATAAAATTCGTTGTGTTCTTTCCTTTTCTACACTATATTTTTGTTTATCTTTGTGTTTGTGTTTGATTCTATGTCTATGACTATTTCTGTAGTGCTTGATTCATATAGTAGATCATATAAGTTTTAGATCTTGTTTAAATTCTCAAAAACACTATTCACCCCCTCTAGTGTTTGTTTTGCCTTAAGGATCCATTCCACAATCCCTATAATTGGTATCAGAGCAAGGTCTTTCAAAAAACCCATAATCTAATTTTTGAAATTTTTAAATGGCGAATTTTGGAATATCTGCTTACACTAGTGTCAATTCATACATTGTTCCAATGTTGAAAGAGCCTGCATATAATCATGTTGAAAAGTCATGTGATCTACTGAAATATTGTCCAATTCAGGAAAGGATATGTTTTATGACTTTCGAAAATTCAAAAGTTGAAAAGATGGGTGAAGTGGTTGTTGGTAATTCAAATTCAAAAATGGTGACTTTTGAAAATTCAAATTCTGAAAAGGTGGCTGTTGAAAGTTCAAATTCCGAACTGACGTGTTACATGGCTATTGAGAATTCAAATTATGGAAAGTAGTTGGTGGAAATCAAAAGGGACAAATGGATACTGGATAGTGGTTATTCAAGACATATGACGGGAAATCTTGAATTACTCAATAATCTGAAATATGAAGATGGTGGAATGGTGAACTTCGAAGATAACTTTAAAGGGTACATTATTGGAATCGACAATGTCGGTAATTCTAAAACTCCTACTATTTCTGATGTTTTATTAGTTAGGAATTTAAAACACAACTTGCTAAGTATAAGTCAACTTTGCGATAAGGGTTATAAAATAAATTTTGACAAGGATAAATGTTTTATAGAAGATAGGAATTCAAAAGTAATATTCGAAGGAGACAGAAAGAAAAATATCTATATATTGAGTATGAAAATCTCCAGCGATAACCTATGTCTTATGGCCAATACAAGTGATCCCTGGATCAGGCATAAGAGATTTGGTCATATAAATTTCAAACACATTTCTAGGATTTCAACGTTAGATTCGATTAGAGGATTACCCAAAATGAAATTTAAAGTTAACAATTTATGCGACGCTTGTCAATTCGGAAAATTAAAGAGAAGTTCATTTAAATCAAAAGAGGAAATTACTACATCAAAACTATTAGAGTTAATTCACATGGATTTATTTAGTCCATCTCAAGTCCAATCGATTAATCATAATAGATATGTTTACGTAATAGTCGACGATTTTTCTAGATTTAATTGAACTTTGTTTCTTAAAAATAAAAGTGATGCTTTTGATCAATATAAAACTTTTTCTTAAAGAATTTCAGTTAGACCTTCAACTCATAAAACTCCTTATGAACTTTTGTATAATAAGAAACCTAAAGTGTCATATTTTAAAATGTTTGGAAGTAAATGTTTTATACTTAATACTAAAGACAATTTAGATAAGTTTGACTCGAAATCCGATAAAGGAATATTTATTGGATATTCAGAAAGAAGTAAAGCATATAGAGTTTTCAATACTCGAACCAATACCATAAAAGAAACTTTAAACGTATCTTTCGATGAAAACTATAAAAGTATAACTCAAAACAATGAAGATGAATGTGGAAATGAAATTAATGAAATAAATCATGAAGATAATCAACCAAATAAAAGAATTAGATTACTTAGAGATAATCCTATAGAAAATATCTTAGGAGATATTGATTCCGTTGTTAAAACTCGTAATCAATTAAATAATATGCGTAATATTGCGTTTATTTCAACTATTGAACCAAAGAATCCAAAGGAAGCATCTTCCGATGATTCATGGATACTCGTTATGCAAGAAGAACTGAGTCAGTTTACTAGGAATAATGTATGGGAACTTGTTCTTAGACCAGAGGATAAGACTATAAAAGGAACCAAATGGGTTTATAAAAATAAAATGAATGAACATGGTGAGGTCGTAAGGAATAAGGCACGACTACTGGCACAAGGTTATACTGAAGAAGAAGAAGGAATAGATTACGATGAAACTTTTGCCCCTGTAGCAAGACTAGAAGCTATTAGGATTTTACCATCCTTTGTAAACCACAATAATTTCAAATTATATCAAATGGATGTCAAAAGTGCTATTCTAAACGGATTTGTTGGAGAAGACGTATATGTAGAACAACCACCTCTATTTGAAGACGAAAAATTACCAGATCATGTATATAAGTTGAAGAAAACGTTATATGGATTAAAACAGGCTCCTAGAGCTTGGTATGATAGATTAAGAAATTATTTGTTACAATCAAATTTTGAAATAGGTAAATTAAATAATACTTTGTTTATTAAGAAATATAATATGGATACTCAATTAGTACAAATATATGTTGACGATATAATTTTCGGATCAACAAACGATAAGATGAATAAAGAATTTTCAGATATTATAACCCAAAAATTTGAAATGAGTCATATGGGAGAACTAGCATTCTTTTTAGGATTACAAATTCGTCAATTAAAGAATGGAATATTTATTAATCAAGAAAAATACGCAAGAGATCTAATTAATAAATATAATCTAACAACAACAAATGCGAGTGTAGCACCTCGTATTTTAACTACACTAAAGAGGATAAATTAAAGAATAATTAAGTTAATATTCAGAAATAAGGGAAAGGACTACGTCATTGCGTCCGTCTCGAAATTCTGGTCAAGATAGACACTTGGTTTGCGTAAAACAGATAACGTATGAAGAAGTTATGGACGATAGAAATTTGACGAAGAGCCCCACGCCTCCATCTGATGTAGTCCGTGACCCGCCGTGAACGGGTAGCATACGGCCTTCGCCTTAGACCGTCTTGTTTATCCTGGGTTGATCGCCAGGTGTCGTTATGGCGTTATGAGTAGGTTACGGTGCTGATGTCTCCGCGCGCGCTCGAGCCCTACCACTGTGATTTTACAATACTAGCGTCTGTTTATTTGGTATCTGTTATGAGTCATATTATATTTATCCCTAGTTCCCATAATTCTTTATTGCCTTCTTATTTGTTTGAATAATGTTGGGAAATTACCCAAATTAATTTGAAAACCTAGTATTTTAACCACCGTTTAATTATTATATTATCATATTGTTTTATATATGATAATTATTTTGGTATTGTATTGAGTTATATACAATACCTATGCCATTTTAATCTTACTTTTTATATTACCGTATTGCTTTACATATGATAATTGTTTTGGTATTGTATTGAGTTACATACAATACCGATGCCTGAGATTATGGCTTATTCAATGCAATGATTATGCTAAATTGTTCGAATATTGTAACATTCATACGCCTCATGTTGATTTATACATGTGGCATCATTTACTTTTGTCATCAAATTTCGATGTCCATAGATACTTACTTCACTCACACTAGAAATAGTCTGACCCGTGTGATTTGTTTTTACAATCCTCGGGTTAGGTTGAGGATTGTATGCAGGTTAGGTTGCGTGGACTGTAGCAGCATTCTTATCTTTTTCCACGTTTTGGGGTTTTGGACTATGCAGCTTCAGACTATCAGTAGCCAGTAGTATTATGGTATGTACGCTATTATGTATTTTGGGATGTGATATTATGTATTATGGACTATGTATCCAGACATCTCTATTATGATATGTATTATGTATTCTGCTGTTGTCATTGTGTTGCGCTTGATTCTATTATATTTTGTACTATGTAACTTGGGAAATTTTCTTGTACGATTGCTTTGAACTTATACTAAGCACGAATGGTAAGTTGAGAAGTTTTAAATTTTCGTGTCAGTGTTCGTTCAAAGGAATGAGTACAACTTTTAGCCCTATCGAGTCCCATTCTCTGTGCTTTCCGACAGTAATACTTAGTGTTGCTCTTGGTTAGCATGGGTCTAGGGGTCGGACGTCCGACCCCTAGACCCATGCTAACCAAGAGCAACACTAAGTATTACTGTCGGAAAGCACGGAGAATGGGACTCGATAGGGCTAAAAGCTGTACTCATTCCTTTGAACGAACACTAACACGAAAATTTAAAACTTCTCAACTTACCATTCGTGCTCAGTATAAGTTCAAAGCAATGGTACAAGAAAATTTCTCAAGTTACATAGTACAAAATATAATAGAATCAAGCGCAGCACAATGACAACAGCAGAATACATAATACATATCATAATAGAGATGTCTGGATACATAGTCCATAACACATAATATCACATCCCAAAATACATAATAGTGTACATACCATAATACTATTATTTTTGTTCGTCGGAAAAATTTTACTTCCAAATTTTGTTTTTTAAATAAAACAAGAATTTTCTAACATAAAACATATAAGTAAAAACAAAAATTTCCTTGGGACGGCCGCTAGGCTGCCCTGGAAGGTCCAGGCCAGCTCGGCTGGGTGGCCAGCCCAGCCCAGGCCGGGCGGGCTCCCAGACCTGACCAAGCCAGGCCAGCTGGCGTCCTAGGCCAACCCAGCCTGGCCTGCAGGCCAGGTGTAATAACCCGGAAAATCCGAGCCAATTTAAAATTTTTATTTTGGCAATTTTGATGAATTTTGAATATTTAAAATGAATTATATTAAATAATGATGACAATAAATTTATTTTGAATAGAATTTGAACGTATATATTTATATAGATCGTCGTTAGAATATAAATGTTTATTTATATATATAAAAGGAATTGAAAATGGCGCAGTAGTTCGATAATTCGATTTCAAAATTCAAATGAATGTACCGGGTGCAAAATAATCGGATTTTAGTGAAACCAAAAATATTCGAATCTATTTGAGAATATCTTTCCAACGAATCCGAAAAATCGAAATTTCATAGCGGGAATCAAAAGATATGTCCAGTTGAAAATTCAGAATAGTCGCTTTGGAATTCTGGCCCTTAAAAATGGGAATTTTGCAAATGACCTCGGTTTTTGACGAAACCACTTTTGTTGGATCCGTGATGTCAAATTATTGCTAGATTTCAAAATTCGTAATTTTTCGAATCAATATGTGAGTGTGGCAAAGGAAAACGCGTTTGACCAGTTTTAGTTGATTTTAATCGACTGAAAAATGGCCATTTTTTCAAACGGTCACAGAATTCGACGAAATCAATTTTGTTAGGATCGTATCGTCAATACGAAGCTAGAAAATATTTTTCGGAAATTTTTCTAGTTAGTATGTGGCCCCGGTAAAATAAAATGCGTGTTCAAATTCAATATATAGAGTTATATTTTGATTTTGACGAAAACTGATCGAAACGATCGAATCAGCCTACGATACATATCCCATTGTGTTCGGAATAGGGGTAATTAGCTATGGACGACAGGCGGTGGGTTCGATTCTAAGTTCGAAAGAAAAAGTTACTTTTAGTGGACTTAAATTAAATAAATTAAATTATATAATACCCCCTTGTTCTCCTTCCTTGAAGTCAACCCTCCCATTTTCCCCGTTCAAATCAAATCGAGATAACAGGAAAAAGAAGAAGAGCACGACGGGGGAGGAACCACCTCCGTTCACTGATGTCGCGCCCCCCCAAGTAGCCGCGCCGCCACCTTCTTCTCCCCCCCCCCCCCCAACTCCTCCAACGCGCCCTCTTCTCACTCCCCTCCTTCCCCATCGTACAGACAGCCACCACAAATCCTAGCCTCTGGAAGTTCTCCACCTACCTGCGCCGCACTCCACCAGCACCCCCCCGACAGCGAGCACCCCCTCCGACGACGCGATGTCGACCAGGACCTCCCCCCCTCGACGGTAAAAACCCGAAGACAGTGAGTATCCCTTCCTTTCATGTTTTTTTTATGACATTGTTCATATTTGATTCAGTTTTTGTTTTATTTATTTAAATTAAAGGCATTACATGAACATCATATAAGAATAGGATTTTTAATGTTTAAAAAGATTTTCAAATATGAAAGGTTTAGATTTTTGAATACGAGAAGCTTGGTTTTTTTTTAATTAGAAAAGATTAGATCTTTGAAGAGTAAGGATACGATTTTTGTTAAAGGAAAAATACGATTTTTGTTTATGTAAAGATAGGTTTTTTTAAAATAAAAAGATCGGATTTTTATATATATGAAGTAGCGGTAAAAAAATTCGATCTTTATATCATAGAAAGAATAAAAAAATATGATTTTTATTCATGTAGAGTAATAAAAATATAATTTTTATGATATTACTAGAAAGATAAAAATATAATTTTTATCATGGAAGTAGCGTTGTAAAGGAGTAATTTTTATATAGAGATTGGCGAGGGAAAAATATAATCTTTATTATATGAACAGCGGTGTAAAAATAGAATTTTTATCTATATAGTAGCGGTATAAAAATAGAATTTTTATCTATATAGAAGCATTGTAAAAATATGATTTTAATATACACAGCGACAATATAAAAATGTGATTTTTATATATGTAGTGGCTACGGACAATAAAATTGACAAAATGCGAGCACGACGAAGATTTCTACATGTGAAGAGTCGCGGCGTTTGGTTTAGCTAGTCGGTGAGAACTCCTCACTTTTATTTTTATTTCTAGTTTGAAATATATACTAGGATGCAGACGGTGTTTAGTAGCACCCGA
Organism: Allium sativum; assembly: GCA_030737875.1. NCBI lineage: Eukaryota > Viridiplantae > Streptophyta > Magnoliopsida > Asparagales > Amaryllidaceae > Allium > Allium sativum. The sequence goes on along the minus strand of CM060920.1, from coordinate 543,814,441 downwards.
CACCCGTCGTCCACAGACCATGGATGACTTGTTTGTTTGATTGCTATGTTGTGAAATTTGATTGTGTGATGTGGAATGAAATAGAATATTTTATAGTGAAAAATATTTTATAGTTAAAAAAATAATTTTTAACGTGGATATAAAATAAATATTTATAAACAAATCGGACGATTTGTTTATATACACTGATTTGACTGATATTGATTGAGACGGTAAATTTTACACATCGCACAACCGCACAAATAAAATCTGTGTTTGTTGATTTGAAACCCCACACGGGTATTGGGATGAGATTTGACGTACACTAATCCCGATTGTTTAGTTGTATGTCAATCGATGGATTGACAGACTGTGTAAGCGCTAATTATTTATATTTAATGCTTATGCAGTTGTGTGGTGCACTCTAGATGATGGTTGATTATTTATCGTTGTTATTTTATACATGTGTTGTAGAAAATCCATATAATTAACATTATATGGTAATTGATTGGGCCTCATTCCAGCTTTGGAATAGAAATATTTGAATAGAAATATTTGAAAAAGAAATATTTGAAAAAGAAATATTTGAAATAGAATATTTGAAAATAGAAATATATGAAGCCGTGTTGATAAGGTTTGCGCCATTTTGACGCGAGCAATATTTATATCGATTTTATTCGTTTTTATAACGAATATCGAAAAGGAAGTGATTTCAAAATATAACGTTTTGAAAATATTATCATTTATATGTTAATGATATGGAATATTCAATTTTGATTTGAAATTGAATATGAAGTTGAAAACGTTTTGAAAATGAATTTAAAACGATTTGTAAAATACGTTTTTAAAAGGAAATCGATGAAGTATATATTATATATATAATATAATGGCCTGAATAGAACGCGCCGCGCCGCGGTAGTTCACGAATTTCGACCATTGACTTCGAATGGATATTACGGGAGATCTGACCGTCGGATTCTCCTAAACCGGAACCGTTGGGTTCGTATCGAAAAGAGCTTTGTAATGAATATTAGAAATTAGAAATCTAACTGTTGGATTTGGAATCATGTCCAAATCAAATTTGGAAAAGGTCGCTGTAAATGCAGTTCGATGGCCGTTGATGGAAATCGACTGTACGGGCCTTGATAAAATTATTAAAAATAGTAATAATTTGTGTAAAATCATAAGAAATGATTTATGAAGAATTGGGGTGAAAATTTCAATATTTGAAAAGATAAAAATAGATTTTTATCGAAATGAACTAGTTTTGAACTAGAATTATAATTCTATTTACTTTTAAAATAAATAAAGTGGATTTGAAATGGCTTTAAAAGTAACCAGAATTTCCAATAATTGAATTGGAATGGATTTGAATCGAAATTGTCTTTGGGATATTTCGATGTTGGATTTCGTGATGATACAGATATTGTTATGAGAATTTGAAAGATATATTTATATCGTTATTTCCAATACGGTATTTGTTGGTCGTAGAATTTGATATTGAATATAAGCCGATATATTTTCTATTCAGAGCCTTGTATTTAATATCAAATGTGATTTTTGGGTTTGTCGTGAACGGTGTTTTAACTAACACTTGTTCTTTAACCCGATAATGAATGGAATGTGATTTTGGGTTGTCGTGAACGGTATCTCCAATAATACTGTTCTTAGACCCAACTGAGTTAAGAAAATCAGAAACTAACTGGAGATTAGTTAAGTTGAATGGTTTCTTGGGTATTGATCTGATGTTGGTTTCGGCCTTCGGGGTTATTACTTAGGGAATTGTTCACTTGCTAATTTACGGTTAAAGGCTGATGGAATAGAACGTGATTTTGGGTTTATCGCGAACCGTGTTTTAAATGACATCGGTTCTTTAACCTAGTTAAAGATTAAAACTAAGTGGAGTTTTAATGAATCTTTAATTAGATTGAAATGATCGAGAATGGAGTATCATCAGTTTTGCTCCAAGCGATAGTTAAATCTTTAACTAGATTTGAACGAGAAATGGTAATTAACTTTACCGATAACACCGTGGTGTTAGATATGAAGTATTACCGGTTTTACTTCGTAGGATGAATAGGTTGGGATTGGAAAATAAAATAAATGATTACTTCGGTGTGGTTCGCTAATCCCGACTAGTTTGAAGTGATATTCAAAGGAGGATTAAAGAATAAATTTAAAAGAATTTATCTTTGATAAAATTAATGGGAACCTTTCCCTAAGAATGTGAAATTTAGAAACTAACTGGAGATTAGTTAAGTTGAATGGTTTCTTGGGTATTGATCTGATGTTGGTTTCGGCCTTCGGGGTTAATATTTGGGGAATTATTCTCTTGTTAATTTACAGTTAGCGACTGATGAATTGGAATGAGGCATATGTTGTGTTTGTGTAACACTTGTTTATTATATAAACGAGTTATTCGGAAAGACCGGGTTTATCCCATTCTGAATAACTGATTCGACGTGGTGTCGAAGAGGAAGACGGTGGTTGAAGACCGGAGGTCTTCACGTCGTTTGGATAATTACTGATGATCTTGATTGGGCCGTACACCCAAGAGGAGGGAATCAGTTGGTGATCGTCTAGACGTACTTGGAGATCGATGGATATGCGAGGTACAAGGTGCCTCCGGTTTCGTTCAGACCCAGAACGGACTTGTAAATGGACTGTGTGTCTGACATTGGATATCATTCTGTGTGATTGATGGATATCGGTTGCATGGAGTGGTTTGCCTATGTGGCATGCTAAGATGGAAATGATCAAGGCTTATGTTGAAAAGCAGAGTCTTGTGCTTGATGATCAAAGCACAGCCTGTATGGCATAGCTTTGTGTAGCGTTGATTCGCGAGCCTCACACCCCGGTTGTGAACCAGAAACGGGAGAGGACATCAGGGAGGACATGCATTTCCTTCTAGCTAGAAGTGGCATCAGTGGTTTTACACGCCCTGACGAGTTTGACTTATGTGGTTGTTGCTGTTGCGAGGCGCCTCGGATATATCGGTGACTATGTGAAGCCGATGGAGTCATTTGTTGGCTCATTTACGCCCCAAAGGACGGGGAAACGCAGTGTTCAGGCATTTTAATCCACATCGGTGGACCGGCCCTAACGATCCAAAGGCTTGACTGAGTACTTGCCTGAGGCTCGGTCTAGACAGTCTTGAATTCGGTAGAGGACTATCTTTTGCCTCGGTTCACAGATGGAAATCCAACTTCCAATACGTGACGTTTTGATTTTAGTTGTAATCCTATATATGGCGACATAGTGGGATGGGGCGCTTATGTCGTCTATGATTGATACTTATGATTTGAAGTTGTTTTATACACTATGCACTTATAATAGTATCAAATGATTTGTTTTAAACGTATCAAGCATTCTTGGCTATTATAAGGTAAAAACCCTATCCTCCGGCTTGCATTGCATTGTGTGACGTGACCTGGGTCTTATAATAGCTTCATTGTTCTTTATTTAGCATTGCACTGTTGTTTTATGCACTGGTATTCTTGGGAGGAAACCCGTTCCGTGTTATACGGCGTGGTCCCTTGATTTACCGAACTTTAAAATAAAGTTTTAAATAACTGTTTTAGTTCTCACACCAGTCACTGACCTGGAGTTTATTGTTTTAACCTAAACTCTGGGTGCCCCTATTTTCCGCACGGGCAGTTAGTAGTTTTGGTTTTGCAGATTTATATTCACAGGATCCTGATTTATAGCTGGAATGATATCCGAAAAGCTCTGTATCCGTATATCTCTTCTAGTTGTGTTTTGTATTATTTTTCCGCTGCTATGTAATGTAATTTAAATCTCTAATATTTTTCTGTTGTATATTACTTGTTTATACTCTGTATATTCTTGTATTCTGATGGAATTGTTGTAATTAACGATGAAATGTTCTTCTGTTTGCATTCTGATTCGTCTTGTTCTCAAAACAATCAGGCGTTTCGTACGGTCTTGGTCGATTTAGCGACTGATTCGGATCGAGCGAAATTCCCGGTCGTTACATCGTAGTATCAGAGCTTTGGTTTACAAAGCTCAGAGAACAGGACACGTTAGAACCAAACGAAAGAATTCATCAGAGATTGGATTAGTAATATCCAATGCGAATGACTCGTTAGAGATGGGATCAGTAGTATCCTAGAACGAGTGTGAAGAGTATATTTTTAAAATGAAAATAATTTTTGTTTTGAAAATTTAAATCAATTATTCGTATTTGATTATTTATTTTATATTGAATTTGGACAATCCAGTATATAAAGATTTTGCCTATACGTCTGATCCGCGTGTATTTGAAGTTTTAATATACTGGATAGATATAGAATCACACTCTAGTCGCTCGGACATGATTCTGATGATTGACGCGTCATCATCAGAACTTATTTCCGTGTTTCGAAGGTGGGATTTCTATATGATTCCAATTGACTGGTGTGAGAACAAAAAATAGATAGGGCTTATTTCTGTGATTTGGCATCAAAAATGTGATTTTTGTCTATATATCAAAATTATGAATTTGAAAAGCTAATCAACTAATTGATTGCTGGTTGTGTTGTTTGATTATTGGTTGATTAATTAAAATTTGAACCATTTAGCCAAATTGTATCAAATAGTGAGTTGTATTGAAAATTTGTCGCATTTGCATACATATAGATGTACTTACATTGAACAGGTCATAGCAAGGAGGCTAGAGAAGAGGAATAAAATTGTTTGCCCGACAAATAGGTACATGTTTATTGTATTTCTTGAGTTTTGGGTGATTTTATGAGCCGATTGGCTAGCCGCTTGGCTTTTTCTTTTGGATTTAAGAAGGCCATGGGAGGCTATATGAAATATCCCGAAGTCCCCGGTGCAGGGGAGGTTATGACGAAATTTTTCGAAAATTTAGGGTGTTAGCCAAATTTTTGAAAAATTTGAAAAGTTCTTAGAAACTGAAAAGTTGAATAACTTAAGCCGTAATGAAAATAATGGAAGTTGAGTTGATTAGTAAAACAACTTTCAGCTTCGTTCCTTTTCGGGGACGAAAAATTTTAAGTGGGGGAGATTGTAATAACCCGGAAAATACAAGAGCCAATTTAAAATTTTAATTTTGGCAATTTTGATGAATTTTGAATATTTAAAATGAATTATATTAAATAATGACGACGAGAAATTTATTTTGAATAGAATTCGAATGTATATATTTATATAGATCGTCGTTAGAATATAAATATTTATTTATATATATAAAAGGAATTGAAAACGGCGTGGTAGTTCGATAATTCGATTTCAAAATTCAAATGAATGTACCGGGTGCAAAATAAACCGGATTTTAGTGAAACAAAAAATAATCGAATCTATTTGAGAATATCTTTCCAACGAATCCGAAAAATCGAAATTTCATAGCGAGAATCAAAAGATATGTCCAGTTGAAAATTCAGAACAGTCGCTATGGAATTCTAGCCCTTAAAAATGGGAATTTTGCAAATGACCTCGGTTTTCGATGAAACCACTTTTGTTGGATCCGTGATGCCAAATTATTGCTAGGTTTCAAAATTCGTAATTTTTCGAATCAATATGTGAGTGTGGCAAAGGAAAACGCGTTTGACCAGTTTTAGTTGATTTTAATCGACTGGAAAATGGCCATTTTTCAAACGGTCACAGAATTAGACGAAATCAGTTTTGTTAGGACCGTATCGTCAATACGAAGCTAGAAAATATTTTTCGGGAATTTTTCTAGTTAGTATGTAGCCCCGGTAAAATAAAATGCGCGTTCAAATTCAATATATAGAGTTATATTTTGATTTTGACGAAAACTGATCGAAACGATCGAATCAGCCTACGATACATATCCCATTGTGATCGGAATGGGGGTAATTAGCTATGGACAACAGGCGGTGGGTTCGATTCTGAGTTCGAAAGAAAAATTTACTTTTAGTGGACATAAATTAAATTAAATAAATAAAATTATATAATACCCCCTTGTTCTCCTTCCTTGAAGTTAACCCTCCCCTTTTCCTCGTTCAAATCAAATCGAGATAACAGGAAGAAAAAGAGCACGACGGGGGAGGAACCACCGCCGTTCACTGATGCCGCGCCCCCCCAAGTAGCCGCGCCGCCACCTTCTTCTCCCCCCCCCCCCACTCCTCCAACGCACCCTCTTCTCTCTCCCCTCCTTCCCCATCGCACAGACAGCCACCACAAACCCTAGCCTCTGGAAGTTCTCCCCCTACCTGCGCCGCACTGCACCAGCACACCCCCCCCCCCCCCCCCCGACAGCGAGCACCCCCTCCGACGACGCGATGTCGACCAGGACCCCCTCGACAGTAAAAACCCGAAGACAGTGAGTATCCCTTCCTTTCATGTTTTTTTTATGACATTGTTCTTATTTGATTCAGTTTTTGTTTTATTTATTTAAATTAAAGGCATTACATGAACATCATATAAGAATAGGATTTTTAATGTTTAAAAAGATTTTCAAATATGAAAGGTTCAGATTTTTGAATACGAGAAGCTTGGTTTTTTTTAATTAGAAAAGATTAGATCTTTGAAGAGGAAGGATACGATTTTTGTTAAAGGAAAAATATGATTTTTGTTTATGTAAAGATAGTTTTTTTAAAATAAAAAGATCGGATTTTTATATATATGAAGTAGCGGTAAAAAAAATCGATCTTTATATCATAGGAAGAATAAAAAATATGATTTTTATTCATGTAGAGTAATAAAAATATATTTTTTATGATATTACTAGCAAGATAAAAAAATAATTTTTATCATGGAAGTAGCGTTGTAAAGGAGTAATTTTTATATAGAGATTGGCGAGGGAAAAATATAATCTTTATTATATGAACAGCGGTGTAAAAATAGAATTTTTATCTATATAGTAGCGGTATAAAAATAGAATTTTTATCTATATAGTAGCGGTATAAAAATAGAATTTTTATCTATATAGAAGCATTGTAAAAATATGATTTTTATATACATAGCGACAATATAAAAATGTGATTTTAATATATGTAGTGGCTACAGACAATAAAATTGACAAAAGGCGAGCACGACGAAGATTTCTACATGTGAAGAGTCGCGGCGTTTGGTTTAGCTAGTCGGTGAGAACTCCTCACTTTTATTTTTATTTCTAGTTTGAAATATATACTAGGATGCAGACGGTGTTTAGTAGCACCCGACACCCGTCGTCCACGAACCATGGATGACTTGTTTGTCTGATTGCTATGTTGTGAAATTTAATTGTGTGATGTGGAATGAAATAGAATATTTTATAGTGGAAAATATTTTATAGTTAAAAATATAATTTTTAACGTGGATATAAAATAAATATTTATAAACAAATCGGACGATTTGTTTATATACACTGATTTGACTGATATTGATTGGGACGGTAAATTTTACACATCGCCCAACTGCACAAATAAAATCTGTGTTTGTTGATTTGAAACCCAACACGGGTATTGGGATGAGATTTGACGTACACTAATCCCGATTGTTTAGTTGTATGTCAATCGATGGATTGACAGACTGTGTAAGCGCTAATTATTTATATTTAACGCTTATGCAGTTGTGTGGTGCACTCTGGATGATGGTTGATTATTTATCGTTGTTATTTTATACATGTTTTGTAGAAAATCCATATAATTAACATTATATGGTAATTGATTGGGCCTCATTCCAGTTTTGGAATAGAAATATTTGAATAGAAATATTTGAAAAAGAAATATTTGAAATAGAATATCTGAAAATAGAAATATACGAAGCCGTGTTGATTAGGTTTGCGCCATTTTGACGCGAGCGATATTTATATCGATTTTATTCGTTTTTATAACGAATATCGAAAAGGAAGTGATTTCAAAATATAACGTTTTGAAAATATTATCATTTATATGTTAATGATATGGAATATTCAATTTTGATTTGAAATTGAATATGAAGTTGATTGAAAATGAATTTAAAACGATTTGTAAAATATGTTTTTAAAAGGAAATCGACGAAGTATACATTATGTATATAATATAATGGCCTGAATAGAACGCGCCGCGGCAGTTCATGAATTTCGACCATTGACTTCGAATGGATATTACGGGAGATCCGACTGTCGGATTCTCCTAAAACCAGAACCGTTGGGTTTGTATCGAAAAAAGCTTCTAACGAATATTAGAAATTAGAAATCTAACGGTTGGATTTGGAATCATGTCCAAATCAAATTTGGAAAAGGTCACTGTAAGTGCAGTTCGATGGCCGTTGATGGAAATCGACTGTACGGGCCTTGATAAAATTATTAAAAATAGTAATAATTTGTGTAAAATCATAAGAAATGATTTGTGAAGAATTGGGGTGAAAAATTCCATATTTGAAAAGATAAAAATAGATTTTTATCGAAATGAACTAGTTTTGAACTAGAATTATAATTCTATTTACTTTTAAAATAAATAAAGCGGATTTGAAATGGTTTTAAAAGTTACCAGAATTTCCAATAATTGAACTGGAATGGATTTGAATCGAAATTGTCTTTGGGATATTTCGATGTTGGATTTCATGATGATACAGATATTGTTATGGGAATTTGAAAGATATATTTATATCGTTATTTCCAATACGGTATTTGTTGGTCGTAGAATTTGATATTGAATATAAGCCGATATATTTTCTATTCAGAGCCTTGTATTTAATATCAAATGTGATTTTTGGGTTTGTCGTGAATGGTGTTTTAAATAACACTTATTCTTTAACCCGATAATGAATGGAATATGATTTTGGGTTGTCGTGAACGGTATCCTCAATAATACTGTTCTTAGACCCAACTGAGTTAAGAAAATCAGAAACTAACTGGAGATTAGTTAAGTTAAATGGTTTCTTGGGTATTGATCTGATGTTGGTTTCATCCTTCGGGGTTATCACTTAGGGAATTGTTCACTTGCTAATTTACGGTTAAAGGCTGATGGAATAGAACGTGATTTTGGGTTTATCGCGAACCGTGTTTTAAATGACATCGGTTCTTTAACCCAGTTAAAGATTAAAACTAAGTGGAGTTTTAATGAATCTTTAATTAGATTGAAATGATCGAGAATGGAGTATCATCAGTTTTGCTCCAAGCGATAGTTAAATCTTTAACTAGATTTGAACGAGAAATGGTAATTAACTTTACCGATAACACCGTGGTGTTAGATATGAAGTATTACCGGTTTTACTTCATGGGATGAATAGGTTGGGATTGGGAAATAAAATAAATGATTACTTCGGTGTGGTTCGCTAATCCCGACTAGTTTGAAGTGATATTCAAAGGAGGATTAAAGAATAAATTTAAAAGAATTTATCTTTGATAAAATTAATGGGAACCTTTCCCTAAGAATGTGGAATTTAGAAACTAACTGGAGATTAGTTAAGTTGAATGGTTTCTTGGGTATTGATTTGATGTTGGTTTCGGCCTTCAGGGTTAATATTTGGGGAATTATTCTCTTGTTAATTTACGGTTGGCGACTGATGAATTGGAATGAGGCGTATGTTGTGTTTGTGTAACACTTGTTTATTATATAAACGAGTTATTCGGAAAGACCGGGTTTATCCCATTCTGAATAACTGATTCGACGTGGTGTCGAAGAGGAAGACGGTGGTTGAAGACCGGAGGTCTTCACGTCGTTTGGATAATTACTGATGATCTTGATTGGGTCGTACACCCAAGAGGAGTGAATCAGTTGGTGATCGTCCAGACGTACTTGGAGATTGATGGATATGCGAGGTACAAGGTGCCTCCGGTTTCGTTCAGACCCAGAACGGACTTGTAAATGGACTGTGTGTCGGACATTGGATATCATTCTGTGTGATTGATGGATATCGGTTGCATGGAGTGGTTTTCCTGTGTGGCATGCTAAGATGCAAATGATCAAGGCTTCTGTTGAAAAGCAGAGTCTTGTGGTTGATGATCAAAGCACAGCCTGTGTGGCATAGCTTTGTGTAGCGTTGATTCGCAAACCTCACACGCCGGTTGTGAACCAGAAACGGGAGAGGACATCAAGGAGGATATGCGTTTCCTTTTAGCTAGAAGTGGCGTCAGTGATTTTACACGCCCTGACGAGTTTGACTTATGTGGTTGTTGCTGTTGCGAGGCGCCTCGGATATATCAGTGACTATGTGGATGGAGTCATTTGTTGGCTCATTTACGCCCCAAAGGGTGGGGAAACGCAGTGTTCAGGCATTTTAATCCACATCGGTGGACCGACCCTGACGATCCAAAGGCTTGACTGAGTACTTGCCTGAGGCTCGGGCTAGACAGTCTCGAATTCGGTAGAGGACTATCTTTTGCCTCGGTTCACAGATGGAAATCCAAGTTACAATACGTGACGTTTCGATTTTAGTTGTAATCCTATATATGGCGACATAGTGGGATGGGGCGCTTATGCCGTCTATGATTGATACTTATGATTTGAAGTTGTTTTATACAATATGCACTTATAATAGTATCAAATGATTTTTTTTTTAAATGTATCAAGCATTCTTGGCTATTATAAGGTAAAACCCTATCCTCCGGCTTGCGTTGCATTGTGTGATGGGACATGTGTCTTATAATAGCTTCAATGTTCTTTATTTAGCATTGCGCTGTTGTTTTATGCACTGGTATTCTTGGAAGGAAACTCGTTCCGTGTTATACGGCGTGGTCCCTTGATTTACCGAACTTTAAAATAAAGTTTTAAATAACTGTTTTAGTTCTCACACCAATCACATGACTGACCTGGAGTTTATTGTTTTAACCTAAACTCTGGGTGCCCCTATTTTCCGCACGGGCAGCTAGAAGTTTTGGTTTTGCAGATTTATATTCACAGGATCCTAATATACAGCTGGAATGATATCCGGAAAGCTCTGTATCCGTATATCTCTTCTAATTGTGTTTTGTATTATTTTTCCACTGCTATGTAATGTAATTTAAATCTCTGATATTTTTCTGTTGTATATTATTTGTTTATACTCTGTATATTCTTGTATTCTGATGAAATTGTTGTAATTAACGATGAAATGTTCTTCTGTTTGCGTTCTGATTCGTCTTGTTCTCAAAATGATCAGGCATTTCGTACGGTCTTGGTCGGTTTAGCGACTGATTCGGATCGAGCGAAATTCCCGGTCGTTACACCAGGCCACCCAGGCCGGCCCAGCGCGGGCTGGCTGGGCAGCCTTTCTGGGCTGCCAGGTCGGCCCATTGCGGGCTGGCTGAGCAGCCCATTCTGGGCTGCCAGTGCAGCCCGTTTTGGCTGCAAATGCGGCCCAGAACTGGACTGTCTGTGCAGTCCAGAACCGGGCTGCTGTTGCTCTTTGAGCAGCAGCTCCTCCCCCACACTGAAAAAAAATTATTTTCAGTATTTTTTTTTCATAAAACCCACAAAATTACTTTTTTTCCCAATGATCATCAAATGTTCTTGTATGAGGCAATTGTACATATAACTTGCATGCGATAAAATCATATGCAACAAATATGAGGCATTTAAACAAATACCTTGCATGCAATAAAAATTACATGCATGCAGCATACATGAGGCAATTGATCATATATCTTGCATGCATGCAACCCATGGTAAGGTATTATGCCTTTAATTTTTGCAATACTACCGCAAATCTAATCTAATTGCCCCAAACATACCAATAATAAATCATACATAGGGGAAGAAGCTAATTTACAAATCAAAATTTCACCTTTAACCCATCACGCATACACAATTCATGATTTAAAGAGGAAAAAAGTGAAAACTTCACTCACCCCCAACGCCAAAATGCAATCTTTCAGCTCTGAAACCGATTATTCCCTTGATTGAAGCCCTCTACAAATATGAATTGAATAGGAAAAATAACCCTAAGCTCTCTATTTACAAGAGTTGAAAGAACCAAAGAAAGATTGAATAGGTTTAGGGAATACTTACTGAATTGGGAACCTTCTTTTATCTTCAATTTGATATAAAAACTTGTTTGAATAGAAAAGATTAGGTATGAGAGAAAGATTTTAGTTTTCTATTTTCTTCACGGTTGTTTCTGAGGAGGAATAAGAAATACGTACTGTTTTAATCGGTGAATGAGGATGGGAAAGATTTTTATCCTTAACCCCCCTCTCTAGAACATTCAACCAAGCCCCCTCTTTATTTTATTATTTTCACCCTTCTTTTTATTTCTTTTCTTAATGATTAAGTTTTGTCTCATTAGGAGATATTTTGGTTTTCCATCTTATTAAATTTGATTCTAGAGCTTTCATTAAAAATGCATACTTTTTTTTTGCTTACATTTTTTTTCTTTTAATATAAAAGTTCTTTCTCTTTCTTTTTTCAAATGCACACTTGAAAACTAACACACACATAAAAATAGTGTGTTATTTAAACTTCTCATACATAAAGGCAAAACTTCATTATGTAATCATAAAAAAAAATTCCTTTTAAAATTGTTATTTAATCAAAAACAATAAACTTTATCGTTGTTACAACAAAACGTGCAACATTTTACATCAACCACATACGCCCAATAATTCATAAACATATATTTTCCTCTCATCCCAAAAATATATGTTTCGCTTTTATTTATTTATTCATTATTATATTTTTTTCCTTTCTAAATTGTCAAATCAATTAATTGATTCCCAATTCAACAACCCTAAGAAAAGTGGGTTGTTACAGACTTCCCCCCTTACAAAAATTGCGTCCTCGCAATTTCTACATAAGGGATACATCTGTAACAAAATTATAGATTCAACTCAAAATAATAGGACATACCTTACTCAAGCGCTAAACAATTTGGTATAATGCCTCTGCATCGACTCTCGTGTTTCCCAAGTGCAGTCTTTTGGATTACTTGACCACTGCACCATGACTAAAGGAACCACTTTACTACGAAGCTTCTTCGTCTCAGAGGCAATAATACGAATAAGCACTCGAGTAAAAGCCATGTTGGGAGCGATCTCAAGCTACTGCAACTGCTTCGGCTCTATCACCTCTTCGGAATCCCTTAAACACTTTCTCAAGTGAGACACATGAAAGACGTTGTGCACACTCGATAAGTGTTTGGGTAAGGCAACTCTGTATGCAAGTTTTCCAATTCGCTCCACAATAGGATAAGGGCCAACAAATCTCGGAGCAAGGTTACCAGTCTTACTAAACCTCATTACTCCTTTTAAAGAAGTAACCTTCACGAATACATGATCCCCAACACTGAACTCCAAGTCCTTCCTTCGTAGATCTGCATAGGACTTTTGTCTATCCTGTGCTTTTTTCATCCTTCTTCTAATTAGGTCAACCTTCTAAGAAGCTTCACGCATAGTGTCGGGACCAAGCAACAACCTATCCCCAATCTAAAGCCAACATGAAGGAGATCTACAGGGTCTTCCATACAATGCTTCAAAAGAAGCCATGCCTATACTAGACTGAAAACTATTATTATATGCAAACTCGACCATGTATAGGTGGTCCTCCCAAGACCCACCAAAATCAAGGATACAAGAACGCAACAAATCCTCCAATATCTTGTTAACCCGCTCACTTTGCCCATCGGACTGAGGATGATATGCTGAGCTGATATTCAACTTCGTCCCCAAAGCAGACTGCAAGCTTCTCCAGAATCCACTAGTGGATCCCTATCACAAACTATAGCACTAGGTACACCATGGAGCAGTCCTTTTTGACTTGACTGAGATAAAATGGGCGGATTTGGTCAAACAATTCACCACCACCCATATGTTATCATGCCCTTGCCTCGACATTGGCAATCCATCAATAAAGTCCATGGACACCTGATCCCATTTCCATAGCGGAATCTCCAATGGCTGAAGAAGACCGCTAGGCTTTTGGTGTTCACACTTCACCAATTGGCAGGTAATACAATTCTTCACATACTTGCCTATATCGTGCTTCATACCTTCCCAGTAATATAGACGTTTCATGTCCATATACATCATACTGCCACCAGAGTGAATGGTATATCGCGAACAATGGCAATCACTCATCACCTCATGCCTAAGACTTGCAACATTGGGTACAAAGATCCTGCCCTTCTTCCTTAAACATCCCTGAGCATCCAACTCAAATCCTTTCAAATCATCAGCATTCTCACCATTCTTCAGCCGACGAATACGCTCTAAAGCAGTAGGATCTTCCATCTGAGCATGAGAAATCCTATCCATTAGGCTCGGTCTCATAACTAAATTGGCCAACATCCTTCCAGAGCTATGAGTGGGCATATTACAATAAATTCCACTGGAAGCTAGCACCTCCATGTCTCGCAATTCAGCTATCATCATCGATACAACTGTTTGATGCTTACGGCTGAGAGCATCTGCTACACGATTACCCTTCCCAGGTGTATACTGAATATCGAAATCATATGCTACCAAAAACTCCAACCATCTTTGTTGGCGCATATTCAGCTCCTTTTGAGTAAATAGGTATTTCAAGGATTTATGGTCAGTATAAAGGACAAACCTCTCACCCATAAGATAATGTCGCCATAGCTTCAAAGCAAAAACTACAGCTGCCAGCTCTAAATCATGAATAGCATATCTAACATCATTGGGTCTTAATTGTCTAGATGCATAAGCCACGACTCTTCCTTTCTGCATAAGCACAGCACCCAATCCAGACCCACAAGCATCAGTATACACCACAAGATCTTGATTACCTTCTGCAATCACCAAAACTAGTGCATTAGTGAGCATCTCCTTTAACTTAGAGAAAGCTTCTTCACACTTATCTGTTCACTCGAACTTTACACCCTTCTTCGTCAGCCTTGTCAAGGGAGTGACAATCTTCGAAAAATCTTCAACAAAGTGACGATAATATCCTGCAAGACCGAGAAAGCTTCGAATCTTCGTAACAATCTCGGGCCTTTTCCAATACTGTATTGCTTCTATCTTAGAAGGATCCACAGATAGACCGACTTCGGATATAATATGGCCCAAGAACTTTACCTCCTTCTACCAAAAGTGGCATTTGCAAAACTTTGCTTTCAGCTTATGTTCCCTCAAAGTCTCCAAAACAATCCTCAAATGCCCCTCATGCTCTTGCTCAGACTTGGAATATACTAAGATATCATCAATGAAAACCAAAACAAATCTATCAAGATAACTTCTGAACACTTTATTCATCAGTTCTACAAAGTACGCAGGAGCATTTGTAAGCCCAAACGGCATTACCAACCATTCATAAGAGCCATATCGAGTGCGAAAGGCAGTGAAAGAACACTGTCTTCCGCTACTCGCAACTGATGGAATCCAGTGGCTAAGTCAAGCTTGGAAAAGACTTTTGCTCCACTTAACTGATCAAAAAGATCATTAATATGAGGGAGTGGATACTTATTCTTTACGGTCAGCTCATTGAGCTTCCCATAATCAATGCACAAGCGGAGAGAGCCGTCAGCCTTCTTTACAAAGACTGTAGCAACTCCCCAAGGAGAGCTACTCGATCGGATGAACTGCTTCCCTTCCAACTCAGTCAACTGCTTCCGATGCTCCTCCATCTCAACACGAGGCATACGATTAAGTGGTCTACTGACTGGTTGGGCTCCAAGGATAAGATCTATGCGAAACTACACGGTCCTCTTAGGCGGTAAGCCGGTAACAGGCTCAAACACATCACCAAAATCCCTGACAATGGGAACTCTGGCTATCTTGTCATCCTCTCGAAAGAAATATAAATGAATATATAATTTTTAATAAAGAGAAGTTTACGTTTCAGTCGAGCCTTGCGCGCGCATGCGTCTGTAATTGTTAAGATGGCTTGGGATTTAAAAAGCATGTGCTTCATGTGTAAGTGTATTAAAAGTGGTGTTTTTAAAAGTCGTCAGTCCATGGAGAATCAGAAACGATGTTCCATGATAATCAGCTACCCTTTTCTGATACAATATTTAAACCACTTTTATTTTCCATAAGTCAAATACCTTTAGATGCTTACCTCGGTTCGTTTAATTTGATCTTTGATATTGGAAGACAATATCTGGTTACCATGCTATTAGTTCCATATATCCTGTCATTCAAAGTTTTGGTTGCCAAAATATCATCAACATGGTTTTGATTGTTATCATGAATCAGTCAGAAATCTAGCACTCACCTAAAGGAAAACAATAGTAATATTACATGTTAAACTTTTCTCTCATATTTGAAGTATTGAGTAGCACTAAATGAAGCCAAACCTACATGCATGCTTGCCATGATCACACGCTTAATTATAATTCTGATTTGGTTCAAGAATATGCCATATTTGTAGCCAAGGTGAGCAAATTGAACTAGTCTTTTGCTTCAACAATTTTGACTAGGTTACGATCTAGACAAAATAGTCAAACCATTGTTTGGATTACTAACCTGCTCATTCTGTACCGATTAGAACATGTTTAAATATATAAGGATACAACGGTATTAATGGCAATTATCGCATAATCAAACAAATCAACCTACAAAAAGAAAAATAAAGAGCAGAAGAAGTGCCATACTGTACTTATCCCAAAGCTCATGGAAGAATTCATCATAAGTTCAATGAAGAATTTGCAAACTCCACTCAAGCACCGTTTGAGATCAGAGTCTTGGCGATTCCATCCTAATTGATTGCAGAACTAGTGGCCCAAATCTTTAGCATTTCCATGACCTTTACATCTTATCGCAGCTACTTTCCACTAGCAAAACTGCTCAGCTAACCTTCACCCTGTTCAACACCACTCCCGTGTTCTGTAGAGGACAACAGCGGCAATAATA
The DNA here is from genome assembly GCA_030737875.1 of Allium sativum. NCBI lineage: Eukaryota > Viridiplantae > Streptophyta > Magnoliopsida > Asparagales > Amaryllidaceae > Allium > Allium sativum. Next base: position 543,797,784 of record CM060920.1, on the reverse strand, counting down.
GCATGTCTCCTTAGGAAAATGAACGAGCATATGAACCTAACCAAACTTCTATCAAAATAAAACAAAATAATTAAATTAACAGGATCATCTGGTGTTACACTCACTAACTTCGTTCAATTTGGTCCAAAACAATGATCGTCACAACATTGCAGTTTTGACTATGAAAGAGAAGCAGTGGAGTTAACCCCTATTAATTACAGTGGATAAAAGGAAGTAGGTGATAGGTAGCAAACAAGCACACTACATGGTAGTTAAGTTAAAACAGAATGAGCAGGTTAGTAATCCAAACAATGGTTTGACTATTTTATCTAGATCGTAACCAGGTCAAAATTGTTGAAGCAAAAGACTATAGTGCAATTTGCTCACCTCGTAGCCGTGATTTTCTGAAGTGAAATGCTGATGTTATTAGCCAACCTTTCGAACAACTGCTTCACCAAACAGTTGGAGATCGATGGCGGCAAAAGAATGCTGGCGGCTTCAAAGGTAGCGAACGGGCGGAGAGCTGCTGTAGCCATGGTTTTAAATCTCGAATTTTGGCCAATATCTCGGGAAAATAACTCGGATATCTCGGGCGATATTTGAAACACTTATAACTAAACTAGCTGCCAAATTTTGGATTTTGGCCAATATCTCGGACTTTCCATCTCGCCGATCTCGGTAAGTTTTAAAAGCCTGGTTGTAGCGCCTTGTGGTGGCTATCCAAATCCGCCCTCACCAATCAGAAATTTCCGACTAAACCCTCTTGTTGCAGTGTTAGTGTGACGGCCCGCCCTGCACCAACCGACATTTCCTCCAAAAGTGCGATGTACACATGTCCAATTAGCACGGGACGGTCGTCAGAAGAAAAGAAAGAAGACGAAGAATCAACAAAGAACCTGTAGAATGCTCACAGCGCATTGAACAAAATATAATAACATACTTGACATAAAACAGGTGAGACAGTGTAAAAGCTGAAACAAACTACCATAGCAGCGGAAAATCCAAAGTACAACTTATGATCCAAAGCCAACATTATTACAACTTTTAAAAACTGTCTCAAAAAGCTAAACAAGAAAGGTACACTACTAATGCCCAAAGTAGTGACCAGCAACGACACAGGGAGGATATCTATATATATCATACGTGGAAGCCTCATGCTCGCCTCTGAATCCGCTACTCGTGCATCACCAGTTAACCTGTCTCTAGTCTGCTCGTGAGAGCACCCAGAGTAATAAGAAGAGACATAAAACTCTGGGTCAAACAAAAAGTCTGGTATGAGCGATAAGCAGCTAAACAGAACAATAACAGGTATACTAAACCATACCTGAACCTGGACCTGCAACCAAAGATTTAGCATTACATACTGTACAACACTCTAGGGCGCCATAACAAATGGTGTAAGGAATACGGGGGTGGGGGTGTGCATGTCATAATGATGGCAAACAATCAAGCATAGCAACCATCCTCACATCTCTCACTCAGTGCGTAAAGTATACGATATCCACCACTTCGATCACCCAATACTTTGCTATGATCACTCTGCACCATGAAGTCACAACGACTTCACTACACTGATCCATAGCCACTAATCATTCGCTATGTCCACTTTGCCCCATGGAGTCGTACACACCCCACAGCACTGGCTCATAGCCTTACTAATCTTTTACTATGTCCACTCTGCCCCATGGAGTCACAATGGCTCCACTGCACTGGCTCATAGTCTTACTACGATCACTTTGCCCCTCGAGTCATGGTGACTCTACTGCACTGATACGTAGTCCCGCTACGATCACTTTGCCCCTCGAGTCATGGTGACTCTACTGCACTGATACATAGCCCATCATTCCTTTTCAGTGGTGAATCGAAGTTATGAACGTCGACAACTCCTTAGCACACGTCCCGCAGCAAAGCCCAACCATGAAGTGAACTCATTGGTTCCCAACTGGATCCTGAGCTCTAACTTCCATTTGGACTAACTTTGCATCTCGGGTTTTTGGTGATCACTGGATCGGTTCGGATCTCCTCCTAGCCATCGGTTCGGTTCGGGTAGATACACCACAGTTCGGTCCGGATTGCTCCAGTTACTAGTCATCGGTTCGGTTCGGGTTCTCCATGTCACATCGGTTCGGTTCGGGTCCTCCATGTCACTTCGGTTCGGTCTGTTACCTTTCTTCCTTCCGTCCCTGGCTTGATCTTCTGGTCCGATCCGATCCCTATCCATATTCCCATCTGCTCTGATCCGATCCCAGTTCAACCACAGTGGCCTTCCTTTTTGCCATACTTTATCTCGTGCTAAGCCTCGGTTCGGTTCGGTGATCCCTTGCCCAGTCCACTATCCGGTCTGTGCCCATTCCCCCGATCCGATCCGAAAGCCTGCACCATTTTCCTGCAACTTTTCCAGCGAGTGTTTTACGTCATTCGACGGCGTTTTCGACCATTCTAACTATTCTAATCAATCACAAAGCATACCATACAGTCATAGCAACAAGTAGAACTGACCTCAAACACCAAAACATAAATATGATAGGTTAAAATGGATCAAACATAGCCAAAACCCCATATTTTCCCATAAACATGTTCAAGCATAATTAACGATAGGATTAGTAAAACTTAACCAAATCAACCCAAGTTCATATCAAAGGTCTATAACATCATTTAAGAATTTATAAGTATTTTTTCAGATTTTTATCATGTTTAAATTCGCTAATTAACACTAACTACCCTTAATTAACCATAATTAGTGAGGAACTATGCAAATCACTCACCTTAGCCACAAATAAACCTTAGATCTGAAATAAATCTCTGATATGGCGCGAATACCAATGCTAAACAGCAGTTCTAACCTTGATTTGGTGAAGATCTCCCTTGATTTGATGTTGCTAAGCTTAATCCTTGATTAGAAAGTGATTTGGAGGTGATTTAGAGGTTGGAGGCCATTTTTAGGGTTTCTAAGAGGTAAGTGGAGGCTAGAAAACTGAAATGGAATGAAACCCTAACTCTTTTCAGTCTCCCCATAACCCTAATCCCGAAATGGTTTATGGGCACATTCACTAATCACCCTATTTGGCCCAGTTAAGCAGTTTTTCACATGCCAAACCTTATTTCAGCCATATCTCCCAAACGGTAAGTTCGTTTCTCATATGTGACCACTCTACAGAAAGGTAAACCATCATCCGAAGCCAATGGAAGTGGTTTCATGTCAAAACTTGTAACGACCCGTATTCTACAAATCATAGGATTGTAGAATATTTATTTCTTTCCCATGTGAAGTTGTATGGTCATGTAACATTGGGAAACATCTATTAGAGTCATTTCCCATGTCTATGATTTTTGTCGATTTTTGAATGACCATTTTGCCCCTAGTTGGTACTGTTTTGGCCATAACTTTTGATTGGAAAGGAATTTTGACCTGAAACCACTTCCATTAGATTCGTTTGATGGTTTACCTTTCCGTAGAGTGGTCATAATAGCCAAACGGACTTATCGTTTGGGAGATATGGCTGAAATAAGGTTTGGAGGGTGAAAAACTGCTTAACCGGGCCAAATCGGGTGATTAGTGAGTAGGCCCATAACCCATTTCGGGATTAGGGTTATGGGGAGGCTGAAATGAGATAGAGGATCATTCCATTTCAGTTTTCTAGCCTCCACTTATCACCAAGGATCCCTAAAAATGGCCTCTAACCTCTAAATCACCTCCAAATCATCTCTTGAACAAGGATTAAGCTTAGCAACCCCTAATCAAGGAAGATCTTCACCAAATCAACATAGGAGCTGCTGTTTGGCATTGAGATTCACATCAAATCAGAGAATTATTTCAGATCTTAGTTTATTTGTGGCTAAGGTGAGTGATTTGCATAGTTTTACACTAATTATGGCTAGTTAAGGGTAATTAGTGTTAATTAGCGAATTTATACTCTCATAAATTCGGGAAAAATGTTCATAAATTCCTAAATGATGTTTTAGACCTCTGATATGAATTTGGGTTAATTTGGTTAAGTTTTGCTAATTCTATCATTAGTTTCACCTAAACATGCTTAAGGGGAAATATGGGGTTTTGGGTATGTTTGATCCATTTTAACCTATTATGTTGATGTTTTGATGTTTGTGGTTGATTATGCATGTTGCTATGACTGTATGAAATGCTTTGTGATTGATTTCAATAGTTAGAATGGTCGAAAACGTCGTCGAATGGCGTAAACACTTGCTGGAACAGTTTCAGAAAACAGTGCAGGGTTCGGATCGGATCGGACATAGGGCTCGGATCGGATATGTTGAACTGAGCAAAGAATCCGATCGGATCGGAACCCAACACTTGGAGAAAAAGTGGCAAAAAGGAAGGCCACGCTAACTGAACTGGGATCGGATCGGATCGAGGAGGACGGATCAGATCGAGGAGAACGGATCGGAACGGAGACGCGAGCTGGGGGAAAGATGACACCCGACCCGACCCGAGACGAAGCACCCGACCCGAACCGATGGAGGACAACCGACCCGAACCGCACCAGAAGAAGACCCGACCCGAACAGATGGAGGATACCCGACCCGAACCGATTGCTTGAGAAGGAACCCGACCCGACCCAGTATTGACCAATAACCCGAGATGCAAAGGTAGTCCAATATGGGAAGTTAGAGCTCAGGATCCAGTTGGGAACCGATGAGTTCACTTCATGGTTGGACTTTGCTGCGGGACGTGCGCTAAGGAGTTGTCGACATTCATAACTTCGATTCACCACTAAGAATGAATGATGGGCTACTTATCAGTGCAGTAGGGTCATTATGACCTGAGGGGCAAGGTGATGGTAGCAAGACTACGTTATCAGTGCAGTAAGGTCATTATGACCTGAGGGGCAAGGTGATGCGTAGTAAGACTATGAGCCAGCGCAGATGGGGTGAATAACTCCATGGGGCAAGTGGACATAGTAAGGATTGGTGAGACTATGAGCCAGTGCAGTGGGGTTCTTGTGACTCCATGGGGCAAACTGGACATAGTAAAGATTAGTAAGGCTATGAGCCAGTGCAGTGCGGTTCTTGTGACTCCATGGGGCAAAGTGGACATAGCGAAGGATTTATGGCTACGTTATCAGTGCAGTGAAGTCATTTATGACTTCATGGGGCAAAGTGATTGTAGCAAGGTATGTTGGGTGATCGAAGTGGTGAATATCGTATGCTTTACGCATTGAGTGAGAGATGTGAGGATGGATGTTATGTTTGATTGTTTGCCATCCCTATGACATGCACACCTCCCCCACCTCCGTATCTTTATACTATTTGATATGATACCTTAGAGTGTTGTACAGTATGTAGTGCTAACTCTTTGGTTGCAGGTCCAGGTTCAGGTATGTTTTAGTCTACCTGTTATTGTTCACTTTAGATGCTTATCGCTCATACCAGGCTTTATGTCTGACCCAGAGTTTTATGTCTCCTCTTATTACTCTGCGTGCTCACACGAGCAGACTAGAGACAGGTTAGCTGGTGATGCGCGAGTAGCTGATTCGGAGGCGGGCAGGAGGCTTCCACGCATGATATATATATATACACATTCTCCCTGTGTCGTTGGTGGTCGCTACTTGGGCATTAGTAGTGTACCTCATTTATCTTGCTTTTGCTTGAGACAGTTTGAAAGTTGTATTTTGGATTTCCGCTGCTATGATGTTTAGTTCTGATTTTCAGCTTATGCACTGTCTCTCCTGTTTTATGTCAAGTATGTTATTATTATATTTTGTTATATGCGCTGTGAGACATTCTACAGGTTCTTTGTATGTTCATTTCCTTCTCACGACCCGTTCCGCGCTAACTGGACATGTGTACAGCGCACCTTTGGAGTAAATGTCGGTTGGTGCGGGGCGGGCCGTCACACTTGGTATCAGAGCTCTAGGTTGCGTAGTTAACCTAGGGAAAGACACTAGGGAGAGTTAGTACGTATATGAGAGCGCGTATTTGTGATTACTTTGGTTTTCAAAAGCTATGTATATATATACTATTAGTAGTATAAAGAATGAAGTCGCACTGCACTAGCACCACTATGGGATCGTTAATCGTTTCCCTTTTTCAGATTGACGATGAGCCGAGACACGAGGGGTGCTGGTAGAGGGACCAACCAAGGGAATGCCGCTGACATGAGGGCAATGTTTACTAACCTCATGAGAGACATGCTTAGAGAAGTGCAAGGGGCAGTTCCCAATCCCGGAGTTGGTGTTGGCCCAGTAGTGCAGGCGCCTAGGGTCGATTTTGCCAAGTTGTGCAAGAATTACACTAATCTTGGTGGAAAGTCGTTCCATGGAACGGAGTCGGCCACAGATATTCAAGATTGGATGGATAGCTGTGATCGTATCTTCGATGACTTGGGTCTTGAGGATGCGATGAAGAGAAGGCTAGTGTCTCGTCAGCTGCAAGGGCGAGCGATGAATTGGTGGAATGCCATTAGAACAGCTACTCCAGAGGACCAGGTTACTTGGGTTCAGTTCAAGGCTCGCTTTAGCGAGAAGTTTATTCCAGCTGCCCAAAAGTAAGTGTTGTTTAAGAGGTTCTTGGAACTCAAGCAGAACGGAAGGGCAGTTTCTGATTATATTGCTGAGTTCGACACTTTGTCGAAATATGGACTGTCTCTTATCGATACTCCTGAGAAGAAAAATGAGAAGTTCATTACTGGTTTGGATGGATACTTGGGGGAAAGGCTTATCAACCACATCGATGAGACTTTTGAATCGATCGTGGGGAAAGCTTTGAGATCAGAGAGTCTTTACCCTAAGTCAAAGACTGAGGCTGCATCTGCAGAAGGGCCAAAACCGCAAGCAGGCGGTGGAGGCAAGAATAACTCTCAGAATAAGAGGAAGCAGGACCAATCTAAGGGTGGCCAGAAAAAGAGTAAGAAGGACGTTGAGTGCTTCAGCTGTGGAAAGAAGGGCCATTATGCTAAAGAATGTCGGGCCAAGCCAGCGGAAAGGAAGTGCTACAACTATGGCCAAGTGGGACATCAGAAGGATAAGTGTCCGCAACCTCTTAAGGAGAAGCAGATTGTGAAATCATATGCTATTGATGCTGTTCCTTGTTCGTCGAATGCCCCAACTGCGGCGGAGAAAGGAAAGAATGTTGTTATTCAAGGTATGCTTTCTATTTATGATGTACTAGTTCGAGTTTTGTTTGATACTGGGGCTTTCCGTTCCTTCATATTTAGTGACCTGGTAGATAGGTTGGGACTGGAACCCGAGATAGTCGATAGACCATTGATTGTGACGAACCCGATTGGTGGTTCGACTAGCCTTGGTATGATTTGCAGGAATTTGGTCTTATCGAGTCATGGATGTATGTTTGTATGTGATTGCTTTGTTTTGGGCTTTACTGGGTATGGCATTATATTGGGAGTCGATTGGCTCCAAAGATACGGGGTGGTGGTAGACTGTGAGGGCTTTTTGGTGACAGTGAGGGCGGATGATGGGCGGAGGGTAGTGTTTGGTAGTCTACCTAGTGATGGGGTTATGGCTAGTTTTGTAAATTCCCTCGACATCCCGCAGGATGAGTTGTCAGATGTGCCCGTGGTTGGCCAGTATCCGAACGTCTTTGAGGAGGTGACCGGGCTTCCACCACACCGAGAGATTGAGTTCCGTATTGATTTAGTGAAAGATGCCAGACCTGTAGTGATGCCACTTCGTCGTATGGCACCAAGGGAGCAGCGAGAGCTCGGGGTGCAAGTCAGCAATCTTTTGAAGAAGAGATTTATTAGAAGGAGTGTCTCCGAGTGGGGAGCACCAGTTGTGTTTGCCACTAAGGCAGATGGTTCCCTTCGTTTGTGTGTGGACCATCGCGAGTTGAATAAGGTAACGAGAAAGAATAAGTATCCTCTACCGTGGATAGATGATTTGTTTGATCAACTGGAAGGAGCAAGAGTGTTCTCCCAGTTGGACTTCGCGACATGATTTCATCAGCTTCGAGTAGCGGATGAGAGTGTTCCGAAAACGGCATTTAGGACGCCGTCTGGATTTTATGAGTGGTTGGTCATGCCGTTTGGGTTGACCAATGCACCAGCTTACTTTGTGGATCTTATGAATCAAGTATTCAGAGATCAGTTGAATAAGTTTGTTCTTGTGTTCGTGGATGGTATCCTTATTTACTCAAGGACAGAGGAGGAACACAAGGGGCACTTGAGGATAGTGATGGAGGTGTTGAGGAAACACCAATTGAAAGCGAAATTCTCTAAGTGTCATTTTTGGAGAAGGAAAGTAAGATTCTTGGGTCATGTTGTTTCAGATAGTAGTATTGTCGTGGACCCTGCGAAGGTGGCTACGGTACAGGATTGGCCTACACCCAAGAATGCAACAGATGTAAGAAGTTTCTTGGGATTAGCTGGATATTATCGTAAGTTTATCCAGGACTTCTCCAAGATAGCAGCACCGTTGACTCAGTTGACTAAGAAGAATCAGTCCTTCGTCTGGGACGGAGTGTGTGAGGATGCCTTCAAGAGTCTAAAGGAGAAGTTGACGCGTGCGCCAGTGTTAGTCATTCCTAAAGGGAATGAAGAGATGACGGTATACACGGATGCTTGTGGTACCGGACTGGGTGCTGTATTGATGCAAGAAGGTAGGGTTGTAGCTTATGCTAGTCGACAGCTAAAGCCGCATGAGAAGAAGTATCCTACCCATGATTTGGAATTGGCAGCGATTGTATTTGCGCTGAAGATGTGGAGACACTATCTCTTGGGAGAAACGTTTGAGTTGTTTACCGATCATAAATCGTTGAAATATCTCTTCTCTCAGAAGGATCTGAATCTCCGTCAGCAAAGATGGTTAGAGTTCTTGGCTTCGTATGATTTTGATATCGCATACACACCTGGGAAGGGTAATGCGGTAGGCGATGCCTTGAGTAGGAGACATACCAGCTTAGGGGCAATGTTTCTTGAGTGGAAGCAACTGGAGTATATCGCGGGGTTTGATTTCAGACCAAAGTGCGAATTGGATTCAGTCATGCTAGCTAGTTTGACGATCAGACCCACTTTGATAGAGCGGATTGGTTCTAGTCAGAGGGACGATTCTAATCTATTAGAAATCATCTCCAAGTTAGAGATGATCATCGACGGTGAGGAGATGAATGTGTATGGGCTTGATCGAGATGGATGGCTTCGGAAGAATGGAAGACTAGTTGTGCCCAACGTGAATGGTTTGAGAGATGAAGTGCTTAGAGAATGTCATCACTCAAAACTGACTATACATCTCGGTGGTAATAAGATGTATCGGGACATGAGACAGACTTACTACTGGGAAGGGATGGAAAGAGACGTTGGGAAGTTTATATCCAAATGCATGAATTGCCAGCTAGTTAAAGCCGAGCAAAAGAAGCCTAGTGGGTTGTTGCAACCATTAGAAATTCCCGAATGGAAATGGGAGCAAGTCTCGATGGATTTCATCGATAGTTTACCAAGGACTAGATCGGGATATGATAGCATTTGGGTAATTGTGGATCGATTGACTAAAAGTGCAAGATTTATACCAGTCAAATCGTCAAGAACGGCAGCCAAGTTGGCAGAATTGTATATGAAGTGGGTAGTGAGATTTCATGGAGTACCCAAAAGCATTGTGAGTGACCGAGACCCGTTGTTCACTAGTGGGTTTTGGAAGAGCTTACAAAAGGCTCTAGGGTCAGGATTACATCTCAGTACCGCATATCACCCTCAGACCGACGGTCAGACGGAGAGGGTGAATCGTATATTGGAAGACCTCTTGAGAGCTTGTATATTGGATTTTGGTGGATCATGGGATGACCATTTGCATCTAGTAGAGTTTGCATATAATAATAGCTACCAATCCAGTATCGGTATGGCTCTATATGAAGCTTTGTACGGAAGACCGTGCAACTCACCATCATGTTGGATAGAGACTGGCGAGAAGTTTGTGCTTGGACCAGATGTGGTGAGAGAAACTTCCGATAAGATCAAGATCATTCAACAACGAATGAAAGCTGCCCAAGATAGGCAGAAGAGTTATGCTGATAAGAGGAGAAGAGACTTGAAATTCTCCGTTGGTGACTTGGTGTTTGTCAAGATCTCTCCGTTGAAGAGCGTGATTCGATTTGGCAGGAGAGGCAAGTTGGCACCAAAATTTGTTGGCCCGTTCCCTGTTCTTGAATTAGTCGAGAATTTGGCGTATAGAGTTGGCTTACCAGAGAAAATGGCGGGAGTTCACAATGTGTTTCATGTTTCCCAACTAAGGAAGTTCGTTCACGGCTCAGATATGACTATTTCACCTGATCAGTTAGAGGACTTCGAAGTAGAACCCGAGGTTGGGAACCGCAAGCCGATTCGTATTGTGGGGCATGATATGAAGCAACTTCGAAGGAAGGCGGTGAAGCTAGTCAAGGTTCAGTGGGGCGAGGACGAGAATGATTGTACTTGGGAGACAGAGGAGAGCATTAGGAAGGCACATCCAGAACTCTTTGTCTGGTAAGATTTACTTTGCGATTTAGTTATTCCGCATGTTAGGATAGACTTGTTTTGCATGTTTGATGGTTGTTTTATGATTGATAGGCATGCGGGACCTTTGTGTGTGTTTGGATTAGGGAATTTCGGGGGCGAAATTTTTTAAGGAGGGGAGAGTGTAACGACCCGTATTCTACACATCATAGGATTGTAGAATATTTATTTCTTTCCCATGTGAAGTTGTATGGTCATGTAACTTTGGGAAACATCTATTAGAGTCATTTCCCATGTCTATGATTTTTGTCAATTTTTGAATGACCATTTTGCCCCTAGTTGGTACTGTTTTGGCCATAACTTTTGATTGGAAAGGAATTTTGACCTGAAACCACTTCCATTAGATTCGTTTGATTGTTTACCTTTCCGTAGAGTGGTCATAATAGCCAAACAGACTTACCGTTTGGGAGATTTGGCTGAAATAAGGTTTGGAGGGTGAAAAACTGCTTAACCGGGCCAAATCGGGTGATTAGTGAGTAGGCCCATAACCCATTTCGGGATTAGGGTTATGGGGAGGCTAAAATGAGATAGAGGATCATTCCATTTCAGTTTTCTAGCCTCCACTTATCACCAAGGATCCCTAAAAATGGTCTCTAACCTCTAAATCACCTCCAAATCATCTCTTGAACAAGGATTAAGCTTAGCAACCCCTAATCAAGGAAGATCTTCACCAAATCAACATAGGAGCTGCTGTTTGGCATTGAGATTCACATCAAATCAGAGAATTGTTTCAGATCTTAGTTTATTTGTGGCTAAGGTGAGTGATTTGCATAGTTTTACACTAATTATGGCTAGTTAAGGGTAATTAGTGTTAATTAGCGAATTTATACACTCATAAATTCGGGAAAAATGTTCATAAATTCCTAAATGATGTTTTAGACCTCTGATATGAATTTGGGTTAATTTGGTTAAGTTTTGCTAATCCTATCATTAGTTTCACCTAAACATGCGTAAGGGGAAATATGGGGTTTTGGGTATGTTTGATCCATTTTAACCTATTATGTTGATGTTTTGATGTTTGTGGTTGATTATGCATGTTGCTATGAATGTATGAAATACTTTGTGATTGATTTCAATAGTTAGAATGGTCAAAAACGTCGTCGAATGGCGTAAACACTTGCTGGAACAGTTTCAGAAAACAGTGCAGGGTTCGGATCGGATCGGACATAGGGCTCGGATCGGATATGTTGAACTGAGCAAAGAATCCGATCGGATCGGAACCCAACACTTGGGGAAAAGTGGCAAAAAGGAAGGCCACGCTAACTGAACTGGGATCGGATCGGATCGAGGAGGACGGATCGGATCGGATCGAGGAGGACGGATCGGATTGAGGAGGACGGATCGGAACGGAGACGCGAGCTGGGGGAAAGATGACACCCGACCCGACTCGAGACGAAGCACCCGACCCGAACCAATGGAGGACAACCGACTCGAACCGCATCAGAAGAAGACCCGACCCGAACAGATGGAGGATACCCGACCCGAACCGATTGCTTGAGAAGGAACCCGACCCGATCCAGTATTGACCAATAACCCGAGATGCAAAGGTAGTCCAATATGGGAAGTTAGAGCTCAGGATCCAGTTGGGAACCGATGAGTTCACTTCATGGTTGGACTTTGCTGCGGGACGTGTGCTAAGGAGTTGTCGACATTCATAACTTCGATTCACCACTAAGAATGAATGATGGGCTACTTATCAGTGCAGTAGGGTCATTATGACCTGAGGGGCAAGGTGATGGTAGCAAGACTACGTTATCAGTGCAGTAGGGTCATTATGACCTGAGGGGCAAGGTGATGATAGCAAGACTACGTTATCAGTGCAGTAGGGTCATTATGACCTGAGGGGCAAGGTGATGCGTAGTAAGACTATGAGTCAGCGCAGATGGGGTGAATAACTCCATGGGGCAAGTGGACATAGTAAGGATTGGTGAGACTATGAGCCAGTGCAGTGGGGTTCTTGTGACTCCATGGGGCAAAGTGGACATAGTAAAAATTAGTAAGGCTATGAGCCAGTGCAGTGGGGTTCTTGTGACTCCATGGGGCAAACTGGACATAGCGAAGGATTTGTGGCTACGTTATCAGTGCAGTGAAGCCATTTATGACTTCATGGGGCAAAGTGATCGTAGCAAGGTATGTTGGGTGATCGAAGTGGTGAATATCGTATGCTTTACGCACTGAGTGAGAGATGTGAGGATGGATGTTATGTTTGATTGTTTGCCATCCCTATGACATGCACACCTCCCCCACCTCCGTATCTTTATACTATTTGATATGATACCTTAGAGTGTTGTACAGTATGTAGTGCTAACTCTTTGGTTGCAGGTCCAGGTTCAGGTATGTGTTAGTCTACCTGTTATTGTTCACTTTAGATACTTATCGCTCATACCAGGCTTTATGTCTGACCCAGAGTTTTATGTCTCCTCTTATTACTCTGGGTGCTCACACGAGCAGACTAGAGACAGGTTAGCTGGTGATGCGCGAGTAGCTGATTCGGAGGCGGGCAGGAGGCTTCCACGTATGATATATATATACACATTCTCCCTGTGTCGTTGGTGGTCGTTACTTGGGCATTAGTAGTGTACCTCATTTATCTTGCTTTTGCTTGAGACAGTTTGAAAGTTGTAATAAGTTGTATTTTGGATTTCCGCTGCTATGATGTTTAGTTCTGATTTTCAGCTTATGCACTGTCTCTCCTGTTTTATGTCAAGTATGTTATTATTATATTTTGTTCTATGCGCTGTGAGACATTCTACAGGTTTTTTGTATGTTCATTTCCTTCTCACGACCCGTTCCGCGCTAACTGGACATGTGTACAGCGCACCTTTGGAGTAAATGTCGGTTGGTGCGGGGCGGGCCGTCACAACTCCTTTCCAATCAAAAGTTATGGCCAAAACAAGATCAGCTAGGGGCAAAACGGTCATTTAAAAATCGGCAAAAATCATGAACATGGTAAACAACCCCAATAGTCGTTTCCCAAAGTTACATGACCATACGACTTCGTATAAGAAATAAATAAATATTCTACGATCCTCCGATGCGTAGAATGCGGGTTGTTACATTCTCCCCTCTTTAAGAAATTTCACCCCCGAAATTCCCTAACCAAAACACACAAAGGGTCCCGCATGCCTATCAGCCATAAAACAACAATCAAACATGCAAAACAAGTCTATCCTAGCATGCTGAATAACTAAATTGCAAAGTAAATCTTACCAGGCAAAGAGTTCTGGATACGTCTTCCTAATGCTCTCCTCTGTCTCCCAAGTACAGTCATTCTCGTTTTCGCCCCACTGAACCTTGACTAGCTCCACCGCCTTCCTTCGAAGTAGCTTCGTATCGTTCTCGACAATACGAATCGGCTTGCGGTTCCCAACCGCCTCGGGTTCCACTTCGAAGTCCTCTAACTGATCAGGTGAAATAGTCATATCTGAGTCGTGCACGAACTTCCTTAGATGGGAAACATGAAATACGTTGTGAACTCCCGCCATCTTCTCTGGTAAGTCAACTCTATACGCCAAATTCCCAACTTGTTCGAGAACTGGGAATGGGTCAACAAATCTTGGTGCTAACTTGCCTCTCCTGCCAAATCGTATCACGCTCTTCAACGGGGAAATCTTAACAAAAACCAAGTCACCAATGGAGAAATTTAAATCTCTTTTCTTATCGGCATAACTCTTCTGCCTATCTTGGACAGCCTTCATTCGTTGTTGAATGATCTTAATCTTATCTGAAGTCTCTCTTACTACATCTGGTCCAAGCACAAACTTCTCACCGGTCTCTATCCAACATGATGGTGAGTTGCACGGTCTTCCGTACAAAGCTTCATATGTAGCCATACCGATACTGGATTGATAGCTATTATTATATGCAAACTCTACTAGATGCAAATGGTCATCCCATGATCCACCAAAATCCAATATACAAGCCCTCAAGAGATCTTCCAATATACGATTCACCCTCTCTGTCTAACCATCTGTTTGTGGATGATACGCGGTACTGAGATATAATTCTGACCCTAGAGCCTCTTGTAAGCTCTTCCAAAACCCACTACTAAACAACGGATCTCGGTCACTCACAATACTTTTAGGTACTCCATGAAATCTCACTACCCACTTCATATACAGTTCTGCTAACTTAGCTGCCGTTCTAGTCGATTTGACTGGTATAAATCTTGCACTCTTGGTCAATCGATCCACAATTACCCAAATGCTATCATGTCCCAATCTAGTTCTTGGTAAACCATCTATGAAATCCATCGAGACTTGCTCCCATTTCCATTCAGGAATTTCTAATGGTTGCAACAAATCACTAGGATTCTTTTGCTCGGCTTTAACTAGCTGGCAATTCATGCACCTGGATATAAATTTCCCAACGTCTCTTTTCATCTCTTCCCAGTAGTAAGTCTGCTTCATGTCTCGATACATCTTATCACCACCGGGGTGTATAGTCAGTTTTGAGTGATGACATTCCCTAAGCACTTCATCTCTCAAACCATTCACGTTGGGTACAACTAGTCTTCCATTCTTTCGAAGCCATCCTTCTCGATCAAGCCCATACAAAATCATCTCCTCACCGTCGATATTCATCTCTAACTTGGAGATGATTTCCAACAGGTTAGGATCGTCCTTCTGACTGAAACCAATCCTCTCAATCAAAGTGGGTCTGATCATCAAACTAGCCAACATCTCTGGATCCAATTCGCACTTTGGTCTGAAATCAAACCCCACGATATACTCCAGTTGCTTCCATTCAAGAAACATAGCCCCTAAACTGGCATGTCTCCTACTCAAGGCATCGGCTACCGCATTACCTTTCCCAGGTGTATATGGGATATCAAAATCATACGAAGCCAAGAACTCTAACTATCTCTGTTGACGGAGATTCAGATCCTTCTGAGAGAAGAGATACTTTAACGATTTATGATCGGTAAACAACTCAAATCTCTCTCCCAAGAGATAATGCCTCCACATCTTCAGCGCGAACACGATCGCTGCCAGTTCCAAATCATGGGTAGGATACCTTTTCTCATGCGGCTTTTGCTGCCGACTAGCATAAGCTACAACCCTACCTCCTTGCATCAATACAACACCTAGTCCGGTACCACAAGCATCCGTGTATACCGTCATCTCTTCATTCCCTTTAGGAATGACTAACACTAGCGCACGCGTCAACTTTTCTTTTAGACTCTTGAATGCATTCTCACACACTCCGTCCCAGACGAAGGCTTGATTCTTCTTAGTCAACTGAGTCAACGGCGCCGCTATCTTGGAGAAGTCCTGGATAAACTTACGATAATATCCAGCTAACCCCAAGAAGCTTCTTACGTCTGTTGCATTCTTGGGCGTAGACCAATCCTGTACCGTAGTCACCTTCGCAGGGTCAACGGCAATACCATAATCTAAAACAACATGGCCCAAGAATCTCACTTCCCTCCTCCAGAAGTGACACTTAGAAAATTTCGCTTTCAATTGGTGTTTTGTCAACACCTCCAACACTATCCTCAAATGTTCCTTGTGTTCCTCCTCTGTCCTCGAGTAAACAAGGATGTCGTCTACGAACACAAGAACAGACTTATTCAACTGATCTCTGAATACTCTATTCATAAGATCCACGAAGTATGATGGTGCATTGGTCAACCCAAATGGCATGACCAACCACTCATAGAATCCAGACGGCGTCCTAAATGCCGTTTTTGGAACACTCTCGGCTGCTACTCGGAGCTGATGAAATCCTATCGTGAGGTCCAACTGGGAGAACACTCTTGCTCCTTCCAGTTGATCAAACAAATCATCTATCCGCGGTAGAGGATACTTATTCTTCCTCGTTACCTTATTCAACTCGCGATAGTCCACACACAACCGAAGGGAACCATCTGCCTTAGTGGCAAACACAACTGGTGCTCCCTACTCGGACACTTCTTCTAATAAATCCCTTCTTCAAAAGATCGCTGACTTGCACCCCGAGCTCTCGCTGCTCCCTTGGTGCCATACGACGAAGTGGCATCACTATAGGTCTGACATCTTTCATTAAATCAATACGGAACTCAATCTCTCGGTGTGGTGGAAGCCCGGTCACTTCCTCGAAGACGTCCGGATATTGGCCAACCACGGGCACATCTGACAACTCATCATGCGGGATGTCGAGGGAATTTATAAAACTAGCCATTACCCCATCACTAGGTAGACTACCAAACACTACCCTCCGCCCATCATCTGCCCTAACTGTCACCAAAAAGCCCTCACAGTCTACCACCACCCCGTATCTTTGGAGCCAATCGACCCCCAATATAATGTCATACCCAGTAAAGCCCAAAAAAAAGCAATCACAAACAAACATACATCCATGACTCGATAAGACCAAATTTCGGCAAATCTTGCTAAGGTTGGTCGAACCACCAATCGGGTTCGTCACAACCAACGGTCTATCGACTATCTCGGGTTCCAGTCCCAACCTATCTACCAGGTCACTAGATATGAAGGAACGGGAAGCCCCAGTATCAAACAACACTCGAACAGGTACATCATAAATAGAAAGCATACCTTGAATGACGACATTCTTTCCTTTCTCCGCCGCAGTTGGGGCATTCGACGAAGAAGGAACAACATTAATAGCATATGCTTTCACAATCTGCTTCTCTTTAAGAGGTTGTGGACATTTATCCTTATGATGTCCCACTTGGCCACAGTTGTAGCACTTCCTATCCGCTGGCTTGGCTCGACATTCTTTGGCATAATGACCCTTCTTACCACAGCTGAAGCACTCAACATCTTTCTTACTCTTTTTCTGGCCATCCTTAGTTTGGTTCTGCTTTCACTTATTCTGAGAGTTGTTCTTGCCTCCACCGCTCGCCTGCGGTTTTGGCCCTTCTGCAGATGCAACCTTAGTCTTTGACTTAGGGTAAAGACTCTCCGATCTCAAAGCTTTCCCAACAATCTATTCAAAAGTCTCATCGATGTGGTTGATAAGCCTTTCCCCTAAGTATCCATCTAGACCAGTAATGAACTTCTCATTCTTCTTCTCAGGAGTATCGATAAGAGATAGTCCATACTTTGACAAAGTATCGAACTCAGCAATATAGTCTGAGACTGCCCTACCATTCTGCTTAAGCTCTAAGAACTTCCTAAACAATTCTGACTTATGATCAACTGGGATAAACTTGTCGCTAAAGCGAGCCTTACACTGATCCCAAGTAACCTGATCCTCTGGAGTGGTTGTCCTAATAGCATTCCACCAATTCATCGCTCGCCCTTGCAGCTGACGAGACGCTAGCCTTCTCTTCATCGCATCCTCGATACCCAAGTCGTCGAAGATACGATCACAACTATCCAACCAATCCTGAACATCCGTGGCCGACTCCGTTCCGTGGAATGGCTTTCCACCAAGGTTAGTGTAATCCTTAGACAGCTTGGCGAAATCGGCCCTAGGCGCCTGCACTACTGGACCACCACCATTACCGGGATTGGGAATTGCTCCCTGAACATCCCTAAGCATCTCTCTCATGAAGTCAGTGAACATCGTCCTCATGTCAGGAGCATTCCCATTGTTGGTCCCTCTACTAGCATCCCTCGTATCTCGACTCATCGTTCAATCTGTAAAGAGAGAACGATTAACTATCTCCATAGTGGTGCTAGTGCAGTACAACTTCATCCTTATACTACTAATAGTATATACATATATATAACTTTTGAAAACCAAAGTAATCACAAATATGCGCTCTCATATACGTATTATCTCTCACTAGTGTCTTTCCCTATTTTAACTACGCAACCTAGAGCTCTGATACCAAATGTAACGGTCCGCCCTGCACCAACCGACATTTCCTCCAAAAGTGCGTTGTACACATGTCCAATTATCACGGGACGGTCGTCAGAAGAAAAGAAAGTAGATGAAGAATCAACAAAGAACCTGTAGAATGTCTCACAGCGGATGGAACAAAATATAATAACAACATACTTAACATAAAACAGGTGAGACAGTGTATAAGCTGAAACAAACTACCATAGCAGCGGAAAATCCAAAGTACAGGTTATGATCCAAAGCCAACATTATTACAACTTTTAAAAACTGTCTCAAAAAGCTAAACAAGAAAGGTACACTACTAATGCCCAAAGTAGTGACCAGCAACGACACAGGGAGGATATCTATATATATCATACGTGGAAGCCTCCTGCTCGCCTCCGAATCCGCTACTCGCGCATCACCAGCTAACCTGTCTCTAGTCTGCTCGTGAGAGCACCCAGAGTAACAAGAAGAGACATAAAACTCTGGGTCAGACAAAAAGTCTGGTATGAGCGATAAGCAGCTAAACAGAACAATAACAGGTATATTAAACCATACCTGGACCTGCAACCAAAAAGTTAGCACTACATATTATACAATACTCTAGGGTGCCATAACAAATGGTGTAAGGAATACGGGGGTGGGGGTGTGCATGTCATAATGATGGCAAACAATCAAGCATAGCAACCATCCTCACATCTCTCACTCAGTGCGTAAAGTATACGATATCCACCACTTCGATCACCCAATACTTTGCTATGATCACTCTGCCACATGAAGTCACAACGGCTTCACTACACTGATCAATAGCCACTAATCCTTCGCTATGTCCACTTTGCCCCATGGAGTCGTACACACCCCACTGCATTGGCTCATAGCCTTACTAATCATTTACTATGTCCACTCTGCCCCATGGAGTCACAATGGCTCCACTGCATTGGCTCATAGCCTTACTAATCTTTTACTATGTCCACTCTGCCCCATGGAGTCACAATGGCTCCACTGCACTGGCTCATAGTCTTACTACGATCACTTTGCCCCTCGAGTCATGGTGACTCTACTGCACTGATACGTAGTCCCGCTACGATCACTTTGCCCCTCGAGTCATAGTGACTCTACTGCACTGATACGTAGCCCATCATTCCTTTTCAGTGGTGAATCGAAGTTATGAACGTCGATAACTCCTTAGCACACGTCCCGCAGCAAAGCCCAACCATGAAGTGAACTCATTGGTTCCCAACTGGATTCTGAGCTCTAACTTCCATTTGGACTACCTTTGCATCTCGGGTTTTTGGTCATCACTGGATCGGTTCGGATCTCTTCCTAGCCATCGGTTCGGTTCGGGTAGATACACCACAGTTCGGTCCGGATTGCTCCAGTTACTAGTCATCGGTTCGGTTCGGGTTCCCCATGTCACATCGGTTCGGGTCCTCCATGTCACATCGGTTCGGTTTGGGTCCTCCATGTCACATCGGTACGGTTCGGGTCCTCCATGTCACTTCGGTTCGGTCTGTTACCTTTCTTCCTTCCGTCCCTGGCTTGATCTTCTGGTCTGATCCGATCCCCATCCCTATTCTCATCCGCTCCGCTCCGATCCCAGTTCAACCACAGTGGCCTTCCTTTTTGCCATACTTTATCTCGTGCTAAACCTCGGTTCGGTTCGGTGATCCCTTGCCCAGTCCACTATCCGGTTCGAGCCCATTCCCCCGATCCGGTCCGAAAGCCTACACCATTTTCCTGCAACTTTTCCAGCGAGTGTTTTACGCCATTCGATGGCGTTTTCGATCATTCTAACTATTCTAATCAATCACAAAGCATACCATACAGTCATAGCAACAAGTAGAAGTGACCTCAAACACCAAAACATAAATATGATAGGTTAAAATGGATCAAACATAGCCAAAACCCCATATTTTCCCTTAAACATGTACAAGCATGATTAACGATAGGATTAGCAAAACTTAACCAAATTAACCCAAGTTCATATCAGAGGTCTAAAACATCATTTAAGAATTTATAAGTATTTTTTCAGATTTTTACCATGTTTAAATTCGCTAATTAGCACT
This sequence comes from Allium sativum, assembly GCA_030737875.1. Classification (NCBI taxonomy): domain Eukaryota; kingdom Viridiplantae; phylum Streptophyta; class Magnoliopsida; order Asparagales; family Amaryllidaceae; genus Allium; species Allium sativum. The sequence continues at coordinate 543,777,504 of CM060920.1, read as the reverse complement.
AATTATCCTTAATTAGTTAGGAACTATGCAAATCACTCACCTTAGCCACAAATAAACCTTAGATCTGAAACAAATCTATGATGTGGCGCGAATACCAATGCTAAACAGCAGCTCTAACCTTGATTTGGTGAAGATCTCCCTTGATTTGATGTTGCTAAGCTTAATCCTTGATTAGAAAGTGATTTGGAGGTGATTTAGAGGTTGGAGGCCATTTTTAGGGTTTCTAAGAGGTAAGTGGGGGCTAGAAAACTGAAATGGAATGAAACCCTAACTCTTTTCAGTCTCCCCATAACCCTAATCCCGAAATGGGTTATGGGCCCATTCACTAATCACCCTATTTGGCCCAGTTAAGCAGTTTTTCACCTGCCAAACCTTATTTCAGTCATATCTCCCAAACGGTAAGTTCGTTTCTCACATGTGACCACTTTACGGAAAGGTAAACCATCATCCGAAGCCAATGGAAGTGGTTTCAGGTCAAAACTCCTTTCCAATCAAAAGTTATGGCCGAAACAAGATCAGCTGGGGGCAAAATGGACATTTAAAATCGGCAAAAATCATGAACATGGGAAATGACTCCAATAGTTGTTTCCCAAAGTTACATGACCATACGACTTCGTATAAGAAAGAAATAAATATTCTACGATCCTCCGATGCGTAGAATGCGGGTTGTTACAGTTAGGCTCACTAAAACTAGACGATTTCAACTTATAAACAGCCAAAATCTGTTCTTTCGGTTCCGGATCCGAACCTGATGGCCTTGGATTTGATATAGTGGAGGCGGTGCTGAGGCGTTGGCAATGGGAAGGAGCTGGGGGCGGTGCCAGATCGATGGTGATTCGATTTTCTCAGAGAAAGCCATGGATTTCCTAAAATGGGAAATTTGGGGATAACGTATTTTTATTTTCATAGAGGAAAGGAGAAGATCCCCATACCACCCTTATTCTACAGCCGTATACATTGCGTTGCTTTTGTTGTTGCTTTGATCCTTCTGGAAATATGTGGATGGTTTCTCAAGGGTATTGACACACTCAGATTTTGTTAAACAATACGAGCGATGCAGATTTTAGATTTCAACTCTTAAAGAGAGGCATGAGAAGATGCAGGTGCGTGCAAAGCTCGACAAAAGCTGTAATTTATTAAAAGAAATTTGTGTATAAAAAAAATTCCGCTGTACAATAGTGTAAACACTAATTTATGTATAAAATTTATTTTGTTGATATTGTTAAGCACTGCGATTATGTGTTAAATTCCATTTTAAACCCTGTAAGTCAATAACAATCCATCGTTTTGAACGCTTCAAGTTGGTTTAATTATTGACTCGGGGCGTTATAACCACATCAAATGGTGAAGTTCAAACTGCATATCCAATATAATTTAGCAAACAAGATACACTAATTTTAATATAAGGACACTACGTAGTATGAACATGATACGCTTGAATAAGGACAGGTCATGGAAATTGCTTGCATGCTACAAAAGGTCCAAAGTAACATGTACCGTACAACTAACAGTTCATGGTATCACTGGCCAAACTCCCAACAAATGACACGCAGGTGAAATATTAACCAATTCCAGGTCATTAAAGAAAATTTGGTAAGCAACAATATATATATATACACACACACACACACACATATGGTACTCTGATTTGATCATATTGCTTTTACATATGATAAATGCTATGAAGATTTTATTAGTTATCACAAGATATTTATTATAAATATCATACTATTTTGTATATGTTATTTGGTTATGAGTATCGTATTCATTTGTATATGATACTCCGTTTTGGGTTATTTTATCATATTGTTTTATATATGATAAATGTCATGATGATTTTATTGGGTTTTGATACTCTGACTTAATTATTATGATTATCCTATTAATTTAAAAATAAGATTTGTTATGAGAATCATGTTGGTTTATACATGATACTCTTTATTGATTTATTTTATCGTATTGATTTATATATGATACTCTGATTTGATTATCATATTGATTTATATATGATAATTGTTATGAGTACCATATTGATTTATATATGATACTCTAATTTGATTATATTATCATATTGATTTATATATGATAATTGTTATGGGTATCGTATTGATTTTATATATGATACTCTGATTTGATTTATTTTATCATATTGTTGTTATATATGATAAATGCTATAAAGATTTTATTGACTTGATTCATTTTATCGTATTGATTTACATATGGTAACTGTTAAAGAGCATCGCATTGATTTATATGTGATACTCTAACTTGATTGATTATCATATTGTAGTATATAAGATATTTATTATGAGCATCATATTGTTTTAAATATATTATGAGTATCATATTGATTTAGATATGATACTCTGATTTGATTCATTTTATCATATTGTTTTATATATGATAAAAGTTATAAGTATTTTATTGGTTTATATATGATATTCTAACTTGATTCATTTCATCATTTTATTTTATATACGATAATCGATGATGATATTGTATTGAGTTACATACAATACGTATGTTTAGAATTATGGCTTATTTAAATGAGATGATCATGCTAAATTTTCCTATATAATAACATTCATATGTCTCTTGTTGACTTATACACGTGGCATCGTTTTTATCTTTTGTTGTCAAATTTCGATGTCTATAGATTTTTACTTCACTCACACTACAAATAGTTTGACCCATGTGATTTGTTTTTTTACAATCCTCGGGTCAGGTTGAGGATTGTTCGCAGGTTAGGTTGCGTAGATTGTAGCGATATTCTTATCTTTTTCCACGTTTTGGGGTTTTGGACTATGCAGCTTCGGTCTACCTCCACTGAATTGTTATGAAAATCAAATAAACAAACTACTGGTAAAGCAAGTGGGACAGTATCCTCCTATTCAATGGAGACAAAAAAAAATGTCACAGGTAACATGCGCCAACCGGTCTCTTTAGGAAAATAAACGAGCATATGAACCTAACCAAACTTCTATCAAAATAAAATAATTAAATTAACAGGATCATCTGGTGTTACACTCACTAACTTCGTTCAATTTGGTCCAAAACAATGATCGTCACAACATTGCAGTTTTGACTATGAAAGAGAAGCAATGGAGTTAACCCCTATTAATTACAGTGGATAAAAGGAAGTAGGTGTTATTCCTCAAGACATGCATGTATAAAAAAACAGTACAACAATAAGGACCAATTAACATGTATGAAGTATTGAAATAAGTGTATGCAGTAAGATATACCGCTGCTTCTAAACCCAGTCCAACAAATTCTTTATACCCATTTCAATATTTCCCATTCCCCATTAACCCAAGTAGTCCCAACCCAAAATCAAATTATACTGGCCGAAACATGGTATGACAACTATTCTAACCCTAAGCGTTAGTAACAAGTCATATTAACCAAAGAAATACATGAAGCAGTGCACAAATCAGTTAAAACAACAACAAAATATTAATAGTCCAACCAATTATACTCGTAAAGACTTGAAATTTAGTTTAATCGTAAGCAAAACTTACGTTAAGTCACGGTAGAGAAGCAGGATTCGGCAATGGCTCGAGTGCAGCAAGTATTTATAATTCAAGTATAACACTTGTGAACATTGTCAACAGACGTCAGAAGAACCATAAGGAATAGCGGTGGTCAGGCGCAGCGCCTGGAGCAGCTGGCGGCAGTCATTGCAGGCGTCGGAAGGCAAACGAGGTGAAGTGGCTGCTGCGAGTCTCGACGGTGAGAGGTTTCGAAGCAGCTATCAAGGAGGAGTGTGGCTTGCGATGTTGCCGAGGTGGTGAGAGCAACTGGAAGAGAACAGAATTAAGAGGATGACAACGCGGAAGGTGGCGATTTCGAGAACATCGATTTTGATTTGGGGGAAAAGGAACTTAATTTGGGGAGTCATGAAAAAGAATCGATTATATGAAATATAAGGAGGAGCTGTATTCTCCTGGTCCCTAAATGAAGAAGAGGAACTGTCTACATTTCCGCTGTAGCATCTGCAGTAGTAAGAAACAAAAGAAGGTAGGAGCAATAATTCTTCATTACTTTATATGGCACCATGCGTAACATATTTATCATAGGTTCTCAGCCAAACATTAATAGTATGATCCAATATAGTTTATAATTGATCCAATATTACTTTACTGGGATGCCTTATTGGTATGGTTGTTGTCTTGATCTGGCTACTGTCCTAATTTCTTTCAATACGATTAGTTAACAGTGCTAAGTGATAATAATTTTCCAATTAAAAATGTTGTGTATTCTTTTGATCTGACATTGTTTTTTTTTTTTTTTTTGAATCAAGCTATAATATCAGTAGGAGACAAGTCTGGGCATGTTTTGGGGCCAACATCCCTGTACATTGGACCGCAATGTTACATACGTTAAGATAATTATGGTACCTATTTTACTAACTCCATGATATCAGGAGTGAGTACATATGCTAAATATAAGCGTAGGTCCAATTATGTCCAAGTCCAGTTGTATCTGTTTCATGAAGTATATCTATTTTAAACTGCTTATACAAGACCAGTTATGTCTGTTTGATTAGAAATCTGAGCTGCATCCTCTTTTCCATTGGGCAACATTACTTTCACTTGCTTTGCAAAGGCAAGCCGTACCCTACTGTGTGCTTTATGCATGCACTTTCCTGTAGCAAGTAATTCACATCTATATGTATATAACCGTATGGGACTATTTCTTTTGCACATATCCTAGTTATTTTGGATTCCCGTTAAGTGCTTTCCCTTGCAATAGTTTGGCAAATTTTAGGGCCCATTTGAACGATATTCTCTAAATGAGCATCACAGGTGGTCTATAAGAACATGCGTTCACCATGGACTAAAAGCCTTGTACAGTAATGTTTGGCTCCTTTATTTATTTTGGGGAAAAAGTATCAATTTGTATTCGGCATTTATGTAGTTTTTGACATTTATAGACCCATAACTATAAAAAGTTTTATACATTTCCAGTGCCTCCTTTTCCATGAATGAAGAAAATGTGTTAATTTTATTTTAATTTTTTTTTCTTTTGAACCCACTACCGTTCAGTTTCATGTGGCATCCTCAATTAGGAAGAATAGTATTTATACTTACAGTTTTTTTTTTAAACTTGATCTTAGTTGGAATACTTTTGCATTCAAGGTCTCCTCTTTATGTACAAATGTTCTGTTTTCTTTTTCTTTTTTTTCTTTTTTTCTTTTTTTTTTTTTTTTTTTTTTTTTTTTTTTTTGTTGCCTTCTGCCTTTTTGCACACGGCCAATAAACAAATATAATATTAAAAGTGGATTGAATAGGTAATGCAGCAAATGAAGATAAGAGAAATTTTAATGGTTTTTAGCTAAAATACAATTGGTTACCCATATATTGAAGATTACCAATAGAATTGGCATTGACATGTTCTTTTGCATGCATGGTTGTAGTGGTGTGTACATTGACATGCATGTGTGAACATTTTTTGACCGCCCCAACAGGTTTCGAACTACACCCGTTTCAAAGTAAAGCCAGACACCAAACCACTACAGCATGCAGTTCTTAACTTCTTCCATTTAATTCAAAAATATAATACTCATCATATATAATTAAAATGATACCCGATCAGGTTATAGTATCATATATTGAAATCTTCATGGCATTTGTCGTTTGTCAATCAAATCATAGTATGAATAATTATAACAATTATCATATATAAATCAATATGATAATGTAAACCAAATCAGAGTATCATATATAAATCAATACGATAATATAATAGACTAGTATACTTAAACACATCATGACCAGAATAACTTTCAAGTAAACATATTAGGATTTGGTTGATTCTGTTAAAATTTGATTTGTTGCTATGGTTTCCTGGTATTGAGTTACTTTGATAAAATTCTGCTTTGCGTGGAGCCTTGAACCCACTACTGTGTGCATATCCTACTGGCTCCATACTCCTAATAATGGCATCATATTGGAATAGTTAGCCTGTTAGCTTGTGAGTATGCACCTATCTTGTAGTTGGTACTTTTAGATTTGTGTCATGCTGCCCAGACTAAACTGTTAGTTGCACATACATGTTGTAATTTGTGTGTGTTAGTAGTTTATTCAATGAACTAGTACATTTCATAGAATTTATTTAAAATGTGAGATTAGACAGTATAACAATGAATAAGTTTAAGTGCACCTGGGTTGCTGAACTGATTATGGGATTCCGGGTTATGTATCAATTATATGAAGGCTCATAGACCTATTGTGGTTATCACTTATTACTGTTATGTTACCCTGCATAAAGTTTTGGGAGACAAGTAGACTTTGAAATAAAGAAAAATAAAATATTTGTTATAAAAAAGAAGGTAACTCGTTTTTTTTCAAAAAGGAATAATGTAATTTTGTTTCATAATGCTTAGTTGCCTACAGCTTAGTTAATACTATTATATTTTGTTTTAAAAGACCCAAGTGGCTTGATAAAGCTTACTGACTTATACTTGCACACCATATAAGAAAGGCATGCTCTCTATATTTAGCACATCTACTTTTACTAAATTGGGGGTGTGATTGGATTTTCCTAAATAGATTCGAACTGTGGATACAATGGTAAACAACCACTAGGAAGTAGCTGGCAGCAGCCACATTGCTGCTACTGTTAACAGCAAGGCAACCACATTACTAGAGCACCCTTTTGAGCATCATCTCCTTTAGCAATGTACACCTAAGGAAAACATACGAAACTACTGGGCTGTATATTTCATGGTTTGATAACCAAGGTAGCACGACTAGAAATATTCTTCAGACTTTGATTTATTATGTACATCTTTTGAGGTGCTAAGCATTATACCCCTGTTTGATAATATTCATGCTTTATCCTGCCAAAGTAATTGTATCACAAGTATAAAAGACTCACCTCTGTAGGAGTAAGATTTTACAAATACATGACTATTGACCTCAAAGAATTTGCATTTACAGTTTCCTATAAACTCATGCTTATCCTAGAAGAGTTATTATTTTTCACTAGGTTGGACTTTTGTAGAATAAGAGAAATGAACAACAAATTTTTATATACTCTCCTAGCACAGCTCCCTTAACAGTAAATACTCTCTATGATTTATGATTATGTGGGTACAATTAATAACGTTTTGTAAATAATGTTCCTTGTGATTTTAAGGTGGTTGATTATAAATAATTATTAATTGTATGGTCTTTGTTTCATTCCGTCTTGTGCATTTCATTTTCTAGTTTTCATTTACAAAAATCTCATTCTGTTTTTCATTTGATGTGCAAAAGCGCTTACTGTTCAACCATATTGAATTCTTTTGCATGCATTTATTAAATTCGTTTTATTTGCCCGTACTGGTTCAGGTTGTTTTACTGCATGTTGCCTTCAGTCCATATATTGTTGCCTTAGAATAAGAAGGAAACAAATATCACGCATGCATTGATTTGATTCACTTTAATTGCACGCATTTATTAAATTCGCTTTATTTGCATATACTGGTTCAATTTTGATTTACTGCATGCATTAATTCAATTGGTTTATTCTGCATGTCAGCTATACCTTCCTCTATTTTGAACAAGTATAAGCAGCATGCATTTTTTTTTTTTTTTGAAAGATCATTAGATGTCTATTTTATCTCAGTATTGATACTGGCCAATATGGTACATGATTTTTCAAACGTTAAATGCCATGAATATTTTGTTAACTTGATTAATTATCATATTATAACAGTCCGCCATTTTGGCTGCCCCAAGCCGTAGATTAAACCAACTGTTGGGGATTTTGTGGTTTGAGACGATATTGGAGGAGAATAATTGTCGTACTTCTAACTTCAAGGATTTGCGGAGCAAATTCTTTCAGACAATAGTTCAACCCACCAGGTACAAACGGGTTAACGAACTATTGACTTCAGGATTCAATGAAGCCTTGAAACAGCGTTATCGAATTCAAAGTTTGTACGGCTTTGATTCGACCAAGAACACTCTGATTTAATGTTTCTGATGATACAAGTACTGTAGAGAATGAAGAGAAGAAGAGGAGGATTAATCTGCAACGTATTTCTGCAATTTGCAACACCTCAGAGGCGTTACAAATGAAACAACGTTTTGATACGCTTTAATGGCGTTGCAGACTGTAAAGGAAGAAGAAGATATTATTCGAAGTGATTTCAAACATTTCTGGGCGTTGCTATTTATAACAAATGAAGAGGCATCCTTTGAGCGAAGCGTCACCACCGTCTGTAACGGTTATTTCCGTCCGTACAACGTCGCATCTCTTCCCTTTGGGATGAAATCGGTCGACCGCCAAAATATCACCGGTCGACCGTTTTCAAACAGAGAGTAAAACGGTCGACTGGTTGAGTTTTGGCCGGTCGACCGATCTGTTTCGTGACTTAATGGATCATGAGACCCCAAGAGCCCCAAGGCCCAAGGCCCGTCTTTTGACATTTTAAATATTATTATGCCAAGTTCATGCTCAAGGCCCATTGCCTTATCTCTCCTTCTCTTCTTTCTTTTGTTATTATACATCATGTCTTTACATATATAGTGGAAATCCTTTGTATTTTCCATGATGTGGGACAAAACATATTTGCCCATTCCTTCTTCCTTTTATTCTTCATTCTCTTCAAATAATACCCAAACCCAAATCATTTGTTTTGAAAATTTTACAACAATCTCCCCCAATTTTCAAAATAAGAAAATAAATAAAGTGGACGGCTGAGTCACTAGTGTGATTTCCTACATACCCAAGTGGGATCAAGCCTATGTAGTTCTAAGATCAAGTTTTGCATCATCGTGGAAACAACACATAAATAAAAGTATCTTTTGGATTTGAACTTCTACTTAGTGTAAACCATTCAAAGTTCTATCGAGATTCAATGGTGAACGAATCTTGAACTAAGTATCCCTTAATGATAAAACCGGAACAATCACACATGTTGTATTCCTTAGTTAGAGTGTTCTGTATTGCTCAGCACATTAATGGCCATGTGCTTAAATCCTGGTTCATGAGTCTACTTAGAAAGCGGTCTTACTTTCCTAGGAAACGGCCTGATTTCCATACTCATATAGGTAAGTCACTTAAGGTGTTTCTGCGAGACACCTTTTTAGGGTTTCTAGACTTATTAAGGATATTTATCCATCCTTTGTTCATGCAGAATCCAACACTAAACATTATGGGATTATTGATTTAGTGTTCCATAATCATTTCCTTATCTTGCTGGTACCCATTGAACTTTGTCTATCCTTTTCAAGACACAAGTTGGGTTTCTGTTAAGAATGATCAATCTTCATTCACAGACCTTAGTCCCATTTCCTTTGACTTTATAGAAACCATAGCCTTTGGAAGACTCTTCGTAAGTGGGTCAGCCAAGTTTTTCTTTGTTTCTATGTAATCAACAGTTATAACTCCGCTTTTGACACTACAACAAAATGACCCTATTACAACGGTGGAACACCGTTGTAATAGGGTTTTTACAACGGTGGGCAAACCGTCGTGTCTTAAGAAGTTGTAATAGCCTAATATCTTTTACAACTTTTCTGCACTGTTGCAAGACCGTTGTAATATGTATATTTTACAACTTTTTTCCACCGTTGTAATAAGTTTATTACAACAGTTATGCACCGTTGTTGTTTTAATTTTTACATTTTATTACAATTTTTATATTTTACAATTGTAATATATCCACAAATTATATACATATTACTAATAAAAGAATTCATTGCAGAACATATTATCTACAAAACTGAAAATATCAAACAAACTTAAACCATGAACCAAAACAATATATTATTAATTTCAAACTCATCATTTTTTTTACATAATACATTGACAAAACTGAAGATACAAAGACTTTATAACAGTTCTAACTTTCTTCTGCTCCTGTTAATCTCCTTGTGCTCCTTTTTCTCCTTAATATCCATTCCTAAGAAAGAAATTATCAAACTGTTAGTGCTGCAGTATAGATTTATGCATGTAACAAAAATTGGAAAAATGTGAGTGCACAAAATAAACAGCTAATACAATGCATTCAAACCATTATATACGTAAATAACCTGACCATTATATACAATGCATGTAAAGTTGGATGATTCATTTTGTTATATACAATGCACTGAAAAGCTTTGCCGTGGCAAAGCCATGCAGTGCAATCACTTTGCCGCGGCAAAGCTTTGCAGTGCAAAGCTTGCTGCGGCAAAGCTTTGCACTGCTACTTACAGTGCAAAGATTTGCTGCAGCAAAGCTTTGCACAGCAAAGCTTTGCACAGCAAAGCTTTGCGGCAGCAAAGCTTTGGCAAAGCTTTGCACTGCAAGTAGCAGTGCAAAGCTTTGCCGCGGCAAGCTTTGCACTGCAAAGCTTTGCCGCAACAAAGCTTTGGCAAAGCTTTTACATAGCAAAGCTTTGCGCTGCAAATAGCAGTGCAAAGCTTTGCCGCAGCAAAGCTTTGGCAAAGCTTTTGCACAGCAAAGCTTTGCCGCAGCAAAGCTTTGGCAAAGCTTTTGCACAGCAAAGCTTTGCACTGCAAATAGCAGTGCAAAGCTTTGCAATGCAAAGCTTAGGCAAAGCTTTGCAAGCTTAGGCAAAGCTTTGCAGTGCAATCACTGCATAGCTATGCCGCAGCAAAGCTTTTTTGCATATTCATCAAGTTTATAAGCAAAATAGCCTCCTATGCCTTGAATTAGAACACAAAATGCACAGACAAACCAAAATAAAACTTGCAAGAACAGATCACAATAATCCCAAGCAGCAAAACCATAGAACCACAAGGCTGCAAAACCATAGAACCACAACAAACCCTTCGAAACTTCCTCAAAACCAACAACCAACTAACAGTTCCTCAAATTCCTCGATAACTCAATAAACCAATTCCAAAATCCACTCAACAAGCAAAGAACCCATCGAAAAAAGCAAAATAGACATACCGTAGCAGTGCAAAGCTTAATTCGTATCACACCCAATACGAAATCATATCTGAAATCAGACAATCTGATGGTCGAACTATAGATCTAACCCAATACGAGCCCCATGGTTCTGAAATCACATGAATCGAAATATAGATCTAACCCAAATCAAACAAACAAAATATTACAGCTAATTTAAAACGAGTAAAAAGGAGAAACTTAGCTTAATTCGAGATCGCTCGTCGTGAAGGCTCGGGGGTTGGCTGGCGATGGCCGAACTAGTGGTCTGTGGGGGTTTAGGGTTGATGGCGAATCATTGAGGAGGTCGAAGGGGTAGTTGCGATGTCGGTTATCTCGTGTTACGGAGGAAGAAAAGGGGATCTAGGGTTTTTCATCAATTCGGTTTTGAGAAATTTGTGAGGCGGCTTGAGTGAATGAAGGGGGTTACGATAGAATTAGGGTTATAAGGGATGGCGGGTCGGGTACGTTTGGTTGGGCCGACGGATCATAAGGGTAAATATACTTATTAATAGTATTAGATATTACTTTTTGTTATTAGTTATTACCTATTAATGTTACATATTAAATATTACTTATAAATGAAATATTAAATGTTAAATATTGATCATCAAACATTTGATGTTAAATATTAAATTATAAATAATGACGTGTATAAGTTATTATCAAGAAAAACCAATTATAAAAACCCTTTATTACAAATGTCGAGAAAAATCAATTTTTATAAATTTGTTATTGCAATTGTCGTCTATCGAACGTTGCAAATATTTAGTTAATTGTAATATGGTGATTAATTTTGAATTATTAAATATTTTGTTACTTATTGATTATTTATTAAATTTATTTTTTATAGTTATTATTAGTTAATAATTATTAAATTAAAAAATTACGTTCATCATAGATTATAAACTAATTGGTACATCTTAAAAAAAACATACTTGAACCTCACACGCAAATACATGTGAACTCCAGACAGATGAATTATTTGTAAATTATTAATTAATTAAGTAATATTTATTTGTTTACTTATTATTGATTATTAATTATTATTTACTAATTAGTTATTAATTAAATGTTAATTATTAATTAGGATTATTTCATATTAACAATAGTTATTATTTAACTTTTACTTATTTCTACTTAGTTATAATCGAGTAATAACTATTAAAAGCTTATAATGTATATGTCACCTAAATATTAATTAATAAGCAGTTAACATTAACTATTAAACATTAATTACCACTTATTAACTATTAATTATTTAATAAATATTATTGATTCCTAAGTTTATTATTAATTATTAATTATTATTAAATATTAATATAATTAGTTATTAAATATAGATATTATAAACATGAAGTTTGTAATGGGCATCTATTACAACTAACAAAACAAAAAGTTGTTAAAAATATGTTTATTACAACTTTAGGGAATACCACCGTTGTAAAAAACCATTTATTACAACGGTGCTTTTACCACCGTTGTAAAAAACCATTTATTACAACGGTGTCTTTACCACCATTGTAAAAAACCATTTATTACAACGGTGTGTTTACCACCGTTGTAAAATTAAAGTTGTAATATGGTGTTTTTGTTGTAGTGTGAGTAATTGTCTCACCATGTGATGTCTAAGACTTACATGTCTAGATTTTCCATTATATGTTTTATTAGAAACATTATATATCGTTGCTTGATTATCACAATTAATAAAGACTGCTGGAGATGGCTTCTTCCATAATGGGATTTCTACTAACAAATTTCTAAGCCATTCTGCTTCTTTACATGCGTCTGCTAATGCAATCAATTCTGACAACATAGTTGAATCAGATATACAGGTCTGCTTCTTGGAAGCCCAAGACACAGTAGCGCCTCCTAATGTAAATATCCATCCAGTCGTAGACTTGGATTTCGATTCTACATTGTTCCAGGTTGCATCACTATATCCTTCTATTACAGCAGGATATCCTTTATAAGATAAACCATAGTTGATGGTTCCCTTCAAATAAGCTAAGACTCTGGAAATGGCTTTCCAGTGTTCGAAACCTGGATTACTCGTAAATCGACACAATACACTTATAGCATGTGCGATATCTGGTCTAGTGCAATGCATAGCATACATAAGACCCCCAATAATACTGGAATATTCCAATTGAGAAATGGTACGTCCAGTGTTCTTTTCTAATTTTATACTTGGATCTAAAGGAGTTGGTGCTGGTTTGTCATCATAATGATTATACTTCTTTAGGAACTTCTCAATGTAATGAGATTGAGTTAATAATAACTCCCTCGTTTTCCTAATGATTTTAATTCCTAGAATTACATCAGCCTCTCCCAGATCTTTCATATCAAATTTAGAAGATAGAAACTTCTTAGTTTCATTTACACAGGATATGTTGGAACCAAATATCAGCATGTCATCAACGTATAAACATATTATAACATAACCGTTGTTATCTGATTTGCTATAGATACATTTATCTGCATCATTAACAATGAATCCAAATGACAGTGCAACTTTATCAAACTTCTCATGCCATTGCATGGGAGCTTGCTTCAGGCCATAAAGAGATTTAACTAATTTACAAACTTTCTTTTCTTGGCCTGGGGTTATGAAACCTTCAGGTTGTTCCATGTATATCTCTTCTTCTAAATCTCCATTTAGAAAAGCTGTCTTTACATCCATTTGATGTATGACCAAGTTATCAATTGATGCAAGTGCTATTAAACAACGTATCGAAGATATGCGAGCCACCGGAGCATATGTATCAAAATAATCTACTCCTTGTCTTTGTTTATATCCCTTAGCAACTAATCTGGCTTTAAACTTATCAATGGATCCATTTGTATTCAACTTTTTCTAGAATATCCATTTACATCCTATAGGTTTAGCACCAGGAGGTAAATCGCTTAATACCCAAGTTTGGTTTAACATTATGGAATTCATTTCATCATTGATAGCTTCTTTCCAGAAATTAGAATCTCTAGAACTCATAGCCTCAGAATAAGTTTTGGGATCATCATCGACTTTCATTACATATCTTGTCACATTAAGGACTTCGTCCTTATTGCCTTCTACGAAATATGTTCAGAAGTTAGGACCATAGTCCTTCTCTATTCTCGCTCTTTTACTTCTTCTGTGTTCAGTACTATCATCTGGTAATGACACTTCCTTGTTGTTTTGAGCAGGAGCATATTCATCATCATTTGTATCATTAGTCTCAGTTGGTTCTGGACTAGATGATCTCAATGGATTCTCAATAGTTTGATTTTCAAAAAATTCTACATCTACAGATTCTATGACTTCTAAGGTATCAAGAATCATAAATCTATAAGTTATACTATTAAGAGAATATCCAATGAAAACACATTTAAAAGCCCTATTACCTAACTTTGGTCATTTAGGGTCTGGTTTTCTAACATATGCTAAGAAACCCCAAACTTTAAGTCTAGTAAGATTAGGTTTTCTATTGAACCATAATTCATAAGGAGAAATATTATTTTTCTTAAGTGGTACTCTATTTAAAATGTAACATGCAGATAACATAGCATCACCCCATAGGTTATAAGGCAAATTAGAACTTATGAGCATGGCATTAACCATTTCTACTAAAGTTCTATTTTTTCTCTGAGCAACACTGTTTTGTTGTGGTGTATAAGGGGCGGTACATTGGTGAATGATACCATTTTGTTTGCAAAACAAAGTAAACTCATTTGAAAAATATTCACCACCACGATCTGAATGTAACACTTTAATTTTAATTCCTAATTGTGTTTCGACTTCTGCTTTGTAAATTTTGAATTTATCAAAGGCTTCATCTTTTGATTTCATTAGATATACATAAGCATATCTAGAATAATCATCAATAAACGTTATATAGTATTGGTTACCACCATAGGTGATATGACTTTTCAAGTCACCCACATCACTATATACCAAATCAAGCAAACCAGTTTTCCTTTCAACAGATTTAAAGGATTTTCGATGTATTTTTGCTTGAACACAGATCTCACATTTAGAAATGGATTCGAAATCACAATCAGAAATTAATCCTAATTTATGCATATTTCTAAGTGACTTATAATTAACATGTCATAATCTACTATGCCATAAATTTACAGAGTTAACAATATAAGCAGAAGATTTCTTTATTAGATTCAACTTAATCATGCTGTTACAAGAATATCCCTATCCAATAAATTTGTTGTTCTTGGACAGCACTAACTTATCAGACTCATACACCATCTTGAATCCTCCTTTGTTAAGAAGGTATCCAGAAATCAAATTCTTACACATATCAGGTACATAAAATACATTGACTAAAGTAAGAACTTTCCCAGAGGTGAATGTCAATTCAATAGTGCCTTTTCCCAGAACTTTGCTTGCAACTTTGTTTGCGCTAGTTACTTACCTGGATTCTCCATTATTCTCATCGTAAGTCTTAAACATATTACGGTCTTTGCAAATATGAATAGTTGCTCCAGTATCGAGCCACCAATCATTATCAATTCCACTAACGGAGTTCGCCTCTTGTACGACAGCCACAAGCTTTTCTTCGACCACATTCGCTTTTTGTTGTTTCTTCCGAAGACGACAGTCTCGGGCATAGTGGCCGGGTTTGTGACAATAGTAACAGTCACCCTTCTTCTTATTCTTGGAATTAGTACCTTTCTTTTTGAACTGTGTCTCATTCTTAGGCTTCAACTTATCGTTAATTTCAACATTATTAGCCTTAGATTGAGACTCAGTTTGCGGATTATCATCTAGTTCGCGTTTACGAGAATCCTCTTCAATACGAAGATGACGCTGTAAACCGTCTAAATCATAATCGGTTTCTGCATGTTTTAATTTCTTCTTATAATCATTCCAAGAATTCGGGAGTCTCGAAATAATAACTCCAACAACAAATGATTAAGGGAGATCAATACCGGCATCCTTAAGTTGATTTACTAACAGTAGTATTTCACTAACTTGTCCAATTATGGACTTGTTAGTGACCATTTTGAAATCCATAAAATTGCATATAAGAAATTTCTTATTACTTGCCTCAGAGATGCGATATTTGCTTTCTAGCGCAGTCCAGAGAGCCTTCGCGGTGTCCAAGGTCCTGTGAGCATTGTATATCGGAGTAGATAGTGCATTCAGAATGTGGCCTCTGCATAGAAAATCTTCCTCTTTGCGCTTTGCCCTTTTTGCTTTTAGTTCCGCACTATCCTTATCTGTTTCCTCTGGTATTTTCTCCAATCCATCTTCGAGAATATGAAATAATTTGACTGTGATCAGGAAGAATTTCATGGTCTCTTGCCAACGAGTGAAATTCTCTCCATCAAATCGCTCTAACTTCGTCAAATGCTGATTCATTACTTGTAACGCGCTCAAACCTTCCATGGTTGAAAGAATTGTCTGAAAATTTGTTGGGGATTTTGTGGTTTGAGACGATATTGGAGGAGAATAATTGCCGTACTTCTGACTTCAAGGATTTGCGGAGCAAATTCTTTCAGACAATAGTTCAACCCACCAGGTACAAACGGGTTAACGAACTATTGACTTCAGGATTCAATGAAGCCTTGAAACAGCGTTATCGAATTCAAAGTTTGTACGACTTTGATTCGACCAAGAACACTCTGATTTAATGTTTCTGATGATGCAAGTATTGTAGAGAATGAAGAGAAGAAGAGGAGGATTAATCTGCAACGTATTTATGCAATTTGCAACACCTCAGAGGCGTTACAAATGAAACAGCGTTTTGATACGCTTTAATGGCGTTGCAGACTGTAAAGGAAGAAGAAGATATTATTCGAAGTGATTTCAAACATTTCTGGGCGTTGCTATTTATAACAAATGAAGAGGCACCCTTTCAGCGAAGCGTCACCACCGTCTGTAACGGTTATTTCCGTCCGTACAGCGTCGCATCTCTTCCCTTTGGGATGAAATCGGTCGACCGCCAAAATATCACCGGTCGACCGTTTTCAAACAGAGAGTAAAACGGTCGACTGGCTGAGTTTTGGCCGGTCGACCGATCTGTTTCGTGACTTAATGGATCACGAGACCCCAAGAGCCCCAAGGCCCAAGGCCCATCTTTTGACATTTTAAATATTATTATGCCAAGTTCATGCTCAAGGCCCATTGCCTTATCTCTCCTTCTCTTCTTTCTTTTTTTATTATACATCATGTCTTTACATATATAGTGGAAATCCTTTGTATTTTCCATGATGTGGGACAAAACATATTTGCCCATTCCTTCTTCCTTTTATTCTTCATTCTCTTCAAATAATACCCAAACCCAAATCATTTGTTTTGAAAATTTTACAACACCAACTCAAGACGCTCAAAAAGACGGATTGTTATTGTTGGTACCATATATAAATCAATACGATTCTATTCATGATTGTTTTACAAAATAGAACCAATATGATATTCATAACAAATATCACATATAATATGATGATAAATTAAGTCAAAACCAATAAAATCTTCACATTTATCATATATAAGAACAATATGATAAAATTACTTAGTAAGGGGCCAGTAAAATCTTTGTGGAAGTTACAATAAAATTAATATGATGCTCATCATTCCCTACCTTTTTATCAAAAATATAATACTCATCATATTAATATGATACCTGATCCGGTTAGAGTATCATATACTGAAATCTTCATTTGTAGAGATAATAAACAAATCCGCGTATCATACATAAATCAATACGATACTCATAATATGTTCGAGTCAGAGTACTGTATATAAATCAATATGATACCCATAACAAATATTATGGTAACAAATTGAGTCGCGGTATCATTTTCAAACCAATTAGATAATGATACATTTATCTTATATATAAAACACCATACCAAAATAAATCAATTTAGAATGTCATATATGAACCAAGATGGTAAATAAATCGAGTTAGGGTATCGCATAGTAAAATCTTCTTAGCACTTATCATATATAAAACAATATGATAAAATAAATCAAATCAGAGTATCTTATATAAATCAATACGATACTCGTAACACTTATAAAATAACATAAGATAATTAGATCAGAGTATCATTTATAAATCAAAACGATACTCATAACAGATGCAACAAATCAAATTTCCTACAGAGTTCCAGTTAACTATGAATATCAACCAACTTAATCTAAAGCAACCCGTGAGAAGACTCACCTGAAGTGGTAAGAGCAAGAAGTGGTCAGCAATTAAAGACCGATGCACGTGACAACCCGACAACGAGAAGGACAGCAAGGGATTCATCGGTGCAGACGGCGGCTACCTCGAGTGACTTGAAGGATTTGGAGCCTCCGATTAAAGGTGGAAGGGATGCTATCGAAGTTACAGCTGCAAGGAGGAGGGGCGACGCCGACGAGAGGGGTAAAGCGTCTGTGGTGGTTCCGATAATGAAAGTCGAGCGATGGCGGCGATGCATAATCTGCTAGTGGCCATTTCAACGAATTGGAGGAGCACCGATTTCCGATTTTTTTTGGGGAGAAAATAATTTGGGGAAAATAATAAAGAAAAGCATGTTGAACAAAGTGGGGAGAGGGTATTTTTTTCGTGTCCTCCCAAGTGGTACGTGTGCACCCCTTTTTCAAATAGAAGGATCCAGATAAAGGACAACACATGGTAAGACAAAAAATCAGATGGTAAGGACAAGTGTTCAAGTGTAGCAATCAGCAAAATCAAGACAGATGGCAAATAATTTCAACACCATATTTCTTGGATTCATTGCCATATTTTAAACAACATTTTTATCAGATATGGTAGAAGTAAACATTGAGCTGAATATGTTACACTTCGTTTTGTTACATCAAAGATATTCATACTTGACAACCTAATTTTTCTTAAAATAAATTGATTCAACTTATACTTCGATTAAATTTTCAACACAAAATAAATTAGATTTTATTTCCTCCAACAAAATTTCATGATTCATATTGCAACGTTAAATCCCAACTGTTCTAATAAATTCAAATTAGTTAATAATATTTCTTTAACAAATGTTCAAATTAAGTATAACAAAAGAATTTTACGTTAATTATCCAAATTAGTAAATCACATTTAGTTGACAAAACATTCATATTAAAATAAACATACGAAAACAATTCTTATGTAACATGAACTCAAACATTATTCAAGTGGATAAAATTTCATATTCTATGTCGAGAACAAATGTAGATGTTTGTTTTTAACGCCAAAATTTCTTTTCTAAGCTATTACAACCCCTCAAAAAAAATCTGGGTTGTTACAACAGGAAAATATTTACAAGGACAAAATTAAATGCTTTTTTCTCCATAAGGACAGCCCACTTAAATTTTACTCAAAAGGACAACACCCTCCTTTCCTGATCTCACATGCGCTATTTCTTATTATCCATCAAAATTTTAATTCGTATATCACGGCCGCTATTTCCTTCTTTCATCAAACCTTTCTCGTCGAAGAAAATTTATCAGGATCTCGCCGTCATTCCTTTTTTCAGATCTATATTTTTTTTATTATTCATTGTTTTTATTCTTGATTTTTTTTTCATGTTGTAATTGGTTTTTAAATGCATTGCTGAATTAAAATTGTTTTAGAATAAAATAATTTTTGCTTCAAGTAGTATAAATGTTACTTTTGAGTAATAAATTTCGTTAGTATTGTTTTCAGGAAAAATTAACTAAAGCAGTTTTTAGGTATCATTTTTGTATTTTTTAAGTTATCATTTTCTTCCCTTTCCTTTTAATGTGAACCAGTCTGTAGGTATCATTTTAATATTCTTTTAGGTATCATTTTTAATGTATTATGCATGTTTTATTGTTTTTTGGTATATGTTTCCATCTTTTTACTTGGCTAACTGATTTTTTCACATTACTCATTTTTTTTCCAGTAGTGAAGGCACTCTCCTTATCGTACTTGTCTTCAACGATACCTCTTTCATTACAAGGTATTTAATTGAAAAAAGAATAAAAGACGAAGTTGGGAAAAAAAGAAGCGGTTTGAAGAAGACTTGCTGCTGGGATTTGGTTCGATTCGTCACTGGAATGAGCAAAAAGATTAAGAAAAAAGATTGTAAAAAATGAGTAAAACAGTGTGGTATATTGTATTTGGTTGGAGAATAGTGTTTTTTCTTTCAGATTTAAATGTATGCAGTGGATAATGTTTTGAATTTCAGTAATGACTGGATTGATGTGTGAAATACTAATCTTGCTTATATACATGATGACGAATTTTCTTATTGACTCATTGCTGAATTGGATGGGAAGTTAGTAAATTGATATCAATTTTATTTTTTTTAGTTATCAGTTATTTGTATGTGTGCAGAAGTAATGTGAAAAAAATAAAAAGTATAAAACTGATAACTACAACATTAAGAAAATGATATCTACAAGCTGTACAGTTGAAAAAAAAATCCAAAAATGATACCTACAATAACTTAAAAATGATAACCAGAAACTGAATATTTATTTGTAGAACACTAAATCGGAAAGAATTAAACAGTGAATCATTACATGCATGAGTTTAATAAATAAATTGCATGATAAAAAAATGAACTGACAACAATTTTTTGGCCGATATTTCGTATTTGTGCAGAAATATTGTGAACTAAAGAAATGATATTAGGTTTTTTTTAATTTCTATCGGTGATTCATAACTTCTCTTGGTTCTGCAATTTTAATGTTCAACTTTTCAGCAGTTGGGTATATTTTATATATTTTTCTAGGTATCATTTTTGTTTATTTACCACTGATTTATATTCGTTTGATGTGTTTTTAATGTTGTGTTTATTTTGTAGTTGTATTGTTGCATTATCTATGTATTATAGTCAAACGTATTTCATTTAAAAAAATCAAATTGTGATTTAAGTAATTTTTGTGCTACTTTTTATTTAAAACATTACTCCAGTTTTTAGGTATCATTTTTATATTTTTTTTGGGTATCATTTTTACTGTATTCACTGTGCTATATTTTTTTTAGTTACTTTTTGTTGCTGTATAACTTTTGTTGCTGTACTGCTGCACTAGCTTTGTAATTCAATTGAATTTATTTCATTTTAATCAATCAAATTGTGATTCAAACATTTTCTGTATTACTTTTGTCGTTAAAATATTAAAGCAGTTTTTAGGTATCATTTTTATATTTTTTTTAGGTATCATTTTTATGGCTTTGTGTATGAGAACTGTCGCAAGTAGGTAGATTTGTGTTGTTTGCTTTGGTAATTGACTTTTTTTGATACACAACATTAATTCTAACTGATACCCACTGTTAAAAAAATTAACACCCACCTACTCAATTCAAATTTCACAAAAATAATATATATTCTCACTAATACCAACTGATTAAAAAAACAATAGCACTCAATTCAATTATCACAAAAATTAGTTTATTCTCAATAATACACAATAATAAACACTTGTATCATATGATGCCTACAACTATACATAACTGATATACTATGATACGTTGTTTTCCTACAGAATCTAAGTTACATACAACACTGCTCCCCATTCCAAGCATGCATTTATGCATTTACTTTTACTTGTATGCAATCCAGTCTTGAATTCAAGTAATCTCCAGCAACATGCAGTATCTGCAAGTATTTCATACACAATCAAAACTTATACCAACATAATACTGAAAATTCAACTAGAAAATAAAAAAGTGATACCTAAAAAAAATAAAAAATGATACCTAAAAACTGCTATGATGTAAATTCATGTTGAAAATATAAAACTGATACCTAAAAAAATATAAAAATGATACCTAAAAACTGCTATGATGTAAATTCATGTTGAAAATATAAAACTGATACCTAAAAAAATATAAAAATGATACCTAAAAACTGCTATGATGTAAATTCATGTTGAAAATATAACTGATACCTAAAAAAATATAAAAATGATACCTAAAAACTGCTATGATGTAAATTCATGTTGAAAATATAAAACTGATACCTAAAAAAATATAAAAATGATACCTTAAAACTGCTTTGATATTTTAAAGGAAAACTAATGAATAAAAAAGTTTACATCCCACTTTGATTGATTAAAATGACATAATTTCGGTTGAGTTGCAAATTTAATGCAACAGTACAAGTACAAAACTGATATAGTATCAAAACTATAAACAAAACAGCATAACATTATTAATACAAGAAAAATGATACCTTAAAAAATGGAAAAATAATACCTACGAACTGCTGCTAACTTCACCGTAAAAAAAAAAACTTTTTTTCAGCGATTTTTTTCTCCTTCGATTTTCTAGGACGAAATCACGAAATCATTTTCTGCCAAACGAATCATAGCAATCGAATTTACCCTAATTCGCGTTGGAAAACACCACCGGCGGAGATTGCGTCGATCGGTTATCAGTCGCCATTTTTATCGATCACAGAAATAAACTTTAATTCTCAAACTTTTTTAAACGAAGGAGGAAGTAAAATTAATAAACGTGATAGACGAACGCCATTTTTATCGATCACAGAAATAAACCCTAATTCTCAAACTTTTTTAAATGAAGGAGGAAGTAAAATTAATAAACGCGATAGAGGAAATAAACGAAGACAGTGGTTATGTTGGGCTTGGCTATTAGTTGTCCTTCTGAATAAATTTCTAAGGTGGTGTCCTTATGGATAAATTATTTAATTCATTTGTCCTTATAAAAAAAATTCCCTTGTTACAGATTCCCCCCTTAAAGAAATTGCGTCCTCGCATTCGTACGGGTTAAATACAACATTACAAAAGATCTAAGCTTTATGTGATGAATATTTAAATTAAAAGGAAGGAGTTGAGATGCGATGTTGGAATTGTTCTCCTTCCCAAAAAAATTGATTTCCCAAAATTGAAACCCTTTGGTCTCGTCGCTCCACACCAAAATCACCGACCGTGCTCCGTTCGTTTGCCTAAGCTTCATCCGTCCATCATCAACGCCGTCGCTGGAATTCCACTGCCTGTTGCTCTACAAACTGACCCCTTCTGCACCCGAGTCTGTCAACTACACCTGACGTTGCCTGCTTCGTAACGTTGCGCCGACCCCTAAAGCTCGCCGCCTCGGCCATAATCTCTTTTGTGATTGCAGAGGGGACTGGAATACAATGAAATAATGTAGATCCGCTAGCTTCACTGTCATTACTTCCAACGTGTGCCTTGTAAGGTATCGTTATTAGAACTTGCCCTCATTTTGATTATGGGATATGTACGGGTTTTTTTTTTTGCTGCTGCTCCTGTAGTACTTATTGCATGAATGTGGAAGTGGTTGGCATTAATAATGCTTCGCATTGTTATTACTCATTCAATTTTAGATTTCAAACTGCAGATTTAGAAATGAACGTTGTTATGGAAAAGGAACATTATTTTGTAAATACTTTTCCTGGCAAGAATCAAATTTACCATCCAGAATTGTGTTCAACCGTTGATTTGGGTGGAACAAATATTCTACCAATTTCGGCTCCTGTTGAGGACTGCCGGCAGTACAAATATAATTATTTGTTGCTATTTTTATATGCTTCTATTTTTAATGTTTTTTTTAGTAACCATATTTTTAATACTTTTCATGTTACCGTGTTAATATTTTGCATGAAGAGAGCACAACAAATAGATTTGGTGTACAGATATTTTTGAACGAAACTTTTGCAAGTTTGAAGACAAAGTTGAAGTGTCATTGGTTATATTGGATTGTTTCTGTTTCATGATAGAGGAACCGCATATATAACATTTGTTATTTCATGCATACTCATTAGGTAACAGTGACTGCATTTGGCGAACCTATTCTTGCTTTGAAAAAAAAACGTTTTAGTTGTTTTTGTTTTTTTTAAACTACAGCTTCAATTTTCTGTTTCTTCTTCTTTTATGAAAAATTGTTTTGTTGAAAAGTATATCCTTTTTCCTTCCATTCTGAATAGCATACTTAAGAGGACAACCAACAATGGCTTGTTTAGTTACTAAACAAGCCACGGAGCAACCAGATGTGGCTTGTTCAGTCATCCGTGGCTAGCCAGTGGCTAGTTTGGAGCTCGTTCGTGGCTGGTGGACTGAACAGAGGTTGGAACTTATAACGGCAAAGAGAAAGCCGTTATAACGTGGGTTTTGTGGAGCAAAGTGTTATAACGGCAAACACTTTGCCGTTATAAGTTATAACGGCAAAGTGTTTGCCGTTATAACGTTACAACGGCAAAGAGTTTGTCGTTGTAACGTTACAACGGCAAAGAGTTTGTCGTTGTAACATTATAACGGCTTTCTCTTTGCCGTTGTATCCCTCTCCCAAAACCAGTCTGTGGCTGGTTCCCCCTTTCTGGGTGCTCGGCTCGTTGGACCAGTTGCAGAACATGAGAGAGAATAACTGAACAGAACGGATGGTTGGTTATGGTCTAAATGCATACAAACCATTTTAACGTGCATGCTTTTGTTGTCTTTTTTGATGGTTACATGTTGCTGATCTGGTTGTTTATCGTCTATTACCTGTTTTGGTTTCCTTTCTATGAGCATGCAAAGCTATGTTGTATTTAACGATACTCAGGTAGCATTGTTGTGCATACTGATGTTTTGTAGCAGCGACCCTTTATGTTGTTCTCACTTGCTTGTGCAATAACTTGCAGCAAAACATATTATAGCTATTGCTGGCGTTACATGATTACTGTCTGAGTCCTTCTTTTCGTATATATTTGTCCTCACCAGTCTGTTTGTCACTTGTCTATTGCAAATTAAGCTGCAATGGGTTTTGTATATTTTTCTATAATTTTCCTTCGTGCGTCTCCTAAGATTACAACTAGTAATACCATTATTCCATGCTGGAAGAAATACAAAACTTTTCATTTCTTAAGAAATCAAATTCTCAGAATCTAGAATCCATTCCTTTAGTGTGATCAAAGGAGTTTTGATCTTGCTATTTTAGAATGCATACTTCCATTGTAATTCCAGTCTAATATTAACTAAATCAAAGCTTTTGAATTAATCACTCAAATCTTAAAGCATTGAAATCATTATATATACATGGTGGCATTTGTTCCAGTAGTGACAAACAAGCAGTAACCATGGTTTATATTGTCCAAGCAACAATGTTATGTATACATATTATTAGGATTATTATGGCATGTAAAGTAACTAAGGACTGTTGCATTGCAATTTAACACAAATATGTAGGTCATGCATGTATGTATTTCGGGTACTTAGGGGTTTAAAGAAAGGTAGATACAGTGGCTCATCCAACTACTATGGCTTGTGTACAAGGCAAGTAATATTTTCACACAAAAAGACACTATGAACCAATTAAATCGAAATAACTGAGATATAGGCTGATATTTATTTTTATTTTTATTTCGAAGCTACATGTGCCATAAAGTTTTTGTTAGCACCAATTACTCATGTGAATCTAAATTTATGATTTACGTCATATAAATCAAGTGCCTTTTGATTAGCAATGAAGCAAACAATTACCATGAATTTGTAAAGAAGTAAACACAGGTCTGCTTTCTTCTTCACAAAATCATTTGTTTGAGAGCAAATTAGCAGCAACACATTTCTTTCTATAGACACATGTGTTTGCAACATTATTATTACACATCATGTTTCTTATGAAATACAAACATTATATTAAATACAAAACACCTAAACAACTGTCAAACAAGACCTACATACGAACAATAATATACAAGACATAAAATGCATATACTTGTATGATACCAAATTCAAACACTAATATGAGATCTAAATACAAATGCTAATAAGGGAAATGAAATTAAAACACTTATAGAACTACTAAATAATACCCAAATACAAACACTCATGCATATGAAATGCGAACAGTCATGAACGATGTGAATGAACCATAATAAACAAGTGGACGAACCGTTCTTGTGGGAGGCCGATGTAGCAGGCGAAACAAGTAGGAAAAAAAATCACTTCTTTGGACATACAAAGAATAGTTTATGTCCTTCTCTTAACGGTAAAAACAAATTTAGTGATGTAACCGCAATCCAGAGGTCCGAGCATTCAAATCAAGTTCAATTTCTTAGCCAAGACCCTAACAGTTTAGCAAAGTCCAACCAGGAAGTGTAACACTCTGGTATAGCTCCAATTAAACAAAGCAGTAGCCAAACAAATTGGAGCAGAAAGTTCAACCCCAACAGTACCCGGCAATGATTTTTAATGAAAATCGAAATAACGACTTGCAAACAAGTTTAACCGTAAGCAAAGCTTACCTTAGTGGAGCGTTGACGGAAATAGTGCGAGGGCGGAGGAGCTAGGCAACGACACCGGTGGTTCACGAAGGAGGAACTACTCTAATCAGCGATGTGGTTTCCGAATGCGGTTTTCAGGTGGTGTCTTCTATTTGAGGATGAGTTCGAGGCGAGTTCCGATTCACCGGTGATGGAAAAAGCGGTACTGATAGAGGCCGGCAGCTCGAGATAATCCACTCGATTTGTGGCGGCCTTGGTGGAGCGACCAGCGGGAGTGAGAGGCGATGGAGGAGGTAAAGGCGGTGACATTGGACCATGAAGCGAAGGGGCCGATCAATGGTGAGGACTAATTTCGATTTGGGAAGAAATGAATCTTTGGTGTGATGAACAAATTCTGATTATTGAAGGAGAAAACAATTTATACTATGTATATATACCCAATAAACAAGTGGCAACAACAAATAAACAAACATTTCAAAGTATATACCAATTGTTTATACTATGTATATATACCCAATACAAGTATTTATTCTATTTTTTTTATATATCCCAATATAACTAAAATTAATTAGTGAAAAATCCGGTTCAAAACTAGAATAAATTATAAATAAATTTCAAAGTTAAATTCAAAATCAAGTTTTATGATCCTCTAATATATTCCATATTTTTTTTAAAATACGGCTATTGTTAAATTTAACAAAGTAGTTCTAATTCAAATTTTAAATTCAAAATAAATTCAAAACTGAGTTTTAAATGGACCAGATTTCAAATTATGACTAAAATCACGTATAAACTCAAATTTATTTACATTCAATATAATCCATTAACTAAATTGAAAAGCCAAATTCAACATACAAGATCTATATTTCAAATTTCGGATTTATTTCCAAAATCACACTTCCGAGTATTCCAGTGAATCCAAATCAGCTAGTAATGTTAACGTTGATTGTTTTCGACAAAATGCTCAAATTTATGAAAGAAACCGTCTTCTAAACACCAAATTTTTTTTTGAGCTATTACAGCCATCTTTCTAAAAATTCGGATTGCTACAGACTTCCCCCCCCCCTAAAGAAATTGTGTCCTCGCAATTTACTCGGGTTAAAATACAACATTATAAAATTCCAACATCGCATCTCAACTTCTTTCTTTTAATTTAAATATTCGACACATAGAGCTTAGATCATTTGCAAGCTTCCTGATAGAATATTCCAAACTTGATTACTTAATTGTAAAAATTTCAACTTTTTTTTCATATACTTTGGGACGACCACTCTCCGTTTTCAATATAAAGATACTACCCGTTCACGGCACTACACGTGGCACCCCCACGCCTCCATCTGATGTAGTCTGTGACCCGCCGATCAAAAATCCCGATCAAAACAACAAAATTGCCCAATGTAGCAGACCGTTTGACCTTTGGTGGTAGATGGGCGGAAATTAAAACCACCGTGATTCAGGTAGCGAACCTGAATCAGGTCGATCAAGATGGTGTTTTGGCCCATTGGTACAACAGAGTCCAATCTATCCCAATCCCAAAATCAAAAGTAATTTTAAAACATTATTTTGGAAATCATGCCTTAAAAATTCATAGTGTTTGTAACATCAAAACACTATTTAAAATCAATCACGGCAGTATTCATGAAAGTAAGTTTTATAAACCCAGTATACTTTGCAAAAAGGTTAACAACGCATGTCCATAGATTGATACTCTTCTGTTTCCCTCTCATACACAAGTACACCATAATACTTATGTATTAAAACGAAACATAGGCAATGTTTTAGGATGTTAAACTTAATTGAAATTAATAGAGTTATTCGACCATTTAATTTATATATTATGCTATTATTTTCGTTTGTAGAAAAAAATTGCTTTCAAAATTTTTAAAGAAAACATTAATTTTATAATATAAAAACATATAATAATTTTAAAATAAGATCTCATTAGAAAAAAAAATTCCAAGGTATTTTTGCACTGGCTCACCTGTAAAGTGCACCCATGTTAATTTTCGACATTCGGACCCCTTCAAGTGGGTGTCAACCCATGGGCCGACCCCCAAGGGCTGACGTGGCAGGCCGAATTTTGGGGGCTGGCATATATATGGCTCCATTTCTCCTGTTTCTACACTGAAAATAATGGAGGCTTAGATGTTGTCGATGCTTGAACTGAATCAAATCTCTTTCTTCTTCTACAATCCAATTAATCAAGTTTAGAGATTCAAGTGTTTTAAGTGTAGATCTGAGATCCAAACTTCACTTTTATCCTCCTATTCTTCCAGATCCAATCATTGTGAATTCAAGTTACCTTTAGAATTGAATAATAAAAAGTAAGACATGATATGACTGCAATTTTGGTATATGCTTTGGATTGAATTATATCAGATCTGTTGTAATTTGTGAATCTATGAAATTTTGAATTAACTATGACTCGGATCTTAACATTTATCATGTTAGATCTACTTTTGATTATAGATCTAATTCTATTTAGATCATTTTGTACCTATCATGTTGTAGTTGATTTGGATCTTAACCGTTATCACTTTAGATCTACTTTTGATTATAGATTTAATTCTATTTAGATCATTTTGCACCTATCATGTTGTAGTTGATTTGGATCTTAACCATTATCATGTTAGATCTACTTTTGATTATAGATCTAATTCTATTTAGATCATTTTGTACCTATCATGTTGTAGTTGATTTGGATCTCAACCGTTATCATGTTAGATCTACTTTTGATTATAGATGTAATTCACTTTTTAGATCATTTTGTACCTATCATGTTGCGGTTATTTTGGATCTATCATTAGTTGGACATGTTTTAGATTTAGATCTAAACTTTTCACCTAATTGTCATGACAAGTCTACCTTGGTTTCACTGTTTAGATAACCTTGTTCCTATCATATGGCAGTTAAATAGGATCTATTATTAGTTTGACATCTAAATTATTATTTAGATCTTATCATGCCAGTTATGACATCCCTATTATGTTAAGGCTGATTCTAATATCACTTGTTCACTAGATCCGTTCATATAAGTCCATCTTATCATTATGTCGTTATATGATTATGCCACCACATGTTTATGTCAATCTTGTTAGAATAATCATTTCTGTCACCCTGTCCCTTTTTGAAACGACCTGAAAATCGCCCTTGCGGGAAATCGCCGGATACGCTTAATTTGGGCTACAACACATCAGAACAAGTAACAAAAGACTTTTATAAACATCATAATAATGTTACATCAGAGTACGGAATATCAGAGTACATCGAATAAAATTACAACGGAAGATAAATTACAATATTTTAATACAATACAGTGCAGCGGAAATAAAATAACTAAGGCAGCGGAAGACAACTATGCTCTGGACACAGCTTTAAGCTTCGATCCAGAATCCTGCTCAAGAGATAAAGACCTGTAGACAAACTACTCGACTGCCCGTGTGGGAAAGAGGGCACCCGAGTTTGCAAAGGTGGAAACAAACAACGAGTCAGTCATGGGACTGGTGTGAGAATTCTTAGCTAATTTAACTAATAGTAATAAGGCAAATCCAAGGACCACGCCGCTAACGCGGAACGGGTTTTATTCCAATGGATTGCCGTGCATAACTTAAAGTAAATCGTTAAACAGCGCAATGCTTTTTAGAAAAATGAAACCATTATAAGACCCAAGTCCCATCACACAATGCAACGCAAACCGGAGTATAAGGTTTTACCTTATAATGGTCAAAAGATGCTTGATACGATAGAAACGGATTTGATATTAGTGTGTATATGTTTTAATAAAAACAATTCAATCATAATGTATCAATCATAGACGGCATAGTACCCCATCCTACTATGTCGCCATACTAGTTCTATAATCAAAACCGCATGAGGTCGTATTGGAAATTGGGTTTCCATCATGAGTCAAGGCTAGGGAGGAGCTCCTTACCGATTCGAGACACTCTAGCTAATGTCTCAGGATCCCCCGCAGTGAACCCTTGGAAAGCTGCAGGGCCGGTCCACACATACAGCTTCGTGGATTGGCAATTCCTGAACACACGTTTCCCGGTCCTATAGGACCTATCATCCGAGGCGCGCCACATTCCATCATCCACATAAGTAAATATCAGCAAGTTTAAGCACCGACACCACTTCAAGCTAGAAAGCAACGTGCTGCTCTCCCTGCGTTCCCTTCTCCCGTTATAGACTCAACCGGGTTGTGAGGCTCGCGAAGTAACGTTATAACCACAAGGACTGCTTTTCAACAAAGTCTTGCTCATCTTCACCTTGGCGTGCCACGTTGACTATTCACGCCATGCGATTGATAACTATTAATACACAACCTCTAAGGGTGTTAAGCAAAAGAATAAATTCTCCGCCACCAACGGTCGTATATTAATAGAAATCAATTTACATAGAACAAAATTCAACGTCAGACACACATCCATTTATAAGCCTATGCTCTGGGTTTGAGCGAAAACCAAATCCGTACAAATCAACACTACGTCTGGATAACTACCATTTTAGCCCCGTCTTGGGAGCAAATCAATCAAGAGCCTCAACACTAGTTACCCATTCGATGTGAAGATCGTCGGTCTTCAATCCCCGTCTTCAATTCTTCCATTTAAAACGTCGTATGATTATTTGAAATGAGTATAACTCGGTCTTTTCAAACAATCTTCGCATAATTATCATTTAAATTATTTCATAACGTTATTACTTATCACCATTTTTATTTTGATAAAAGTAGTTCATTTGCACTCCAACGACATTACAGGTCATTAACATATAAGGGTAATAAATCAACCAAACCAACAGCGCACAATCATGTTCCTATCATACAATGATGTAATGTGACATGTTTATATCAAGATATCATGTTATATAAACAGTTCAATTCCCTTCCCTCTTTTTACTTGTTAATAACAACAACTAAAATGTAACTTTCAATTCAATTAATGCATAGAAAATGTCATTTAAAAACATTTCTTTTTCTTATTTATTTACACCATATGTGAATAAGTTTACTTTTCCTTATTCTTATTTATTTACCTAAATGTAAATAAATGTTATCTTTCACTTCTACATATCCTATTTACATGAAAATGTAAATAAAAGTGTCATCTAAAATAATTCTTTTTATTTACATAAGAAAATGTAAATTTCTATTTCATGTTTTATTTACATTCTTTAATTACATTGAAAATGTAATATTTTATTTCTTTCTCTCATTTTATTGAAAATGTAATATTTTCTCCTTATTCTTTACATTATAGAAGAATGTGAATTCTCCTTTATAAAAATGAACACTTTCCTAGTTTCCTATTTTTCATAAAAAAATGGGATTTTAATATCAACATATTTTATCTCAAAAATATGGTCATTTTTCTATACTCTAACTTTACATTATAAATGAGATTCTTAATGTTAACATATTTTTAAAAATATTATCATTTTCCTATACATTAAAAATGAGATTTTTAATGTTGACATATTTTTATTTTAAATGTATGATCTTTTCCCTTCATTTAAGACTTGCATTAAAAATATATTCTTTTCTACCTAAAAAGAAGGTATTCTTTACTTTATTCTCTTTTATTACATTATAAAGAATGTAATTCTTCTAACTTCTTTTATTAAAAAAAAATGTAATTTTCTTATGTTAATTCCATTAAAGAAAATGTAATTTTTCTTCTTTTGATCACATTGAGGAAAAGGTGATTTTTTTTTCTTTACAAATTCCCTTTTTTATTTATTACATTAAAATGTAACCTTCATTATGACGGTAAATTCTTATCTTATAATTACATTAAAAAAATGTAACTTCCCTTTTATAACAAACATGGAGGTGAAAATATTCATTTCATTATTAACACATAACGGTGTGAAAATAATGTCAATTTATAATTTAACTCATGATGGTGTAAATAATGTCCATTTTCTATTTAACCGTTTATATTTTTAATATGAGCCAGACCTCTCACATTAGGCCTGCAACTTGTGGATGCTGGATAGGCCGGTCGGTTCCGAGCATACTTATCCCACAAGTTGGGCTTAACCTCGTGTCTTGGCCCAATTTGTATTTGCGCACTTGGACCTCTCATATTAGGCCCTATATTTGTGGCTGCTGGATATGCCGGTCGGTTCCGGACAGACTTCCACCACAAATGTGACCTAACCTCGTGTCCAAGTACAATTTTAGTCAATCATTATAATTATTCTACTAAAAATATTATTTTACATGACTCTTCTTAACAAGATTGATGTTTTTAATTCACGTGCCATTCTTTAATAAAGGTGATGAATTCTAATGTCATATAAAGAGGATATTTTATATGTAAATATATTTTCTATGAATTCTAATGACCTTTTTAATCTAATGACCTTCTAGTTTTAATGACATTATAATTTAACGACAAGGATATTTTATATGTAAATATATTTTCCATGAATTCTAGTGACCTTTTTAATCTAATGACCTTCTAGTTTTAATTAAACAGCATTTAATGACATTTTCAATCTAGTGATATTCTAGTTTTAATGACATTCTAATTTAATGACATTTTCAATAAATGACATTATAATATTTTAACATGAAGGGCAAGTTTATCCTAACATAAATGCCAATTTCAAATTTTCATAAAATTGGCAAACTAAATTCCACATAAATGACAAATTAATTTTTACATAAATAACAAATTCAATTTAAACATAGATGACACATTCATCTTACATAACATATTTCTAATCAAAGTGGCATGTCTATCCTAATTAAACATTTTTGACTAAAATGATATTTCCTAACTAAAATGATATGTTTAACACAACATGATATATTCTTACCAAAAATGATGTTTAATTAGCACGGATAATTTTCATATACAATAAGAATATATAATTTTCGTTCTCAACCATCACATTTGACAAAATGTACATTTTTGTTTTAACTCTTTCCTTTAGACAAAAATGTGAATCTGACGCTACTAATATATATTGACAAAAATGTGTATTTTTACTCTACTCTTTTATATCGACAAAAATATGAATTTTGACGCTACTAATTTATATTGACAAAAATTTGAATTTTTGTGGCAACTCAATTCTCTAATTATCATAAACATTCATTTCGACATTCTAATAAAAAAATGATAATTTTGTTTGATTCAATTCTCTAATTAACATAAACGTTAATTTCAACATTCTACATAATACAACAAACACAGATCAAATCACGTATAGAAAACAGCAGAGTATTACGGCATATGAATAATACTACAATTATCATTAACAAATTTTAATTATAAAATGAAAGAATATAATTTCTCACATCGTTATTGAGTTCTGCGCTGTTCAGATCCAAAATTCGTCAAAAATTCGACTTGCTCAGAATCAGGCTTAGTCAGTTTCATCGTGAAGATCTCGGTCTCACGATCGTGGTGCACCTGAAATCGTTCCGTTTCGAGTTCATATGAGTGAGATACGGTTAAATTAAGATTGGATAATTTGAATTAATTAAATAATTAAAAGTTGGAAAAAGTCAACCTTCCTCCTTCTTCCTCCTCCCATATTCAGGCCGTTACTTTCATTATTATTGAACCCATTAGGTTCAAAACTAGGTCTCTACTTATCTCAAATCGAAGAGGGAGGAGAGGGCTACGTGCGCCGGAAGTGGTGGGGGGTGCGGTGGGCCATGGTGGGCGCGGCGGGGCTGTTTTGAGCGTGGGTTTGGGGTGCTTTCCCTCGAAATCCATGCACTTTTGGTCGATCATAACCGTATGAGATCGAAGCTAAGGAGAATCTCTTCGATTTTGTGTTTGTAGTTCTGATTTTCACTGAGTGGATTGGGAGATATTGAGGAGGGAAGTTTTGGCCATTCTAGGCCATGGAAAATGTAAGTGGCGGCTGTGTTTTGATAGGGAAGGATTAGGGCTGAGGTTAATTTATATTAGTTAATTAGTTAATTAGCCCATTAAGGCCCGATTTGACCCGAACTCAGAATTAGGCCCAACGACTGTCGTTCTTACCTATTAACCCCTATTCCGGACTCATCTAGCTATGTCCCGCAGGCCCAAACGACTGTCTTGACCCAGTTTTCTTTAATTTAAAATATTTTCTTTTATTTTTAATTCAATCGTACGGAAAAAAATTCACCGGGGTCACAATTTAATTTCAAAAATTCCCAAAAAATATATTTAGCTATGTTTTGACGCTGCGGAGCTAGGAAAATTAATTTCGTTCAATTTTGAGCCCATTTGAAAAATGACTATTTTCAAGTCGATTAAAATTGACCGAGATTGACAAAACTGAAATCTTTTTGCCACGGCCACAAATTAATTCTAAAAATTATGAAAAATTAAACTTAGCCATAATTTGATATTCCGAATCCAACAAAAGTTGTTTCGTTGAAAACAGAGATCGTTTGTAAAATGACTATTTTCAAGGGCTATATATTTAATATAAAAAATACATTTTTAAACAAATAATTTTCGAAACTCGAAATATATAAGTGTTTACTGTTTTTAAATGCAGAAACATCATTCTGAACTCAATGGAAGTGGTTTTGAGTTCAAATTCCTTCGTATGCAAAAAATGGCATTTTTGACCTTTATAAATTTCATAGCGACCTTTCTAAATTTTAATTTGGGCATAACTTTTGATTCCCGCTATGAAATTTCAATTTTTCAGATTCGTTAGAAAGATATTTTTAAATAGATTCCAATATTTTTGGTTTCACTAAAATCCGTTAAATTTTGCATCTTATATTGTTAGTCAAAGTTCAAGTTTGACTTTTCAAACTACCGCGCTATTTCTAACTCCTTTTATAATTAAAATTAAATTATTCATTCTAACTTCGATTTAAATCAATTTTTAATCATTATTATTTTAAAATAAATTATTTTAAATACCAAAAACTCATTAAAATTACTTAAAATAAATTTTTAAATTTACCCCCAAAAATTCAGGGTTGTTACAATCTCCCCACTTAAAAACTTTTCGTCCTCGAAACGGAACGAAGCTAAAAAGTTGTTTAGTTAATTAACTCATCTTCCATTCTTTAATTTGTTTCTATAATTTTATTAGTTGAACTAATAATTACACTACACAACCATCAATCAATTCATTGATTAGTTTTTTAAAATATATATCTTTTATATATTTAAAAATCATATTTTCTAAAATAGATTATAATTACAGATACGTATATTATAGGCTTGTTACTCTTAACTCATTCTAGGGCATTACTAACCCCATCTCTAATGAGCATTCTCATTCTAGGATACTGCTGATCCTATCTCTAATGAGTATTCTTATTGGACATTACTAATCCAATCTCTGATGAGTCTTTTGTTCAGTTCTAATGAGTTGTACCCCAAAGATTTGAGCTAACCAGAGCTCTGATACCAAATGAAACGACTCGAAAATCGCCCTTGCGGGAAATCGCCGGATATGCTTACTTTGGGCTACAACACATCAGAACAAATAACAAAAGACTTTTATAAACATCATAATAATGTTACATCAGAGTACGGAATATCAGAGTACATCGAATAAAATTACAGCGGAAGATAAATTACAATATTTTAATACAATACAGTGCAGCGGAAATAAAATAACTAAGGCAGCGGAAGACAACTATGCTCTGGACACAGCTTTAAGCTTCGATCCAGAATCCTGCTCAAGAGATAAAGACCTGTAGACAAACTACTCGACTGCCCATGTGGGAAAGAGGGCACCCGAGTTTGCAAAGATGGAAACAAACAACGAGTCAGTCATGGAACTGGTGTGAGAATTCTTAGCTAATTTAACTAATAGTAATAAGGCAAATCCAAGGACCACGCCGCTAACGCGGAACGGGTTTTATTCCAATGGATTGTCATGCATAACTTAAAGTAAATCGTTAAACAGCGCAATGCTTTTTAGAAAAATGACACCATTATAAGACCCAAGTCCCATCACACAATGCAACGCAAACCGGAGTATAAGGTTTTACCTTATAATGGTCAAAAGATGCTTGATACGATAGAAACGGATTTGATATTAGTGTGTATATGTTTTAATAAAAACAATTCAATCATAATGTATCAATCATAGACGGCACAGTACCCCATCCTACTATGTCGCCATACTAGTTCTACAATCAAAACCGCATGAGGTCGTATTGGAAATTGGGTTTCCATCATGAGTCAAGGCTAGGGAGGAGCTCCTTACCGATTCGAGACACTCTAGCTAATGTCTCAGGATCCCCCGCAGTGAACGCTTGGAAAGCTGCAGGGCCGGTCCACACATACAGCTTCGTGGATTGGCAATTCCTGAACACACGTTTCCCGGTCCTATAGGACCTATCATCCGAGGCGTGCCACATTCCATCATCCACATAAGCAAATATCAGCCAGTTTAAGCACCGACACCACTTCAAGCTAGAAAGAAACGTGCTGCTCTCCCTGCGTTACCTTCTCCCGTTTTAGACTCAACCGGGTTGTGAGGCTCGCGAAGTAACGTTATAACCACAAGGCCTGCTTTTCAACAAAGCCTTGCTCATCTTCATCTTGGCGTGCCACGTTGACAATTCACGCCATGCGATTGATAACTATTAATACACAACCTCTAAGGGTGTTAAGCAAAAGAATAAATTCTCTGCCACCAACGGTCATATATTAATATAAATCAATTTACATAGAACAAAATTCAACGTCAGACACACATCCATTTATAAGCTTATGCTCTGGGTCTGAGCGAAAACCAAATCCGTACAAATCAACACTACGTCCGGATAACTATCATCTTAGCCCCGTCTTGGGAGCAAATCAATCAAGGGCCTCAACACTAGCTACCCATTCGATGTGAAGATCGTCGGTCTTCAATCGCCGTCTTCAATTCTTCCATTTAAAACGTCGTATGATTATTTGAAATGAGTATAACTCGGTCTTTTCAAACAATCTTCGCATAATTATCATTTAAATTATTTCATAACGTTATTACTTATCACCATTTTTATTTTGATAAAAGTAGTTCATTTGCACTCCAACGACATTACAGGTCATTAACATATAAGGGTAATAATACAACCAAACCAACAGCGCACAATCATGTTCCTATCATACAATGATGTAATGTGACATGTTTATATCAAGATATCATGTTATATAAACAGCTCAATTCCCTTCCCTCATTTTACTTGTTAATAACAACAACTAGAATGTAACTTTCAATTCATTTAATGCATAGAAAATGTCATTTAAAAACATTTCATTTTCTTATTTATTTACACCATATGTGAATAAGTTTACTTTTCCTTGTTCTTATTTATTTACCTAAATGTAAATAAATGTTATCTTTCACTTCTACATATCCTATTTACATGAAAATGTAAATGAAAGTGTCATCTAAAATAATTCTTTTTATTTACCTAAGAAAATGTAAATCTCTATTTCATATTTTATTTACATTCTTTAATTACATTGAAAATGTAATATTTTATTTCTTTCTCTCATTTTATTGAAAATGTAATATTTTCTCCTTATTGTTAACACTATAGAAGAATGTGAATTCTCCTTTATAAAAATGAACACTTTCCTAGTTTCCTATTTTTCATAAAAAATGGGATTTTAATGTCAACATATTTTATCTCAAAAATATGGTCATTTTTCTATATTCTAACTTTACATTATAAATGAGATTCTTAATGTTAACATATTTTTAAAAATATGATCATTTTCCTATACATTAAAAATGAGATTTTTAATGTCGGCATATTTTTATTTTAAATGTATGATCTTTTCCCTTCATTTAAGACTTGCATTAAAAATATATTCTTTTCTACCTAAAAAGAAGGTATTCTATACTTTATTCTCTTTTATTACATTATAAAGAATGTAATTCTTCTAACTTCTTTTATTAAAAAAAAATGTAATTTTCTTCTGTTAATTACATTAAAGAAAATGTAATTTTTCTTCTTTTGATCACATTGAGGAAAAGGTGATTTTTTTTTTCTTTTACAAATTCCCTTTTTAATTTATTACATTAAAATGTAACCTTCTTTACGACGGTAAATTCTTATCTTATAATTACATTAAAAAAATGTAACTTCCCTTTTATAACAAACATGGAGGTGAAAATATTCATTTCATTATTAACACATAACGGTATGAAAATAATGTCAATTTCTAATTTAACTCATGACGGTGTAAATAATGTCCATTTTCTATTTAACCGTTTATATTTTTAATATGGGTCAGACCTCTCACATTAGGCCTGCAGCTTGTGGATGATGGATAGGCCGGTCGGTTCCGGGCAGACTTATCCCACAAGTTGGGCTTAACCTCGTGTCTTGGCCCAATTTGTATTTGCGCACTTGGACCTCTCACATTAGGCCCAATATTTGTGGCTGCTGGATATGCCGGTCGGTTCTGGGCAGACTTCCACCACAAATGTGACCTAACCTCGTGTCCAAGTTCAATTTTAGTTAATCATTATAATTGTCCTACTAAAAATATTATTTTTCATGACTCTTCTTAACAAAATTGACATTTTTAATTCACGTGCCATTCTTTAATAAAGGTGATGAATTCTAATGTCATAAAAAGAGGATATTTTATATGTAAATATATTTTCTATGAATTCTAATGACCTTTTTAATCTAGTGACCTTCTAGTTTTAATGACATTATAATTTAACGACAAGGATATTTTATATGTAAATATATTTTCTATGAATTCTAATGACTTTTTTAATCTAATGACCTTCTAGTTTTAATTAAACAGCATTTAATGACATTCTAATTTAACGACATTTTCAATCTAGTGATATTCTAGTTTTAATGACATTCTAATTTAATGACATTTTCAATAAATGACATTATAATATTTTAACATGAAGGGCAAGTTTATCCTAACATAAAGGCCAATTTCAAATTTTCATAAAATTGGCAAACTAAATTCAACATAAATGACAAATTGATTTTTACATAAATAACAAATTCAATTTAAACATAGATGACACATTTATCTTACATAACATATTTCTAATCAAAGTGGCATGTCTATCCTAATTAAACATTTTTGACTAAAATGATATTTCCTAACTAAAATGATATGTTTAACACAACATGATATATTCTTACCAAAAATGTTGTTTAATTAGCACGGATATTTTTCATATACAATAAGAATATATAATTTTCGTTCTCAACCATCACATTTGACAAAATGTACATTTTTATTTCAACTCTTTCGTTTAGACCAAAATGTGAATTTGACGCTACTAATATATATTGACAAAAATGTGAATTTTTACTCTACTCTTTTATATCGACAAAAATATGAATTTTGACGCTACTAATTTATATTGACAAAAATGTGAATTTTTGTCACAACTCAATTCTCTAATTATCATAAACATTCATTTCTACATTCTAATAACAAAATGATAATTTTGTTTGATTCAATTCTCTAATTAACATAAACGTTAATTTCAACATTCTACATAATACAACAAACACAGATCAAATCATGTATAGAAAACAGCAGAGTATTACGGCATATGAATAATACTACAATTATCATTAACAAATTTTAATTATAAAATGAAAGAATATAATTTTTCACATCATTATTGAGTTCTGCGTTGTTCAGATCCAAAATTCATCAAAAATTCGACTTGCTCAGAATCAGGCCTAGTCAGTTTCATCGCGAAGATCTCGGTCTCACGATCGTGGCGCACCTGAAATCGTTCCGTTTCGAGTTCATATGAGTGAGATACGGTTAAATTAAGATTGGATAATTTGAATTTAAATTAATTAAATAATTAAAAGTTGGAAAAAGTCAACATTCCTCCTTCTTCCTCCTCCCATATCAGGCCGTTATTTTCATTATTATTGAACCCATTAGGTTCAAAACTAGGTCTCCACTTATCTCGGGATTGGTGAGGCTAGAAGTCGATCGGAAGGTGGCAAATCGAAGAGGGAGGAGAGGGCTATGTGCGCCGGAAGTGGTAGGGGTGAGGTGGGCCATGGTGGGCGCGGCGGGGCTGTTTTGAGCATGGGTTTGGGGTGCTTTCCCTCGAAATCCGTGCACTTTTGGTCGATCATAACCGTATGAGATCGAAGCTAAGGAGAATCTCTTCGATTTGGTGTTTATAGTTCTGATTTTCACTGAGTGGATTGGGAGATATTGAGGAGGGAAGTTTCGGCCATTCTAGGCCATGGAAAATGTAAGTGGCGACTATGTTTTGGTTGGGAAGGATTTGGGTTGAGGTTAATTTATATTATTTAATTAGTTAATTAGCCCATTAAGGCCCGATTTGACCCGAACTCAAAATTAGGCCCAACGACTGTCGTTCTTACCTATTAACCCCTATTCCGGTGCGACGCGTATGTGCTCGGATTCATGGGCTATGAGTTGATTCTAGGTATGGATTAGCTAGCCATGTATGGTGCCATTCTGGATTGTGAGAGGAGGGTAGTTAGACTTTTGACTTGCTAGGGGAGGATCCTTGAGATTTCTTGTGACCCCAAGGGGTCTGTTATGTTGAGTTTCCTAGAGTCACTTAATGCATCTATCGATGATTTGTGATCTATTCCAGTAGTCTGTGAGTATTCTGATGTCTTTGGGGAGGTTCAAGGTTTACCCCCAATGCACGAGATCGATTTCCATATATATATATATATATATATATATATTTGTTGGGCAATGCAAAGCCAGTTGCATTGCCCGTGCGTCATATGGCTCCAAGAGAAAGGAGGGAGCTTAGTAAACAAGTAGGGGAGCTACTTGAGAAATGATTTATCGGCGAATCATTTGTGAATGAGGTGCTCCGGTAGTATTCGCAACTAAGGCGGATGGCACACTTCGGTTATGTATGGACTATAGGGAGTTGAACAAACTCACTAAGAAGAACAGGCACCCACTCCCGAGGATAGATGATTTATTTGATCAACTTGTCGGTGCATTAGTATTCTCTCAGTTAGACTCGGCCACGGCGTTCCATCAGTTGAGGGTGGCCGAGGAAAGTATCGATAAGACGGCTTTTAGGAATCCAAACGGTTTCTTTCAATGGCTCGTTATGCCTTTTGGGCTAACGAATGCACTCGCCTATTTTGTTGATTTGATGAGTAAGTTGTTTCGGGAGTTCCTAAACAAATTTGTCGTAGTCTTTGTTGATGATATCTTAATCTTCTCAAAGAATGAGGAAGAGCATTCCTTGCAT
The DNA here is from genome assembly GCA_030737875.1 of Allium sativum. NCBI lineage: Eukaryota > Viridiplantae > Streptophyta > Magnoliopsida > Asparagales > Amaryllidaceae > Allium > Allium sativum. Next base: position 543,736,272 of record CM060920.1, on the reverse strand, counting down.
ATAAGGGAGGTTTTGAAGACTCTCCTTGTACACCAACTTACGGAAAAGTTCACCAAATTTCATTTCTGGAGAAAAGAGGTGAGATTTTTAGGGCATGTGATCTCTAAATAAGGGATACCAATAGACCCCACGAAGGGTGTTGCAGTTCAAGATTGGCCAATTCCAAAGAATGCAACAGAGGTGAGAAGTTTTCTGGGGTTATCAGGCTATTATAGGAAGTTCATTAAGGACTTCGCAAAGATATCAGCCCTACTCACCTGGCCGACGAATAAGAATCTGGCATTTTCATGGGATATAGATTGTGATGTTGCTTTTCAATGATTAAAGAAGGCTCTGACAACAGCCCAGCCTTAACTTTGCATGACGGGAACAAAGTGTTTACGGTATACACTGACGCATGTAGTACAGGGCTTGGTGCGGTTCTGACGCAAGAGGGAAGGGTGGTATGCTATGGAGGTAGACAACTAAGAATTCATGAGAGGAACTACCCTACCCACGACCTAGAGCTAGCTGCCATAGTATTCGCACTTAATACATGGAATAATTATTTGCTTGGATAAAAGTTCGAGTTGTACACTGATCATAAATCTAGCAAGTACTTGTTCTCGCAAAAGGATCTTAATTTAAAGCAGCAAAGGTGGATGGAGTTCCTAGCATCTTATGACTTCGAGATTGCATATACCCCTGGCAAGGGTAATGTAGTGGAAGATGCTTTGAGTATGCAGAGGGTGGTCTTAAGTCCTTTGTTCGTGGAAAGGAAAAACTTGAATTTTATATCAACTTTTGACTTTAGACCCCCCATCGAGCTTTTGCCTGGCTTATTAGCATCACCAGAGATACAACCTACGCTTGTGGATCAAATAGGATGTACAAGGACATGAAGAGGGTTTTCTTTTGGGCTGGGATGAAGAAAGATGTGGCGGAGTTTGTTTCTCAATGTCTGATTAGCTAGCAAGTCAAAGCTGAGCAAAAGAAGCCCGACATTTTGCTTCATCCTTTGGAGGTCCCGCAGTGGAAGTGGGAGAGCATCTTTATGGATTTCATAAATGGTTTTCCCAGATCAAAGAAAGGAAACACTAGTATTTGGGTGGTAGCGGACAAGTTGACTAAGAGAACTCATTGCATTCCAGTGAAGAACAAGAGGACGGCAGCATGGTTGCCAGCACTTTATGTTCGTGAGATAGTTCGTCTTCATGGAGTACCTTCCAACATCGTAAGTGATCGTGACCCTATTTTCACTAGTGAATTTTGGAGAAGCTTGCAAGAGGCATTGGGTACACTGTTGCGTTTGAGCACCACTTATCATCCTTAGACCGATGGACAGGCGTAGAGGGTGAACAGAGTTTTAGAGGATCTTTTGAAGCTGTGTATCCTAGACTTCGGAGGGACTTGGGAAGATCACATTCCTTTAGTAGAGTTTGCCTACAACAACAGTTATCAAGCCAGCATTGGCAAGGCACCCTTCGAAGCATTATACGGACGACCCTATAGATCACCAACTTGTTGGTGGGAATCTACAGAAAGGCTACTCCTTGGACCAGATATGGTTAGGGAGATGTAACACCCCACGCCCGCTATGGACACTCACTAAGGGAATGCCATAACATCGGTGGAGTATTTTAGTGAATATAGAACAGAAAAATTACAACAAGACAGATATAAGTAATACTTGAAAATTTAAATCATCATTTCAATGCAGCGGAAAGTAAAACATGTTTGGTTACATCACAAAACCATACAAGAGTCAAGTACAAAATATCCATCTTGATAAACATAAGTACATAATCCCACTAAGTAAACAATAGCCATAAAAGGAAAGATGAACTGAGCTTTACTTCAACGGTCCAAGCTCCAAAGGATAGATACAGCAATCCGATCAAGGCCCACTAGCACTAGGCCCACTCTGATAACCTGGGGTTGGGGGAAAAAGAAAAAACAACGGGGTCAGACATAAGTCTGAGTGAGTCCTATAACTTTAACAATACAATCATTAAAGTAACCAGAGAAGACATAAGTCGATATACGGTAACGCCTGGGGATGAATGGCTACACTAAGCAGCTTGGCAAACTTAGGATAAACTAAGATAACCGTAAAGACGCATTTATCCACCCAAGGATAATTACTAGATTACACCGCCCCAGACCTATCCACCCAAGGGTAATTCCTACACTGCACCACACCAGTCATTCCTACTTAAAGGTTGATCCCACTAAGTGTACTTAGTAATTTAGTAGTTTCGTGTACCCCTATCTGACTACATAGGTGTACTCACTACTCCCAAGCGATCGGCTCCCTACTGTAGATACCCATGCTGGTCCCACAATTGGGGTGTATCATTCCCCAACGTGGCCACCTAATAATATCAACGGTGCACGGCTTTATATCTACACGATGCAACAACGACTTACCAACCAGCCCGGGTCCACACACGCATATGAAACCCGTTGGTCCCGCGTTGCCACCGTTAACCCGGTTTGGCCTCTTATAGTCAAGCCCAATATGCGTGTCCCGTCACTCGACTTGAGTCGAGCCCACAAAGATACGTTTGGGATATTGGTTGAAATGGCCCCCCACAAGCTACCACCTAAGCTTGCAAATTTATCTAGTGCATCCCACTTAACCTCTTTTTATAATCATGCCCACTTACATGTTAAGTTTTGGTTAAGTCATCTAATCATATTTCAATTGCCCCTTAAGGCACCAACTAGATTTCTACATGCCACCCATGGCACCTACTTAACCCTTTAATCATGTCTACTTACATGTCCTACTTTGGTTAAGTATTCTAATCATATTTTCACATGCCACCCATGGCTCTTACTTAACCCTTTAATCATGTTTAATTACATGTTCCACTTTTGGTTAAGTATTCTAATCGTATTTTTCTATTGCCACTAAGGCAACCCCCTAGTTTCCTCATGCCACCCAAGGCACCCACTTAACCCTCATGTCCCACTACATGCTAATTTGGTTAAGTGTTTCTTAGTTAATTAAGACCGTGATCTCCCATAAAGACCTCCCACATTAGACTGGCTGTTATGACCGCCTGGTTAAGCCGGTAGAGTCCGGGCAGTCTTACGTCATAACAGAGCCTAACCTCGTGTCTTTACTTTAATCATGTATTTAATTTATGGCTAAGACCTCTCACATTGGGCTGACATTTGTAGCAACTGGTTAAGCCGGTCGGGTCCGGGCAGTTTTACACTACAAATGAGTCCAACCTCGTGTCTTAGTCGATTAATTACACCTAATTAATCAGCCCCCATATTAATTATCCCTAATTAATATCAAGTTTTCCATAACATGGGTAGACCTAACTCAATAGGTAAATTCCCATGGGGTAGACCTAACTCAATAGGTAAATTCCCACTTATGGTAATTTATTTTTTTATGGTATGCTTAATCATACCCAATCGTACATTTATTAACATATTTTCCAACCCCATCGTTCCCCACGTAAATCGTTCTCACTTCATGACATAATAAAGGGGAAGATCCATCACAAATATCATGGGCTAGCATATAAATTTGTCATGGGTTAAGAGGATGTCAACTTGCATATATGAGCATATATTAACCCAACTACATTTAACCCCAAACTTGCATATCATCATACACATGACTTGCATAACATGTTGCATATGAACTTGCATATTATCATACATATATTTTGCATAACATGTTGAACTTGCATATAAGCATTCACATAACTTGCATAACATGTTGAACTTGCATATAAGCATTCTCACAACTTGCATAATATGTTAAACATGCATTTAAGCATACACATAACTTGCATAAGCATTCACATTCTTGCATAAGCATTCACATACTTGCATATTAACTCATAAACTTGCATATTAACCAACATGTAACTTGCATAGCATATCTTGCATATTAACATACATGTAACTTGCATAGCATATCTTGCATATTAACATACATGTAACTTGCATAGCATGTTGCATATTAACATACATGTAACTTGCATATGATCACATAGCCTACAACTTGCATATTTAGCATCATGTAAACATAACATACATCATACTAAACTTGCATAAACTTACATACTCAACATGCATAAACCCACTTGTTAAACATGCGTAAACCAACTTATTAATCATGCATAAATCCACTTATCAAATATGCATAAACCAACTTATTAATCATGCATAAATCCACTTATCAAGTATGCATAAACCAACTTATTAATCATGCATAAATCCACTTATCAAGTATGCATAAACCAACTTATTAAATATGCATGAACCAACTTATTAAATATGCATAAACCAACTTATTCAATATGCATAAACATAGGAAAACATAGAGTAACATATCATTACAAATGATTCAAACTCACTAATCCGCATTCAAGACCATAAGTCTCATTACACCTAATCTACTTGCTTTAACAATTGATGTTAAAGTGATAGAAACTCACTACTAGCAATTTGCACTCCAAATGAAGAAGATTAAGATGCTTAGAATGGATTAGAGGTTGATTAGCTTGCTTTCCTCTTCATTGATTTGTGGTGGCCATGATCAAGTTTCATTTTGCCATAATTTAGTTACAAGATCTAATTATGAATGAATTAGGATAGGGTTAGGGTCTTATTTATAGGATTAGGTTGCATTTTAGACCCTTAGATTAACCCTAGATTGGTTTAGACCCGTCAGATCCAAGAAGCTTCCAGAACCAGCCCTCCAAGCCAGCCCAAGAACCTAAACTGGTGCACCCAGTTTTACTGGGCGTCGCCCCCCTGTCGACAGGCAAGTCGACAGGCAAGTCGACACCCCTGTCGACAGGCCTGTCGACAGTCCTGTCGACATGGGTAGGGCGGGAATCTTCCCGCCTGGCCCTGCTTGCTCTATTTTAAAATCTGGTTTTAAATTATTAAATCTGTTTTTATCTTTGAATTTTCTGCAAACTTCATCGGGCCATAACTGAGCCATACGGACTCCGATTTTCGAAAACTCGGACTCTATTTCGCGTATTTTTCCGAGACGAACGCAATGACGCAGCCCGTTTCCCCTAATTCCCACATCTGAGATTATTTATTCTGTAATTAGTGAATTTTAGCATTAACCGAAATTCGGGGTGTTACATTCTCCCCTCCTTAAAGGATTTCGTCCCCGAAATCTCTAAGCTAAGGAGAATGCATATCCTACCATCGAAACAACCATCTACTCAAACCATCAACCACAGGCATCCATTGTCCTTAAACAGTTTCTAATGATGTATGAGCATATGCAAAAAGTGTGTGTATATGTTCCCTATCTAATGTATGAACATATGCAAACCATGATAGTGCCATGCATCCATTATGTATGCGAGAGAACCCTATCGACACATACAATATCTACATGAGTGCACAATCATTCACCAAAATGCATCATCCATATGATAACACAATCATTATACATCCATCAATATAGTTTCCCACACACAATTTTATGCAATATGCAATATGAAGTGATTGAGCCGATCTAGTGCCTAGAGTGTGTGTATATGCATCCACGAGCAACCACTAGCAACCACTTGCATCCACATGCATCCATCAATCATAACATGTCTCAAACACATGTTTCAACCATAGGTTTACCCTATCTAAAGGTCAAAGGTACTAACGAGAGGACATACTAAAGATAAGATAAGCACAAGATATGTGATGAAGGTGAAGCAAAAGGACATACCCTCCGAAAGAAAAAGGGTACCTCGAACGCATCTTCGCTTCCGTCTCCCAGGTAGCATCGCTCTCTTCATCTCCCTTTTTGTACTTTGACTAGTTGAACCTCTCTGTTTCTCAACTTCCTAATTCTCTGACCCAAGGATGCGGGTAGGAGCTCGTCGAATAATCACATCACACTCTACCTTTACTTCTTTAAGTAAGCCCGGCTCTACCACCTCTGCGGTCTCATGTGACACATGGAATACGTCATGTTTCCTTTGCAACCGAACTATCTCTCGAATATAAACTGAAGCTAGACATGGAACAGTGCTCTTGCTCTTCCCGGGTACGAAATGGGCACACTTAGTAAGCCTATCTACCATAAGCCCAATCCCCGTATTACCCTTCCTTGATTTCGGTAATCCATCGAGACACTATCCCACTTCCCATTACGGAACTTCCAACGGGTGAAGCAACCCTCCGGGTTTCTTTTACTTTGCTTCCACTTGTTAGCACACCAAGCATCTAGCGACATACTCGGCCACATCTTTCTTCATACCGGTCCAGAAAAAACCCTCTTCATGTCTTGGTACATCTTGTCCCCACCGGGATGAATGGTCATCCTAGAACGGTGTGCATCATCAAGAATAACCTTCCTCAAACCCTCGTCTTTCGGTACACAAAGTCTACCGTCTCTACGCAAGCACCCCCTATCGTCTAGGGTGTACCTACTCAAATGGCTGGACGACTCCCTCCTTATGAGCTTCCCCACCAAATCAACCAACTGTGGGTCGTCCCTCTGTGCTTCTCCAATCCGCCCCAAAAGAGTAGGTCTAACTTCCAAAGAAGCTAGCAATCCGGGTACAAAGTCAACGGAAGGTCTAAAGTCAGACATAGAAATTAACTCTAAGCTCCGTCGTTCAACGAATAGTGAACTTAAGGACAACCTTTCTCTACTTAAGGCGTCCGCCACCACATTACCCTTGCCATGGGTATACGCTATTTCAAACTCATAGGATGCTAAGAATCCCATCCCAAAATCATCACAATTGTCCATCTCTCACGCAGACCACCCTAGTCGAACTCGACATCCCCCAAATGCAAGCCCCAAAGGCCTAAACCAATATCAGACAAACACCCAAGGGATATCTCCTTCGAGTTCAGGCGACCTACGTGAGATGATACTAGTAAGAATGGCTAAACAACTAAGCCTTTGACCAACTGTGGATGTCCTCGCCAGTCTCGCTCAAAACTACCGTTTGTCCCATAACTGGCTTTGCTCACCCTATTGAGCACATACAAAAACTTATTTCGTTCCCAGAAAAGACCAAGATGTCATCCACAAAGACCATCACAAACTTATTTAGGTAATCCCCGAACACTCTTCTCATCAAATCAACAAAGTATGCGGGGGCGCTCGTCAAACCAAATGGCATCACCAGCCACTCATAAAAACCATCCGGAGTCCTAACGGCAGTCTTCTCTATACTGTCCTCAGCCACTTTCACTGACGAAACCCCATGGCTAAGTCCAACTGCGCAAATACTGAGGCGCCAACTAACTGATCAAAGAGATCATCAATCCTCGGCAATGGGTATCGATTCTTCTTTGTGAATTTATTCAATTCTCTTTAGCCTACACAAAGTCTGAGGGACCCATCCGCCTTCGCAGCAAGAACTACTGGAGCACCCCACTCCAATATACTTCGTCTTATGAACCCCTTCTTAAGCAAACCACCTACTTGCTTATCGAGTTCCCTCCTCTCACGAGGAGCCGTGTGGCACACTGGCCAAGATACTGGTTTGGCATTATCTACCAGATATTTTCGGAAGTCAATCTCCCGCTTCGGAGGCAAACCCTTCACCTCCTCACACACATCCGAGTATTCCCGGACCGCTCTAACAGATCACAAATTCTAGACCGACGTGTCAAGCGATTCTAGATAACTTAGCATATCAAATTCTATGGGATTACAAGAGATCTCGAGAGTGTTACCCCAGCGGGTCATAATCCTAACAACTCTCCCTTCAAAATCAAGAACGGCACCTCTACTGGATAACCAGTCCATGCCCAAAACTAGCCCATAGCCCGTGAAGCCCAACAAGCATCACATCTAAACTCAATGCTAAGTATAGCAACTTTCAAACCCAAACACATCATGGAGCCCAATTGGGTTTGAAACAACTAAGGGATCATCTACCAAACTGGTGTCTGAGTGCAGTGACTCAACTAACAATGATGAGATAAACGAATTCGATGCGTCAAAATCAAATAAAGTACGGACAGGATGATCGATCAGAAAAACTAGACTTTCAATAGAAATAGTTCTACCTCTTTCCCGGATCGCGAGAGCCTGTACTTGCCCCCTAGCCTGACCTGGTGCCACAAGAGCTTGCACCTGTCCTCCTGAGGTAGATCCCGTCCTTTGCCCTTTCTTAGGGCAGTCCTTCACTAGATGTCCTACTTCGTCACAGTGGAAGCAGCCAGCCTTCCTCTTCTTGCGACAATCCTTGCTTAGGTGGCCTAGTGTCCCACAGTTGAAGCACTTCTTCTTTCCCTTGCCACCGTTACCTTTCCCACCCTTATTTTGTTGTTGAGGTTTCTTCTGATCTTCATTCTTCTTGGGTGCTTTATTAGCATTGGGACCCTTCTCTTTCTCATGCATAAGTGCCATGTCCACTAGTTTCTCGAAAGTGGCCCCCATAGGGATGTGAGACATAGCCAATCCGTGCATCGGTTCGTTCAAGCCTTTGACGAACCTCAAAGCTTTCTCTTCCGGTGTGTTTACCAAGTCTATATTGAACTTCGCTAACTGGTTAAACTTGTTAACATATTCTTCCACTGACAAGTTCCCTTGCTTTAAGTTCAAGAACCTTTCCACGTGCATATTTTCTTCCGCTTTTGAGAGAAACTTTGCCTCAAACCTTTGCCTGAAATCCACCCAAGAGTCAATAGGGCGTTCTCCATTAGTGACCTCCCACCAGAACGAGGCCTCTCCTTCCATTAACCAAGCGGCTAACCTGACTTTCTTTCCCTCTTCCACTTCCAAGATTTCCATTAATTCTTCCGTCTCATTAAGCCAATCCCTAGCTCCCACAAAAGGTTTTCCTCCCATAGCCTTAAACTTCCTACAAGTCATAGCAAAAGTATCCGCACGAGGCGGAACGAGTGCAACGGATGGAGGAGGAACATTTGCTGGACCTGCAGCGGCGGCCCTAGCCTCTAACAACCTCCTATACCATACTGGTACCGCTACACCGTCCGGAAGATAAAGATCTCCAGCCATGCTGAGATGAAAAAGGAAAGATTCAAAACGGAGAATTCGAAAGATAAAGATATGGCTATCGGGGATTATGCTTTTCTTTCAAAAACTTTTCTCTTAAAAGACATGTTTTTGAAAATACTCCTTCCAAAAATTTTCTTAGAAAAATAGTTTTTCTAAAAATTTTATCTGTTCTGGTAACCTTTGCTCTGATACCACGTGTAACACCCCACGCCCGCTATGGACACTCACTAAGGGAATGCCATAACATCGGTGGAGTATTTTAGTGAATATAGAACAGAAAAATTACAACAAGACAGATATAAGTAATACTTGAAAATTTAAATCATCATTTCAATGCAGCGGAAAGTAAAACATGTTTGGTTACATCACAAAACCATACAAGAGTCAAGTACAAAATATCCATCTTGATAAACATAAGTACATAATCCCACTAAGTAAACAATAGCCATAAAAGGAAAGATGAACTGAGCTTTACTTCAACGGTCCAAGCTCCAAAGGATAGATACAGCAATCCGATCAAGGCCCACTAGCACTAGGCCCACTCTGATAACCTGGGGTTGGGGGAAAAAGATAAAAACAACGGGGTCAGACATAAGTCTGAGTGAGTCCTATAACTTTAACAATACAATCATTAAAGTAACCAGAGAAGACATAAGTCGATATACGGTAACGCCTGGGGATGAATAGCTACACTAATCAGCTTGGTAAACTTAGGATAAACTAAGATAACCGTAAAGACGCATTTATCCACCCAAGGATAATTACTAGATTACACCGCCCCAGACCTATCCACCCAAGGGTAATTCCTACACTGCACCACACCAGTCATTCCTACTTAAAGGTTGATCCCACTAAGTGTACTTAGTAATTTAGTAGTTTCGTGTACCCCTATCTGACTACATAGGTGTACTCACTACTCCCAAGCGATCGGCTCCCTACTGTAGATACCCGTGCTGGTCCCACAATTGGGGTGTATCATTCCCCAACGTGGCCACCTGATAATATCAACGGTGCACGGCTTTATATCTACACGATGCAACAACGACTTACCAACCAGCCCGGGTCCACACACGCATATGAAACCCGTTGGTCCCGCGTTGCCACCGTTAACCCGGTTTGGCCTCTTATAGTCAAGCCCAATATGCGTGTCCCGTCACTCGACTTGAGTCGAGCCCACAAAGATACGTTTGGGATATTGGTTGAAATGGGCCCCCACAAGCTACCACCTAAGCTTGCAAATTTATCTAGTGCATCCCACTTAACCTCTTTTTATAATCATGCCCACTTACATGTTAAGTTTTGGTTAAGTCATCTAATCATATTTCAATTGCCCCTTAAGGCACCCACTAGATTTCTACATGCCACCCATGGCACCTACTTAACCCTTTAATCATGTCTACTTACATGTCCTACTTTGGTTAAGTATTCTAATCATATTTTCACATGCCACCCATGGCTCTTACTTAACCCTTTAATCATGTTTAATTACATGTTCCACTTTTGGTTAAGTATTCTAATCGTATTTTTCTATTGCCACCAAGGCAACCCCCTAGTTTCCTCATGCCACCCAAGGCACCCACTTAACCCTCATGTCCCACTACATGCTAATTTGGTTAAGTGTTTCTTAGTTAATTAAGACCGTGATCTCCCATAAAGACCTCCCACATTAGACTGGCTGTTATGACCGCCTGGTTAAGCCGGTAGAGTCCGGGCAGTCTTACGTCATAACAGAGCCTAACCTCGTGTCTTTACTTTAATCACGTATTTAATTTATGGCTAAGACCTCTCACATTGGGCTGACATTTGTAGCAACTGGTTAAGCCGGTCGGGTCCGGGCAGTTTTACACTACAAATGAGTCTAACCTCGTGTCTTAGTCGATTAATTACACCTAATTAATCAGCCCCCATATTAATTATCCCTAATTAATATCAAGTTTTCCATAACATGGGTAGACCTAACTCAATAGGTAAATTCCCATGGGGTAGACCTAACTCAATAGGTAAATTCCCACTTATGGTAATTTATTTTTTTATGGTATGCTTAATCATACCCAATCGTACATTTATTAACATATTTTCCAACCCCATCGTTCCCCACGTAAATCGTTCTCACTTCATGACATAATAAAGGGGAAGATCCATCACAAATATCATGGGCTAGCATATAACTTTGTCATGGGTTAAGAGGATGTCAACTTGCATATATGAGCATATATTAACCCAACTACATTTAACCCCAAACTTGCATATCATCATACACATGACTTGCATAACATGTTGCATATGAACTTGCATATTATCATACATATATTTTGCATAACATGTTGAACTTGCATATAAGCATTCACATAACTTGCATAACATGTTGAACTTGCATATAAGCATTCTCACAACTTGCATAATATGTTAAACATGCATTTAAGCATACACATAACTTGCATAAGCATTCACATTCTTGCATAAGCATTCACATACTTGCATATTAACTCATAAACTTGCATATTAACCAACATGTAACTTGCATAGCATATCTTGCATATTAACATACATGTAACTTGCATAGCATATCTTGCATATTAACATACATGTAACTTGCATAGCATGTTGCATATTAACATACATGTAACTTGCATATGATCACATAGCCTACAACTTGCATATTTAGCATCATGTAAACATAACATACATCATACTAAACTTGCATAAACTTACATACTCAACATGCATAAACCCACTTGTTAAACATGCGTAAACCAACTTATTAATCATGCATAAATCCACTTATCAAATATGCATAAACCAACTTATTAATCATGCATAAATCCACTTATCAAGTATGCATAAACCAACTTATTAATCATGCATAAATCCACTTATCAAGTATGCATAAACCAACTTATTAAATATGCATGAACCAACTTATTAAATATGCATAAACCAACTTATTCAATATGCATAAACATAGGAAAACATAGAGTAACATATCATTACAAATGATTCAAACTCACTAATCCGCATTCAAGACCATAAGTCTCATTACACCTAATCTACTTGCTTTAACAATTGATGTTAAAGTGATAGAAACTCACTACTAGCAATTTGCACTCCAAATGAAGAAGATTAAGATGCTTAGAATGGATTAGAGGTTGATTAGCTTGCTTTCCTCTTCATTGATTTGTGGTGGCCATGATCAAGTTTCATTTTGCCATAATTTAGTTACAAGATCTAATTATGAATGAATTAGGATAGGGTTAGGGTCTTATTTATAGGATTAGGTTGCATTTTAGACCCTTAGATTAACCCTAGATTGGTTTAGACCCGTCAGATCCAAGAAGCTTCCAGAACCAGCCCTCCAAGCCAGCCCAAGAACCTAAACTGGTGCACCCAGTTTTACTGGGCGTCGCCCCCCTGTCGACAGGCAAGTCGACAGGCAAGTCGACACCCCTGTCGACAGGCCTGTCGACAGCCCTGTCGACATGGGTAGGGCGGGAATCTTCCCGCCTGGCCCCGCTTGCTCTATTTTAAAATCTGGTTTTAAATTATTAAATCTATTTTTATCTTTGAATTTTCTGCAAACTTCATCGGGCCATAACTGAGCCATACGGACTCCGATTTTCGAAAACTCGGACTCTATTTCACGTATTTTTCCGAGACGAACGCAATGACGCAGCACGTTTCCCCTAATTCCCATATCTGAGATTATTTATTCTGTAATTAGTGAATTTTAGCATTAACCGAAATTCGGGGTGTTACAGGAGACGTCCGAGAAGATTGATCTTATCAGACGGCAAATGAAGACAGCTCAAGATAGACATAAGTCCTACACTGATAAGAGAAGACCAACATCGAGTTTGAGGTGGGAGACATGGTTTTCAATAAGGTATCACCCTTAAGAAATGTGGTTCGCTTTGGGTCTATAGGGAAATTGGCACCAAGATTTGTAGGGCCATTTCCTATAACAGAGCAAATGGCCTATAGAGTAAAGCTACCTGAGAGACTATCTAGCATTCATGATGTTTTCCACGTTTCTCATTTGTGAAGTGCTTGCATGATACTACAGAGGTGGTGGAACCGAGTATGTTGGAGGAAGTAGAAATGGAACGGGAGGGGACAGTGAGACAAGTTCCTACCCATATTCTTGGATCTGAAGTTAAGAAGCTACACAATAAAGAAGTCAAATTGATGAAGGTTCAGTGGGGAGACAACTCATAGGATGCGACTTGGGAGACCGAAGACAAGATTCGTGCTACGTACCCTTTTCTTTTCGAGGGTCTGCTTTTAACTTCCATTCCAAAGCTTTTATTCATGCTTGTTTCTATCATTTAAGTTTATTCTATCGATCGAATCTTCGATCTCTAGGTAGGAATCATATGGATGAAAACATGTGTTTGAAACATGTTATAGTTGATGGATGCAAGTGGATGCAAGTGTTTGCTAGTGGTTTCTTGTGGATGCATATACACACACATTAGGCACTAGATCGGCTCAATCACCCTCATACTGCATATAGATGTGTGTGCATTTTTCTTTCTTTTAATCGATGAAAATGGATGTATCATCATATGGATGTTGCATTTGGACGGATGATTATACACACGTATAGAGCTTACATGTTATAATAAGATTATTTGCATACATGTTGGATTCATGACACTAACATACATTGCATTAAGGAGGTCAACTGAATAAGTGGACCGCTTGATATTTCGCATTAGTGTTGGGACATATACACAAATCTTTGCATATTTTCATATAAGCATTAGAAAATTTTAAGGAAAACGAATGCCTGTGATTGGTGGATGAGTAGATTGATGATGGATGGTAGGATACATTCTTCTTAACTTGGAGATTTCGTGGATGAAATCCTTTGAAGTAGGGGAGAAAGTGACACCCCGTATTTTAACAACACTAAAAAGGATAAATTAAAGAATAATTAATTTAATATTCAGAATTTAGGGAAACGGATTACGTCATTGCGTCCGTCTCGAAATTCTGGTCAAGATAGACACTTGGTTTGCATAAAACGAATGACGTAGGAAGAAGTTATGGGCGGTAGAAGTTTGACAAAGAGAGCAGGAAAAACCGGCGCACTTGACAAGTGCGCCAAGGTATTCTTGCACTGGCGCACTTGTAAAGTGGGCCCATATTAATTATCGGCATCCGGATCCTTTCAAGTGGGTGTCGACCCATGGGCTAACTCCCCCTAGGGCTGACGTGGAAGGTCGAATTTTGGGGGCTGGCTGCTATATATAAGGCTCAATTTCTCCCGTTTTCTACACTGAAAATAACGGAGGCTTAGATTTTTTCGGTGCCTGAACTGAATCAAATCTCTTTCTTCTTCTGTATACCAATTAATCAAGTTTAGAGATTCAAGTGTTTCAAGTGTAGATTCGAGATCCAAACTTCACTTTTCTCCTCCTATTCTTCTAGGTCCGATCATTGTGAGTTCAAGTTACCTTTAGAATTGAATAATTAAAGGTAAGACATGATATGACTGTAATTTGGGTATATGCTTAGGATTGAATCATATCAGATTTATTGTAATTTGTGAATCTATGAAATTCTGAATTAACTATGACTTGGATCTTAACCTTTACCATGTTAGATCTACTTTTTATTATAGATCTAATTCTATTTAGATCATTTTGTACTTATCATGTTGTAGTTGATTCGGATCTTAACCGTTATCATGTTAGATCTACTTTTGATTATAGATCTAATTCTATTTAGATCATTTTGTACCAATCATGTTGTAGTTGATTTGGATCTTAACCGTTATCATGTTAGATCTACTTTTGATTATAGATCTAATTCTATTTAGATCATTTTGTACCTATCATGTTGTAGTTGATTTGGATCTTAACCGTTTTCATGTTAGATCTACATTTGATTATAGATGTAATTCACTTTTTAGATCATTTTGTACCTATCATGTTGTGGTTATTTCGGATCTGTCATTAGTTGGACATGTTTTATATTTAGATCTAAACTTTCACCTAATTGTCATGACAAGTCTACCGTGGCTTCACTGTTTAGATTACCTTGTTCCTATCATATGGCGGTTAAATAGCATCTATTATTAGTTTGACATCTAAATTATTATTTAGATATTATCATGCCAGTTATGACATCCCTATTATGTTAAAATTGATTCTAATATCACATGTTCACTAGATCCGTTCATATATGTCCATCTTATCATTATGTCGTTACATGATTATGCCACCACATGTTTATGTCAATCTTGTTAGAATAATCATTTCTATCACCCTGTCCCTTTTATTTTAGCATGGCTACTTTCTAGCCTAGTCATGACATTAAATTATGCGAATACGTTAAAATGGGAACGAGTGGAAAAACAGTATAAATTGGACATAATTTGTAAATGGAAAGCTTAGCATAACTTAATGTTTATGAACATGAATTTGGGCATATAATTAATTATGAACATAATAGGGGAAAAAGAGGCATGAACACCTATAAAAACATAGGTATAATTAATGAATAATTGAAATGCCTCGGATCACAGTATTTTGAAACTGTAATGGCACTTAAGACACGTGGTTAGATTGCACTTGCGGTGGAAATCTGCCCGGAACTGACCGGCATATCTGGCGAACGCAAATGGTGAATCTAATGTGAGAGGTCTAAGTGCACAAATACGGGACGTGCTATGACATGAGGTTAAATCTGACTTGTGGAAGAAGTCTTCCTGAAACCGACCGGCATATCCAGCATTCACAAGTTGTAGGCCTAATGTGGGAGGTCTAGCACATTTTAACCATAATTGAATATAGTAATAAAGATGAAAACTTAACCTAGTTGAATCCACAGGGATTGTGTAAACATGTTTGTTTGAATAGAGTTAAGTAAAATTGAATGAAATAGTGGGAGGGTTAAGTACATCTTGGACTGGTGGGTAATATTTGTATATATAGGCCCATAAACTTAACCTGTTGGGGTTATGTAATTAAAGATACCGTTAGGTAAACATAACAAGTAGAGAACCTAGTAGTGAGGATGCAGGACAAAGGCGAGAGCTTGCATAGTCTAATGTGGGACCCATTTCAGTTAGTAACCCTATGTAGGTATCGAACGAGTACTTCGAACTAGGTTGGAGTTGGGGCATGCTTACTGAACTGACTGTAAGAGATCTAAATGTGAAGGACGGTGTGGGCGGTGCATACCAACCGGGTCCTGTGCGTGCATGGTTCGGACAGAGGAAGATAAGACGCCGTGACACCGGTAGATATGGTTATGCACATCAACGAAGGCCCACTTTAGGAAGTGATACCTTCTACTGTGGGGCCGGCATAAGGTATCTACGGAGTAGGGAGCCGATCGATTAGGGTAGTAGTTAGGATACATTTGGACTCTGGTAAGTTTAAGAGTCCATTATTGGGGCTACATGTGGATTGTATGGGGTTAAAACCTCTCACCATAAGTACGCCTTAGTCTACTATTTCATACATGTTGGAGATCATCTCATTCTCGATATACTAGTATTAGTGCAGAGAAATCCGTAGAAGCACAAATTACTCTATCATGTTTACCTTGTCACACTTACTTATTATGATGATATCTCTCTTTTCCACTTTGTATGCCTGTCATAATATTTTTACTTATTTACTTGCTAAAAGTAACTGGACTCGCCAAACTTTATGTCTGACCCTTTTTGTTTCCTCTTCTTTCTTCTGTTCCCTCCCCTTAGGTTCTCAGGGAGGAAATTCTCAGGATTAGTCAGGATTCTTCTATCGTCTTGCTTGGAGCTGCTAGATGTATTGCTCAAGCTTCTAATTTTGCTACTATGGCTATGTTTTCACTTGGTGATTATGCATCTTCTATTTTGTACTCTGATGTTTAAGAATAAGACAGATATTTTAATGATGTAATGGTTTTCATGTATTTCAGACATGGGATGTTTTGACTATGCTACTTCATGATAAATAAAGTTTTTATTTCCGCTGCTATTTTTATGTCTATCTTGTAATATTTCTGTTTCTGTTTACCTATAATGCTTCACGAAACTTAATGCATTCCCTTTGTGAGTGACATTAACGGTCGTGGGGTGTCACAGGGAGACCAACACCTGTGGTGACTAATATAGCATTAAGTAAAGATGATACATCTAAATACGTTGATCAAAAACTATGTAGAGGAATGATAGGATCATTATTATATATAACTGCTAGTAGACCAGATATAATGCATAGTGTATATCTCTGTGCAAGATACCAATCGCAACCTAAGGAAACACATTTAAAAGGTGTAAAATGTATTCTAAGGTATGAAAAGCATACATCAGACTTTGGATTATTTTATCCTAAGGATGATTCATTTGACTTAGTTTCTTACTGTGACGCTGACTATGCGGGATGCAATTCTGATCATAAAAGTACTCATGGAACATGTCACTTCTTAGGACATTCACTAGTCTCATGATTTAGTAAAAAGAAAAATACTATATCTTTGTCAACAACTGAAGCAGAATATATCTCTGCTGTTTTGGCTAGTTCACAGGTAATATATATGCAACAAACTCTAAATGATTTTGGATTAAAAATATAAATCACTGATATATTGTGATAATATGAGTGCTATAAATATTTCTAAAAAACCAAATCATCATTCAAGAAATAAATATATAGATATAAGACATCATTTTCTAAGAGATAACGTAAGTAAAGAGAAAATTTCACTTGAATTTATAGAAACAGATAAACAAATAGCAGATATATTAACAAAACCATTAAATGAA
The DNA here is from genome assembly GCA_030737875.1 of Allium sativum. Classification (NCBI taxonomy): domain Eukaryota; kingdom Viridiplantae; phylum Streptophyta; class Magnoliopsida; order Asparagales; family Amaryllidaceae; genus Allium; species Allium sativum. Next base: position 543,718,552 of record CM060920.1, on the reverse strand, counting down.
GTAACATTTACTAAATTTAGAATAAAATTAGGCATATGTTCATTAAGTGAGTTAGAATAGTTAAATATACTAATATATATATATATATATATATATATAGAGAGAGAGAGAGAGAGAGAGAGAGAAAGAACATAAAAAACTTAGGAAAATAAAATTTAAAAGACAAGCATGTCGACATAAATTTATGTATATGTCGACATATAACTGCCAAAATTTTAAAATTAATTCCCACCAAAAGTTAGTTATAATAATTATTTAAATCCTCTACTTCGACTTTTCTTCTTCATTTTCATTTCTCTCTTCTATAAAAATTCTAAACTAAAATAAACAATGGCCTCCACTAATTTAAACACCCAAATCAATCTCGATTCGTCTGTTGGACCATCCGAAGGTCCTTTTCAATGATCTACGCTATCTTGTATCATCAAAATAGAAGAAAATATGGAGTATGCTCTACAAATGATGGATGAAATACAAGTACTTCAAATAAGGATGAGACAAGAATAAAATAGGCAAGGAAAAGTGATAAGAAGCCTCCTTAAGTTTATTACGGATAATCAGGCTAATCCGATTATCATCCAAGATGATAATGAGCCTATGGAAGAAGAGGAGGAACTAGAAGAAGAGGAAGAAGAGATAATGGAGGAAAAGGAACCCGAGGAAGAGCAACAAGAAGTTTCAAACGAAGAGGATCAAGTCATTTGTGTGGGTGAAGTCCTATACGATCATAACGGAAATATGATTGAAAAGAATGTAGAATTTTGTCTTCATTATCCAAATTTTCCTACTCACAAGTCTCCTTTAGTAAAGGACAAGTATATTACAGGTTTTGATTCGATTCTTGTTATATATTTTCGTTCCTTTTCATTAATTACATGTGTAAAATGTACATATAATATCGCTTGTAAAAACAATTATTAAGTATATTGCTTATTTTGTATAACATATGTGTTCTATTATTTTGTTATATAGAGAAGAACTAAGGGGGAGTATATAAGAATTATAAATGGGAATACTTTATTGGGGGAGTATTTTACTTTGACTTAGGAATTACTTAGATCGACTGCTTTAGTTGTAAACAAAAATGATGATTTTATTTTACTGCAAGTGCATGGCGCCTGTTGTAGTAATTATGCGAGTACGGGTCGAATCCACAGGGAGTTGTATAATTTGCTAATATTTATTTAAATTATAGGCGAGTTAGATGAATTTGGGATTAATGTTTTAATTAAGAAATTAGAAGAGAATAACAACAATTTTGTGAAGTAAGAGAATATCTAAGAATTATGAGAACTAAATATGAGATCAATTAACCTCTTGGCAAACCAATAGATCTCAAAATAAAAGCAAAAGGTAAAATAAAGCAAAGAGAAAACAGACAGAAAGAGAAAAGAAGAATTTAACTAATTTTATTTATAAAGTAATAAGTTCAGATATTACAGGAGAAAACGCTAATTCTAAAAAGAAGAGAGGAAACCTAAGTTGATGCCAATTGGCATCCAATGCCAAGATAGCCTAGACTAATGCTAGGTAGGGGTATTTATAGTGCTCTTTAGATCTAGACATAAAAAGAAGATTTTTCTATAAACTTCGACTCGATCTTCCATTCTTTTCTCCTTCTTTAATATTCGGGAAATCTCTTTCTTTGTATTTCTAGGAGCTTCTTGCTTAGCATATTCTAGAAACTTTTGAATTGATCTTTTTGTAAATGCTTCTTGACCTAGCTCGTTTCATATTCTTCTAGAAGCTTCTTTCTCTAGAATATTCTAGAATCTTCTTGAGTTGGCCTCGTTTTATATGGAATTTCTTCTTATTTTGAAAATAAAGAACCTACCATAAACACAATTAAAAAGACCGAGCATTACTGTCTTAGAATAATAAAATGCAAAATTAAGCAGTGTAAAATTTACATTATTTGATGTTCAACAGTTTTATTTAGATAGTTATATAATTTAGGAGGAGTAATTTTAGAATTTCTTTTTGATAATGCCAAAGGGGGAGAAATTATAAAATATAGACATAGTTTATAGGATTCATATAGACAGGGGGAGTATTTGAAGGATCATCGTAAACAGGTATATACAGGTACGGTATTTTACAAACTAAGGTTGTCATCATCAAAAAGGGGGAGATTGCTGGAGAATGGAGTTTTGATAACATCAACCTTATTCTAATATTAATTGATTATAAAATATATGCTAACACTTTTGTCTAGGATATATATATATATGTATATATACACACACACACATGAAACACTCCACGTCCGTTAATGTCACTCACTAAGGGAACGCATTAAGTTTCGTGAAGCGCTATAGGTAAACAGACACAGAATAATTACAAGACATAGATAAATAAGGCAGCAACGGAAAATTTAAACTTTTATTTCAAACATAAGTCATAATACCGTGGTCCAAAATTTCATAAGTCACAAAAACCATCACAATAAAAATACTTCTGTCTTGCACCATCAGAGTGCATAAGTAAATAAAAAGCATCATTCCCCCAATAAAAGAGTTAAGCCATAGTAGAGTCAAGAATTTGAGCCATACTTCAGAAGTAGCTCCCAGCAAGATATCTGATTCCTGATTAAGTCCGAGTGTTTCCTCCCTGAGAACCTGGGGGAGGGGGGAATAGAAGAAAGAAGGAGAAACAACAGGGTCAGACATAAAGTCTGGCGAGTCTAGTTACTTTTAGCCAGTAGATAATTAAAAGCAACATGATAGGCATATAAAGTGGATAAGAGAGAAATCACTGCATAAATAGCAGGTGTGACAGGGTAAGAATGTTAAGGTATATGTGCCTCACAATGATTATTCTACATTATTACTAGTATAACTGTAATGAAATGATCCCTTCAACTATAAGCTGGTAGGCTTAGGTCATACATCCAAGTATACCCTAACCACTACCCTAATCGATCGGCTCCCTACCTTGTAGATATCCGGTGCTGGCCCTACAGTAGGAGGTATCACTTCCTAAAGTGGCAACCTATGGTGTGCATAATCATATCTATTAGTGTCACGGTCATCTTAGCCCCCTCTGCCCGGCCCATGCATGCACATGTCCCCAGTCGGTTTGCACCGCCCACACCATCTGCCTCGTTTGGATCTCTTACAATCAATCAGTAAGTGTGCCCCTTCTCCGCCTAGTACGGAGGTCTTTACTTGATACCAACTTTGGGTTACTGACTGAAATGGGTCCCTCCCAATATGATACAAGCTCTCCCCCTTGTCTTGTATCCCCACTAGGTTTTCTACTAACTATGTATACCCTTAGGTATCTTTAATTACATAGCTCTATACTAGTTATGCTTACCCTAAAGGGTGTCTATAATTACATAACTTTATTACATCATCTACCGGTTATGTATACCACTAGATGCCTTTAATTACATAACCCTGTTACACTATCTACTGGTTATGTATACCACTAGGTGTCTTTAATTACATAACCTTATTAGGTTAAGTATGTGGGCCTATATATACATGTTACCCGTCCCCTCTAATTTACTTAACCTACCACTACCCATCCAATTTTACTTAACCCTAACTTAAGTCCATAGTCATATTAAATTAGGTTAAGTAGTCTATTTCTTTACCATGTCCAATTATGGTTATAATGGGTTAGACCTCCCACATTAGGCCTACAACGTGTGGATGCTGGATATACCGGTTGGGTCCGGGCAGTCTTATTCCATAGTTGGGTCTAACCTCGTGTCTTAGCCCGATTCGTATTTGCGTATTTAGACCTCCCACATTAGGTTCAACATTAGTGGCTGCTGGATATGCCGGTCGGGTCCGGGCAAACTTCCACCACTAATGTAACCTAACCTCGTGTCATAAGTACAATTTACAATTCCTAATTGTAAATTACTAAACATTCCAAATTAATCCAAATCTACCTATGTCATTATAGGTAACTATTTCTATGTTTTCCCTATTTAAATTACATGTCCTCTTTTCATATTAAACATTACATAAATCATGCCAATTATAATCCATTTTTTCCTGTTCTCTCTAACGTATTCCTACGTAATTTTGGCGGCATCGAGGCTATAAAGTAGCCTTGCTATAATAATAAAAAGGGAATATGACGAGGGTGGTAGTTTTAACATGTCTTGGCATAAACATGAACATAAATTGGCATAGTAACAAAGTGAATGGACATGTGATTAACATCATAATAAAGCGGACATCAAACTAGTAACTTGTGGCAATCACTATGATGTTTAAGAAAGCATAATGAGATCTAGATTTAACATTAGGTGTCCAATTACCTAGATCTAGCATAGTTAGGGTGACATAGCAACATGTTTAGATCAAAAGGTAAATTCACATGTCAAGTTTACAATATATATCAATGTATCACAATATGACAGGTGAAAGGTGATTAACATAAAGGTCTAGACCCAAGTAATGAAACAATTATCCAAATTAGTAGATGTACTTCCATCATAACATAGTTATAATTCAAGATCCATATAAACATCATAATCGAATCACCACAATTATATTAGATCTAGGAAATTAGATCTGTCATGACATAGGATAAAATTTCATATTAACACAGAATCATACTTTACAACATATCCAATTCATTGTCTATCAAAGCATACTTTTATTTGTCTAAACCTAAAAGTAATCTAGAAACTCACAGCGTTAGGTTTAGAGAATTTAGGAAGAACGGTTCTAGAATTTCTGAATTGGATTTGTAGAGTATGTTGTTGTAGAAATGGTTCAGTTCCCACTCCAGCAGCATATGGCCTCCATACTCCCAATGAAGATAATATGAGAAATATGACACATACATATAGCTGCCAGACCCCCTGAAACCAAGTGGCACCTCAGCCCTAGGGGTGTCGACACCCTTGTGGGTGGGTCGACCCCTAGGTCGACACCCCTCTAAGGGGGTCGACCGCCTAGAGCAGGAATTTTTCTGCTCAGAGGAAAATTACGAATTTGAATTCTCTGGATAGGATTCTAACTCATCTTTGACTCACCTCTAACTCATGCGTATATATAAGATATCTCTATCTGTATACAAACTTAAAACTCTCATAACTTCTTCGTATGATGTCTGTTTTACGCAAACCAAATGTCTATTTTGACCAGAATTTCGAGATGGACGCAATAGTGCAGTCCGTTTCCTCTAATTCTGAACACTAAATTAATTATTATTTAATTTATTCTCTTTAATGTCATTTAAAAATTTGGGTTGTTACATTCTCACCTACTCAAAGGATTTCGTCCCCGAAATCTCTAAGTTGAAAGGATGCATATCCTACCATCCATCATCCATCTACTCATCCAACAACCACTGGCATCCATTGTCCTTAAAGTTTTCTAATGCTTATATGAATATATGCAACCGTGTGTTTATTTGTCCCAATGCTAATGCAAAAGATCAGGCGGTCTACTGATTCAGTTGATCTCCTTACTGCAATGTATGTTAGTTCCATGAATCCAATATGTATGCAAATAAACCTATTGTATCATATAAGTTCTATATGTGTGCAAACCCATTCGTCCAAATGCGAAATCCATATGCCAGTTCATCCATTTTCATTCATAAAAGAAAAGAAAATGCACACACACACCCATATGCAATATGAAAGTGATTGAGCCGATCTTAGTGCTTAAGGTGTGTATATGCATCCACAGTCAACCACTAGCAAACACTTGCATCCATCAAACATAACAAGTTTCAAACACATGTTTACATCCATAGGATTCCTACCTAAAGGCTGAAAATACCGTGGATAAGATATACTCTATTGACAGAAACAAGTATTGATAAAATTTAGAAAAAGGAGTTAAGAACATACCCTCGAAAAGGAAAGGGTATGAAGCACGGATCTTATCTTCAGTCTCCCAAGTCGCATCTTCTGGGTTATCTCCCCATTGAACCTTTAGCAACTTGATTTCCTTATTGCGCAACCTCTTAATCTCTGATCCAAGAATACGGGTGGGGACTCATCTGACTGTCGCCTCCCGTTCCACTTCGACTTCTTCCAACATGCTCGGCTCAACAACTTCCGCGGTGTCATGCAGGAACTTTCGTAGATGAGAGACATGGAAAACGTCATGAACACCGGATAAATTTTCTGGGAGCTTTACCCTGTAGGCCCTTTGGCCAATCCTTTCGGTTATGGGAGATGGTCCCACAACCTAGGTGCCAACTTAGAAAACCGGGAGGAAGGAGCTGGCTCTTAGCCCGAAGCAAGGAGCGGTGGCTTAAGAGAGGAAGCCAAACCAACCATCTCCCTATTTAGTGTCACTACACACCTTGAACTGAACTTAAGAGATGCAATATCTCTACCTTGCTCTGGTAGTTCGATACTCGGATGTGGAATATACTTGCATAAAACAACAATCAATCATTTATCGGTGGGCTGAGCCGGTTCTCTCGCGAAGCAAGAGAGGTGCCTAGTGTGATGAAATTTCCCATGGAGAAAGGTGTGGTAAGAGGAGACTAGAATACTGCCCGGGAATGTTATATCACCGAACTGAGGGAAGCTAAGAAAAAGGACAACTTCCCTACGGATCCGAAGCGAACCACATTCCTCAAAGGTGATACTTTGATAAAAACTAAGTCTCCTACTTCGAATTCGATGTCAGTTCTTCTCTTGTCTGCATAGTACTTCTGCCTATCTTGAGCTGTCTTCATCCGCCATCGAATATGGTCAATCTTTTCGGACGTTCCCCTAACCATATCTGGTCCAAGCAGTAATCTTTCTGTAGATTCCCACTAACAAGTTGGCGATCTACAGGGTCGTCCGTACAATGGTTCGAAGGGTGCCATATCAATACTAGCCTGATGCTGTTATTATAGGCAAATTCTACTAAAGGAAGATGCTCTTCCCAAGTCCCTCGAAAGTCAAAGATACACAGCCTTAAAAGATCTTCTAGAATTCTGTTCACCCTCTTCGTCTGCCCATCGGTCTGAGGATGGTAAGCGGTGCTCAAACACAACTGTCTACCCAATGCTTTTTGCAAGCTCCTCCAAAATTCGCTGGTAAAGATGGGTCACAATCACTCACGATGCTGGAAGGAACTCCGTGGAGACGAACTATCTCACGAACATAAATCGCTGCCAACCATGGTGCCGTCCTTTTACTTTTAGCTGGAATAAAGTGAGCACTCTTAGTGAGTCTGTCTACTATCACCCAAATACTGGTATTGCCTTTCTTTGATCTAGGCAAACCATCTATGAAATCCATAGAGACGCTCTCCCATTTCCGCTGTAGAACCTCCAACGGATGAAATAATCCACCTGGCTTCTTTTGCTCAGCTTTGACTTGTTGCCAAACCAAACATTGAGAAACAAATTTGACCATGTCCTTCTTTATCCCAGCCCAAAACAAAACCCTCTTTATGTCTCTGTACATTTTGTCACCGCTTGGATGAATGGTCATCTTAGAATGGTGGGCTTCTTCTAGGACTGCCTTTATCAAGCTTCAGTTTGAGGAACACAAAGCCTTACATCTCGTTGCAACCACCCCTTTTCATCTATGGCATATCTACTGAGGTGACTAGAAGTCTCCCCTCTTCTGAGCTTATCCATGATGTCTAAAATCTGTGGGTCGCCTTGTTGCGAAGCTCGTATCTGATCCACAAGAGTCGGTCGTATCTCCAAGGATGAAAATAAATCAAGAAAAACTTTGATGGAGGGTCTAAAATCAAAAGCTGATATGAACTCCAAATTCTTTCTTTCCACAAACAGAGGACTCAAGGCCACCCTCTGCCTACTTAGTGCATATACCACCACATTACCCTTGCCGGGGGTATAAGCAATCTCAAAATCATATGAAGCTAAGAACTCCATCCACCGTTGTTGCCTTAAGTTCAGATCCTTTTGTGAGAATAGATACTTGAGAGATTTATGATCAGTGTATAACTCGAATTTTTCTCCAAGTAAATCATGACGCCGCGTCTTTAACACGAATACCATGGCAGCTAGCTCTAGATCATGGGTGGGGTAGTTCTTTTTATGAACTCTCAGCCATTTACCCCCATAACATATTACTTTCCCTTCTTGCATCAGAACCGCACCAAGCCCTGTACCGCATGCATCAGTGTAAATAGTAAACACTTTACTCCCATCGGGAAAGGTCAAGTCTGGCGTTGTTGTCAGAGCCCTTTTTAGTAGTTGGAAAGCAACGTCGCAGTCTATATCCCATGAAAATGTCAAATTCTTCTTTGTCTGCCTGGTGAGAGGTGCTGATATCTTCGCGCAGTCCTTAATGAACTTTTTGTAATAACCGGCCAACCCAAGAAACCTTCTCACCTCGGTTGCATTTTTAGGAATCTGCCAATCTTGTACCGCAAACACCTTCGCGGGATCAACAGCTATACCTTCTTTGGAGACTACATGCCCCAAGAATCTCACCTCCTTTCTCTAGAAATGGCATTTGGAGAACTTTGCTTTAAGCTGATGGTCACAGAGAGTTTCAGAAATTCTCCTAGATGCCGGGCATGCTCTTCTTCACTATTGGAGAAGATCAAAATATCATCAACAAAGACTACGACGAATTTGTTTAGGAATCCCGAAACACCCTACTCATCAAATCAACAAAATAGGCGAGTGCATCTGTCAACCCAAAAGGCATAACTAGCCATTCAAAGAAACCGTCTGGAGTTCTGAAAGCAGTCTTATCTATGCTGTCCTCAGCTACCCTCAGCTGATGGAATCCCGTAGCCAAGTCCAACTGAGAAAATACCGAGCCACCAACAAGCTAATCAAACAAATCATCAATCCTTGTAAGAGGATGCCTATTCTTCTTGGTGAGCTTATTTAACTCTCTGTAGTCAACACACAAATGAAGCGAACCATCCACTTTATTTGCAAACACTACTGGAGCACCCCACTCAGATATGATTCGTCTGATAAACCCTTTTTCAAGTAGCTCCCCTACTTGCTTACTCAGCTCCCTCCTTTGCTTACTCAGCTCCCACCTTTCTCTTAGAGCCATGTGGTGTACTGGTAATGCAATTGGCTTTGCATTGTCCACCAGATATATACGGAAGTCAATTTCACACCTTAGAGGTAAACCCCGTACCTCATCAAAAACATCTGAATAATCTCGAACCACTAGAACAGATTGCAAATCATCTATGGATGCATCTAGAGATCTAGGAAGCTTAGCATAACAGACCCTTGGGGGTCACAAGAAACTTCGAGGGTCTTCCCATGACAAGTCGGGAGTCTAACAACCCTCCTCTCACAATCCAGAATGGCCCCATACGTGGTAAGCCAATCCATTCCTAGAATCAACCCATAGCCCATAAACCTGAACACATACGCGTCGCATTCTAATTCGATGCCCAACACAGATATTTTCAAACCCCGACGAATCATCGATAAATGAGCCGAACCACCAATGTGGTTTGAAACAACTACGGGATCTACTACCATACTAGTAATTAAATGCAAAGATTCAACCACACAACTAGATACAAACGAGTGTGAAGCACCAGAATCAAAAAGTGTTCTAACTGGATAGTTTGAAAGAGAAATTAAACTTTCTATGGAAATTTTTCTACCTCTTTCAGGAGCACTGATCACGAGAGCATGCACATACCCTCCAAAAGTCCCTGCTCTTTGCCTTTGTCCATGTGATTCCTGTTTCTTCGGGCATTCCTTAGAGAAGTGTCCAACCTCTCCGCAATTAAAGCAACTGGCCTTCCTTCTCTTACAATCTTTGATCAGGTGGCCCTCCTTTCCACAACTGTGACATTTTCTCTTATCCTTGCCTTTACCATCTTTCCCCCTTTCTTCTGTTGTTGCTGTTATTGTTGTTGCTACCCCTTCTTGGGCCATACCTTCTTATTCTGCGATGTCCCCTCAGTCTTTGTTTCCTTCTTTTCTCCCTTGTCCTCCTCATATAGTAGATCCATATCAACAAGCTTTCAAAGGTGGCCCCCATTGGAAGATGGGACATAGCTAAACCATGTAGAGGCTCATTCAACCCCTTAGCAAATCACAAAGCCCTTTTGTGAGGTGTATCTACCAACTCTAGCCCGAACCTTGCCAACTGGTTGAACTTATTCACATATTCCTTCACCGTCAAATCTCCTTGTTTCAGTGTTAAGTATCTCTCCATCTGTATGCTTTGCTCTGCTTGGGAAAGAAAATTCATTTCGAACCTCTGTCTAATGTCTTCCCAAGTTTCTACCGGACGTCCAGCTTGGGTGACTTCCCACCAAAATGAGGCTTCGTCCTTTAACAGCCAAGTAGCTAATTGAATTTTTCTTCAGTCCTCCCCTTCAAAGATTACGAATAAGTCCTCGGTCTCCTTAAGCCAATTCCGAACTTCTGTGAATGTCTTGTTCCCATGGAATGGCCTTCCTTCCATAGCCCGGAAGTCTTTGCAGATCTTGGCAAAGTTATCAGCTCTTGGAGGGGGAGGAGGAGGAGGAATGAGTGGCGCAGCTGAGGGAGGAACGTTTTCTTGGCCTTCGGCAGGCGCCGTGGCCTCCAAATACCTACGGAACCATATGGGTATTGTGACGCCCTCCAGGATATTAAGATTGTTTTGTTCCTTAGACATGCTAAAAAAGGGGAAAAGGAAGAAATTTAGATAAACGACCGAAGGATACTACATATGGCTCTTTTGGGGAATGTTTTCAAAATAGACTTTCCTTTTGAAAAATGCTTTTCTTTAAAACCTTTTTGAAAATAATTTCCAAAAACTTTAATCTAATCTAGTAACCTTCAGCTCTGATACCAAGTGAAACACTCCACATCCGTTAATGTCACTCACTGAGGGAATGCATTAAGTTTCGTGAAGCGCTATAGGTAAACAGACACAAAATAATTACAAGACAGAGATAAATAAGGCAGCAGTTGAAAATTTAAACTTGTATTTCAAACATAAGTCATAATACCATGGTCCACAATTTCATATGTCACAAAAATCATTACAATAAAAATACTTCTATCTTGCACCATCAAAGTACATAAGTAAATAAAAAGCATTGTACCCCAATAAAAGAGTTAAGCCATAGTAGAGTCAAGAACTTGAGCCATACTTCAGAAGTAGCTCCTAGCAAGATGATATCTGATTCCTGGTTAAGTGTGAGTATTTCCACCCTGAGAACCTGCGGGGGAACGGAAGAAAGAAGGAGAAATAACAGGGTCAGACATAAAGTCCGGCGAGTCTAGTTACTTTCAGCCAGTAGATAATTAAAAGCAACGTGATAGGCATATAAAGTGGATAAGGGAGAGACCACTACATAAATGGCAGGTGTGACAAGGTAAGCAAGTTAAGGTATATGTGCCTCACAATGATTACTATACACTATTACTAGTATAACTGAAATGAAATGATCACTTCCACTATAAGCTGGTAGGCTTAGGTCATACGTCCAAGTACACCCTAACAACTACCTTAATTTATCGGCTCCCTACCTTGTAGATATCTTGTGTTGGCCCCACAGTAGGAGGTATCACTTCCTAAAGTGGCAACCTATGGTGTGCATAATCATATCTACTAGTGTCACGGTCGTCTTAGCCCCCTCTGCCCGGCCCATGCACGCTCATGTCCCCGGTCGGTTTGCACCGCCCACACCATCACCTCGTTTGGATCTCTTACAATCAATCAGTAAGCGTGCCCCTTCTCCGCCCAGTACGGAGGTATTTACTTAATACCAACTTCGGGTTACTGACTGAAATGGGTCCCTCCCAATATGATACAAGCTCTCCCCCTTGTCTTGTATCCCTACTAGGTTTTCTGCTGACTATATATAGCCTTAGGTGTCTTTAATTACATAGCCCTATACTAGTTATGCTTACCCTAAAGGGTGTCTTCAATTACATAACTTTATTTCATCATCCATCGGTTATGTATGCCACTAGGTGTCTTTAATTACATAACCCTGTTACACTATCTACTGGTTATGTATACCACTAGGTGTCTTTAATTACATAACCTTATTAGGTTAAGTACGTGGGCCTATATATACATATTACCCATCCCCTCTAATTTACTAAATCTACCACTACCTATCCAATTTTACTTTACCTTAACTTAAGTCCATTGTCATATTAAATTAGGTTAAGTAGTCTATTTCTTTACCATGGCCAATTATGGTTATAATGGGCTAGACCTCCCACATTAGGCCTACAACATGTGGATGTTGGATATGCCGGTCAGGTCCGGGCAGTCTTATTCCATAGTTGGGCCTAACCTCGTGTCTTAGCCCGATTCGTATTTGCGTACTTAGACCTCCCATATTAGGTTCAACATTAGTGGCTGCTGGATATACCGGTCGGGTCCGGGCAGACTTCCACCACTAATGTAACCTAACCTCTTGTCATAAGTACAATTTACAACTATCTCTGTGCGTATACAAACTTAAAACTCTCATAACGTCTTCTTATGATGTCTGTTTTACGCAAACCAAATGTCCGTTTCGACCAGAATTTCGAGACGGATGCAATGGTGCCATCAGTTTCCTCTAATTCTGAACATTAAATTAATTATTATTTAATTTATTCTCTTTAATGTCATTTAAAAATTTGGGGTGTTACATTCTCACCTACTCATAGGATTTCATCCCCGAAATCTCTAAGTTGAAAGAATGCATATCCTACCATCCATCATCCATCTACTCATCCAACAACCACTGGCATCCATTGTCCTTAAAGTTTTCTAATTCTTATATGAATATATGCAACCGTGTGTATATATCTCCCAATGCTAATGCAAAAGACCAGGCGGTCTACTGATTCAATTGACCTCCTTAATGCAATGTATGTTAGTGCCATGAATCCAATATGTATGCAAATATACCTATTGCATCATATAAGTTCTATACGTGTGCACGCCCATTCGTCCAAATACGACATCCATATGCCAGTTCATCCATTTTCATTCATAAAAGAAAAGAAAATGCACACACATCCATATGCAATACGAAAATGATTGAGCCGATCTTAGTGCCTAAGGTGTGTGTCTATGCGTCCACAGGCAACCACTAGCAAACACTTGCATCCACTTGCATCCATCAAACATAACATGTTTCAAACACATGTTTACATCCATAGGATTCCTATATAAAGACTGAAAATACCATGGATAATATATACTCTATTGACAGAAGTAAGTACTGATAAAATTTAGGAAAAGGAGTTAAGAACATACCCTCGAAAAGGAAAGGGTACAAAGCACAAATCTTATTTTTGATCTACTAAGTCGCATTTTCTGGGTTATCTCCCCATTGAACCTTTTGCAACTTGATTTCCTTATTGCGCAGCCTCTTAATCTCTGACCCAAGAATACGGGTGGGGACTCGTTTGATTGTCGCCTCCCGTTCCACTTCGACTTCTTCCAACATGTTCGGCTCAACAACTTCCGCGGTGTCATGCAGGCACTTCCGTAGATGAGAGACATGGAAAACTCATGAACACCGGATAAATTTTCTGGAAGCTTTACTCTATAGGACCTTTGGCCAATCCTTTCGGTTATGGGAAATGGTCCCATAAACCTAGGTGCCAACTTCCCTATGGATCCGGAGCGAATCACGTTCCTTTGATAAAAACTAAGTCTTCTACCTCGAATTCGATGTCAGTCTTTCTCTTGTCTGCATAGGACTTCTGCTTATCTTGAGCTGTCTTCATCTGCCATCGAACTTCTATTTTCAACCTCTATATTCTCTATTTTATTTTCTTTACCTTACTTTTGATTTCAAACTCAAGTTTTATAAGGTTTATATATTTATACTTTAATATACCTTATATTTATACAGTTTTAACTCTATAATTTTATAAATATGTTTATATAGTTTATATTTATGTTTACATATGATTTTCTACTTTATAATATTCATTTATAACACTATGTTTTAATTCAAGGATTTCCAGAATTATATATAGCAAAACATTTGAAAACTGCTCAAAATTCAATTTTTAAACATGATATGTCGACATACATTTTCATACATGTCGATATATAACTGTCATTTTTTCAAAATTGAAAGGATGTGTCTTTTCACTATTTGTGATGGTTCAGAGACGTTGCAACCTTTCAAATGTTATAAATAGGGGCTGATTTTGAATTTTTTTGTTAATTCTTCTTCTCCATCTTCATCTCCTTTCATTACACCATTATTCTTTCTCATTTTTATGATTTCTACACTTATACTCTACCGATTTCAATTCTATTTTCATTAAACTTCTTCTCTTCTCACTCTCTACTCATTACTCTCTGAATCAAGTGCTATTGAAGAGTTATAGGTTTGTTTGTAATTGTTTGGGTTGCGATCGGTGGTATCCCTTATAGCCGTGAAATCAAGGATGGTTAATTGGTGGTATCCCTTGTAACCATGAAATCAAGGAGGGTATACTTGATCAAGTGTGTGTGAAGTCGGTGGTATCCCTTATAGCCGTGAAATCAAGGAGGATTGTAATTGGATATTGATATAGTAATAAAACTCTGCACAATCCTGCGTTTTGCGAGACTGGACATAGGAGCAATTCCGAACCAGTATAAAATTCGATGTGTTCTTTCCTTTTCTACACTTTATTTTTTTATCTTTGTGTTTGTGTTTGATTCTGTGTACATGATTGTTTCTGTAGTGTTTCTGAAACACCCCACCTCCGTTAGGCTCACTCACAAAGGGAATGCCTTAACTTTGGTGGAGCATTTTAGGTAAATGATGCAGATAAATTACAAGACAGACAAAAAAAGCAGCAGAAAATAAAGTCATTTTATAACCAATGTGGTTCAGTCAAGCTTTTACAATAGTTGTCTCAATCATACTTAAAAAAATAATACATAGAACTTCTGTCTTGATTTAAAAACTTCCTAATATAAAAGAAGCATAAAAATAACAATGATATTCCCCAATAAAGCATGAACCAGCCATAGAAGTGGAAGAAAGAGTCCAAAGCGGTACATCAACTATCTTCGATCTTGGAAAGAAAACTGAGCTAAGTGGTAACATTTCCTCCCTGTGAACCTAGGGGGAGGGGGGAACGGAAGAAAAGAGGCAAAACAAAATTAGGGCAGACATAATTTTGGTAAGTCCAGTGACTTTCAGCATATAAATAGGCAAAAGCATCATGACATGAATAAACCGAATATAAGACAATATCGTGAGAACAAGGATAACAAGATAACATACGATTAGTACAGATATGATAAGGCAAGATAAACTGAATGCGCTTCTACTCTTTCTCTGCTTCACTACTACCTTGTTATTCTGATTTTTATATCTCTGCACCCCCTAACTAGTGTCCCAAGTAGTAATCTATATAAAATGATCATATTGTAATGTGATCCCAATCCCCGCAATTGTGGTGGTCTTCAGGTGTACAACTATCGTGAGGATTCCACCTCAATCTGCCTAATTGCCATGAACATGTTAGATGTACCCTTACTACCCTATCGATCGGCTCCTTACTCGTATTAAATTTTCCTTGTGTCTGTGTCAATCGGCCCTCTCTTGCGTGTAGATACCCTGTGCTAGTCCCACCATAATGTGTATCAGTCCCTATGATAGCAACCCGACACGATTCAAGATGCACAGTGTATAACTATTGGTACCCAGTGCCTGCTTTTCCCACTTTGGAGTACGTGCACGCCTGTATTCCGTCGGAACCTACACTGACGTACCCCCTACGAGTATTTTGACCGCTTATAATCAGCCCAGTAATTGTGCCCCACCCTGCTTAGTTCAGGGTACCATGATACAACTATGTGGGTTACTGCTGAAATGGGTCCCCGTTACAAGGGTTTCCTTCCGGTTAAGTTTGTGGGCCTATATATACAAATATTACCCACTTACACGAGATGTACATAACCCTCCCACCGATTCAAGCATGTTTATTTAATGGTTAAGTTTGTGGGCCTATATATATTAATATTACCCACCTACACGAGATGTACTTAACCCTCCTACTGATTCAAGCATATTTATTTAATGGTTAACTTTTGTGGGCCTATATTTACTTATATTACCCACCAACCCGATATGTACTTAACCGTCCTACACATTATGTCATATTGGTTAAGTGTTGTCCTTTCATGTTAACTTAACCCGCTGATTCATCATGTCATGTTGGTTAAGTGTTTCTTATTAACTTAGCCCTCCTCATTTATCGTGTTGGATTGGTTAAGTGTTTCTTGTCAACTTAACCCCACGTGTTCATCATGTTGTATTAGTTAAGTGTCATCAATCAATTCAAGTTAACTTAACCCACCTACTTGTCATGTTACTTTGGTTAAGTGTTGCCTTCTTGTATTAACTTAACCATACCACAAATCAAGTTATATTGGTTAAGTGTTGCCCTCTCGTGTTAACTTAACACTTCCCATTCATCGTGTCATGTTTGTTAAGTGTTTCTTATTAACTTAACCCTCCTTACTTATCATGTTGGGTTGGTTAAGTGTTTCCCTCTTGTTTTAACTTAACCGTACCACAAATCAAGTTATATTGGTTAAGTGTTTCTTATTAACTTAACCCTACCCATTTATCATGCTATACTAGTTAAGTGTTTCCTATTAACTTAACCCTAGTCATTTCTTAGCGTGTCTAGTTCATTAGCATTTATTTATTTATTTATTAATGCACCAACCTCTTACATTAGATATGTGTTGTTGCGGTTACTGGATGTGCTGGGCAGTTCCGGGCAGTTTTACACCACAACTCAATCCAACCTCGGGTTTTTCTTGGGCATGATGCACTAACCTCTCACATTAGATAGGTATTGTTGTGGTTACTGGATGTGTCGGGCGGTTCCGGACAGTTTTACACCACAACTCAATCTAATCTCGGGTTAGGCATGTTCGTCTTTATTTTACACATTTACCATATACACCCAAATCTGGATTTTACATGTTAATTACCAAATTCACCAAAACTAGTCATGTTCCAATTCCCAAGTTATGCCCAACAAATTTCCAATTTCAAGTTATTAACCAAAATTGGCTATACCCAATCTTCCCTAAATTTACAATAATAGTCATGCTCTAAAATCACAATATACCCTATGCTTGGCGTTCCAACTAACAGTTATGTCCAATCTAGATTTAATATTCTATTTTACAGCTTATGCCCAAAACTAGATTTCATGCCAAATTACATACTTTGTCGTCCATGCCAATTCTAGGTTCAATATGTCAAATTACATATTCCATAATTCATGTCAATTTACCCCAAATTGCATCTTAACAGTCATGACATAATACAAGTTCCAAATTATGCCAAATAATGTAAAATTTATGTTATACTCGATCACCCCCGCATTCATAACGTACGTATTTTGAGATTCAACTCAAGATTCATAAAATAAGCGGAGAAACAATATGGAACATAAGAGACATAAGAATAGGCATATGACGATAAGAACTATAGGTCCAATAAATTTAATATGTCAAATTGACAAGTTTTGCATTGAATACATTGCAGGCATATAGATACGATATGAATATCATCGTGAACCGTCACAAACATATAGGTTTGACAAGAGTTATATCATGAACTTAAAAAGGATTACGATTCCGATAAACAATAAGGATAGAAATGATTGGACCAATTCCATAGTCAACAATGGTTCCCAAAGGCATATACAAGCATAGATTCAATTGAAAGGATTACTTACATCAGGTATAAATCTAATGGATTAGATTTGAATAACATCACAGGCATAAATCTAATAGATTAGATTTGATAAATCTGAAATGATTATCTCATAATCAAGTATAGCTTAGATCCAGATTATTACATGCCAAGAATTTCAATTAAGAATTCACATCTGAAAGTAACTTGAACTTACAAAAAGAGAATGATTCTTGTATTTATGGAACCTATTTTCTGAAACTAAATAGCTTTCCCTTGAAGTAGACTATCGATTCTCTAATTTAGATTTGATTCGATTCATAGCTTTTAATTTGCTTTCTAATTGGAGAAGAGTAGCGGCTACTCTAGGTTGACCATGGACAGCATGACGGCTCTTGGAATGAATTTTTGTGTGCTTTAGGGTTGAGGGCATCAGTTGTTTATATAAAGTTTAAACTAATGTAAGCCGTTAGATCAACCTAGGAGCAATCAAGACCATCCATACCAGATAGAGTTATCCAGAAACAGCCACCTATGCCCTAGTGACTCAGCCACAAGTTAGAAATCGTCACAGTTCGGATCTGCCCGAGGGGGTATGTCGACCTGTATAGGGGAGGTCGACCCCCTGATCGACCTGGCCTGGGGCAGGAAAAATCCCGCCCAGCCCGCTTCTTTGTTTTCATTTGAATTTTGAATTTAAATCTAAGCTGTTTTAATTTATTTAAATTCCTGAAACTTCTGAGAACCATAACTTCCTCATACGAAGTCCGATTTACGAAACTTGGACTCTATTCCAAGAAGAATTTCGAGATGAACGCAATGGCATAACCCGTTTCCCTTAATTCTTAATTTAAAAATTAAGTATTCTTTAACTTGTTCTTTTAATATTCTCAGAAAATACGGGGTGTTACATTCTCCCCTCCTTAAAGGATTTCATCCCCGAAATCTCTAAGTTAAGAAGAATGCATATTCTAACATCCAACATCCATCTACTCAACCATTCAATCACAGGCATCCATTGTCCTTAAAAAGATTTCTAATGCTTTCATGATCATATGCATAGTGTGTGTACATGTCCTTATCTAATGCAAAATCAGACAGTCTACTGATTCAGTTGACATCCTCAATGCGAATTATATCAGTGCCATAAGTCCATCATGTATGCAATTATTCCTAATCGTACTTTATAACTTCTACATGAGTGCACAATCATTCATACAAATGCAACATCCATATGATAACACATCAAGTTTCAGTTCATATATATAAAAATTCACTCATGCATATGCAATATGAAAGTGACTGAGCCGATCTAGTGCCTAATGTGTGTATATGCATCCACGAGCAACCACTAGCAACCACCTGCAACCACCAATCATAACAGGTTTCAAACACATGTTTACATCCATTGGCTTCTACCTAAGGATTGAGGATAGGATCGAGAGGATATACTTTAAAGACTAGCATGCAAATAAATTTTACAGAAAAAGAGGAATCATGGGTATACCCTCAAAAAGGGTATGATGTGCGTATCTAGTCTTCAGTCTTCGAAGTCGCATCTTCTTGAGCTTCATTCCATATTGCTCTGACTGTCTTAACTTCATTATTTGCGTAGCTTCTTAATTTCTGTTTCCAGAATATGCGTTGGAAATCATTTCACTATCGCCTCCCGTTCCACTTTTTTTCCCTTTATAGTATACTTGGCACTACAACTTCTGCAGTGTCATGCTAACATTCCCAAAACTATCTCTTGAAAATGAACAGATGCTAACCATGTTACCAAGTGTATATACAAAGATGATTAGATTCTTCCTCGTCAATCTAGTAAGTGGGACCGATACCTTCATAAAGTCCTTAATTAACTTCCTATACCTGCCCGATAATCCAAGAAAGCTTCTTACTTCTGATGCATTCCTTGGGACCTTCCAGTCTTTCCCTGCAACTACATTTGCGGGATCTACTGCTATCCCTTCTTTGGGCGTCACATGTCCTAGAAATCTTTCTTCTTTTCTCCAAAAATGGCATTTTTGGCGAACTTCGCCTCAAGTTGATGTGCTTGGAGGGTATCCGAGACTTCCCTTGGATGCAAAGCATGTTCTTCCTCATTCTAAAATATCATCTATGCACAAGCGAGGTGAACCATCCGCCTTTGTAACGAAAACGACTGGAGTACCCCATTTAGAAATACTTCAACTTATGAACCCTTTTTCAAGTAACTCTTTTGCTTGTTTACTGAGCCCTTCCTTTCCCTTGGATTCATGTGTCGTACAGGTAATGCAACTAGCTTTGCATATTCAACTAGATATATGCGGAAGTTTGTCTCGCGTTTTAGGGGACAAACCCCTAACCTAATCAAAAACATCTACATGCTCATGGACTACTCTAACAAATCGCAAATCGCTGATAGATGCGTCAAGTGATTCTACATAGCTAAGCCAAGCTGATCCCTTAGGAATGCACGAAATCTCAAGGATATTCCCGAGGCAAGTCAAAAGTCTAACTACCCTCCTTTCACAATTACTAGCTAACCAATCCATGCCTAGAATCAACCCATAGCCCATGAAACCAAAAACATAAGCATTACACTTAAACTCAATACTTAACATAGCTATTCTCAAATCCTTACAAACTAAAGATAAATGAGCCGAACCACTAACCGGTTTTGAGACAATAATGGGATCTCCTATTATACTAGTACTAAGGTGCAAGACTCAACTACGGAAGCAGATATAAACGAATGTGAAGCGCTAAAATCAAAAAGAGTACTAACAGGATGATCAAAAAGAAAAACTAAACTTTACTATCTTTCTCTCAGGTACGCTGGCAGTGAAAGCATGCACTTGCCTTCCTGAAAATCCTGTCCTTGTCCATCGCACGGGAAACCCTACAAAGCTTGGAAGAGAATTAGCCGCAGGTGGAACTACTACGACTATGGATGGAGGTTGGGCACTTCTTCGCCCTTTGAAAGGTGTCGTAGTCTCATCGAGCCTACGGAACCATGCCGCGATGAGGTTACCTCCCATAAAGTCGGGAGCCCCGGAGACTCAAGAAAGAAGGAAACAAGGATTCAAACAGAGGATCAAAAGATAGTGCATATGGCTTTGGGGAATATGCCTTTAAACAAAACCTTTCTTTTGAAAATGCTTCTTTTAAAACCGTTTTGAAAATAATTTTTCAAATCTTTTATCTGATCCGGTAACCTTCAGCTCTGATACCAAGTGAAACACCCCACCTCCGTTAAGGTCACTCACAATGCGAATGCCTTAACTTCGGTGGAGCATTTTAGGTAAAAGATGCAAATAAATTACAAGACAGACAAATAAAGCAGCGGAAAATAAAGTCATTTTATAAACAATGTGGTTCGATCAAGCTTTTACAATAGCTGTCTCAATCATACCTAAAAGTAATACATAGAAATTCTGTCTTGATTTAAAAACTTCGTAATATAAAAGAAGCATAAAAATAACAATGATATTACCCAATAAAGCATGAACCAGCCATAGCAGTGGAAGAGAGAGTCCAAAGCAATACATCGACTATCTTCGAGCTTGGAAAGAAAACTGAGCTAAGTGGTAACATTTCCTCCCTGTGAACCTAGGGGGAGGGGGGAACGGAAGAAAAGAGGCAAAACAAAATTAGGTCAGACATAATTCTGGTAAGTCCAGTGACTTTCAGCATATAAATAGGCAAAAGCATCATGACATGAATAAACCGAATATAAGACAATACCGTGAGAACAAGGATAACAAGATAACATACGATTAATACAGATATGATAAGGCAAGATAAACTGAATGCGCTTCTACTCTTTCTCTGCTTCACTACTACCTTGTTATTCTGATTTTTATATCTCTGCACCCCCTAACTAGTGTCCCAAGTAGTAATCTATATAAAATGATCATATTGTAATGTGATCCCAATCCCCGCAATTGTGGTAGCCTTCATTTGTACATCTATCATGAGGATTCCACCTCAATCTGCCTAATTGCCATGAACTTGTTAGATGTACCCTTACTACCCTATCGATCGGCTCCTTACTCGTATTAATTTTTCCTTGTGTCTATGTCAATCGGCCCTCTCTTGCGTGTAGATACCATGTGCTAGTCCCACCATAAGGTGTATCGGTCCCTATGATAGCAACCCGAAACGATTCAAGATGCACAGTGTATAACTACTGGTACCCAGTGCCTGCTTTTTCCCACTTCGGAGTACGTCCACGTCCGTAATCCATCGGAACCTACACTGACGTACCCCCTGCCGCTATTTTGACTGCTTATAATCAGCCCAGTAATCGTGCCCCACCCTGCCTAAGTAAGGGTACCATGATACATCTATGTGGGTTACTGCTGAAATCGGTCCCCGTTACTAGGGTTTCCTACTGGTTAAGTTTGTGGACCTATATATACAAATATTACCCACCTACACGAGATGTACTTAACCCTCCCACCGATTCAAGCATGTTTATTTAATGGTTAAGTTTGTGGGCCTATATATATTAATATTACCCACCTACATGAGATGTACTTAACCCTCCTACTGATTCAAGCATGTTTATTTAATGGTTAAGTTTTGTGGGCCTATATTTACTAATATTCCACCAACTCAATATGTACTTAACCCTCCTACACATTATGTCATATTGGTTAAGTGTTGTCCTTTCATGTTAACTTAACCTACCCATTCATCATGTCATGTTGGTTAAGTGTTTCTTATTAACTTAACCCTCCTCACTTATCGTGTTGGATTTGCCAAGTATTTCTTGTCAACTTAACCATACGTATTCAACATGTTGTATTGGTTAAGTGTCATCAATCAATTCAAGTTTACTTAACCCACCTACTTGTCATGTTACTTTGGTTAAGTGTTGCCTTCTTGTGTTAACTTAACCCTACCACAAATCAAGTTATATTGGTTAGGTGTTGCCCTCTCATGTTAACTTAACCCTTCCCATTCATCGTGTCATGTTGGTTAAGTGTTTCTTATTAGCTTAACCCTCCTCACTTATCATGTTGGATTGGTTAAGTGTTGCCCTCTTGTTTTAACTTAACCTTACCACAAATCAAGTTATATTGGTTAAGTGTTTCTTATTAACTTAACCCTACCCATTTATGATGCTATACTGGTCAAGTGTTTCCTATTAACTTAACCCTAGTCATTTCTTAGCATGTCTTGTTCATTAGCATTAATTTATTTATTAATGCACAAACCTCTTACATTAGATATGTGTTGTTGCGGTTACTGGATGTACCGGGCGGTTTCGGGCAGTTTTACACCACAACTCAATCTAACCTCGGGTTTTTCTTGGGCATGATGCACTAACCTCTCATGTTAGATAGGTATTGTTGTGGTTACTGGATGTGCCAGGTGGTTCCGGGTAGTTTTACACCATAACTCAATCTAACCTCGGGTTAGGCATGTTCATCTTTATTTTACACATTTACCATATGTACCCAAATCTTGATTTTACATGCTAATTACCAAATTCACCAAAACTAGTCATGTTCCAATTCCCAAGTTATGCCCAACAAATTTCCAATTTCAAGTTATTAATCAAAATTGGCTATACCCAATCTTCCCTAAATTTACAATAATATTCATGCTCCAAAACCACAATATACACTATGCTTGGCGTTCCAACTAACAGTTATGCCCAATCTAGATTTAATATTCTATTTTACAGCTTATGCCCAAAACTAGATTTTTCACGCCAAATTATGTACTTTGTCATTCATGCCAATTCTAGGTTCAATATGTCAAATTACCCCAAATTGCATCTTAACAGTCATCCCATAATACAAGTTCCAAATTATGCCAAATAATGTAAATTTTATGTTATACCCAATTACCCCCGCATTCATAACGTATGTATTTTGAGATTCAACTCAAGATTCATAAAATAAGCGGAGAAACAATATGGAACATAAGAGGCATAAGAATAGGCATATGACGGTAAGAACTATTGGTCTTATAAATTTGATATGCCAAATTGACAAGTTTTGCATTGAATACATTGCAGGCATATAGATATGATATGAATATCATCGTGAACCGTCACGGACATATAGGTTTGACAAGAGTTATATCATGAACTTAAACAGGATTACGATTCCAATAAACAACAAGGATAGATATGATTGGATCAATTCCATAGTCAACAATGGTTCCCAAAGGCATATACAAGCACAGATTCAATTGAAAGGATTACTTACATCAGGCATAAATCTAATGGATTAGATTTGAATAACATCGCAGGCATAAATCTAATAGATTAGATTTGATAAATCTAAAAGGATTATCTCATAATCAAGTATAACTTAGATCCAGGTTATTACATGCTAAGAATTTCAATTAAGAATTCACATCTGAAAGTAACTTAAACTTACAAAAAGAGAATGATTCTTGTACTTTTGGAATCTGTTTTCGGAAACTGAATAGCTATCCATTGAAGTAGACTAACGATTCTGTAATTTAGTTTTGATTTGATTTGATTCGTAGCTTCTAATTTGCTTTCTAATTGGAGAACAGTGGCGGCTACTCTAGGTTGACTATGACAGCATGACGACTCTTGGAATGAATTTTTGTGTGATTTAGGGTTGAGGGCATAAGTTGTTTATATAGAAGTTTAAACTAATGTAAGCCGTTAGAACAACCTAGGAGCAATCAAGACCATCCAGACCAGATAGAGTTATCCAGAAACAGCCACCTATCCCCTAGTGACTCTGCCACAAATTAGAAATCGTCACAATTCGGATCTGCCCGAGGGGGTAGGTCGACCTGTATAGAGGAGGTCGATCCCCTGGTCGACCTGGCCTAGGGCGGAAAAAATCCTGCCCAGCCCGCTTCTTTGTTTTCATTTGAATTTAAATCTGAGCTGTTTCAATTTATTTAAATTCCTGAAACTTCTGAGGGCCATAACTTCCTCATATGAAGTCTAATTTACGAAAACTTGGACTCTATTCCAAGCAGAATTTCGAGACGAACGCAATGGCGTAACTCGTTTCCCTTAATTCTCTCTTTAAAAATTAAGTATTCTTTAATTCGTTCTTTTATTATTCTCAGAAAATATGTTGTGTTACAGTTTGATTCATATAGTAGATCATATAAGTTTTAGATTTTGTTTATATTCTCATGAACATTGTTCACCCCCCTCAAGTGTTTGTTTTGCCTTAACGATCCATTCCGCAATCCCTAACAACATTATCACAAATACTATTTGTAACTTAATACTTGTTTTAATTTCTTATTTAGATTTATAAAAGCTTGAATATTTAACCTAATATTTTGGTATAAAAATAATATATATATGATTTTTATGTCTTAAATATGTAGTTTAAATATAAGAAGTTATAGTTTGTAGTTTAATTTATATCCAGATTTCATAATTTTGTTATGACTATAGATTTCTTTTTAAAGCTTTAACATATAAATGGTTCTTTTACAAATTAATATATTTTGATTTCTAAAAGTTTATATTTAAAATTTATTTGTATCAAATGATTGATTTATATTTAATAATACATTAAATTTTAAATCCTTTTTAAAATTAGTTTTTATATATACACAATTATGAATATATGTTTATATAAAAATAATTTACTTTATATGATACAATTCTATATTCTCTTTAAAAGGATATTTAATTTTTACTATATTAAAGAAGCACCCTACTAAGATTATTTAACTCCATATTTCTAATAGAATTATTCTGAATATTTTACTACTTATCATGAATATATTTTTAATAATCATCTATATTATTCTTTCAATCTCTTTCATTAGTACATTAACCTAAGTCTATAAATTAATATATATTACCTTTGTTTGATTGAAATAATTTGTAATATATATGTACATGCATAATAGTTAGACAATACTTTGATTATATTTACCGAAATGGATATCTTCACCAAATCATTCTACATATTATCATTACATACATCATTATTATAAATTACAGTGCATTCCAAGTTAAAATCATTCACATCATAAGTTGCATTTCATTTAATATAGGAATAATCCCAAGTGTCACGTGTCTTCCCATATTAATCGGAAGTTTGGATTATTTCTAATTAATCCCAAGTTTAGAGGGGTCCCTTTCCATAATGATCCCGGTGACCTGCTAACCTGTTATAGCCTGTTTCATCCCCTTCTCTCTCACGTGACACAACTATTCTTCCCTAATCCTTCCAGTTTTTTTCAGTTAAGGCTTAATCAAATGAAAAATCCTCCACCCCCAAATTTTGATCCAAGCTCAATTAAACCATCACCGCCTGTAGAACACCCAGCAAATCTCGTTGGCACGTCAATTCTTCCTCCACCAAAGACATGAGAAAACAGTACCAAATCTTTGACAACTAACACCACTGTTACGTACGGGCTACATCCTAGTTTTAATTAATAATTAGCGCAATAAATTATAGGTCAAACAAAATGAGGCAGGTCTAGCTTCTTAACCTGTGTAAATTTTGAAGAAAAGGTAAGCAACCTTTACATGCAATAGACGCAGAAACATGCAAAGAAAAGCTTTATCCACAAAGCCTGATAATACAAGTGAGAGCCAAACAATATGAAAAAGTTTGTATGAAGAAAACAAAAGCAAACAGATACACCGATCATACAGGAAACTCAAAATTAGCAAACTATTTTTGTTCTTCAAAAATATCGACCATCAGAATTGTAAGCCCTGCCACCAGGATACGGACCACGAGGCTGCTGATACCCAAGACTCCTGGCTTGATCTCTATGTGCAGTTACTAACTCACTACCTAAAGCAGCACAAAATGTTTCACAGTGTAAGATTCCAAGGTACCTGACTGATGCAGTTTATTTGAGTTCTCAACAACATACATTCTTAGGTTACAAACATATTCAATCCAATCAACATTAGCCATAACTGTATTATATAATATACATCAACAATTCAACTTCACCAGTCATGTTTAAGCATACAAAATGAACTCATCTCAAAATTCCTTTTGGAAAGGGTTCATGTTCCGTGGAGTTGGATTCTTCAACTGGTTTACTGATTTTTATTGATTTGATTATATTTACCATCTTACCATTCAAATTTTCAAAAGACTAAGAAATCTTCACCGCGACTTCTTGCATTAAAGAAGAGATTGTTGTAAGCAAAAGAAGAGCTTGATTTGGTTCACCACCTTATTTCCAACCGTTAAGTTGGAAGTTGAATTAGTTGCGATCAAATATGGTTATTGATAGGAGGCTGAAATCAATTGGAATGGGTTTCTATTTTTTGATAGCAGTCGATGATTGTGTGTAGAGTTATTTGAAGACATGAGAGATGTGGAAAACAGGGGAAGGAAGTGGATGCTGATTTGGGAAAGTTAAAGGTAGGAACCGGTAAAACAGGTTAGCGGGTCACCAGGATCAATATAGGAAGGGACCCCCCCACTTGGGATTAATTTGAAGTAATCCAAACATGGGATTATTATGGGAAGACACATGAAACTTAGGATTATTCTTGTCAATTATTCCTTTAATATGTCATTTCATATTTCCGTGCATATGACATACATTTCATACTACATTATAATCAATAGAATGCACACACTGCATTACATATTAACTTTTAACTCCACGCATAACAAGTATATTATATGAGGAGTTATTGTCTTAGAAATATATAGGTTTATTAAACACATAACATATTTACTTTAATTTGATTGGCTTGTTTGGTTTGATTAACTTGTTTGGCTTGATTGATTTGCTTGATTTGATTGACTTGTTTGACTTAATTAACTTGTCTGATTTGTTTGACATGAATAATTTGATTGACTTGTTTGACTTGTCTGGTTTGTTTGACATGAATAACTTGATTGACTTGTTTGACATGGTTGAATTTCATTAATGATTGGTAGTGTGTTAGAAATATACTTATGCATTTTTAGTTGATAGCAGCTTTATAAGTTTTAGGATAAATAGAAGTTGCAAGAAATGCTTGTTTTATGTTTGAATTTATTTAAATTGATGTTTTATGACAAAAAAACTTAAATTGATTGATTGTTTGGATTAAATTGCTTTACTTATCTTATATCATAATTTTAAGGATATCTTAGTCTAGATTAAAGTCTTATTATAGTTTTAAGGGAATTAGTGTTTACGATAGGTTTAGTCTTGTATTAGATTAAGGAGGAGTTTTAGAGTTTCTAAGGAAGCATATACTTTTGAATATATTTATGGAGTTAAATATATTATTTGAAGTTTCAAGAAGTGTTTTTGAATTGACATATATTTTTGCTTTGGTTGATTTGATTTAGATTGTTTAGATTGATTATTCGAATTGCTTATTTATTTGAATAGCTTGATTGGATTGATTTGCTTGTTTGAATAGATTGGATTGCTTAGTTTTTTATCTTTTTATTTTATACTAGTATAGCCATAAATTTAGGGAGAGTGTTATAGTACTTTAGTATAGAATAATCATACAATATATATAAAGATATAGGATTTAGGGGGAGTATTTTTAGAATTTTTTTTTGATAATGACAAAGGAGGAGAAATTATAAAACATAGACTAAGGGAGAGTATATAAGACTTATTTTAAGGGAGAGTATATAGGATTTTGACGGGGGGAGTATTAGAAGGAGCAGAATCAACTGGTATGAACATGTATAAATATTTTATAAACTAAGGTTGTCATCATTAAAAAGGGGGAGATTGATAGAGAATGGAGTTTTTATGACAACAACCTTATTTCAATTATCATTGATTATAAAATATGTACTAACATCTCTATCTAGAATACATATATATATATATATACACACACACACATGCATGATTTGCATACAGGACTTAAATACTGAAGACTGTACAGTTTTAGAGTTTCAAGAGATTCAAATTTCAGAGAAGATTCAAGACCCATGAGTAATCAAGAAATCAAGAGTTCAAGACAAATATAGTAATAGAGTCTAGTTTATATGTAAGACTTTGAATATCACTCCAGGTTCAAGTTTAAATTTTGTTTTACAAATTCTAATTTTCAAATTTCAAATTTTGTTTTTCAAAATTCAAATCCTAAGTGTAAATAGTTTTACTATCTTACTTTTGATTTCAAACATAAGTTTTAAAGTTTGTAAGTCTATATATATTTATATAGTCATATACTTTTGTAATTTTATATTTATATAGTTTTAAACCTTATAATTTTATAAATATGTTTATATAATTTATATTTATGTTTTCATATGATTTTATACTTTATTATACTCATTTAAATCAATCACTATATTTTAATTCAAGAATTTCCATAATTATATATATATTTAGACACTTGAAAATATTCTAAATTCAAAATTTTAATACACATATGTCGACATACATATATGTATGTTTCGACATACAACTGTCATTTTTTCAATTTTCAAAGGAAGTGTCTTTCCACTATTTGTAACATTCCAGAAGCATTGCAACCTTTCAAATCTTATAAATAGGGGTTAAAATCGAATTTTTTAACCATTCTTCTTCTCCATCTTCACCCCTTTTCACTCCTCCATTATTATTTCATTTTTTATTTATTTATACACTTCTACTCTGCCGATTTCTATTCTAATAACATAAAAATACTTCTCTTCTCACTCATTACTCTCTGAATTGAAGTGAACTTGAAGAGTCATATGGTTGTTGTAGTCATTTGGGATTGTTTACGAAAGGGTGTGTTCCTTGTAGCCCTGAAATCAGGGAAAGTAATTGGTGTTAACCTTATAGCCGTGAAATCAAGGGTGTTGGAATCGGTGTTAACCATATAGCCGTGAAATCAAGGGTGTTGGAATCGGTGTTAACCATATAGCCGTGAAATCAAGGGTGTTTGGAGCAGTGTTAACCTTGTAGCCGTGAAATCAAGGGGATTGTACTTGGATATTGATATAGTAATAAAAATCTACGCAATCCAGCGTTGCATGGGACTGGACGTAGGAGTAATCCGAACCAGTATAAGATCCAGTATGTTCTTTCCTTTTCTGCATCTTATTTTTGTTTATTTCTGTGATTATGTTTAATTTTGTGTCTGTGGTCATCTCTATGGTGTGTAATTCATATAGGAGATCATACAAGTTTTAGTTTTACTTAAATTCCTTGAAAACACTATTCACCCCCACTCTAGTGTTAGTCTTGTCGTAAGATCCGCATTTCGTGTTCCCCAACAACGTTGACCGCACGAAAACATAAAATATAAACATATAAATATTATCTGTCCAAAGCAACGTAAAACAATAAAAATTTATATTTTTGTCGAATGATTGAATGTTTTAGTAAGGTTCAATTATGGAATTATATGTAAATGTAATCCACATTGAATTAGTATATTTGTGGTGACCATTTGTAAAAATCAGTATAATTAATTTCTATAAATAGGACCACAAATCAATAAATAACAATTGTAACCAACGTTGATTGGGGAAAATAATATAATAGGATAATGGTTACAATTTCTGAATTAATTAGGATAAAGGTTGTAAACCTCGATTAGGAAATTTGAATTATAACTGCATTTAGACATGAGCTTAAGCTCAACTTGTGGTAGAAGTCTGCCCAGAACCAACCGAAAAATCCAGCAACCACGGGTAGTTAGCTTAACATGTGGGGTCTAATGCATAAAAATAAATGTACTAAGACATGAGGTTAAGTTCAACTTGTGGTAGAAGTCTACCCGGAACCGATCCGCACATCCAGCATCCACAAGTGGTCAACTTAATGTAAGTGGCCTGGTGCATAAATATATAACTATATGTGTACAAATAATTAAAATAAACAAGTAAGTAAATAAATAAATATGAATAGTAATTGTCTGTTGAGGTACAACAAATATATACTCAGAATTGACAAAATAAGGATATCCAGAGTTAAGGGTTGCCTTAGGAAAATATGACCGTTATGCTCATAAATGGCAATAAACTTATGGATAAGAAAAAGGAGATTAATGGATATTTATTGTATTTAAATACTATGTATTAAAGGGTAATGAGACATGACTTTCCTATCTATATTAGTTAACACAGAATTTATAATTTGAAATTTAGAGTTGGACTTAGTAGGTTAATAATGTAAAATATTATTAACTATATGAATCTGTGACGATAATGAATTGCATGCGTATGATATTTCCGTGTAGATGGACTAAACGAGAATGACTTAATAACGTAGCCCACTTTATCTCAATAGGGTAAAGTATTAAAGGTTAATGGGGGTACGAACCTAATAACTTTCACGTATAGTCCGCTTCCTAGGTAAAAAGCGGCTGGGGTTGAGGAGTCCACCCAGGAATAGGTCTTTCAGTTTAGCGGTCTTAAATGGAAGGTGTAGGTGGGCCTACCCAAACCTGGAAACTAAAACGTCAGATATGGCTAACTATCCTACGGGAAGTAGTAAGCGACTAAGGGGGTTATCTAATAAGGTCAGCTAGATGGTATAGAAATGATAAAGTACCATCTGTCACTTATACGGGGTAAGGGAATATGTGTGAATGACAGAAGCCTTAACTTGTAGGGGTCGCAGCTAGTGCCCTCTAGTTTATGTTAACGTCGAATCAGTTATCAAGGAATAATAAGTGACCAGAATGAAAGTATACATATATATGTAAAAACTCCGTAACTAGGGGTCTAACATCGATTAAATAACCAACCATGTTCTGGTATAAAGGCTTCTCCAATATGTGCATAAACGATCTATCTCGGTATTATACTTTGGGAATACTACCTTGGGAAGAGTAGTAAAGTCGTGTGTAAACATTTGCAAGGTTAGGCTTGAATCGCTAATCTTGGTAGGCATACATCTTGGGTTGAACCGTATGGGATACAACTGTATATTAAAATATGTGTTGTACATTTCATATTCACTAGAATCTTGTTGTTCTGACCCCTTCCTCATTACAATCACCCAGGTTTTCTAGTGAAGGTCCAGATCTCATAAGTGTTTAAGTTTGGCTTTCGGTTCTCGTTCTCTCTCATGCTCGGTATTGGAAAAGTGACTTACTTTAAAAGGGTAGTTACTTGAGTTAATACAAGTTTATCCTATTTTAATTTCGCTGTGAGTTATCATATCGTACTCTGATTATGCTCATGCTCTTTTTTGGCCCAGAAAAGTGTGGGGTGTGACATTTGGTATCATAGCTTAGGTTAAACGTTAAGAGGAATTAGTTAAATTAGGACTCATGAGAGATCGATTTTCTTTTTTGTTTTTCTTTGTTTTTCTTTGTCTTTCTTACTCGACTTTAATTTGTTTCGACGATAAAATTAGTCGTGGGCCTAATTATATAAAATGGACTTTAAGCGACTAAGAGTTGGAATATGTTGAGTTAAGGTTTCTAGCTAATCCTATCTTACTCCACAGCACGTTGGAGATCGTCGTGAAGAGCATGCGGATGGCATATGGTGGAGTCTGTCGGTTTGTGTTTGGAGGCTGGACAAGATTCTGGCTACGGCCGAGATAGTCGTGATTTCTGATTTTGGGTTTCATTGGTAGTTCCACTTAAGACCGTTACTCGATCTAAAATGGGAAAAGTTCACGTTAGTATGTCGTCTCTATTTTGGAAATAAAATTACAAGGTATATTCATTCGTTACTTCGTTAAATTTCTGAACTACCTTTGTTGAAATATTCATTTGTGTTCTTGGCCTTGTACTCGAGGAAATTTTATTTAGAAATTCGATGGTTTTAAATGACGATTTCAGATAATGGTTTTATGAAAGCATAGTATTACCAGGATATGATTTTTAAATTTTAATCTATTCGTGTTTCAAAAATTTTGGGAGTAGTGTAATTTTAATAAATATAATCTGATTGGTAGGAGAGATGGAGTTAGAAACGACAAGGAATAGCCACTAAACTTAAGAATAATAAATATTTATTCCTTGTGATTTTTAGTATCCCTCTTCCTATATATATATATATTAGAAAATTTATTGAAATTATCACAATTAAGATTTTTAGAAGCTCCAACACTTTTAAATAGGAAAAGATTTTTCAGTTTGTAATATAAAATGGAATATAAATAATAATAGTGATAGTAAAAATGGATTTATGAATATGAAACCATTAGTATATAATAAATTCCATTTTTGGAAAAGTTTTAAATTTTTCTTCGGATAGGCTAAGGGAAATCCTTCATCTTGATTTTCAGGGTATTAGATTTCGTGAATCGTCTGCTTGTTGTCAGCTATGTAAGGGGAAAATCCGTTTTAATTTATATTACGGATTTCTAGCTGAATTGTTTTTGGAATTCGTTTGTTCATTGTGTAGTCGCAGCATCGTTGTTGAGACTATAAATCATTGGAATTGGTTCAAAGTTTAACTACCATCTTTAAATACCGCGGTGATGAGGATAATTATTTTTCGAATCGCGTCAAATCTTAAAAGATAACGCGGGACGATTAATATTTTAATTTGGCCTAATAAGGTCAAGGTGCAATCTTTGTCCAAAGCCATTTAATAGTTGACCGTTTAGCATTATGCAGGAATGGTCAACTAGTCGATGGGTTTTGGTACAACTTGGACCTAGGACTCAATCATAAAAGTTACATCCAAGTTACCCCTTTTACTTCCATCTTTCGTCCTTCCTTCCTCATTTAGCCGAACCATATATCTATTCTTCTTCTCTTTCTTTGTCATCGCCTCGCCTCCTCCTTTTTTTTCCTTGTTTGCACATTAGATCTTGCCTTACTAGTACTCCAAGATCTAATTTCTTCTCTCCTACCATTTCTTGGCCTAAAATACCTAGTTGCAATATTCGATCCTCCTCACACCATTTAAGTCTCCCCCTTAGGTAGAGACCATTTGGTTGGATCGGAATGAGCAAAAAGGTCTCACCGCTTTAGGGCTAAGAAAATTGGTCGAGGAAGTTGGACTTGCACCGGCCAGTTGCTTCGAAATCTTAGAATAAGTTATTATTTGTATTACATCCGCCTTTGCTATATCTTGTTAGAATAGGTTCTTTCAAAGGCGACCGTTGTTTCGGAGATGAAGATTAAGCTATCTTTAGATGGTTTTTCGAAGGAGAATCTAGAAGAGATTTTAAAGGCATCCATGTTTTACACGGACTAGAATGGTCTTTTGTTTGATCGGCTATGGAGATTTTGCGGAAAATCTCATTTTCTTGATGTCGATTTTTGAGTTTGGAAATCTACATCAAAACAGCCCATGATGACGTGTGACCCATTTAGCACGTCGTTTTATAAATGGGGAGTTAAGATTAGATTTGTCTCATGATGCGAAAATTAATCTTTTCTTTAATCGGTGGCGAAACCTTCATTTTGTGCCGCATCATATTTTATTCAGCTTATTGTTCTTGTGTAGTTGCTTTCTGTATTTTAACCTATCCATTTTGTGTTTAGGCAATATTAGGTCGATTTCCATGAGAAACAGTTTTGTGTTAGGTTTTTTTTCTCATCACAAATTCTCTTTCTTAGTAGAGATGGTGATGTGGAAACTTCCAACAACACCAAATATGCTCGTAACACGGGATTGAGCATTTTTGCTACCGGGATATGATTAATTGAAGATCAAAAAAATTGATTTGAGCTCCAGCCGTGGAGCAAGACATCTCGTTGTTTATAGCCATTGTTTTGAGCTTCTCGGTGTTATTGTTTTCCCTTTCCAGCATCGGGTTCTTGGCTCGGTGGTGATTCTTGTTTATAACTGTTAGTATTGTTTAAATCGCACGACTTAGGTTAATGAGATTTCTATGTTTGGGATATTTATGTCATTCACGCATGCTTATTTGAATAAAATCTCATTTTTCTTATCTAAACTAACAATTGTCCTAGAGCTGGAAAGAATAGAATTATGTATTGGATAAATTTTAGTAAAAGACCGGTTCCACGTCGCGGGTATATAAATAAATAAATCATCGTTCCTTGTTAAAGATAAAATTTATTTTGGTCTTTTGGGTGTAGTTTCAGTTTTCGCATTTTTTGCATGACTGCTTCCTTTTTCGTGAACATGTGACTTGAATCGTTTAAGTTTCTGCAAAATACATTATTAAAGCTTTTGGAAAACATTGTTTAAGAAAAACTTTTTACATTTTTAATTTTTTTTAACTGATTTACTTTCTTTTATTTCAGTTTGTGCGAAAACGCAAAATTTTGATATGGCAATTTATGCATATTTAAATGTCTATTTTACATTAAAATGGACAGTTTGAATGATGCAAAGTGCACGCTACCGAAATTTTGATTTTTCATACGAATCTTATATGGAAAGTAAAACGGTATTGAAAAAGGAATTTTCAAAATAAACACAAGAAGTTTTAAGTGGAAATTTATTTTTATGAAAAGTTTTGACTTTTTGTTACATGAATAACGTAAGGAGGGTGTTTGAATGATTTGTTTGCGCATTTAGCGGTGCAGTAGAACCCATGATACGATAAAAACATTAACGATAACAAGGAAAAGATTGTTTAAGCCTTGGAAACATTGTTTCCATACCTTATCAACGATGCGTGCAGGTTATTAATTAACTCGTTTTACATTTTAGAGCTTGCTTTAAGCCTCCTTTACAGTCTATAGATGGAAAATTTTGGAGTATTTTAGATAACTAAGGTGAAAATTTCACTATAGGGTGGGAAATGAATTACATGTAAGCGGAGGAATTCTTCGCTTTAATTTCCTTATTCTGGTTTCGGAAAAATTAAATAGGAAACAATTAGACTGCGTGACGTTTGGGATGAATTTTGGAGTATTTTAGGTAACTGAGGAGAAAATTTCACTATAGGGCGGGAAATGAATTACTTGTAAGCGGAGGAATTCTTCGCTTTAATTTCCTTTTTCTGGTTTAGGAAAAATTAAATAGGAAACAATTATATTGCGTGACGTTTGGGATGATAGGGTTCAGATGCAAAATTGGTTACTTCACGCTTTTATTCATAATTGTGTGAGGGTAATGGATGGATAAAGAGTTTTAAAATTTTGCATTCATATAGAACTGCCAGTATATTTAGGATGTTATGCATCATGTTTTCAAAAGTATTTCAAAATTTTAATTCAAACATATAGGAGGATCCGATTCGATACATCTTGCATGCATATTTTATGGTTGAATTATATTATATAGACCATGCACATATACACATGGTTGCAAAGTGGATGTACACAAATTGGTTGTGTGACACCCCACGTCCATTAATGTCACTCACAAAGGGAATGCATTAAGTTTCGTGAAGCATTATAGGTAAACAGAAATAGAAATATTACAAGACAGACATAAACATAGCAGCGGAAATAAAAACTTTATTTATCATAAAGTAGCATAGTCAAAACATCCCATATGTGAAATACATGAAAACCATTACATCATTAAAACATCTATCTTATTCTTAAATATCAGAGTACAAAATAGAAGAAGCATAATCCCCAAGTGAAAACATAGCCATAGTAGCAAAGATAGAAGCTTGAGCAATACATCTACCAGCTCCAAGCAATACGATAGAAGAATCCTGACTAAGCCCGAGAATTCTCTCCATGAGAACCTGGGGGGGAAACGGAAGAAAAAAGAGGAAACAAAATGGGTCAGACATAAAGTCTGTCGAGTCCTGTTACTTAGCGAGTCCAGTTACTTTTAGCAAGTAAATAAGTAAAAGTATCATGATAATCATACAAAGTGGATAAGAGAGATATCATCATAATAGGTAAGTGTGATTGGGTAAACATGATAGAGTATATTGAGTTTCTAGATATTTCTCTGTACTAATATTAGCATATCCAGAATGACATGATCCCCGACATGTAAGAAATGGTAGACTTAGGCGTACTTCTGGTGAGAGGTTTTAAACCCATACAATCCACAGGTACCCCCAATAATGGACTCCTAAACTTACAGAGTCTAGATGCACCTTAACTACTACCCTAACCGGTCGGCTCCTTACTCCGTAGATACCTTGTGCCAGCCCTACAGTAGGAGGTATCACTTCCTAAAGTGGCAACCCTTCGTTGATGTGCACAACCATATCTACCGGTGTCACGACGTCTTATCTTTCTCTATACGGACCATTCACGCACAGGACCCGGT
Organism: Allium sativum; assembly: GCA_030737875.1. Classification (NCBI taxonomy): domain Eukaryota; kingdom Viridiplantae; phylum Streptophyta; class Magnoliopsida; order Asparagales; family Amaryllidaceae; genus Allium; species Allium sativum. Next base: position 543,681,972 of record CM060920.1, on the reverse strand, counting down.
CGGTATGCGCCGCCCAGACCGACCTTCACGTTTGGATCTCTTATAATCAATTCAGTAATCGTGCCCCAAACCCAACCTAGTTCGGAGTACTCGTTCGATACCTACATAGGGTAACTGACTGAAATGGGTCCTACACAAGTTGATGCAAGCCCTCCCCATTGTCTTGCATACCCACTACTAGGTTTTCCACAGGTTATGTTTACCTAATGGTGTCTTTAATTACCTAACCCCAACAAGTTAAGTTTGTTGGCCTATACATACAAATATTACCCACCAACCCAAGATGTACTTAACCCTCCCACTATTTCATTCAAGTTTACTTAACCCTATTCAAACAAACATGTTTACACAATCCCTATGGATTCAACTAGGTTAAGTTTTCATATTTATTACCATATTCAATTATGGTTAAAATGTGCTAGACCTCCCACATTAGGCATACAACTTGTGAACGCTGGATATGCCGATCTGTTTCGAGCAGACTTCTTCCACAAGTCGGGCTTAACCTCGTGTCATAGCACATCTCTTATTTGTGCACTTAGACCTCTCATATTAGATCCACCATTTGTGGTCGCTGAATACGCCGGTCGGTTCCCGGCAGACTTCCACCGCAAGTGCAATCTAAACTCGTGTCATAAGTGCCATTACAGTTTCTAATTACTATAATCCTAGGCACTTCAATTATTAATTAATTATACCTATGTCTTTATATGTGTTCAAGCCTTTTTTTCCCCAAGTATGTTCATAATTAATTATATGCCCAAATTCATGTTCAAAAACATTAAGTTGTGCCAAACTTTCCATTTACAAATTATGTCCAATTTATACCGTTTTTCCCCTCATTCACATTTTAGCGTATCCGCATAATTTAACGTTATGCCTAGGCCAGAAAGTAGCCAGCCCAAAATAAAAGGGAAAGGGTGACAGCAATGATCATTCTAACAAGATTGACATAAACAGTGGTGGCATAATCATATAACGACATAATGATTATTCTAAAAAGTGAATTAGATCTATAATCAAAAGTAGATCTAACATGATAACGGTTAAGATCCAAATCAACTACAACATGATAGGTACAAAATGTTCTAAATAGAATTAGATATATAATGAAAAGTAGATCTAACATGATAACGGTTAAGATCCAAATCAACTACAACATTATAGATACAAAATGATCTAAACAGAATTAGATCTATAATCAAAAGTAGATTTAACATGATAAAGGTTAAATCCAAGTCATAGTTAATTCAGAATTTCACAGATTCACAAATTATAATAGATCTGATATGATTCAATCCTAAGCATATACCCAAATTACAGTCATATCATGTCTTACTTTTAATTATTCAATTCTATAGGTAGCTTGAACTCGCAATGATCGGATCTAGAAGAATAAGAGGAGAAAAGTGAAGTTTGGATCCCAGATCTATACTTGAAACACTTGAATCTCTAAACTTGATTAATTGGATTATAGAAGAAGAAAAATATTTGATTAAGTTCAGGCACCGACAGCATCTAAGCCTCCATTATTTTCAGTACAGAAAACAAGAGAAATGTAGCCATATATATATAGCTGCCAGCCCCCAGAATTCGATCTGCCACGTCAGCCCTAGAGGGGTCGGCCTATGGGTCGACACATACTTGAAGGGGCATGGATGCTAGAAATTAACATGGGCGCACTTTACAGGTGCGCCAGTGCAAAAATACCTTGGCGCACTTGTCAAGTGCGCCGGTTTTTCCTGCTCTCTTCGTCAAACTTCTACCATCTATAACTTCTTCATACTTTATCCGTTTTATGCAAACTAGGTGTCTATCTTGACCAGAATTTCGAGACAGACGCAATGACGTAATCCGTTTCCCTTAATTCTGAATATTAAATTAATTATTCTTTAATTTCTCCTCTTCAGTGCAGTTAAAATACCGGGTGTTACATTCTCCCTCACTTTAAAGGATTTCGTACCCGAAATCTCCAAGTTAAGAAGAATGTGTCCTACCATCCATCATCCATCTACTCATCCACCAATCACAAGCATCTGTTGTCCTTAAATTTTCCAAATGCTTATATGAACATATGTAAAGATATGTGTATATGCCCCCAACACTAATGCGAAAGATCAGGCGGTCCACTAATTCAGTTGACCTCCTTAATGCAATGTATGTTAGTGTCATGAATCCAACATGTATGCAAATAATCCTATTATAATATGTAAGCTCTATACGTGTGCACAATCACCCATCCAAATGCAACATCCATATGATGATACATCCATTAAAAGAAAGAAAAATGCACACACATCCATATTTAGTATGAAAGTGATTGAGCTGATCTGGTGCTTAATGTGTGTATATGCATCCACGAGCAACCACTAGCAAACACTTGCATCCATCAACCATAACATGTTTCAAACATATGTTTTCATCCACAGGATTCCTACCTAAAGGTCAAAGATTCAATCGATAGAATAAACTTAAATGATAGAAACAAGCATGAATAAAAGCTTTGGAAATGGAGTTAAGGAAATACCCTTGAAAAGAAAAGGGTACGAAGCATGAATCTTGTCTTCGGTCTCCCAAGTCGCATCCTCTGGGCTGTCTCCCCACTAAACCTTCATCAATTTGACTGCTCTATTGCATAGCTTCTTAACTTCAGATCCAAAAATACGGGTAGGAATTCGTCTCACTGTCGCCTCTCGTTCCACTTCTACTTCATACAACATACTCGGTTCCACCAACTCTGCAGTATCATGTAAGCACTTCCGCAAATGGGAAACGTGGAAAACATCATGAATGCTAGATAGTCTCTCGGGTAGCTTTACTCTATAGGCCATTTGGCCAATCCTCTCTGTTATAGGAAATGGCCCTACAAATCTTGGTACCAATTTCCCTACAGACCAAAAGCGAACCACGTTTCTTAAGGGTGATACCTTAATGAAAACCATGTCTCCCACCTCAAACTCGATGTCAGTCCTTCTCTTATTGGCATAGGATTTTTGGCTATCCTGAGCTGTATTTATTCGCCGTCTAATAAGATCAATCTTCTCGGCGGTCTCCCTAACCATATTTGGTCCAAGTAGTAGCCTTTCTATAGATTCCCACTTAAAAGTTGGTGATCTACATGGTCGTCTGTATAATGCTTCGAAGGGTGTCAGGCCAATACTGGCTTGATAACTGTTGTTGTAGGCAAACACTACTAAAGGAAGGTACTTTTCCCAAGTCCCTCCAAAGTCTAGGATACACAACCTCAAAAGATCCTCTAAAACTATATTCACCCTCTTTGTCTGTCCATCGGTCTGAGGATGATAAGCGATACTCAGATGCAACTGTGTACCCAATGCCTCTTGCAAGCTTCTCCTAAATTCACTGGTGAAAATAGGGTTATGATCACTTACGATGCTGGAAGGTACTCCATGAAGACGAACTATCTCACGAACATAAAGTGCTGCCAACCATGCTTCCGTCCTCTTGGTCTTCACTGGAATGAAATGAGCGTTCTTAGTCAGCCTGTCCACAACCACCTCAATACTGGTGTTGCCTTTGTTTGATCTTGGCAAACCATCTATGAAATCCATAGAGACGCACTCCCACTTGCACTGCGAACTTCCAAAGGATAAAGCAAAACACCGGGCTTCTTTTGCTCAGCTTTGACTTGCTGGCAAATCAGACATTGAGAAACAAACTCCGCCACATCTTTCTTCATCCTAGCCCAAAAGAAAACCCTCTTCATGTCCCTGTACATCTTATCACCGCCTGGATGAATAGTCAATTTAGAATGATGGACTTCCTCTAGGACTTTCTTTAGCAAACTCCCACTTCGAGGAATACAAAGCGTTCCATCTTGTCGCAACAAACCTTTAGCGTTTATGGAATATCTACTAAGGTGACAAGAAGTCTCCCCTCTACTGAGTCTATCCAAGATGTATGAAATCTTTAGATCCTCTCGCTGCGAAGCTCCTATTTGATCCATAAGGGTGGGTTGTATCTCCGTGATGCTAATAATCTAGGCAAAAGCTCGATGGAGGGTTTAAAATCAAACGTTTATATAAAATCTGAGTTTTTCCTTTCCACTAACAAAGGACTCAAGACAATCCTTTGCCTACTCAAAGTGTCTGCCGCTACATTACCTTTGCCAAGGGTATATGCAATCTCGAAGTCATAAGATGCTAGGAAATCCATTCACCTTTGCTGCCTTAAATTATGATCCTTTTGCGTGAACAAGTACTTGAGAGATTTATGATCAATGTACAACTCGAACTTTTCTCCAGGCAAATAATGACGCCAATATTAAGTGTGAATACCATGGCAGCTAACCCTAGGTCGTGGGTTGGGTAGTTCCTCTCATGAACTCTTAGTTGTCTACCTCCATAGCATACCACCCTTCCCTCTTGCATCAGAACCGCACCAAGCCATGTACCACATGCGTCAATGTATACCGTAAACACTTTGTTTTCGTCAGGCAAGGTTAAGACTGGGGCTGTTGTCATAGCCCTCTTCAATCATTGAAAACCAACGTCACAATCTATATCCCATGAAATTGCCAGATTCTTCTTCGTCTGCCTGGTGAGCGGGGCTGATATGTTTGCGAAGTCCTTAATGAAGTTCCTATAATAAACCGCTAACCCTAGAAAACTTCTCATCTCCATTGCATCCTTTGAGATTTGCCAATCTTGAACTGCAACAACCTTCGCGGGGTCTACTGATATCCCTTCTTTAGAGACAACATGCCCTAAAAATCTTACCTCTTTTCTCCAGAAATGACATTTGGAGAACTTTGCCTTAAGTTGGTGCGCACGGAGAGTCTTCAAAACCTCCCTTATATGTAAGGCATGCTCTTCCTCGTTCTTTGAGAAGACACTACAACAAAAAACACTTTTCACAATAGATCATATCTGTTGCAGTAGACCTATTGCTACAGGCCAGCGCCCGTCTATATAGCCGAAGTTGCAAACGGTCAGTCTTTTTTCGCAACAGTTTTTGCCCATTGCAATAAAATGTTGCAGTGTACTTTATTGCAACAAGCTTTTGTTGTTGCAACAGATACTTTTGCAACAGTATATGCCCGTTGTAATAAATTCATAAATCGTTAAAAAAATTACAGCTTATAGATATTACATATTAAATGTATTCATTTTAGTAATAGTGTATATCATAAAATGAAATAAATAAAAAATTTATTTTAATAAATTTTTAATAGTACAAACAATTACAACAAAAAATTCTATAATTTTCATACATCATTCATGTACAACAATTTCTACTTTCATGCAACACATTTTTTCAAATATATTATTTTATTACATGTTCCAAATACACTATTTCTACCCTCATACACTAATACGATAGTTCAAATACTTTAATGAGCTTGCCCCTCTTCTTGAAAAACTTTTCATTCTTAAACTTAACACCTTTCTCTGTCGCAAGGAAAGCCAACGTTCTTGCAGTCTTTACTAACCGGACATGCACAATATCATTTGCTAAAAAATATAAAATGCAATTACAGCAAGGTAAAATTATGTGTACTTACATATGCGAACAATGCTTCAGTTCAAGTCTTCATACCAATTATGCTCCAGACCAAGACCTTTTACCTCCCATTTAGCATTGGCAACTTTATCAGCATACCCATTAATACGGAGAAGCATACATGCAACTGTCCTATGAATATGTTCTATAAACAGAGTCATCAACAAGTTGTACAACCTAAAAACAAAAAATATGTACTAAAAGTGCATATCAACCACAAAGTTTAACCGAAATAAACTACCTACAATACATCGTTTTTGGTAGTAACTAACCTTAGAAATGCATCGCTTGGCATCCATCACATAACAAAAGGAATGAATGTTATTTGTAAAAATCAGCTTCTGTATACTGCATAAAAAGAAACAGAAGTGGAAACTCAGGTTTGCAACCTTTGCTTCTAATTAAGCATCCTTTTAATTTCTAGCCTGAATAACACAATACCCACTATCGTATTATTTCATCCACCACATGTACACAAGCTCATCAAATATCCAAATGCTAGCCAACTGCCATTGCACAACATATTTAAAACCAACAATCTAAGCCAACGTTTCATTATTTTAATGCCTTGTGTACATGTAGTGGATAATAAGCCCATTAAGAACTGAAACGATCAAAACACAAGGATTCAACAAAATTTTGTATGTATTTCCCAATATTCTCAACAAAAGTCATCAAAAGAATAATAAACGAATAATCACAGTAAAATGTTACAATTTAATGTAACTTATTTCTTTCGTGGACATATCAGTTTAACTTTGGATTTATAATGTAGAATAAACACGTACATGAGAACAAATGTTATTTATCTAAAAACTTACATAACAAAATATTTGGAAACGAGCCTATAATATAGTTGAAATATTTGATATATGAGAAGTTAAAAGCTGTTAATCCAAAATATCAAGTAAAATGTAAGGAGACAAATTCCCTGCCAGAACAACAAGGTTCATCGCAGGCATTATCTAAAAACTTACACGATAAAATATTTGGCGATGAGCCTATAATATAGTTGAAATATTTGATATATGAGAATTTAAAAACGGTTAATCCAAAATATCAAGTAAAATGTAAGGAAAACAAATTCCCTGCCACAATGACAAGGTTCATTGCAGGCATTAATCCACAGTTTGATTCGATAATTTAGCACTATCAACAAAATAGCAAAGAATACTCTACTGGTTTGAGTACCAAACTAAATAACAAAAAATCTAAAGGCTATTTGTATCCTGTACAGTAAATCAACACTTTGTGTTTTGTATCTCGTTTTGATACAAAAAGAACACAAAACGGTAGAATTTTTTTATGAAACAGTGGTTGGTTTTTCAGTTACATTATTTTATTCTTATGGAGGTCTCTACCACCACTGTTCAATCCGAAAATATAAGCTTATTGAGATAGGAAGAATAAAACTAATCAAAATTGTATGAAGTTCCAAATATGCGCATGCCGTAGATAATAATTTGAACATCCATGTGAATACATCTACAAGACTAATAACGTTACCATCTTGCAAAAGTACACCCATATAAATGACCAAACATGTAATCAACAAGTTCATTACAACAAAAACTTGTCCTATACAATGAACAAGAATGAATGATTGGAAGAAAAGTATGGTAACTAGCAAAACACCTAAAGTGCTTTTCTTCTGTATAGTACAACAACTCCATAAATTAATTCTAGTAGCACATAATTTGAAAAGGACTGTGATGTAGGTACACTTATTCCTAATCCAAAAAACAAACATAAAACGTCTGATAAATCAATCCAACACCCAAAATATATCGAAACTAAAATGTAATCACCTTTTCTTGTGAGTTCAGAGGATGTGGATGTGGAGAGTGTGGTCGGAAGCTGGAGAGAGGCAGGTCGGCAGATTTGTTTTGATTGGGAGCATTAGGGGTTTTAGTATTCGATAGAGGCGCCTGAGAATTCGATGATGAATCTGGTGGTTTTGGAGGTGGCTAGGAGGGCGGAGAAGGCTAAAGAGCGGTCGGAAAAGGGGGTTGGAATGTCGGATGCGGTGTGGAGTCGCGTTGCCAGGCGAAATTTTCTACCGCTATTGTTAAGGCGGTATCTCTCTCTCCTAAGTTCGGGTTTGCCATACTGAGATTGGAATTAAAAATGCTTGGGATCTTCAAAAATGGAGAACTGGGCGGTAAGGAAAGGTAAGACAGGGAGTGAATCGGGTTTTTGATTTTGGGGCTTTCTAGAGATTAGGGTTTTTGTTGTAGAGATTAGCGATGGGTTTCAATTATGAAGCAGGAAACGAAAAAATGGACGCGGGATTGGTAAATCTACGGACTCCTCGAGTAAAAAAAAATGTTAATTTGTGGTTCGATTGTATGTTGGCCTGTCAAATGCATTTAAACTCGGTCCCCTTTATATGGAATTGTAATTATCAACAATTTTAATTTAGAAATAATTATTAATAGTTTTAAATTAACTTCTTATTATATAATGATTTGTAATTAATTAAGACTAATATTTAATAGCATGATTTAATAATTAGCTTTTGATATTTATTTAATTCTTAAGAAGCATTAACCAATATCTACTTTTAATAGTTCATGATGATTAATCAATAATCTTTAATAAGTAGAAGCAATACTAATTATCGGTTATAATAATTATTAAGTATAGATGGCTATAAATTAAATATATATTATTACTTATGCATTATTATTTGAAACTATCAATAAATTAGTTAAGTATTTAGTATTAATAGTTAATTATACAATATTATCAATTATTAAATATAATTATAAATTATTACTTAATAATTATTAAAAATAATTATAAACTATTAAAATATTACTTATTTGTTATTAAAAATATTAGATATAAATCATAATATAATATTAAATTAATTTAAAATTGTTAATCATTATTTATGAATTATCAATTGTAATAAATTATTAAATATTATAGTTAGTATACATCATTATTTACACCTTATTACTAGAAATTATTGATTATTATTATTTAATTATCAATTAATATATATTAATTTGTTTTTTTGATTATTAGTCTTTGACATAATTACTAATAGTTAACTATTTAATAGCAACTATTTAGAATTAATTATTAAAAGTTAATAGTATGTTTTTTGCAACTAGCTTTACCAGTTGTAAAAAATACAGTTATTACAAGTGGCAAAAACAGCTGCTAAAAGATATTTATTTGCAACTGGCTTGGAAGCGCAGTTGCGAATAATATGTTTGTTGTAACTGTTATGAAAGCACAGTTGCGAAAATGTTGTTTTTGCAACAGGAAGGGAATCATAGTTGCTAAAAATATGATTTTTGCAACAAAAAGAAAAGGCCCATTGCTAAATCTCATTTATTGTAACTGCTATAATAGGTCTGTTGCTAAATATCGTTTACTGCAACTGTCATGTGTCGCTTGTTACAAATAGCTTGTTACAATAGGGTATTTTTCTTGTAGTGACATTAAGATATCATCAACAAAGACTACGACAAATTTGTTTTGAAACTCCCGAAACACCCTACTCATCAAATCAACAAAATAGGCGGGTGCATTCGTTAGCCCAAAAGGCAAAACGAGCCACTCAAAGAAACCGTCTGGAGTCCAAAAAGCAGTCTTATCGATACTGTCCTCGGCCACCCTCAACTGATGGAACCCCATGGCCAAGTCTAACTGAAAGAATACTGATGCACCAACAAGATGATGAAATAAATCATCTATCCTCGGGAGTGGGCGCTTGTTCTTCTTAGTGAGTTTGTTCAACTCTCTATAGTCTATACATAAGCGAAGCGAGCCATCCGTCTTAGTTGTGAATACTACCGAAGCACCCCATTCAGAAATGCTTCGCCTAATAAATCCTTTCTCAAGTAGCTCCCCTACTTTGTTACTGAGCTCCCTCCTTTCTGTTGGAGACATTTGGCGCACAGGCAATGCAACTGGCTTTGCATTGTCCACCAAATATACGCGGAAATCGATCTCACGCCTTGGGGATAAACCCCGAACCTCCTCAAAGGCATCAGGATACTCACGGACTGCTGGAACAGATCATAGATCATCGATAGATGCATCAAGTGACTCTAGGAAACTCAACATAACAGACCCCTTGGGGTCACAAGAAATCTCGAGGGTCCTCCCTTCGCAAGTCAACAGTCTAACTACCCTCCTCTCGCAATCCAAAATGGCACCATACACGGCTAGCCAATCCGTCCCTAGAATCAACCCATAGCCCATGAACCCGAGCACATACGCGTTGCACTCGAACTCGACGCCCAATACAGATATTCTCAAACCCCGACAAATCATGGATAAATGAGTCGAACCACCAATGGGGTTTGAGACAATAATGGGATCCACTACCATACTAGTATTTAAGTGTAGAGATTCAACCACAGAACTAGATATAAATGAATGCGAAGTGCCAGAATCAAAAAGAGTTCTAATAGGATGATTACAAAGAGAAATCAAACCTTCCACGAAAACTTTCCTACCTCTATCTGGAGTACTAGTAACGTGAGCATGAATCTGACCTCCAGAAGTCCCTGCCTTTTGACCTTGCCCTTGCTTCTTTAGGCACTCCCTAGAAAAGTGTCCAGTCTCTCCGCAACTGAAGCAAGCGTTCTTCCTCTTCTTGCAGTCCTTGACCAAGTGATCCTCTCGCCCATAATTATGGCAGTTCCTCTTATCCTTATCCTTGTCATTCTTTCCGCTCTTCTTCTGTTGTTGTTGTGGTTGTCGCCCTTTCTTCGGCCATACCTCCTTATTTTCTGTTGTTCCCTCAGCTTTAACTTCCTTCTTCCTTCCTTTGTTGTAACGACCCGTATTTTTACGGTATATAAATAATTTATTTAATTTTTTAAATGGTTTGGTTATTTAAAATGACCATAATTAAATAATATTGAATATTTAATTAAAATAAATAATATAATAATGTACTTAATTTCTAAAATAATCAGAAATAGTGGAATTCACAAAAGGGTGTGCATTGGATCAATTATGATATTTAATTCAGTTTAGAATTGAATTAGAATAACAAATATATTATTTGAATGACAGTTGAACGTATAATTATATTATAATTATAATCGAGCTCGAAATGGCGTTGTAGTTTGTTATTTGGCGATTTGAACTTCAACTGAATATACAGGGTCCGTTTTAAATCGGATTTCTATGAAACAAAAAACGTTCGGAGCTGGTGATGTATATTTTTCTAATGGAAGAGAAAAATCGGGATTTCATTGTGTAGATTTTGATTTATGTCCAAATCAAATTTTCGAAAAGTCGCTATGGAATTCCTTTATAAATTATAGCGATTTATTTATATTATAAAAGGGTTTTTCAATATAAATTTAATATCTATTCAATTGGGATATGAATATCGAGTTATAAATCCAATTGGAGCTATACGATATTCTGTGTGAATATATATACGATAATATTTATTTATAAATATGTAATTTAATTGTTTTTAAATATATTTATATATTTAAATGGGTTATTTAGAGCTTTAAAAATAGCCAGTTTAGCAAACGACCTCCGTTCCCGATGAAACAAATTTTGTTGGATCCGCAATATTGAATTATTGTTAGATTTCAATTTTCATAATTTTTGGGGTCAGTATGTGATCGTACCGATTTTTAATGTGAAAAACAGTCAATATTTTGATGGTTAAAAATACGCTGTGTGAGCAAACGGAGTCGGAATTCGATGAAACTAGTTTCGTTGGGTCCGTAATGGCAAATTGTAGCTGCATGTCCATTTTCGTGATTTTTGGGTGTTGTATGTGATCATAGGGATTTTTAAACACGAATATAAACAACGATACCAAAAGAATTAATATAATATTCGAATAAAAAAATATAAAACTACCCTATAAATAAGCCTTAACACTTCTAACCCTAAATAAATTCTCCAATAGTCAAACTGAGGCGTCGTAACCCTCAGTAGAAATTATCAACAATAAAAATCATCTTTGAGAAATTTTAGCAAATCAAAATAAAATCTATGAATCCAAAATCAAACTTTTCGAGTTCCTGGAGGGATCCTTTACATACTGGAAGGGTTCGTTTTTGGTTCGATGTCAATAAAGTATGCTGGGAAGTTCAGCGTGAACGCTAGGGTTGGGTTTTTGAGGAATATCTGCGCTTTGATTCATGAATGTGGGATCGGTTTGGTGGTCGTGATGGATTTCCGACAATATTGGTGAAGTTTCCAGTGGTTCCGTGAACATTGTCGTCGCGAAATTTGGTCTGGACCGTGTTGAAGATGAGTTCGATGGATTTTTGGAGGAGCTGTCGAATGTGATAAAAGCAGCAAGGTGTGAAGAGAAATGGAATAGGATCATTTTGCTGGTTTCAGTTTGTTGATTCGTGAAGAAATGGGTGCGTTGGAGTTGAGAGAAAGATCGGAAATGGCTGTGTAAAACGTTTACTGGAGTCGCAATAGTACATTGGGGAAGAAGGCAGCAGGATCGGGTATGCGGTCACGGGTATAGGAGTATTGGGTTGGCTTCAAGAAGGAAAGGCCCAATAAGGTTTAATCAAGTATAAATTTAAATTTTTAATTTCGTATAACTTTAAAAATGCATAACTTTCTCGTATGATATCGGAATCGTACAAAACAGGATCCGTTGGGATCATATGGAAGAGGGCTACACAATGGAACTGACTGGGATTGAATCGAAGCTTGTTACAATTTATAGTAAAATAATTTGTCCATCTGAATCAAGTGATGGTTATCGTTATTAACGATGATCGTCCAATGTGAGTAAAACTCACCAACTATGCCAGTTCATATTTTTATAACGTATATTTAGAATTGATAAATGATGATTGATTGTTGTGTATTGACTGTTTGGTTGAACTGCTAAGTAATTGGTTGAAATTATAGATCTGGTTATATATATATATATAAATTGATTCTATTTAGCAGAATATTTCATAGTGAAATGAAATTGATGTTAATTGTATTGTTTAACATCTTTGGATGTAGGGAAACAGGTCGGAGGAATCCAACTGTATTCCTCAACATTTATAATACTGTTCTTTTCATATATTGTAATATATGATGTAATATATAATCTGTGTTGATTATGTGTGTTTGAATGATATCAATCATTGTTATTTGGTATTTTAAATACCGTAAGAAATACTGGGATGTAGAAAAGGGGATTTTCAAAGTGTATTTTGAAAATGAATTATTTATATAAAATCAGTGAATTTTATATAGAAAAGGAAAATATTTGTAAAACAAATAGAAAAGGAAAATATTTGTAAAACAAATAGAAAAGGAAATATTTGTAAAACATTTACAAATATAATATGAAAGGAAATATTGTAAAACATTTACAAATAGAATTAAAAAGGAAATAATTGTAAAAACATTTACAAATAGAATATGAAAGGAAATATTTATTTAGAAAATAAATAGAATTATAAAGGAAATATTTATTTAGAAAATAAATAGATTATAAAAGGAAATACGTGAAAAATGAATAGAATTGTATAAAAAGAGAATTTTATATTTGAAAGGTTTAGACTCGTGCTTCGCACACGGGTATAACGTGATATGGATTTAAAGCAAAGATTTTAAATAGAATCTGTTCTAACCAATAAAGTAAGAAAATTAATTTATAAATAAGGTTTTATAAATTAAGTAAAATATTTATCATTGGATAAATAGAATATATAGGTCATGACTTATACAGAGAAGTAAGAATCGATTTCAACATCGATATTTGAAACTGAATATGGACGAAGAGTAAAATTGGATAAGGTTAACCAGTTAGAGTTAATCAGTTAGAATCAATCAGACAGAGTTAATCGATTAGAGTTAAATCGAACTAGATTTATTCAAATAGAGTTAATCGAACAAGAGTTAGTCGAATATTAGTTATTCGAATAGAGTTAATTGAATTAGAGCTAGTCGGATTAGAGTTATTCGAATATAGTTTATTCGAAGAAAGAGGTTGTCGAATATTAGTTAGCCGGAAGGAGTTAATCGAATTTATTTATTCGAAAGCAGTGAATTTAGTTATTCGAAAGGAGTTAATCGAATTTAGTTATTCGAAAGGAGTTAATCGAATTTAGTTATTCGAAAGGAGTTAATCGAATTTAGTTATTCGAGAGGAGTTAATCGAATTTAGTTATTCGAGAGGAGTTAATCAAATTTAGTTATTCGAAGAGAGATAATCGAGTATTAGTTATTCAAAGAGAGTTAATCGAATATAAGTTATTCGAAGAGAGATAATCAAATATTAGTTATTCGAAGAGAATTAATCGAATATAAGTTATTCAAAGTGGGATAATTGAATATTAGTTATTCGAAGAGAGATAATCGAATATAAGTTATTCGAAGTGAGTTAATCAAATATTAGTTATTCGAAGAGAGTTAATCATCGAATTCGGGAAAGTACTTATACTTTCCGGTGTTTAAATCAAGATTTATTTATTTATAAATTAGGTGTTTATTTATTTATTCAAATTAAAGAATAAAAGTTATATTTGAAGTTAGATATTGTGAATGTAGGGATTATAACGTTATCGTTATAACTAATGTTTTTATAAAAGAAGTGGATTCGTAAATAGAATCCGTGAGTTTCGCAAGGAAGTTTGTTAAAGATTAAAAGGATGAACTTGATCTATTTCGAGGTTAGAAATGTTGTTCAGTTAAGTTCTGAGAGGTAGCTATACCCCAACTTGATTGACTTCGTTATTAACTAAGAAATGGTTATGGTTTGATGGTGAAGGTTGGTTAAGTGAATCTAGTTAATGAGTGTAATGGTTTGAGTGGGCATGACGATGTTTTATTTTAAACATCGGTTAAACCCAATGAAGGAGTTTTCGAAGTGTTTTCCAAACAGGAATCAGAATATTTTCTAATATAGAAAATAAGAAGCAAGAGTAAGTATGGAAATTTTTTCCAGTGATTAATAACGTATATTTTCTAAATTAGAAAATAAGAATTTCTGTATATATATATGGGAATAGGAAATGGGTAAATGAATAAATTAATTTAAGAGATAAATGATGATTGATCGATAGAATTTCCATATGGAAATAATATCGTTGTTTGTACACATGTTTTTCTTTGATAGTTAAATCACCGACTATCGAAGTTTTTGACCATTTTTCCGTCATCAATACGTAGAGACCGGGATCAGATTCATGACCTGAAAACGAATCTGTATGGGAGTTAGCGTTGCGAATCAAATATGATGAAGATAATTGAAGACGGAGTTATGCAAGGGCTGTCCTGTTTATAGAATAGTGCCTTTGGTTTGTCCAGTCCTATGACGACCTGTATGGAAGAATGTCTGACAGAGTATATGTAATAGATCGCGTAAGTTGATCTCTTCAAACGTATGTACGTTTGGTGGCGAAGGAATTCGTTTCTCTCATCTGTATACCCGTTGTATTTTTGGGGAAATCAATTTGTGATTTGGCGGGTATGACGATGTGACATTTAAAGTGAATAAATGTGTGATCTGTCAGAGATAAGCGTGGCCTCCAGCCTCACAACCGGGAAATGACAAAAATCGGGCAGGCAGAATGGCTAAGTGGTTGGCTGCCAATTAGGGTGTATTATCACCTATCTAGAGATATTCATTTCATTCTTTAATCTATTCGATGTTGTCCCATTCAGGAAACAGTTGCTGATCCCAACCGTTGGTGATATACATTCGATACACTCGAGCGAAATGAGTGGTCGGTCATGTGTGGTCGGGTTGCAAGATGTTCATGTTGAACCCAGTGTATTCCTCTCTAGAGGTACACTATCGGAAGGTGGTTCCATACCTTGTCATAGTTGGAAATCCATTACCCAATAAGTGCTCGCGGTTTTGATTGTATACTATATATGTGGAACGTGAGATGAAAGCGTTCTGCAAGATGATTATTATATTGTGGTTGATAGACACTATTATAATATCAATGAGTTTTGAAATAAGGATTATCGTTTCTTTCAGAAAGATTTTGAAAGTTAAATCAAATGTTTTGGATTCTCATAAGGGAAAAACCAGTTCCGTTATACAGCATGGTCTTATGAGATATCTTTTTATTGCTCAAACTGTTTTGAACTGTTTTACTCACACCAGTCCCATGACTGACCCAGAGTTTATTTTGTTTTGTTTTCCCTAAACTCTTGTGTGCCCAATTTTTTACAGGCAGTCAAATAGTCAGGATTTACAGATATACTTGGAGAGCTTGGAGCAGGAGGCTTCAGGATTATATAGCTATTGTTTATTCCGCTGTGTTGTAAGTGTTGTACTATGATAATGTTATTGTATACATATACTGATTTTATTTCAAGGATATGTTATCTATTATATGTTATTCATTCCGCTGTGAGATTCTTGTTATTCTGATGTTTTATGTTCTTCTTCTTCTATTCTAAGTTTCTATCTTATCTATCCTCACCCTCTGTTTTATTTCTATTAGTTTTCTGGCTTCCAATGCAATGTGGGTTGGACTTTTGTTGTTTGGTCAGCTCAAATTGTACCGGAATTTCGGGACACTACATTTGTCTTCCTCATGCATTAGGGTCATATCCACGAGCCTCTCAAACATAACTTCCATAGGAATATGGGTCATAGCCAACCCATAGAGGGGTTCATTCAATCCTTTAACAAACCGCAAACCCTTCTTATGTGGGGTATCTACTAGCTCCAACCCAAACCTAGCTAGTTGGTTGAACTTGCTAACATATTCTTTTAAGTCATGTTTCCCTGTTTGAGCGCCAAAAAACTTTCCAATTGCATGCTTTTCTCAACTTGAGAAAGAAACTTCATTTCAAACCTCATCCTAAAATCATCCCAAGTCTCCACTGGACGCCCAGCCTGCTCACTTCCCAGCAGAATGCAGTCCCATTTTTCAACAGCCAAGCGGCCAACTGAATATTTCTCCTGTCTTCAACTTCAAAAATTCTGAACAAATCCTCCGTATCTTTCAGCCAGTTTCTTGCCTCAACAAACGTCTCAATACCGTGGAATGGCTTTCCACCCATGGAACAAAAATCCTTACATATCTTCACAAAATTATCTGCACGTGGAGGAGGAGGAGTAATGACAGGTGCATCTGAGGGAGGAATGTCGGCTTGACCCCCGGAAGGCGTCGTGGCCTCTAGATACCCACGGAAACATCCTGGTATCGTAACGCCCTCAGGAATATTAGGAAATTAGGTTCCCCAGACATGCTGAAATGAAAAAGGAAAGAGATTCAGACAAAGGATCGAAAGATATTACCTATTGCTTTAGGGAATATGTTTTTCAAAATAGACTTTTCTTTTGAAAATGCTTTCTTTTAAAATCTTTTTGAAAATAATTTTCAAAATCTTTTATCCAATGTGGTAACCTTCAACTCTGATACCAAGTGTGACACCCCACGTTCGTTAATGTCACTCACAAAGGGAATGCATTAAGTTTCATGAAGCATTATAGGTAAACAGAAACAGAAATATTACAAGACAGACATAAAAATAGCAGTGGAAATAAAAACTTTATTTATCATAAAGTAGCATATTCAAAACATCCCATGTCTGAAATACATGAAAACCACTACATCACTAAAACATCTGTCTTATTCTTAAACATCAGAGTACAAATAAAAGAAGCAAAATATCCAAGTGAAAACATAGCCATAGTAGCGAAGATAGAAGCTTGGGAAATACATCTAGCAGCTCCAAGCAAGACGATAGCAGAATCTTGACTAAGCCTGAGAATTCCCTCCCTGAGAACCTGGGGGAGGGGGGGAAACGGAAGAAAGAAGAGGAAACAAAAAGGGTCAGACATAAAGTCTGGCAAGTCCAGTTACTTTTAGCAAGTAAATAAGTAAAAGTATCATGACAGGCATACAAAATGGATAAGAGAGATATCATCATAATAGCTAAGTGTAACAAGGTAAACATGATAGAGTATATTGTGCTTCTAGAGATTTCTCTGCACTAATACTAGTATATCCAGAATGAGATGATCCACAACATGTAAGAAATGGTAGACTTAGGCGTACTTCTGGTGAGTGGTTTTAACCCCATACAATCCACAGGCAGCCCCAATAACGGACTCCTAAACTTACCAGAGTCTAGATGTACCCTTTTACTACCCCCAATCGATCGGCTCTCTACTCCGTAGATACCCTGTGTCGGCCACACAGCAGGAGGTATCACTTCCTAAAGTGGCAACCCTTCGTCGATGTGCACAACCATATCTATTGGTGTCATGGCGTGTTATCTTCCTCAGTCCGGACCATGCATCCATAGACCCGGTTGGTATGCACCGCCCACACCGTCCTTCACGTTTGGATCTCTTACAATCATTTTACTACGGTGCCCCAACTCCGACCTAGTTCGGAGTACTTGTTCGATACCTACATATGGTTATTGATTGAAATAGGTCCCAAAAAAGATGAAGCAAGCTCTCCCCTTTGTCTTGCATTCCCAGTACTAGGTTTTCCACTGGTTATATTTACCTAAAAGTGTCTTTAATTACATAAACCTAACAGGTTAAGTTTGTGGGCCTATATATACAAATATTACCCACCAACCCAAGATGTACTTAACCCTCCCACTGTTCCATTCAAGTTTAATTAACCCTATTCAAACAAACATGTTTACACAATCCTTATGGATTCAACTAGGTTAAGTTTTCATCTTTATTACCATATTCAATTATGGTTAAAATGTGTTAGACCTCTCGCACTAGGCCTACAACTTGTGGACGCTAGATATGCCGGTTGGTTCTGGGCAGACTTCTTCCACAAATCGGGCTCAACCTCGCATCAAAGCACGTCTCGTATTTGTGCACTTAGACCTCTCACATTAGATTCACCACTTACGGTCGCTGGATATGCCAGTCGGTTCTGGGAAGACTTCCACCGCAAGTGCAATTTAACCTTGTGTCATAAGTGCCATTACAGTTTCAAATTACTGTAATCCTAGGCATTTCAATTATTAATTAATTATACCTAAGTCTTTATAGGTGTTCATGCCTCTTTTTCCCCAATTATGTTCATAATTAATTATATGCCTAAATTCATGTTCATAAACATTAAGTCATGCCAAACTTTTCATTTACAAATTATGTCCAATTTATACCTTTTTCCCCTTGTTCCCATTTTAACATATTCGCATAATTTAACATAATGCCTAGGCTAGAAAGTAGCCAGGCTAAAATAAAAGG
Source organism: Allium sativum (assembly GCA_030737875.1). Lineage (NCBI taxonomy): Eukaryota > Viridiplantae > Streptophyta > Magnoliopsida > Asparagales > Amaryllidaceae > Allium > Allium sativum. The sequence continues at coordinate 543,663,290 of CM060920.1, read as the reverse complement.
GACAGGGTGACAAAAATGACTATTCTAACAAGATTGACATAAACATGTAGTGCCATAATCATATAACGACATAATGATTATTCTAAAAAGTAAATTAGATCTATAATCAAAAGTATATCTAACATGATAACGGTTAAGATCCAATTCAACTACAACTTGATTAATTGGATTGCAGAAGAAAAAAGAGATTTGATTCAGTTCAGGCACCGACAACATCTAAGCCTCCATTATTTTCAGTGTAGAAAACAAGAGAAATGGAGCCATATATATAGCTGCCAGCCTCAGAATTCGACCTGCCACGTCAGCCCTAGGGGGGTCAGCCCATGGGTCGACACCCACTTGAAGGGGTACAGATGCTGAAAATTAACATGGGCGCACTTTATAGGTGCGCTAGTGCAAAAATACCTTGGTACACTAGCCAAGTGAGCCGATTTTTCCTGGTCTCTTCATCAAACTTCTATCATCCATAACTTCTTCATACGTTATCCGTTTTACGCAAATCAGTTGTCTATCATGACTAATATTTCGAGACGGACGCAATGATATAGTCCGTTTCCTTTAATTCTGAATATTAAATTACTTATTCTTTAATTTATCCTCCTTGGTGTAGTTAAAATACAGAGTGTTACATTCTCCCCTGCTTCAAAGGATTTCATCCCCGAAATCTCCAAGTTAAGAAGAATGTATCCTACCATCCATCATCCATCTACTCATCCACCAATTACAGGCATCCATTGTCTTTAAAATTTCCTAATGCTTATACGAACATATGCAAAGGTGTGTGTATATCCCAAAATTAATGCGAAAGATCAGGAGGTCCACTGATTCAGTTGACCTCCTTAATGCAATGTATGTTAGTGTCATGAATCCAACATGTATGCAAATAATCCTATTATAGCATGTAAGCTCTATATGTGCGCACAATCATCCATCTAAATGCAACATCCATATGATGATACATCCAATTTCATCCATTAAAAGAAAGAAAAATGCACACACATCCATATGTAGTATGAGAGTGATTGAGCCGATCTGGTGCCTAATGTGTGTGTATATGCATCCACGAGCAACCACTAGCAAACACTTGCATCCACTTGCATCCATCAACCAAAACATGCTTCAAACACATGTTTTCTTCCATAGGATTCCTACCTAAAGGTTGAAGATTCGATCGATAGAATAAACTTAAATGATAGAAACAAGCATGAATAAAAGCTTTGGAAAGGGAGTTAGAACATGCCCTCGAAAAGAAAAGGGTACGACGCACGAATCTTGTCTTCGGTCTCCCAAGTCACATCCTCTGGGTTGTCTCCCCGTTGAACCTTCATCAATTTGACTTCTCTATTGCGTAGCTCCTTAACTTCAAATACAAGAATACAGGTAGGAACTCGTCTCACTATCGCCTCCCGTTCCACTTCTACTTCCTCCAACATACTCGGTTCCACCACCTCTGCAGTATCATGCAAGCACTTTCGCAAATGGGAAACATGGAAAACATCATGAACATTAGATAGTCTCTCGGATAGCTTTACTCTATAGGCCATTTGGCCAATCCTCTCTGTTATAGGAAATGACCCTATAAATCTTGGTGCCAATTTCCCTACAAACCCAAAGCGAACCACATTTCTTAAGGGTGACACCTTAATGAAAACCATGTCTCCAACCTCAAACTCGATGTCAATCCTTCTCTAATCGGCATAGAACTTATGCCTATCCTGAGTTGTCTTCATTCGTCATCTAATAAGATCAATCTTCTTGGACATCTCCCTAACCATATCTGGTCCAAGTATTAGCCTTTCTGTAGATTCTCACCAACAAGTTGGTGATCTACAGGGTCGTCCGTATAGTGCTTCGAAGAGTGTCATGCCAATGTTGGCTTGATAACTGTTGTGTAGGAAAACTCTACAAAAGGAAGGTGCTCTTCCCAAGTCCCTCCAAAGTCTAGGATATATAGCCTTAAAAGATCCTCTAAAACACTGTTCACCCTCTCTGTCTATCCATTGGTCTGAGGATGATAAGCAGTGCTCAGACGCAACTGTGTACTCAATGCCTCTTGCAAGCTTCTCCAAAATTTGCTAGTGAAAATAGAGTCACGATCACTTATGATGCTGGAAGGTACTCCATGAAGACGAACTATCTCACGAACATAAAGTGCTGCCAACCATGCTGTCATCCTCTTGTTCTTCACTGGAATGAAATGAGCGCTCTTAGTCAGCCTGTCCACTACCACCCAAATACTGGTGTTGCCTTTCTTTGATCTAGGCAAGCCATCTATGAAATCCATAGAGACGCTCTACCACTTCCACTGCGGGACCTCCAAAGGATTAAGCAAACTGCCAGGCTTCTTTTGCTCATCTTTGACTTACTGGCAAATCAGACATTGAGAAATAAACTCCGCCACATCTTTCTTCATCCTAGCCCAAAAGAAAACCCTCTTCATGTCCCTGTACATCTTATCACCACCTGGATGAATAGTCAATTTAGAATGATGGGCTTTCTCTAGGACTTTCTTTAGCAAACTCCCAATTTGGGGAACACAAAGCCTTCCATCTTGTCGCAACCACCCTTTATCGTATGTGGAATATCTACTGAGGTGACTAGAAGTCTCCCTTCTACTGACTCTATCCAAGATGTCTGAAATCTGTGGATCCTCTCGCTGCGAAGCTCCTATTTGATCCATAAGAGTAGGTTGTATCTCCAGTGATGCTAATTAGCCAGGAAAAAGCTCGATGGAGGGTTTAAAGTCAAAAGTTGATATAAACTCCAAGCTTTTCCTTACCATGAACAAAGGACTTAAGACGCACCCTCTGCCTACTCAAAGCGTCTGCCACTACATTACCCTTGCCAGGGGTATATGCAATCTCGAAGTCATAGGATGCTAGGAACTCCATCCACCTTTGCTGCCTTAAATTAAGATCCTTTTGCGAGAACAAATACTTGAGAGAGATTTATGATCAGTGTACGACTCGAACTTTTCTCCAATAAAATAATGACGCCAATCTTGAGTGCGAATACTATGGCAGCTAGCTCTAGATCATGGGTAGGGTAGTTCCTCTCGTGAACTCTTAGCTGCCTACCTCCATAGCATACCACCCTTCCCTCTTGCATCGAATCCGCACCAATCCCTGTACCACATGCGTCAGTGTATACCGTAAACACTTTGTTCCCGTCAGGCAAGGTTAAAACTGAGGCTGTCGTCAGAGCCCTCTTCAATCGTTGAAATGCAATGTCACAATTTATATCCTATGAAAATGCCAGATTCTTCTTCGTCTGCCTGGTGAGTGGGGTTGATATCTTTACGAAGTCCTTAATGAATTTCCTATAATAGCCTGCTAACCCCAGAAAACTTCTCACCACCATTGCATTCTTTGAGATTTTCCAATCTTGAACTGCAACAACCTTCGCGGGGTCTACTGCTATCTCTTCTTTAGAGATCACATGCACTAAAAATCTCACCTCTTTTCTCCAGAAATGACATTTGGAGAACTTTTCCTTAAGTTGGTGCGCACGGAGAGTCTTCAAAACTTCTCTTATACGTAAGGCATGCTCTTCCTCATTCTTTGAGAAGATTAAGGTATAATCAACAAAGACTACGACAAATTTGTTTTGAAACTCCCGAAACACCATACTCGTCAGATCAACAAAATAGGCAGGTGCATTCGTTAGCCCAAAAGGCATAACAAGCCACTCAAAAGAACCGTCTGGGTCCTAAAAGCAGTCTTATCGATACTGTCCTCGACCACCCTCAACTGATGGAACCCCATGGCCCAGTCTAACTGAGAGAATACTGATGCATCAACAAGCTGATCAAATAAATCATCAATCCTCGGGAGTAGGTGCATGTTCTTCTTAGTGAGTTTGTTCAACTCCCTATAGTCCACACATAAGCGAAGCGAGCAATCCGCCTTAGTTGCAAATACTACTGGAGCGCCCCATTCAGAAATGCTTCGCCGAATAAATCCTTTCTCAAGTAGCTCCCCTACTTGTTTATTGAGCTCCCTCCTTTCTCTTGGAGTCATATGGCGCGCGGGCAATGCAACTGGCTTTGCATTGTCCACCAAATATATGCGGAAATCTATCTCGCATCGTGGGGGTAAACCCCGAACCTCCTCTAAGGCATCAGGATACTCACGAACTACTGGAACTGAGCGTAGATCATCGATAGATGCGTCAAGTGACTTCGGAAACTCAACGTAACAGACCCCTTGGGGTTACAAGAAATCTCGAGGGTCCTCCCTTGGCAACTCAACAGTCTAACTACCTTCCTCTCACAATCCAGAATGACACCATACATGGCTAGCCAATCCATCCCTAGAATCAACCCATAGCACATGAACCTAAGCACATACGCGTCGCACTCGAACTTGACGCCCAATATAGATATTCTCAAACCCAGAAAAATCATGGATAAATGAGCCGAACCACCAATGGGGTTTGAGACAGCAACGAGATCCACTACCATACTAGTATTTAAGTGCGGAGATTCGACCATAGAACTAGATATAAATGAATGTGAAGTGCCAGAATTGAAAAGAGTTCTAATAGGATGATTAGAAAGAGAAATCTAACCTTCTACGGAAACATTCCTACCTCTATCTAGAGCACTGGTCGCGAGACCATGAATCTGCCCTCCGGAAGTCTCTTCCTTTGACCTTGTACTTGCTTCTTTGGGCACTCCCTAGAAAAGTGTCCAGTCTCTCCGCAATTGAAGCAAGCATTCTTCCTCTTCTTGCAGTCATTGACCAAGTGACCCTCTCGTCCACAATTATAGCATTTTATCTTATCCTTAGCCTTGGCATTCTTTCCTCCCTTCTTCTGTTGTTGTTGTTGTTGTCCTTTCTTGGGCCATATCTTCTTATTTTGTGTTGTTTCCTCAGCTTTAACTTCCTTCTTCCCTCTTTTGTCTTCCTCATGCATTAGGGCCATATCCACGAGCCTCTCAAACGTCGCTCCCATAGGAATACGGGTCATAACCAACCCATGGAGAGGTTCATTCAATCCTTTAACAAACCGCAAAGCCTTCTTATGCGGGGTATCTTCTAGCTCCAACCCAAACCTAGCTAGTTGGTTGAACTTGTTAACATATTCTTTTATAGTCATGTTTCCCTGTTTGAGCGCCAAAAACCTTTCCATTTGCATGTTTTTCTCAACTTGAGAAAGAAACTTCATTTCGAACCTCATCCTAAAATCATCCCAAGTCTCCACTGGACGCCCAGCCTGCTCACTTCCCACCAGGATGCACCCTCATCTTTCAGCAGCCAAGCGGCCAACTGAACCTTTCTCCTTTCTTCAACTTCAAAATTCCGAACAAATCCTCTGTCTCTTCAGCTAGTTTCTTGCCTCTACGAACATCTCAATACTGCGGAATTGATTTCCTCCCATGGAACAAAAATCCTTACATATCTTCGCAAAATTATCTACACGCGGAGGAGAAGGAACGACAGGTGCAGCTAAGGGAGGAACGTCGGCTTGACCCCCGGCAGGCGCCGTGTCTTCTAGATACCTACGGAACCATCCTTGTATCGTAACGCTCTCAGGAATATTAGGAATGTTAGGTTCTCCAAACATGCTGAAAAGAAAAAGGAAAGAGATTCAGACAAAGGATCGAAAGATATTTCCTATGGCTTTGGGGAATATGTTTTTCAAAACAGTCTTTTCTTTTGAAAATGCTTTCTTTTAAAATCTTTTTGAAAATAATTTTCAAAATCTTTTATCCAATCTGGTAACCTTTAGCTCTGATACCAAGTGTGACACCCCACGTCCGTTAATGTCACTCACAAAGGGAGAAGCGTTATAGGTAAACAGAAACAGAAATATTACAAGATAGACATAAAGATAGCAGCGCACTACACCGAAAACGTTGATTTGCAATGGCTTTAGGCCGTTGCAAATTGATTTCGTAATGGCTCTAAGCCGTTGCGATTTCTAGAGTTGCTAAAATTTTGCAATGGCCAAAAGCCGTTGCAATTTATGGTTTTTGCAACGGCCTTAACCCATTGCAATTTTTCAATTTGCAACGGTTAATGTCTGTTGCTTATTTTAATTTGGCAACGACTTTTAGCCGTTACTAATTGACATTATTTTTAAAAAAAATTGGTTTTTCCCTTCTTTCCGTAGTTCCTATTCAGTAAAAACGGTTACAGATTTGACATAGTACCACAAAAGAAATATCAATAAACTGAAAACTTCCAATAGATTCAACATAAAGATCAAATGTAACAACAAAATAATTTTAAAGTTCAACAATATATTACAAACTTAAAAGTCTAATAGCTCGCAGCAGCAAAAATAATATTACCATGCACTTCAAGTTCAATAGCAGTAGACAAAATAATAGTGCGGTACATTTCAACTTCATCACAATAATATTACAATATTAATTGTTCATATTTATCATACATTACGTAATAGTATTTTTGCTTAATTTCTTCTTAAGCAAGCCTCTATCATCACCGAAAATCAGCAGTCTAACATTGTTGAAAGACAAATTTCCAGATTTATAAAACCATATTCATATTAATACATGTGCTAAATTAATACAGAGATAAGGAACGAGTAATCAAGTAAAGCTTACAAGAGCATCAGCCACATCAATAGCTATTTGAATTCTAATACTCCATGTCAACGGGGCTTTGTCAACTACTACAAAAGCCAGAGATTTATTAGCAAAGTATAACTTATTTTAACTAATGATTTTTGAATGGAAAATCAAAGTTTCATTAAAAAAGGACAATATATTTCGAAATTCATTTGAATTTCAGTTATCAACCAAGAGTGATCGAAATATCAAACTGTATCCAGATGTATAAGATAACAAATATAGGAAGAACAAATAATAATAAAGACTGAAGTATGTCCATTCTTGAAACTCCACAGATATAATTGAATTTACGCATTTGTACTTTATATCACTAAAAAAATTGCAACGGCGATAACCAAATGGAATTCAACACATATTTTATGATATTAGAATTTGATGATATAAGAATTTGTGAAAAATACTATAACCCAACATTCACTGGTTCATTCAATAAATAAACGGTCATGCATGGTTCGCATTCTCTCATCATTTCACTAACTCATGTATAAACGTTCTTCTCATGTTCGTATTCCATTTCCTATTCTTCTTTCTTCACGCAAGCTTCAGATTTTTAAAAAAAGTAAGCCCAAACCTTGCAACATGCAGCAAATCCATTTGCTACAGGGAAGTCTCAAACCATGCAAGCAAATTCACTGTTCCACTTCCTGAAACAAACACCTCGCATGATCTCCACTGTACTCCCTCCTCACCGCCACTGATCCCCACTGCTACAGCCTGATCTCTGTAAATCTTAAGCTATAGCCCTAAACAAAATTACTATTCATAACCAACAAAACAACATCATCTACTTTTTACTATCCATTCCAGCTTATATTTCAGTGTGGCAAGTGATTTGCCGTGTTTTTGAAGCTTTCCAAAAAGAGAGGGAAAAAAATAATATGTTTGAATTGCATTGGTCAAAATCATATTTTCTAATTGATCGCCTTTTTCACATTTTCGGACATATATCTAGAAATCACAGAGCATGTGTAACAACCCGGAATTTTGGAACCAATTTAAAAAATTTATTTTTAGAAATTTAACAAAAATTGATTCAGAATTTAACATTTTGATTTTTAAATTACAACAAAGCCCTTAAAAACAGCCATTTTGCAAACGACCTCCATTTTCGATGAAACCACTTTTGTTGAATTTGGAATGTCAAATTATTGCTAGGTTTAAATTTCCATAATTATTGGAATTAATATGTGAGCGTGGTAAATTAAAATGTGTTTGTCAATTTCAGTCAAATTGGATCGACCATTAAAAAGGCCATTTTTCAAACGGTCTCCAAATTCGACGAAATTAATTTTGTTAGGATCGTATCATCAAAACATAGCTAGATTTATTTTTCGGGGATTTTTAGAGTCAGTATGTGGACCCGATAAATTAAAAATGTACGTTCAAATTCAATATTGACCGTTATATTAATTTATATTTTAATTTTGATAAAAACTAATCAAAATAGTAGAATTGGTTTCTGAAACATATCTCATTATATTCGGAATGGGGGTATTTGGTTAGGAACGATAGTCGTTAGAGTTCCTTTGGAGATCAGACGCAAAATTTCACTTTTTGGAGGTAATGGAATTAAATAATAATATAAAATAGGGTACAAATAGCCCATCTTCAGCCCAAACCCTCATTATTAAAACCGTAGCCGCCGGTTTCATTTCATGGATGAAATAATTCTAGTTTCTTTCCCTCTTTTCTCTCAATCCATCAAGAATTAGAAGATGATATTTGCATGAAAGTTGTAGAGATTCACATGCTCTACAAATTCATACGGTTAAGATCATGTTTTGGGTAGTATTTTTCGCAACTCTCAGGCCTCAAGGGCTGCGGCTTGGCTGAAAATTCAAGGCCATGGGGGAGCTCAAATTCAAAGCTATTCATGGTGAAGAAGAAGGCATTCGATGTGGTGTATTCAGATCGGTACCAGGAGGTTTTGGTGAAGTGCGATTTGGAGAGATGGAGGAGCTTTTGTGTTCGATGGTTACAGTAAAACGAACGATGGAGAGAGAGGGTTAAGCCCTAATCATGTAATTAAGTTTGATTAATTATAGTTAATTAATAAATTATGTAATCAAAATGTTTAATTAACAATATCTAGTTCATACGGAAACGGAATCGAACGATTTCGACTCCGTTGGAATCGCAGAAAAGAGATCTACAACATGGAACTGAATGGAACAAAAACGGAGCTAGCTACAAATCCAGAAGGAGTAAAATCAAAGTGAGATTTATTTCTAAAATTAAAATTAATTATTACTGCGTTGATAAATTTATTTATGTATACACCATTAAAAATTCAGTTGTATGTGGTACGAGATTTGAATTGATTTATTCCGTTTGTGGTGATTCATTGGATGAAGTAAGTTGTTTAACAAATAAAAAAACATTTTTTTGTAATACTAAAAGATTTCATTTTTCTATGTAATATTAAAAGTTCTCATTTTTCTATGTAATGTAAAAGGATTACATGTTTAATGTAATATAAAGATTGCATTTTTATACAATGCAAAAAGGATTACATTTTTAATGTAATATAAAGATTACATTTTCATACAATGTAAAAAGGATTTCATTTTTATGTAATATAAAAAGATTACATTTTATTATAAATGAGTCAACATTAGAATTCACATTTTTAATGTAAATGAGTCATTAGAAAAGATTCATTGTTTTTTATAAATTATGTTAACATGAGAACTTACATTTTTATTGTATATGAAAATGATTCATTGTTGCATTAAAATGTTTAACAATAAAAAGTTCGCATTTTTATTGTAAAAAGAGATTATATGAAAATGATTCATTTGTTGAATTAAAAGGTTAAACAATAAAAATTTACATTTTTATTGTAAATGAGAAAATATGAAGAATGATTCATTTGTTGAATTAAAAAGTTAAACAATAAAAAGTTTACATTTTTATTGTAAATGAGAAAATATGAAAAATGATTCATTTGTTGAATTAAAAAGTTAAACAATAAAAAGTTTACATTATTATTGTAAATGAGAAAATATGAAAAATGATTCATTTGTCCAATTAAAAAGTTAAACAATAAAAAGTTTACATTTTTATTATAAAGGAGAAAATATGAAAAATGAACATTTGTTTGAATAGAGAAGTTAATAAAGTTGTGTTCACATTAAAATTTACATTTTAATGTACGTATGGATCATATTAAAAGATACATTGTAGGAAATTTACATAAGAAATTACATTCGAATGATTCATAGCTTGTATAAAATGATGTAACATTAAAATTTAAATTTTTATGTAATAATGATTCATTAAAATGATTCATAGCTTGTTTAAAAATGATGTAACATAAAATTTTACATTTTTATGTAATAATGATTCATTAAAATGATTCATGGCTTGTTTAAAAATGATGTAACATAAAAATTTACATTTTTATGGAATAATGATTCATTAAAATGATTCATAGCCTGTTAAAAATGATGTAACATAAAAATTTACATTTTTATGTAATAATGATTCATTAAAATGATTCATAGCTTGTTTAAAAATGATGTAACATAAAAATTTACATTTTTATGTAATAATGATTCAATAAAATGATTCATAGCTTGATTAAAATGATGTAACATAAATATTTACATTTTTATGTAATAATGATTCATTAAAAATGTTCATAGCTTGTTAAAAATGTTTTAACATAAAAGATTACATTTTTATGTAATAGTGAATCATTAAAAAGATTCAAAAGTGATAAAAGATGCTTGTTTGATAAAACTGTGTTAACATAGAAATTGTTATGCAAATAAAATATTCTTAGAATACATAGAAAAATGTATGCAAATAAATTATTCTTTTATTTGTCATTAGAATACATATATAAATGTGTACAAATAAATTATTCTTTTACTTGTCATTAGAATACATAGAAAAAATATATACCAATGAATTATTCTTTTATTTGTCATTAGAATACATAGAAAAATGTGTACAAATAAATTATTCTTTTAAAATGTATACAAATAAATTATTCTTTTATTTGTCATTAGAATACATAGAAAAATGTGTACAAATAAATTATTCTTTTATTTGTCATTAGAATATATAGAAAAATGTATACAAATAAATTATTCTTTTATTTGTCATTGGAACATAGAAAAGTGTATCCAAATAAATTATTCTTTTATTTGTCATTGGAATACATAGGAAAATGTGTGCAAATAAATTATTCATTTATTAGTCATTAGAATACATAGAAAAATGTGTACAAATAAATTATTCTTTTATTTGTTATTAGAATACATAGAAAAATGTGTACAAATAAATTATTCTTTTATTTGTCATTAGAATACATAGAAAAGTTTAACAATAAAAATTTACATTTTATTGTATGTAAGAAGTAATGAGAAATGATCATTATTTGAAATATAAAAGTTCAACATTGAAAATTACATTTTTATTGAATGTAAATAATGATTCATTAAAAGATGTATCGTTTGATAAAATATGTTAACATTAGAAATTACATTTGTTAATGTAAAATGAATCATTAAAAAGATGTATCATTTGATAAAATATGTTAACACAAGATATTACATTTGTTAATGTAAAATGAATCATTAAAAAGATGTATCGTTTGATAAAATATGTTAACATAAGAAATTACATTTGTTAATGTAAAAATGTTTGAATAATAAAATATCCTTTTATTGTATGCATATGAAATGTAGAAATTGTATAGAAAATAAAATATCTTTTTACTGTATACATAGGAAATGTAGAAAATGTGTAGACAATAAAATACTCTTTTATTGTAACATGAAATGTGATTAAACCAAATATACTTGGTTATTGATATGGATTGTGATTGATTGAATGTTTGGATTGTGCCCGACCAGTTTATGAGCAAAATATGTTTTTACATTTAGCATTGGGTTGGGAAAAATAAATGTATGCTAACACGTTGTGAAACACTTCACGATTTGACTATAAGGTGGTTAGCGATGTTGTTTATTTCAAAATTAATGAATGATTTTGAAAAGTGTTTTCTTAAGTAAAAAGAATAGTATTCCCGATTTAGGAAAGGGAATGTTTTATAAAATGTTTTATAAAACAGAAAGGATTTCGAGGACTACACCCGATGATTTCGAAATGATTTGAAAGTAGAAATCTATATAGTTTTGATTATACTTGTGATTTTTTTGTGAAATGATTTTCCCTACTTCGGGATATAAAATGATTTAGCAAGTATGTGGCTGAAGATGCGGGTGACCCGAAATTGACTAACAGTGTGAGGGCGTGCATGTCTTCCCCAATTGGTGGGATGGTGCATTTTCAATGTAGCCGTTAGGTGCATATATATATATATATATATATATATATATATATATATATATATATATATATGTGTGTGTGTGTGTGTTCGGTTACGGTGCGTACTGCCCGGTCCTGAGGGAACATGACCGATATTTGGTTTCATACTTGTTTGTATGTTTTGTTATGTTTTGGAATTCATATTTCCAAATGTTTTGTTTTCAAATCCCGAAGTGAAATCTACTTTGATATAAAAAAATAGATATGTATTTCAAAATAATTAGAAATAAGAAATCGGGAATAAAGTCCAAAGAAATAATTTTTGTAAAGTGAATTGGATTTTGAAATCTAAGTTTAGGGATCAGGCCTAAATGGGTATATTAAGGAATTGCATGTTGATTGATGCATTGTAGATTCATATCTTTATTTATGGTAGTAGTATATGCACTGGCAATCCAATGGAGTAAACCCGTTCCGCGTTAGCAGCGTGGTCCTGTGATTAGCCTTATTATTAAATAGGTTAAGTAAGATTTCCCATACCAGTCCCATGACTGACCTGTAGTTTGTTTCACTTGCAAACTCGGGTGCCCATATTTTCCACACGGGCAGTCGAGTAGCTTATTTTGCAGATATATTGAGCAGGATTATGGATCGAAGCCTAAAGCTGTGTCCAGAGCACTGATAGTTTTCCGCTATGTTAGTTATTCATTGCCGCTACATTGTATTACAATTATTGTAATTTAATATTCCACAAAGTATTTACTGCGATGTACTCTGATATTCTGTACTCTGATGTAACATTAATGTAATGTTTATAAAAGTCTTCTGTTATTTGTTCTGACGTGTTGTTTGCCCAAAGTTTGCTTACTCGGGTTTTTGAACGGTCTTAGTCGATTTTGCGATCGATTAGGTCCGAGCAAAATCCGAGTCGTTACAGCATGGTACACCAGGCGCAGGCCAATGAACCCTAACTAGCTTTATGGTTCATATCTGCAATGCAATTTATAACTTTAGTTCATTATATTACAATTCTTTACCAACTTTAAAACCATGTTGACTACAAAATGTCAAAGATTCATGATAAACTTATATAACTTCAGAACGGCTGACTATGGTAATAATCACATCCAAAATTTATGATGTAAATCTACTAATCCTAAATGTATAATGTCGTACAGTTTAAGAAAACCTTGCGAAAGATTAAATTATATAAATCATATGAGATTTCATCTTGGAAGTCATTAATAAGAATGTGATAATTGGTAAACCAGTCATAAAAGCTGTGGACCAACACCACGAGCTGACCAAATTTAAACTCCATAAATAATAAAGAAAAGGTGAATATTCAACTGATAAACAAAAAATTAACCAAACAACAAATAAATAGTTTAATCATATAACAAGGAGACTAAAACAATTTATCATAGTTTAACCATTTGAGCAGTTTTCATGTTGTAAGAACGCATCTTATCATTTATTTAGAGAAGAAAAATAGTGTCTACTTTCAATCTTTTTGAGCTCCTATTTGCAAAATTGAGCAAATATGTTGATACCATTAATTTGCTAAGAACAGTTGAGTGGATGATATTTGGTATGTTCCATGATATTTGGTTTACTCTATTTCCACCTAACTGTTTGGAGTCTTTTGTTTTGTCATTTTTTTTGGACTCATAATTCACACAGTATTTGAGATGCATGGTTTGTTAACTTATGTCAACTGCACAAGTTCTTGTGATCGCTTTTCTTAAACTAAACTAACGATTATAGGTGAAGGATATACACTGTAAAACTAATATTCATTATGCTACATACGTATGTGATACATGCTTTGATTTATTTTTTGTTAAACAAGGATAGACGCTTTGAGCAGCAAGTAGAATTCAACTGTTAGACATATACCTAAACAATGACGCTTGTAATTTTAACTAATACTTGCTTTTCAATGTGCTTTATAGCAATGGAAATATAATATGATATAGGATATAAGAGTACCAAGTTTAACAAACTTGATTGGAATGCACATGTTAAAAGACATTCACACCTAACTACACACGAAATTAGTAGGAATAATTGTAAAAAATACTAACAAACATATATAGAAAGCCTACAATGTTAGTTAAGAGAAGATCACCAAAGCATCATTTACTTTCTTTATTTGTGAACTTATTTTTATACGATAACATTCTAAAGATAATAACAATATCTGGCCCGCTGGCCCAATGATAAATGTATCCTAACACACAATGTGCTCAGTATAGTATGATTTGAAATCGACTGATACATAATTTATGGTAAAAGTTCTATCTATTTAAGTGGTTGTTCCTCGTATATGGTCCTGTGTATATTGCGCTGTATATAATAGTATGTCTGCCTTAAACTTGAAGTTGGATTTTTGTTGATGTTTGTGTCACGTATATTTGAATTGTTTGAGAACAAATAACATGCCCTCAGATTAGAAAGTGAATTTAAACCAACAAAGGAAGTTTTATCTTACCAAGTATCCATATTTTCTACATCAATATACATCATAACAGCATGGTAAAATAAAACAAACGTTTCAACTCACTCATTTTAAAATTTATATTATAATTTGATATCATCTGGTAAATTCCTGTTAAATACCTCTACCAAGTGGCTATGGGCAAAGGCCTGCAAAACATGCATAATTGCTTGTTATATATTTAATTTGAGTTTGGTCTTCTTGAAGAAGCTTTTTCTTTTTGGAACAAGATACCGATCAGATTTTTTTTATTTTTCCATTTCTTTTCAAACATGGATTCATCATTTTATTCTAAAATTGTCTTCTGAACTGAACTAGTAGCTAATAGGGAGTAAAATCTCATAGCAACTCACACAAGTAGTTCTATATTTGTAGGAGATGGTATTTTTTTTCTTCATAATGTGAATTAGTAGTTGTATTTTCAAATAAATGTGATTAACCAGGTGAAACCAGGGAACCACGATTAGGTATAAAGAAGGATATGCAGAAGATATGAAATAGTAAGGTTTGTGTCTTGCACACAAGTATACATGTAGAATATAAATACAAGCAACAATTCATTCCAAATGTTAATGTATAACTGCTAATGTATTCTATGCATTACAAATAAGTTATTCTCTTGTTAATGTTTGTTATCTATGCAAATAAGACATTATAATTTGCTTTTTTTTCTTCTTGTATGTTTAGCGCAAAATGATGCTACTGTCATCTCTTAATTGGACCCAATCAAATAAAATAAAAATCGAAACATTCACTCTCAGTGTTCATGTTATTTAGACATTCAATGGAAAGAGATGGGAAAAATTCAACAGTGAGAAAGTTGCATCTCTAGCATATGCTAGAAATTCAAGGAAAGGTCACACTTGTTACTCATTTTCAAAATTCAAGCTTGATGAATGAAAACAAGAGATGTCGTCCTATATTATTCCAGCATCAAGGATATGAAGCTAGCGATCAGGTAAAGTTACTATACCAAAGTGCTGAATGAACGGAATCATTAAATGTCAATAGTTCATGCATGCCTGATGTTAAATGTAATTTATACTTATGATTTAAACAAGGTTAATCATCATTGATATTTCACCTGTCTATCCTTTTTTTGTTCATTGTGATTACCGAATGAAAACAGTTACAATACAGTTTACATAATCATGCTCTTGTAAACGTTGTATTTTGATTTATATGTCAAGTCAACAAAAATAATTTACTAAAACTTACGCATACAAGGTTAGGCATTTCACTAAAACTCACGCATGGAACCAAAAGCCTAGAATGAAAATTCTGTTAAATTGTAGAATTAAAATAGGCATACAAGTAAAAATTAATAAATGATACACTTAAAGAAAGAAACACTTTCAAAAACTGACATAGCCAGGCAGTCAAATGTAATGATAATGAAGACCGAAGTGCACCACAACTCAAAGGATCGATTGTTCACACTATAGACAGCATATGCTAAAATCATCAAACTTAAGGCAATTGAGTACCAGGAGCTCGAAATGATTAGGACAACCATGAATATACATGTATATTGTGCCCACTACAGCATATGCTAATTATTATATTGTTTTTGATAATCGAAATAATTTTATAATGTTACTGACTGTGCAGTAAATATTACCTTTTCGATAATTAGAGCCTAACGGTCCGCTGACCGACCTACGTGCGATAGCATTCACATCTAAGGTTATTGCTAACCATCACTCATGTATTTTTAGAGAGCAAGAAGTTGAGTTTTGGGAGAGGTATTTGTCTGCATGATTATTAGACTTGGGTAGAGGATATGTAGTTAGTAATATATAAACTTGAGCATAAAAATATTCGTATTTGCATGGTTATTATCTTTTAGCACTTTGCATTGTTATTATTCTGTTGCTTTGAGGGTTTTATATTAGATTATGCAGCCTTATGTATTTAGTTATAGTGTCTATATCTCTTCACTAAATTGGTTTGTGAATTTGAGTACAGTGTTTTGTTGTTGGGTTCTCTTTACATTACTACATATTTGCTCCATTTTTTAGTATGTGCTTTATATTTCATGTTTTGCACTGTATGTTCAACCAGCGCTTTTTTCAATGAATATTTATTTGGAATTTTCGTGACATATGTAAAGATTCTGGTTTCAATTGATTGGACAATAAAAGGACAGTGTCTGATCAATCAATTAACGAATACAGTCGTAAACAACCCGACCGATTGAAAAATAAAATATCAAATTTGTACAACTGCAGCTGAGTGAGTAGATGCAAATCAAATTTTACTTGGCAAACATAAAGCCTACCCACAGTTTTGTTAAATACTAAATAATGTTAGTGACCATCCATATTAGTAAAGCACACGTTATATTGAATAATTTTCTATTCAAGTCTAAGATATTATTCATTCATCCGTGCAATATTTCATTTTCAATCCTCACCAATGCTAGTTAATGAGATTATACAAATTTGTAGCTTTCTCATTCATTCATGTAGTGTGACAAAGCCATTATTTGTGGATTCTCCATTCATTTTTTACATATTCTTAAGGGAATCAAGTACCAGGAGCTCTAAAATTATTTCCATTATCAGTAACATTAGTTCAGGTCAGCAGTAATTTTGCTAAAAGAATATAATAATTAGCTATCTAGTTGAACATTAAAATAAACCTCATGGCCAAACAATATAACATGGTAGTATTAAATAGGACAGTCTTAACAACAAGTAAAGGTACAACGATAGACTTTTACAATTTAGCTTAGTTTCATTAAATAGTAAGTTATAATTTCAAGCTTGCTTATTTTGGCTGTAGCCACAACATCAAAGCTTAGGCTTACTGTGTCTTTTGGATCAAAAGAAATCAAATGCAGCTGAAAGAACTTCAAGTTTTTTTTTTGAAACAAAGCCATGAAAAGCAAGGATATCAAGGCACAACCGCACTTATCAAGGATAAAAACTACCCTCAACATTGTCTTAAAATTTGAATATCATTTACTAGTTTAATGGAGAAATTCTTTATGCCAATGCAGTATGCTATAATATGTTGATGAATGAATTATATCAACCCTATTCGTGTAAGCAACATTTCTACAATTCATACGCTTAGAGAAGGGTAACATATGGTGAAGTCATGGAAATTGTTCTTTAAACATGGACATTCAACATGCAAATTTGAATACTAGAATACTAGAGCCATCATATGCTCGGTGGATTTAAAAGTATGTGATAAGTATTCATCAAGCTTGAAAGTATCCTAAATAGACGAAAATGGTGCCTTAGATCTCTATCTCAATAAGGCTAAGAGAAAGGTGGTCCCTCTTATGTAACAAGTTAGGTTAAGCCTAACAATATTTTAGATTATTATAAACTGTGAGATAGGGGTAATTTGATTTTCATAGAACATAAGAAAGCTTAGATGGTACAGTCAAAAACAAAATTAGTCGACAAACAATTCAGCATAAAAAACTGCAGGAAACTATAAATTTGTTAACACAAAGGACTTATCAACAGACTAGATACTATGGACATGCAACAAAAAAATGGTCACTAATGTGGAGCCAATCAGTGTTAAATATAAGTAGTAGATATAAAGCACTTCATTTTTGAATGCTTGTACAGTAAATATATACAGACTCCCATTAAAATAAAGATAATACTTATACCTCAAAGTTCAAGTAAATCTGAAGATGAGGCAGACGAGCTCCTCCACTATTTAGAATGAAGGAATCAGATCCAGGACATCGCTTTCGCCATGGACATAGCATCGGTATACTACATCTAGAATGAACGAAAATTAATCAAACAAATAATTTAAAACAAATCGTTCACAAGTTTTTGTATTTTGAATTCATACAAGATCGAACAAACAATCATTCATCATGAAAATCTAATCAACGCTTTCTATTTCTATGAGATTAAATCAAAACAACCAAAATCATTTTTTCATACCGAGAGTAGATTGACTTCGAATCGAGAACTCGTGAGCTATTCATTTTGGAAAAGATAACCTGAGAATCGATCGAGATTTAGGTAGAAATTTCTTTGATTGTTGTCGAACTGAAGGAAGAAATGAAATTTCTCTGATCGAGATCTAGTTTTAATTGAGATCTAGATTTAATCGAGACCTAGTTTTCTGAGGTGCGAAAATTTCTTTTGATGGAAGAACGTATACAACAAATGAAAGAGTACGTATTGGGGATGGGGAGCGTATGTAGGTCATTAAAATTGAAGAACGGTCCTAAGCCGTTATAAAAGGTAGAACGAGCATTAACCATTGCACAATCATTTACAATGGACCAAAGCCATTGCTAAATAGCAACGGTTTAAAGCCATTGCAAATTTTCCGCTTTAGGGGGTTGCAAAATTGCCTGCATGGTATAGTGGCGGTAATAAAAACATTATTTACCATAAAGCAGCATAGTCAAAGCATCCCATGTCTGAAATACATAAAAACCATTACATCATTAAAACATTTGCCTTATTCTTATACATTAGAGTACAGAACAGAAGAAGCATAATATCCAAGTGAAAACATAGCCATAGCAGCAAAGATAGAAGCTTGAGAAATACATCTAGCAGCTCCAAGCAAGACAGTAGCAGAATCCTGACTAAGCCTGAGAATTCCCTCCCTGAGAACCTGAGGGAGGTGGGAAACGGAAGAAAGAGGAGGAAACAAAAAGGGTCAGACATAAAGTCTGGCGAGTCCAGTTACTTTTAGCAAGTAAATAAGTAAAAGTATCTTGACAGGCATACAAAGTGGATAAGAGAGATATCATCATAATAGGTAAGTTTGACAAGGTAAACATGATAAAGTATATTGCGCTTCTAGAGATTTCTCTGCGCTAATACTAATATATCCAGAATGAGATGATCCCCACCATGTAAGAAATGGTAGACTTAGGCGTACTTCTGATGAGAGGTTTTAACCCCATACAATCCACAGGCAGCCCCAATAATGGATTCCTAAACTCACCAGAGTCTAGATGTACCATAACTACTACCATAATCGATCAGCTTCCTACTCCATAGATACCCTGTGTCGGCCCCAAAGTAGGAGGTATCACTTCCTAAAGTGGCAACCCTTCGTTGATGTGCACAACCATATCTATCGGTGTCACGGCGTGTTCTCTTCCTCTGTCCGGGCCATGCATGCACAGGACCGACCAGTATGCGGCGCCCACACCGTCCTTCACGTTTGGATCTCTTATAATCAGTTTAGTGAGCGTGCCTCAACTCCGACCTAGTTCGGAGTACTCATTCGATACCTACATAGAGTTACTGGATGAAAATGGGTCCCACAAAAGATGAAGCAAGCTATCCGCTTTGTCTTGCATTCCGAGTACTAGGTTTTCCACTGGTTATGTTTACCTAATGGTTTCTTTAATTACATTACCCCGACAGGTTAAGTTTGTGGGCCTATATATACAAATATTACCTACCAACCCAAGATGTACTTAACCCTTCCATTGTTCCATTCAAGTTTACTTAACCCTATTAAAACAGACATGTTTACACAATCCCTATGGATTCAACTAGGTTAATTTTTCATCTTTATTACCATATTCAATTATGGTTAAAATGTGCTAGACCTCTCACATTAGGCCTACAACTTGTGGACGCTGGATATGCCGGTCGGTTCCGGGAAGACTTCTTCCATAAGTCGGGCTTAACCTCGTGTCATAGCACGTCTCGTATTTGTGCACTTAGACCTCTCACATTAGATTCACCACTTGCGGTCGCTGGATATGCCGGTCGGTTCTGGGCAGACTTCCACTGCAAGTGCAATCTAACCTCGTGTCATAAGTGCCATTACAGTTTCAAATTACTGTAATCCTAGGCATTTCAATTATTAATTAATTATACCTATGTCTTTATAGGTGTTCATGCCTCTTTTTCCCTAATTATGTTCATAATTAATTATATGCCCAAATTCATGTTCATAAACATTAAGTTATGCCAAACTTTCCATTTACAAATTATGCCCAATTTATACCGTTTTCCCTTTATTCCCATTCTAACATATTCGCATAATTTAACGTCACGCCTAGGCTAGAAAGTAGCCAGGCTCAAATAAAAGGGACAGGGTGACAGAAATGATTATTCTAACAAGATTGACATAAATATATGGTGGCGTATTCATATAACGACATGATGATAAGATGGACATATATGAATGGATCTAGTGAACATGTGATACTAGAATCATTCTTAACATAATAGGGATGTCATAACTGGCATGATAAGATCTAAATAATAATTCAGATGTCAAACTAATAATAGATCCTATTTAACTGCAATATGATAAGAACAAGATAATCTAAATAGTGAAACCAAGGTAGACTTGTCATGAAAATTAGGTGAAAGTTTAGATCTAAATCTAAAACATGTCCAACTAATGACATGTGACAACCACGGGTATCGAACCCCGGACCTCCCATAAAGCAACACCACGCACTAAGCACTGTGCTAAAAGATCTTTGTGTTAGCTTTTCAAGAGGGGTGTTATAGACTACCCTCCTTAAAGAGCCCAACGTCCTCGTTGGCTCATATCACTCACCACCCAGGCGTTGTGCATGTAACCCGCATCAGTACCACACCGACCGACATCTGCAGCATCACACACAATTCCGACTGGGTATAGGCTCTGATACCAAATGTGACAACCGCGGGTATCAAACCCCGGACCTCCCGTAAAGCAACACCATGCACTAACCACTGTGCCAAAAGATCTTTGTGTTAGCTTTTCAAGAGGGGTGTTACATGGCAGATCCAAAATAACCACAATGTGATAGGTATAAAACGATCTAAAAAGGGAATTAGATCTATAATCAAAAGTAGATCTAACATGATAACGGTTAAGATCCAAATCAAATACGACATGATAGGTACAAAATGATCTAAATCGAATTAGATCTATAATCAAAAGTAGATCTAACACGATAACGGTTAAGATCCAAATCAACTACAACATGATGGGTACGAAATGATCTAAATAGAATTAGATCTATAATCAAAAGTAGATGTAACATGATAAAGGTTAAGATCTAAATCATAGTTAATTCAGAATTTCATAGATTCACAAATTACAATAGTCTGATATGATTCAATCCTAAGCATATACCCAAATTACAGTCATATCATGTCTTACTTTTAATTATTCAGTTCTAAAGGTAACTTGAACTTACAATGATTGGATCTAGAAGAACAAGAGGAGAAAAGTGAAGTTTGGATCTCAGATCTACACTTGAAACACTTGAATCTCTAAACTTGATTAATTGGATTGCCGAAGAAGAAAGAGATTTGATTCAGTTCAGGCACCAATAGCATCTAAGCCTCCATTATTTTCAGTGTAGAAAACAAGAGAAATGGAGCCATATATATAACTGCCAGCCCCCAGAATTCGACCTGCCACGTCGTCCCAAGGGGGGTCGACCCATGGGTCGATACCCACTTGAAGGGGTCTGGATGCTGAAAATTAACATGGGCACACTTTATAGGCGCGACAGTGTAAAAATACCTTGGCGCACTTGTCAAGTGCGCCAGTTTTTCCTGCTCTCTTCGTCAAACTTCTACCATTCATAACTTCTTCATACATTATCTGTTTTACGCAAAAAAGGTGTCTATCTTGACCAGAATTTCGAGACGGATGCAATGACATAGTCCGTTTCCTTTAATTCTGAATATTAAATTAATTATTCTTTAATTTATCCTATTTAGTGTAGTTAAAATATGGGGTGTTACAGGTTGTGTAGAATATGACTATAAACGTCAGAATTTTGGGACGAAATTCCTTTTAAGGAGAGAAGAATGTAACAACCCGGAATTTTGGCGATATAAATTAATTATTAGAATTTCAAAAATAGGAATTTCTACAAGTGATGGAATTTGGCCATGAAGCTTTAACTGATGCATTTGTCACGGAATTCTGGTTAACTTTCATGTTTGGAGTTTAACGAATGGAGTCCATATGAAAAAGTTGCGGACGAAATACGAAAATGGATGAAAAATAAATTAATCAAAATTTAAATAAATATTATACCTTATATAACTAGCCGACCTGGGCATCTGATGGCCCAGGTGGTCGACCGTAGCGGTCGACCTACTGGGCTTAGTTTTCCCAGTGACGGCTAGGTTTTTAGGATTTGGTTTATAATATTTGTAAAACAGATGGACAGATATAACTTAAAACTAATCCAATGGTTCAAGGCCAATTCCACCCCTATAAATAAAGGGGTAAGGCCTCATTCTTTTCCACACAAATCTGCAATGGCAGGGAAGATTTTCCATTTTCCTCCTTCTCCAAACCTAATTTCTAAATTAAAAATGTATTCATACAAACAAATCAAATCCAATTCATATAAAATTGAGAAGATTAGCACATCTAATGGAAAAGAATGCAAATTGACGCTCCAAATTATATTCTCCCATCTCTTCCTATTTTCTTACATCTCTACTGATCTGGAATTTTCCCCTTTCCAAATAAATTGTAGATTTATAAGAATTAGGGGATTGTAGGCCTAACGAGTTCAAACTTTGGATTCGAAGGTTATAAGGTGACCGGGAAATTTACGAATACAGTTATAATAACTTATCTATTTCATTTGAATTAGATCTAAATTTTTATGCCTAATTTCCATTAGATCTGTTCAAATAATTTTTGTAATTGGATT
The DNA here is from genome assembly GCA_030737875.1 of Allium sativum. Lineage (NCBI taxonomy): Eukaryota > Viridiplantae > Streptophyta > Magnoliopsida > Asparagales > Amaryllidaceae > Allium > Allium sativum. Next base: position 543,640,265 of record CM060920.1, on the reverse strand, counting down.
GACACCCATCAGATCTGATTGTAAACACTGTTAAAACTTGAATATTATGAATTGTGGTTATGCATAATATTAATTGTAGGATTCTTGAACTTGTTTACACATGTTCCTACAGTTATGTTGTAAAATATGTTGTAGTTGTAACAAAGCACTATAGATCTGAAAATCAGTCCCATTAAACTTCATTTAGATGTATTTATATTCTAGATCTTTAGTTCAGCGTTGAATAATAAAGTATGTGAATCTCGGTAAAAAGATGAAATTCGTAAATTGTGTGATTGTAATATTAAAAAAATATGCCTATTTGTATTAAATATTGTTGGGTTTTAGCTTAATTGTTGTAAATATGCCTTTTTCCTCCTTTTTAAATAAAAAGGCATTATTTTGAAATCACAATGGATATGATAAAAAGGTTGGAAAAGGAAAAGTGGTGCAAATATATGTATAAATATAAATATACCTATTTGGTGTAATTTGCATCAACTATTCCAATTATATGTTTACATATATTTCTTGTGATTTGGAAATATGCCAATTCCATAATTTAGGCATAATTTACAATGATTACGCTTGCAGTCTTTTTATAAGATTTGAAACCCTTTGGCAAGATTGAATGCAAAAAGGAATGTTTTGTTTCTGACTTAACCAAATCATTAAATCTAAAGAATAAGAATAAAAATAAAATAATAACTATGTTGACCGCACGAAAACATAAAAAAAAAATTGTTGAATGTTTGGATAAGGTTCAATTATGGAATTATATGTCAATGTAATCCATATTGAATTAATATATTTGTGGTGACCATTTTTAGCAACCAGTATAATTAATTGCTATAAATAGGACCGCAAATCAATAAATAACAATTGTAACCAACATTGATTGGGGAACATAAATATAATACGATAATGGTTACAATTATTAAATTAATTAGGATAAATGTTGTAAACCCCAATTAGGAAATTTGGATTATAACCGCATTTAGACATGAGTTTAAGCTCAACTTGTGGTAGAAGTCTACCCGGAACCGACCGGCAAATCCAGCAACCACTGCTGGTCAGCTTAACATGAGGTGTCTAATGCATAAAAATAAATGTACTACAGCTCGAGGTTAAGTTCAACTTGTGGTAGAAGTCTACCCGGAACCGAACGACAATTCCAGCAACCACAAGTGGTCAACTTAATGTGAGTGGCCCGGTGCATAAATATATAAATATATGTATATAAATAAATAAAATAAACAACTAAGTAAATAAAAAAATATTAATAGCAATTGTTTGTTGGGGTACAACAAATAGATACTCGGGACTGATAAAATAAGGATGTTCAGAGTTAAGGGTTACCTTATGTAACATCCCAGAATTTTTGGCAATTTAATAATTAATTAATTTAATTATTTTATATATATTAGTTTGATAATTCAGAATGGTTTGAATTCAAATATTTGAATATTTAAATTTATATATAATATTTAATGGGATAATATATTATATTCAGAAATAGTCTGAAATAGTCGAATTTGCTGTATTGTGTAATTTGGATAATACAAGATAATATTATTGAGTTTATATTCGAGATTTTTAATAATAAATATATTATATAAACGATGGTTGAACGTATTAATTATAATATAAATTATAATCAAGCTCATAACGTCGCGGCAGTTCGTAATATTGAATTTTTAACTTTAATTGAATATATAGAATTCATTATAAGTCGGAATTTTGGGAAACAAGAAACGTTGGAATCCATTGAACCATATTTTTCTAATGGAAGTGAAAAATCGAGATTCGACTTATAGATTGTGAGTTATGTTCAAATCAAATTTCCAATTCATCGCTATGGAATCGTTTATAAATCATAACGATATATTTAATTATAATTAAATATTGGTTTCGAATTTGGACAAGATATTTGAAATGTAGTTATAGTTTCAATTTTAGAATTTTACTGTAATTTTTAATTTGGAAAATAAGCCACTTTTTATTTGGAGTATTTTACACCCTACATCAGCATTTCGGGATATCACAGAATAAGTTAACTTGTCCATATTATTATACTTTTGGAGTCGTGACGCATCACTAGACATGATCATATTTTTATTCCTGTCCATAGCGGCTCGTATGCAAACAATATTTATTGCTAAAGAAGGTTACATATATTACCGACTACAACAAACTATTTCTTGACAAATCGCTTGGAGACATTTACGATATTCAGTCGATAGCTACACTATTCTTATCGGGATTGTGTAACACGCCGCATTTTTAACTTAAGATAATAAAATAAGAATAACTTAATTAAATATTCGGAATTATGTAAAACGGACTATGCCATTGCGTCTGTCTCGAAATTCTGGTCAAGATAGACAACTGGTTTGCGTAAAACGGACATCGTATGAAGAAGTTATTAAGGTTTGAAGTTTGTATACGCGTAGGAAGAATCTATATATATATATATATTAGGATCTGAAATTCAAAAATAGGTTCATAAATTCAGAAATTGGTTCAATTTGAATTTTGGGAAGGCTGCAGATTTCCCTACCAGGGGTGTTGACCCACAAGGAGGGTGTCGACCCATGGGTCGACCCCCTAAGAAGGGGTCGAACCCCCTATCAGATTCGAGGTAGAATACATTTTTTTGAACGTGGACACCCTTCTTGACCAAAATCGTTGAATCTAGGCTATAAATAGGACCCTAGACCCATTGTTTTATTCATCTAATTCAATGGCGACGACAAGGTGCTACTCCAACGTAGTTTGATCTAGCCTTTTTCTCCTTCAGCATTCAAGTGTTAGACTGATTCGGAGATCTGTGATTCGACCTCTGCAATTACTCTTCTACTTCTTAGATCCAATCAAAGTAAGGTAACTTTCTAGATCCGATCTATTCAAATTTCCTCCTCTTTCTTTTTCTTTCTATTTTAGTAAAATTTCTTTCTATTTTAGTAAAAAAATAGTCAATCCATGGTTGTTAAGTTTTGAATTCTATTGGGGAAAACCATGGAAGATTAGATCTGGACCAGATCCAGGATTTGGAAAGCTTACAAGGTGAGTGGGTTTAAGTTATAGCCTTTAGATAATAATATGTTATCATTTAGCATTCCCCTTTTTATTAATTGTGAAATTGCCCAATTAATTATAAATTATTGTAATAACAAGTTGAGATGTTAATATGAATAATTCATACGTTGAATCAGTTAAAGTATTGGAATGATTACATGTTGAACAAACTTGTTAGAATATGGGCAATGACTACAGTTGTTATGATTATATGATTCGCTTATGGCATATTTTGAGTAAATGACATGTTTAACGTGTTGGATTTGAATAATTACCCGATTGAATGTTTACATGTCAAAATTGGCTTAAACATATGTTAAAAAGGACATGCGACAAAACATAGGCATAATTGGACGACATGTAAATTAGATTACTGTAAACTAGATTACAGTAAAAAGGATAATATGTCCAGATTCACGTAAATTGACACTGTAACTCTCTTAGACATGAGCTTAGATTGCACTTGTGGTAGAAGTCTGCCCGGAACCGCCCGGCATATCCAGCATTCACAAGTGGTAAATCTAATGTGAGGGGTCTAAGTGCATAATTAAAACATGCAATGGTACTAAGACACGAGGTTAAGTCAACTTGTGGTAGAACTCTGCCCGGACCTGCCCGACAAATCCAGCATCCACGAATATAGACTTAATGTGAGAGGTCTGGTGCATAAATATATATATAAAGATATATGTATATAACGAGATATGAATAAATGGCAATGATGGTAATTAAATGTCTAACTCGGAAAATAAGAAAGGAAGGGACGTAATGGACTGAGTTAGGGTGATGTGAAGGAAAAGTGATGTATTTCCCTAAATGACCTATTTTTGATAACGTGGTTGCAAGTAAGCCATAGCCAATAAAGTAATAAAAAGGAAAGAAATTACTTGCCATCACGGATTTAGATGGGAATACGTTATGAAAATAAATCACTGATTCCTTCTATACATCAAACTGATAAGGTGCATGAAGTGTTTTCCTTAATTAAAATAAGGAACATATATTACAGTGAATGAAGAATATAGGAATACAACAGTAAAAGAAAATGGTTTAAATGGGGAATGATAACTATTATAAATAAATAACATTAGTGAAAATGGTGTACAATGGGTAGACTTGTCCTATGGACAAGTGAAGATTATAACTTAGGTTATAATAAACTAGCGAGGAAATGGGATAACTGGTGAAATGAGATAATTGTAAATTAAGTAATTAGTAAATGGGAAAACCTAAAACCAGTTGAGAAAAAGGGGGAAACTTTATGAAATATAAGAAGTTGTACTTAATTATAAATTAAGTGATCTGTAAACTTGGAAGCCTGAAATCCGCTGATAAGAATAACATGTTTGGACTTGTCCTAGGGACAAGAGGAAAATTATAACATAGGTTATAATAAATGGGTAGAGAAACTTAATAAATGGGACTTAGTTAAAAGAACTAAGTTAATAAGTAAACAACGATAAGTTGTAGTAATGGTGTAAATGGAATTATGATTAAATGAGAAAGAATGAGGAAAACTTATGAAATAAGTTATATTAATCATAAATAATGACTGACAAGTTAACAGGAAACATGTGAATTGAGATATACTTAATTACATATTAAGTAGAACATGTTATTGTAATGATAAAATCAAACAAGAATATAAAGGGATCGTGGATTACAGACCTTGGGCCACAATCTAGAGAATAACATGTTGTGGGCTTATTAATAAACTTAAATGGGTTAAGTTATATTGCTAAAATTAATAAGCAAGGGGAACTTGGTAACTTAATTGAGAATTCAATGTGAATGGCAATAACCAAGTTAAATGGAAACTTGATGAGGTAAGGCAAGCGCGTAAAAGAATGTTTAGACATAGGGTCTAACAACATATTGAAGGGAGGCGCTTGGACCAGTCCGCATGTTTGAGGGTGAATAACCCAACGGGGTAGATCATCATGGTGTTATAAGGCACGAGGGAGCACACATTCATCTGATTATTCTGACGGCTCCGAAGGACTTGAAGGAGAAGCACGCGGCTTCCCGAGATACGTACGGTGCTCCTAGTAGTCCTTTGTGTGGTGCCAGATGCTTAGGCTGTGCTCGCAGGGGTGGGTCTGCGCATAACTACTAGGTGGGTGGGCCTTGACTGCAAAAGTAGCTATGCAGTCAGAATGTTGTGACGCAATGATGCTAGGGTGATTCAGTGGTTTCCTCAACAGGAAGGCGAAGGGTCACGACCAACAAGGATAGTAGATCGTCGGATACCCATCATCGGCAGCTAGTGAGATGCGGAAAGACTAAAGCTAAAACCATTAGACCATTCACCCTTCACTATCAGGGTACGGTGGTTGAGGGAAGACACCAAATGTATGTTTAGATTGTTTTCTTTAGGGGCAGTCGTTTACCTCTTGTAGTCTTTACTGGTTGAGAGAGGGGCCGAGATGGGACCATAGCCACCATGAAAAAAGACCCTAGGAATATCTATATATAGAGGCTCTTCAAGACGGGCCTATACAGATATAGAAAACTCCCGACCGAATTTCATGTTTCTTGTATCGCCCTGCCACGGAACTCGGTGCACATTAGAGGACGTGCGATTAGGACATCGAGCTACAATTGATGATATGTATATGGGACAGTCTAGATACATGCATGTTGGCTCTGGGTGGTGTATCACAGACTTGAGGGCATTATTCTGGTACGGAATCTGATTCGATCGACGATGGAAGTCCATACGCTTACGTAGCGTAGTAATGACAGATATATGCAGAATTTAACATTGTTAAGTAGAGATCCATACGTCACTCCGGCGTAGGATGAGGGAATGCGTTCCTTTCTGTGGCATTGCGGTGGAGACCGTGCGAGTGAGGTACCACGGGGTGTACCTCAGTATTGAGGGGTAGCTATATATATACTATATTAGGTTAATTCACTGGGAAGTAAATGGGTACAACGTGTGTGTAAGACTTGAGTGTTGTTTACCCAAGTAACCTAATAAATAAGAAAATATGATTGAACGGTATATGTAGGATTATCTTAAGTGTATAATTTAAATCCAGTCACCAGAACTTGTGTTTTGACCCCCCCCCCTGTGACGGCAAGGAATTTCGCTCGATCCGAATCAGTCGCTAAACCGACCCAGACCGTTTGAAAACGCCTTATCGTTTGAGAACAGGACAAAACAGAACTCATACAGAAGAACATTTCACTATATATAACAACAGTGCATCAGATTACAAGAATATACAGAGTATAAATGAATATTACACAGAAATATCAGAGATTTAAATTACATTTAAATACATAGCAGCGGAAAATAATACAATACACAACTAGAAGAAGATATACGGATACAAAGCTTTCCGGATATCGTTCCAGCTGTAAACCAGGATCCTGTGAATATAAATCTGCAAAACCGAAACTACTAGCTGCCCGTGTCAAAATAGGGGCACCCAGAGTTTAGGTTAAAACAATAAACTCCAGGTCAGTCATGTGACTGGTGTGAGAACTAAAACAGTTAATCTTTATTTTAAAGTTAGGTAAATCAAGGGACCACGCCGTATAACACGGAACGGGTTTCCTCCCAAGAATACCAGTACATAAAACAAACAGCGCAATGCTAAATAAAGAAAAATGAAGCTGTTATAAGACCCAGGTCCCATCACACAATGCAACGCAGTCGAGGATAGGGTTTTCCCTTATAACAGCCAAAGAATGCTTGATACGTTTAAAACAAATCGTTTGATACTATTATAAGTGCATAGTGTATAAAACAACTTCAAATCATAAGTATCAATCATAGGCGGCATAAGCGCCCCATCCCACTATGTCGCCATATATAGGATTACAATTAAAACCGCAAATGTCACGTATTTGGAAATGGGATTTCCGTCTATGAACCGAGGCAAAAGATAGTCCTCAACCGATTCGAGACAATCTAGCCCATGTCTCAGGCAAGCGCGCAGGCAAGCCTTGGAGCGACAGGGCCGGTCCACACGGAGTGGATTATTATGCCTGAACAATACGTCTCCCCACCCTATGGGGTGTAAGTCTGGTCCGTCAGCCGACCAGAATGCATTCGGCCGAAACCGATATAACCGAGGCGCCTCGCAACCGCAACAACCACATAAGTCAAACTCGTCAGGGCGTGTAAAACCACTGACGCCACTTCTAGCTAGAAAGAAACGCAAGTCCTCCCTGAGGTCCGTCTCCCGTTTTTGGTTCATACCGGGTGTGAAACACGCGAGGTAAACATTACACAAAGCTACGCCACAAAGGCCGTGCTTTGATCATCACCACAAGACTTTGCTTTTCAACAGAAGCCTTGATCATTTGCATCTTAGCATGCCACACAGGCAAACCATCCTATGCAACCGATATCAGTCACACAGAGTGAAATCCGATGTCAGACACACAGTCCATTTTCAAGTCCGTTCTGGGTCTGAACGAAACCGGAGGCACCTAGTACCCCGCATATCCATCGATCTCCAAGTACGTCTGGACGATCACCAACTGTTTCCATCTTCTTGGGTGTACAGCCCAATCAAGATCATCAGTTATCACCCAAACGACGTGAAGAACTCCGGTCTTCGACCATCGTCCTCATCTTCGACTTATCGTCGTATCAGTTATTCAGAATGGGATAAACCCGGTCTTTCCGAATAACTCGCGTATATATTATAAAAGTGTTACACAAACACAACATACGCCTCATTCCAACTCATTAGTCATTAACCGTAAATTAATCAAGAGAATAATTCCCCAAATATTAACCCCGAAGGCCGAAACCAACATCAGATCAATATCCAGAAAACCATTCTACTTAGCTAACCGACAGTTAGTTTCTAAATTTCACGTTCAAATCTAATTAAAGATTTAACTATCGCCTGGAGCAAAACTGGTGATACTCCATTTTCGATCTTTTCAATCTAATTAAAGATTCATTAAAACTCCACTTAGTTTTAATCTGTGACTGGGTTAAAGAATCAGTGTCATTTAAAACACGGTTCACGATAAACCCAAAGTCACATCCCATTAATTATCGGGTTAAAGAACAAGTGTTATTTAAAACACTGTTCACGATAAACCCAAAAATCAATATCCATTCCATTCCAATTAAATATTATTTAATTGGTACACTTCATTAAATCTAAGTAAAAAGATTTAATCTTTTCTCAACTGGGTTCAAGAACAGTGTTAGTGAAGACACCATTCACGACAAACCCAAATCACATTCATTAATTATCGGGTTAAAGAACAAGTGTTATTTAAAACACTGTTCACGATAAACCCAAAAATCAATATCAATTCAATTCCAATTAAATATTATTTAATTGGTACACTTCATTAAATCTAAATAAAAAGATTTAATCTTTCTCAACTGGGTTCAAGAACAGTGTTAGTGAAGACACCATTCACGACAAACCCAAATCACATTCGATATTCAATATAAGGCTCTGAATAGAAAATATATCGGCTTATATTCAATATCAAATTCTACGATTAACAAATGTCGTATTGGAAATAACGATATAAATATATATCTTTCAAATTTCCATAACAACACCTGTATAATCACGAATTCCAACATCGAAATATTCCGAAGACAATTTCGATTCAAATCCACTCCAATGCAATCATTGGATATTTTGGTTATTTTCAAAACCCTTTTTAAATTCAATTTATTTATTTAAAAATAAATAGAATTATAATTCTAGTTCAAAACTAGTTCATTTCGATAATAATCTATTTTTATCTTTTCAAATAGGGAGTTTTTCATCCCAAATCTTCACAAACCATTTCTTATGATTTTACACGAATTATTACTATTTTTAATAATTTTATCAAGGCCCGTACAGTCGATTTCCATCAATGGCCATCGAACTGCACTTATAGCGACCTTTTTCGAATTTGATTTGGACATATCTCCAAATCCAACCGTTAGATTTCAAATTTCTAATATTCGTTAGAAAGCTCTTTTCGATACGAACCCAACGGTTCCGGTTTTAGGAGAATCCGACGGTCGGATCTCCCGCAATGTCCGTTTGAAATAAATGGTCGAAATTCGCGAACTACCGCGGCGCGGCGCGTTCTATTCAGGCCATTTATATTATATATATATTATATATAATATATATTTCGTCGATTTCTATTCAAAACGAATTATATAAATAGTTTTAAAATTCGTTTCAAAATCTATTTCAACTTCCTTTTCAATTCAAATCAAAATTGAATTCTTCTTTATAAATTCGTTTTAAAATTCATTTCCATTCAATTCAAATTTCAATTCAATTTGAATTCATATTCAATTCAATTCATTTCGAAATCGTTTTCAATTCAATTCATTTCGAAATCGTTTTCAATTCAATTCATTTCGAAATCGTTTTCAATTCAATTCATTTCGAAATCGTTTTCAATTCAATTCATTTCGAAATCGTTTTCAATTCAATTCATTTCGAAATCGTTTTCAATTCAATTCATTTCGAAATCGTTTTCAATTCAATTCATTTCGAAATCGTTTTCAATTCAATTCATTTCGAAATCGTTTTCAATTCATTTCATTTCGAAATCGTTTTCAATTCAATTCATTTCGAAATCGTTTTCAATTCAATTCATTTCGAAATCGTTTTCAATTCAATTCATTTCGAAATCGTTTTCAATTCAATTCATTTCGAAATCGTTTTCAATTCATTTCATTTCGAAATCGTTTAAAACCGATATAAATATCGTTCACGTCAAAATGGCGTCAATCTAATCATCACGGCTTCACATATTCCTTTATTTTCAAATATTCTATTTCAAATATTTCTTTTCCAAAATAGTTGTTATTATCAAAATATTTCGTTCAACACATGACCAATCTCAATGGATGAGTACTGTCAACACATGAACTTTTATTTTATAATATTCTTTATTTTTCAAATTGGAATGAGGCCCAATCAATTACCATATAATGTTAATTATATGGATTTTCATACAACACATGTATATCATAGCATTGAAAAATAATCAACCATCAACCAAAGTGCACTACACTGTATAAGCATCAAATATAGATATCTAACGCTTATAACAGTCTGTCAATCAATCGATCGACATATTTAATCAATCGGGATGAGTGAACTTCATATTTCATCCCAACACCCGTGTGGGGTTTCAAACAATCAAACACCTATTTTATTTGTGCAGTTGGGCGATGTGTAAAATTTATCGACCCAATCAATGTCATTCAAATAGGTGTACATAAACAAACCGTCCGGTTTATAAATGAATATTTATTTATTCACATTCACGTTAAAAATTATATTTTTAACGATAAAACATTTTATTCCAACATATGAATTTCTATTCAGTTCATTCTTTAAATAAAATGATATTTTTATTTTTCTAACTTATTTTAGAAAATTTCGGCGGCATAACGGCACGATACTAGAAACGGGACGAGGCCTAGCCTTATCCCCGGTCTAGTGAAGGCCCACGCCATTCACACATCAATCAAATCATTCAATTTCACTCAAACAATTCAATTCAATCACATAATCAAACTAATCTATGCAACCAAACAAACAAGTCCATGGTTTGTGGACGATTGTGTCGGGTGCTACTAAGCACCGTCTGCATCCTAGTATATATATATATATATAACTAGAAAATAAATTGAAGAGTGAGAAATTCTCACATATAGCTATCCCGATTCCACGATTCTCCTAATGTAGAAGTCTTCGCTGTTCTCGTCTCTTCGTCATCTTCGTTGCCCGTATTCACTACATATATAAAAATCGAATTTTTATTTCGTTATTCAATATATAAAAATCGAATTTTTAGTTCAAAGTTCAATATATAAAAATCGAATTTTTAGTTCATAGTTCAATATATAAAAATCGAATTTTTAGTTCATAGTTCAATATATAAAAATCGAATTTTTATTTTAAAGTTCAATATATAAAAATCGAATTTTTATTTTAAAGTTCAATATATAAAAATCGAATTTTTATTTTAAAGTTCAATATATAAAAATCGAATTTTTATTAGTTTAAAAATCGAATCTTTTATCATTTAAAAATCATAACTTCTATAGTTTAAAAATCATAACTTCTATAGTTTAAAAACCATAACTTCTATAGTTTAAAAATCATAACTTCTATAGTTTAAAAACCATAACTTCTATAGTTTAAAAATCATAACTTCTATAGTTTAAAAATCATAACTTCTATAGTTTAAAAATCATAACTTTTATAGTTTAAAAATCATAACTTCTATAGTTTAAAAATCATAACTTTTATCGTTTAAAAATCATAACTTCTATAGTTTAAAAATCATAACTTCTATAGTTTAAAAATCATAACTTCTATAGTTTAAAAATCATAACTTTTATCGTTTAAAAATCATTACTTCTATAAAACCGATTTAAAATCCCCCCTTTACTTATAAAAACTGAGTTTTTAATTTGAAAATAATTACTGAAAAATAAAATAAAATAAATAACTACGTAAATAAAATTAAAAACTTACAACCGATTATTGATGAGGGCCTGGGGGGTCTCGCGCGCGTCAGTAGGGGGGCTCGAGCTGTGGAGGAGGAGGTCAAGGCGGAGGACTGGGTGCGGGTTTTGGTGAAGAGGGGGCTGCGGATTTCAAAGGAGAGGAAGAACGAGGGAAAGACGAGGTCTGAGGCGAGAGGGGGGTGTCGGGGTGGTGCATCAGAAGGCGTCGGAGAGGGGGTCGGTGGGGGACTGCGTCGGTCTGAGGTGAAGGAGATGGAGGCTGTGGCGGCGGTGGCCACTCCACCAGGCGGCGTCGATCGGCGGCGCTTCGATGGGGTTTTTTTTTTCTTTTTCGATCTGATTCCAAATGAATGGACGGGGGGGCCAGAGTGTTTTAAGGAGGGAGAGATTTTTTTTTTTTTTTTTTTTTAATATTTAATTATTAAAAAGTTGACTTTCACATACGACCTCTATACGAGGTCCACCGCCTGTCGCCCATAGCGTTTTACCCCCATTCCGAACTCAATGGGATATGTATCGCCAGCTGATTCGATAGTTACAATCAGTTTCCATTGAATTTACATTTAAATCTATATATTGATTTTTAAACGTACATTTCAAATTACCGGGGTCACATACTAACTAGAAAAATTCTCGAAAAATATTTTCTAGCTTCGTATTGACGATACGGTCCTAACAAAACTAGTTTCGTCGAATTCTGAGACCGTTTGAAAAATGGCCAATTTCCAGTCGATTAAAATCAACTGAAACTGGTCAAACGCGTTTTCCTTTGCCACGCTCACATATTGAATCGAAAAATTATGAAATTTGAAACCTAGCAATAACTTGGCACCACGGACCCAACAAAACTGGTTTCGTCGAAATCCGAGGTCATTTGCAAAATGTCCATTTTTAAGGGCCTTATCGAAATAAAAATATATATAAATTCCACAGCGACTATTTCTAATTTTCAACTGGACACATCTTACCATTTCTAAGATGAAATCTCAGTTTGTTAACTTCGTTACAAAGATATAGTTATACAGATTCAAATATTTCTTGTTTCGTTCAATTCTGACTTATATTGAATTCTGTATATTCATTTGAAATTAGAAATCGAATTTTCGAACTACCGCGCCATTTTCTATTCCTTTTATAATTATATATAATTATTATATATTCTAACGACGACGTATATAATATATACGTCGAATTTCAATTCTAAATAAATTTCTCATCGATATTATTTAAAATAATTCATTTTAAATAATCAAAATTCGATAAAATTGCCAAAATAAAAATTTTAAACTGGCCCAGATTTTTGGGTTGTTACAATCTCCCCCACTTAAAACTTTTCGTCCCCGAAAAGGAACAAAGTCGAAAGTGGTTTGATTATTCAACTCTACGTTCGATCTGGCTTCCATTCTCCAACTCTTTAGTTTCTGAGAATTTCCAAAATCTCAAAATTTGGCTAACTCCCTAATTTTTTGAAAAATTTCGCCATAACCTCCCCTGCACCGGGAGCATCGGGGAATTTCAAATAGCTTCCCCGGTCCTTCAGATCTCAAAAAGAAAAAGAAAAAGCCAAGCGGCTAGCCAATAGGCTCACAAAATCATCATCACCCAAACAAAACAGGAAATTATGTAGTAAACATGTACCTATTTGTCGGGCAAACAAATTTTATTCTCTGCTCTAGCCTCCTTGTTATGACCTGTTCAATATAAGTATATGTATATGCAAGCAAATGCGACCAATTTTCAATACAATTCAATATTGTTCCAATTAGGCTAAATGGTTCAAAATTATCAAACAACTAAACAAACAACACAAACATCAATCTATTAGTGAATTAGAGTTTCAAATTCATAATTTTGATACATAGTCAAAAATCAGGTTTTTGATGCCAATTCACAACAAATAAATATAGCTATATAAGTTTTGGTTCTCACACCAGTCTAATGGAAATATATAGAAAATCACACCTTCGAAACTCGAATACCAATTCTGATGATGTCTAGACTATCATCAGAATCGTCTCCGGGCAACTAGAGTGTGACTCTATATCTATCCAGTATATTAAAACTTCAAATACACGTGGATCAGACGTATACGCAAAGTCTATATATACTGGACTGTCCAAATTCAAACATAATAACTAATCAAATACGAATAGTTGATTTAAATTTTCAAAACAAAATTTGTTTTCATTTGAAAAATATACTCTTCACACTCGTTCTAGGATACTACTGATCCTATCTCTAACGAGTCATTCTAATTGGATATTACTAATCCAATATCTGATGAATTCTTTCGTATGGTTCTAATGTGTCTTGTTCTCTAGCTTTGTAAACCAAAGCTCTGATACCAACTGTGACGGCAAGGAATTTCGCTCGATCCGAATCAGTCGCTAAACCGACCCAGACCGTTCGAAAACGCCTTATCGTTTGAGAACAGGACAAAACAGAACTCATACAGAAGAACATTTCACTATATATAACAACAGTGCATCAGATTACAAGAATATACAGAGTATAAATGAATATTACACAGAAATATCAGAGATTTAAATTACATTTAAATACATAGCAGCGGAAAATAATACAATACACAACTAGAAGAAGATATACGGATACAAAGCTTTCCGGATATCGTTCCAGCTGTAAACCAGGATCCTGTGAATATAAATCTGCAAAACCGAAACTACTAGCTGCCCGTGTCAAAATAGGGGCACCCAGAGTTTAGGTTAAAACAATAAACTCCAGGTCAGTCATGTGACTGGTGTGAGAACTAAAACAGTTAATCTTTATTTTAAAGTTAGGTAAATCAAGGGACCACGCCGTATAACACGGAACGGGTTTCCTCCCAAGAATACCAGTGCATAAAACAAACAGCGCAATGCTAAATAAAGAAAAATGAAGCTGTTATAAGACCCAGGTCCCATCACACAATGCAACGCAGTCGAGGATAGGGTTTTCCCTTATAACAGCCAAAGAATGCTTGATACGTTTAAAACAAATCGTTTGATACTATTATAAGTGCATAGTGTATAAAACAACTTCAAATCATAAGTATCAATCATAGGCGGCATAAGCGCCCCATCCCACTATGTCGCCATATATAGGATTACAATTAAAACCGCAAATGTCACGTATTTGGAAATGGGATTTCCGTCTATGAACCGAGGCAAAAGATAGTCCTCAACCGATTCGAGACAATCTAGCCCATGTCTCAGGCAAGCGCGCAGGCAAGCCTTGGAGCGACAGGGCCGGTCCACACGGAGTGGATTATTATGCCTGAACAATACGTCTCCCCACCCTATGGGGTGTAAGTCTGGTCCGTCAGCCGACCAGAATGCATTCGGCCGAAACCGATATAACCGAGGCGCCTCGCAACCGCAACAACCACATAAGTCAAACTCGTCAGGGCGTGTAAAACCACTGACGCCACTTCTAGCTAGAAAGAAACGCAAGTCCTCCCTGAGGTCCGTCTCCCGTTTTTGGTTCATACCGGGTGTGAAACACGCGAGGTAAACATTACACAAAGCTACGCCACAAAGGCCGTGCTTTGATCATCACCACAAGACTTTGCTTTTCAACAGAAGCCTTGATCATTTGCATCTTAGCATGCCACACAGGCAAACCATCCTATGCAACCGATATCAGTCACACAGAGTGAAATCCGATGTCAGACACACAGTCCATTTTCAAGTCCGTTCTGGGTCTGAACGAAACCGGAGGCACCTAGTACCCCGCATATCCATCGATCTCCAAGTACGTCTGGACGATCACCAACTGTTTCCATCTTCTTGGGTGTACAGCCCAATCAAGATCATCAGTTATCACCCAAACGACGTGAAGAACTCCGGTCTTCGACCATCGTCCTCATCTTCGACTTATCGTCGTATCAGTTATTCAGAATGGGATAAACCCGGTCTTTCCGAATAACTCGCGTATATATTATAAAAGTGTTACACAAACACAACATACGCCTCATTCCAACTCATTAGTCATTAACCGTAAATTAATCAAGAGAATAATTCCCCAAATATTAACCCCGAAGGCCGAAACCAACATCAGATCAATATCCAGAAAACCATTCTACTTAGCTAACCGACAGTTAGTTTCTAAATTTCACGTTCAAATCTAATTAAAGATTTAACTATCGCCTGGAGCAAAACTGGTGATACTCCATTTTCGATCTTTTCAATCTAATTAAAGATTCATTAAAACTCCACTTAGTTTTAATCTGTGACTGGGTTAAAGAATCAGTGTCATTTAAAACACGGTTCACGATAAACCCAAAGTCACATCCCATTAATTATCGGGTTAAAGAACAAGTGTTATTTAAAACACTGTTCACGATAAACCCAAAAATCAATATCCATTCCATTCCAATTAAATATTATTTAATTGGTACACTTCATTAAATCTAAGTAAAAAGATTTAATCTTTTCTCAACTGGGTTCAAGAACAGTGTTAGTGAAGACACCATTCACGACAAACCCAAATCACATTCATTAATTATCGGGTTAAAGAACAAGTGTTATTTAAAACACTGTTCACGATAAACCCAAAAATCAATATCAATTCAATTCCAATTAAATATTATTTAATTGGTACACTTCATTAAATCTAAATAAAAAGATTTAATCTTTCTCAACTGGGTTCAAGAACAGTGTTAGTGAAGACACCATTCACGACAAACCCAAATCACATTCGATATTCAATATAAGGCTCTGAATAGAAAATATATCGGCTTATATTCAATATCAAATTCTACGATTAACAAATGTCGTATTGGAAATAACGATATAAATATATATCTTTCAAATTTCCATAACAACACCTGTATAATCACGAATTCCAACATCGAAATATTCCGAAGACAATTTCGATTCAAATCCACTCCAATGCAATCATTGGATATTTTGGTTATTTTCAAAACCCTTTTTAAATTCAATTTATTTATTTAAAAATAAATAGAATTATAATTCTAGTTCAAAACTAGTTCATTTCGATAAAAATCTATTTTTATCTTTTCAAATAGGGAGTTTTTCATCCCAAATCTTCACAAACCATTTCTTATGATTTTACACGAATTATTACTATTTTTAATAATTTTATCAAGGCCCGTACAGTCGATTTCCATCAATGGCCATCGAACTGCACTTATAGCGACCTTTTTCGAATTTGATTTGGACATATCTCCAAATCCAACCGTTAGATTTCAAATTTCTAATATTCGTTAGAAAGCTCTTTTCGATACGAACCCAACGGTTCCGGTTTTAGGAGAATCCGACGGTCGGATCTCCCGCAATGTCCGTTTGAAATAAATGGTCGAAATTCGCGAACTACCGCGGCGCGGCGCGTTCTATTCAGGCCATTTATATTATATATATATTATATATTATATATAATATATATTTCGTCGATTTCTATTCAAAACGAATTATATAAATAGTTTTAAAATTCGTTTCAAAATCTATTTCAACTTCCTTTTCAATTCAAATCAAAATTGAATTCTTCTTTATAAATTCGTTTTAAAATTCATTTCCATTCAATTCAAATTTCAATTCAATTTGAATTCATATTCAATTCAATTCATTTCGAAATCGTTTTCAATTCAATTCATTTCGAAATCGTTTTCAATTCAATTCATTTCGAAATCGTTTTCAATTCAATTCATTTCGAAATCGTTTTCAATTCAATTCATTTCGAAATCGTTTTCAATTCAATTCATTTCGAAATCGTTTTCAATTCAATTCATTTCGAAATCGTTTTCAATTCAATTCATTTCGAAATCGTTTTCAATTCAATTCATTTCGAAATCGTTTTCAATTCAATTCATTTCGAAATCGTTTTCAATTCATTTCATTTCGAAATCGTTTTCAATTCAATTCATTTCGAAATCGTTTTCAATTCAATTCATTTCGAAATCGTTTTCAATTCAATTCATTTCGAAATCGTTTTCAATTCAATTCATTTCGAAATCGTTTTCAATTCAATTCATTTCGAAATCGTTTTCAATTCATTTCATTTCGAAATCGTTTAAAACCGATATAAATATCGTTCACGTCAAAATGGCGTCAATCTAATCATCACGGCTTCACATATTCCTTTATTTTCAAATATTCTATTTCAAATATTTCTTTTCCAAAATAGTTGTTATTATCAAAATATTTCGTTCAACACATGACCAATCTCAATGGATGAGTACTGTCAACACATGAACTTTTATTTTATAATATTCTTTATTTTTCAAATTGGAATGAGGCCCAATCAATTACCATATAATGTTAATTATATGGATTTTCATACAACACATGTATATCATAGCATTGAAAAATAATCAACCATCAACCAAAGTGCACTACACTGTATAAGCATCAAATATAGATATCTAACGCTTATAACAGTCTGTCAATCAATCGATCGACATATTTAATCAATCGGGATGAGTGAACTTCATATTTCATCCCAACACCCGTGTGGGGTTTCAAACAATCAAACACCTATTTTATTTGTGCAGTTGGGCGATGTGTAAAATTTATCGACCCAATCAATGTCATTCAAATAGGTGTACATAAACAAACCGTCCGGTTTATAAATGAATATTTATTTATTCACATTCACGTTAAAAATTATATTTTTAACGATAAAACATTTTATTCCAACATATGAATTTCTATTCAGTTCATTCTTTAAATAAAATGATATTTTTATTTTTCTAACTTATTTTAGAAAATTTCGGCGGCATAACGGCACGATACTAGAAACGGGACGAGGCCTAGCCTTATCCCCGGTCTAGTGAAGGCCCACGCCATTCACACATCAATCAAATCATTCAATTTCACTCAAACAATTCAATTCAATCACATAATCAAACTAATCTATGCAACCAAACAAACAAGTCCATGGTTTGTGGACGATTGTGTCGGGTGCTACTAAGCACCGTCTGCATCCTAGTATATATATATATATAACTAGAAAATAAATTGAAGAGTGAGAAATTCTCACATATAGCTATCCCGATTCCACGATTCTCCTAATGTAGAAGTCTTCGCTGTTCTCGTCTCTTCGTCATCTTCGTTGCCCGTATTCACTACATATATAAAAATCGAATTTTTATTTCGTTATTCAATATATAAAAATCGAATTTTTAGTTCAAAGTTCAATATATAAAAATCGAATTTTTAGTTCATAGTTCAATATATAAAAATCGAATTTTTAGTTCATAGTTCAATATATAAAAATCGAATTTTTATTTTAAAGTTCAATATATAAAAATCGAATTTTTATTTTAAAGTTCAATATATAAAAATCGAATTTTTATTTTAAAGTTCAATATATAAAAATCGAATTTTTATTAGTTTAAAAATCGAATCTTTTATCATTTAAAAATCATAACTTCTATAGTTTAAAAATCATAACTTCTATAGTTTAAAAACCATAACTTCTATAGTTTAAAAATCATAACTTCTATAGTTTAAAAACCATAACTTCTATAGTTTAAAAATCATAACTTCTATAGTTTAAAAATCATAACTTCTATAGTTTAAAAATCATAACTTTTATAGTTTAAAAATCATAACTTCTATAGTTTAAAAATCATAACTTTTATCGTTTAAAAATCATAACTTCTATAGTTTAAAAATCATAACTTCTATAGTTTAAAAATCATAACTTCTATAGTTTAAAAATCATAACTTTTATCGTTTAAAAATCATTACTTTTATAAAACCGATTTAAAATCCCCCCTTTACTTATAAAAACTGAGTTTTTAATTTGAAAATAATTACTGAAAAATAAAATAAAATAAATAACTACGTAAATAAAATTAAAAACTTACAACCGATTATTGATGAGGGCCTGGGGGGTCTCGCGCGCGTCAGTAGGGGGGCTCGAGCTGTGGAGGAGGAGGTCAAGGCGGAGGACTGGGTGCGGGTTTTGGTGAAGAGGGGGCTGCGGATTTCAAAGGAGAGGAAGAACGAGGGAAAGACGAGGTCTGAGGCGAGAGGGGGGTGTCGGGGTGGTGCATCAGAAGGCGTCGGAGAGGGGGTCGGTGGGGGACTGCGTCGGTCTGAGGTGAAGGAGATGGAGGCTGTGGCGGCGGTGGCCACTCCACCAGGCGGCGTCGATCGGCGGCGCTTCGATGGGGTTTTTTTTTTCTTTTTCGATCTGATTCCAAATGAATGGACGGGGGGGCCAGAGTGTTTTAAGGAGGGAGAGATTTTTTTTTTTTTTTTTTTTAATATTTAATTATTAAAAAGTTGACTTTCACATACGACCTCTATACGAGGTCCACCGCCTGTCGCCCATAGCGTTTTACCCCCATTCCGAACTCAATGGGATATGTATCGCCAGCTGATTCGATAGTTACAATCAGTTTCCATTGAATTTACATTTAAATCTATATATTGATTTTTAAACGTACATTTCAAATTACCGGGGTCACATACTAACTAGAAAAATTCTCGAAAAATATTTTCTAGCTTCGTATTGACGATACGGTCCTAACAAAACTAGTTTCGTCGAATTCTGAGACCGTTTGAAAAATGGCCAATTTCCAGTCGATTAAAATCAACTGAAACTGGTCAAACGCGTTTTCCTTTGCCACGCTCACATATTGAATCGAAAAATTATGAAATTTGAAACCTAGCAATAACTTGGCACCACGGACCCAACAAAACTGGTTTCGTCGAAATCCGAGGTCATTTGCAAAATGTCCATTTTTAAGGGCCTTATCGAAATAAAAATATATATAAATTCCACAGCGACTATTTCTAATTTTCAACTGGACACATCTTACCATTTCTAAGATGAAATCTCAGTTTGTTAACTTCGTTACAAAGATATAGTTATACAGATTCAAATATTTCTTGTTTCGTTCAATTCTGACTTATATTGAATTCTGTATATTCATTTGAAATTAGAAATCGAATTTTCGAACTACCGCGCCATTTTCTATTCCTTTTATAATTATATATAATTATTATATATTCTAACGACGACGTATATAATATATACGTCGAATTTCAATTCTAAATAAATTTCTCATCGATATTATTTAAAATAATTCATTTTAAATAATCAAAATTCGATAAAATTGCCAAAATAAAAATTTTAAACTGGCCCAGATTTTTGGGTTGTTACACCCCCTCTCCTCATAACATAATCGCAGGGTAGATTTGTGGCAGAGATATGAGACACTATAGCTTTGGATACTGGTTAGGAAGTATTATTAATACGGTAAGGCTATACTTTGATTATATTATATTTTGTCCATTCCGCTGTGAGATATGTTCTGAGCTCTGACATATTTTATGTCTTTGTCTTTTCTGCAGGATACCAGAGCAAACCAATCTGGGTTTCAATAGATTGGAATTTTGAAAAAAATTCAGTCCGTCGGAATTCGGGTTGTTACATCTGGTATCAAAGCTTAGGTTTATGATTCCTATACAAATAGTGAGTAAACGTATTTGTATTTTTAAAAATATAAATATTAGATATATATACCTAGATCCATAGAGAAACCCACTAAATAGAAAGAGTATAATATGGTAAGAATTGGGATGACTGTTTTGTACACTAAAGGAATGAATATGGAAATTTGAGACCCTTAGGAAGTTTGGGTGGGAAGTGTACAATATACTTTGTATGGAAGAAAGATAAATCTCATATGATTAGTAGTTTGGGTTAGTGGGTTTGGTGGTAAAACCTTATCAACTGGAAAAGGTTGAAAAGAGAAAAATGGATTAGGAATATATATGGTTGAGAGAATTGACCTTGGGAAGTGTCTAGGAGAGCCTGGAAAATTGGAAACCCGCTTTGAGTCTAGCCCATTGTTAACTTTTAAGAACTTGAAATTATAAAAAGTTTTCGGAAAATGGTTTATAGTGTTTTCAAGTTTTAATCTTAAAAGTTATAGTTTTAAATATGTAAAGTATACATATAGGGTTTTGAAGTAAAATGGGGTATATTTTGTAAATAGTGACTTCTTTCCAAAACTTTATCCAAAGTAAAATTCTCTCAATAAAAGGTGCATATTATAGAGTATGTATAGCTCGCTAGTTTTCTTGTTATATTTCATACAAGAATCTTTAATAAAGAAAATTTTGAAATCTCAATTCTTATGACAACTCTTTTTGATAAATTATTTTAACAAGATAACTTTGTTAGGTGAACAAAATAAGTTGTAGAAAATGAGAATATAGTAGTTGTAGGCACCTTGTAGTAAAAGACAGAGCTGACCTTATATGTAAGAACAAGTCATAAACCCGACTGTGAATTAGTTGTCCTTGTCTACTCCAGTTTTTGTGATTTGAAAAAAAAATGACTTACATTTTTAAGATGACATGTTTTATTGGTTTATCAAAAGTAATTTTTCAAGAGGAAAATAAAATTTTGA
This sequence comes from Allium sativum, assembly GCA_030737875.1. Classification (NCBI taxonomy): domain Eukaryota; kingdom Viridiplantae; phylum Streptophyta; class Magnoliopsida; order Asparagales; family Amaryllidaceae; genus Allium; species Allium sativum. The sequence continues at coordinate 543,618,333 of CM060920.1, read as the reverse complement.
TACCTTTAAATTTTTGGAAGAAAATTTAAATGAAAAGGCCAAACTGTGTTTTGGAAAGTATGGAGTAGGTATGGATTAGTGCCAAGGAAAGACGGGAAGAGTTTTGAGTCTATGAAGTAAATAGCGAGAGTTATCTTGGAAAAATGGTAAGTTCCTGTAAAATGCATAAGCATTGGAAAGCCTAGAGTGTTGCTTGAAATCATTGTTGGTACACAGCTAGAATTAGTAGTGACTACTAGATAGTATAAAGGGCAAGTAAGTGTTTAGATCATGTTGCTAATTTTCATGTTAGGGTTAAAACCCGTTACTGCATTTCTGCTGGGATCGTTCCATTATTTTGTTCTTGTTGGGTAGTTAGGTAACACCTAAACATGTCGTGGATCCCATAGTTTGGACTTTTCTGTCTGAGGGGGACATAGTCCCGAGATTCTTGGCTCTTAGTAGTAGCTGTGTAAGGTGTTTGTTCTCTTGTTTTAGTTGAAAGACTAGTAGGCTTATTTAAATTTAGACTAAGATCGGATAATTAAATAAGCTAAAAAAAGAAAAATGGTACAACTAAAAAGGAAACAGAAAACTCAGTAAAGCAACAACCATGATAAGTTATGAGAAAAGATGGATAAAGATAAAAATTTCCAAGATAAAGATGAAAAAGAAAGTCAGTAACAAAGAAAATTTTCTTATGTGGATTGTGCTTGGATAGAAAAATAGGGAATCTTTATAAATAGTTGCATAAAATCTAAGTATGTTGAAAAAAGGTACATAATAGAAAAACGGAAGATGTGAAAATTTCCGTTTTCCACCTTCTTGTAATATAAAAAATTGAATTTAGAAAATTAGATTTTTCTGAAATTCGAAAAATAAAGTTGGTTGGTAGGATTATGGATGCAACAATTGGACGAACTACGCTCTTACTTAGTGAGAGTGTGGGAAAATTTGGATGAAAAAGCATTTTAATTTTCAAAATATTGCATTCATGTAGAACTGACGGTATATTTAGGATGTGAGCATCATGTTTTTAAAAGGATTTTTGAAAATTTTGCATTCACAAAGAGGTACTGCTAAGGCATACATGCATTATTATGTTGTATTTCACTTTGCACAAGTGCACGATGTTTGCAAAATTGGATGCACACATGATGGATGTATATTATGCGAGTGGTTAATTGATTTTACCCTTATCAAATTTTGGGGATGAAATTTCCTAAGGGTGGGAGAATGTTACACCAGGCATTTTTAACTCAAGATAATAAAATAAGAATAACATAATTAAATGTTTAAAATTAAGTAAAATGGACTGCGCCATTGCATCCGTCCCTAAATTTTGGTCAGGATAGACACCTGGTTTGCGTAAAACGGACATCGTATGAAGAAGTTATTAAGGTTTGAAGTTTGTATACGCGTAGGAGGAATATACATATATATATATATATATTAAGATCTGGAATTCAAAAATTGGTTCAAAAATTCAGAAATCGATTCAAAATTCGAATTTTGGGAAGGCGGCAGATTTCCCGCCCAGGGGTGTCGGCCCCCTAAGGGGGGTGTCGACCCCTGGGTCGACCCCCCTGTCAGATCCGAGGCAGAATACATTTTTCTGAACATGGACACCTTTCTTGATGAAATTTGTTGATTCTAGGCTATAAATAGGACCCTAGACCTATTGTTTTATCCATCTAATTCAATGGCGACGACAAGGTGTTGCTTGAACGTAGTTTGATCTAGCCTTTTTCTTCTTTAACGATCAAGAGTTAGACTGATTCAGAGATCTGTGATTCGACCTCTGCAATTATTCTTCTACTTCTTAGATCCAATCAAAGTAAGGTAACTTTCTAGATCCGATCTATTCAATTTTTCTCCTCTTTCTTTTTCTTTCTATTTTAGTAAGAAAATAGTCAATCTATGGTTGTTAGGTTCTGAATCCTATTAGGGGAAAACATGGAAGAATAGATATGGACCAGATCCAGGATTTGGAAACCTTACAAGGTGAGTGGGTTTAAGCTATAACCTTTAGATAATAATATGTTATCATTTCTCATTCCCCTTTTTATTAATTGTTAAATTTCCCGATTAATTATAAAGCATTGTTATAACAAGTTGAGATGTTAATATGAATAATTCATACATTGAATCGGTTGAAGTGTTGGAATGATTACATGTTGAACGGACTTGTTAGAATATGGGCAATGACTACTGTTGTTATAATTATATGATTCGCTTGTGGCATATTTTGAGTAAATGACATGTTTAACTTGTTGGATTTGAATAATTACCCGATTGAATATTTACATGTCAAAATAGACTTAAACATATGTTAAAAAGGACATGCAACAAAATATAGGCATAATTGGACGACATGTAAATAGATTACTGTAAACTAGATTACAATAAAAAGGATAATATGCCTAAAATTTACATGAAATAGGAATAATTGTTAAAGAACGAACATGCCTTGATTCACAGTAAATTGACACTGTAAATAAGAGCAAATGTTTTGCAAGAATTAAATGGTTATAAAAGGAAATGATTTGTGTAAATAAGAAGTTAAGTATCGAGTTAAGTAAATTAGAAACTGACTGGAAATTAGTTATGTTGAATAGCTTTCTGGTTATCGATCTGATGTTAGTTTCGGCCTTCGGGATTGATACTTAGGGAGTTTCTCTCTTACTGGTTTACGGTTAGGGACTGATGGATAGTGATGCGCGAATAATGTATGGAAATGTTTTTCAGTGTTAATAGCGTGTATCTTCGAAGTAGGGGAATATAAAGAGTTGTGAATATATGGAAATGTTTTCCAAGAAAATTATGAGAAGCAAAACGGGTTTTAAAGAAATAAATGGGAAATTAGGAAATGAAGTGATGATTGATTGGTAAAATATACATTTGGGAATACGACCGTTGTTTGTACATATGTTTTCCTTTGATAGTTAAATAACCGACTATCAAAGTTTTTGCCATTTCTGTTGTCAATATGGAGAGACTGGGATCAGATTTATTATCTGAAAACCACTCCATATGGGCATTAGCATTGCGAATCAAATATGATGAAGATAATTATAGGAGGAGTTTATGCAAGGGCTGTTATGGAATAGTGCCTTGGGTTTGTCCATTCCCAGGACAATGTGTGCGGACGAATGCTTTACAGAGTATATCTAATAGATCATGTAAGTTGATTGCTTCAAGCGTATTTATGTTGGTGGCAGAGGAATTCGTTTCTCTTAGCTTATACCCATGGTATTTTTGGTGAAATCAATTTGTGATTTGGCGGGTATGACGATGTGGCATTCAGAGTAAATAAAAGGTGTGTTCTATCAAGATACGTTATGACCTCAAGCCTCAACAACCGAGAAATGATAGAAATCGAGTAGGCAATATGGCTAAGTGGGTCGCACCCAATTAGGGTATATTGTCACCATCTAGAGAATATTCATATTTATTACTTCTTTCAATTTTGTATCTCCCGGGAACAGTTATGTTGGTATACCAAATGTAAGGTGACAATATATTCGGAACATTCAAGTGAAATGAATGGTCGGTCATGTGTGGCTAAGTTACAAGATATTCTTGTTGAACTCCAGTGTATCGCTTCTAGAGTACACTGATCGAAAGGTGGTTCCATACCTTGTCATAGTTGGAAATCCATTACCCAATAAGAGCCAACGGTTTTGATTGTATATTATATATGTAGAACGTGAGATGAAAACGTTCTGCTAGATTTCTAAGTACTTGTATTAGACACTATTATAATATCAGAATAATATTGTTTTAGAAAATGCTTTAGGTTATCATAAGGTAGAAACCATCCATGTTTATGTGTGGATCGGCTTACGATTATCATTACTTTTGAAAACGATTTGGAAAAGTTAAACCAAGTGTTTGGAGTTTACTCACCAGTCACATGACTGACCTAGAGTTTATTTTGTTTTATTTTCTTTAAACTCTTGGGTGCTTAAATTTGTACGGGCAGTCAAGTAGTCGGGATTTTTCAGATATACTTGGAGGAGATTGGAGCAGGAGGCTTCAGAGTTAGATATATATAGAGTTTATTTCCGCTATGATGTTATGTGATAATGGTATGTATATACAGTTACCAGTTGTATTTCCAAAGTTGTTATATAATATATTTTATTCATTCCGCTATGAGATTTGTATTACTCTAATTCTATTTTGTGGTGATCTTCTTCTTCTATTCTAATTCTCTTTCTTTCTGTTTTCTCAGTCTCTAACTTCTTTCTATTAATGATCTGGTATTCTCGATGTTCGGATGGTCGACATGATGTTTGTGTCGATTTTCTAGGTCAAAAATCCCAGTTCGTTACAGTGGTATCAGAGATGAAGGTTAAGTAATTACCTTGGCTCTGTGGCGTAACTCAGTAGAGATAGGGTTAGAAATACCCTAGACTGAGTTTGAGTGTATATATACGAGAGAGCGTATTCATAAATTGTATAAAAATTGGTTTATATTGTGGAGATTTATTGGTTGAGTGGCATATGAATTCTGGTCAATAGCAGGCACAAGATCGATAAGGGTTTCTAAACACTCAAATACGATAAACTGGCACAGTACGTTTTGACAAGAGGTAAATGAAATAATTTTACCCAAATTATATGATATATTAGAGTTATTATAATATATTGGATGTGTTGGATATTTTTATAATCGAAGAAGATTATAAATTTAGATGAATTAAATCCGAATGTAAAGCAGAATTGGAATTATAATTCTGTAACTTGGAAAAGTATGTGAAATGAATTTTGGATTGAAAAGTTGGTATGTACAACTTAAAGGATCTATATGGATAATGCGGAAATATATGTGATAGACTAGCTAAATAATGTGCAATAGTTCATGCAATTAAAGTCTATGTTACCGAGATATATAGCAAGTAAATAAAAGCTGTAAGTAAAGTAAAATGAGACCAGGAATTTTTATACTGGTTCGGGCTTCCCGCCCTACTTCCTGTCCCGAAGCTCCTCTTCGGAATTTCCACTAACAATGCCCTATCTTAACCCGGAGGAATAGGTCATTACACCCGAGCCCCAACAAGGATGCCTCTCGCCTGATCACACACAGGACTTCAACAAATATAATGGTTTTGACTTCTACTTTGTGTTCTTGAATCAACACGGATAGTCAACGGTTTAAGTACAATCTTCTTATAATCTGATCCTCGAGTATATGATTTGAATGCGTAGATTTGAGGAAGTAAAATTGCTTGTTGAATCAAGTAATACTAAATAGATTCAAGAATTCAACAAGTATTTGAGTTTGGAGAGCTTTTGTATGCAAAGAATGTATATAGAGAGAATAGAATAATGATCAGTGCAATGGGTAGAATTGATTCTTGTAAAACATGATTGAAGTTGTTTATATAGTAGTAGAAAAGTAGCAATCCTTCATGAAGAGTTTCTACAAAAAATTGTGTCCATTTTCCTTGATTAATGAAGAGAAATCTCTTCATGAATGGAAGCAACCCTTTAGGAAAATACTTGTTGTTTCGGATCAGTCGACTGGTCTGAAATTATCAGTCAACTGCTTAAAGAATTATAAAATCGTATATATTTAAAAACATACAGAAAATAGTTGTTACTAGAGAAAAAAAATGCTCGACCAGTCGACTGGTATATTTCAAGTCAGTCGACTGGTTGAGGCACTTTTTGCCCAGTCAGCCTATTTCATGCCTTTATAAAATATATATATATACACACACACTTTGTTTTCTACTTGTGTTTATACTTGAGGATATATTTTAACATACTTCTAAATACGACACAATGTATAAAACCTTATCTCTATGACATGATCTTCATTGCAACTTCATTTGTTTGGCATCGATCAAAATCTTGTTATCAACATTCTCCCCCTTTTTGATTGATGACAACACTTTGGGTTTTCTCCCCTTGAATGTTTAGCTCCCCCAAATCTCTACAATACTTTGTTAGTGCATATATATATAAACTTACCATTTAATTCCTGCACAACAAATGTTAGCACATATATTCAAAAGTAAAGTATCATGAGAGATTCAAGACATTTCTCCCCCGTTGTCATCGACTAAAAAGAATAAATACTATGATAAACAGTAATCGATCATAAGACATAAATAATTAAAGCACCTTTAGGAGATATTGGATCATGTGCATTTTGATAAAACTGAAATTTGTTTTCACAAATATTTAGAGATATCGAAAATAGCCTTCTCTTTGTTGTGGTGTACCTGTAAAAACTATGATATACATACTTTGGTACCCACTTGTTTTGTTTGGGTCCAGGGTTAGATGGACGTTAACCATACCCAAGAGGGTTTAATGGAAACTTTAAAGATAAAATTTTTATTATTAACTACTGAATCAAAATAATCATTGATATATTTTTCTCTATTTCTCCAATTTACTGGAACCAAAATATTTAAGTAATCTCTATTGATATTTCTTTTCATACTTCTAGATTTATTATATACATTTCTAGTCATAGAAGTATTCGAATAATAACTGGGTCTAGGATGTGCATTAGTACTAGCAGTGGTATTCTTATTATACATAAAGGCATATCTAGTACTATTTCTATGATTATATCCTAAACCACTTTTGTCATGTAAAGGTCGAGATCTAGAGAAAATCATATTTAAATCATTTTGACCTTTATTAAATTTCGTGAACTTATTTGTATATTTATCAAATTTAATTCCAGAGTCGCGACTGACACAAGACACTTTGTTATTTTGAAAATCAACAATTTCCTTATTTAATTCAGAGTTTTTCCTTTTTAAAGCATTCTCAGTTTTGAGACCATAAATTTGAGATCCTCAATTAACTAAAGAAGATTTTAATTTTTCAAAATTTTCTTTTGAGTCAGAAATTTCATTTTGCAAAATATTATTACTCACATTTAACAACTCACATTCTTCAGATAATTCTTAATTCTTTCAGTTAAAGCTCCATTCTCTTTTTCAAGAGACGAAATTAAAGAACTAGAATTATTTAAAGAATCTTCTAATGATTTATTTCTATTTTGCAAAAGATCGATTTCCTTTAAAAGAACATTATTTTTATCTTCTAATCACTCATTTTCTTTTTGAAGGAAATCTTTTTGAGAAACAAGCCCTTCTAAGGTATTTTCAAAACATTTAGCTTGTTTTACTAAAAAATTGTCTTCTCCTTTTAATTTGAAATTTTCTTGCTCACAATTTTTTAACTTAGCTAAAATGACTGTATTAAGTTTACCCAAAGTTCTAAAATCTTTCAATAATTTTTCATGGTCTAATAAAAGATCTTTATGTAATGAATCTACACATACTGATTTTGATCTGACTTTAGCCATGAGACATTTGTTTCCTTGCTCTCTTGATTCTTCTTTGTTGCTCTTCCATTTTCTAATCACTTGACAAGATTTCTTTATTGCCATTCGTTCTAGGATGTTGTTATGATCTCTAGAACACCAGGCTTTGATACCAAATGAAAAGTCGGTATGTACGACTTAAAGGATCCATATGGATAATGCGGAAATATATGTGATAGACTAGCTAAATAATGTGCAATAGTTTATGCAATTAAAGTCTAAGTTACCGAGATATATAGCAAGTAAATAAAAGCAGTAAGTAAAGTAAAATGACACCAGGAATTTTTATACTGGTTCGGACTTCCCGCCCTACTTCCAGTCCCGAAGATCCTCTTCGGAATTTCCACTAACAACGCCCTCTCTTAACCCGGTGGAATAGGTCAGTACACCCGAGCCCCAACAAGGATGCCTCTCGCCTGATGACACACAGGACTTCAACAAATACAATGGTTTTGACTTCTACTTTGTGTTCTTGAATTAACACGGATAGCCAACGGTTTAAGTACAATCTTCCTATAATCTGATCCTCGAGTATATGATTTTAATGCGTAGATTTGAGGAATTAAAATTGCTTGTTGAATCAAGTAATATTAAATAGATTCAAGGATTCAAAAAGTATTTGAATTTGGAGAACTTTTGTATGCAAAGAATGTATATGGGGAGAATAGAATAATGATTAGTAAAACTGGTAGAATTGATTCTTGTAAAACATGATTGAAGTTGTTTATATAGTAGTAGAAAAGTAGCAATCCTTCATGAAGATTATCTACAAAAAAATGTGTCCATTTCCCTTGATTAATGAAGAGAAAGCTCTTCATGAATGGAAGCAACCCTTTAGGAAAATACTTGTTATTTCGGATCAGTCGACTAGTCTGAAATTATCAGTCAACTGGTTAAAGAATTATAAAATCGTATATATTTAAAAACATACAGAAAATAACCGTTATTGGAGAAAAAATGCTCGACCAGTCGACTGGTATATTTCTAGTCAGTCGACTGGTTGAGGCATTTTTTGCCCAGTCAGCCTATTTCGTGCCTATAATATATATATATATATACACACACACACACACACACACACGCACACTTTGTTTTCTACTTGTTTTTATACTTGACAATAGATTTTAACATATTTCTAAACACGACACAATGTATAAAACCTTATCTCTAAGACATGATCTTCATTGCAACTTCATTTGTTTGGCATCGATCAAAATCTTGTTATCAACATGGATTATATAAGGAAGTTTTAAGATCCGGGGTAATTTGAAAATGTTTTTCAAATACTATAAAGGATATTTTGGAAGTGATTTCAAAATGGAAGTGTTGAGAACAAGTTTTGAAAGTGATATAGTATAGAACTTACTTCGATTGCTAGAAAATAATTCCGATGATGATACAGACATTATCAGTATGATTTTCGAGTTTCTAAGTGACGGATTAGTACTAAAGATTTTTTGTTTTTGAATTATTTTAAGGAAATAAGTTGTTCAGAAATTCAAATGTTTTGAATTGTTATTATTATATATGATTTCAAATGGATTTGAAATAAAACCCAGGAATTTGAATTTTTGAAAATTTAGTTCAACTTATGATGTTAAACAGATTGAAATGATAAAGGTGAATAAGTGAATTAGAATTTAACTTAAAATAAGTTAAATAAAAATTTAATTGGATTGGAGATTATCTGGAATAAAACTGGATTGGTGAATAAGGGTTGAGATTAAGAATGGAAATGGAGTTTGAATTTGGCTTGGGTATAAGCAAATGATTGGATTTGAAGATAAATTGATTGGAAGTCAATTAGGAATACATTTGTATTTGCTGAAGTGATCGCAAATAGAAGAGATATAGTTGAATGCCCGACAAGAAGGTACAAGTTTATATTTATTGGGTATGAGATTTTTATGAGCCAATTTGGCAAGCCGCTTCGCTGTTTGATTTTCTTTTGGATTGGAGATGGCTTAGAGAGGCGAGTTGTAGTTGTACCGATTAAGTTGTGCAAAGGAAATGTTGTTGAAATTTTCTGTGAATTTATGTTGTTAGAAATTTTCAGGATTTTTGAGAATTGTCGTTAGTTAGGAAGGAATAAATATTTTAATTAAAATAATTTGGTTCAGTTGAAACTGAAATTAAGGAATAAACCAAATGATTGTTAATCTAGATAATAGGGTTATAGCATTTTTCCGGCTTAGTAAGTTCAGGGATGAAATTCTTTTAAGGGGGAAGGAATGTAACGTCTCGGAATTTTTGGCAATTTAATAATTAATTTATTTAATTATTTTATATATATTGGTCTAATAATTCAGAATGGTTTGAATTCAAATATTTGAATATTTAATGGGATAATATATTATACTCATAAATAGTCAACTCGAATTTGCAGTATTGTGCAATTTGGATAATATAAGATAATCTTATAGAGTTTATATTCGAGATTGTTAATAGCGAATATATTATTTAAACGACAGTTGAACATATTACTTATAATATAAATTATAATCGAGCTCATAATGTCGCGGTAGTTCGTAATATTGAATTTTTAACTTCAATTGAATATATAGAATTCGTTATAAGTTGAAATTCTGTAAAACAAGAAACGTTGAACCGTATTTTTCTAATGGAAGTGAAAAATCTAGATTTCATCTTATAGATTGTGAGTTATGTCCAAATCAAATTTCCAATTAGTCATTATGGAATCGTTTATAAACCGTAATGATATATTTAATTATAATTAAATATTGATTTCGAATTTGGACAAAATATTTGAGACGTAGTTATAGTTTAATTTTTAGAATTTTACTAAATTTTTAATTTAGAAAATAAGCCACTTTTTATTTGGAGTATTTTACACCATATATCAGCATTTCGGGATATCACAGAATAAGTTAACTTGTCCATATTATTATACTTTTGGAATCATGACGCATCACTCGACACGATCATATTTGTATTCCTGTCCGTAGCGGCTCGTATGCAAACAATATTTATTGCTAAAGAACGTTACATATATTACCGACTACAACAAACTGTTTCTTGACAAATCACTTGGAGACCTTTACGATATTCAATCGATAGGTACACTATTTCTTATCGGGATTGTTTTAGTAAGTCCAACGCTTTTAACCATGAATAATGAAGAAGAATGCACTTCCAATTCACTGGAGGAGGGCTGATCGTGCTGATGGTATTTTTAACTTATTTGGTAAATATTAGTTACTCGCAGCTTCTTTAAAGTTATTGGGCCAACAAGTTCAACGATTCTTTGTACATTTCAAATTCAAATTCAAGCATAAGGTCTTCTGAAAATTTCTTTCTACATTTGAACACTACACAAACCTATTTCAATGAAACCAATATAAATAGTACTTCATTGAATTATTTATTCCAAAAGAGTGCAAATAAAACATTTGCTCCATCTTTGGAATTAAACATTATCATATAAACTTGCGTTTTGCATATCCTCTGATTAAACTAATCGATCTTTTGTTCTCAGCATATAATATTATATAAATACATATAAAAATCAAAAGTAAGCTTCAATGCTAAGTTTACAAACGTGCGTGTGCAGCAGCCTCTCCCTACACACCTACGTTTTTCCACAACATGCTACCCCTCTATACCATAACTGTTAAGTTTCCTCATATTATATTGTTTCTATTTCTTTTACACTAAGGAAAGGTGACTATATATATTAGCAAAGGCCAACAATTCTGTGCTTTTAAACTCTCCCAAGAAACACTTCATTTTTGCATTTTTCTATTTTCTTCATACGAATGGAAATCCATGTACACAAAATACAAAATAGATAAATGACTGTGAGGTGGCATTCAGTGCTTAATCTATACTACTATATTATTGCTGGGATTTCTTTCAAGGGCGCACAAGCCCCTTGAGTAATTTGGTAAATGAACGGTCACGCTTTTCATGAATTTTTTACTTTTATCCCGCATCTCTCATCGTCTCCCTAAATAACGCTGTTTCCCCCAGTTTCTGCCTTCTTCGGTCTTTCGCAATTGTCGTTACCTTCTACCACTGTCGCTACTCCTTCAAATCTGAATCTCTGCCAAATCGACTGAAAATCCTCTTCACCAGCTCGATTGACCTTCGCCACCATCGCTGGCCGCCTCATCATCAGAAAACCCAATCAGTAAAACCAACTGACAATGTCGCCCATTTTTATTTTTGAAATTTGATCGGGCATTCTTTTGAAATAGAAGGAAGATAAGGTATGTTGCTTCATGAGCAATTGTTACTGCTCAGAGATCTTTCAACTCTAATAAGGTATTTAATTTGGTAAATAATATATATTATTGTTGAATAAAAAATACATGTAGGGCTATTGTAAAATATAAATATTGATTTTGGGTGAAGATTGGAGATCATTACAGCAAACAAAGTTTTTTCTGGTCAGATTCCACATAGATTTAGTATTTGGTAGTTATAAACGTCCATTTTAAGCATAAAAGTATATCGTGCCTTATTTTGAACTTATGTGCAGCAAGGCAGGAAAAAAGGGAATATGCCGCTCCAAGGTTGGCTTATACTGTATTAATGTTTTCATTTTTGTTGATGCTACATTAAACTCACTTCTAATTTGCGAAAACTTACTTCCAAGATTTAGTAAGTGGGTTGTGATAGGAAACATTTCCATTACAAGAAAGTAAGTTATTACTTCCATCAGCGTACTTTCTCTGTTTAAGTTTTTGCATAGATTTTCAACTTAGAATTTATAGTATTATTACAGTTTTGCCATTATATTTTTAACTAGAATGAAATGTTGATGAATTCCTTTTAGTGTATGCTTGACAACATATTTTAATGTTTAAATAAACAAGAAATGAAGGAATATTGGTGGGGATTCATGAGATCATCTATAAACAAGGAACTGAATGAAATACGCGGGCGAGTCATCATTACAAAGGCTCACATACGTTGCTATATGCTATGAAAGAAATCCATGCAAAATCCTAACCTGTAATATTTTTCATTGACTCTAGATAATATCTACACATGGTTTCTTATTACATGAATGCTTACGGCCTCAAATTCAACTAAAACAGTTACCTTAGATCTCTAGATTCCATCAAAGCCAATTATGTCACTTTCAACTGAGGCAAATGCCTCAGATCAGCTTAGGCAGTTGCCTCTTTTCTCAACCAACGCGTATGCCTCAGCTCCAACTGAGGCACTTAAATAAACTGCAACTATGAAAATTACCTCAACTGCAGCCAACTGGGTATCAATTTATTTATTGTTTTTTATATTTATTTTAATATGTTTATTCTGATTTACCGAGAAATACATAATGCTTTAAATTGATACAAAATTAATACATTTCAATGAAATCAGGAAAATCAGTTTCAAATTAAGGATTTCTACCTTAACTTTTCGAAATAGATATTTATTGATGGATCATACTATATTTTCAAAAAAAATGTTTTCTTCCTCAGCTCTGTTGATACGTCTGGTTATTTTCTTTTTGGCAGTTTAATGTTACAAGTACCCAATATTTTATAGAAAATCATAGACTCAACATGAATACAAATGTTTTTCTTGGTTTGTTCTTAGAGAAAGATTCCATGCTCAGTTTCTTAGTTATGAAATATCCTTCACTTTTGTACTCGTGTCTTTTTCATGCGAACAATTGAATAAATAAGCTGAAACATGTAACGTTTTATTTTATTTTTTATGCTTTGCAGAATGTGCATATGTGGGTATGTGAGAGAGATATAGTGTGTGTGTGTGTGTGTGTGTGTGTGTGTGTGTGTTACTGGGTTGATTAACTCCTTCAACATGATCTGCAATCTTTTTATAGATGTTGCAGTGCTTCAAATTAGTAACAAAAGTTACATGCATTGAGAACTAAACTTTGAATAAAATATTATTTTCCGAATAGCTAATATGAATGCACCTTTACACATTTAATTCTGATGCCAATTGTTGTTCTTTTGTGACTTTTTTTCTTTCATTTTTGCGGACTGAAAAACCTTGGTTCAAACATGATAAAATCGACTTTAGTTTGTAGGAAAAAAAGGATCTTCAGTCAGCATACAAAAGTGTATATAGAGGAATTATTAAACTTTTCACATTGGTAAAAGAATTAAATAGCGTCATCAATTTTTAAAGCAAACTGATTATAAAGAAGAATTAGCAAACACATAGTTTGCTGGTAATGAAAAAAGAAATTTGAAAGTTTGTACTTCATTGTAAGTTATGACTGTGTTTGATACAATAGAATAATTGCTAACATAACTTCCATAAGCAGGTTGGTAGGAATTTATTTAAGTTGAGCAAATTAGTGTAGAGTTTAGAAATTAGAATTCGATTAACTTGCCGATTTCATTAAACCAATACATATCCAATGCACATCCAGGTTGTTGCTATTTTGCCAAAGGAATTTCTTTTGTTGTAGGTTATTATAATAAGAGAAGAAATGATTAAGGATTAGCATTCAATTTTTTTTTTACAGTGCTCGACGAAGTTAATGGTGGTGAGACCATTTGAGCTTTTATCAAATTATAGGTTATTTATGTAATGTATGCAAGGTGTATTTAGTAGCATATTCAAGTTCGAATTAGTAATTAATGTTTGAACCTTTACAAAGTATTATGGCTCTGGTTCTTGATATTTGATTTCATTAGTATATACTCAAGTTTAAATTAGCATTTGCCAGTTATTGTCTGTTTATGTCAATCAATGCATAAATGGATGTTACTGTGCATTTGACCAAACTCAAATATCGATTTCTCATTGTTTGGGGATAATATAATTCATGTAAGTACTCCGTTATACTTTGTTATTTTCATTTCACATACTTTAATTGAAAAACACATGAATTCTTACGGTTATAGGTACACCGTTACTTTTAACACCATTGTCCCTGTACGACCAATCTGAGATTTAATATTATAGAAGATTAAATCCTCTTCGTTGCCATTTCCTATAATTATATTTTCTTTCTCCATACTGTTTAATCATAATTTCTGCCAATCCTAAGGAAACAGAGCCACATTTTCTAAATTTCTATTATCATATAGTATTCTTATTTGTTTAATGATCTTTATTAAAAAAATTAGTTAATTTTGAATCACCAATATTTGGTTTGAGTCAAATCCAATTGAGTATTTAAGTTCTTTTGTGTCTTCTATGTATCATTTCCAAAATATAAATCAAAGGAGGTATACCACCATATCTCTTATTTTGTTATGAATTTAATTGCTTATTTTTTATTATTCAATTTTTATAATGAGGCCGTTAATGTTAATTTTGAAAGATAAATACAGAGACTGACGTCTTTTTGGTAGATTTCAAATCTTTAACTTACACTAACCTACAATATGATTCTTTTGGCAATCAAGGTGATCTAGGAAATTACATAAAAAGAGAAAGGGAGATTGCATACACAAAAAGCTCTTAAATTTTTTCTTCATACTGCATGCTATGCACAGTCATTAGCATGTAATTGAATTAGTTACATTTTGTCACCAATGTCTCCTTTTGGTAGTTAATTAGAAGCATTTGATGAGTTCATTAGGACTTTGAATAGGTTCTAATGTATTTTTATATTTTCCAATCGAATAGAGTATTTCCAGCTTCAAGTTTATTATATTTGTGTCTTTACTCAGGACAAAGTACAAGACAAGGTCAGATGTAAAGTTGCTTTGACATTAACAAAGGATATGAGTTCGGTGTCTACTTTGAGTTCTATTAGGAGACTAATATTTTAATATAATTTCTTAGCTTGATTGCAAATCTAGAACGATTTTACCATGATTAATATTTGACTATGTACTTAAAATTACAAAGTAACCTTGATTTTGGATGATTTATCCTCCTTTTTTTCTTTCAAAAGAATAGTTATTACTCTTTATAAGCTTTGTATGTTGAAACACCCCACCTCCGTTAAGGTCACTCACAAAGGGAATACCTTAACTTCGGTGGAGGTTTATAAGTAAAAGTCACAGATAAACACAAGACAGATATAAACACATATATATAAACAGCGGAAAACAAACAGACTTTCATTATCATAAATACGTGTTCATACAAAACATTTCCATAATTGCCTCAAAACAAACTTCCAATTATTACAACCATAATACTGTCTTGATTAAAAACTTAAGAAGCATGAAACAAAATTAAAACTGCATAAATCCCCATAGAATGTCCAAAGCCATAGCCCAAAACGAAAGAGATCCAAGCAATACATTCTCTCTCTTCAAGCTGGATGAAAAATCTGACTAAGCTGAGGTGTTTCCTCCTTGTGGACCTGACGGGGGGAAACGAAAGAAAAGAAAGCGAAAGGAAAATGGGTCAGACATAAATCTGGTAAGTCTAGTTATAATTCTAGCATGAGAACAATAAAAAGATCATGACTTTTATAAACTGAGAACAGGACAATACCAGAATATAAGATAAGATATGGCAGGAAATACTAACTATACTAAACGCACTCATTATTACTTCTCTGCACCTACTCGCACTGTCTTAACTGGCACCCCATGATCAGGGTGAAGTGATCCCCTTTCTAAAGATCGGCTCCTACTCGCATAAACATATGTGTCATACGACCCCACTTGATTGTAGATTCCTATGCTGGTCCCACCATGGGGTGTATCAAGTCCCATGGTGGTGGCCCGACACAATTCTAGAATGCATAGGTTATACTACTGGTGCTCAGTGCCCTGTTTGTATGCTCCGAAATGTGTGCACGCCCGCACTCCGTTAGAACCCACACTGCTACACCAACCACCGTCGCTTTTGACCGTTTACAATCAGCCTAGTAATCGTGCCCCACCCTGCCTAGTTTCAAGGTACCATGATACCTAATTGGGTTACTGCTGAAATGGGTCCCCGTTATTAGGGTTTTCTAGTGAAACATGTTAAGTGGTTAAGTGTCTGTATTAACCTAACCCCACCCATCAGTTTAATTAACATGTTGAATTGGTTAAGTGTTTTAGTTAACTTAACCCTACCATCCTGACTTGTCTGTCCTTAGATTTAAATCGGTTAAAGCACCAACCACTCACATTAGACAGGTATTGTTACGGTTACTGGATGTGCCGGTCGGTTCCGGGAAGGTTTACACCGTAACTCAGTCTAACCTCGGGTCCTTATTGGGCTCAATGCCTTAACCTCCCACATTGGATAGGTATTGTTGTGATTACTGGACAGCCGAGCGGGTCCGGGCAGGTTTACATCACAACTCAATCCAACCTCGGGTTAAGCATACTCGTATTTTCTAAATTTACATATTTGTTCTTTTATTCTCATATGTAAATTTGTTAACAATTAAATGTTATGGCCCACTTTCCAAATTCAACACTTTAGGTGTATAATTTATACCGTTTCATGCCATAAATTATCTGTGTGATCTTTTCACCCATTTATGTCAAGTTTCCTATAATTACCAATTTTTCCCAACGTTACCCCATCTAAATATTAGGCTAACAATCTTAGCCTAATTTTTCGCTCGCATGATTTTTGACATATTAGGCTAAAAACTTAGCCTAATTTAGTGTACACAAAATTTGCATAAAGAAATCCATTAACATAAACATGACATAGGTGTAAACTTGGCATTTTTGGCATAGTCAATATGAACACAATAGGGGTGAACTTGCAAAATAGTCATCATGAATGTCATGGGTGTGAACTTGCAACGTAGACTGAGCCACATACATATATGTGAATTTGCATCATAGACATATATATGAATTTGCAACATAGACTAAATCAACTTACATATATGTGAATTTACAACACAGACTAAATCATCTTACATATATGTGAACTTGCAAATCAATCACAAACATATGAATAAGTGTGAACTTGAATTATGGCATAGGTTTAACACATAAACATGTAGAACTAACATTTGGTCACATATGTGATAGGATTTTACAACCTAAAACTTGCATAACATGATAAACTACACAACTTGTCATAACAGGTTATACTCCAAGTTCATATACATATGAATAGACTTATCCATTAATTCCCAATTCAACATGATAACAAAATTGAACCACAGACATAGATCAACATCATTCAATTCCACATATAACATAATAAACATCGTTCTATTTTCAATTTATTTCCAAGGCATGACATTGATTTTGATTCGCATCCCAAAACATAACTAAACTTATAACGAATGACGAACTTGAGTTCAGGTTTCTGAGTTCTGAATTTGCAATGCTTTCCTTTGGGTAGATAAACGTTGTTTGAATCTTGTTTTTACTTTAGTTTTGCTCGTCTCTAAGCTTTCTCTAACTGACGGCTACTCTTAGTTTCTTCCCGGCAGCATGGCGGCTCTAGTTCTATTTTATTTGTGTGAATTTAGGTTGAGTGTTGGGTTGTATTTATAGAATTTCAGATTGATTTGAGCCGTCAGATGATCATAGAGTGAATCCAGACCATACACACCAAGAGAAGCCAATCAGAAAGTGACAAATCAGCACTAGTGACACACCAGAGCTCAGAAATTCGACCAGAAACCGACCAGGCTAGCCAAGACCTGACCAGGTCGACCCCCTGGTCGACCTGGGTACCCAGGTCGACCCCTAGGTCGACCCCCTGGTCGACCCCTAGGTCGACCCCCTGGTCGACCCCTAGGTCGACCCCCTGGTCGACCGTACCCAGGTCGACCCCCTGGTCGACTTGGGTCCTGGGCGGGAAAATTCCCGCCCAGCCCAGTTTGGGTCTGTTTTTGAAATTTAAACTGAATTCTGAGCTGTTTGAAATTTAAATTGAATTCTGAAACTTCCGGTCGACCCCTAGGTCGACCCCCTGGTCGACCGTACCCAGGTCGACCCCCAGGTCGACCTGGGTCCTGGGCGGGAAAATTCCCGCCCAGCCCAGTTTGGGTCTGTTTTTGAAATTTAAACTGAATTCTGAGCTGTTTGAAATTTAAATTGAATTCTGAAACTTCAGGAGTTCATAACTCCTTCATACGGAGTCTGATTTACGCAAACTCGGACTCTATCTCAAGCAGAATTCTGAGACGAACGCAATGGCGTAACCCGTTTCCCTTTATTCTTTCACTTGAATTAAGTACACTTTAATTTGTTAATTGAACGTTAATTGAAAATTTGGGGTGTTACATATGTGCTGGGACTTTGACCTGATGTAATTGGATTTTTAATATTTTCATAACAACTGTGTTGTGTACCATGTGGTTTTCAACCAGTTAAATTTGAAAATCTAAATCAAGTTTTGCAAAAAGCTGTGTTAAAAATGCATTTAATGCCAGCTAAAAGAATTTTGGTTCAGGGTGTAATTTTTTTGTAGGTTAGAAATAAGCCCATACTAGAAAACAAACTTCGTAGAATAAGTTATTAAAATTTAGATATATCTTATTTGGTATAGTTGACATGTGATGGGTGAAGTTAGTATGCAAAATGTATTTAATTCAACCTATCTTGCTCTTAAATATTGAATTCAAATTTTATTCGAATTATTGCTTCTTTATGTATTCAAAACTAGGAGTTTATAGTTCTTTATTTTATGTATTGATAAAATTTATGAAATATTTTCAAGGTTCCTATTTTAGTTTTTTTTACAGTGGGTATAGATCAAAACTGATTATTAGATATTGAATTGCAACTGGAATTTTTTATGAAACCTTTAGTTCATTCTTAATTTCTGATTTAAGTTTATAGGCAATCATGTTTCCTATTTTGTGCTAGTAAAAACCTTCTTTATTTATTTTCCTTCCCTTTCTTTGTTGGTATCTCAAGTGTCAACTCCAGCTTAAATGTTTTTATCCTTTGGACCCCCAAAAAATCATTACTGTTGTTCCTTTGATGGATGGAACATACTTGGGTAACTGGAAAATATTGATTATTTTGTTTATTATCTTTTGTTCTTTATTATGTCAGAATTCATTTTCATGCTGATTTCAAACCAAATTCTTCAAAAAATAAAATAAAAAATAAACTCCATAATCTACCACTGAATTCATTAATATTGAAATAAGTTTTAAATTTCCATGATTGTAAACAGCTAGGTATGATCCTTTTGCTTTCTGTTTTGTATGCATTATTTACAATGTATATTTAGTTAGATAAGTAATTTTTGTTAGAAGTTACTTGGTTTGCATTACTTTTATTCCTTATGCTGCCATCACTAATTTGTACCGATATAGGAGCATGCTTGCAAACGGGCCATAGTCCATACAATTGTTAATTCAAAGAAATGATATTGAAGCCATGCATAATAAACTTTTATGAAGCATCATATATAATCACTGATTGTTGGTTTATCTACTGATTTTAACGCTGCACAACTTTGTATAAAAGATACTTAATATTTCATTGTTTATTTACTGCTTGATATACAGGCATAATCTTATTCTTCTTTTAATTTATTGAATTGAAAATTTCATTGTTCATTCTTTGTTACATAGGATTGATCTTATATTTCTGATCAATTAGACCCAAATAAATTTCTACTTTTAATTTTTTGGGATCATGCAGTCCTTGCGCACAAGTATAAAAGAAGCAATACCAAAGTAATATCAAGATAGTAGACTATCAAATCTGTTGCAAGGACAATGCAAATTTACTTCTAATGTGTATCGTTGCAATTTATTCTACATTCAACTCAGTTCATATTGGAGCCATACATAACTTTTTCGATATAACTTGCATTTTACTCTGAAGAATTAAATCTTTATTTTCACTACTCATGCGGTAAACCACCCTATATCATTCATTTATTATTGCATTTACTTCATCATGCTGGCATTTTAGTGTGGTTATTATGGATGGATATAACTTGAACATCAGCTAAGTTACTGATTCATAATGGGCCATGGACTCATGGAAAACATGATGCAAATGATGATTTGATTAATTTGCCTCATCAATAAATTCTCACCAAGCAACAATCATTTTAAAAATAATTTGTTTTCATGTTGTCTGCAACAACAAAAATATATAATTCTAACCCTAATTTTTGTTTGATCTGATGCTCACCAATTTGATTCATACTAATTTGCTGACTTTTACCATTGTCCTTTCATCAATTGATTATTTTTTATCATTCCTCCTTGCATCATTGTTGACCAGTTCCATTCTTTTATTAACATCCATTAAGTTCTTCCACGAGCATGGATATGTCGTCACATTTAGGTAATATTCTTTACCATTCTTCTTTGTGATCCGATTAGTTTCCTTTTTGGAAGGTATTGTGATTACTTGACCAATAAAATGACAATTTTCCAATGAAAAATCTTATGGTCATCTGGCAATGAAAAATGGTTTTCGGTTTAAATTAATATACTACGTTTAGACGATGCTAAAATTTCTCATTGATGTTCTGATTTTGAAGGTTAATAATACAAATCTGGGTGTTATGGTGGACAACGCAAATTACTTTTTTTAGTTTGACTTACAACCATGTACAATATGCTAACTTTTAAAAATCCTCAATTTTCCTTTCAGGTGTCATCTCGAAAGAAAGAGCTGTTGTCATTGAAAAGTGGGCTTTACCTTCCTTACAAAAATAATTCTCGCAGGATGAAAAGTATGAAGGTTGAAGAATGAGTTCTCCGGTATGTATAAATATGTGGATTAATTTGCTATTTATTATAATTTTTGGTTTATCTTGAGATACAAATAGTTTTTCAACACTTTACTGAACTGCATAGTTTGTATGATAGTTAATACTACCTAAAATATAGTTCAATTTTATTTCAATAGGCAGTGTTCGCAAAGCAATATCTTAAACATACAATTTTAGCATTACACAGTTTTTTTATCCATCTAATTGTTTGTAATATATTGCTACCATATATAATTATTCCATGTTTATATGAATAACTTATATATTTCAGCATTAATAATAAATACGTTGAGATTTTGCTTCATACCCAGCTGCGATAATTGTACCAGAATATATCCCCTTAACTCTCCTATTTCCAAAATATTAGATATCGTTTGGGTTATATATTTTAAATTAAATGATAACGAAGATGAAACTTAACGAGAAAGACACTGCGTGTGAATATGTAACTATTATTTTGATTCTTCAAATGATTGAATTTGGGTAAAATTGAATACCATAAAGGTAACTAAACACTAATTAACCCCAAATTATGTAATATAACCCCATGAGTGATTTTAAAATATTATAATTTTAAATAAACATATAAGTAGTTTTAATCAATATGTGTTCAAAATTAAAATGCTCATTAGTTTTGCAAAATATCAATATGGATAAGCCGTCTAATCTAGATTTTTATCATGCATGAGTCCATTTACTTTTTTAAAGGGTGCGACTATTAGCACCCCAAAAATCTCATCCAAACATCGCAAAATGTTGTTCAGTGGTTAATGGACCAACGATCTTCACGTTCTTCGGCCGTTAACGGCCACCGAACAGTGCAAAAATTGGCAAATTGTCGTTCGGTGGTGAAGGGCCGAACGGGCCTGGTGGCCGACAGTGGAAACTGGACTACGAATAGTAACACCCTTTTTAAATGATTATGATAAATATATAGGTAAATTTATAGTTTACCTCATAGATCAAATTAGCAATTCAGTTGACTTTATTTTACTCTATTTGTTTTCCTCAAATTTGATGTGCCCTCCAACTTCAGTTTGAACTAATCCACTTTTTTTTTAGTATGATCTTTCAAACACTCTGAATATTGAGATCCAGAAGGTACAACTTTTTTTTTTGGAAATTTCCCTTGAAAATTTATGTCTTTTTGCAACATATAAATCAAGTGGATTATGACCTAGCAGCACTTGAAAATACATAAAAATTTTGACCTAACAGCAATTGCATGCTTCCAAATTTAGAGTAGAGGCTGTTAAATTCAGGAAAACTCGGAAGACACTTTCAAATATATGGATTTGGATGGAGAAGACAAGTATGCATGCATAATTAAATTCATATGAAGTCATGTATTTCTTTCCACACTTGAATCAAGGAACATTTAATTTTGATCAAGGTGGATCACATTATAAAGAAAATAAATGATAAACATTACTGACTAAGTTGCATAACAGGTCATTCATATCAATGTAAACAAATGTGTGTTCTAACTCATTATTCTAGCTGTCATGTATTATGGGCATTATGAACCAAAAATAATATTTTTCTGAATCCAGTAAACTAGGTTTTGAATGTTATACATTCATTGTCCCCCCTTTCTCGCAAATAACATATTCTAAGTTTTTTGTTTGCAGATCATATGATTGCAGTCACAATAAATTGTGATGGTGTAACGAAGAAACCCAGGCAATTTGCTTCCTCTATGGCATGAAGAGATTGAAGCTGTTAACTCTCTGCTGATATGCGAGAGGGAAGGATTGAATACCTGTGCAATTTACTCTTATCATTTGCTTTTTTCAACACCTACGAATATGCTACAATTTCCATGTTTCTATTGTTTGTTTCATACGGGAGTGGTAGTTTGTATTCCTTTAGAAAGGAAGAGAAGTTTGTGAAATTTGAGAAAAATAATGTATTTTTTGTCCAAAAAAAAAAGATTCAGTTGAGTTGAAATGCCATATGAAATGCACTCATGTTTTGATTTGCAATGTCTTGCGTTGAATTGCCTATTGAATAGCAACTGTAAAAGTTTGTTAATTTGATATTTAAAAAATTAATTATGTATAAAAGATTCATTTGTACTTGATTGAAAAGATGATAAATGCATACATTAACGGTAAGTATAAATAACACCTGGAGTTGTACTGTATTGAAAGAGGAAAACGGCTTTATACTTTGCAAGGGTGGGATTCATAAAAAATAAATATGTTGAGCTGGATAAGAGGACTCAAAGAAAGGGAGTTCAGTATGCAACACATATAACGCTTTTGGATGTTGCACATGTTAGTATAGGGAAGACGTGACCGTACCTTACTAAGTGTAGACATTACTGAATTCAAGTCCTATACAGCCTCTTCCAACAATGGCAATCCATTCTAGAATCATTTCCGGTTACGTGCTTGCTTGCTGGCAATCGCAACCTTTCTTATAATAAAAGCAGAGACACTCAAATTTTAGAGAGGATAACGCTAAATCATGAGTATTCAGATTTAGTAGATATGAAGGACAATAAAATATCCTTATTGTGGAGAGTATAACGCTAAATCATGAGTATTCAGATTTAGTAGATATAAAGGACAGTAAAATATCCTCATTGTGGGGATGCATTTCAAAAGTAGGGCATACGAATTTATAACATTTATTCAATTCTTTCCTCTTTGAACTACAACATCCCAGTAATATTTATAACTATTTTCAATGTATTTTTCATGTACTTTTTAAAAACTATTACATGTCATATTTTTTTAGACTAATTTATGATCTTTCGTATTTTACTACACTTACATATCAATTTTAAGGAATATGACGCTAAATCATGAGTATTCGGATTTAGTAGATATGAAGGACAATAAAATATCCTCATTATGGGGAGTATAATGCTAAATCATGAGTATTCGGATTTAGTAGATATGAAGGACAATAAAATATCCACATTGTGGGGATGCATTTCAAAAGTAGGGCATACGCTGAATTAATAACAGTTATTCAATTCTTTCCTCTTTGAACTACAACATCCCAGTAATATTAGTAACCATTTTCAATGTATTTTTATGTACTTTTTAAAAACTACTACATATAATATATTTTTAGACTAATTTATGATCTTTCGTATTTTTCTACACTTACATAGCAATAAGTCATATCATATATCAATTCAAAATTAATTATAATTTTTGGGAATGCTAGGCAAGTAAACTCTTTTAATTCGTCATTCCTACATTACATAAATAATTTTAGGGTAAAGATTCAGTTTATTTCAAAGCCATTATTTAATCAGATTCTATCTTTTAATAAGTCTGAAATGTTTTGTTTAAGCGATTCAACTAACTAATTTCACGTACTATTTTTTAATTATTTCCATTCAGTTAAATATCAGTTTAGGTATTTCTAGAAATATTAGCGTATATATGTGGATAGATTAAGGAATGGAAATAATAAACGGTAAGAAAGGATTTAAATTTGTTTCACCTATAGTTCTTTATTTTGGCAGCTGGATTTATACTCTTTTATCCAACTCTTTGAACATGCTTCTGCTCAGCTTTAACAGTTATATTTAGCAGGGATATGCTCAAGGCTAATCAACGCTATCACCTCAATAAATATCCCTATAAGAGAATCTCCAACGGTGAGCTAATTCATGTTACGAATCGCAATATTCGTAGTTTTTGCACCCCAACACATATCCCAAACCTTAATATTCAGCAAAATATTATGGGGCCAATTCCGAATTCGGAATTGGCCACACGAGCCGATTTTTTCGGCTCGCGATGTCATAAGCCTATTTTATAGGTTCGCGATGTCGTGAGCCTATTTTATCGGTTCACGACGTCGCGAGCCTATTAAATCGTCTTGCGACAAAAAAAGTTAACCGTTGGGAACAACACGTAATATTCAGCTGAACATTACGTGTTGTAATATTCCGGGTCTGAATGTTGTTGGAGTTGCTCTAAGGAATGACATGATACTGCATCCTCTTACCTTCTTCTAATAACTTTGTCTCTGTTTAGCTTTTGTTATATTTTCCCCTCTAAACACTGGCACACATATGTAGCAATATATTTCATTTGTAAATGTAAATGTAAATTAGACTGCATTATTTTTGTCATAACCGTGTGTGAAGCACGAGTGCGCACTTGTTGTGTGTAAGAGGGGAAGTGTTGGACACTTATGCATCTACAGTACCATTGCATGCACGCGAAAGATGAAGGGGAGTTGAGTGGCACAAGTACACTGGGCATAAAGCGGTACAGGTCGTGTGAATGTACACTTCTGCGTTGCGTAAAGAAACATGCACGCATGGGGTTGGTCTTGGGTTAAACTAAAGGATGAAGCTCGCATGCCAGGTTCGAAATAAAAAGAGAGGAAGTTGCAAGGAGTGGTCTGAGCCTAGGGCAGTGGATGGGGAGTTCCGATGGCGGCGTGTTGCTCATGGAACTGAGGTATTGTCCTGTAACACCCCGAATTTCGGTTAATGTTAAAATTCACAAATTAAAGAATAACTAATCCCAGATGTGGGAATTAGGGGAAACGGGCTGCGTCATTGCGTTCGTCTCGGAAAAATACGCGAAATAGAGTCCGAGTTTGCGTAAAACGGGTACCGTATGAAAGAGATATGGACGAACGAAGTTAGGCAGAAAAACCAGAAACAGGCCAGAAATGCACTGGCGCACTTGTGAAGTGCGCCAGAACAAAAATGCACTGGCGCACTTGTGAAGTGCGCCAGTACAAAGATACACTGGCGCACTTGGGAAGTGCGCCCGTGCCGAGCCAAGAAACCTGCACAGTTTCTAGAGAGTTCTGTGGTTGGGTGCACCAGTTTGGGGTTTGGGCTTGGTCTTAGGGCTGGTTTCTGGAAGGTGCCGAAATCTAAGGGTCCTAATCTAATTTAGGGTTAATCTAAGGGCCTAAAAACACTACCTAATCCTATAAATAAGACCCTAACCCTACCCTAATTCATTCATAATTAAATCTAGTAACTAAACTATGGCAAAATGAAACTTGAAGGAGCCTCCATCAAAAATTAGAGAAGGAATAGCATTCCAAATCAACTTCTAGCCTCTTAATCTTCTTCATTAGTTTGCTAATTTTGTTTTGGTGAGATTCTATCTCCTTAATAATCAATTGTTAAAGTAATTAGGGTATGATATAAACAAGGTACGGTACCTCTGGGGATAATGACTACACTAAGTAGCCAACTAAACGCATGATGTACTAAGATAACCGAAAAGACGCATTTATCCTCCCAAAGATAATTACTGGATTACACCACCCCAGATCTACCCACCCAAGGGTAATTCCTACACTGCACCACACCAGTCATTCCTAACTTAAAGGTTGATCCCACTCCTAGACTTATAAAATTAACTTAATAGTTCTCGTGCACCCCTAGGTGACTAAGTAGACGCCACGGGGCCCTACAATCCACTAGGTGTACACACTACTCCCCATTCGATCGGCTCCCTAACGTAGATACCCGTGCTGGTCCCACAATGGGATGTATCATTCCCCAAAGTGGCCACCTGATAATACCAACGGTGCACGGCTTTATATCTACACGATGCAACAACGACTTACTAACCAGCCCGGGTCCACACACGCATATGAAACCCGTTGGTCCTACGTTGCCACCGCTAACCCGTTTTGGCCTCTTATAGTCAAGCCCAATATGCGTGTCCCGTCACTCGACTTGAGTCGAGCCCACTAAGATACGTTTGGGATATTGCTTGAGGTGGGCCCCCACAAGCTACCACCTAAGCTTGTTATTCTATCTAGTGTATCCCACTTAACCCTTTTTAATAATCATGTCTACCTTCATGTTATAAATCCTGGTTAAGTCATTTAACCATATTTTAATTACCACTCAAGGCACCCACTAGATCTCCACATGCCACCCAAGTCATTTACTTAATTCCCACATGCCACCCAAGGCACTTACTTAACCCTTTAATCATGTTTAATTACATGTTCCACTTTGGTTAAGTATTCTAATCGTATTTTCTATTGCCACCCAAGGCAACCCACTAGTTTCCTCATGCCACCCAAGGCACCCCACTAGTTACCACAAGTCACCCAAGGCACCCACTTAACCCTCATGCCCCACTACATGCTTATATGGTTAAGTGTTTCTTAATTAATTAAGACCGTGATCCTCATAAAGACCTCTCACATTAGACTATCTTTTATGACCGCTGGTTAAGCCGGTTGGGTCCGGGCAGCCTTATGTCATAACCGAGTCTAACCTCGTGTCTTTACCTTAATCACGTATTTAGTTTGTGCCTAAGACCTCTCACATTGGGCTAACATTTGTAGCAACTGGTTAAGCCGGTTGGGTCCGGGCAGTTTTACGCTACAACTGAGTCCAACCTCGTGTCTTAGTCGATTAATTACACCTAATTAATCACCCTCACAATTTATATTAATTATTCCTAACGAATATCAAGTTTTTCATAACATGGGTAGACCTAACTCAATAGGTAAATTCCCATGGGGTAGACCTAACTCAATAGGTAAATTCCCACTTATGTTAATTTATTTATTTTATGGTATGCTTAATCATACCCAATCGTACTTTTATTAACATATTTATTAACCCCATCGTTCCCCACGCAAATCGTTCTCATTTCACGACATAATAAAAGGGAATATCCATCACAAATATCATGGGTTTAACCAAATCTTAGCATATAACTTTGTTATGGGTTAAGAGAATGTCAACTTGCATATATGAGCATATATTAACCCAACTACATTTAACCCAAACTTGCCTATTATCACACACATGACTTGCATAACATGTTGCATATGAACTTGCATATTATCCTACACATATCTTGCATAACATGTTGAACTTGCATATAAGCATTCACATAACTTGCATAACATGTTAACTTGCATTTAAGCATTCACATAACTTGCATAACATGTTAACTTGCATTTAAGCATATACATAACTTGCATATGAACTTACACAACAACATACATCATACACATAACTTGCATAAGAACTTGCATAACAACATACATGTAACTTACATAACATCATACACATAACTTGCATAAGCATACCTTGCATATTAACATACATGTAACTTGCATAGCATATCTTGCATATTAGCATACATGTAACTTGCATATTAACAAACATGTAACTTGCATATTAACAAACATGTAACTTGCATAGCATATCTTGCATATTAACATACATGTAACTTGCATATTAACAAACATGTAACTTGCATAGCATATCTTGCATATTAACATACATGTAACTTGCATATTAACAAACATGTAACTTGCATAGCATATCTTGCACATCAACATACATGTAACTTGCATATGAATTTGTTAAACATGCATAAACCCACTTGTTAAACATGCATAAACCAACTTATTAAACATGCATGATATCACATACTTAGCATGCATAGAATCACATACTAAACTTGCATAATATCATATACTTAGCATGCATAGAATCACATACTTAACTTGCATAATAGATCAATGTTCAACTTAGTGTTTTGCATCATAATTATCATGAAACATAGCACTAAACTTGCATATGGATGTCATGACTACATAACATTAAACTTGCATGACATATGGTATATAACTTGCAAAACACATAACATACACTACACAAAGCTTGCATAAACACATTGATCCTCAAACATATCCATACATCATCATATCCTATCTTAATCAATTTAACAATTGATTATTAAGGAGATAGAATCTCACCAAAACAAAATTAGCAAACTAATGAAGAAGATTAAGAGGCTAGAAGTTGATTTGGAATGCTATTCCTTCTCTAATTTTTGATGGAGGCTCCTTCAAGTTTCATTTTGCCATAGTTTAGTTACTAGATTTAATTATGAATGAATTAGGGTAGGGTTAGGGTCTTATTTATAGGATTAGGTAGTGTTTTTAGGCCCTTAGATTAACCCTAAATTAGATTAGGACCCTTAGATTTCGGCACCTTCCAGAAACCAGCCCTAAGACCAAGCCCAAACCCCAAACTGGTGCACCCAACCACAGAACTCTCTAGAAACTGTGCAGGTTTCTTGGCTCGGCACGGGCGCACTTCCCAAGTGCGCCAGTGTATCTTTGTACTGGCGCACTTCACAAGTGCGCCAGTGCATTTTTGTTCTGGCGCACTTCACAAGTGCGCCAGTGCATTTCTGGCCTGTTTCTGGTTTTTCTGCCTAACTTCGTTCGTCCATATCTCTTTCATACGGTACCCGTTTTACGCAAACTCGGACTCTATTTCGCGTATTTTTCCGAGACGAACGCAATGACGCAGCCCGTTTCCCCTAATTCCCACATCTGGGATTAGTTATTCTTTAATTTGTGAATTTTAACATTAACCGAAATTCGGGGTGTTACATTCTCCCCTCCTTAAAGGATTTCGTCCCCGAAATCTCTAAGCTAAGGAGAATGCATATCCTACCATCCAAACAACCATCTACTCAATCCATCAAACACGGGCATCCATTGTCCTTAGAACGATTTCTAATGATGTATGAGCATATGCAAAGAGTGTGTGTATATGTTCCCTATCTAATGTATGAACATATGCAAACCATGATAGTGCCATGCATCCATTATGTATGCGAAAGAACCCTATCGACACATACAATATCTACATGAGTGCACAATCATTCACCAAAATGCATCATCCATATGATAACACAATCATTAGACATCCATAAATATAGCTTTCTACACACAATTTTATGCAATATGCAATATGAAGTGATTGAGCCGATCTAGTGCCTAGAGTGTGTGTATATGCATCCACGAGCAACCATTAGCAAACACTTGCATCCACTTGCATCCATCAACCATAACATGTCTCAAACACATGTTTCAACCATAGGTTTACCCTATCTAAAGGTCAAACAGTACTAACGAGAGGACATACTAAAGATAAGATAAGTACTAGTCAAACGATAGAGGAGAAATTATACTCTCAAAAAGAAATGGATACAAAGAACGCATCTTCGCTTCCGTCTCTCAAGTAGCATTGCTTCCGTCATCTCCCCATTGCACCTTAACTAGCTGAACTTCTTTAATCCTCAACTTCATAGTTTCTGACCCAAGGATGCGAGTAGGAGCTCGTCGAATCGTCGCATCACGCTCTACTTCCACTTCTCTAAGTAAGCTCGGCTCTACTACCTATGCAGTCTCGTGTAGGCACTTCCTCAAATGTGACACTTGGAATACACCATGTACACTACTAAGTCTCTCAGGCAACTCCACCCTATATGCTATCCGTCCAATCCTTTCCTTAACAGGAAACGGTCCAGCAAACCTTGGTGCTCACTTCCAACAGATCCAAAGTGAACTACATTCTGCAACGGAGATACCTTGATAAAAAGCATGTCCTAATATCAAACTCAAGCTCTGTTCTCCTCTTATCCGCATAAGATTCCGCCGCTTTCATCCTTCTTTGAATCAAGTCAATCTTCTCTGAAGTCTCTCTAACCACATTGGCCCAACCAAGATCTTATCCGTAGATTCCCACCAACATGTAGGTGATCAACAAGGCCTTCCATAAAGAGCTTCGAAAGGAGCCATACCAATACTGGACTGAAAGCTGCTATTATATGCGAACTCCACTAACGGAAGATGCTCTTCCCATGTACTTCCAAAATCCAAAATACATAACCTCACAAGGTCTTCCAAAATACGATTCACCCTCTCGGTCTGACCGTCCGTCTGAGGATGATATGCGGTATTCTAACATAACTGAGTCCCTACCGCCTCTTGCAAACTCTTCCAAAACTCGCTAGTGAAGATAGGATCTCGATCGCACACCCTACTGGAAGGTATACCATGTAATCTAATAATCTCTCGAAGGTAAACTGAAGCTTAGACATGGAATAGTCCTCTTGCTCTTCACGGGTATGAAATGGGCACTCTTAGTAAGTCTATCTACCATGAACCCAACCCCCGTATTACCCTTCCTTGATTTCGGTAATCCAATGAGACACTATCCCACTTCCCATTACGGAACTTCCAACGGGTGAAGCAACCCTCCGGGCTTCTTCTGTTCCGCTTTCACTTGTTAGCACACCAAGCATCTAGCGACATACTTGGCCGCGTCTTTCTCCATATTGGCCCAAAAGAAAACTCGCTTCATGTCTTGGTACATCTTGCCCCTACCGGGATGAATGGTCATCTTCGACCGATGTGTATCATCAAGTATAGCCTTCCTCAAACCCCTGTCTTGCAGTACACAAAGTCTACCGTCTCTACGCAACCACCCCTTACCATCTAGGGTGTACCTACTCAAATGGCTGGACAACCCCCTCCTCGTGAGCTTCTCTACTAACTCATCCAACTGTGGGTCGTCTCGCTGTGCTCCGCCAATACGCCCTAAAAGAGTAGGCCTAACCTCCAAGGAGACTAGCAAACCGGGTACAAAGTTAACGGAAGGTCTAAAGTCACACATAGAAATAAACCCTAAGCTCCGTTGTTTAACGATCAATAAACTCAAGGACAACCTTTTCTCTTCTTAAGGCGTCTGTTACCATGTTTCCCTTGCTCGGGGTATACGCTATCTCAAACTCATAAGATGCTAAAAAAAATCCCATCCAAAATCATCACAACCGTCCATCTCTCACGCAGACCACCCTAGTCGAATTCGACATCCCCCAAATGCAAGCCCCAAAGGCCTAAACCAATATCAGACAAACACCCAAGGGATATCTCCTTCGAGTTCAGGCGACCTACGTGAGATGATACTAGTAAAAATGGCTAAATAATTAAGCCTTTGACCAACTTTGGATGTCCTTGCCAGTCTTGCTCCAAAACCACCGTTTATCCCATAACTGGCTTCGCTCACCCTATTGAGCACATACGAAAACTTATTTCGCTCTTAGAAAAAAAATACCAAGGTGTCATTACAAAGACCATTACAAACTTATTTAGGTACTCCCTGAACACCCTTCTCATCAAATCAACAAAGTATGCGGGGTGTTCGTCAAACCAAATAGCATTACCAGCCACTCATAAAAACCATCCGGAGTCCTAACGACAGTCTTCTCCATACTATCCTCAGCCACTCTCAACTGACGAAACCCCGTGGCTAAGTCCAACTGCAAAAATACTGAGGCGCCAACTAACTTGATCAAAGAGATCATCAATCCTCGGCAATGGGTGTCTATTCTTCTTTGTGAGTTTATTTAGTTCTCTCTAGCCTACACAAAGTCTGAGGGACCCACCCGCCTTTGTGGCAAACACTACTGGAGCTCCCCACTCCGATATACTTCGCCTTATGAACCCCTTCTCAAGCAACTCCCCTACTTGCTTATGAAGTTCTCTTCTCTCACGAGGAGCCATGTGGCACACTGGCCAAGATACTGGTTTAGCATTGTCTACCAGATATATTTGGAAGTCAATCTCCCGCTCCGGAGGTAAGCCCTTCACCTCCTCAAAACACATCCGAGTATTCCCGGACCACTCTAACAGATCGCAAACTCTAGACCGACGTGTCAAGCGATTCTAGATAACTTAGCCTAACAGATTCTATGGGATTACAAGAGATCTCGAGAGTGTTACCCAAGCGGGTCATAAACCTAACAACTCTCCCTTCAAAATCAAGAACGGCACCTCTACTGGATAACCAGTCCATGCCCAAAACTAGCCCATAGCCCGTGAAGCCCAACAAGCATCACACCTAAGCTCAACGCTAAGTATAGAAACTTTCAAACCCAAACACATCATGGAGCCCAATTGGGTTTGAAACAACTAAGGGATCATCTACCAAACTGGTGTCTAAGTGCAGTGACTCACTAACAATGATGAGATAAACGAACTCGATGCGTCAGAATCAAATAAAGTTCGAACCGGATAATAAAGTAATCCAAATTCCGACCTAGACGGTCCTATCCCCATCTGGTACCCTAGTCGTGAGGGAATACAACTACCCTCCAGAAGATTCCATACCTTGCCCTTGCTTCTTTGGACAATCCTAATAAGGTGTCCTATTCCTCCCAAAAGGATAACTATTTGCCTTCTTCTTCCCATTCTCCACTCGTAACCTCCCATCAATGAGGTTTCGTCCTTCATTAACCAAACAACTATTTGAGCCTTCCTCTCATCGTCTATCCTATAGGTACCTACCAGTCCTCCTCCTACTTGAACCAACTTCTAATCTGATTAACGTCTAAGTCCCTTGAAGCGGTTTTCCATCCTTATCTATCTTAGAAAGATCGTCTATACGCGGAGGGGAAACTCAAAATGAGAG
Organism: Allium sativum; assembly: GCA_030737875.1. Taxonomy (NCBI): domain Eukaryota; kingdom Viridiplantae; phylum Streptophyta; class Magnoliopsida; order Asparagales; family Amaryllidaceae; genus Allium; species Allium sativum. Next base: position 543,585,175 of record CM060920.1, on the reverse strand, counting down.
AGAGGAAGAGATTCAAAACGGAGAATTCGAAAGATATAGATATGGCTATTGGGGATTATGCTTTTCTTTCAAAAACTTTTCTCTTAAAAGACATGTTTTTGAAAATACTCCCTTCAAAAATATTCTTAGAAAATAGTTTTTCTAAAAAAATTATCTGTTCTGGTAACCTTAAGCTCTAATACCACGTGTAACACCCCACGTCCGCTAAGGTCACTCATAAGAGGGGAATGCCTTAGTTTCGGTGAAGTATTTTAAGTGAATATAGAACAGTAAAATTACAACAAGACAGATATAAGTAATACTTGAAAATTTAAAACATCATTTCATTGCAGCAGAAAGTAAAACATGTTTGGTTACATCACAAAACCATACAAGAGTCAAGTACAAAATATCCATCTTGATAAAAATAAGTACATAATCCCACTATGTAAACAATAGCCATAAAAGGAAAGATGAACTGAGCTTTACTTCAACGGTCCAAGCTCCAAAGGATAGATACAGCAATCTGATCAAAGCCCACTAGCACTAAGCCCACTCTGATAACCTGGGTTTGGGGGAAAAAAGATAAAAACAACGGGGTCAGACATAAGTCTGAGTGAGTCCTATAACCCTAACAATACAATCGTTAAAGTAATTAGGGTATGATATAAACAAGGTACGGTACCTCTGGGGATAATGACTACACTAAGTAGCCAACTAAACGCATGATGTACTAAGATAACCGAAAAGACGCATTTATCCTCCCAAAGATAATTACTGGATTACACCACCCCAGATCTACCCACCCAAGGGTAATTCCTACACTGCACCACACCAGTCATTCCTAACTTAAAGGTTGATCCCACTCCTAGACTTATAAAATTAACTTAATAGTTCTCGTGCACCCCTAGGTGACTAAGTAGACGCCACGGGGCCCTACAATCCACTAGGTGTACACACTACTCCCCATTCGATCGGCTCCCTAACGTAGATACCCGTGCTGGTCCCACAATGGGATGTATCATTCCCCAAAGTGGCCACCTGATAATACCAACGGTGCACGGCTTTATATCTACACGATGCAACAACGACTTACTAACCAGCCCGGGTCCACACACGCATATGAAACCCGTTGGTCCTACGTTGCCACCGCTAACCCGTTTTGGCCTCTTATAGTCAAGCCCAATATGCGTGTCCCGTCACTCGACTTGAGTCGAGCCCACTAAGATACGTTTGGGATATTGCTTGAGGTGGGCCCCCACAAGCTACCACCTAAGCTTGTTATTCTATCTAGTGTATCCCACTTAACCCTTTTTAATAATCATGTCTACCTTCATGTTATAAATCCTGGTTAAGTCATTTAACCATATTTTAATTACCACTCAAGGCACCCACTAGATCTCCACATGCCACCCAAGTCATTTACTTAATTCCCACATGCCACCCAAGGCACTTACTTAACCCTTTAATCATGTTTAATTACATGTTCCACTTTGGTTAAGTATTCTAATCGTATTTTCTATTGCCACCCAAGGCAACCCACTAGTTTCCTCATGCCACCCAAGGCACCCCACTAGTTACCACAAGTCACCCAAGGCACCCACTTAACCCTCATGCCCCACTACATGCTTATATGGTTAAGTGTTTCTTAATTAATTAAGACCGTGATCCTCATAAAGACCTCTCACATTAGACTATCTTTTATGACCGCTGGTTAAGCCGGTTGGGTCCGGGCAGCCTTATGTCATAACCGAGTCTAACCTCGTGTCTTTACCTTAATCACGTATTTAGTTTGTGCCTAAGACCTCTCACATTGGGCTAACATTTGTAGCAACTGGTTAAGCCGGTTGGGTCCGGGCAGTTTTACGCTACAACTGAGTCCAACCTCGTGTCTTAGTCGATTAATTACACCTAATTAATCACCCTCACAATTTATATTAATTATTCCTAACGAATATCAAGTTTTTCATAACATGGGTAGACCTAACTCAATAGGTAAATTCCCATGGGGTAGACCTAACTCAATAGGTAAATTCCCACTTATGTTAATTTATTTATTTTATGGTATGCTTAATCATACCCAATCGTACTTTTATTAACATATTTATTAACCCCATCGTTCCCCACGCAAATCGTTCTCATTTCACGACATAATAAAAGGGAATATCCATCACAAATATCATGGGTTTAACCAAATCTTAGCATATAACTTTGTTATGGGTTAAGAGAATGTCAACTTGCATATATGAGCATATATTAACCCAACTACATTTAACCCAAACTTGCCTATTATCACACACATGACTTGCATAACATGTTGCATATGAACTTGCATATTATCCTACACATATCTTGCATAACATGTTGAACTTGCATATAAGCATTCACATAACTTGCATAACATGTTAACTTGCATTTAAGCATTCACATAACTTGCATAACATGTTAACTTGCATTTAAGCATATACATAACTTGCATATGAACTTACACAACAACATACATCATACACATAACTTGCATAAGAACTTGCATAACAACATACATGTAACTTACATAACATCATACACATAACTTGCATAAGCATACCTTGCATATTAACATACATGTAACTTGCATAGCATATCTTGCATATTAGCATACATGTAACTTGCATATTAACAAACATGTAACTTGCATATTAACAAACATGTAACTTGCATAGCATATCTTGCATATTAACATACATGTAACTTGCATATTAACAAACATGTAACTTGCATAGCATATCTTGCATATTAACATACATGTAACTTGCATATTAACAAACATGTAACTTGCATAGCATATCTTGCACATCAACATACATGTAACTTGCATATGAATTTGTTAAACATGCATAAACCCACTTGTTAAACATGCATAAACCAACTTATTAAACATGCATGATATCACATACTTAGCATGCATAGAATCACATACTAAACTTGCATAATATCATATACTTAGCATGCATAGAATCACATACTTAACTTGCATAATAGATCAATGTTCAACTTAGTGTTTTGCATCATAATTATCATGAAACATAGCACTAAACTTGCATATGGATGTCATGACTACATAACATTAAACTTGCATGACATATGGTATATAACTTGCAAAACACATAACATACACTACACAAAGCTTGCATAAACACATTGATCCTCAAACATATCCATACATCATCATATCCTATCTTAATCAATTTAACAATTGATTATTAAGGAGATAGAATCTCACCAAAACAAAATTAGCAAACTAATGAAGAAGATTAAGAGGCTAGAAGTTGATTTGGAATGCTATTCCTTCTCTAATTTTTGATGGAGGCTCCTTCAAGTTTCATTTTGCCATAGTTTAGTTACTAGATTTAATTATGAATGAATTAGGGTAGGGTTAGGGTCTTATTTATAGGATTAGGTAGTGTTTTTAGGCCCTTAGATTAACCCTAAATTAGATTAGGACCCTTAGATTTCGGCACCTTCCAGAAACCAGCCCTAAGACCAAGCCCAAACCCCAAACTGGTGCACCCAACCACAGAACTCTCTAGAAACTGTGCAGGTTTCTTGGCTCGGCACGGGCGCACTTCCCAAGTGCGCCAGTGTATCTTTGTACTGGCGCACTTCACAAGTGCGCCAGTGCATTTTTGTTCTGGCGCACTTCACAAGTGCGCCAGTGCATTTCTGGCCTGTTTCTGGTTTTTCTGCCTAACTTCGTTCGTCCATATCTCTTTCATACGGTACCCGTTTTACGCAAACTCGGACTCTATTTCGCGTATTTTTCCGAGACGAACGCAATGACGCAGCCCGTTTCCCCTAATTCCCACATCTGGGATTAGTTATTCTTTAATTTGTGAATTTTAACATTAACCGAAATTCGGGGTGTTACATGTCCAGGTAAAGTTTTGGTGAAGTTGACACCATTGGATGTCGCGCCTGAGAAGCCGAGCCTGTTGCATACGAAGGTGATTGGGTTGTAGAGATTTTGATGTAGAAGAACGTGATGCTATTGGCTCGAGGAAAGGCAGAATGGAGAGGGAGTACAAGGTGGTCGAAGTTTACTGTAATTGATGTTCACGTGAAACAGGGGCTTGCGGTTTAGTTCAAGTCTGGGAGTCATGATTTTATGGCCACTAAAAATAGCGGAGTTGTTTGTTTTTGCGAATAAATGTTGGTGCGTTATATGAAGTCGTATACGAGAAGCATCACGAGTATACACGGGATTGTTTGCATGAGTTCGTGCCAGTTACATCCAAGGAGAAAAAGGGTGATAAAGAGATGAAGGGTTGAAGAGAAACAATTAGGTGAAGACATGGAAGTGTTTCATGAATGGGTGGTGTCAAATGAAGATTTCAAAGCTTCGAAGTGGTGAAATATTTAATGGAGGAAGACACAGAAAATACTCAAGGAAGAAGAAGGAATATATTAGAAATGGTGAATAAGGTAAGCTAATGTGGCACAATAATTTAAAGGATAATTTAATAATTTATTTTTAAGTTATTGGGTTTAAAAATCATAACAGGAGCACGCCAATATTCATTTGGAAGAAGAGGGAGCGTAACATGATTAAGTGGGTATGGATCGAAATAAAAATTGTCATAAGGCCCAGACTTTTCGCATATAACTGATTTGTGGTCGCAGATTCCTTTTTATGGTTGGGGAAAGCTGGTGTACAGTGTGGATCAAGTAAAAGTTAAGCCGATGGAGAAAAATAAATGGTAGAGCCTAAACTTTATTTAAAAAAGAAACTTAGTTCTAAAAGTAAATTTAATTAGTGTATCGTCTTATTGATATTATATATTGCGCATACGATGTCAGAATTTCGAACGGTCAGATACGTTGGGATCGTATCGACGCAGGCTTCACAATGGAGCTAGTTTGGAGCCGTTTGGAGCTCATTATAAATTATGGCAGATTTAAATGCCTAATTCGAAATCGTTGATCGTTAATCATTATTTAACGATTAACGACCAATGTGAGTAAACTCACTAACTCTATTCAATTCTATAATTTTATAAACATTATTTAATATTGATCAAAATGATTGAATGCTGTTTATGATGATTGTTTGGATGATTTACAAATAAATTGGTTGATAGCTATACACACACACAAAGTCGTTGATTAATTATTGATTCTATTTATATGGAATTGATATTATATTTGTTGATTAACATCTGTTGATGCAGGGAAACAGGTTGGAGGAATCTAACTGGATTCCTTAATAATTATATTGTTGTTTTTCATATATGGTATTATATGATGTGACGAATAATCTATGGTTGATTATTGTGTATTTGGGATGTTTAAACAACATTGACCTGAAATAATTGGTATTTAAATACCGTAAAATATAATCGAATATATTGGAAAGGAAATTGGGGTTTTAAAATGGATAATCTAATTTTTAACAGAAATTGAATTTCGAATGGAGTAGAATATAATAACTTGTTTTAATTATATTAAAACAAGCAGTTTGATTTATAAACAAATGTTAGAAATAAAAATGGATTAATTATTATGAAATAATCCGAAAATATAAGATGAATTCATAAAGGATAGATTGGTTAATCGTTTCAAACGAAAACGATGAAATTTATTTAGATGTTTAACGTGTAAAGATAATTGAAATAAACACATAAGGAATTATAATTTGATTTCGACTATGTCGAATATTATAAAGATAAATTATTTTGGAAATTATAGATAACGAAAACTTAGAAATTAACGAGATAGTTAATATTTGGTTTATAAATCAATAGTTTATTATCGAATGTGCAATCGAGATTTAGTTATAAACTTGATATATAATTAACAAAAAACTAATTTATAAATGGAGTTTTATAAAGTGAAATAAGAATATGAATTTAGAAAAGAACAAGAGAGACGGGATTTTATTCTGTAATGATAAACTTATTTAAATCAAGATCTCATTTAATAAATTGAGACCAGATTTCTATAGAAAAATAATATTCACGTTGTAAAGCGAATAATGATTTTAGAGAAAACATTTTGCAAGATTTAAATGGCTATAAAAGGAAATGATTTGTGTAAATAAGAAGTTTAGCATCGAGTTAAGGAAATTAGAAACTGGCTGGAGATAGTTATGTTGAATGGCTTTCTGGGTATCGATCTGATGTTGGTTTCAACCTTCGGGAAGTTGCTCTATTACTGGTTTACGGTTAGGGACTAATGGATAGTGATGCGCGAATAAGGTATGGAAATGTTTTCCAGTGTTAATAGCGTGTATTTTCTAATTAGGGGAATATAAAGAGTTGTGAATATATGGAAACGTTTTCCAAGAAAATCGTGAGAAGCAAAACGGGTTTTAAAGAAATAAATGGGAAATTGGGAAATGAAGTGATAATTGATCGGTAAAATTTCCGTTTGGGAATACGGCCATTGTTTGTAGACATGTTTTACTTTAATAGTTAAATAACCGACTATCAAAGTTTTTGACCATTTCCATTATCAATATGGAGAGGCCGGGATCAGATTTATTATTTAAAAACCGTTCCATATGGGCATTAGCGTTGCGAATCAAATATGATGAAGATCATTAAAGGAGGAGTTTATGCAAGGGTTATTCTGGAATAGTGCCTTGGGTTTGTCCAGTCCCAGGACAATGAGTGTGGATGAATGCCAGACAGAGTATATCTGATAGATCATGTAAGTTGATCGCTTCAAACGTATTTACGTTGGTTGCAGAGGAATTCGTTTCTCTTAGCTTATACCCGTGGTATTTTTGGTGAAATCAATTTGTGATTAGGCGGGTATGACGATGTGGCATTCAGAGTAAATAAAAGGTGCGATCTATCAAGATACATTATGACCTCAAGCCTCATCAACCAAGAAATGATAGAAATCTGGAAGGCGGTATGGCTAAGTGGGTCGCACCTAATTAGGGTATATTTTCACCATCTAGAAAATATTCATATTTGTTACTTCTTTCAATTCTGTATCTCTGGGGAACAGTTATGTTGGTATACCAACTGTAAGGTGATAATATATTCAGAATATTCAAGCGAAATGAATGGTCGGTCATGTGTGGTTTAGTTACTAGATGTTCTTGTTGAACTCCAGTGTATCGCTTCTAGAGTACACAAATCGAAAGGTGGGTCCATACCTTGTCATAGTTGGAAATCCATTACCCAATAAGAGCCGATGGTTTTGATTGTATATTATATATGTAGAACGTGAGATGAAAATGTTCTGCTAGATTTCTAAGTACTTGTATTAGACACTATTATATATGTGTGGATTGGTCTTATGATTATCATTGATTTTGAAAAGGATTTGGAAAAGTTAAACCAAGTGTTTGGAGTTTACTCACACCAGTCACATGACTGACCTAGAGTTTATTTTGTTTTGTTTTCCTTAAACTCTTGGGTGCCTAAATTTGTAAGGGCAGTCAATTAGTCGGGATTTTTCAGATATTCTTGAAGGAGCTCGGAGAAGGAGGCTTTAGAGTTAGATATATATATATAGTTTGTTTCCGCTATGATGTTATGTGACAATGGTATGTATATACAGTTACCAGTTGTATTTCCGAAGTTGTTATATAATATATTTTTTCGTTCCACTATGAGATTCATATTACTCTGATTCTGTTTTGTGGTAATCTACTTCTTCTGCTATTCTAATTTTCTTTCTATCTATTTTCTCACCCTCTAACTTCTTTCTATTAATGATCCGGTATCTCGATGTTCGGATAGTCGACATGGTGTTTATGTCGATTTTCTAGGTCGAAAATCCCAGTTCATTACACCTTAGGAAAATATGACCGTTATGGTCATAAATGGGAATAAACTTATGGATAAGAAAAAGGGGATTAATGGATATTGATTGTTATTTTAACACTAAGTTCAATTAGGGAAAGTAATTAAATATATCCTACTGTAAGGAGACATAACTTTCCTATCTATACTAGTTAACATAGAAATTAAAATTTAGAGTTGGACATTGAAGGTTAATAATGTAAAATATTATTAAGCATATGAACCCGTGATGGTAATGAATTGTGTGCATATAGTATTTCCATGTAGAGGGACTAAACGGGAACAACTTAATAACCTAGCTCACTTTATCCCAATAGGGAAAAGTATTAAACACTAATGGGGTACGAACCTAATAACCTTCGTGTATAGTCCGCTTCCTGGGTCTTAAGAAGCTGGGGTTGAAGAGTCCACTTGGGAATAGGTCTTTCAGTTTAGGGGTCTTAAATGGCAGGTGTGTGTGGACCTACCCAAACCTAGAAACTAAAACGTCAGATATGGCTACCTATCCTATGGGAAGTAGTAAGAGACTAAGGGGGTTATGTAATAAGGTCAGCTAGATGGTATAACGAACTACAAAATACCATCTCTCACCTTATACGGGGTAAGGGTATATGTGTGAATGATGAAAGCCTTAACTTGTAGGGCCCGTAGCTAGTGCCCTTTAGTTTATGTTAATGTCGAATCAGTTATCGAGGAATAATAAGTGACTAGAATGAAAGTGTGTGTGTATATATATATATATAGAAACTCCGTAACTAGGGGTCTAACCTCGATTAAATAACCAGCCATGTTCTAGTATAAAGGCTTCACCAATATGTGTGTATATGATCTATCTCGATATTATACTTTAGGAATACTACTTTGGGAAGATAGTAAAGTCATGCTTAAACATTTACAAGGTTAGGCTAGAATCACTAACCTTGGTAGGCATACATCTTGGGTTGAACCAAACGGGTTACATCTGTGTATTATAATATGTGTTGTACATTTCCTGTTCACCAAAATCTTGTTGTTTTGACCCCCTCCTCATTACAACCACCCAGGTTTTCTAGAGAAGGTCGAGTTCTCACAGGTGTTTAAGTTTGGCTTTCGGTTCTCGTTCTCTCTCATGCTCGGTATTGACAAAGTGACTTACTTTAAAAGGTAGTTACTTGAGTTAATACTAGTTTATCCTATTTTGTTTCCACTGTGAGTTATCTTATTGTATTCTGATCATGCTCATGCTCACTTATTGCAGGTTCCAGATCTACACGCTCCATGCTTGGCTGTATTTGAGTTTCGATTTTTGTCGAAATTTGGAAATAGAAAAATGTGGGGTGTTATAGGTTCTCTGTGTCCCTGAGTTCTTGATTGGTTTGGTTAATTATGGTGGTCTTTTTGGTCATCACTTTTGTGAGGTTTATGACCCATTGTCTATAGGTGATGGGGATTTGACCGCTTTATCACCTTCCAGCGTCGTTGTTACTTATGCGATTGTTGCTCCATGCATCGCTAAGCCAAGAGAGGGCGGTAGTGGGAAGGTCCAAGGCAGTTTAGGAATTGGAGGCTTTCTCGACACTCGAAAAGGGCTAAGTCGGCTACCCAAATCCCCTTAAACTTGACTCATTCTGCTTTGGCATGCGGTGCTACCTGCGGCGACGCCGCCGGTCCTTGGATTGGTTATATCAAACCAGTTCGCCCCTCTTCAGGATGAATTTTTAAGTGAAGTAGAGACTTCATCACCTCTGCTTCTACTGAATTTGTTGTTTCTGAGGCTTTTGCATCTGCTTGCAAGCCAATTTTTTGCAGGGCACTATTGGTTCATGATCGGTGGTGCTTATGTCGGCATAACCGTTTTTGGTTTTGGTGGAATCGCTTTACAGCCTCCCCATTCAGGACTGTAGCAGCGACGTATGTGTCCTTGGTTGCGAGATAGATCTTTCAAGTGTAGTGGATGATGTTTCAAGTGGTACAGGCATTGTCGAGCCTGGTGTTGACGATCTGGTGGGCTTTGGGTTGGATGGTAGTTGAGTTCTAAGGCGGAGGTGTTTCTATGCGTTATGGACTTTCTACATGGAAGTGGTGGGTTTGTTCTTCACATGCAAGTATTTTTCTGAAGTTTTTCTTTGCATTAGCTATGGGTGTTTGTTTATATATGGTGAACAGGTTGCTTGCTCCTCTATTCAGTTGCCTTTTTTCGGGTTTTGATATGCCCGACATCTCCTCTATTCAATTTGCATTATGTTCTTTCTAAACTAGTCTGCGTGTGTTGTGTATCACAGTCGTGAGCATGTCTTGATTCTATCTTTGGCGATTGTTTTTGGTATTTACACTTCGGCAACTGTCAACGCCGGAGTTCGTTTTCTGTCGGCTCTTGGTGATTTGCACAGTTTGACCGTTATGGCTTTATCTATTTCTTTTTCCTTTCTAGCGCTTGTGATCGGTTTGTGGGTTTGTTGTTTTAGATGATAGGGGTCCATCGGTGGAGGTGCAAGTACACTTTAGGATACTTTTTCGTTTGAGTCCTAACGAGTCTTGTTATGTGTCATTAGAGACTCTTTTTGGTTCTTTGCGTTATGTGGGCATCATGAGATTTTATCGGTGACTTCATAGGGTGTCGGCTTACCGGCTGATTTTGTCTATATAGTACCTAGCTAGTCCGAGGTTGGGCCCAGGAACCTTATCTACATCGCGGAATTGTCAATATCATGGCAATTCGGCTTTGGTTAGGTTCTCACAGGAACTAGTGCTGCATTTCCTGATGCAGCCTACATTTTCACCTGCTTTATCTTTACTGGTTATCCCAGTGTGTAAATCACAGACCATTGAGCAATTCCCCATTTCTACCTCGTCTCCTCTGCTTAGTAAGGATGAGATAGCGATCATTAATGATCGTCTATCTCGACTTACCAAGAATTCTTATCCGTCGAGGTCCGGAGTATCCGGGTCTTACTCAGATGCTCACGGTTTCAGGGCAACGTTCGAGTACCCTGACACTAGTGAGGTGTCCCCTCATCCTTCTGTCGTCCCATACCTCCCCTCGCATGGTAGACCGAGAGCTAGTCCTCGCACTCCTCGTACCATTCGCACACGCTCTATAGCGCCGTCTGACCAGACCGTTCGATCTACTCGTCATACGCTTTATCTTATCTGAGTCGGTCTTCTCTGTTTTTTTCTCTTCTTATTGGCTTCCTGTTAACTATTTTTTTCATCTTATCTCTGGATGGCGAATTTTCTATTTTGGAATGTCTGTGGTATTGGTAACGATGCGTTAACGGCTAGGATGAGGTGCATCGTTAGGAAGCACACTATTTGTCTGGTGGCTCTTCTGGAACCTTTTTTGTGTCCGGAAGTGATCACCAATACTGTTTTATCCATTGGTTTTGATGGTACCATAACCAGTGTGTCAGCCAAGATTTGGATTCTCTGGTCCAAAGATATGGTCGCTCGCTCGGTTTTCGATTCAGACCAGCTTATATCGTGGTCTGTTCAACTCCGTCGATTGCTACATCTTTTCTTTTATTTGGCGGTCTACGCGAAGTGTGATCGGGTTGAGAGGTTAAGCCTCTGGTCCGACATCCTCTTGCTATTTAACCTTGGTTTCGAGGTATCAGTTTTGGGAGGGGACTTTAACGTTGTCTCCTATCAAGATGGGAAGCGGGGAGGCAATGCTGTTAACCGGTCAGCGGTGGTAGATTTCAATGCCTTCATCGTCAGTTCGGGTCTTTCTGAGGTTTCGTTTGTCGGTTCAGCCTTTACATGGTGTAACCACCAAGAAGGGCCTAACCAGATTCTTTCCAGACTTGATAGAGTATTCGGATCAGAAGATTGGTTTAATCTTCCCTTCACGTGTTTTATCTCCCAACTTCATCTCACTTTTTCAGATCATGCTCATATGATTCTTCGTTGCTCTCCCTTATCTCTTTCTGGTCCTTAGTCTTTTAGGTTTCAGAGTATATGGAGATCCCACCCATCTTTCCTTCAAGTAGTGGAAGATTCTTGGATTGCTTCTACCACTGGTTCTCTAGCTGTTGTGTTTTCTCGTAAGCTGCATCGCTTCAAGACTTGACTTAAGGCTTGGAACGTGCTAGTTTTCAAGAACATCTTCGACCGTGTTAGAGCGGCCGAAGATCAACTTATCTTAGCCAAAGTGTCCTTTGATGAGGATCCCTCTACAGTTAATAAGGTGGTTTCGGCGCTTGCCCAACTTGCCTTCTCGTCGGAGCTTCGTATCGAAAATGGTTATCTTACCCGGAAGGAGAGGATCAAGTGGGTTATTGAAGGAGATACGAACTCCAAGTTTTTCCATTCCTCTATCCGGAAGAAGAATAGTCTTCTTTCGATTCGCCAGACACTTCACCCTGATCTCTCAGTGGCTTCCACGTCGTTGGAAGTCAAAGAGACCGTTTTTCTCATTTCCAATCCTTTCTGGGTTGCTCTACTGTGTCTATCTCTGACCCGGCCCTGTTAGCATTCAGTCACAGACTTGTTCTTACTTCGGAGAGTGTGGACCTCGCTTTACCTCCTTCCTTAGATGTGACACATGCCAGCATCTTGGCACTTAGTAAGGACAGTGCGAGCAGACGTAGGGGTCTTTTTTCATAGTGTTTGGCTGATTATTTAGGTGGATTTTTGTCTGGCTATTCAGTCTTTTTTTGCGGTGGAAACCTTCCGCAGTGTTGGACTTTCACCAATTTGGTCCTTATTCCCAAGTGTGAGAATCCTCGCTCCTGCGCAGATTTCTGTCTTATCAGCTTATGTAACTTTTCGAACAAGGTTATTTCTAAGGTTCTAGCCTCCTAACTAGCACCTTTACTGGAGCATATTGTCTTGCCTTCTCAGGCTGGGTTTGTAAAAGGACATTTGATTATAGACACCGTCCTTTTAGCCCAGGAGCTTGTGTCCCAGATAGATCGAAAGGTCAGGGATTCAAATGTGGTTGTTAAGTTGGACATAGCTAAGGCTTACGACTACATGTCCTGAATTTTCGTGATCAAGGTCTTAATGGATTTTGGGTTTCTTGAACCCCTTATCGACCTTGTATAGAGACTTATTTCTAACTGTTGGTTTTTCGTTCTTATCAACGGATCATCCACCGATTATTTTAAGTCGAGAAGGGGGCTTCGTCAGGGAGACCCCCTTTCACTATCCCTTTTTGTCATCTCTGCAGAGGCTTTCATTCGTGGTTTGCATTCTCTTACAATTGCAAATCAGATTCAGAGGTTTGGCATTCCTAGGGTCTGCCCTATTACCTCTTCCTTATCAGGCGCTGATGACATTATCATTTTCACTAATGGTAGTCGTCGATCTCTTTGTTGTCTTCTTAGCCTCATTCAGCAGTACGAGAGATCCTTAGGACAACTCATTAATTCTGCTAAAATATGCTTCGTTCTGGCGAAAAGTTTTTCTCCGATTAGAACTTCATGGATTGAAGGATTAACTGGCTTCAAGGCCCCCCTTCCCTACCTTGGTATTTTTCTTTACAAACATAGGAAGCTCAACTACATTTTCGGTCCCTTGACAGACAAAGTAAGAGGCAAGATCATTCGCTGGAATGTGGTTCTTCTTTCTCAGGCAAGAAGACTGGTTCTCATAAAGTCTATATTGGACTCTAAAGGATCGCATGTCTTTGCTGCTATGACTCTAACTGCTTCCCTTTTCCGCTCTTATCAGTCGTTAGCTACGTCCTTTTTCTGGGGAAAAAAAGACAACACTGATCGACATCATTGTGTTTCTTGGGACGTTATTTGTCGTCCCAAAAATGAATGGGGTTTGGGTCTTCGAAATCCTATGGATGTCTGCAAGGCCTTTGCTTATAAGTTGTAGGCTCGGTTTGGGGCCAACAATTCCTTGTGGGTAACGTTCCTCCATGCTAAATACCACAGGCTCGCGAGCACGAATTACACTGGTTCTGCCCTATGCTAGTGGGACGTGGAGGGACATGCAATTTGTTAAAGCCTTTTCGGACTCTCATGGTGGTGGATGCGGATGGGATAGGAGTCATTTCTCTGTTCTAGAGGCATGGAGTTCGGCCAGGATCCCAACTCTGTCTTCATATCTTTTCCTTCATTTGGGATATCCGCTTACCTCCGAAGGTTTCTTTGTTTACATGGAGAACCCTTCATGACGGGTTACCACTAGATGAAAATCTTTAGAAAATTGGCATCCCAATATGTCTCACTGCACGTTTTGTGGATTCGGTGAGATAGAATCTCTAACTCACCCGTTTTTCCACAGTTATTCTGCTACCGTCGTCTGGAATTATTTCGGGAGTCTAGTAGATCTTCGAGGTAATGCCTCTTCTTTCCTTGATTTACCAAGTCACCGGTGGGCTGGTATCTCAGGAAAATATTTCCATTCGATCCTATTTCGCCTTATACCTTGCCTTATCCGCTTGCATGTCTAGTGCGCGTGCAATAAGGCTCTTTTGACGATGTTCCTATGGATCCTCCTTCCATCATCCAGTGAGTAAGGAATGATCTATTTCTTGCTTTCCGGGGTAGGCCATTTAGGGGTGTGTTGGGAACCCACTCTAAGAGACTGGCGGGTGTACTGTCTGTGACCATAGCTCCACCTGATCCTAGGATGGGGATTGGCTGATGTTGCTTCGGGGTTTGGAAGTTGGGCAATTTCACCAATCTCCTGTGTTTTTTCCCTTGTTTTCTCCACACCATCCCCCCTTAATTGCTAATGTTGTTCGCTATTGCCGCATGTATTCGTTTTTAGTTTTTACTAGATGGTTTCGCTTTGGTTTCTTCTACTTGGAGGAGCTTTGCTGGAGCATTTCTTGATCTTTCTGGAGTTGGTGCTTTGGAGTGGAGCTGCAGTTCTCTATTTGGTTCGTTATTCGTCTGGGAGCGGAAGACTTCATTTTTATGGTTTCGACGTTTGGCCCTTCTTCAGAGGATTTCTTTAGTTCACTGTCCTTTTTCTGTGGACTGTTGAGGGCTACGACACCTTCTTCGCCATTCTACTGTTCTTCTGGGGGCTGATTGGTATCGGCTCCTTTTACTCTTGGTCCAGCTTGTATTTTGTATTTGTAAGATGTTTATATGTTGCATCGTCTTATTTTTGTGTATGCACAGATTATGTAGTCATTCCTACATAATTTTTTTTGTGAGCCATTGGAGAATGCTAGATTCTCCTTTTCGTGTTATATATATATATATATATATATTAGTTTGTAAAAAAAAGTGTCCTGTGTTGTAATGCTTAATGTAAAATCTGCGAACTACACTAGAAAAAATAAATTCAAAAAAAAAAATAGCTATAAACAACTGAACCGTAGATGAAAAGTTTGTAGCATATGTCTCTTATTGATGCAAAACCACAACACACATTAGGCTGGAACCTTTAAAATTGATTGGAGGGTTTTCTGACAGGAATAAGGCTGATGGAGAACAAAAAATTTGAAAGAAAACTATTTTATTAGCTGATGCAGTTTTAATTTAGGGGATTGTTAAAGGGACTCCACATTTGGTTAAGCAGAGAATAATTTTAAGCGGACTCCAACTTAATTTTTTTATTAAGGGGGGCTCTGGTATATTTAAAATAAAATAAAAAGAGACCTAACTACCCCTGACTCGTCACTTATGTTAAACCCTAATTTACTGAATTCAGCGTAAGTAACAAACGTGCGAATTACTAAACTTCTCAATTACACAAATTCAATACATCATGTTATATCAAAATTGTCATTTCTACATTTATTTTAAATTAACCATACCAATTCGAGTATGAAATTACAATTAATTACCTAATCTGATGCCTTTTGATCACTCATGAAATTTTCTTACGTCTCCATTACATTAATATATCCATTTTTTTATTTTTATGTGCTGCATTAAACTGCAAGCACTAATTAAGGTTTAGGTTTTATGGTTTATATTAATGAGGATTATATGGGGTTAATATCGGAATTTTAATTTATATGTTTAAGGGGAGACTAATTTATTTTGTCCACCCCATAACAGTTATACAATAAATAAAAATTGATCCTCCCCTTAAATAAATGTGGAGTCCCTTTAACAATCCCCTTAATTTAAGCAAAAAAATTGAAAATAAAAACTGGATGTAATTTACGTAAGGAAAATTGGTTGTTATCGAGTTCATTTGTCTTTAAATAAAAATATTACATTAGTACATCAATTTGATTGTTATTCTGTTAAATCTGATAATGTCTAGTTTTTCTAATTACATATTATAATGTCTAATAGATTATATTAAAATGTCGAAAAAACAACCAAGCATGTCTCTTTATTTAGAGCGTGATTTTGCTTGGAAGATTAACTTGGATTATGTAGTTCAGGAATTTAACTCTGCGAAGTCCCGTCATGTACAGTTAAGCTGAATATTATGTTTGAAAGTGAAATATGAAACTAGTTGTTATTGTTTTGAATCTTTTCTTGTGATTATTGTTTTGCAGTAGCAATCGGAATTGCATTATAACTTTTTTTTTAAATCTTTAAAGTTAGCTCACCCTAGTCTTAATTCATGGGGTCCGCCCATGCATGTATCTACTAATTAAGAGAATTCGATAAATCGAATTTTCATGATATATTTTTTAAATTTCAAAAATACCTTCGTTCATCAAAGAAATACCACCATCAGTTTACAACCTCCACCATCATCCCTTTTCGATTGCTAGTCCACAAAATTTTACTATTGATTTGTCTTCGATACCACTAACAAAACAAGTTGAAATAGAAGGGTTATGATTACCAAAACTTTTGTGTAATAACCCAGAAATTCTAAGCCAATTTAAAATTTTTATTTTGGCAATTTTAATGAATTTTGAATATTTAAAAAGGATTATTTTAAATAATAACGACGAGAAATTTATTTTGAATAGAATTAGAACGTATATATTTATTTGAATCATTGTTAGAGTATAAATAATTACTTATAATTATAAAAGGAATTGAAAATGGCGTGGTAGTTCGAAATTTCGATTTCGAATTTCAAATGAATGTACAGGATTCAAAACAAACCGGATTTTAGCGAAACTAACAATATTAGAATCTAATTGATAATATTTTTCCAATGAATCCGAAAATTTTAAATTTCATAGCAGGGATAAAAAGTCATGCCCAGTTGAAAATTCAGAATAGTCGCTATGGAATTCTGGCCCTTAAAAAATGGAAATTTTGCAAACGACCTCGGTTTTCGACGAAACCACTTTTGTTGGATCTGTGATGTTAAGTTATTGCTAGGTTTCAAAATTCATAATTTTTTGAATCAATATGTGAGCGTGGCAAAGTTAAACGTGTTTTAACAGTTTCAGTCTATTTTGATCGACCAGAAAATGACCATTTTTCAAACGGACTCAGAATTTGGCAAAATTAGTTTTGTTAGGACCATATCGTCAATACGAAGTTAGAAAATATTTTTCAGGAATTTTTAGGGTCCGTATGTGACCCTAGTAAATTGAAATGTACGTTTAAAATTCAATATAATGATTTAAATGTTAATTTAAATGAAAACCGATCGAAACGATCAAATTGGCTTGCGATACATATCTCATTGTGTTCGAAGTGGGGATAATTAGCTAGGGGCGACATTCGGTGGGTTTCGTTTGGTGGCCGAAATAAAAAGTTGCTTTTATGGAAATAAATAAAATAAAATAATAAAATATATATAAGGGCCACCCTCTCCCTTTAACACATTCTCAGTCAAACCTAGCCCCCCTCCCAATTAGAAAAATCCCGATGCTCCCTCTAATCCCATCACTGCCGCCTGCGCTTGTCCACCCGCACCATCGCGCCACCTCCTCCACCCTCCCTCACGTTCGTTCGTGCCCCAGCACCCCATTCCCCTTCTTCCTCCTCTCTCCAGCTCGAATTCAAAGCCTAGTCCCCCGCAATCGACGTGAGCCGCCACCGACAGCCATCCCCCTGGCTTGCCACCACCGCCGCCTGCTGAAGGACGCCCGGGCCTTCCCTACGTCGGCCAGCCCCTGCCCCCTTCTCTCTCTTTCCCCCTTTCTACCCAAAACCCGCACAAACCTCCAAAAACAGCCTGCCGCCGCGTCTCCCGGACCACCTGCAGCCTCTGGCGCTCCATCTCCACCCCCGTTTCAGCCCGGTGAGTCTCTATTTTATTTTTATTTATTTATTTAAATAAAAACCGGATTTTTATCATATGTAAAGCGTTATAAAGCTTGGATTTTTATCATATGAGAGGCGTTATAAAGCTCGGATTTTTATCATATGAGAAGCGTTATAAAGCTTGGATTTTTGTATAAGTGAAAGCGATTTAAAAGTGTGATTTTTATATACGTAAAGAAAGATAATAAAAATATGATTTTTATATTATAGAGATAATAAAAATATGATTTTTATATAGGTAGAGAAGTAAAAATATAATTTTTATGTATGCAGCGAGGTAAAAATATAGTTTCTATGTATGTAGAGTAATAAAAACATAACTTTTATTATATTACTAGCAAGATAAAAATATGATTTTTATTATGGAAGTAGCGGTGTAAAAGAGTGATTTTTACATATGTAGTAGAGTTATAAAAATACGATTTTTATATATATAATAGCGAAGTAAAAATTTGATTTTTATATACATGAAAGGTAGGATTTTTATAAATGAAAAGGAATGATTTTTATTTATAAAAAGATTTGATTTTTAATTAAGCAAAGGTAAGATTTTTAAACCATATAAAGATGTGATTTTTATTTATATGAATACCATATTAAAATGTGATTTTTATATATGTAGTGAATACGGACAACGAAAGTGACAAAAGGAAACACGGCGAAGATTTCCTACATATGAAGAGTCGCGGTGTTTGGTTTAGCTAATCTGTGAGAACTCCTCACTTTAATTCTTGTTTTCTAGTTAAAATTATATACTAGGATGCAGACGGTGCTTAGCAGCACCCGACACCCGTCGTCCACAGACCATGGACAACTTGGTTGATTTTATGTGTTGTGAAAATTGATTGTGATGTGAGATGAATGAAAATAAATATTCATGTGTTGAAATAAAATATTATATAGTTAAAAATATAATTTTTAACGTGAATGTGAATAAATAAATATTCATTTACAAATCGAACGATTTATTTATGTGCACCCATTTGAAGGATATTGATTAGGACGATAAATTTTACACGTCGCCCAACTGCACAAATAGTATTCAGTGTTTGTTGATTTGAAACCCCACACGGGTGTTAGGATGATATTTGGCGTACACTAATCCCAATTATTTAGTTGTATGTCGATCGATTGGTCGACAGACTGTGTAAGCGTTAATTATTTATATTTAATATTTATGCAGTTGTGTGGTGCACTTTGGATGATGGTTGATTATTTATCATTGCTATTATATACATGTGTTGTATGGAATCCATATAATTAACATTATATGGTAATTGATTGGGCCTCATTCCAATCTGGAAAATAAATAATATTATAAAATAAAGATTCATGTGTTGAATAGAATAAATAGTCATGTGTTGACGATACTCATGTGTTGAGAATATTCATGTGTTGAAAGAAATATATATTCATGTGTTGAAGAAAATATTCATTTGTTGAATATGATAACGAAGTTATTGAAATATATAAAGCCGTGTTGATTAGATTTGCGCCATTTAGACGCGAACGATATTTATATCGATTATATTCGTTTTTATAATGAATATAGAAAAGGAAGTGATTTCTAAATCTAATATTTTGAAAATATTATCATTTATATATTAATGATATGAAATATTCAATTTTGATTTTAAATTGAATATGAAGTTGAAATTGTTTTGAAAACGAATTTAAAACGATTTATAAAATACGTTTTGAATTGAAATCGACGAAATATATATATATTATATATATTAATGGCCTGAATAGAACGCGCCGCGCCGCGGCAGTTCGCGAATTTCGACCATTGACTTCGAATTGACGTTGCGGGAGATCCGACCGTCGGATTCTCCTGAAACCGGAACCGTTGGGTTGGTGTTGAAAATAGCTTTCCAATGAATATTAGAAATTTGAAATCTAACGGTTGGATTTGGAATTATGTCCAAACTAAATTTGGAAAAGGTCGTTGTAAGTGCAGTTCGACGACCGTTATTGGAAATCGACTGAACGGGCCTCGATAAAATTACTAAAAATATCAATAATTTGTGTAAAATCATAATAAATGATTTAGAAAGAACTAGGATGAAAAATTCCACATTTGTAAGGATAAAAATATATTTTTATCGAAATGAACTAGTTATGAACTAGAATTATAATCCAATGTTTTTGAATAAATAAATTGGATTTGAAGTGGTTTTAAAATAATCTGAATTTCCAATATACGAGTTGGAATGGATTTGAATCGAAATTATCTTCGGAATATTTCGATGTTGGATTTCCTGATTATACAGATATGGTTGTGGAAATTTGAAAGATATATTTATATCGTTATTTCCAATACGATATTTGTTGGTTTCAGAATTTGATATTGAATATAAGCCGATATATTTTCTATTCAGAGCCTTGTATTTAATATCAAATGGAATTTTGAGTTCGTCGTGAATGGTGTCTAAAATAACACTATCCTTGAACCTAGTTTTGAAAAGAATAAATCTTTTAATTAAGATTTAGTGAAATTGTCCAGTTAATTAGTATTTAATTGGAATTGAATTTAAATTGGTTTTTGGGGTTTATCGTGAGCGGTGTTTTGAATAACACCTGTTCTTTAATCCGATTAACAATGGAATGTGATTTTGGGTTTATCGTGAACCGTGTTTTAGATGACATTGGTTCTTTAACCCAGTTATGGGCAGGATATTGATTTTTGGGAAAATTAAAACTAAGTGGAGTTTTAATTAATCTTTAATTAGATTAAAGTGATCGAGAATGGAGTATCACCAGTTTTGCTCCAAAGTGATAGTTAAATCTTTAATTAGATTTGAACGTGAAATGTTAATTAATATTTACCGATAACACCGTGGTGTTAGATATGGGGTATTACCAGTTTTGCTCCATGGGATGAATAGGTTGGGATTGGGAAATAAAATAAATGATTACTTCGGTGTGGTTCGCTAATCCCGACTAGTTTGGAAAACCTTAACATGGTTTGAAATGATATCCAAAGGAAGATTAAAGAATAAATTTAGAAGAATTTATCTTTGATAAAATTAATGGGAACCTTTCCCTAAGAATGTGAATATTTGAATAAAGAATATCCTGAATTGGAATGAGGCGTATGTTGTGTTTGTGTAACACTTGTTTATTATATACGCGGGTTATTCGGAAAGGCCGGGTTTATACCCATTTTGAATAACCGATTCGACGATAAGTCGAAGATGAAGACGGTGGTTGAAGACCGGAGGTCTTCACATCGTTTGGATGATTATTGATGATCTTGATTGGGTTGTACACCCAAGAGGAGGGAATCAGTTGGTGATCGTCCATATGTACTTGGAGATCGATGGATATGCGAGGAATAAGGTTCCTTCGGTTTCGTTCAGACCCAGAACGAATTTGTAAATGGACTGTGTGTCTGATATTGGATTTTATTCTGTGTGTTTGATTTCTATTAAATATATATCTGTTTGGCGGCGGAGAATTTATTCTCTTGCTTAACGCCCTTCTCTGAGACGTACGAGCTCAGAGGTTATATATTGATGGATATCAATCACATGGAATGAATTGCCTGTGAGGCATGCCTAAGTGGCAAATGATCAAGGCTTTTGTTGAAAAGCAAAGTCTTGTGGATGATGATCAAAGCACGGCCTATGTGGCACAGCTTTGTGTATAGCGTTAATTCGCGAGCCTCACACCTCGGTATGAGTCAAAAACGGGATAGTGACTGCAGGGAGAGCACGACGTTTCTTTCTAGCTATGGGTGATGCCAATGACCTACCAGCCCTGACATTTATATACTTTTTACCTATGTGGTTGTTGGATGCGAGGCGCCTCGGATATAGGTCTGTTAGGACCGGGAAACGTGTGTTCAGGAATAACTAATCCTGAAAAGTAAGAGAGGACCGGCCCTGAAGATCCAGGATCGCTGTGTGTGGTCCTGAGACATTTGCTAGAGTGTCTCGAACGGAGAGGAGCTTGCCCCTTGCCTCGACTCATGACGAAATCCAATTTCCAATACGACCTTTGCAGATTTAATTGTAGAACTAGCATGGCGACATGATATATGGTACCCATGCCGTCTATGATTGATACATTTATATTTGAAGTTGATTTCTTCACTTATAGTAATAATAAAATATGAAATTTCACGTATCTAGCATTCTTTGGCTATTATAAGGGAAAACCCTATCCTCCGGCTTGCGTTGCATTGTGTGATGGGACCTTGGTCTTATAATAGCTTCATTTTCTTTATTTAGCATTGCGCTGTTGTTTTATGCACTGGTATTCTTGGGAGGAAACCCGTTCCGTGTTATACGGCGTGGTCCCTTGATTTACCTAACTATAAAAATAAAGATTAATAACTGTTTTTAGTTCTCACACCGGTCACATGACTGACCTGGAGTTTATTGTTTTAACCTAAACTCTGGGTGCCCATATTTTCCGCACGGGCAGCTAGTGGTTGGGTTTTGCAGATTTATATTCACAGGATGCTGGTTTACAGCTGGAACGATATCCGGAAAGCTCTGTATCTTTTTATCTCTTTCAGTTGTGTTTGTATTATTTTTCCGCTGCTATGTATTTAAATGTAATTTATTGTAATCTCTGATAGTTAGTAAATGTGTAATATTGATCCATACTCTATGATATTCTTGTATTTTGATGGAATTGTTGTAATAAGCAATGAAATGTTCTTCTGTTTGTGTTCTGATTCATCTTGTCCTCAAAGCAATTCGTTCTTTCCTTCACGGGGAAGTTCGGGTCGCCACATTTTGCGTTTCCGACATACATTCACTCTAGCTACTAGGTGCACATGCTTGTTGTTTATACTGTTAACTTCAAAGTCTGTAACAGATCCAAAGTTTGTAACCTTCACATCTCGACTCTCTCTATCTCTCTGTATAACCAAGATCTGATGCCATGTTAGAATTTGATCAAGAGAGGAGAGAGAAATTAAATGGTAAAACATAAAAGACTACATTTTTATTTATTTATTGATTGATTTTACAAAAGATACTTGCTTACATTTTCAATTCTTGCCTCTATTTATACATAGTTTGTCCTTATCTAAATGAACATTCTAGATAAGCATATTAGAGAATATATTTGGCCCTATTATAATAAATAATTCAATACCAAATATAAACCCAAATCAATGCAATACCAAATATAAACCCAAATCAATGCAATCAAATAAAGGGCAAACATATCTTCTAGCATATTCTCTAACATCCCTCCTCAAACTCACGATGCGAAAAATTGTGAGTTTGCCAAATAGAAGCTGCAAACTGAAGAGTAGCAAGATCGAGTAACCATTTCAATATTGTTAGAGAGTAACACCAAAAACCAAGCATCAAACATTCAACTACAACTCCAAAACAACTCAAATTTGAAACTCCAAAACAACTCAACTATCTTCAATCTGATCGGTAAGCAAAAGATCCGAGCGACCAAATGACAAAACTGGTTGCGGATGTGTTTGTATGTTTGCATCCCCCAAACATACAAAGAAAACAAAATAAACCAAAATGGAATGAGTTTGCATATGTTTGCATCCCCCAAACATATCAAACAAAATCAAAACCAAATCAATAGGGATGAATCGACATATGTTTGCATCCTCCAAACATACCTTACAATACCATCTACCACCTTCAATCAACGTCAATTGACCTCCTAATAAACAGGGTTACCGATACCGATATCAAACGAACAATAAACAACTTCAAACTAATATTACTCTCTAATAACTCAATCAACTCATCACCTTTACCTCAATTCACAAAACTGTCATACTGATCGTTACAAAATCAAACTTCTTCTACCTGGAACAATCCACGCAATCCTCATTAGCCACCAACAACAGTCATACTCCATAATATAAGCAAACATTCTTCCACCACACTGCAAACGCCACAATCTTCAACCAAAACCATTCTTTTCTTTTTTTAGAAACAACAAATAACAGATCTCAAAATTACCAACAACGCTCGTCTGCTACAATCACCACCAACAAATAACAGATCTCAAAACTAACCAAGAAGAAACGACAGAAGTAAGAAGAAGAAGAAAATAACAGATCCGCTACAGCAATCCTCTCTGATACCATGTTAGAAGGGCGTGGAAAAATCAGACGAAATCTTTTTTTCCTAGTTAAAGCAACCCTCTCTCTATCTCTATATATAACCAAGCTCTGATATTATGTTAGAATTTGATCAAGTGAAGAGAGAGATTAAATGGTAAACACAAAAGACTACATTGTTATTTCTTTATTGATTGATTTTACAAAAGATACTTGCTTACATTGTCAATCCTTGCCTCTATTTATACCTAGTTTGTCCTTATCTAAAAGAACATTCTAGATAAGCATATTCTAGAGTATATTTGGGTCTATTATAATAAATAATTCAATACCAAGTATAAACTCAAATCAGTGCAATACCAAATATAGACCCAAATCAATGCAAACAAATAAAGGGCAAACATATCTTCTAGCATATTCTCTAACATATGCTAGTATACAAGAGAAAAACAAAATTTAAGTAAAGTTGAAACTACAATTTATGAATTTAAATAAAATACATGATTTCATTTAAACCAAATTTAGAAAATTAAGTTCTAATAAATTTAGATTTGCGGACTCATTAAAAATCCAAATGGAAAAGAGTTGAAATTCATCCATTTCTTCTGTGTGGGCTAGTTGAGGTTCTTCATAACTCGAGGAACGGTTATTAAAAAGTCCAAACTTATTGGATGCGTCCAAAATTTATCTTTGATAATATCGCTTTTATTTGATGTCTTACGATGCCATTTAAAGTTCTAAAGTGTTTTAATTTATTAAAAAAATATTGTATATGAGAACGACTTCCTCGTTCAATTTGATTTTGGGTTGAATCACATTATATATTGTTTTGGTGGTTTGCAACTAGGGCGTAAATTTATTTTAAGTGTATGCAGAATTTCTATAACCTTTACCGTATTTTGATGCATTTCAATTACTATTTTAAAACATACTTCACTTGACCTACCGTATATGAATTCTTCAAATTGTGCTTCAATTCAGAAGGATCATGCATATCATTGACTACAACCAAAAGTCATTAATCAGAATGACCAAGTTCCACACCTTTAAGTCTAAATGGAGAATTGCATTTTTTTCCATACCCGTCAATCTATATTTTGTTGGATCTTTAACTTACTTCCTTTATAAACACCACTACCCTCACATGTAAACATTATTCTATGTTTTTCAGTAAATGCACTAGTATTTGATTTTAAATTAGTGATTACAAAATCAACATTTACCTCTGTTATGAACCCGTCCAAACAAATCTTCATGTGATAGGTGTATCAACATATGCAAAATATCATGTTATTAAATTGTGTACTACATTCTAAATTAAAATATATATCACTCACATCATAGGTTGTAAACTCGTTGGCGTAGTGCAATATAATTCCATTTCCAATTTCTTCTTCATTCGACTCTGTCATAATCTTAAAAGAAAACAAAAGGACTAAAATTATTCTCCAACCAACATATTATAGCATAATAGAAACGCGTTCTCCTGTCTGGTAAGAGGTCAAGAATTCGAGGTCTACCCTGACCACCACGTTGGCATATTAAAAAAAATTCAAAAAAATAAAAGTATTCTCCACACAGGTAACAACCCAGGTTGTGGGTACTCGGGTATGCAGGTTATAATGTGGTTTGTAATTTACAATGGACAAAACAGAATGCGAATTAAAAAGAAAAACTCATATAATCATTTAAGTGAAAATTGTGTTAAATTGGGAATAAGTTGAATTTAAATAATAAGATAAGAAAACTAAATTTAACATGTGCTTGATGAATAAGCCTAAATATGATGGAAATGGAGTTTGAAAATCTTTTAATACATGCTTGTGATAAAATAGGTGTTAAATGATCCCTTTTGTCAAAATGTAATTCTTTGTAATTATTGCAAGATATGTATCTTTATTGTAAGAAGAATATTTTTAAATATAAATGGGTTGCAAATAAAAATTGAGACAAAAGAAGCAATGATTATAAATCAATGTTTAAGTGTTTAAAGTATCATGATACGGCTTGTGCATGTATTTTGATAAGAAAATGAATTTTGTGCAACTTATATGTTAAAAAATGTAAGTTGTAACAATTTAAAATATAAAACTAGTGTTTATTTAAAAGTGTGAATTTTTAATGGTGTTTATACGTTTAGAAATCATATTTAGTTGACTAAAATGTAATAGTTGTGTAAGTTATTGATTAAATGGTAGATTTTGGTTATAAAAGAGTATTACTGAATTTAATTGAGATGTAAGGAAAAAAATTTAAAATGTAAATATTGATTTAAAAATCAATATTTAGATGTTGAAATATTTTAATACACTTTGCATAATTATTTTGTTAAAATGATGAATTTTGTAGAAAATCTTCTTGTTAAAATGAAAGTTCTAAATAAAATGAAAATGTGAATTCTAAATTGTATTTATATTTTTAAATTCAAGTTACTTATTCAAAATAATTTTTAAACATGTGTATAATATATTGTAAAGTGAGAAAATGTATTGAAATAACACAAGTGTGTTTTAGGCTAAACTAGTGTAAACATAGCCTTATTCAATTTCTTTAAGCTAATTTTGCTTAATATAATCCAGTAACATAATTAAATACGGGAAAGATCTAGAAAAAAAATTAATAGTACGTATTATTTTCCTTTGGTCATCTTATTCTTCCTAAAAATTGAAAAAGAAAGCAAAATTTCATTTCCTCCTCTTTGAATCCTCCAAACCAAGCCAATTCGAAATTAAAAACCAAAGAATAGCTTGCTAATCTTGCTATAACAGATAATCTACAACTAAATCATAGATTGTTTCTTAAATTTGAGAATTTTGGTTAGTGTAACTTTTCTTCCTATCTACATGTCTTTGTTTTGCAATTCTACATATTCTTGGAGCTTTCTCAAGTCATTTCAGAGCAAAAGCTCCAAACTTTCATGTTAAATCTCATTGTAATCTCTTAAGATTAGTTTAGCTCACAATTCCTAGCTTATACTATTGCATGTTGCATTCCTATAAGTTTCTAGTTTGAATTTTGTTTGTTGTAAACATAAAACTGAATTTTATGTTTACAATAGTTTAGATGCTTTATATCTGACTTTGTGAGCCTATTGCTCTTTGATTATGTGTTGAATATATGCCAAATCTATCTCAGATTATTGTCCATTTATTGTTCTTTGAGTATATTTGAAATCGTGTATGAATAACGTATGAATATCACCTGAAACTATGCTAGTTTAATTTGTGCTTGAAGTTGCAATCGAGATAGGGAAAAGAATCATGTAGCAGGTCCAACCATCATGTCGACTTGCAAACTCTTAGGGTCGACCTTATGCGTGAGTTAGGTCGACATGGCCAGTGTATTGGTGCCGAGCTCATTTCGTTCCTTCTGAATGTGTCATTTGCTAATTTGCTGATTTCCAGTGATTTCTTACTGGCTATGCTGCATTCTTTGACCTGTTTTAAGAGGCATAATCCTTTAAAAAAGGAAAGCCAACATTATAGTTGACCCATATTATGGATTGAAGAATTTTTATATGAATTTCTATGTATTGATTTGTTGATCATTTCGTGACTCTGCTTACACAATACACAAGAAGGATTTTCAATATACAAAACTATAGCTTTAGGATAAATAATTTTGGAAAAATAGTTTGTAAAACTATAACTATCTCAAAGATATTATATATATATATACAACAACGAGATTTTTAAAGAAATGTTTTCGAATAATTTTTAGAAATCTCTTTAAAAACTTGCTTTCTAAAAATATACTTTCTGTATAAAACTACACATTTTTGCACTCTTTAAGAGAACGAGAACGCGACTTAAATGATGTAATAAATCGTGTGATATGAGACACATTGGTTTATTATATTGGTTAATTCCGAACTTGTTCAATTGAAGCTATTTTGTGTGGAATTGTCTGACTTAGTAAACCAATAAATGAGAGCGGACGGTATGAGACGTATCTTTACTACTATTTGGGTTATTATTGAGAAGTTAGTGACGCATTCAATGAACTATGTGGGACCTTCGGCTTAGATGTATTGTCAGTACTGGGCCGTGAAGGTCATTTAGGTTAGACCTTAGAGTTTATCTAATGTTAGACCTGAAGGTCTATCTTATGTAGACCTGATAATCTATTTGTGTGTAGAGACTACGGTGTTAGAGTTTGTCCCCTAAAAGTAATCCATTTGATGTGATTAATAATATTGCTGATGTTATATTTTATTTTGAATAAAAGATTATGTTATGTTATATTTACTGCATAATATAAATATTAACATAATAGAAGTCCTTAGAATAATTACACAGAATTATATAGTTTCAAGTGACTTGAACATGAGATTATATAATATAATAATAGTGTTATAATTCTCAAACATCCCTACTCAAGTTGTGTTGTAAATAGGACAACAATAAAACATTGAGACTAGTATGTTGATTGACTGATGATCATATCTCATTGATTATTAATATATGTAATATTAATGTCAATACATAAATATGTATTAGAGAATAGTATGTTGGGCTAACCCAACATGAGACAACTTCATGGAATATGATTAATAGTGTCGGAAATAATTCTCATAGTGACAGTGATGTAATGGTCCTCGGACTTGAAATCATTATATATTTTATTCGAGAATATTTGTTTTTTGATATCATCAAAAGTTACTTTTAACCGAGTAGACGATAGAGGTGATTATCAGATACATCTCGAATCGATTAAATAATATGAATGATGTAGATGAAATTCAACCCCATAATATAAGTGGAGATATCAATGAACCTCTTGATTAAGTATGATAATAAAACGCATGGTTGTGCTCAAATATTGATTTGTTTTATATAATCCATTCATAGATCAAGATAAAATAATTAAATTATAAAGAGGATGATATGTTCCATGCCTCGAGTTTAATCTTAGATATATTAGTTAAAAGGATTAAATTACGTTGAAACACTGATCATAGAAAGTTTGTATCGAATTGTTAATAATATTATAACTTGGGTAACATTGATGTATTACTAGATGCCGATCACTCTTTATAATTCAAATTATTACCAATGTTGTAATAACCTACAGGGTCACACACTAAGAACGTTTAAAATGGAGAACCATTCTTTGAGTATTTAAAATATCAAAACGTTGATATTTTAAATTTCCTAAGACTTGGTAGACCAGTTTTAACTCATTTGACTTAGTTCTCGTTCGTACTAAAAGAAAGAGAGGATTCCTATTTTATAATATACGAACAAAATTATAACCAAGCCAAATGAAATTAAATCCGATCTTGGCTAGTACCAAAGATCTCCATCTCAATTTCGCTTAACGTTATCGAAGCATTCGTGGATACCATAAAGATGTCGTTTCAAGCAACGATGTTGAAGAGATTTGATATAATTTCGTCTTGGATTAGATCCGCGATTTTGCTAACCTCAGTTGGTATGTTTATATTCGATTTACTATTTTTCGCATAGATCTTGTATTGTTGATTGTTAAAGTTTTGAAATTTGCTCTCGATTGCACCCAGAAAAACCTTCACATGGAAGGTGCCAAAATTGTGCAAGTAGTACTGATAGGCTTTGGCAGCCTGTGTAAAGCACGTATAGACGTAGTTGAGTCTCGCCTTTTTGGATCCAAACTGTATCACATGATATTTTCTAATTCCCCGAACTATGTGGTATGATGGCTGTGTGATCTGATATTTTCTATATTTCATTGTCATTGATGTCTAGAATCTGTGATTTTTAAATATTTTCACCATTGTTGCTGATGCTGATATTATTTTTACATAGCCTTAGAGCTATCATATTGATTATATATGGTGATTGTATTTGGGCTACTTAGAACTCTTGAATGGGTTCTATATGCTGATGTTGTGTGGTTTTCATCTAGTTGCTTCTAAGTATTTTAGGATTTTATTTTTTGCTTGGCCTTAGAGCTAAAGCAACTCGTTGTTGATAGAAACATTTATACATAGTGTCATTGCCTATTACTTGAGACCATTATATGCTAATTTAGTTGTAATTATCTCATGCACTACACGTTGATTCAAGTTTATATCATTCCTTTTTCTGTAAAAAGGAATGTCAAGCATGTGCCTTTATATTTCTCACTCATCATGCTCTAATTGTTAAATTTATGCTAGACTGACTCGTATATTTTATGCAAGGTTTTAAATCTTGGATATCGGTCATGTTTCGTCTCGGGGATTTTAGAGACTTGATCTCGTATCGAGGGAGATCTCGGGTGAGATGAGTTTGACTTGGGGGTTCATCTCAGATTTTCATCTTGGGTCTGAAAGTTCATATCGGAACAATCTCGGGGTACATGATATGTTAAAAACTGACATTCTTACAAAATGATTTTTATGAATGTTATTAAAACATGGTAACTTAAACTTGAATAAATCACTTTATTATTCTTAATTTATCAAAGATCATCATACTCTAAATCGTCATATGCTTAAAACAGAAATATAACACAATGCAAATAGATTAGTGCTTACGACATATGATCCATGAGCATGAATTATTGTTAGACATAAAACATAAAATAGATCCAAAACATTAAAAAGTTCAGCATAAGTATAACATAAAATACATAATTTCATAGGTAACATGTATGTAAAAAAAGTCGAATATGAAAATCACAAGCATTTTATAACATATATGAACATACAATATGGTCATTTAACATGCATAATGCAAAATAACAGGAGATTATCGTGGCTAGATTTGAATTTTTTAATTATTGTTCTAGTTCTGGCATGGATTTAAATTTAAATCAAAAAAGCAAAGATCTCGGACGATATTCCAGTATCTCATCCCGATCGATATATCGTTCGATATCGCAATATCTCCGGCGATATATACGAAAGGAGATTTACAGTGATATTTGTTGTTTCATTTCGGAGGGAGCCCAAAATGAGATCTAAAAGAAGATATTAGGCGATATTTTCGAGATTTAAAACAGTGAATTTATGTACTCGGGTCAAACCAAGTTGCTACATGTTAGTTACTCCTTGTAGATCCTTGCTTACCCTCTTTTACCATGAATCATCTTTTGTCCTTTTGATGTTAGCTCAAGCTTTATTGCTGATTTATATTTACCTGTTATGTATATTATTTAGTGAACTCATATATATTTATGGTTCATAAGAACCAATTACTTATGTGACTCATATCTTTTGTATATATATGTATTTTCTGCTCTGTGACTATTACATATGATGTTACATTTTGCTCTAGACACATCCTTGAATATGTCGATTTGTCTAAGGTGAAAAATATAAAGCACCAAATCGATGTATATTCGTTTTGATATAAAACTCACAAATGGTCGCTCATAACCAACATTATTCTCTACACTAGCAGGCGACATTATTTATTAATGCTCTATATTAGTGCAGGTCCTAGCACTACGCCATAGATGGCCTATTGCAACGAAAACCCATGGTGTTGCTAGCTACAATGTTGCCATTGCTATGATGTTTTTGTCTATTGCAACGCACGCTTCAATGTGTTAGCATAGATATCAACATGTGTTGCAGTAGTCGCGTGAATAAAATTAGCAATCTGCGTCAACACGATCCAACGGTCCGGATTAGTGATCCGCATCAATCTGATTTCTTTCAACACCGCAGGGATCTTTTACCCAAATTTTCATTTTCCTACTGAAAAATAATTCTCGTTGTTTTCACTTGAGAAAATTATGACCGACTTTCTTTTCCCTAAATTTTCATTTTACCGCTGAAAAATAATAAAATAATCCTCGTTGTTTTCAATTTTCCACTTTCAACCCTAAATCGTTCGAACCCTAAACTAAAATCTCAATTCTTATCGCAAGGAATCTCAATTCTTGTTGCCCTTCTTCTTCCCTAAATTCTCTTCTTCTTAAAAAAAAACCCTCTTCTTCCTTCTCCTATCATTTTAATTCTCACTGCAGCAAAATTCGACGAGGCAACCACTAATTACATTGCTCGCTACCAAATAAAGATCCGATTTTGCACGAAATTGCTTCGCTGCTGATCTTCTTTCATTACCCTAAGGTACTGTAAATGAATTTTTTGATCTCAAATTACTTTTTTTTCGATGATCCATAGTTTTGTACTTCGTCAGTCTGTACATTCATTTTTTAGGCTAATTTGTTTTAGGCTTAACATGAAGGTATTCCCTAGCCATTTAGGTCTTTTTTTCCTCAAACCTAAATCGTTATATATGTTGTTTCACAAAAATACTTCTTTGGGTTGTGCCTACCATTCCAGCTTGTGAGCACAAGTAGAAATCGTAATTCTTTGGGTGGTAGATTTTGTTGTCCACCATAGTGCCTGGTGGGACATTATCCGGAGAATGGAGGTAGAATGTGGCAATGCTTGTGAGTACAAAAGTTCTCTGGATAATGTTCCACTAGACAGTATGTGACAATGCCAAATTCAGAGAGGCACTTTCGCTTCCAATGCCCATATAGAAGTGGATTTTTTCGCTCGGGCAGGATGTAAAGCAAAATTTAGGTGATCTAGGAAGTCTTGTTTTGATCGGATTAGAATCATAATCATTTCTCTTTAAAGCCGAGCTTAACGCCCTTATTCTTTTCTGGGGTTTCTACCTTTAGCTCTCAACCAGTGAGATCTCCTTCGATGCAGTAAGTGTGTATTTATTTAGCCTTGTTAGATGTCATATAGTACACACTGCATTTATCATATCCACATTTATGCAAATTTCAGGAATGTAATTGATGTTTCATCCTATAGTTTATGTTTGTTCGATATAAATATTATGGAATCTTTGTTGGTACTTATAAGAGTACACATTGTCACAAATTTATTTCATGTTGATTTTTGGAGATAAAAACTCATGAAGAATGTCCGCTAATAGATTTTGGGAGGAAAACCATGACTTAAGTCTTGGACTGCGGACATCACTGAATATTGCATGATGCGAACATCAATTTCTACTTCAAATTCGTCAACAGCGGCTACGAAAAAGAACTGCCACCACAATATCCCAGCGAAGATGAGGACTGTGAAGGTAGGGTCGAATGCTGGGAAGAAGTTTTTTGGTTGCTCCATTGGCCGGTAAGTATAAATTAGGTTTTTTTGGTTGCTCCATGTCGATTATCATATCTTTCATTGATGTTTTACTCGAGAATTTAATATATGTGCAGATTGGCAATTGCGGGTATTTTATGTGGCATGACGAAGTGTATGAAATCAACAACAATTCTAAATTGGATGATACTACTGTTAAATTGATGGAAAAATAAAAGACTATATTGCAATTGCTCATGGAAAAGAAGACAATTGAAGAAAAGCTGCTGAAGCATAAGCAAAAAAGGGCAAAAGCCGATGAATTTGTGACAGATTTGAAGGAAGAGTTGGCCCTAATGCGCATTGAATGTGGAAAACACGAGACAGGAGAAAAATTCTTTGCAAAAGCTTTAGCTATGTCTTGGATCGTGTTTGGAGTTCTTTTGTGTGTTGTTATGGCAATGTAGAGCAGTGAAGTAACATGAAATAGCATGCATGGGCAGTTTTTCAGGTATAATTTTAAGTTTTGTCACATTGTAGATTAGTGATATTTTTTACCGCATTGTAGATCAGTATACACTTGTATACACATTGTTTAGATCAGTATACACTTGTATACACATTGTTTTGATCAGTTATGTAACTCAGTTA
Organism: Allium sativum; assembly: GCA_030737875.1. NCBI lineage: Eukaryota > Viridiplantae > Streptophyta > Magnoliopsida > Asparagales > Amaryllidaceae > Allium > Allium sativum. The sequence goes on along the minus strand of CM060920.1, from coordinate 543,551,587 downwards.
TGTTTAGATCAGTACACTTGTATCCACATTGTGCCTCTGTTATGCAACCCAGTTATGTAAATGAAACGCAAATGCAAATGAAACTCGGTTATGTTTAGATCAGTGTACACTTGTATACACATTGTTTAGATCAGTTATGTAACTCACACATTGTTTAGATTAGTACACTTTTATACACATTGTTTAGCTCAGTATACTATGTTATACTGATGCAAATGGAATTCAGTTATGAAACTCAGTTTGTGCTGAAAGGAAACTCAGTTATACTATGACCATAGTTTGTGCTGAAATGCAATTGAGGCATGCATACCTCTTATTTTGTGCTAAAATGCAACTGATGTATGCAGGTGAAGGAGGCAGTGATGAAGATTTTCAAGAACTTGTTAATGAAGGCACTAGAGGTACACGATACAGTAGAGGCATTGAACGCATTGAAGGCTTGCGCTATATTTTGAAACTATTTTAGTTTTATGTAAACATGAATTTAGGGCTTACTGTGTTTGTTTTTGAAATGTTTGTAAAATTGAATTTAGTGGCTACGTTTTGTTATTTTGTAGTTGACTAAGTACTACTTGTGTTTGCTGGTTAATTTGAAATAAAAAGTTCTTTGTTAATTTCAGTTTGATGTTATGTTATGTAATGTTGCCATATATATGATATAATGTTGCAGTATGTGATGTTGAATGTTGCCTAACTATGATATAGTGTTGCCACTGGGTGGTAAAATTATTGCCATAGATTTATGCATGTGGGCCCCACAATTGGATTCCGTGAACCCGGGCTACAGATTTTAGTGGTAATTATGTAAACCCAGGTTACAGATTATAGTGGGTCCCAAATTTTTGTAAATTTAGTACATGCGGCAACAACTGTGCTGATGTTGCCTTAGGATCGAAAATGTGTTGCCTTTGACTCTAAAGCAACGCGGCAAAAGGCAACCCCAAAAAAGTGTTGCCACAGATCATTTTTTGTCTGCAGCAACACTATTTGGTACCTACTGCGTCATTTCTCTGGGGTTGGCGTAGGCCATCTATGGCGTAGTGTAGGGTAGGGACTTACACAGTGACACCACTGGCTATTTAACACAATCACGTAGAATCAATCGTGGTTGTTTTATACAACCACACATATTGGTAGTACGTGTAGGATCTAAATTAACCCTAGAGGGGGGGGGGGTGAATAGGGTTTATTGCAAATTAAGTAAATTTAAAATGTAAAAATAATTGCTGAATAAAAAGATCACACACAGAAAATACCCAGCTTCGGCAAAAACTATGCCTACTGCTGCATTCAAGGTTTCTACTAGGAATTTTAAACAATCTCTTCGCTTACAGACTCTTGTAAACTTGCGACCTTCGCTCCCGACTGTTAAAACCCTACGCTCAAGACCTTGACACAACTCGACCTCTTAAGTTGTGATTTTTCAAACTACTCACACTAGTAGTTATTGACTTTAAGGAATCAAAATATTTTTTTTTTTAAAAAAAATAAAATAAAAAGAAAATGAAACCCTAGGTTTTTAAATAGTTAGGGTTATCCCCTTTTAACATAAAAGAGGCGGCTCCCTTTTAATTGCTCCACCGCTTATACTCTTTAGCCCTAGCTTCCTTTGTCTCTTCCTGGAAATAGAAATGGCGGCTCAAAACAACTAGGGTTTCTCTGAAGGTGCTTAAATTGCGATCGCTGATTGATGAAACTCAGTTTTCTGCTGCGCGATTCTCCTTAGCTTCAATCTCTGGCGGCTTGTATCTTTTGCGATCGAATTTATAGGAACTGATTTGGTTTCTGTCTTCTCTCGATTTCTGGTATGGTTTTCACTATTCGATTTTTGATATAGTTGTGCTTTTTCTTCGATGATTGTGTGCCGATGACGATTGGGTGTTATATATAGGGTTAAAATCCCTAAAATTCTGCTCTGATTTCGACCTTGAGACTTGGCTATGGTATTACGAGAATTTTGGTTAGCTTTGAATTGATCTGTTATTTCTGGATATTTCTTTGATTTAGAGCCAGAAAGTATATTGCTTAAATCTTGGTCTTTGGCGTGATTTCTGGAATTTGAATTCTTCGATCTTGCGTGTGAACTGTCTGACTTGAATTGGTCTTTACCTATTACAGCCTTAAATCAATTTTTCTGGAGATTCGATTATACTTTTTCAACATGCTTTTAAACTGAAATATCTTCAAAAAATCTGCTTTAAAAATATGACCAACCGTTCTCTTTGTTTTGCCAAAGACTATAGACTGATTCCATACACTTTGACTGTCGTGAATACTTGAGCAATGATAAGAACAGATACTATGCTTTATTTTGCCATATTGTTTAAGCACTTGAAGTTCATGCTCTGTTATACCTTGATTCAGCCGTGCACCTGTTGTCCTTCTTTGTGCATTGATGTAGGCCCTTGGCAATGTTTACACTGTTCTGCTCTATTAAAAAACTGATGAACAAATGTTTTATTAAGCAGTCTGTACTTAGCTTGTACTACACTTAGATTTCTCCGAGTTTAAACTGTTGCTCCACTTTAATTTTTGCTGTTTTGTTGTATATTCTTGATCTGTTCTTTGCGGTTATACAGTTTTAACTTTGTATAACTTGTTTGATCACTTTGCTGTTGTACTTGGAAATGTTGTCTGCCTAGTCCTATGTCGAGCAGTTTTGATGCATATATGTTTACTTATTCTTGAATCCTCCATGTATTATTTGCACATTTAAATGTTGGTGAAACTGCTGTGCTCATCTTGTCCATGCATATGAATCTGTCGCAGCATAGTTGCTGTGTGAATTCCTGTAGTCTTTGTCCTGGTTCGACCATGCTTCTTGTACTCCTGCTCCACTTCCTATTTATGTTGTCTTGTTGTTTTGCTCGACCATTTTTGATTGATCACTATTGTACTATAACCTGAGTTGTTCCTTACATTTGCTGCTTCCTTATATGATTTTTTATGTTTGAGCCTTGCTGCTGTTTGAATAGATACTCCACATTGATTTTCTTGACTTTAAAAACTATACTTGACCCGAACTACTTGTACATTGAGATTTCTGTGTGGACTCCTCTGCCATCATGCATATATGTAGCTTGCTGGTTCGACCATTATGTCTGACCCTTGCACTTGATCACTTTTTCATTCATGTTGCATTGACTTTCTTTCTTGGACTTGTATTTGATTTTCCTATTGTTGATTGTACACTGGGTTGAGACGGTCTTTTTGGCTACTCCTCAGTCGCGACACTGGATTGGCGTGGCAGTACACACGTGTATACACGTGTGTATATGCAGCCATCCAGACGAGTTTTTCTGTCCCTGCATATTGGACCAAGTCTAGAAAAGTGATGAGAAACACACTGTAATTCTGAGGCAAATAAAATTTTAAAAATAAATTTTTATTTGCTTTTATTTTATTTTATTTTTGTTGCAGTCTACTGTGTGTTCTTCTTGTGACAGGTATGAAGTCAGGATTTGACTGAAGGCTGTGAAGACAGAAGATGGACGATAGAAGACAGTAAAAAATGTCAATGTATGAAAGTGTTTGTATGTGTAGTTGTATAGAGTGAGTGACAGAGTTGTATGAATGAAATGTAATATGTCAAATAGTGGAGTAAAAAGATGTACTTTTGATATTGAAATAAAATATTTTTATAAAATACTGTGTGATTGTTCAAATTTCTGTATCAGTGTATTTACAAACACATTCAATAATAAAAATATATTTGGTTGTTATCATCAAACAAAAATCATATAATTGTGTATACAACACTGTTATATACAACAATCTCCCCCTTTTGATGATGACAAACAAATAAAAGATTTTGAATGTGTGAATGTGTTTGAAACGTGAGGTATGTTACTCCCCCTATTTGTATGCTCCCCCTACAACTAAGCTTCCCTTATTGATGCACATAGATTTGAAAATTTTGAAATGAATTAATCAATCCCAAATTTTAAAATATTCTATAAATGTTTACTCATCCATCAAAATCTTGATCATTCTCCCCCTTTTGTTATCATCAAAAGAATAACAATAAATTAAAATAGTGATGAATATAAACTAGAAATATAAATTCGGATCAAGAGGATAATATATCGTAAATCTCATTGAATCAAACAAAAATCATAATATTCTTTGAGTCAGAGACAAATTTCACTTTCAGAATGAATGGATTTACTATGGATTTTATAGAATTAGGAGAGTCCAATAAAAATTGAATATTTGAATATAAAATTTAAAGGTTTCAAATATGCTTAAAAAAATATGTTAAGCAATTTCTAACCACGCATAGCCCAAAGGTCTTTTAAATGGGGTTAGTAGTAACTTAACTTTATCCTCTCTGATGAGTTCCATCCATGCACAGCCCGAAGGTCTTTTAAGTGAGAATGAAAGCACATAGAGATTAAGGTATTTCACCCACGCATAACCGCGAGGACTTTTAAATGGGAGTGAGTACCAAGGATATTATTATTTATTTATTTATTTATTTCTAAATTTCAAGAATAATTAGAACTCCCCAAATTAAATAAAACCATGATGAGTGACAGAAGTATGGTAGATATAGAAGATGGTCGTGAAATAAGCTTTAATTCAAAAAATATTATAAAATCTGTCCAATCATCATGAGATTTAAAATATTTCTTATGATGAAAATATATTATAGTCAATACTCATCACAATTTCAAGATCTGTCATAATTTCAACGAATTCCAAAATAGTTCAAATGATCAATCATTTAAGTTTTGAATAACCATTTAAGAAAATTTATTTTATTATTATATATATATATATATATATTTTTAATGGATAATGATTAATCAATTTCTATAATTCCCAAATCTAAGCGTAATCGTGAAAATCTATCTTCGGGAAGAGGTTTTGTAAAGATATCAGCAAGTTGACCGTCAGTTGTAATAAACTCAATACAAATATCTTCTCGTGAAATGTGATCTTTAATAAAATGATGTCTCACATCTATGTGTTTAGTGCGTGAATGGTGAACAGGATTATTAGACAAGTCTATAGCACTTTTACTATCACATTTTAGTGGTACTTTTTTATAAATTAGACCAAAGTCTGAAAGAGTTTGCATCATCCATAGTATTTGTGCACAACAACTTCCCAAAGCAATGTATTCAGCCTCAGTTGTGGATAAAGCAACACAATTTTGTTTCCGACTTGACCATGAGACTAACGAGTGTCCTAGCATAAAACAAGTTCCACTAGTGCTTTTTCTATCAACAAGAGATCCAGCATAATCAGCATCAGAATATCCGATTAGTTTGAAATTATTGCATGCGGGGTACCATAAACCAAATTTGTGTGTGTGCAAAAGATATCTTAAAATTCTTTTTGTGGCTTTTAAATGAGATTCTTTTGGGTTGGATTGAAAGCGAGCACATAAACAAACAGCAAACATAATATCAGGCCTAGATGCAGTGAGATAAAGAAGTGAACCAATTATTCCACGATGTTTCTTCTGATCAACTGCAACTCCTTTCTCGTCTTTGTCAAGCTTGGTTGAAGGACTCATCGGTGTTCTGAGTGGTTTTGCATTTTCTAGTCCAAATTTTTTCAGCAATTCAGCAATGTATTTTGTTTGTGATATGAAAATTCCCTTGGAGCTTTGTTTAATTTGAAATCCAAGGAAATATTTTAATTCACCTACCAAGCTCATTTCGAATTTATCCTGCATGACTTTTTCAAATTTCTCACACAAACAATCGTTAGTAGCACCATATATAATATCATCAACATAAATTTGGACAATTAAAAAATCATCACCTTCATGTAATAGAAACAATGTAGTGTCAGCACTGCCCTTTTTAAATCCGTTTTCCAAAAGATATGCACTTAAACAATCGTACCAAGCTCTAGGAGCTTGTTTAAGACCATATAATGCTTTTTCAAGTTTGAATACATGGTTTGGAAATTCATAATTTTCAAAACCGGGGGGTTGTTCCACAAAAACTTCTTCTTTTAATTCTCCATTTAAAAATGCACTTTTTACGTCCATTTGTTTTAGTTTGAAACCTTTATAACACGCGAAACTGAGCAAAATTCTAATGGCTTCTAACCTAGCTACTGGTGCAAATGTTTCATCAAAATCAATGCCTTCAATTTGATTATATCCTTTTGCAACCAACCTAGCTTTGTTTCTAATTACATTTCTGGATTCATCAAGTTTATTTTTGAACACCCATTTAGTTCCCACTACTGGATAGTCATTCGGTCTAGGAACTAATTTCCAAACTTTATTCCGTTCAAATTGATTAAGTTCTTCTTGCATCGCTAAAATCCAACTTTCATCATTAAGTGCAATTTCAACATTTTTAGGTTCGATTTCTGAGATGAAACAACTGTGAATACAAAAAGTACAGATATCTTTATTAAATGATGAACGAGTTCGTATACCTGCCGTTGGATTTCCTATCACCAATTCTGGAGGATGGTTGGTTTTGAATTTCAACTTTTCGACTTCAAATGTTTGTTTTGCTTGATCATCACTTCCAGTCTTCTCTTTGCTATTTTCTTTTTCACCCTCATGTGTAATTTCCTCATCGTTTTTCTCTTTTTCCATCGTATCCAGATCTGATTCATCAAATTTCACGTTTATGGTTTCAACAATGGTTTTTGATCGTTTGTTGAAAATTCTATAAGCCTTGCTTCTTGACGAGTAACCCATGAAAATTCCCTCGTCAGCCTTTGATTCAAACTTACCAAGATGATCACCTGTATTAAGAAGATAACAAGGGCATCCAAACACTCTAAAATATGAAATGTTAGGCTTTCTGTCAGACCACAATTCATAGGAAGTTTTGTTAAGTATTGGTCTAATCATTACTCTGTTCATTACATGGCAGGATGTATTAACTGCCTCTGCCCAAAAAGTCAAAGGCAAATTATATTCACTTAACATAGATCTAGCCAATTCCTGTAATGTACGATTTTTCCTTTCGACTACCCCATTTTGCTGGGGTGTTCGAGGAGCAGAAAATTCGTGTTTAAAACCATTTTCTTCACAAAAATTTTCAAAATCCAAATTTTCAAATTCACCACCATGATCACTTCTTAAAGTTTTTATTGAAACACCTTTTTCATTTTGAACGAGTTTTGCAAACTTTGAAAAGTAATCAAAAGTTTCGGATTTTTTGGCTAGAAAATAAACCCATGTAAATCTAGAATAATCATCAACTAACACATAACAATATCTTTTTCCATTTAAGCTAGCGATTTCATTTGGTCCAAATAAATCCATGTGAATCAATTCAAGTACCCTATTAGTGCTAACAACATTTTTGGGACGAAATGATGAACGACTGAATTTTCCCATAGCACATGATTTACATACTTTATTATTTTTATATTTCTGATGTGGTAGACCTCTTACCAATTCTTTTGATTCAAGTTTTTCCAAGAGACTCATACTAGCGTGACCCAATCTCCTATGCCATAAGAATACTTCTTCATCCGTAGCTACTAAACATCGTGAGAGAGTCAAATCATCAAATGAAATAGTATAAACATTTCCTTTTCTTTTTCCCGTGAACACAATATTGTTTGTGGATTTTTCAATAATTTTGCAGGATTCATTATCAAATATCACACTCATTCCTTTGTCACATAGTTGGCTTATGGAAATTAGATTATGATGCAAGTTTTCAACATATAAAACATCAGTTAAGGAGAAGGTACTATTACCTACTTTACCTTTACCGATAATTTTACATTTTCTGTTATCGCCCATTATCACACTTCCTCCTTTATATTTTTCAAGGCTAAGGAACTTTGATTTATCTCCTGTCATATGTTTGGAACAACCTAAATCCAAGTACCATTCTTGTTGTTCCTTAGCCCGCCAACATACCTACACACAAGAAGAAGAGAATGACCTAGAGAAACTCATAGGTCTAATAAAATTAGTAACTGACAAATTTTGATTTTGAACAACAGATCCTTTTGGAATCCAAATTTGTTTGTTTTTATTAAATCCAAATCTATTACAATCACTCGTCAACCCTTTTGGAACCCAAATTTGTATGAATTTTTTATTATTGTTCCTATTTTGACATTTTTCATAGCTATGTCCAATTTTTCCACATTTTGTACATTTAGGAAAAACACTTCCACCCTTCGCATTATCATTCATATTAACGTATGTTTTCCCAAATCCTAATCCTTTTCTATTATTAGCATATAATTGGTTTCCAAGCAGCATTCTAAATGACTTTTCCCCTTTTGAAAACTTACTCAATGTTATTTCCAGATTTTTTACTTTGATTTTAAGTGCTTCATTTTCATTTACAAGAGAAGTACATCTGTTAATAAAGTTCTTTCTTTTTGTGTCATCACTTTCTCTTAAAGCCAAGTGTTCTTGTTTTAATTTTTCAAAATTTGCCTTAAATTCTGTTTGCTCTTGTTTTAATAACTTGCAGTTTTCACAATCAAGGTTTGTCATTTTTCCAAGCTCATCTTCTAACCTATTGTTTTCGTGGACCAATTTTAACCTATCAGATTTTAATTTCTTGATTTTTAGTTCAAGTGAATCAACGGTTTTGGTGAGATTATGACACATTAAAATTAAATCTTTATAAGAGTAATTTGGTACCTCAGTGGAATCATCTTCGCTACTGTCTGGATCTGACTGTGCCATAAGGCACAAATTGGCTTCCTCTTTATCACTGTCAGAGTCTTCTTCTTCTCCTTCTTCATCGTCCCATGTAGCTGCAAAAGCTTTCTTTTTCTTCTTCTTCTTTCTGTCTTTCTGAAGTAATGGGCAGTTTGGTTTGATATGGCCAGGTTTATTGCAGTTGTAACATATGACTTCATCATCTGAATTGTCGGAATTCTTGGATTTGTTGAATTTTGAACTCTTCTTTCGTGACTTGTATTTTTTGTTAGTCCACTTTTTAAGAACCATGGCCAACTCTTCGATAGGATTCTCAGCTTCATCGTTACTTTCAACAGTGTTGCTTAAAGCAATTGTCTTTTTCTTTGATTCTGAATCATCGCGTCCTTCTTTGGCTTTTAACTCCATTTCATAAGCAATCAGATTTCCAATCAATTCTTCTATTTTCAACTTATTTAGATCTTTTGATTCTTGAATGGCAGTTACTTTGGCTTCGAAATTCATTGGCAGTACTCTCAGTATCTTGCGTATTAATTCTACTTCAGTGTAGACTTTTCCAAGAGCCCTTGCATTATAAATCAGTGTGGAGAATCGACCATACATCTCTTTTATATCTTCGTCTTTTCGCATCGTGAAATTTTCATATTCGTTGCAGAGTAGTGCGAGACGAGATTCCTTGACCTGAGATGTTCCTTCATGTGTAACTTCCAAAGTATGCCAAATTTCCTGCGCAGTTGAACAGTGAGATATACGGTTAAATTCAGTTTTATCAAGAGCACAAATTAAAGCATTCATTGCTTTGGCATCAGTTGAGAATAATTTTTTATCATTAGCATCCCACTTATCTTTTGGTTTAGGAATTTCAATATCATTGATAATCGTAACTGGAGGTTTGTAGCCTGTTTCAACGATATCCCATACATCATAATCAACTGAACTTAAGTAAATTTTCATCCTAGCTTTCCAATAAGCATAATCAGTTCCATTAAACATTGGTGGCCTAGCTATGGACTGACCCTCAGAAAAAGCGTTGTTAGACAAATTCATGACTCTAGAGTTAAAAATACCTGCTCTGATACCACTTGTAGGATCTAAATTAACCCTAGAGGGGGGGGGTGAATAGGGTTTATTGCAAATTAAGTAAATTTAAAATGTAAAAATAATTGCTGAATAAAAAGATCACACACAGAAAATACCCAGCTTCGGCAAAAACTATGCCTACTGCTGCATTCAAGGTTTCTACTAGGAATTTTAAACAATCTCTTCGCTTACAGACTCTTGTAAACTTGCGACCTTCGCTCCCGACTGTTAAAACCCTACGCTCAAGACCTTGACACAACTCGACCTCTTAAGTTGTGATTTTTCAAACTACTCACACTAGTAGTTATTGACTTTAAGGAATCAAAATATTATTTTTTTTAAAAAAAATAAAATAAAAAGAAAATGAAACCCTAGGTTTTTAAATAGTTAGGGTTATCCCCTTTTAACATAAAAGAGGCGGCTCCCTTTTAATTGCTCCACCGCTTATACTCTTTAGCCCTAGCTTCCTTTGTCTCTTCCTGGAAATAGAAATGGCAGCTCAAAACAACTAGGGTTTCTCTGAAGGTGCTTAAATTGCGATCGCTGATTGATGAAACTCAGTTTTCTGCTGCGCGATTCTCCTTAGCTTCAATCTCTGGCGGCTTGTATCTTTTGCGATCGAATTTATAGGAACTGATTTGGTTTCTGTCTTCTCTCGATTTCTGGTATGGTTTTCACTATTCGATTTTTGATATAGTTGTGCTTTTTCTTCGATGATTGTGTGCCGATGACGATTGGGTGTTATATATAGGGTTAAAATCCCTAAAATTCTGCTCTGATTTCGACCTTGAGACTTGGCTATGGTATTACGAGAATTTTGGTTAGCTTTGAATTGATCTGTTATTTCTGGATATTTCTTTGATTTAGAGCCAGAAAGTATATTGCTTAAATCTTGGTCTTTGGCGTGATTTCTGGAATTTGAATTCTTCGATCTTGCGTGTGAACTGTCTGACTTGAATTGGTCTTTACCTATTACAGCCTTAAATCAATTTTTCTGGAGATTCGATTATACTTTTTCAACATGCTTTTAAACTGAAATATCTTCAAAAAATCTGCTTTAAAAATATGACCAACCGTTCTCTTTGTTTTGCCAAAGACTATAGACTGATTCCATACACTTTGACTGTCGTGAATACTTGAGCAATGATAAGAACAGATACTATGCTTTATTTTGCCATATTGTTTAAGCACTTGAAGTTCATGCTCTGTTATACCTTGATTCAGCCGTGCACCTGTTGTCCTTCTTTGAGCATTGATGTAGGCCCTTGGCAATGTTTACACTGTTCTGCTCTATTAAAAAACTGATGAACAAATGTTTTATTAAGCAGTCTGTACTTAGCTTGTACTACACTTAGATTTCTCCGAGTTTAAACTGTTGCTCCACTTTAATTTTTGCTGTTTTGTTGTATATTCTTGATCTGTTCTTTGCGGTTATACAGTTTTAACTTTGTATAACTTGTTTGATCACTTTGCTGTTGTACTTGGAAATGCTGTCTGCCTAGTCCTATGTCGAGCAGTTTTGATGCATATATGTTTACTTATTCTTGAATCCTCCATGTATTATTTGCACATTTAAATGTTGGTGAAACTGCTGTGCTCATCTTGTCCATGCATATGAATCTGTCGCAGCATAGTTGCTGTGTGAATTCCTGTAGTCTTTGTCCTGGTTCGACCATGCTTCTTGTACTCCTGCTCCACTTCCTATTTATGTTGTCTTGTTGTTTTGCTCGACCATTTTTGATTGATCACTATTGTACTATAACCTGAGTTGTTCCTTACATTTGCTGCTTCCTTATATGACTTTTTATGTTTGAGCCTTGCTGCTGTTTGAATAGATACTCCACATTGATTTTCTTGACTTTAAAAACTATACTTGACCCGAACTACTTGTACATTGAGATTTATGTGTGGACTCCTCTGCCATCATGCATATATGTAGCTTGCTGGTTCGACCATTATGTCTGACCCTTGCACTTGATCACTTTTTCATTCATGTTGCATTGACTTTCTTTCTTGGACTTGTATTTGATTTTCCTATTGTTGATTGTACACTGGGTTGAGACGGTCTTTTTGGCTACTCCTCAGTCGCGACACTGGATTGGTGTGGCAGTACACACGTGTATACACGTGTGTATATGCAGCCATCCAGACGAGTTTTTCTGTCCCTGCATATTGGACCAAGTCTAGAAAAGTGATGAGAAACACACTGTAATTCTGAGGCAAATAAAATTTTAAAAATAAATTTTTATTTGCTTTTATTTTATTTTATTTTTGTTGCAGTCTACTGTGTGTTCTTCTTGTGACAGGTATGAAGTCAGGATTTGACTGAAGGCTGTGAAGACAGAAGATGGACGATAGAAGACAGTAAAAAATGTCAATGTATGAAAGTGTTTGTATGTGTAGTTGTATAGAGTGAGTGACAGAGTTGTATGAATGAAATGTAATATGTCAAATAGTGGAGTAAAAAGATGTACTTTTGATATTGAAATAAAATATTTTTATAAAATACTGTGTGATTGTTCAAATTTCTGTATCAGTGTATTTACAAACACATTCAATAATAAAAATATATTTGGTTGTTATCATCAAACAAAAATCATATAATTGTGTATACAACACTGTTATATACAACAGTACGTGCCTATGATCATTAACCACGCTTTGCCGATGTGTGGTCTCTTCATGATGTCTTGCACCATCAATGCATGACTGTATAAAACAACCATGTATTGGCCTTCTGCAACGTCTGTAATTTCAAGGAAAAAAACAAGGATTTAAGCGCTTATCGCATTTGTAAGATCCATGTTGCTCATAGAATCCTCCAACCCATCATTTTGAAGGAGAAACTGATAAATGTATGTTGGGTTGGATTTGATGAATGTATGATTTCCAGCTTTGTGTTTTTAAAGAAACGTAAGAAGTGAACACACCAAAACGCTAAGAGGATTGTAAAATAGATAAGTGTTACAAAACAAACTCTGAACGGAAGAAATAAAGGAGAGAAGACAATTGTATTCATTCAGATATGTTTATGACACACACGAACTCTCTATTTATAGACTTCACAAGTCCTAGCAATTACAATAATGTTTCTTACATTAAGTGTATTCACCCTTAATATTATATATATTACAACACTCCCTCTTGAATATGCGTATGCAAGATGATAAGATTAATTGCCTCATTAAAAACCTTTCTATGAAAACCCTGTGGAAAAAATCATAAACAAGGAAAATAGTAAGTTTTGATTTCATCTTTATGTAACATGTTAACATTGTTACCATGAGGATTGATACTTCTAGATCAATATAAATGCCTCATTAAAAACACTACTAACAAAAACCCAATGGAAAAAATATCAGTGAAGGAAAAGAGTATATTATAGCATAATTTTATATGATCCCCCTAATTTATAACGCATTATTCATATCCAGTGGTATTTTTGTTTTCATTTTTTTAGTGGATTGTTAAAGGGACTCCACTTTTGGTTAAGGGGAGGACAATTTTAAGGGAACTTCACTTTGAAAAAAATTGTTAAGAGAGGTTTTTTTTTTGATCGAAACATATAATTAAGGTTTGCATCATAAGAACCCATAATTCGTGATTGAGAACAATATTTTATTTTCGTGTTTTCAGAGTACAAGAATATGGTTCATTGACATTATGGGGACAACAAGTATACTTCAGTAGCTAAGAACGACAATATTTAGTAAAATGATGCTCTCTTGAAATATGTCATAAAGTCAGTAACGGCTATTGAGTTCTAGGAACATTTCTTTCATGTTTTCATCTTCAATGTATATTTTTACTTAGTAGAATATAAAAAAGATGTGCGCTACATGAATGCATGGACTGTATGATTTGTTAGACATGTACAGGACTTTGTATTCGATTTTTCGGAAAATTAATGAAAATTATAAGCCTCTTTATATACCCATTATAATTGATAAGTTGCAAATTCTATTCATACACAAAAAATTACCTAACATACACCACTATTTTGCTAAAAAATATATTACTAAATTACTCTTCTTCTTTATTGCATTCTTACTTTTTTAATTATAACCCATCAAATTATAACATTGCAATTAACAATATTGATCAAATCTATATAAAAAAAATTGAAGAACTTAATGTGTTTTTAAACATGAAACCTAAAATTCGAATTACGGGAACTTAAGAAAGTGCTTAAATTTAAAATCATTTAATTTAGAAGTAGAGTTTTTTTGCTGAAATTAAGAATTTTTTGTAGCATAATAAATTGGTTACCAAATATTCAAAAAATTGAAATTCATTTTACTGAACTTAAACTTTTCTATCTTATAAAATTCTTATTTTCTGTAAATAAGTTTAAAGTTTTAAAGAAGAAAGATGATGAAGAATAAAAGAAGGCTACTGTTTTAAAAGAGACGGTGTATCTAAAATAATTTTTGATGTGTGATAGTTTATTTTACTTTATGGTGTATGTTAAAAGATTGTTGGTGTATGAATAGAATTAGCCTTGATAAATTTTCTCGTTTATATTTCATGCTTGCAATGTAAAATAAATATTTTTTACATATGTTTGCAATGAAATCTTCAAATTCGGTCAACGCAAGCCGTTTTAAAATACCTATCTAGGCCATGTCTTGCCGTTTAATTAGTTCAATGCTCTGTACATAACACGGTGTTGAGCCACCGCATATTTTTATATTTGGCGCTGATTTTCATACACACGAATACAATTTCTTACCATTTCCATGACGCAAAAACAGCAGCATCTCAATTAATGTTCCGATTATACAGATTCGATCAGATTTGTTCATGAATATTTAAGTATTATAAATTGAACCATCGAATTCCAAAACAATATTCATTAACTTACATGATCTGATATCTTCTGGTCACCCACGTAATTTTCTTGTGTCTCTGTTATGTTAACTATATCCCTTTTTTATTTCATTAAATTGTGCTCATCAATTAGGGTTTAGGTTTTAAATTTACATTAAATAAGATTATGGGGTTAATATTGAAATTTTTAATTAAATCTTTAAGGAGAGGCTAATTTTTTTGGTCCTCCTCTTGACAATTGAACAATAATTTAAAAATTGTCCTCACTTTAACCAAAAGTGGAGTCCACTTAAAAATTTATTTATTTTTTAAAGTTTGTCATTTTCATCTGTTTAAATACAATTTTCCCTTGGCAAATTCTATTTAGACCCAAGAATTTGTTAAGTATACCCAGAAAAAACGATGACAGAACTGCTCCTACTTTGCAATTTTTTTTTTAAATTTTCAGCATACCTCGTAGAGCCTATACGAGATTATTTAGTCTACCTCGTAGATCGGCATTCTTTACTTTACCTCGTAGGACTTCTATGAGAAAGGGTAAAAATGTCTTTTATTAAGCAATAAATGGGTGAACTCAGCAAAACATCGAGTTTATCTTGTTTTTTTAGATTTGGGTCCAACACAACTTGCCTTTGCCCTTTTCAATTTGGTTCCTTTAACCTTAAGTATACCCTAACTAAAACCCTTCAAATTTGCAAATGTCGAATTCAATGGCAGCCGCTATTAGGAAAACCCCAAAACCCCAGTTCTCCTCCGTCACAAATCTCATCGCCAAACCAGTAGCTAGTTCCTTATCAGATCCAGAGGTAACCCGCATCAAATCCATGATCCGCTCCGAGTCCGACCCGGATCGCCTGACCTCCCTCTTTCTGTCCTCATTCACCAACCCTCAGTTTCATAGCGACCGCGCCCTCTACAAACTCTCTATCCAAAAGCTCGCCAGATCAGAACGCCCCGATCTAATAGAAAACATTCTAGAAACCCAGAAATCGGATCCTACGCTTCCTCGCTCAGAAGGTTTCCTGATCCGCATCATGACACTCTACTCCGAGGCTGGAATGGTCGATCACGCGGTTCGTACATTTGAGTTCATTCCAAAAACAGGTATCAAGTACAGTCAGCGCTCTTTGTGTGCGTTGCTGACAGTGTATTTGAAAAATAAGAAGTACGATATGTTGTTCGATAGTTTCCGTAGAGTTCCAAAAGAGGTTAACGTGGCTTTAAGTGTTACAGCTTATAATCTAGCTATGCAGGGTAAGTGTGAAACTGGGGACATTGAGAGTGCACAGAAACTGTTCGATGAGATGGTAGAGAAGCGTAGTGTTAAACCTGATGTTGTTAGTTATACTACACTTTTTAATGGGTATATGAGGAAGGGGGACAAAAAAGGATGGGAGAAGGTTTTAATTGATATGGAAGAAAGTGGATTGAAAGACGATGTTGCTACATATCATTGTAGGATTGCAGGTTTGTGTAAAAATGGACGAGCTGTTGAGGCAGAAGAGTTGTTGGATGTGATGAGCAGGAAGAAAGTGAGGGCGAATAGGAACACATATAATATGGTTATTGGAGGGTTTTGTAAGGAAGGAAATGCCAAGAAAGCGATGAAGGTTTATGAAAAGATGAAGAATGCTAAGAAGGGAGATGAGAATGGGACAAGTCCTAATTTAGCAACTTATGTAATGTTGATTAAAAGCTTGGTTGAGAATAGCGAGTTCGATAAGGCATTGAAGATATTCAATGAATGCGTTGGTAGGAAATGGGTGCCACCTTTTTCTGCTGTCAGATCGTTGGTGGAGGGTTTGAAGAAGGAATCTAGGGTTCATGAAGCGAAAGATGTTGTTGCGAAGATGAATGACATTGTAAAAGGTGGGGCCATGGATGCTTGGAAGAACGTTGAAGCAGCAATATCTATATAAGGTGGTTTGGTTCATTAAAATAGTTTTGTTCAAATTTATTGTTTTAAGCTGGAGATACACAAGTTGAATTCCCATAAGCATTGATATTTTTGTTTGTTTGTATTCATATTCAAGCCATGCTGAAAAAGAAGAGCCATGATTGAAGGTGCCAGATGGTTCTTGCCATGCTCTTCTGTTTCTCCATGTTTTGTATCAGAAGATGTGCTTTTTGTAGCATGCAGTTATAGTTACTACGTAAAAAACTACTGTTATGTTACCAATACTTCTGTTGAGAATTTTTCTTAATCTAATTTCCTGCATCCTTTACATCACACATTCACTGATCGTACATAGCATGTTTTTCCTATTTGAAAGGATGTTGCTTTCGTTAGGATAGATTCAATACTCAAGGCAGTGGAAGTAAAATATTATCAGATATATGCACTTGAACATTCAATTGTTAGATCTTGTTGCAATTTCCCATTTAAGAAATTACTATCTTCAAACAGGGCTGGGTTTGCTATTTGGTGTAGTTTACTAAATCAAGTATAAATGATGAATGAATACAGTATAAATACATGTATCAACCAGCTAGTGGATAAATATATTGGAATAGATATTGGATGTAATATCTTTATGTATGTATAATACTGCTTCTAGTATGTTTATTAGACAAATATTTAGTTGAATAAATGACACATTTTCGCTTTCCCCTACACACAGTAGCCGTTTGGTCGAGTCAATCATAGCCTACACCGCTATTTGCTCCGTTGACCTTCAAGTGATCTGGTTATCTGTCTCCTTGTTTAACCTGAAGCTGGGGCATGTTTTGGGTGTTTGAAATTCCAAACATACTCGGTGGCCAGATGATCTGTAGGTGGAAATACAGAGTTCTGAATGATTTAAAACACCGTTCTGCATAAATGTTGATGATACATGGCGAAAATGACATTTTTTTTATCATAGAGAAACTCTAACGCATGCGGAGTAGGACACTGTGAGAAATTTTATTTCCCTGAATATGTTCATTTAATAGAGTTGCCTAAATGCACGTTCCAAAGCAAAAGAGCCATGGATGTAATATCTATGAAAAAATCAGGGAAAATAGACTTGATGGAATGAACGCATGCAAAGAAAAACCGACTGATGCACTGATGAGAAGAATATATTATATTTACACTGAAGTGAAGAGAATTCATGTGGCAGACTCTGGTTGTTTGGGTTAAAGGCAAGTCGGATGAACACGATGATGATAAATGCATCTCCCAGTGAGGTATCTGTCTCTATGAATTACAATAATTTAATTTTTTGTTATCCTTTTTTTTGGGTTAAGTTTCAACAAGTAGTCTGATACATGTTAGAGGCGAGTTTAAATATATTTATATTCCGAACATGTTAGCAGAATATACAACTGCATGTATTTAGCATCTTAAGTTAGGAAGTCCAAATGTAGTGACCGAAATTCATTTAATATCTTATCTTATATTTTGGCCATGACCACAATAACTAATTGTGCATGTATAATTCGCCTTGCAAAAGTGTTTCCTTTTAGCCTTATTTTGATTACCTTTCCTTTTATTTTATTTTTGATCTTTAGGTTCCTGGAAGCCTGGTTCCTACTGGTTTTACTTTGTTTCACTCTCATCTTCTTTGTTCTCCAAATTGCATAACTTGGTAACTGTCCTACAGTGAGGTGTCTTATTGTTGTTAGGAATTTATCTTGAGTTGAGTTTAGCTATTTTCTTTTGTTTAGTAAAACAGACTTCCACTGGGCACAAATAAAATGTTATGTCAGTTTTTCATGATGGGTTCCAAATTCTACATGGTTGCGGCCATGAATTCAGTGGTACTACTAGTAGTTTTTTCTGACTTTTTGCTCTTTATTAATTTACAAAATTGATTCTTTCATCTGTTTAATACATTTATTTCATAAAATTAGATATTGAGATATTTTTATGTTTAGCTTGAATTTTTCACAAAACAAAATACGACCACTGGCATGTGCCACTTTGCTTTTTCAGATGGGCATCTTGAGTTTTTGCTCTCCTGTTTTTCTACATATGAGAACTGTGAGCAGCTTATTTTTGCTCGTTGTTTCTCAATAAGTAAAAACGTTTTTCTTTTCCCAGAGATAAACAGTTCATTGAACTTTACTGACCATTCTATTCTTTAATATCTTATATAAATAATAACCAACTTAGGAAGCCCTGTTATTGCACTATTTATATGTAAAATAAAGGGATTATTTGATATACTGAAATCAAGGTTTGAAATCCCGGTTATTGGTCAAATTTTGAAATGAGAACTTTTTAAAACACTATTTAAATTTCAAATAAACAACCATCCATCCTTGAAAAAACCAAAACAAGTTTTAAAAATCAACTCTTTTCATAGTTTTAGGCAGAGTGCAAATACAGTAGAAAATACATATATTTGCACTTTCTCATTAAGAATTCAGAAAAAGGCAAATTATCACAGAGACATCCTATTAAGCTCAGATTTAACTTTTGTAAAGAAAAAATTATCATAGGGACATCCTATTAAGCTCTGATTTAACTTTCCTGCAAAAAAAATTGTTGAAAAAAAAATTAAGGGTGCTATTTCAAACATGTTTTTGAGGTGGTTTTTTTTGCATATCAAACCTGGAAATAAGAGGTGGATTCAAATTTTCGTGTTTGAAATTGTGGTTCTGTTTCTATGTTTTGAACATTTTGTTCCTGTTCTGTTTATTGAATTTTGTTTTCGTAATCGCTATAAAAAATCATACCATGTTGTATATAAGGAGGAGCAGGAGAAGAAGAACTACTTATTTCGGGGCATGTTTTTTTAGATTTTTCGTGTATTTCGTTAGTATAGTTAGGGACATGTTTTTCTGAGATATATTAAATAACTTAATTTGTGGTACTTTTATTTCTCTTTCTTGCTTTTAGTTCTCTATGGATCTCCCTTCTTTATAAGCATTGCAAAGTGAACAATTTGATTCGACTGTTTGAGAAAGTATTTTCAAATAAAGTCTATATTGAGTTGATTGAATTGGAGAAGGATTACATTTTGCATTTGATTTCTACATATAAATGATAAAAATATTAAATTATTGTGTAAAGTTCAAAATAGTTTTGCGTTTGCTGATTTTTCTTTAATAAAGATTCAGTTTTATTTTCTTTTTTTAACCGGTGGCATGGTAGCCCCCCACCACCCACCCCGCGGAAAAAAAAAAGAGCTGGAGGTCTAGTGTTCTGGACAAAATTTTGAGCAATGATTGTAATACCATGTAACAAGCCCTAATTCTATCACCGACTATGTTATCAAAGTCCTCGCCTAGGCTCCAAAAAGCTCTAGGCCCCAGCCTGGGGCTTTTTTACCTGTCAAGGCCCCTATGATACATGAGACGCCAAAAAAAGTCCCAAAGCGCTCACCTTGTGAAGCGCCAAAGAAGCGTGTTGTTTGCAACATTTGAGTAGAAATTTAAAATTTTAGCATTTGGCTCAATAGGAGCCCAAAAATCGAACATGCTAAGAAAATTATGCTCGTTAAATTGTTGATTTTGAGCGTATTCTATATAAAAAAAAGCAACTTTTCTTTCGTCAACTTATTGCAATGAAAAATCTTAAATTTCTTTCGTCGAATCGTCCAAAAAAAATCTAGTTTTAAAACGCGAAAGGCGTACATGAGGCGTTTTCAGGTCTACGAGGCGAGGCGTAAGCCTCGAAACGTTGAGGTGTAAGCTTTTTGGGTGAAAATAAAACGTAAAATAAATAAAGAAATTCTGACACTTTAAATTAACCAATGCAAAAAATGAAAAACAAATAATTTAAATCCGACTTTTACCAAGTATATATTTTGTTATAGATTAAAAATAACTAATCGAAACTCATTTGATTCAAATTTTGATTTCTTAAAAACTATTTGAAGATTACATCAAACTCCAGTTTTGATATGTTATATCAATTCAAATCGATTTGCAAAATTTATTTCGAGATTTAACAAAGTTTATTGAAAAACATTCTTTATATAACAATGAGAAAATTCATTACATTGCTCATGATCATTATTTCATAAACAATCTTACTTGATTGTGTCGATATTGAAATTGAAAAGTAAAAAAACGCTAATTTTTATTTTTTTTAATTGTCTTTTTTTATTTCCATTAAATAATCAAATTTTAATGACATTTATCTGTGTCAATATGTGCAATTAAATATTAAAGGGTTTTTAAGTCATATGCATCAGTTGTTTGAGGCGTGCGAGGTGTACGCTTTATGCACTTTGTATGCCTCAAGTTGTTGAGGCGTAAGCTTCAGAGGTAAAGAGTCTTTTGGAATAAGCCTCGAGACGCTTTATCTCTTATTTACTCGAGGCGTGCCTTAAGGCGAGTATCGATGTGAGATTTTTAAAACAATGATTTTAAGTATTTTATTGTTTGTAAACTTGAGTTGAATGACTTTGCACATTCTTAGTTTGATTTATGTAAATCGTATGGTGTTTTTCTTCTTCTAATAATGCATTTATATGCCCTTTATAAAATAAATTTTGTGTTTTATTGCATTTTCTAAATGCAGTTTTTTTAGCTAAAAACTGGGGTGGGAAAATGTCACTCAAGGCGTCCAAAATAGCCCTAGGCGCAAAAAAAGCGCTAGGCGAGGGCTTGAGGCTTTTTCGCCTTGACAACTATGATCACCGATCAAGTTGCGTGAAACACACCCAGTGATAAAATAGTTGTATGAGGTCGCCACAGTTTGTTACTTTGATAGTAGATATTCTTGTACATTACAAACTAGAGTTTAAAGTTTGAAACAAATCTGAGAAGTCATCAGAGGTGGATGGATAATGTACCCTAGGTTATAACCTGAACTACAAATTATAAAATTTAGAACAAAATTTGTATTTATGATTTTCAAGCGGAAAACATCGATAATTAGTCCATGTAGTCTAAGTGGCTGAGATTACTGGATCAACCCATACAGATCATGGTTTCTCCCATGTACTTTTTTCCATGTTTTGTTATAAACTTTAATTTCATTGGTAAAAGCCTAACAATCAAGCTCTGATTGTTTTCATACTGCCACCCAGTTTATTTTTCTTATAATATGTGGTTTTCTCCCTGGGAAAATGAGTGATCGTCTAAAGAAGGAGAACACTCATTATATTTAGTGTTTTTAAAGCCTGTTTTCAGTTTATTTAGTTTTAAAACAAAATAGTGTGTACACTCAGATACTTGTAACACCTGTGCATAGTACCAAGAAAATGTCTATATTTTACTACTTGTACTATTATTTGGTTAACAATTGTCATATCTACATGTTTCAGCAAACCGAGGACTGCTACGATGCAATTTGTGGTTTTGTAAGCATCAACAGTTTCCAAATTCCTTTTGGAGTTGGGAAGACTGTAACTGGAGCAGCGCTTAGACTGAGGATGTTTCTTTCTAACTACAAAAATTGCAATACTTAGATCAGACTCGCTATTCTGTGCCTTTTAGTTATTATCTAATCTGATATTTTCTGCTAGTGAGGGCAATATGTAATTTTATGCTGACTGGGATTTTGCTTGTAATATAAACTACGATACATGTTGGAGTTTGGCTGAAGTTATTTGGCTCTGCACCTGTGCTACTTCATTTCAGTAATGTAGTAATGTTGTCAGAAAATCTTATGAAATATGGTATGCATACTAAATCCCATACTTAATTTTCTTTTAATTTTGTTGCACTGATTCATCTTTATAAATTGAAAAACAAGTTGACTTTGGTACAGGTAGAGTATGGATGATTACACCGAATTCCCTTGCATTTTATCATGCATAGAGATGAGATGGAAAACTAGTTTGTTGACACTATTTAACGTGTGTCACCATGACATCACTAACGGTGTTAGTGGTGTGTGACTGAGATTTAATAGGAGAGATTCAGGAGGCAATTTTAGCCACACACCACTAACACCGTTAGTACTGTCATGGTGACACACGTTAAAATGGTGTCAACAAACTTCTATTCGATGAGATGGCCTTGAAGCGCAATTTTTATTCAGAAAGTTTTCTTAGGTAGCGTTCTTTTTTTGAAATGGGCAATTCACGTTGGCTTCGGCATCTGATGCGTCTCACGCGTCGCGCGGACTCCACTTAGTTTCTCACAATATTTTATTTCCACTTAGTAATTTGAATTCTTCTTTTTCACTCAATGCTAGATATCATATAATACTATATGCACACCACTTCCCTTATGCTCTTTGCTAGAGCCGGCCCATTTAAACTAGTTTTGGACCAAAATTTTAAAAAAGCTGCCCACCAGCAAACCAACTTCGATCCTACAATGCCATGATATATTCCCTTCCTCCTACGGCTCAACCACAACCTACTTTATTGATACTTTACTTTATATATATGAACAAGTGAAAGAAATAAAACGTTTAGTGTTGCCCTAGCCTAGTGGGCTCACTTAGCCAGAGAGCTTGGTGGGCTTTCCCTCTGGGTCGGGCTTGGTCTTTGCAATAATGACTTGAAGCATCCATGCAAAATTATCTCTTGATTTAACAAACTACGGTTATGAGCTTGGCATTACATTGCACATTTCTGGAATGTGCATATATCAATTTGCATTTGATAGTGTTATGGTTACTATTATTTGCCAACTGTATGACTTATATGTATGTGGATTAAAGTAACGGAGAAAATGGGCCATTTTGTGTAATATTCATGTAAAATCTTGGGTCGCTGTTTTAAAGTAGTGACACGATGTGAGACCACATGCTTGGATCATGTTTCTTTTATCATGACAAGTCAACCTTTTCTATATGTGTAACGAAGAAAAAAACGAAGTTACCAAAATTTGAATACATGAGGATAGTTATAGGGACAATGAGCTAAAATTTCTTAAATGGTCTTGCTGTCATCAGCTCATCTATTCGAGGTTCCAAGTTGATTAGTGTAACACCCCGAAAATTCTATAACTGTGAAATTAACAAATTAAAGTATAATTAATTTGAAATCAAAGAACCAAGGGAAACGGGATACGCCATTGCGTTCGTCTCGGAAAAATACGCGAAATAGAGTCCGAGTTTTCGAAAAACGGAGTCCGTATGAAGAAGATATGGCCTTCGGAAGTTTTGAATTAAATTTAAAATTCAAACAGAATAAAATAAGCTCAGAAAATCAGGTTTAAATTCGAAAATGGGGCCCAATGGGCCAGGGCGGATAAACACCCGCCAAGGCCACCCAGGTCGACTGGGCTGTCGACCTGGGCTACCCATGTCGACAGGGCTGTCGACAGCCCTGTCGACAGGGGTGTCGACCTGGTCGAGCCCAGTCAACCTGGCTGGCCAGGTCTGTGTTTGGCCGATTCTCAGTGGTCTGCTTTGTCATTAGGGCTAGGTGGCAAGTTTTAATTGGTCTCTCTTCCTAATGAATGGCTATGATCAATCCAAGCAACATCAAGGGTCCTAATCAGTTCCTAACCTCTATATAAACAACCCTAGACTAAACCCTAATCTATTCATTCAAATTAAGAACATAGCCGCCATGTTGCTGAGGAACGACTAAGAGTAGCCGCCAACTAGAGAGAGAATTAGGAAGAAAGTTCTAAAGCCTAAAGCAATTCAAGCAACCTAAAGCCAATCAATTCAACATAGGAATCATATCTCTTAATTAGAGAATTCGCCGCAACCATTGTAAGTAGAGTATTACTTTGGTATGAATAAACAACTGTATTGATTTGTATGCTTGAATTGGGATAATAAAGTAGTTCATATTTGTGCAAAATTATGTTATTCATTATAAAGAACTACATGCGGTAGTTCTATGCAAGTATACGTTTGGAATATTGCGCAAATTATGTAATCTATGTTGAAGCTACATGTATGTAGTTGATTTAAATTCATGCAAGTTTGGGGCTTTGTTATTATGTCATCATGATGTATATTTTTGTGCATAAATCATTTTGCAAGTAATTGAAACAAGTTTGGTTGTTATAGTTCATAAGAAACTATGTTGGAATTTTGACACCATAATCCATGTATTAAGTCATGCTTTTGCAAACTTATGAATATGGCTAGGCTATGAATAATATTTGGCATAATTGAAATCCATGATTAAGTCTATCTTGTTTACAAGAATTATATGATGACATATGTGAGACATGGCTAGGTTAGACTCAAAAATCCCTTTTTGCAAGTTTAAAGCAAACACCATGTTTAGGAATATTTATGCATAAGTATATTTATACCATCGTTATGTGATTAGACTTAAATCATGATTAAGTTGAACTATGCTTTTGTGTTAGTAACAAAGTATCCCCTTTGTAAACATGTAGAAACCTTATGAACATGACTTGTTTATGTTTATGCCTACTTGAGAACATAGGTCTATGTTGTAGTTAAGACTATGTGACACCTAATTTAGATCCTTATCTTAAGTTTACATGGTTTGGTTCATGTCACCTATGCTTTATGACCAAAGTATATATATGCAAGTACACCAGTTTCTATTATGTATTTCCAACGTCATATGCAAGTTCATGCGCTCACCTTCCCCTCTTTGTGTATGTAATCACGCTTTAAGCCTCCCCTTTTCGCATGGCTAAATTGGGCTTTAAAAGGCTAAGCCCAATATATATAAACGGACGTGTAAAACGGGGGAAAATAACGTTGGGTTAAAATTAATTAATGAATGAAAATATAAAATAGAAGGGCCCAAATTCAAGTATGGGTTGGGCCCGTGATTGGTGTAACCTTTACACCATTAACTTAATAATGGGCCGCAAATATTTACATATAAGAAATAAAGAAGAATGACAAAATATGTAAATGTAGAACATACGATGTGTTTAACCCGAGGTTGGATTGAGTTGTGATGTAAACCTGCCCGGAACCGCCCGGCTGTCCAGTAGTCACAACAATACCTATCCAATGTGGGAGGTTAAACATGGAGCCCAATAAGGACCCGAGGTTAGACTGAGTTGTGGCGTAAGACTGCCCGGAACCAACCGGCAACAGGCAGCCACAACAATACCTGTCTAATGTGAGAGGTCAGGGCCTTAATAAGACAATTAAGGCTGGGACAGGATTGTTAGGATTAAGTGAACTAAAGACTTAATCAAAATGGAACATGCTAAACTAAACGGACTGGTGGGGTTAGGTTAGGAAACACTTAACCAACTTAGCATGTTGGCTAGAGATAGAAAACCTAGTAACGGGGGACCCTTTTCAGCAGTAACCCTAAAAGGTGTATCAGGATACCCTGAAACTAGGCAGGGTGGGGCACGATTACTGGGCTGATTGTAAGAGGTCAAATCGACGGCGGTGGTGTAGCAGTGTAGGTTCTAACGGGGTGCGGGCGTGCACACACTCCGGCGCAGAAAAATAAGGCACTGGACACCAGTAGCATACCTGTGCACTCTAAGGTTGTGTCGGGTTGCCACTATGGGGCTTGATACACCCCATGGTGGGACCAGCATAGGTAACTACAGACATCGGGGGCCGTAAGACACATGTAACTTTGCGAGTAGGAGCCGATCATCATAGAATGGATCACATCACCCTGATTATGGGGTGCAAATTGGAAACTAGTTTATATGGGTTCAGAGATTAACATGGGGTACGATAGTATATTCGACCCTAGACAACTTAACCAAGTTTATTGTGCTTGCCCACTTCTTGTTTATACTTATCATACCCAGTTCTTTATTCATAGACAAAATAGTACTAGACTTACTCAGGCTTTATGTCTGACTCTACTTTTCTTTCGTCTTCTTTCTTCCGTTTCCCCCCCCAGGTCCTCAGGGAGGGAACACAGCAGCTTGACCAACCTCAACATCCAGCTTGAAGAAGAGAAATGTATTGCTTGGACTTTCCTGTTTTGAACTATGGCTTTGGACAATCCACTATGGGGCTTTTGCAGTTTATCTATGTTTTATTTATGCTTCTTTAAAAATGATGTACTCAAGACAGATTATGAAAGTGTTATGTTATGTTTTTGGAAAGGATGTTGTTGTAACACGTATTTGACTTTATGAAATAAAGTTTGTTGTTCTTCCGCTGTTTACAAATATGTGTTCTTATATCTGTCTTGTATATCTGTGACTTGTACTTATAAACCTCCACCAAAATTAGGGCATTCCCTTTGAGAGTGACCCTAACGGAGGTGGGGTGTTTCACTTGGTATCAGAGCATAGGTTTACCAGATAAGATAAAAAGTTTTGAAAAATTATTTTCAAAAAGGGAAATTTAAAGAAGCATTTTTAAAAAGAAAAATATTATTTTATTTTAAAAAGGCAAAGTCCACTCCCCAAAGCCATAGGTACTATCTCTTATCCTTCGTTTTGAATCTATCCTTTTTTGTTTCAGCATGTCCCAAGAACTTAACTTGCCAGAAGGGGTGCCAATACCTGGTTGGTTTAGGCGGTTCTTAGAAGCAAGGGCCACTCAGCCAGGTCCTACCGTTCCTCCTCCCCCAGCTGAAGGAAATCATCCAGCTGCAGCGGCACCTTTTCCTCCACCTCCTCCTCGGGGAAACACTTTTGCTAAAATATGTAAAGATTTTAAAGCTATGGGAGGAAGGGATTTCCATGGAACTGAGTCCTTCGTGGCAGCTAGAAATTGGCTGAAAGAAACGGAGGACCTATTCATCATCTTTGAGGTAGAAGATAGACAAAAAGTACAACTGGCGGTGTGGCTATTGAAGGGCGAGGCTTCCTACTGGTGGGAAGTCACTAATGCTGAAAGACCAGTGGAGACGTGGGAGGACTTTAGGGCAAGGTTTGAGACTAAATTTCTCTCAGATGCAGAAAGAAGTTTGCAGTTGGAAAAATTCTTATTTCTTAAGCAAGGGGACAAGACAGTCAGAGAATATGTGAATCAGTTCGATGAGCTGGCTAGGTTTGGGCTTGACCTAGTCAACACCCCGCACAAGAAGGCTCTCCGTTTCGTCAAAGGGTTGAATGAGCCATTACACAGTTTGGCCATGACCCATATACCCATGGGAGCCACGTATGAAAGATTGGTGCAAATGGCATTGCTGAATGAAGAGGATAAGGGCAAGAAGAAAGAGGGTTTGCAGCCCAAGAAGACAGACTTTAAGAAGGGCGGGAAAGGCAACAAAGAGAAGAGGAAGTGCAATTTCTGTGGCAAAGTGGGGCACTTAGTAAAGGACTGCCGGAAAAAGAAGGCCAAGGAGAATGGTGGGTGCTTTTCTTGCGGTGAGACGGGCCATAGGGCTAAGGACTGCCCAAAGGAACGAGGACAGGGGCAGAGGGCTGGATCCACCCCAGGGGCACAGGTTCATGTGCTAGAAGCGCCACCATTGCAACAGCGAGGTACAAACACTTCTGTAGAAAGTGTAGTTTATCTTTATGATCACCCCGTTCGCACTTTATTTGATTCTGGCGCATCACACTCCTTTATCTCGTCTGCTTTAGTAGAATCTCTGCACCTAAGAACTAGTATGGTAGAGGACCCCTTAATTGTTTCAAACCCAATTGGGGGCCCAGCTCATTTGTCTATGATCTGTCTGGATTTGAAAATTTCTATTCTAAGTGTAGAATTTCAATGTAGTGCCTTTGTTTTGGGCTTTTCGGGGTATGGTTTGATTTTGGGTATGGATTGGCTATCCAGTAATGGGGCCATCCTTGATTGTGAGAAAAGGGTTGTTAGGCTCCTAACCCAGCTCGGTAATACTTTGGAAATTTCTTGTAATCCCTCGTATGCGGTTATGCTTAGTTATCTTGAATCGCTAGATGCCTCTGTTGAAAAGTTGCAATCAGTTAGAGTGGTCCGGGAATATCCGGATGTCTTTGAAGAGGTGAAGGGCTTGCCTCCGAAGCGGGAAATAGACTTCCGCATATATCTTGTAGATAATGCAAAGCCCGTTGCGTTGCCCGTTAGACATATGGCTCCACGAGAAAGGAAAGAGCTCAGTAAACAGATTAAAGAGCTTCTAGAAAAGGGGTTCATTAGGAGGAGCATTTCAGAATGGGGCGCTCCAGTGGTGTTCGCTACAAAGGCGGATGGTTCACTCCGTCTATGTGTTGACTATAGGGAGCTCAACAAGCTAACGAAAAAGAATAGGCATCCTCTCCCTAGAATTGACGATTTATTTGACCAGCTTGTAGGAGCGTCTGTTTTCTCCCAACTCGATTTAGCAACCGGTTTTCATCAGCTTAGGGTGGCTGAAGATAGCATCGATAAAACGGCATTCAGAACCCCAGACGGTTTCTTTGAATGGCTTGTCATGCCTTTCGGCTTGACAAATGCACCTGCTTACTTCGTGGACCTGATGAGTAGGGTATTTAGAGATTTCCTCAACAAATTCGTAGTGGTCTTCGTAGATGATATCCTTATCTTCTCAAAGAGTGAAGAGGAACATGCTCAACACTTAAGGGCAATCATGGAAACTTTGCGAGTCCATCAACTAAAAGCCAAATTCTCCAAATGCCACTTTTGGAGAGAAGAGGTGAGGTTCCTTGGGCACATAGTATCCAAACAAGGGTTAGCAGTGGATCCCGCTAAGGTAGTGGCGGTACAGGATTGGAAGACACCAAGGAATGCGACTGAGGTCCGAAGCTTTCTAGAACTAGCGGGTTTCTATCGAAAGTTCATAAGGGATTTTGCGAAAATCTCAGCTCCGCTCACGAAATTGACTAAGAAGAATCTAGTGTTCAATTGGGATTTGGATTGCGAGTTTGCTTTCCAACGACTGAAAAGGGCTCTCACAACAGCCCCAGTTTTGACGCTGCCAGATGGGAGCAAGATGTTCACTGTTTATACGGATGCATGTGGGACAGGGCTAGGCGCCGTCTTAATGCAAGAAGGAAGGGTGGTAGCTTATGGCGGGAGGCAATTGAAGGTGCACGAAAAGAACTACCCAACCCACGATCTAGAGTTAGCCGCCATCGTCTTTGCACTCAAGTCTTGGCGACACTATCTCCTAGGTGAGAAGTTCGAACTTTACACTGACCATAAATCGTTGAAATATCTTTTCTCGCAGAAGGATCTTAACTTGAGGCAACAAAGATGGATGGAGTTTCTTGCCTCGTACGATTTCGAAATCTCCTATACTCCGGGCAAAGGCAACGTAGTGGCAGACGCGTTGAGCCGAAAGAAATTGACCCTAAGCCCATTGTTTGTTGAAAGACAAAGCCTAGAGTTTATAGCCAGTTTCGACTTTAGGCCCTCCTCCGATTTCGTACCAGGCTTGCTAGTATCTCTCGAAGTGCGCCCAACTTTAGTAGATTCAGTAGGGGCAGCACAACGCGAAGACCCTCAGCTTGTGGAAATAATTGATAGGCTAATTAGGGGTGAGACTTCAAGTCACCTCAACCGATACTCCATCGACGATAAGAGTTTGCTAAGGCGAGACGGAAGACTATGCGTCCCACAGACAAAAGATTTAATAAAGAAGGTTCTCGAGGAAGCACATCACTCCAAGATGACGATACATCCAGGCGGAGATAAAATGTACAAAGACATAAAAAGGACTTTCTTATGGAACGGCATGAAAAAGGACGTGGCAGAATTCGTTTCTAAGTGCATGGTGTGCCAACAGGTTAAGGCAGAACAGAAAAAGCCTGGCGGACTACTACATCCTCTAGAGGTCCCGCAGTGGAAGTGGGATAGCATCTCAATGGACTTCATCGATGGGCTGCCTAGGTCTAGGAGAGGCAACACTAGCATTTGGGTAATAGTGGATAGGCTTACTAAAAGCGTCCACTTTTTACCTGTCAAAAGTAAAAGAACTGCCTCATCCCTGGCATCACTTTACCTCAAGGAAATCGTTCGACTCCATGGAATACCATCTAGCATTGTTAGTGACCGAGACCCCATCTTCACCAGCGAGTTTTGGCGGAGTCTGCAAGAAGCAGTAGGAACGCAGTTATGCTTAAGCACAGCCTATCATCCCCAAACCGACGGCCAAACAGAAAGAGTGAACAGAGTTTTGGAAGACCTTTTAAGACTATGCGTCCTTGACTTCGGAGGGACATGGGAAGACCACCTTCCTTTGGTGGAATTTGCCTACAACAACAGCTATCAAGCAACCATCGGAATGGCGCCCTTCGAAGCTTTATATGGAAGACCGTGCCGATCGCCCACTTGTTGGTGGGAATCTACTGATAAGCTCATACTTGGACCGGATATGATCCGAGAGACTTCAGAGAAAGTGGACTTAATACGAAGAAGGATGAAGACGGCCCAAGACAGACAAAAGTCCTATGCCGACAAGAGGAGGACCGACCTTGAATTTGAGGTTGGAGACAGAGTTTTTCTCAAGGTATCACCGCTAAGAAACGTTGTTCGTTTTGGAACCACAGGAAAGCTAGCGCCAAGATTCGTAGGGCCATTCCCTATCATCGAGAAGATTGGGAAAATGGCCTATAGATTAGAGCTACCCGAGAAGTTGGCTGGAGTCCACAACGTTTTTCACGTTTCACACCTTCGAAAATGTCTACATGAGACTGCTGAAGTGGTAGAGCCAAATATCCTCGAAGAGGCCGAAGTGGAACGCGAAGCAACCATAAGGAGAGTTCCAACCCGCATCTTAGGGACGGAAGTGAAGAAGCTACGCAACCGCGAAGTCAAGCTCGTCAAAGTTCAGTGGAGCGACGCCGAGGGAGACGCGACTTGGGAAACTGAAGCTAGAATCCGCACTGCCTACCCTTTTCTGTTCGAGGGTACATCCTTGATCTTTCTTTTTCCTTAAGTTGCGCTTTTATCTATCTTTTTAGGTATATTTCCTCGACCGTATCTTTTAGATAGAATCTTTTTGGATGGAAACATGTAGTTGAAACATGTTATGGATGATGGTTGCAAGTGATTGCTAGTGGTTGCTCGTGGTTGCATATACACACACAATCTAGGTTTTAGATCGGCTCAGTCACTTCATATTGCATATGCATATATGTTTGCTTTCGTCTATGGTTGAACATTAATATGTTGACATGTGGATGTTGCATTTGTATTGAATGATCGTGCACTCATGTAGAATCAAGAATAGGAAAATTTGCACACATAATGGATGCATGGCACTTACATAATTCGCATTAAGGAGGTCAACTGAATCAGTAGACCGCTTGATTTTGCATTAGATAAGTACATGTATACACACACACTTTGCATATGATCATGAAGCATTAGAAGTCTTGTAAGGACAATGGATGCTAGTGTTTGATGGATGAGTAGATGGATGATTGGATGTTAGGATATACATTCCTCCTAACTTGAAGATTTCGGGGACGAAATCCTTTTAAGTGGGGGAGAATGTAACACCCCGAAAATTCTATAACTGTGAAATTAACAAATTAAAGTATAATTAATTTGAAATCAAAGAACCAAGGGAAACGGGATACGCCATTGCGTTCGTCTCGGAAAAATACGCGAAATAGAGTCCGAGTTTTCGAAAAACGGAGTCCATATGAAGAAGATATGGCCTTCGGAAGTTTTGAATTAAATTTAAAATTCAAACAGAATAAAATAAGCTCAGAAAATCAGGTTTAAATTCGAAAATGGGGCCCAATGGGCCAGGGCGGATAAACACCCGCCAAGGCCACCCAGGTCGACTGGGCTGTCGACCTGGGCTACCCATGTCGACAGGGCTGTCGACAGCCCTGTCGACAGGGGTGTCGACCTGGTCGAGCCCAGTCAACCTGGCTGGCCAGGTCTGTGTTTGGCCGATTCTCAGTGGTCTGCTTTGTCATTAGGGCTAGGTGGCAAGTTTTAATTGGTCTCTCTTCCTAATGAATGGCTATGATCAATCCAAGCAACATCAAGGGTCCTAATCAGTTCCTAACCTCTATATAAACAACCCTAGACTAAACCCTAATCTATTCATTCAAATTAAGAACATAGCCGCCATGTTGCTGAGGAACGACTAAGAGTAGCCGCCAACTAGAGAGAGAATTAGGAAGAAAGTTCTAAAGTCTAAAGCAATTCAAGCAACCTAAAGCCAATCAATTCAACATAGGAATCATATCTCTTAATTAGAGAATTCGCCGCAACCATTGTAAGTAGAGTATTACTTTGGTATGAATAAACAACTGTATTGATTTGTATGCTTGAATTGGGATAATAAAGTAGTTCATATTTGTGCAAAATTATGTTATTCATTATAAAGAACTACATGCGGTAGTTCTATGCAAGTATACGTTTGGAATATTGCGCAAATTATGTAATCTATGTTGAAGCTACATGTATGTAGTTGATTTAAATTCATGCAAGTTTGGGGCTTTGTTATTATGTCATCATGATGTATATTTTTGTGCATAAATCATTTTGCAAGTAATTGAAACAAGTTTGGTTGTTATAGTTCATAAGAAACTATGTTGGAATTTTGACACCATAATCCATGTATTAAGTCATGCTTTTGCAAACTTATGAATATGGCTAGGCTATGAATAATATTTGGCATAATTGAAATCCATGATTAAGTCTATCTTGTTTACAAGAATTATATGATGACATATGTGAGACATGGCTAGGTTAGACTCAAAAATCCCTTTTTGCAAGTTTAAAGCAAACACCATGTTTAGGAATATTTATGCATAAGTATATTTATACCATCGTTATGTGATTAGACTTAAATCATGATTAAGTTGAACTATGCTTTTGTGTTAGTAACAAAGTATCCCCTTTGTAAACATGTAGAAACCTTATGAACATGACTTGTTTATGTTTATGCCTACTTGAGAACATAGGTCTATGTTGTAGTTAAGACTATGTGACACCTAATTTAGATCCTTATCTTAAGTTTACATGGTTTGGTTCATGTCACCTATGCTTTATGACCAAAGTATATATATGCAAGTACACCAGTTTCTATTATGTATTTCCAACGTCATATGCAAGTTCATGCGCTCACCTTCCCCTCTTTGTGTATGTAATCACGCTTTAAGCCTCCCCTTTTCGCATGGCTAAATTGGGCTTTAAAAGGCTAAGCCCAATATATATAAACGGACGTGTAAAACGGGGGAAAATAACGTTGGGTTAAAATTAATTAATGAATGAAAATATAAAATAGAAGGGCCCAAATTCAAGTATGGGTTGGGCCCGTGATTGGTGTAACCTTTACACCATTAACTTAATAATGGGCCGCAAATATTTACATATAAGAAATAAAGAAGAATGACAAAATATGTAAATGTAGAACATACGATGTGTTTAACCCGAGGTTGGATTGAGTTGTGATGTAAACCTGCCCGGAACCGCCCGGCTGTCCAGTAGTCACAACAATACCTATCCAATGTGGGAGGTTAAACATGGAGCCCAATAAGGACCCGAGGTTAGACTGAGTTGTGGCGTAAGACTGCCCGGAACCAACCGGCAACAGGCAGCCACAACAATACCTGTCTAATGTGAGAGGTCAGGGCCTTAATAAGACAATTAAGGCTGGGACAGGATTGTTAGGATTAAGTGAACTAAAGACTTAATCAAAATGGAACATGCTAAACTAAACGGACTGGTGGGGTTAGGTTAGGAAACACTTAACCAACTTAGCATGTTGGCTAGAGATAGAAAACCTAGTAACGGGGGACCCTTTTCAGCAGTAACCCTAAAAGGTGTATCAGGATACCCTGAAACTAGGCAGGGTGGGGCACGATTACTGGGCTGATTGTAAGAGGTCAAATCGACGGCGGTGGTGTAGCAGTGTAGGTTCTAACGGGGTGCGGGCGTGCACACACTCCGGCGCAGAAAAATAAGGCACTGGACACCAGTAGCATACCTGTGCACTCTAAGGTTGTGTCGGGTTGCCACTATGGGGCTTGATACACCCCATGGTGGGACCAGCATAGGTAACTACAGACATCGGGGGCCGTAAGACACATGTAACTTTGCGAGTAGGAGCCGATCATCATAGAATGGATCACATCACCCTGATTATGGGGTGCAAATTGGAAACTAGTTTATATGGGTTCAGAGATTAACATGGGGTACGATAGTATATTCGACCCTAGACAACTTAACCAAGTTTATTGTGCTTGCCCACTTCTTGTTTATACTTATCATACCCAGTTCTTTATTCATAGACAAAATAGTACTAGACTTACTCAGGCTTTATGTCTGACTCTACTTTTCTTTCGTCTTCTTTCTTCCGTTCCCCCCCCAGGTCCTCAGGGAGGGAACACAGCAGCTTGACCAACCTCAACATCCAGCTTGAAGAAGAGAAATGTATTGCTTGGACTTTCCTGTTTTGAACTATGGCTTTGGACAATCCACTATGGGGCTTTTGCAGTTTATCTATGTTTTATTTATGCTTCTTTAAAAATGATGTACTCAAGACAGATTATGAAAGTGTTATGTTATGTTTTTGGAAAGGATGTTGTTGTAACACGTATTTGACTTTATGAAATAAAGTTTGTTGTTCTTCCGCTGTTTACAAATATGTGTTCTTATATCTGTCTTGTATATATGTGACTTGTACTTATAAACCTCCACCAAAATTAGGGCATTCCCTTTGAGAGTGACCCTAACGGAGGTGGGGTGTTTCAATTAGTTTTAACTTTCAAATTCAAAATTATAGCCTAATACGAGTCATCAAAAATATTTATTTTAACCGTTGATTTTAGTGCATCAAGAATGAAAATAATATAGTTTTATGAGGGATGACGATATAAAAAAGAGTTAGAGAGAATACTTCGACAAACTATTTAAAGACGAAGGCGATAACGCTACGTTCGAGCTGGATGACTTTTGATGACACCAAGAGACATTTTGTTTAGAATATTTAGGAGTTTGAGGTAAAGAAGGTGCAAAAACGGATGAGAGCGGTAAGCAGTTGGGGATTAATGACATCACTATTAATGTGTGAAGATACCTGGAGATACATGGATATCCCGGTTAGTTAAGTTCAATAATATTTTGAAATCAAACAAGATATCAGATGAGTGAAGAAGAAACATATTAGTTCAATCTTCAAGAATAAATGAAATTTTCAAAGTTGTACAAACTATGGATGAATTAAGTTTATGAGTCATACAATGAAGCTTTGGAAGGGAGTCATTGAACATCGATTAAGAAGGACGACAAGCGTTTCAAAAAACCAATTTATTTTCATGTTTAGAAGGTCGACCACATGCGATTCTTTTGATAAGATGACTTATGAAGAGATTCAGGGCTCAAAAAAGGATTTACACATTTTATTTATCAATCTGGTGAAAGTTTATGATAAGGTACCAGAAAGATTATGTGGTGGGCTCTTAAAAAAAGAGTCCAAACAAAGTACATTATCTTTAGAAGGATATGTAATAATGATGTTATGACCAATGTCAGAGCATGCGATGGTGAAACCAATGACTTTCCTAGTAACATAGGGTTATACTAAGAATCAGCTTTGAACCCTTACATTTTTGCCATACTAATGGATTAGGTTACAAAGGATATACAAAGTGAGAATTTTTTTAGTGTATGTTCTATGCTAAAGATTTTGTGTTAACCGACGAAGGAAAGCTTGAAAACCAACTGGAGTCATGAAGAAATTTTTTATAATCAAAGAGTTTTAAGCTTAGCAAAATGAAAACGAAATATATGAAGTGCGAGTTCAGCAGTGTCAGGTCAGAAGATGGAAATGTCATTTTGGCTTAACAAGTTCGCCCAAAAAGGAATCTTTTTTATATCTAGGATCAATGTTGTTGTATGATGGTGGGTTTAATGAAGATGTTAGTCCTAGTATTTGAGCGCGATGGGTGAAACTGTAACTTGCATTCGACATACTTTATGACTGAAAAGTCTCACAGAAATGCAAATGAAAGTTACATATAATGACAGTTAAGTCTGCTATACTGTATGTTGCAAAATTTTGGCGTATCAAAAGACAGCATGTCCAAAAGATACATGTATTAGAGGTCTGCTATGATGGAGTCGTGGTCATGTTAAATGAGACCGATTTAAAAATGATGATATATGTGACAAACTCGGTGTAGCACCAGTTGAAGAGAAGCTAGTCCAACATCTCTTAAGATGACTTGAACATCTCCAATGAAGGCCTTTCGAGGCACTGTGCGCGTTAGAATTATAAGCAACACTGAATGTCCAAAGAGAGGTGGAGATCGACTAAGGGTGATATGAGAGGAGGTGACAAAAAGAAACCTGAGGGACTAAAATATATCAGAAGAACCGTTTTCGAACATAAGCACGTGGAAATCAGTGATCATGTATCAAAACCATGATCTTAAGGTTAATTCAAGGATGGTATTATAAGACTTAGATTATATGGCAAGTGTATAAGAATTTAAGACATTGTGTTTTGGTCTTGGTCCATATTACTTATTAGTACCACTGGTACCAATTAATAGTAGTGTTATTATCATTATTTTTTTACTTGACAACAACAACAAAGTTATTAATTCCAAATAAGTTGGGGTTAACTAGAGATGGAACACAGAACCAAATCATTAATTTTACATTGTCTATTTTTATTTTCATATTATTTTTTATTATTTGTTTACTAGTATTTTTTACTATTATTATTTGTTCAATGATTTTACTTTATTTTATTGTTATTTCTATTTTCAACTTTAAATCTATTATCGTTATTATTACTTTTAAATTGATTTATCATTTGGTTTTCGATTTTGTTTCTAGTCGATCTTAACTTGTTTGAGATTAATAACTTAGTAAAGGGTGTAAACGGGTCGGATCAGGCAGAAAAAGATGTGTTCTAGCCATGTCCTATAAGAGATTCGAATGTACACACAGTGGACAAGCTTTATGTACGAACACTGTTCATATGAGCCAGACGACGGTAGGACATTGTTCAGATGATACAAAGACATCGAACGTGTTCAAACAAACATGTTTTCATATTTTTTTCTTCTTATCATAATTCGTATTCTAAACAAGAATCGTACGGATAAGAACCTGACATCTTACATATTTTCATATATTTTTTTCCCAATGCTTGATATCATATAACACCATATGCATACCACTTGCCTTATGGTCCTTGCAATAATGACTAGAAGCACCCATGCAAAATTATCTCTTAATTTAACAAACTATGGTTACGAACTTGGCATTACATCATCACACATTTCTGGAATGTGCATATATCTATTTGTATTTGACAGTGTTATGGGTACCATAATTTGTCAACTGCATGGTATATGTGTATGTGAATAAAAGTAAGGGAGGTAAAATAGGCCATTTTCGTGTAATATTCATGTTAAATCTTGAGTCGTTGTTTTAAAGTAATGACACAGTGTGAGACCATATGCCTGGATTTTTGAAGATAAAAACCAAGTTGCCGAAATTTATGAACACATGAGGATAATTATAGGGACAATGAGCTAAAATTTCTTAAATGGTCTTGCTGTCATCAGGTCATCTGTTTAAATTTTGAAGGTAATTTGAACTTTCAAATTCAAAAATAGTATCCTAATATGAGTCATCAAAAACATTTATATTAACCATTTATTTTAGTCTAAGTTTAATGCATCAAGAATGAAAATAATATACTTTGGTGAGGGATGGCGATATAGAAAATAGATGGAAAGAATACTTCGACAAACTATTCAATGAAAAATGTGAAAACGCTACGTTCAAGCTAGACGGCTCTCTTGGTGACACCACGAGACATTTTGTTCAGAAAATTTAAGAGTTCGAGGTAAAGAAGGTGTTAAAACGGATGGAACCGGGTAAGTAGTTTGGGCTTTCTAACGTCAATATTAAGGTCTGGAGATGCCTTAGAGATACATGGATAATTCGGTCAACTAGATACAGTGATATTATAAAATTAAACAAGATATCAGATGAGTGAAGGAGCAACATATTAGTTCAATCTTCAAGAATAAATGAATTCTTCAAAGTTGCACAAACTAGAGAGGAATTAAGTTTATGTGTCATACAATGAAGCTTCGGAAGAGTCATTGAACATCGATTAAGAAGAAGGATGTAACAATCCAGAATTTTGAAGCTTGAATATTTAAAGAATTTAAATATTGAAGTGGATGAATTTGAAATTTAACGACTTGAATTAAATTTATATGAGAATTTGAATATTGAATGAACCTGAAGTCCCAAATCTTGAAATTTAATATGAAATCGAATTGATTTTAATTTTAATCATAATTCTATTTGAATTAGATCGATAATAAGAAATTATTATTGTGATATCCTTGAATTTTAAATAAAGTTTAAAAATTAGATTTTGAGATTTTTCTGTATATATTTTGAATTTAAATAAGGTTTAAATATAAATATTGATTTATAATCTTTTGTATATTAGTTTA
Source organism: Allium sativum (assembly GCA_030737875.1). Taxonomy (NCBI): domain Eukaryota; kingdom Viridiplantae; phylum Streptophyta; class Magnoliopsida; order Asparagales; family Amaryllidaceae; genus Allium; species Allium sativum. Next base: position 543,512,958 of record CM060920.1, on the reverse strand, counting down.
AATTTGTTCTATTTTATAAGTATGATTTTGTAATAGAAAACTTATTTTAGGAATGTGTTTAATATATTAAGATATAAATTGTTATGTATATATGTATGGATTTTATAAAGATTTAAGATTTAAAGTTGTTTAGTTAAATATAAATTATAATTAAATATCGGTTCAAAATATTCTTTTAGTTTCTGTACGTGCAATCTTGAAATATATTATAGAATTTTACTGTGATTTTTAATTAGGAAAATAAGAACATATTTTTCTAATGTATTTTAGGGCGATAGTGGTCATTTTGACACTTTACAGAATTAATCAACCGGTTTGTTTTATTACCATTCTCGGATTGTGGCACATTATTGTACATAATTTTATTGTTAGTCTACTGTTGTTTGTTATCGAATTCAAAATAAAAATATAAAAATAAAATGGACACACGTTTAACACTGTTAACATTTGTGAATATGCGTGTTCTCTAACCATTCCAGTCAGACATGTATGTACACCATAAGGAAGGAATTTGTTTGGAAAGATTTAAAGCATTAAACACCTGTAATATTCGATGACACTTGTAGAATTGGATCGCTGCATGCCTCACACGTTTACTGTTCTCCTTTTCCTTTTTCATTTGGCATTTGCAATGTTAAAAACCATCGACCCCATTAAATTCTCGCTTCAGGCAAATTTTCTCCACTTTAACACCTACTCTTCACCGGGACACCCACCCAAACACCTTGCGCAAGACCTCCTCCATCAAAAAATCTCCCTACATCACCGAAGCGGCCCGGCCACCCACTCCTTTGGACAACACCCTCCATCGAACAGACCATCAGTCCACGTTTCCTCCCATTAAAACATTTCACAGCTTGCCATGTCACCGCGTCAGTCCGCCGCCACTCAAAGACAACTCCACTGGCCGACCTTCCTCCTCAGTTGTAACAGCACGCATCTCCATTCACGCAAGATATTGTCCCTAACTTAGCCACCGTATAGGTGTGGGGTTTTGTTCCTCAAAAGGCCTCGGCGTTAGTAAGAGATGAGCTCTACTATATAAGTACCCACTTCACACATGCTTCCACGTTGTAGGACTTAGGGGTGTTACATTCTCCCCTCCTACAGAGCCCAACGTCCCCGTTGGCTTACAAACACCTCATCCAGGCGCTGTGGTCCACACAGGAGCCACAATTCCGGCAGGGTATTGGCTCTGATACCACTATAACAACCCGCACCTCCGTTCACGCAAGATATTGTCCCCAATTTAGCCACCGTATAGGTGTGGGGTTTTGTTCCTCAAAAGGCCTCGGCATTAGTAAGAGATGGAGTTTACTATATAAGTACCAAATTCACACAGGCTTCCACGATGTGGGACTTAGGGGTGTTACATTAGTCCTCCCCTCCGTTGTTTGCTCATGCCTTTCCTCCTCTTCTCCATTTTTATAGTTCATGACCATCCCATAGCATCGTTTCTCTCTCCACTCCTCCAAAACAATACGTCACTCCCCTTGCATGCATGGGAGCCACCGCCACACCAAACATCTCAACCCCTTCACTGCATTTACTTCCTCTCACGTGACCTTCTTTCTTTTTCCCTCTCCTATACTTAGCCTGCAACCAAAACCGTAAGTCTTCCTGGTTAAGTGTAAGTATATATGTTTTTATGTATGCATGTTAATGAAAAGAGGCAGTGTGAGATTGCAGTGTCCGTGAAGTGTATTTGTGACGCATCTGGGGCTTGGTTCGTAGTTTATACGAGTTTGACATTGTACGCATGACGTCAACGTTGCCCGTAAGCTTGTACGGGGTCATTCGTGGTTGTTCGCAGTTGATAAGAAACGTTAACGGTGAAGTTAGGAAGCATGAAGTTGAGAGTTCTAATTTAAATTTATTTTAAATTAGTTATAATAGTTATTAGCTGTTAATTATAATTAATAATTCGTTAATGATCAGTGGTTGTTATGGACGATTGCTATTGAATGTTGATGGATGTTTATGCAGTTAGTATGCACCATACACCAAGTGTTATTTACTGTAACGCTTTGAGCACAGTTAATTGGTTATTTTAATTGTTGTGATTGTGATGAATGGATTCGTGTTTGCTTCTTTGGTTAAGATATTTGGTTAATTCCGATTGTATGAAATCACATACATCGTAGTGGTGGAATCATGTGGGTAGTTGATTTAGATCTCTTTTCCATGAAAATAACGATTTTTATTAAAATAAGGGTCGGGAAATTTAGTTTTACATTTAATTTTAAAACTACATAGAAATTGAATTGAGTAAACATTATTCGTATGGGATGAAATGGTTTTGAAAACAATTTCGATTGCTCATTGGTTATTTAGATATTGAATTGGGATCGGGAAATGATATTCAACATTGATTTTGTGCGCACAACTTTAACGGTTAGTTGTAAATTATTAACCTGTTGAATCTTGCTACATAGCGTTTTGACTATGACAACTACACATAAGCATATATATTATCATCTAACCTTGTTTTGCAGGAAGATATTTGACAAACAGATTCAAGAACACCAAAATGAAGATTGAATATATTGTAAGGGTCTGTTAGTCCAAGATATTCATGTTATAGTCTTCCTTGATGATTACACAGACACAGACACATATCACATATATATGTTTTCATATTCAAAAGAGGCAAAGAATATATTTTCCCCAGAAAGCAGACGTCTGGTTTAAATTAGACAGACGTCTGTTTGCTGAGACAAAATTTAAATTTACCATAATATTCAAACGTCTGTTCTGAATTTTTCAGACGTCTGAATCTATTACGAAATGCACTATTTCTTTGCTATTTCATTTTTCAAATTAAAACAGACATCTGAATAAAGTTTTCAGACATCTGATTACGAAAAGTTGCAGCCTATTATGAAGAGTCACAACTCTCTAAATCGTTTCTCTTGATGGAAAACCCTTCATGATTAGTTACAACTCTTTGTATATTATAAATATTGACTTGATTAACTGATTAACTTACCGAATTTCATTCTATCTCTCTTTATATTATTCAAAGCTCACTAGTTTTCAAAGAAGTATATCATTCTCAATATTATCTTCTATAATCTTTCACAAGCTTAACGTTTATCATCAAGGAAAGACTATAGGAAGGGTGTACTATATATTGACATATCGGTGTTAACAAGAACACAAACAAGTCATCAATTATTTTGTATTGTAAGAGACCTCTTCAGTGGTTGAGGAAAGAAAATCCTGTTCAGCTGTTCGGGTAATTGTGAACCTATTCCTCTGGGTGAAGTGAGGGTTTTAGTGTTAGTGAAATACCAGAAGTGAGTCTGGGACTAGACGTAGGACAGTGATCCAAACCAGTATAAATCGACTGTGTGATTTACTGCTTTCTACTCTAATATATACACTACATCCTATTATCCATTCTACACGATCCTACTATCATATAGCCTCTTTCAATTGGTATTGAAGCAAGGCCATCCTATAACCGTAACACCGTTATTCGATACTTTGATAAAATGGAGAATAACCCAAGTGCTAGCTCAACTACCTTTGCCGAAGGACAATCGACTCAAAGACCACCTTTATTCATTGGGCTACACTACAACTACTGGGCTACAAGAATGAGAATTTATATGAAAGCAAGTGGTTTTAGTGTATGGAATGCTACTTAAAAAGAATTTACGGCACCTACAACAGAATATTCAACTTGGACAATAGCTCAAAAAGAGGAGGCCAACGCAAATGCAAAGGCTATGAACATGCTATATTGTACACTAGATAGAAATCAGTTCAATCATGTTGGAATTTGTACATCAGCATATCAAATATGGGAAACACTCAAGACCATCCATGAAGGAACAAACAAAGTCAAGCAAACTAAAATTTCAATGCTCAAAAACCAGTTCCAGAACTTCAAGATGAAACAAAATGAAACTATCAATGAAATGTACTCAAGATTTGAATACATTTTACATGCATTGATAGGACTAGGAGAAAAATATAGTGACTTTGACATAGTTTCAAAAGTATTAAATTCTCTAACTGACGACTGGGAAAGGAAAGTACTAGCCATTGAAGAAGCAAATGACTTATCAGCTATGAAACCAGAAGAGCTAATAGGAAATCTTATGTCTTATGAAATAAATCTTCAAGCAAAAATGGAATTAGCTCAAGAAAAGAAAATTGTTGCCTTTCATGCTGATAAAGAGGAATCTGAATCAAAGACGAAGATCTAGCTTTTATTGCTAAATTTTTTAAGAAATTTCTAAAGTATAGAAAAGGAAATTTCAAAAAGAGTACCTCGAACAAACCTTCATCTTCAAAATTGAAATGTTTCAATTGTCATAGGAAGGGTCATATGGTAAAAGACTGTCTAGAAATGAAAAAAAATCAAAAAAATTTCAACAAAAGCAAGAAAGATAAATTCAAGAAGAAGGTTTTTCTGTTAATGGGACGACTCAGACTCAGATTCGTCAGATAATGACAGTGATAGCGAAAGCGAAAATGAACAAGCAAAGGTGTGTCTCATGGCACAAGAATCTAAAGTAAGTGAATTATCTTATGAAGAACTAATAGATGTTAATGCTGAACTTATAAATATTATAAAAACTCTAAAGAAAAAGCTTAAAGAAACTCGTAAAAATCAGACTAAAGCTGAATTTGAAAGAGACATGTTGAAAGATGAAAAAATAATTCTGTAAGAAGAACTTGAAAAAGTTCAAGACACTCTTACAAATTCAGATAGTCAACTTTCTCTTTTGAGTCAAGAAATCGAAACTCAAAAGACAAAGAATGATGAAATTAGTTCTGAGAATCACATGTTGAAATCTAAAATAATAGAATTAGAATTAGAAAATAAAAGTATTCAAAGTTAGAAAGCATCTCTAAAAATGTGTGACGGTCCGCCCCGCACCAACCGACATTTACTCCAAAAGTGCGCTGTACACATGTCCAGTTAGCACGGAACGGTCGTCAGAAGAAAAGAAAGAAGAGAATGAACTAATCAAGGAACCTGTAGAATGTCTCATAGCGCATGGAACAAAATATAGTAATAACATAATCCTGACATAAAACAGGCGAGACAGTGCGTAAGCTGAAAAATAAACCAACATAGCAGCGGAAATCCAAATACAGCTTATTACAACTTTCCAAATTTACTGTCTCTAAAACAAAAGAAAGCTAAAGTAGAAGATGCACGACTAATGCCCAAGCAGTGATCTTCAACAACACAGGGAGAATACTATATATATCATACGTGGAAGCCTCCTGCTCGTCTCCAGATCAGCTACCCGTGCATACCCAGCTAACCTGTCTCTAGTCTGCTCGTGTGAGCACCCAGAGTAATAAGAAGAGACATAAAACTATGGGTCAGACAAAAAGTCTGGTATGAGCGATGAGCAACAAACAAAACAATAACAGGTATAATCCAATCATACCTAAACCTGGACCTGCAACCAAAGAGTTAGCACTACATACCGTACAATACTCTATGGTGCGACTAACATACAGTGTAAGAAATACGGGAGTGGGGAAGTGCATGTCAAAGTGATGTCAAACAATCAAGCATAGCAATCATCCTCACATCCCTCACTCAGCGCGTAAAGCTTACGATATCCTTTACTTTGGTCACCTAATTCTTTAGGCCATGACGGAATCCAATCCCGTATAACTATCACTATAAGCCCCTAATCTATCTGTTAATAGTGAACCAAGGTTACGGATACTGATAACCCCTTTGCACACGTCCCGCAGCAAAGCCCAATCATGAAGTGAACTCATTGGTTCCCATTTGGATCCTGAGCTCTAACTTCCATTTGGACTACCTTTGCATCTCGGGTTATTGGTCATCACTGGATCGGTTCGGGTCTCTGTCCTTTTTCCCTATCGGTTCGGATCGGTATCCTCCAAGTGCTTCGGTTCGGGTCGGGGGTCTCCAAGTCCCTTAGTATTACGTCGATTCGGTTCGGGTCCTCCATGTCACATCGGGTCGGTTCGGGTCCTCCATGTCGCATTGGGTAGGTTCGGGTCCTCCATGTCGCATCGGCTCGGTTCGCCAACTGTCTTCCTTCCGTCCCTTGCTTGATCTTCTGGTCTGATCCGATCCTCATTCCTATTCCCATCCGCTCCGATCCGATCCCCCCTTCTCTAGCTCGATCTGATCCCAGTTCAACAATTTTGGCCTTCCTTTTTGCCACACTTTCCTCTTGTGCCAAGCCTCGGTTCGGTTCGGTGATCCCTTGCCAAGTCCTCTATCCGATCCGAGCCCATTCCTCCGATCCGATCCGAAAACCTGCACTGTTTTTCTGCAACTTTTCCAGCGAGCATTTTACGTCATTCGACGACGTTTTCGACCATTCTATCTATTCTAATCAATCACAAAGCATACCATACAGTCATAGCAACAAGTAAAAGTGACCTCAAACACCAAAACATCAATATGATAGGTTAAAATGGATCAAACATAGCCAAAACCCCATATTTTCCCTTAAGCATGTTTAGGTGAAACTAATGATAGGATTAGCAAAACTTAACCAAATTAACCAAATTTTCTTACAGAGGTCTAAAACAATATTTCATAATTTTAGAATATTTTTCCAGATTTTAATCATGCATAAATTCGCTAATTATCACTAATCACCCCTTAATCCCCTAAATTCCGGGATTAGCAAAATTAGTCGAAATTAACCCAAATTCATATCAGAGTCACAAAATGATGTTTTATAATTTAGAAATTTTTCTAGATTTTTCTGAGTTATAATTTCGCTAATCTTCGCTAATTACCATAATTAGCCGTAATTAGTGAAAAACAATGCAAATCACTCACCTTTGCCATAAAGTAAACTATAGATCTGAAATAATCTCTGATTTGGATCCAATCCTTATGTGTTCCAGCAGCTCTATCCCAATCCTTATGCTAATCCGCCTTGATTTGATGTAGATTAGGCTAATATGTGATTAGGGACGACAAAAAGGTGTTTTGGAGTGTTTTAGAAGATGGAGGCCATTGCTAGAGCTTAAGGAAGGTTTGTGGCGGCTGAGAAAACTGAAATGAAATGATTTTCCTAACCCTTTCAGCCCTCCCATAACCCTAATCCCGAAATGGGTTATGGGCCAAGCTGCTAATCACCCGGTTAAGCCCAATTAAGCTTATTTTAGCCTTATAAACCTTAATTCAGCCATATCTCCCAAACGGTAAGTCCGTTTTTCACATGTGACCACTCTACGGAAAGGTAAACCATCATCCAAAGCCAGTGGAAGTGTTTTCAGGTCAAAACTCCTTTCCAATCAAAAGTTATGGACAAAACAAGATTCGCTAGGGGTAAAATGGTCATTTAAAAATCGGCAAAAATCATGAACATGGTAAATGACCCCAATAGTCGTCTCCCAAAGTTACACGACCATACGACTTCGTACGAAAAAGAAATAAATATTCTACGATCCTAGATACGTAGAATGCGGGTTGTTACATTCTCCCCCCCTTAAGAAATTTCGTCCCCGAAATTCCTTAACCCAAAACATACAAGGATCCCGCATGCTTACCAACCATATACAACAATCAAACATGCAAAATAAACAGAACCATTCTGCCCTAACATGCGGTTTACTAACAAGGGAAGAATCATCGCCGCTAAAATCTTACCAGGCAAAGAGCTTTGGATACGACTTTCTTATGTCATTCTCTACTTCCCAAGTACAGTCGTTCTCTCGCCATCGATTCCCATCTCTACCCTAGAGGTAACTTCTAATAGGTTGGGATCGTCCCTCTAACTGGAACCGATCCACATAATCAAGATCGATCTAATCGTCAAGCTTACTAGCTTTTCTGAATCCAATTCACACTTAGGTCTGAAGTCATATCCCGTGATATACTCTAGTTGCTTCCATTCCAGAAAAATAGCCTCTAAACTGGCACATCTCTTACTCAATGCATCAGCTATCGCACCCCGTCCGATACTATGGCATTCGTTTATAGTGTCATTTTCTTAGGTAATCCAAACCTATATGCCAAATTTTCAACTACATTACAAATGTCCTTTCAAGTCCAACTTGAGTCCTTCTTACATTCGTATTGCACATCCAACGTACATTCACTTCCTAGAGGTAGACTAGATGTAACACCCCGAAAATTCTATAACTGTGAAAGTAACAAATTAAAGTATAATTAATCTGAAATCAAAGAACCAAGGGAAACGGGATACGCCATTGCGTTCGTCTCGGAAAAATACGCGAAATAGAGTCCGAGTTTTCGAAAAACGGAGTCCGTATGAAGAAGATATGGCCTTCGGAAGATTTGAATTAAATTTAAAACTCAAACAGAATTAAATAATTAAATATTCCGAAGTGGGGCCCATTGGGCCAGAAAAGCGCCGCCTGGGCCACCCAGGTCGACTGGGCTGTCGACCTGGGCTACCCATGTCGACAGGGCTGTCGACAGCCCTGTCGACAGGGGTATCGACCTGGTCGAGCCCAGTCAACCTGGCTGGCCAGGTCGGTGTGTGGTCGAATTTCTATGGTCTGCTTTGTCATTAGGGCTAGGTGGCGGGTTTTTATTGGTCTCTCTTCCTAATGAATGGCTATGATCTAACCTAGCAACATCAATGGTCCTAATCAATTCCTAACCTCTATATAAACAACCCTAGACCAAACCCTAATCTATTCATTAAAAATTAAGAACATAGCCGCCATGTTGCTGAGGAACGACAAAGCATAGCCGCCAACTAAAGAGAGGATTAGGGAGGAAGTTCTAAGGCCTAAAGCAATTCAAGCAACCTAAAGCTAATCAATTCAACAAAGGAATTTGCGTCTTCAATCCCTAAACTAGAGAATTCATCAAACCATTGTAAGTAGAGTATTACTTTGGTATTAATAAACAACTGTGTTGATGTGTATGCTTGAATTGTGGCAATGGAAGTAATTCATATTTGTGCAAAATTATGTTATTCATTATAAAGAACTACATGCGGTAGTTCTATGCAAATAAACGTTTGGAATATTGCGCAAATTGTGTAATCTATATTGAAGCTACATGTATGTAGTTAATTGAAATTCATGCAAATTTGAGGCTTTGTTATTATGCCATTATGATGTATATTTTGTGCATAAATCGTTTTGCAAGTAATTGAAACAAGTTTGGTTATTATAGTTCATATGAAACTATGTAGAATTTTGACACCATAATCCATGCATTAAGTCATGCTTTTACAAACTTATGAATATGGCTAGGAATGATATTTGGCATAATTGAAATCCGTTATTAAGTCTATCTTGTTTTAAAGGATTATATGATGACATGGCTAGGTTAGACTCAAAAATCCCTTTTTGCAAGTTTAAAGCAAACACCATGTTTAGGAATATTTATGCATAAGTATGTTTATACCATCGTTATGTGATTAGGCTTAAATCATGATTAAGTTGAATTATGCTATGTTTATGCTAGAAGTATTTTATGCCATGCTTATGTTTGACAATATGCCATGTTTATGCTAGAAGTATTTAGGCCATGCTTATGTTTGACATTATGCCTAAATAAGAATATAGGTTCATGTTGTAGTTAAACCTATGCAAGTTTACATGCCTTGATTTATGTCACCTATGTTTCATGACCAAGATATATGTTACCACTATGCAAGTACACCAATTTCAATTATGTATTTTCCAACGTCATATGCAAGCTCATGCGCTCACTTTCCCCTCTTTGTGTATACGCCATAAGCCTCCCCTTTTCGCATGGCTAAATTGGGCTTTAAAAGGCTAAGCCCAATATATATAAACGGACGTGTAAAACGGGGGAAAATAACGTTGGGTTAACATTAATTTAATGAATGAAAACTAAAGTAAAAGGGCCCAAATTCAAGTATGGGTTGGGCCCATGATTGGTGTAACCTTTACACCGTTAACTTAATAATGGGCCGCAAATATTTACATATAAATAAAGAAGAATGACAAAATATGTAAATGTAGAAAAGACGATGTGTTTAACCCGAGGTTGGATTGAGTTGTGATGTAAACCTGCCCGGAACCGCCCGGCTGTCCAGTAGTCACAACAATACCTATCCAATGTGGGAGGTTAAACATGGAGCCCAGCAAGGACCCGAGGTTAGACTGAGTTGTGGCGTAAGACTGCCCGGAACCAACCGGCAACAGGCAGCCACAACAATACCTGTCTAATGTGAGAGGTCAGGGCCTTAATAAGACAATTAAGGCTGAGTCAGGATTGTTAGGATTAAGTAAACTAAAGACTTAATCAAAATGGAACATGCTAAACTAAACGGACTGGTGGGGTTAGGTTAGGAAACACTTAACCAACTTAGCATGTTGGCTAGAGATAGAAAACCTAGTAACGGGGGACCCTTTTCAGCAGTAACCCTAGAAGGTGTATCAGGATACCCTGAAACTAGGCAGGGTGGGGCACGATTACTGGGCTGATTGTAAGAGGTCAAATCGACGGCGGTGGTGTAGCAGTGTAGGTTCTAACGGTGTGCGGGCGTGCACGCACTCCGGCGCAGAAAAATAAAGCACTGGACACCAGTAGCATACCTTTGCACTCTAAGGTTGTGTCGGGTTGCCACTATGGGACTTGATACACCCCATGGTGGGACCAGCATAGGTAACTACAGACATCGGGGGCCGTAAGACACATGTAACTATGCGAGTAGGAGCCGATCATCATAGAATGGATCACATCACCCTGATTATGGGGTGCCAGTGGGAAACTAGTTTATATGGGTTCAGAGATTAACATGGGGTACGATAGTATATTCGACCCTAGACAACTTAACCAAGTTTATAGTGCATGCCCACTTCTCGTTTATACTTATCATACCCAGTTCTTTATTCATAGACAAAATAGTACTAGACTTACTCAGGCTTTATGTCTGACTCTACTTTTCTTTCGTCTTCTTTCTTCCGTTCCCCCCCCCCCAGGTCCTCAGGGAGGGAACACAGCAGCTTGACCTACCTCAACCTCCAGCTTGAAGAAGAGAAATGTATTGCTTGGACTTTCCTGTTTTGAACTATGGCTTTGGACAATCCACTATGGGGCTTTTGCAGTTTATCTATGTTTTATTTATGCTTCTTTAAATAATGTACTCAAGACAGATTATGAAAGTGTTATGTTATGTTTTTTTTTTGGAAAGGATGTTGTTGTAACACGTATTTGACTTTATGAAATAAAGTTTGTTGTTCTTCCGCTGTTTACAAATATGTGTTCTTATATCTGTCTTGTATATCTGTGACTTGTACTTATAAACCTCCACCAAAATTAGGGCATTCCCTTTGAGAGTGACCCTAACGGAGGTGGGGTGTTTCACTTGGTATCAGAGCATAGGTTTACCAGATAAGATAAAAAGTTTTGAAAATTTATTTTCAAAAAGGAAATTTAAAGAAGCATTTTTAAAAGAAAAATATTATTTTATTTAAAAAAAAAAAAGGCAAAGTCCACTCCCCAAAGCCATAGGTACTATCTCTTATCCTTCGTTTTGAACCTATCCTTTTTGTTTCAGCATGTCCCAAGAACTTAACTTGCCTGAAGGGGTACCCATACCTGGTTGGTTTAGACGTTTCTTATAAGCAAGGGCCACTCAGCCAGGTCCTACCGTTCCTCCTCCTCCAGCTGAAGGAAATCATCCAGCCGCAGCAGCACCTTTTCCTCCACCTCCTCCACGGGGAAACACATTCGCTAAGATATGTAAAGATTTTAAAGCTATGGGAGGAAGGGATTTCCATGGGACTGAGTCCTTCGTAGCAGCTAGGAATTGGCTAAAAGAAACCGAAGACCTATTCATCATCTTTGAGGTAGAAGATAGGCAAAAAGTACAGTTGGCAGTGTGGCTATTGAAGGGCGAGGCTTCCTACTGGTGGGAAGTCACCAATGCTGAAAGACCGGTGGAGACATGGGAGGACTTTAGGGCAAGGTTTGAGACCAAATTTCTCTCAGATGCGGAAAGAAGTTTGCAGTTGGAAAAATTCTTATTTCTTAAGCAAGGGGACAAGACAGTCAGAGAGTATGTGAATCAGTTTGATGAGCTGGCTAGGTTTGGGCTTGACCTAGTCAACACCCCGCACAAGAAGGCTCTCCGTTTCGTCAAGGGGTTAAATGAGCCATTACATAGTTTGGCCATGACCCATATACCCATGGGAGCCACGTATGAAAGATTGGTGCAAATGGCATTGCTGAATGAAGAGGACAAGGGCAAGAAGGAGACCAAGGCAGAAAGCTCTCAAGGGAAGAAAGAGGGTTTGCAGCCTAAGAAGACGGACTTCAAGAAGGGCGGAAAGGGCAACAAAGAGAAGAGGAAGTGTAATTTCTGTGGCAAAGTGGGGCACTTAGTAAAGGACTGCCGGAAAAAGAAGGCCAAGGAGAATGGTGGGTGCTTTTCGTGCGGTCAGACAGGCCACAGGGCTAAGGACTGCCCAAGGAAACGAGGACAGGGGCAGGGCACTGGATCCACCCCAGGGGCACAGGTTCATGTGCTAGAAGCGCCACCATTGCAACAGCGAGGTATAAATACTTCTGTAGAAAGTGTAGTTTATCTTTATGATCACCCCGTTCGCACTTTGTTTGATTCTGGCGCATCACACTCCTTTATCTCGTCTGCTTTAGTAGAATCTCTACACCTAAAAACTAGTATGGTAGAGGACCCCTTAATTGTTTCAAACCCAATTGGGGGCCCAGCTCATTTGTCTATGATCTGTTTGGATTTGAAAATTTCTATCCTAAGTGTTGAATTTCAATGTAGTGCCTTTGTTTTGGGCTTTTCGGGGTATGGTTTGATTTTGGGTATGGATTGGCTATCCAGTAATGGGGCCATCCTTGATTGTGAGAAAAGGGTTGTTAGGCTCCTAACCCAGCTCGGTAATACTTTGGAAATTTCTTGTAATCCCTCGTATGCGGTTATGCTTAGTTATCTTGAGTCACTAGATGCCTCTGTTGAAAATTTGCAATCAGTTAGAGTGGTCCGGGAATATCCGGATGTCTTCGAAGAGGTGAAGGGCTTGCCTCCGAAGCGGGAAATAGACTTCCGCATATATCTTGTAGATAATGCAAAGCCCGTTGCGTTGCCCGTTAGACACATGGCTCCACGAGAAAGAAAAGAGCTCAGTAAACAGATTAGAGAGCTTCTAGAGAAGGGGTTCATTAGGTGGAGCATTTCAGAATAGGGCACTCCAGGAGTGTTCGCCACTAAGGCTGAAGGTTCATTTCACTTATGCATGAGTTGTAAAGAATCACCTTAGTAAGTACATTTGGCAACATAGTTGGACTTAGGAAGGGACTCCCTTGTGACCTAAAAGGAGTCCATCATGCTTAGTTTCCTAGAATCATATGTGGTGGTTGGGTTGATTAATTCTTTGGGTGTCAGTCTGATGTTGATTTCGGTCTTCGGGGCTGATGCTTAGAGAGTTCTTCTCCTAATCAATATATATGTGGCATAGATTTCCAGTTTTGACATTGCCTAATGGGCACAAAATTTTTACTTGCTTCTATCATTCGACTATACCTTTAGGTAGGACCATTTCCTATCATTGAGAAAATTTGGAAAATGACCTATAGATTAGAGCTACCCGAGAAATTGGCCGGAGTCCACCACGTTTTTCACGTTTCACATCTCCGAAAATGTCTGCATGAGTCAGCTGAAGTGGTAGAGCCAAACATCCTCGAAGAGGCCGAAGTGGAACGCGAAGCAACCATAAGAAGAGTTCCAACCCGCATCTTAGGAACGGAAGTGAAGAAGCTACGCAACCGCGAAGTCAAGCTCGTCAAAGTTCAGTGGAGCGACGCCGAGGGAGACGCGACTTGGGAAACTGAAGCTAGAATCCGTACAGCCTACCCTTTTCTGTTCGAGGGTACATCCTTGATCTTTCTTTTTCCTTAAGTTGCACTTTTATCCATCTATCTTTTTAGGTATATTCCCTCGACCGTATCTTTTAGGTAGAAAACCTTTGGATGAAAACATGTAGTTGAAACATGTTATGTATGATGGTTGCAAGTGGTTGCAAGTGATTGCTAGTGGTTGCTCGTGGTTGCATATACACACACAATCTAGGTTTTAGATCGGCTCAGTCACTTCATATTGCATATGCATATATGTTTGTATTCGTATATGGTTGAACATTAATGTGTTGTCATGTGGATGTTGCATTTGTATTGAATGGTTGTGCACTCATGTAGAATCAAGAATAGGAAAATTTTGCATACATAATGGATGCATGGCACTTACATAATTCGCATTAAGGAGGTCAACTGAATCAGTAGACCGCCTGATTTTGCATTAGATAAGTACATGTACACACACACTTTGCATATGATCATGAAGCATTAGAAGTCTTTTAAGGACAATGGATGCTCGTGTTTGATGGATGAGTAGATGGATGATTGGATGTTAGGATTTACATTCCTCCTAACTTGAAGATTTCGGGGACGAAATCCTTTTAAGTGGGGGAGAATGTAACACCCCGAAAATTCTATAACTGTGAAAGTAACAAATTAAAGTATAATTAATCTGAAATCAAAGAACCAAGGGAAACGGGATACGCCATTGCGTTCGTCTCGGAAAAATACGCGAAATAGAGTCCGAGTTTTCGAAAAACGGAGTCCGTATGAAGAAGATATGGCCTTCGGAAGATTTGAATTAAATTTAAAACTCAAACAGAATTAAATAATTAAATATTCCGAAGTGGGGCCCATTGGGCCAGAAAAGCGCCGCCTGGGCCACCCAGGTCGACTGGGCTGTCGACCTGGGCTACCCATGTCGACAGGGCTGTCGACAGCCCTGTCGACAGGGGTATCGACCTGGTCGAGCCCAGTCAACCTGGCTGGCCAGGTCGGTGTGTGGTCGAATTTCTGTGGTCTGCTTTGTCATTAGGGCTAGGTGGCGGGTTTTTATTGGTCTCTCTTCCTAATGAATGGCTATGATCTAACCTAGCAACATCAATGGTCCTAATCAATTCCTAACCTCTATATAAACAACCCTAGACCAAACCCTAATCTATTCATTAAAAATTAAGAACATAGCCGCCATGTTGCTGAGGAACGACAAAGCATAGCCGCCAACTAAAGAGAGGATTAGGGAGGAAGTTCTAAGGCCTAAAGCAATTCAAGCAACCTAAAGCTAATCAATTCAACAAAGGAATTTGCGTCTTCAATCCCTAAACTAGAGAATTCATCAAACCATTGTAAGTAGAGTATTACTTTGGTATTAATAAACAACTGTGTTGATGTGTATGCTTGAATTGTGGCAATGGAAGTAATTCATATTTGTGCAAAATTATGTTATTCATTATAAAGAACTACATGCGGTAGTTCTATGCAAATAAACGTTTGGAATATTGCGCAAATTGTGTAATCTATATTGAAGCTACATGTATGTAGTTAATTGAAATTCATGCAAATTTGAGGCTTTGTTATTATGCCATTATGATGTATATTTTGTGCATAAATCGTTTTGCAAGTAATTGAAACAAGTTTGGTTATTATAGTTCATATGAAACTATGTAGAATTTTGACACCATAATCCATGCATTAAGTCATGCTTTTACAAACTTATGAATATGGCTAGGAATGATATTTGGCATAATTGAAATCCGTTATTAAGTCTATCTTGTTTTAAAGGATTATATGATGACATGGCTAGGTTAGACTCAAAAATCCCTTTTTGCAAGTTTAAAGCAAACACCATGTTTAGGAATATTTATGCATAAGTATGTTTATACCATCGTTATGTGATTAGGCTTAAATCATGATTAAGTTGAATTATGCTATGTTTATGCTAGAAGTATTTTATGCCATGCTTATGTTTGACAATATGCCATGTTTATGCTAGAAGTATTTAGGCCATGCTTATGTTTGACATTATGCCTAAATAAGAATATAGGTTCATGTTGTAGTTAAACCTATGCAAGTTTACATGCCTTGATTTATGTCACCTATGTTTCATGACCAAGATATATGTTACCACTATGCAAGTACACCAATTTCAATTATGTATTTTCCAACGTCATATGCAAGCTCATGCGCTCACTTTCCCCTCTTTGTGTATACGCCATAAGCCTCCCCTTTTCGCATGGCTAAATTGGGCTTTAAAAGGCTAAGCCCAATATATATAAACGGACGTGTAAAACGGGGGAAAATAACGTTGGGTTAACATTAATTTAATGAATGAAAACTAAAGTAAAAGGGCCCAAATTCAAGTATGGGTTGGGCCCATGATTGGTGTAACCTTTACACCGTTAACTTAATAATGGGCCGCAAATATTTACATATAAATAAAGAAGAATGACAAAATATGTAAATGTAGAAAAGACGATGTGTTTAACCCGAGGTTGGATTGAGTTGTGATGTAAACCTGCCCGGAACCGCCCGGCTGTCCAGTAGTCACAACAATACCTATCCAATGTGGGAGGTTAAACATGGAGCCCAGCAAGGACCCGAGGTTAGACTGAGTTGTGGCGTAAGACTGCCCGGAACCAACCGGCAACAGGCAGCCACAACAATACCTGTCTAATGTGAGAGGTCAGGGCCTTAATAAGACAATTAAGGCTGAGTCAGGATTGTTAGGATTAAGTAAACTAAAGACTTAATCAAAATGGAACATGCTAAACTAAACGGACTGGTGGGGTTAGGTTAGGAAACACTTAACCAACTTAGCATGTTGGCTAGAGATAGAAAACCTAGTAACGGGGGACCCTTTTCAGCAGTAACCCTAGAAGGTGTATCAGGATACCCTGAAACTAGGCAGGGTGGGGCACGATTACTGGGCTGATTGTAAGAGGTCAAATCGACGGCGGTGGTGTAGCAGTGTAGGTTCTAACGGTGTGCGGGCGTGCACGCACTCCGGCGCAGAAAAATAAAGCACTGGACACCAGTAGCATACCTTTGCACTCTAAGGTTGTGTCGGGTTGCCACTATGGGACTTGATACACCCCATGGTGGGACCAGCATAGGTAACTACAGACATCGGGGGCCGTAAGACACATGTAACTATGCGAGTAGGAGCCGATCATCATAGAATGGATCACATCACCCTGATTATGGGGTGCCAGTGGGAAACTAGTTTATATGGGTTCAGAGATTAACATGGGGTACGATAGTATATTCGACCCTAGACAACTTAACCAAGTTTATAGTGCATGCCCACTTCTCGTTTATACTTATCATACCCAGTTCTTTATTCATAGACAAAATAGTACTAGACTTACTCAGGCTTTATGTCTGACTCTACTTTTCTTTCGTCTTCTTTCTTCCGTTTCCCCCCCAGGTCCTCAGGGAGGGAACACAGCAGCTTGACCTACCTCAACCTCCAGCTTGAAGAAGAGAAATGTATTGCTTGGACTTTCCTGTTTTGAACTATGGCTTTGGACAATCCACTATGGGGCTTTTGCAGTTTATCTATGTTTTATTTATGCTTCTTTAAATAATGTACTCAAGACAGATTATGAAAGTGTTATGTTATGTTTTTTTTTGGAAAGGATGTTGTTGTAACACGTATTTGACTTTATGAAATAAAGTTTGTTGTTCTTCCGCTGTTTACAAATATGTGTTCTTATATCTGTCTTGTATATCTGTGACTTGTACTTATAAACCTCCACCAAAATTAGGGCATTCCCTTTGAGAGTGACCCTAACGGAGGTGGGGTGTTTCACTAGACCCATCCAATGACCCTAGGCACTACACCAACATCTGTACTGTACGTCTAACGTACATTCACCTTCTAAAAGTGAACTAGATTCATCTAATGAACCCAGGTACCCTACCCATATTCATACTGCACGTCCAACGTACATTCACCTTCCAAAGGTGAACTAGACTCATCCAATGAATCTAGGTACTCTACCTACATCCGTACTGTACGTCCAACGTACATTCACCTTCCAAAGGTGAACTAGACTCATCCAATGAATCTAGGTACTCTACCTACGAGTCCAAGTCCAACTGAAACTCCTATATTCGTTGAATCTCCAAGACAACGGACGCTCCACAATGCCCAAAATACTTCAAGTCTAACGTAAAGTATCTTACACCCGTCATATCACCATGATCAACGAACTTATCTATTTCCATTCAATAGGATCCTACAGGTGATGGTCTACTCAAGAGAAGAAAGATAGGAACAAACACAACAACCATAGCATCCATCAAACAAATCCTATCTATCACCTGCTAAACCCATGAATACGTCAATACCTATATGTCTGGTCCAACCAACATCAATAACTAATGGAAACTCTACCTCCAAACGGACTACTGTACGTCCAATGTACATTTATCCTCCAAGGATAACTAGATCACGTCCAACGGATCTAAGGTAACGGGCGTCCCCAGATACCCCTGCTTTTAGTCCGCCTGAAACACTCGAGTCCCACCCAAGTCTATCCATTATCTTGTTGCCCTCTCGAGTCCAACTCGAGCCAATCCAATTCCTTGCAGCCTCCTCGAGTCCAACTCGAGTCAATGTATTACCCATATACTCAAACCCAGTCTTGAGTATCCATTACCTACAGACCCTAGTCCAACGTGAGTCATCTCTCTATTTGTTGCATCTCCAAGATCAACGAACACCCATTTTCTTTTATGAGTTCAAGTCCAACTTGAATCGTCCTAATCTTCGTTGCATCTTCCATGATCAACGAATACATCCTATTTCTTCAAAAAGAACATCAACATAAGGTCCTAAACAATCCATTACTTTGCATCTTTCTCGAGTCCCACTCGAGTCATCTCATAATCCTATCGAGTCTAACTCGGGCAGTCCATACCACTGAATAGTCTTATCCTGTCACAGCTGCCCATTACTCCTCGAGTAAACCAAGATATCATCCAATGAAAAATCACAACAACTATTTATCTCTTACGCGAACCATCCTAATCGAACTCGACATTCCCCAAGCACAAGCCCCAAAGGCCTAAACCAATATCAGACAAGCACCTAAGGAACATCTCCTCCGAATTCGGACAATCCACGTGAAGTGATACTAGCAAAACAACTGAGCACTGGAGCATTCATTTGCCTCCCAGAGACAACTAGAACTTATTACAACGATAACCTCTCGGCTTCCCTGACCGCAGTTACTATCGCCATCACTAGGTAGGTACTTAATACCACCCTATTCTTTTAGAGTAGATCGACTCCCCAAAATAATGCTAAACCCAGTAAAGCCCAAAACAAAGTAATTACAAACAAACATACATCCACGACTCGATAAGACCACATTACAACAAATCATGCCAAAACTAGTCGAACCACCAATCGGGTTCGTCACAACTAGAGGTCTATTGACTATCTCGGGTTTGTCAAACAATACCCAAACAGAAACATCTTAAATAGAAAGCATACCTTTTATAACGACACCCTTTCCCTTCTGCACCGCACTTGGAACATTCGACGAAGAAGGAACAGCGTTGATAGCATACGCTTTCACAATCTGCTTCTCCCTAGGAGGTTGTGGGCAATCATCCTTGTGATGTCCCGCATGGCCACAGTTAAAGCACTTCCTTTCCCCAGGCTTTTCTCGACAATCTCTGGCATAGTGGCCCTTCTTGTCACAACTAAAGCACTCTCCATCTTTCTTATTTTTCTTATTCTGACCATCCATGGTTTGGTCTTGTTTCCTCTTGTCCTGGGAATTATTCTTGCCTCCACCACCTGCTTGCGGCTTTGGCTCCCCTGCAGATGCAATAGCAACCTCAGTCTTTGGCTTACGGTAAAGACTCTTTGACCTCAATGCTTTCCCCACAATCGATTCAAACGTCTTATCGATGTGGTTAATAAGCTTTTACCCCAAGTACTGATCCAAGCCTGTTATAAACTTCTCGTTCTTCTTCTCGGGAGTATCGATAAGGGATAATCCATACTTCGACAATGTGTCGAACTCACCAATATACTCCGAGACTACCCTACCACTCTGCTTAAGCTCCAAGAACTTTCTAAACAATTCCGACTTCTGAGCAGCTGGGATAAACTTGTCGCTAAAGCGAGCCTTAAACTGATCCCAAGTAACCTGATCCTATGGAGTGGCTGTCTTAATAGCATTCCACCAATTAATCGCTCGCCCTTGCAGCTGACGAGACGCTGGCCTTCTCTTCATCGCATCCTCGATACTTAAGTCGTCGAAGATACAATCACAGCTATCCAACCAATCCTGAACATCCGTGGCCGACTCCGTTCCGTGGAACGGCTTCCCACCAAGATTAGTGTAATCCTTACACAACTTGGCGAAATCGACCCTAGGTGCCTACACTACTGGACCACCACCATTTCCGGGATTGGGAACTGCCCCTTGAACATCCCTAAGCATCTCCCTCATGAAGTTAGTGAACATCGTCCTCACGTCAGGAGCATTTCCATTATTGGTCCCTCTACCAGCACCCCTTGTATCTCGACTCATCGTTCAATCTATAAAGAGAAAACGATTAACGATCTCATACTGGTGCAGTGCGACTTCATCTTTATACTACTAATAGTATATACATATAGATAGCTTTTGAAAACCAAAGTAATCACAAATACGCGCTCTCATATACGTACTACCTCTCCCTAGTGTCTTTCCCTAGGTTAACTACGCAACCTAGAGCTGTGATACCAAATGTGACGGACCGCCCCGCACCAACCGACATTTACTCCAAAAGTGCGCTGTACACATGTCCAGTTGGCACGGAACGGTCGTCAGAAGAAAAGAAAGAAGAGAATGAACTAATCAAGGAACCTGTAGAATGTCTCACAGCGCATGGAATAAAATATAGTAATAACATAATCCTGACATAAAACAGGCGAGACAGTGCGTAAGCTGAAAAATAAACCAACATAGCAGCGGAAATCCAAATACAGCTTATTACAACTTTCCAAATTTATTGTCTCTAAAACAAAAGAAAGCTAAAGTAGAAGATGCACGACTAATGCCCAAGCAGTGATCTTCAACAACACAGGGAGAATACTATATATATCATACGTGGAAGCCTCCTGCTCGTCTCCAGATCAGCTACCCGTGCATACCCAGCTAATCTGTCTCTAGTCTGCTCGTGTGAGCACCCAGAGTAATAAGAAGAGACATAAAACTCTGGGTCAGACAAAAAGTCTGGTATGAGCGATGAGCAACAAACAAAACAATAACAGGTATAATCCAATCATACCTGAACCTGGACCTGCAACCAAAGAGTTAGCACTTCATACCGTACAATACTCTATGGTGCCACTAACATACAGTGTAAGAAATACGGGGATGGGGAAGTGCATGTCATAGTGATGTCAAACAATCAAGCATAACAATCATCCTCACATCCCTCACTCAGTGCGTAAAGCATACAATATCCTTTACTTTGGTCACCTAATTCTTTAGGCCATGACGGAATCCAATCCCGTACAACTATCACTATAAGCCCCTAATCTATCTGTTAATAGTGAACCAAGGTTACGGATACTGATAACCCCTTTGCACACGTCCCGCAGCAAAGCCCAATCATGAAGTGAACTCATTGGTTCCCATTTGGATCCTGAGCTCTAACTTCCATTTGGACTACCTTTGCATCTCGGGTTATTGGTCATCACTGGATCGGTTTGGGTCTCTGTCCTTTTTCCCTGTTGGTTCGGATCGGTATCCTCCAAGTGCTTCGGTTCGGGTCGGGGGTCTCCAAGTCCCTTAGTAGTACATCGGTTCGGTTCGGGTCCTCCATGTCGCATCAGGTCGGTTCGGGTCCTCCATGTCGCATCGACTCAGTTCACCAACTGTCTTCCTTCCGTCCCTTGCTTGATCTTCTGGTCCGATCCGATCCCCATTCCTATTCCCATCCGCTCCGATCCGATCCCCCCTTCTCTAGCTCGATCCGATCCCAGTTCAATCATTTTGGCCTTCCTTTTTGCCACACTTTCCTCTTGTGCCAAGCCTCGGTTCGGTTCGGTGATCCCTTTCCAAGTCCTCTATCCGATCTGAGCTCATTCCTCCGATCCGAAAACCTGCACTGTTTTTCTGCAACTTTTCCAGCAAGCATTTTACGCCATTCGACGACGTTTTTGACCATTCTATCTATTCTAATCAATCACAAAGCATACCATACAGTCATAGCAACAAGTAAAAGTGACCTCAAACACCAAAACATCAATATGATAGGTTAAAATGGATCAAACATAGCCAAAACCCCATATTTTCCCTTAAGCATGTTTAGGTGAAACTAATGATAGGATTAGCAAAACTTAACCGAATTAACCAAATTTTCTTACAGAGGTCTAAAACAATATTTCAGAATTTTAGAATATTTTTCCAGATTTTAATCATGCATAAATTCGCTAATTATCACTAATCACCCCTTAATCCCCTAAATTCCGGGATTAGCAAAATTAGTCGAAATTAACCCAAATTCATATCAGAGTCACAAAATGATGTTTTAGAATTTTAGAAAATTTTCTAGATTTTTCTGAGTTATAATTTCACTAATCTTCGCTAATTACCATAATTAGTCGTAATTAGTGAAAAACAATGCAAATAACTCACCTTTGCCACAAAGTAAACTATAGATCTGAAATAATCTCTGATTTGGATCCAATCTCTATGTGTTCCAGCAGCTCTATCCCAATCCTTATGCTAATCCGCCTTAATTTTATGTAGATTAGGCTAATATGTGATTAGGGATGACAAAAAGGTGTTTTGGAGTGTTTTAGAAGATGGAGGTCATTGCTAGAGCTTAAGGAAGGTTTGTGGCGGCTGAGAAAACTGAAATGAAATGATTTTCCTAACCCTTTCAGCCCTCTCATAACCCTAATCCCGAAATGGGTTATGGGCCAAGCTGCTAATCACCCGGTTAAGCCCAATTAAGCTGTTTTTAGCCTTATAACCTTAATTCAGCCATATCTCCCAAACGGTAAGTCCGTTTTTCACATATGACCACTCTACGGAAAGGTAAACCATCATCCGAAGCCAATGGAAGTGGTTTCAAGTCAAAACTCCTTTCCAATCAAAAGTTATGGCCAAAACAAGATTCGCTAGGGGTAAAACGGTCATTTAAAAATCGGCAAAAACCATGAACATAGGAAATGACCCCAATAGTCGTCTCCCAAAGTTACACGACCGTACGACTTCGTACGAAAAAGAAATAAATATTCTACGATCCTAGATACGTAGAATGCGGGTTTCTACAAAATGTTTCTAACTTTAATAAGGGTAGAGAAAATTTATCAAGAATTATATAAAGTTCTAAATCATCTTCAAATAAACATGGATTAGGATTTAAAAAGGAATCAAAAATTCCTCCAATAAAAATTGCTAAACTAAAGAGGAAAATTGATTCAAAAATTGAAGATAAATCAAAATCCATAAATAACATTAAAATATGGATTCCAAAAACTAATAGTAGTTTCATTAGAAACAAACACGTTAATTCATTTATGGAATCTATGCATAATAATAAAAATTATTTATATAAAAGGGATACTAAACCCACTTGGGTTTAGCTTCCAAAGACATAACTCTTAGGACCCAATCAAAAGGTGGGTACCAATGTGCTTAGTAATATTTTTTGCAGGTCCCACTAAAAAAGAGAAAATGAATATTACACAGTGGTTGCTGAAAACATATGACCGGAGACAAAGATATGCTAACCAATATTTCATACTTTGATGATGGCTCAGTTACCTTCGGAGATAACTCAAAAGGATTTATCATTGGCAAAGGAGATGTGTGCAACTATGGTATTTCAAATTTACCTCTTATTACTAATGTTCCTTTAATTAAAAATTTAAAACATAATTTACTTAGTATTAGTCAATTGTGTGACAAAGGTTTTAAAATAACATTTTCTGAAAACAAATGCAGTATATTTGACAAAGTACAAAATATTATTTTTGAAGGAAATAGAGATAGAAATATTTATGTTCTAAATATGAAAGTAAATAATAGTAAAGAAATGTGTCTGATTGCCAATAACAACGATTCTTGGTTATGGCACAAGCATTTTTGTCACATAAATTTTAAAACTACACAAAAACTTTTGAAATATGAGTTAGTAAAAGGTCTAACTAAAATAAATTTTAAAGTTCAGATAGGTAAACTAACCAAATCTTCTTTTAAATCGAAAAAGGTTATTTCTACGTTACAACCGTTAGAACTATTACATATGGACTTATTTGGTCCTACTAAAGTTCAATCATTAAATCACAATCGTTATGTATTTGTAATAATTGACGATTTCTCAAGATATACATGCACTATTTTTATGAAAAATAAAAGTGGTACTTTTGGGCATTTTAAAGATTTCATCAAAAAGATTCAAAATTCTAAAGATTTAAAAGTTGAAAACATTCGAAGTGATCACGGTGGAGAATTTGAGAATGAATCTTTTGAACATTTTTGTAAAAAGAAAGGAATAAATCATAATTTCTCTTTTCCTAGAATCCACAAAAAAATGGAGTTGTAGAAAGAAAGAATAGAACTTTACAAGAATGTGCAAGAACTCTATTTAATGGAAGTACTTTACCTAAACAATTTTGGGCAGAAGCTGTTGCGACTGCTTGTTACGTGTTAAATCGAATTTCTATTTGGCCTTTAACTAAAAATACTCCCTACGAACTTTTTAATGAAAGGAAACCAAATATTTCATATTTTAAAGTTTTTGGTTCTAAATGTTTCATTCTTAATACTAAAGATCAACTTGGAAAATTCGACGCAAAAGATGACCATGGAATTTTTGTTGGATATTCAGAACGTAGTAAAACATATCGTATTTTCAACAAACGTACTAATGTTATAGAAGAATCTTTACATGTATCTTTTAATGAAAATTTTAATAAAAATATAAAGAACAAAGACGATGATGAAATCATTGAAAATATGAGTCTTGAAAATACAGAAAATAATCCCATAGAACATATCAAATCACCTCCCAGAATCTTAAGAGATCATCCTACACAAAATATTATTGGTGAAATTGACACGCACATTCGAACAAGAAGTCAATTAAATCAAATGGGTCATATAGCTTTTCTTTCAACTATTGAACCCAAAAATCCGAAAGAAGCTTCTACAGACGATTACTGGATTATTGCTATGCAAGAAGAGCTAAACCAATTCGAATGCAATGATGTCTGGAAGCTAGTACCTCGACCAAACGATCAATCGATTATTGGTACAAAATGGGTATATAAAAACAAGGCGGAAGAACTTGGAAATATCACAAGAAATAAAGCCAGATTGGTTGCTCAAGGGTACAATCAAGAAGAAGGTATCGATTACGAAGAAACTTTCGCACCAGTAGCAAGACTAGAAGCTATACGCATTTTATTAGTATATACAAGTTTTCATAACTTTTATCAAATGGACGTTAAAAGCGCCTTCTTAAATGGTTTTATTAAAGAAAATGTTTATGTAGAACAACCACCGCTATTCATACATGAAAAATATCTAGATTAAGTCTATAAATTTAAAAAGGCATTATATGGTCTAAAACAAGCACCTCGTGCTTGGCATGAACGACTTAAAAGTTATTTAATAAATTCTGGTTTTCGAGTAGGAAAAGCAGATCAAACTTAATTTATTAAAAACACAAATCAAGATATTTTAATTTTACAAATTTATGTAGATGACATAATTTTCGATTCAACTAATGAAAATTTATGCAAAGAATTTTCTACAATAATGACAAATGAATTTGAAATGTCTCATATGGGAGAATTATCATATTTTCTAGGATTACAAATTAAACAAGTTTCAAATGGCATTTTTATTTATCAAGAAAAATATTGTAATAATTTAATTAATCGTTTAGTCTAAACAACGCTTCAGGAAAGCCAACTCCAATGAGCAGTTCTGTTCATCTTGAAAAAGATGAAAAAAGAAAAAGTATTGATCAAAAATTATATAGAAGTATGATCGGTTCGTTAGTTTATTTAACTGCAAGTCGCCCTGATATTATGATGAGTGTATGCTTGTGTGCAAGATTTCAATCAGATCCCAAAGAGTCACATCTAAGAGCAGTAAAACGGATTTTAAGGTATCTTAATAATATTAAGGACTTCGTTCTTTTTTATTCGAAAGGATGTCCATTCGAATTAGTATCCTACAGTGATCCTGATTTTGGTGGATCCCGGACGGATAGAAAAAGTACAAGTGGTACGTGCCATTTCATTGGAAAATCACTTGTATCTTGGTTTAGTAAGAAATAAAATTGTGTGTCACTCTCTACATGTGAAGCAAAATACATATCTGCTGCTTTAGCATGTGCACAAGTAATATGCAACAAACACTCAAAGATTTTGGAGTGAATTTAACTAAATCAACAATATACTGTGATAATACTAGTGCTATAAATTTATCTAAAAATCCAATAAATCACTCTAGAACTAAATATATAGATATCCGACATCATTTCTTACGTGGCAATGTAGAAAAAGATATTATTAATTTAGAATATGTTTCAACCGAAAACCAGATTGCAGCTATCTTCACTAAACCATTATTAGAAAATTCTTTTATTAAATTACGACGAGAATTAGGGATTTTATCAGTAAAAAATATATAAATAAGTTTAATGTGTTTAATAAAACAAGTACGTTTTTTTTGTGGTCTTAACCCACTATCTATATTTAGTATTTTTGCTATAAAAAACCTCACAATACTCAAGTTCTTCTCTGGCTACAGACTTCTGGAAATTCTAACCTCATATTCCTTAGTTGTTCTTCTTATATAAACCTATGG
This sequence comes from Allium sativum, assembly GCA_030737875.1. NCBI lineage: Eukaryota > Viridiplantae > Streptophyta > Magnoliopsida > Asparagales > Amaryllidaceae > Allium > Allium sativum. The sequence continues at coordinate 543,486,306 of CM060920.1, read as the reverse complement.
TTTACTTTACTACAAAATTACAAACACAAATTTCAACATTAAAACTAGATACACCATGTCATCTAATAATCAAATTCTTCAATCAATATTACGTTCACATCGGATAGTTCTTCCGATTCTCCATAATTTCCAACACCTACTCCTATATATGAACCGCAACAACATTAGGGAAATTATCACACTGGATATACTCCCAAAGCAAAAAAGGCTAAAAGAGCTCTCTTCTCATCACCAGATACAAAACGAAAAATAGACGACCTTCATCACTATCAGACAGAACAAATAGCTCTACAGTAAGAATTGTATTTCGAACAAAAAGTTATCGCTACTCACCTAAGTCTTCTCGAAAAAATGATCTATAAATTTTGTGGTTCAAAAGCAAAGGATGTTACTTCACCACTACCAATTCCGCCAAATCCTATTGATCCGTCTTCCTCTTATCGTACTGAGAACGACCTAGTAAACCCCACGGTTAAAATACTATACCTTTTCTCCACAACGACCACCTTATACTCCAAATTCATGGGAGAAGAATTACTAAGCCAATGAAGGTACAAGTTCATCAACACCGAAGAAGACCCCACCTTCTAAAAATTAAAGTTTCATCTACTTTATTTTGTATATTTATATATTTAACTTGTTATTTAATCCTTATATGAAATAAAAATTGATTGTGCAAACATTTCATCAAACAGACGTCTGAGAAAAAACAAACAAACGTCTGACTAAACGAAGGGAATAAATTTCACCCTCAAATCAGATGTCTGCACAAAATAAAACAGACGTCTAAAATGGTAATAAATTGAACTAAATACTTGCAGGTTTCTTCCAGACAGACGTCTGACAAAAAATTCCAGACGTCTGTTTCACTAAGAAGAATTATTCTACCTCGAGATTCAGACATCTGAACCAAAAAGAACAGACGTTTGAAACGACCCTATTTTGAACTAATTCTTATCGGGTTCCAAACTGATGTAAAACAGAAGTCTTTTTTCTTCAACCCAGACGTCTGAATCAGAACTGACGTGTTTTTTTAAAAAGGGCATATGACTCCTCCCAAACATCATAACCATTCATTTCTTCATCTTTTTCACTTTTACCTCTTCATCTTTTTACCACCCATAAAAACCCTAGCCCCCAAAATCAAAAAATTACCTCAAAACTTATCTTTTCAAAATCAATTCATGGAAAATCATGGCAAAAGAACAAGAGAAGAAGAAGTACTTCCTCCCTCCGAAGAATTAATCCAAAGGTGGCTATGGGACGATACCACCAAGGCTAGATATAAAGCAATGAAGGATTCAAAATTCTTCAAAGGTGCTTTCGTCAAATTCGATGCTTTTTCAAATTATCAAATTCTACACTATGCTAGACATTTCCACTTTCAATCACTAGTTGATTATAACAAAAATGATGTTAAAATTTATCCTCTACTAGTAAAATTGTTTTTAGCAAACTTAAATCTTGATCATACCAAACCACAAGTCAAAAGGGATACCGCTTGGTCTTGGGTTTGTGGAAAACGAGTGCTTCTTTCTATGCAAAGACTACGACAAATCTTAGAATGTGCTTGGCAAGGTCTAGATATAGACACCATAGAAGTAAATATGACCACTAGAGATAAAATTTCACACAAATTTCTCTCTGGTAATCTCATTAATATGCAAGAGCTTACCTCCACTCATCTCCGACAACAAGCTTATCTACTTAATCACATTCTTATATGAACCATTCAACCTCGGAAAGGGAGCTATGAAAAAGTTTAAAAAAGAGTTTTTCAAGCTCTTTACGCTTTATACTCCAACAAACAAATCAATTGGGCTAAAATTATCATGGACGAATGGACCGATATCACATATAAGCGCAAGTACAAGACTTTACACAATGCTGCGTATATTATGCGGATCCTTGATGCTTGTGAAATAAATATACCTAATACTCCCTCCTTATGCATCAAATAAATTGGTCTGAAAACCTTGAAACTTATGGATATCCCTCCAAATCCTGTTACTTTAGAATTTATGTCTCTCAAAACTTGGACTAAACACGTAGCCTCCAACCCAAAATTAATCATTCCTGAGTCTTCTCACCGTTGCTAAGTTAGGGAAGAAGAAGATGACGATATTCATATTATTTCTCCTGAAATTTCTTCCAAACAAGCCTTAGTAATGCTATCCCAAAACCAAGCCAAACTTCATAAAGAATTAAAGCATTATCAAAAACAAACATATAAGAAGTTTGATTCTATCAAAGGATTCTTGAATAAATTTTGGGAAAAAATTTCTAGCACTGGCACTTCTTCGAGCCAAGATCAAGTTCAAGCTCCAGCTCCTTTTTAATGGTCATCAAGTTCCGCCGAAGAAGTTCCTGATTCCAAACAAGGTTCTCCAAAAGACAGTGGGACAATTATTGAGGCATCTGCTTCAGAGGGATGGTAAGCATGGTTGATGGTATGCTGGTCTACGTATTTTGCTTAAAAACTCTTTAACTAATCTAAATAGTATGTAATATATTTCGGTACTTCTCTTTATGTTTCGCACAAAACTCTAGTATGTGTTGTAATATGTTTCGTCTGGTGGTATGCTTGTTTATATATCATGTCCGTTTATGTGTATGTTTGTGTGTATCGCATATGTACTTAAGCTTGTTTTTTTTCAAATATGTATTCCTTTTTGTCGAATGACAAAGGGGGAGAAACAAGTAACATTATATGCATATTGACAGGGGGAGCTTATATAGTTGTCATTAGTCAAAAAGGTGGAGAATGATGAATCTCACTACATAGCATTTTGACTATGACAACTATACATAAGCATATATATTATCATTAACCTTGTTTTGCAGGAAGATATTTGACAAACAGATTCAAGAACACCAAAATGAAAATTGAATATGTTGTAAGGGTATGTTAGTCCTAGATATTCATGTTAAAGTCTTCCTTGATGATTACACACATATCACATATATATGTTTTCATATTCAAAAGAGGCAAAGAAAATATTTTGCCCAGAAAAACAGACGTCTGGTTTAAATCAGACAGACGTCTGTTTGCTGAGACAAAATTTTAATTTACTATAATATTTAGACGTCTATTCTGAATTTTTCAAACGTCTAAATCTACTACGAAATGCACTATTTCTTTACTATTTCATTTTTCAAATTAAAACAGACATCTGAATAAAAATTTTAGACATCTGATTATGAAAAGTTGCAACCTATTATGAAGAGTCACAACTCTCTAGACCGTTTCTCTTGATGGAAAACTCTTCATGATTAGTTACAACTCTTTGTATATTATAAATATGTACTTGATTAACTTACCGAATTTCATTCTATCTCTCTCTATATCATTCAAAGCTATCTAGTTTTCATAAAAACATATTATTCTCAATATTATCTTTTATAATCTTTCACAAGCTTCACGTTTATCATCAAGGAAAGACTATAGGAAGGGTGTACTATGTATTGACATATCAGTGTTAACAAGAACACAAACAAGTCATCAATTATTCTGTATTTTAAGAGGCCTCTTCAGTGGTTGAGGCAACAAAATCCCGTTCAGCTGTTCGAATAATTGTGAACCTATTCCTCCGTGTGAAGTGAGGGTTTTAGTGTTAGTGAAATACCAGAAGTGAGTCTGAGACTAGACGTAGGACAGTGGTCCGAACAAGTATAAATCGACTGTGTGATTTACTGCTTTCTACTCTAATATATACATTACATCCTATTCTCCATTCTACACGATCCTACTATCATGTAGCCTCTTTCATAACCGAGTTTTGATAAAAATATTATTATTTCAATTTAATTTGAAATAAAGATGTGGAATTTAAAATGATGATTTTTGGAATAGTTATTTTGGAAAGGATTGAAAAAGTTTGGAAAATATTATCATTAAATATTCAATTTAATGTAGTATGAAGTAATTGGAATAATGGATTTTATGCGAATATTTGATTTCATAAGGGTTTTGGAAAAATAATCGAATGAGTTTCAAATAAAATATTCCTTTTGATTTGAAAAGAAAATTGGGGAATTTACAATATTGATTTTGTAGTAAAGTTATTTTGGACTAAATTGAGAATATAAATATTATTTTAGGGAAAAAGAGATTTGAAATATGGTTTGATCTAAGTTATGTGAATGAAGTTTATTTTAGAAAAAGGAGCTGGATGATTTATATTTAAAATGGTATATAGAGTAAATCAAGTGCGTCGCGTAGCGATAGTTCGTTAATATCGATTTAAAATTTCAAATGGTTATGACTTGATCATTTTGAATCGAATTGACATGAAATGAAAAACGTCGGATTTATATTAATGATGATTTTTGAATATAAAAGAAAAATTCAAATTCCAACATATGGTTTTCAGGTTATGTTTAAATTAAAATCTGAAAAGGTCGTTATACGTGCAGTTCGGCGACTGTAATGGAAAATCAAATAAAATGGACTTATAAAAGTTATTTAAAAATCCAGAAAAATATGATAAATCATATTTTAATATTTAAAGGTAATTTAAGTTAAAATATGTGAATTTTGAATGATTCTAGATCTATTTGGTTAAATAACCATTTCTCAGCACTTTCAATAACGCTTTTAACGTTATTATACTATTTCTTTGAAAATGATTGGATTTTGAAGATTGTAAACCCTGAACTATTGTTTAAATTATGGAAAAGGATTTGTTAAAAGATTTTAAATGAGTTTAAAATATATGGTATGAAACTAATTTAAATTATAAGCAAGATATGGGAAGTTTGAATTAAAAAGGAAACGAGTTGGGATAGAATTAGTCTTCAGATATTCGATATGGAATCCATAATTGGACGAACACTGTCAGAAATATTATAACATATTCAATTCTGATGGTGTTTTCCCGAGTTTATGAATCGATATTAAATATAAGTTTATTAGATCGTGTTTAAACTTATATTTGAAATATTAATCATTTGAATTATCATATATGGATATTTAAATTCAAATTAAGATTTGGTGGTTTTGAAAACTTGTGGAAAGGGATAATGATGAATAAATGGATTTTGTTTTTGAAATATAAGGTTGGGAAAATGAATATTGAATTTCAAGGAATGGGTTAAGATGATAACGTGGTTTAAGGGAATTGAGTGAATCCAACCTTAATTAGAAATAAAGTAATAACGATTTAGAAAGGAGATTTGAACTGAGAAACTTGTATAGTCTATAGCTATTATTTTTAAAGTACGCTTATTACTGGGAAAGTCCGGGATCAGATATAGGTCCGAAAACCATTCCAAGAAATAATACGACGTTATAAGAAATAGAAGACTTGGAAACTGACGAGTGAAGCCTGGGAATTTCTGAATCATTTGGATTGAATGCTGATGTCTCAGATTGGTCCGTAAAACCAAACAAGGTTATAAGTGGGATGATATCTGAATGTACTTAGAGATTTTTGGATGAAGATCCGTTCAGACATAGAATGAACATATATGGATTGTGTTTCTGACATTGTAATTAACTGCGTAATACTGATTTCTGTTAAATATATATCTGCTTGGTGGCGGAGAATTTATTCTCTTGCTTAACACCCTTCTCTAAGACGTATGAGCTTAGAGGTTATATATTGATGGAAATCAGTGATGTGTTTGTAAATGGACAATGTGGCATACTTAAGTTATGTGATGAGCTATGGATGATCAAAGCATGGCTTATTTAAGCGTAGCTTTGTGTATATCGTTACCTCGGCAGGCCTCACACCCCAGCAAATGGCTGAAACAGGAAAGATGCGGCGTGGTTATGGGTAGTCATTTCCTTCTAAATAAAAGGTATACTGTGGTATGGAGCCCAGGTATTAACCTATGTAGAAAACTTCTACTTTGTGGATGTTGATGTTGCGGGTACCCGGTTTAAGGGTTGGTAACAACCAAGAATTGTTATACTTAGGCGTGCTCTACATTACCTAGTTACAGAAGTAACCCGGCCTCGTGTTGGCAGAGAACCCGTTTGGTTCTAAGGGCGTCCCTCTAGAGGCGTACCCATCGGTTCGATAAGGAAGTTCCTTTGCATGGTCATTTGCTGGAAATCCAATTTCCACTACGAGCCCATACGATTTTACTTGTATAGCCTGCTACAAGCAGGATTATGTTAGTACAATGGGATGGGGCATTATGCTGGCTATGATTAATACATTTATTTGCAAAATTGTTTTCACACTATGCTCTATTAATCATAATAGAGGATTTTCGCGTATTAAGCATTTTTTACTATCATAAGGAGATACCTTACCCATGTATGCGTTTGCATTGTGTGCGTGCCGCAAGACCTTATGTTAGTTTCATTTTTCAAAAGTCATTACGAATTTTGATGCATGGGTATTCACATGGAGTAAACCCGTTCCGCGTTAGCGGCGCGGTCCGGTGAATTTCCTAACTTTAAAATGAAGCCTAAATAAGAACTGTGTTTTCGAATTCTCACACTAGCCCCACGACTGACCTAGAGTTCATTGTTTTCCACACCTAAACTCTGGGTGCCCATAATTTTGCACGGGCAGCTAACAGTTTGGTTTGCAGGTTTAGATTTCAGAGATGGATTCGGGTTTAAAGCTAGAATTATGATTTGGGTGATTCTTATTATGCTGAAGAGCTTATTTGGTTTATTTCTGTTGAGCATAAGTTGTACTCTGATATTCCTTATAATCTCTGATGTATCGATGAAATGAAATGAAAAGTTTTGTTATTTTTATGAAAATATGTAAGTATCCATAGCAATCTGTCTTTGTGAATGGTTTAAGTTGGTTTAATTATCGGTGAGAACCGGTCAAAAAGCCAGGTCGTTACAACGTGGTATCAGACCTTTGGTTTAAACAAAGCTATGGGGTATGACATATTTGAACAAAAGACAGGACTCATCAGAGTTATAATATCTCATTAGAGATAGGGTTAGAAATACCCTAGAATGAGATTAAGGAATGTTCCGTTTGAGAGAGCGTCTTTTCTTATAAAATCATTGGAATTTGTGAAATTAAAATTTATGTATTAGATTTGTTTAGTATGAATAAAACTTGATAAATAACTTAAGTATAAAATTCGTTAAAAGGTAGTTAAGGAAATGTTGGACTTGCATTAAACCTTAAGTAAACCTCATCAACCATTTTGTATAATAATGATTTATAGTTTGGTAAGTAGGAATGAGAATGACCCGATTATGACCCTTAAACATTTCGTATGATTTTTGGTTTGGTAAGTGTAATAACTCGGAAATCCGAACCAATTTAAAAACTTTATTTTGGCAATTTTAGTGAATTTTGAATATTTAAAATGAATTATTTTAAATAATGACGACGAGAAATTTATTTTGAATAGAAATAGAACGTATATATTTATTTGAATCGACGTTAGAATATAAATATTTATTTTTAATTATAAAAGGAATTGGAAATGTCGCGGTAGTTCGAAAATTCGATTACAAATTTCAAATTTCAAATGAATGTACAGGATTCAAAATAAACCAGATTTTAGCGAAATCAAAAATATTAGAATCTATTTGAAAATATCTTTCCAACGAATCCGAAAAATTGAAATTTAATAGCGGGAATAAAAAGTTATGCCCAGTTGAAAATTCAGAATAGTCATTATGAAATTTTGGCCCTTAAAAATGGAAATTTTGCAAACGATCTCTGTTTTCGACGAAACCACTTTTGTTTGATCCGAGATTTCGAATTATTGCTAGATTCCAAAATTCATGATTTTTCGAATCAATATGTGAGCGTGGCGAAACTAAACGTGTTTGGGTAGTTTCAGTCAATTTCGATCGACCAGAAACTGGACATTTTTCAAACGGTCTTTAAATTTGACGAAATTAGTTTTTTTAGGACCGTATCGTCAATACGAAGCTAGAAATATTTTTTCTGGAATTTTTAGAATTAGTATGTGACCCCAGTAAATTGAAATGTGTGTTTGAATTTAAAATATAATGATTTATATTTTAATTTAAATGAAAACTGATCGTAACGTTTTAATTGGCTTGCGAAGCATATCACATTGTGTTCGGAATGAGGGTATTACGCTAGGGGCGACAGTCGTTGAGTTCGAAACGGGGTTTGAATGAAAAGTCAACTCTTGTAAAAAATAATAATATTAAATTATTAATATATATATATATATTTAAACACCCTAAGTTTCCCTTTTTCCATTTAACAATCCCGTTCAGCGGGAAATCAAAAAAAAAGAAAAAAAAAAGAAAAAGGGCTTCGTGCCCTAATCCCCGTCGCCGCGCCGCCAGGGCGGTGGGCCGCTGCCACCGCACTTCCCTTCAGACCCCCCCCCCCTCTCTCCTCTGCCCTTCCTACTCCCCCACCTCTCTCTTCCGCCCACCCTAAGCCCTAGACCGCAACAGACCGAACCCCACCAGCGCCGCCACCGCCTTCCGCCATCACCGACCATCCGCCCACCACCTCCGACCACCCACGGCTGAAGCAGCACCCCCCCTCTCCGTTGAACAATAAACACTGTAAGATTCTTATTTATCCTATTTTCTATTTCTACTTTTATTTCTTCCTTATTTATATATAAACCATATAATTTGTTTTCAATTTTAATGTAATATGAAGTAGTGGGATTGATTATTATGTCATTGTGAATAGCATTGATTTACAAAGATTTGATTTTTACAAGCAAAAAAAAGATTTGATTTTTATAAAGGAAAGATCATATTTTTGTTAAAGGAAATATCCTATTTTTGATAAAGGAAATATTATATTTTTATCATAGAAAAGATTAGATTTTTAATCGTATAAAGTTTTGATTTTTATTCATATGAAGTAGCAATAAAGGTTTGATCTTTATATATGAAGTAGTGAAGTAAAAATATGATTTTCATTATATGATTAGCAAGATAAAAATACGATTTTTATGATATGAATAACATTATAAAGACATGATTTTATCATATGAACGGATTCAAAAGGAAGTGAACTTTATATGAACTGTATTAACATAAAGATGTGATTTTTACTATGTAAGTAGCGAAATAAAAATACGATTTTTATGTATATGGTTTCAATATAAAAATATGATTTTTATATATAAACATCGATATAAAATTGAGATCTTTTATATATATAAAGCGATATAAAAATTTGATTTTTAACATATACCGCGTAAAACAGATTGCGATGGAACGGTCGAGAAACAAATCCAAACTGTCCAATAAGGAATGACGAAGTGGAAACCCAAAAGTGAGAACTCCTCACTTTTGATTTATTTTCTAGTTGAAATATATACTAGGATGCAGACGGTGCTTATCAGCACCCAACATCCGTCGTCCACAGACCATGGATGACTTGTTTGTTTGATTGATGTGTTGTGAAATTTTATTGTGTGACGTGGAATGAATAAATATTTTATAGTTAAAAATATAATTTTTAACGTGTATATAAAATAAATATTTATAAACAAATCGGACGATTTGTTTATATACACACATTTAACTGATATTGATTGGGACGATAAATTTTACACATCGCCCAACTGCACAAATAAAACATGTGTTTGATTGTTTGAAATCCCACACGGGTATTGGGATGATATTGGACATACACTAATCCCAATAATTAGTTGTATGTCGATCGATTGATTGACAGGCTGTTATAAGCGTTAAATAATTATATCTGATGCTTATACAGTGTAGAATGCACCCTGGATGATGGATTGCTGTTTTCATTGTGGTTATGCACATTTGTTGTGTGAAATCCATATAATCATATTATATGGTAATTGACTGTGTCTGATTCCAGTTCAGAAGAAAAGAATATTTTAAAATAACGATTATTTTAAAATAACGAATATTTTCAAATAATATTCAGAAAAGAATCAAAATCTGATTTTGATGTCTGATTTGGGATGGATACGAATATATTTAAATATATAAAGCCGTGTTGATTAGATTAACGCCATTTTGAACGTGAACGATATTTATATCAATTTTATTCATTTATATAATGAATAACGAAAAGGAATTGATTTCAAAATCTAATGTTTTGAAAATATTATCATTTATATATCGATGATATGGAATATTCAATTTTGATTAGAAATTGAATATGAAGTTGAAATCGTTTTGAAAATGAATTTAAAACGATTTATAAAATACGTTTTGAAAGGAAATCGACGAAATATATAATATATATATATATATATTATATAATGGCCTGAATAGAACGTGCTGTGCTGCGGCAGTTTACAAATTTTGACCAATGACTTCAAACGGACATTACGGGAGATCCGACCGACGGATTCTCCTAAAACCGAAACTGTTGGGTTCGTATCGAAAAGTGATTTCTAAGAATATTAGAGATTTGAAATCTAACGGTTGGATCTGGAATTATGTCCAAATCAAATTTGGAAAAGGTCGTTGTAAGTGCAGTTCGATGGTCGTTTATAGAAATCGACTGTACGGGCCTTGATAAAATTATTAAAAATATTAATAATTTGTGTAAAATCATAAGAACTGATTTGGAAAGAATTGGGATGAAAAATTACATTTTTGAAAAGATAAAAATAGGTTTTTCTCGAAATGAACTAGTTTTGAACTAGAATTATAATCCATTTATTTTTGAAATAAATAAATTGGATTTGAAAAGGGCTTTAAAAATAACTAGAATTTCCAATATATAAATTGGAAATGGATTTAAATCGGAATTGCCTTCGGAATATTTCGATGTTGGATTTCGTGATTATACAGATATTGTTATGGAAATTTGAAAGATATATTTATATCGTTATTTCCAATAAGATATTTGTTGGTCGTAGAATTTGATATTGAATATAAGCCGATATATTTTCTATTCAGAGCCTTGTATTTAATATCAAATGGGATTTGGGTTTGTCATGAATGGTGTCTTCATTAACACTGTTCTTAAACCCTATGGAGAAAAAGGGATTAAATCTTTTTATTTAGATTTAATGAAGTATACCAATTAAATGATATTTAATTGGAATTGAATTGGAATTGATTTTTGGGTTTATCGTGAATGGTGTTTTAAATAACACTTGTTCTTTAACCCGATAATTAATGGAATGTGAATTGGGTTTATCGTGAACTGTGTTTTAACGACATTCTTTCTTTAACCCGATTTACAGTGAAATAAGATTTGGAATTTATAAATCTTTTTGATAAGACTTAAAGGAGATTTTCCAAAGTAAAGTTTTCCAATTTAATAAAATAAATTGGAATTGAATGGAATTCGATTTGGTAATAATCGAGGTGAGCTTCTATAGAGGAAGACTGTTAATATATATGGAATTTAAAAGGCCTTGCCGTTATTCCATTTATATTATCGGTTTGATATGGAAGTTCACATTGATTATATATATTGAACTGTTTTTCGTGAAGATTCCATTGTTAATGGAATGAGATTTTGGGTTTATCGTGAACTGTGTTTTAAATGACATTAGTTCTTTAACCCCGTTAAAGGTAAGATTTATTTCTTAACTTTGAAGAATCATTAAGTAATGATTTTTGGAAATTAAAGCTGAATTAGAGTTTTAATGAATCTTTAAATAGATTGAAAGGTGTATTTGATAACTAAAATTATCGAATTCAAGAAATGATCAAGAATGGAGTATCACCAGTTTTGCTCCAAGCAATAGTTAAATTTTTAATTAGATTTAAACGTGAAATGGTAATTAATTTTACCGATAACACCGTGGTGTTAGATATGAAGTATTACCAGTTTTACTTCATGGGATGAATAGGTTGGGATTGGAAAATTTAAAACAAATGATTACTTCGGTAAGGTTCGTTAATCCCAACTAGTTTGGATAAACCAAAATTTGGTTTGAATTGAAATCCAAAGGAAGATTAAGGAATAAATTTAAAAGAATTTATCTTTGATAAAATTAATGGGAACCTTTCCCTATAGATGTGAATATTTGAATAAAAGAATATTCTGAATTGGAATGAGGTGTATGTTGTGTTTGTGTAACACTTGTTTATTATATACGCGAGTTATTCGGAAAGGCCAGGTTTATACCCATTCTGAATAACTGATTCGACGATAAGTCGAAGATGAAGATGGTGGTTGAAGACCGGAGGCCTTCACATCGTTTGGATAATTACTGATGATCTTGATTGGGCTGTACACCCAAGAGGAGGGAATCAGTTGGTAATCGTCCAGACGTACTTGGAGATCGATGGATATGCGAGGAATAAAGTTCCTCCGGTTTTGTTCAGACCCAGAATGAACTTGTAAATGGATGTGTGTCTGACATCGGATTTCATTTTGTGTGATTGATATACATTGGTTGCATAGCGTGAATTGCCTGTGTGGCATGCTGAGATGCAAATAATCAAGGCTTCTGTTGAAAAGAAGGGTCTTGTGGTTGATGATCAAAGCACAGCCTTTGTGGCATAGCTTTGTGTAGCGTTGATTCGCAAGCCTCACACCCTGGTGTGAACCAGAAACGGGAGAAGGACCTCAGGGAGGGCATGCGTTTCCTTCTAGCTAGGAGTGGTGTCAGTTTTTTTACACGGCCTGACATTTTACTTATGTGGATGATGGATTTCTAGGCGCCTCGGTTATATCGGTTGATCCGGGACCGATGGAGTCATTTGGCTCATTTACGCCTCATAGGGCGGGGAAACGCAGTGTTCAGGCATTATAATCCACGTCGAGTGGACCGGCCCTGACGATCCAAGGGATGATGCGTTCTGTTCTTGAGACTCGGGCAAGACAGTCTCGAACTGGTAAGGATGATCCCTTGCCTTGGTTCACAGATGGAAATCCAACTTCCAATACGTGACTTTGCGGTTCTGATTGTAAACCTATATATGGCGACTTAGTGGTATGAGGCACTTATGCCGTCTATGATTGATACTTATGATTGAATTTTTTTTGACACTATGCACTTATAGTAATAATAAAAGATGAAATTTCACGTACCAAGCATTTTTGGCTATTATAAGGGAAAACCCTATCCTCCGGCTTGCGTTGCATTGTGTGATGGGACCTGGGTCTTATTATAGCTTCATTTTTCCAAAAAGCATTGCGCTGTTTTGTTATATGCACTGGTATTCTTAGGAGCAAACCCGTTCCGTGTTATACAGCGTGGTCCCTTGATATATCTGATTTAAAGTAAAGTTTTAAATAACTGTTTTAGTTCTCACACCAGTCACATGACTAACCTGGAGTTTATTTTTTTGACCTAAACTCTGGGTGCCCCTATTTTTCGCACGGGCAGCTAGTAATTTTGGTTTTGCAGATTTATATTCACAGGATCCTGGTTTACAGCTGGAACGATACTCGGAAAGCTCTGTATCCATGTATTACTTTCAGTTGTGTTTTGTATTATTTTTCCGCTGCTATGTAATGTAAATTGAATCTCAGATATTTTTCTAATGTATAATATTTATTCATTCTCTGTATATTCTTGTATTCTGATGGAATTGTTGTAATAAACAATGAAATGTTCTTCTGTCTGTGTTCTGATGTGGCTTGTTCTCAAAGCAATCCGGGCTTCTCTTCACGGGGAAGTTTGGGTCGTTACAGTAATTAAATCCCTTAACAATTTTTGGATACTTTGAAAAAGAAATTTGGGTATAAACACTTAACTTGAATCATTTTGGTTAAGTTAATAATGAGTTTTATATATTTTAATTTAATAATAGATTTGGATGATTTCTAAGCTTTAAAATTTACTTTTAGGGTGGCAAACCTCTTAGTATTAGACAATATCTCTCCCAGTTTCAGCCTAGTAGTAGCTATAGGTCTACATCAGAGTATTCCATTATAGATATTTCTAGTGACCTGAGCGACCATGAGATTATTGGGATCAGACTCCACACTGACTGAGGGTCAGGCTATATACCCAATAGCGATATGGATGTTAGTTCAGACCATTATCATGATATGTTAGGAGTAGACCCAAACACACAGCGGGATGACCCTGTGATGATGTATAAGTATGTCGCGGGTCCATCGATTATTGTCAGATGACAGGGGTTGAGGCAGAAGCTCATTTTGGGATTAAAATTCCTCCAGATATAGATGAGAATACATTAGAGGCTGTTGTGGAAGCAGGTCCTTGATGTGGGAGACTAGCAATTAATAGGATAGGTCCCAGTACTAGAGGACCCTGGCTTAGATTTGGACCCAGCGTTAGTTGAGCAGTTAGATGCGATGATACACGAGATAGAGCAACCCTTAGGCGAGGATATCAGAGTTGATGGATTATAGTAGATGAGGATGGATTTATAGTAGGAGTGAATTATGATGGAGGAATAGTTGATGATGATGGTTATATGGCAGACGATAATGAGGAGTTCGCTGACGAGGAGCCAGGGGAGCTCAGTTTATCTGGTCCATTAGATGATGGATACGTCATATGACTAGTTTGTGAGGAGTGTGGACTTTGTATATAGTGCACTAAGATGTTTTGGGCTAGGACAGTTTTTTAGGGACATGTACCTGGATAGGTATACTTTTTGTGACTGTATATTTTTGTACTACCTTAAGTATGTAGTACGTCCTCAGGTAGGAATAGTTATACTTTTTGTATGCTGACTTGGATGGTCTTTATGACATATCATTTTGGGTTGAATATGATTTGTATGTTACACTTTTTATGAGATAAATTGCGTTCGTCTATTCTAATATTTATGAAATCTGTTCCAAAACTATATAGAGGAGTTTGACTTAAAATTAGTATAGAGGTTTAAAACTAATTGTTTATCCTTTTCGGGGACGAAAAGTCTTAAGGGGGATGAATGTGATATTCCTGAATTTTTTAATTAAGTTTAAAATTAAATTTTGGGATTTTTCTGTATATATTTTGAATTTAAATAAGGTTTGAATATAAATTTTGATTTATAATATTTTTGTATATTAGTTTAGATTTGTTATATTTTATAAGCATGATTTTTTAATAGAAAACTTATTTTAGGAATATGTTTAATATATTAAGATTTAAACTGTTATGTATATATGTATGGACTTTATAAAGATTTAAGATTTAAAGTTGTTTGGTTAAATACAAATTATAATTAAATATCGGTTCAAAATATTCATTCAGTTTCTGTACGCGCAGTCCTGAAGTATTTCATAGAATTTTACTATGACTTTTAATTTGGAAAATAAGCACATATTTTTCTAATGTATTTTAGGGCAACAGTGATCCTTTTGACACTTTACAGAATTAATCAACCGGTTTGTTTTATATTTTATTCTGGGATCGTGGCACATGATTGTACACAATTTTATTGTTAGTTTACTATTGTTTGTTATCGAATTTAAAAGAAAAATATAAAACTAAAATAGACACACGTTTAATGCCATTAACATTTGTGAATATGTGTGTTCTCTAACCATTCCAGTCAGGCATGTATGTACACCATAAGGAAGGAATTTTTTTGGAAAATTTTAAAGCGTTAAACACCTGTAATATTCGAATACACTTGTAGAACTAGATCATTGCATGCCTCACACGTGTATTGTTCTCCTTTTTCATTTGGCATTTGCACTGTTAAAAACCATAGACCCCGTTAAATTCTCGCTACAGGAAAATTTTCTCCACTCTAACACCTACTCTTTACCGTGACACCCACCCAAACACCTTGCGCAAGACCTCCTCCATCAAAGAATCTGCCCACATCATTGAAGCAGCCTCAGCCACCCACTCCTTTGGACAACACCATCCACCAAACAAACCTTCAGCCCATGTTTCCTCCCCTTAAAACATTTCACGACTTCCTCTATCAACGCGTCAGTCCGCCGCCACTCAAAGACAGCTCCACCGGCCGACCTTCTTCCTCGGTCCTCCCCTCCATTGTTTGCTCATGCCTTTCCTCCTCTTCTCCATTTTTACAGTTCACGACCATCCCATAGCATCGTTTCTCTCTCCACTCCTCCAAAACAACACGTCACTCCCCTTGCATGCATGCGAACCACCGCCACACCAAACATCTCAACCCCTTCACTGCATTTACTTCCTCTCGCATGACCCTCTTTCTTTTTCCCTCTCCTATACTTAGCTTGCAACAAAACCGTAAGTCTTCCTGGTTAAGTTTAAGTATATATGTTTTTGTGCACGCATGTTAATGAAAAGAGGCAGTGTGCAATTGTAGTGTCCGTGAAGAGTATTCGTGACGCAACCAGGGCTTGGTTCTCAATTTATACGAGTTTGACATTGTACGCATGACATCAACGTTTCCCGTAAGCTTGTACGAGGTCATTCGTGGTTGTTCGCAGTTGATAAGGAACATTACCGGTGAAGTTAGGAAGCATGAAGGTAAGAGTTCTAATTTAAATTTATTTTAAATTAGTTATAACGATTGTTAGTTGTTAATTTTAATTAGTAATTCGTTAATGATCATGGGTTGTTATGGATGATTACTGTTGAATGTTGATGGATGTTTATGCAGTTAGTATGCACCATACACCAAGCATTATTTACTGTAACGCTTTGAGCACAGTTAATAGGTTATTTTAATTGTTGTGATTGTGATGGATGGATTCGTGTTTGTTTTTTTGGTTAAGGTATTTGGTTAATTCTGGTTGTATGAAATCACATACATCGTAGTGGTGGAATCATATGGGTAACTGATATAGATCTCTTTTCCACGAAAATAACGATTTTTATTAAAATAAGGGTTGGGAAATTTAGTTTTAAATTTAATTTTAAAACTATCTAGAAATTGAATTGAGTAAACATTATTCGTCTTGGATGAAATGGTTATATTGAATTGGGACCGAGAAATGATATTCAACATTGATTTTGTGCGCACAACTTTAACGGCTACTTGTAAATAATTAAACGAGTTTTGATAAAAATATTATTGTTTCAATTTAATTTGAAATAAAGGTGTGGAATTTAAAATGACGACTTTTGGAAAGGATTGAACGAGTTTGGAAAATATTATCATTAAATATTCAATTTAATGTAGTATGAAGAAATTGTAAATTGGAATAATGGATTTTATGTGAATATTTGATTTCATAAGTGTTTTGGAAAAATAATCGAATGAGTTTCAAATAAAATATTCTTTTTGATTTTAAAAGAAAATTTGCAAATTTAAAATATTGATTTTGTAGTAAAGTTATTTTGGACTAAATTGAGTATATAAATATTATTTCAGGGAAAAAGAGATTTGAAATATGGTTTGATCTAAGTTATGTGAACGAATTTTATTTTAGAAAAAAGAGCTGGATGATTTATATTTTAAAACGGTTTATAGCGTAAATCGAATGCGTCGCGTAGTGATAGTTCGTTAATATCGACTTAAAATTTCAAATGGTTATAACTTGAACGTTTTGAATCGAATTGACGTGAAATGAAAAACGTCGGATTCATATTGATGATGGGTTTTGAATAGAAAAGAAAATTTCAAATTCCAATGTTTGGTTTTCAAGTTATGTTTAAATTAAATTTTGAAAAGATCGTTGTACGTGTAGTTCGGCGACCGTAATGGAAAATCGACTTATAAAAATTATTTAAAAATCCATAAAAATATGATAAATCATATTTTATTATTTAAAGGTAATTTGAGTTAAAATATGTGAATTTGGAATGATTCTGGATCTATTTGGTTAAATAACCATTTCTCAGCACTTTCAGTAACACTTTTAACGTTATTATGCTATTTCTTTGAAAATGATTGGATTTTGAAGATTATAAACCATGAACTATTGTTTAAATTATGGAAAAGGATTTGTTAAAAGATTTTAAAGGAGTTTAAAATATATGGTATGAAATTTATTTAAGTTATAAGTAAGATATGGGAAGTTTGAATTAAAAAGAAAATGAGTTGGGATAGAATTAGTCTTCGGATATTCAATATGGAGTCCCAGGATTGGACAAACACTAGAAACATTAAAACATATTCATATTCAGATTCTGATGGTGTTTTCCTGAGTTTGTGAAATGATATCAAATATAAATCGATTAGATTCTGTTTAAACTTATATTTGAAATATCAATCGTAAATGTAGATTTAAATCCAAATTAAGATTTGGTGGTTTTGAAAACTTATGGAAAGGGATAATGACGAATAAATGGATTTTGTTATTGAAATATAAGGTTAGGAAAATGAATATTGAATTTCAAGGAAAGGGTTAAGATGATAAGGGGGTTTAAGGGAATTGAATGAATCCAACCTTAATTGGAAATAAAGTGATAACGATTTGGAAAGGAGATTTAAATTGAAAAACTTGTATAGTACATAGCTATTATTTTTAAAGTACGCTTATTACAGGGAAAGTCCGGGATCGAATATAGGTCCGAAAATCATTCCAAGTAATAATACGACGTTGTAAGAAATAGAAGACTTGGAAACCGACGAATGAATTTCTGAATCATTAGGATTCAACGTTGATGTCTCAGATTGGTCCGTACAACCAAACGAGGTTATAAGTAGCATGATATCTGAATGTACTTGGAGATTCTTGGATGATTTTCCGTTCGGACCCAGAACAGACATATATGGAAATTGTGTCTAACATTGCTATTAACTGCGTAGTACTGATTTCTGTTAAATATATATCTTCTTGGTGGCAGATAATTTATTCTCTTGCTTAACACCCTTCTCTAAGACGTTTGAGCTTAGAGGTTATATATCGATGGAAATCAGTGATGCGTTTATAAATGGACAATGTGGCATACTTAAGTTATTTGATAAGCTATGGATGATCGAAGCATCGCTTATTTAAGCGTAGCTTTGTGTATATCATTACCTCGGCAGGCCTCACACTCCAGTAAATGGTTGAAACAGGAAAGATGCAGCGAGGTTATGGGTAGTCATTTCCTTTTAGATAAAAGGTGTACTATGGTATGGAGCCCAGGTATTAACGTATGTGGAAAACTTCTACTTTGTGTATGTTGATGTTGCAGGTACCCAGTTTAAAGGTTGGTAACGACCGGGAAGTGATATACTCAGGCGTGCTCTACGTTACCTAGTTACAGAGGTTACCCGGCCTCGTGCTGGAAGAGAACCCGTTTGGTTCTCGGGGCGTCCCTCTAGAGGCGTACCCGTCGGTTCGGTAAGGAAGTTCCTTTTCCTGGTCATTTGTTGGAAATCCAATTTCCACTACGATCCCATACAATTTTAGTTATATAACCTGCTACCAGCAGGACTATGCCAGTATAATGGGATGGGGCATTATGCTGGCTATGATTAATACATTTATTTGCGAAATAGTTTTCACTCTATGCCTAATAATCATAACAGAGGATTTTCACGTATCAAGCATTTTTTACTATCATAAAGTGAAACCTCGCCCATATGTGTGTTTGCATTGTGTGAGTGCCATGAGATCTTATGCTAGTTTAATTTTTCAAAAGTCATTACGAATTTTTATACACGGGTATTCGTGTAGAGTAAACCCGTTCCGCGTTAGCGGCGTGGTCCGGTGAATTTCCCAACTTTAAAATAAAGCCTAAATAAGAACTGTGTTTTCGAATTATCACACTAGTCCCAAGACTGACCTAGAGTTCTGTAACACCCCGTATGTTAAATAACTTGTTATAACATAAATCAGAGCAGAATTAAATTTAATATTCTGAATCAGGGGAAACGGGCTGTGCCATTGCGTTCGTCTCGGAAAAATACGCGAAATAGAGTCCGAGTTTTCGTAAATCGGAGTCCGTATGACCAAGTTATGGCCCGTCAAAGTTTCACGAAAAATCAAAAACGAAAACTGCTCATGTTTTGAGGCCCGGGATGAGTTTTGGGCTGTTTTTTTGGGCCCTAAATGGTTCCTACACTTGACTTCTTCCCCAAGACATGCTTTAAAGGCTAGGATTGGTTCTAGGGTATATCCTATGGTCCTAAAACATCTAACTAATCTATATATACACCCTAATACCCCCCTTATCCTTACCAAAAATAGATCTAAGGCCATTATGCCACCACTTAGAAAATTGGAGAGCCTCCACTAAAAATCCTAAGAGGGTTTGCAAGCTAATCTACATCTTCTTCTACTTAATCATTGGGATTTGCTTCATTTAACTTGCTAATCTTGTTTTGGTGAGCTTCTATCCCCTTAATAATCAATTATTGAATTGATTATGATAAGATGTGATAAAGTATGGCTATGTTTGTGGATCCATATATTTATGCAAGCTTGATGTAGTGAATATTATGTGTTTTGCAAGTTATATGCCTTATGTCATGCAAGTTTCATAATATGTAATCATGATATTTTTATGCAAGTTGTTTCATGATGTTTATGATGCAAAACACTAAGTGAATATGGATCCATTATGCAAACATGTTATGCAAGTATGTGAGTACTTATGCAAGTCATGTATATGCTTATATGCATGTTTAACATCTTATGCAAGTATATGAATGTTTATGCAAGTTATGTATATGTTGAAATGCAAGTTTAACATAATATGCAAGCCTATGCAAGTATGTGAATGTTTATGCAAGTTATGTATATGTTGAAATGCAAGTTTAACATAATATGCAAGCCTATGCAAGTATGTGAATGTTTATGCAAGTTATGTATATGTTGAAATGCAAGTTTAACATAATATGCAAGCCTATGCAAGTATGTGAATGTTTATGCAAGTTATGTATATGTTGAAATGCAAGTTTAACATGATATGCAAGCTTATGCAAGTATATGAATGCTTATGCAAGTATGTGAGTGCTTATGCAAGTTAAGTATATGCTAAAATGCAAGTTCTACATGTTATGCAAATCACATGTTTGATGATATGTAAGTTCATATGCAACATGTTATGTAAGACACATGTTTGATAATATGCAAGTTTGGGTTGAATATAGTTGGGTTAATACATGCTCATATATGCAAGTTGACATCCTCTTAACCCATGATAAAGTTATATGCTAAACCCATGTTATGTGTGGTAAATCTTCCCTTTATTATGTTATGTCATAATGACGATTTACGTGGGGAACGATGGGGTTAATTAATATGTTAATTAAAAGTATGTTAAAATGGGTATGATTAAGCATACCATAAAAATAAATTACCATAAGTGGGAATTTACCTATTGAGTTAGGTCTACCCCATGGGAATTTACCTATTGAGTTAGGTCTACCCATGTTATGGAAAACTTGATATTAATTAGGGATAATTAATATGGGGGTGATTAATTAGGTGTAATTAATCGACTAAGACACGAGGTTGGACTCATTTGTAGTGTAAAACTGCCCGGACCCGACCGGCTTAACCAGTTGCTACAAATGTCAGCCCAATGTGAGAGGTCTTAGCCATAAATTAAATACGTGATTAAAGTAAAGACACGAGGTTAGGCTCTGTTATGACGTAAGACTGCCCGGACTCTACCGGCTTAACCAGGCGGTCATAACAGCCAGTCTAATGTGGGAGGTCTTTATGGGAGATCACGGTCTTAATTAATTAAGAAACACTTAACCATATTAGCATGTAGTGGGACATGAGGGGTTAAGTGGGTGCCTTGGGTGGCATGTGGAAATTTTGTGGTTGCCTTGGGTGGCATGTGGAATCTAGTGGGTTGCCTTGGGTGGCAATAGAAAATACGATTAGAATACTTAACCAAGTGGAAACATGTAATTAAACATGATTAAAGGGTTAAGTGGGATACACTAGATATATGACAAGCTTAGGTGGGTAGCTTGTGGGGGCCCATTTCAACCAATATCCCAAACGTATCTTTGTGGGCTCGACCCATGTCGAGTGACGGGACACGCATATTGGGCTTGATTATAAGAGGCCAAAACGGGTTAGCGGTGGCAACACAAGTCCAACGGGTTTCATATGCGTGTGTGGGCCCGGGCTGGTAGATAAGCCGTTGTTGCATCGTGTAGATATAAAGCCGTGCACCGTTGATAGTATTGGGTAGCCACTTTAGGGGAGTGATACACCCCACTGTGGGACCAGCACGGGTATCTACGGTAGGGAGCCGATCGATGGGGAGTAGTGGGTACACCTAATAAAGATAGTGGCAGACGACACCTATGTAGGGGTACACGAAACTACTGGGTAAGAATTACTAAGTACACCTAGTGGAGATAGGGGCAGACGGCACCTATGTAGTGGCTAGGGGTACACGAGACTACTGGGGAAATTTTCTATGTCCTTAGAAGGGATCAACCTTTAAGTAGGAATGACTGGTGTGGTGCAGTTAGTAATTATCCTTGGGTGGGTAGATGCGTCTTTACGGATATCTTAGTTCGTCCTGTGTTCGTGGGCAACTTAGTGTAGTCATTATCCCCAAAGATACCATACCGAGTTCATATCATACCCTAATTACTTTAATAATTGTATTATTAAGGAGATAGGGTTCACTCAGGCTTATGTCTGACCCCCGTTGTTTTTATCTTTTTCCTTCAGGTCCTCAGGTTGGGCCTAGTGCTAGTGGGCTTTGATCAGTTTGCTTTATCTATCTCTTGGAGCTTGGACCGTAGATGTAGAGCTCAGCTTATCTTATCTTTTCTGTTATGGCTATTTGTTATGAGTAGTGGGATTATGTACTTATTTTATTCAGGATGGATATTTTGTACTTGACTCTTGTTATGGTTTTATGATGTAACCAAACATGTTTTACTTTCCGCTGCTATGAGATGATGTTTTAAAATTTTCAAGTATTACATTATATCTGTCTTGTTGTAATTTTACTGTTCTATACTCACTAAAAATACTCCACCGATGCTATGGCATTCCCTTAGTGAGTGACTATAGCGGGTGTGGGGTGTTACACGTGGTATCAGAGCTAAGGTTACCGGAACAGAAAAAAATTTTAGAAAACTATTTTTCTAAAAAAAAAAAACATCTTTTGGAAAAGATATTTTCAAAAACATGTCTTTTAAGAGAAGAGTTTTTGAAAGAAAAGCATAATCCCCAATAGCCATATCTATATCCTTCGAATTCTCCGTTTTGAATCTTTCCTTTTTCGTTTCAGCATGACCGAGAATCTTAATCTTCCAGAGGGTGTGACGGTACCAGTATGGTATAGGAGATTGATGGAGGCTAGGGCCACCACTACGGGTCCAGCAAATGCTCCTCCACCAACCATAGCACCCGATCTTCCTCCTCCCCCTCCTTCTCGCACGGATACTTTTGCTAAGACTTGCAAGGAATTTAAAGCTATGGGAGGGAAACCTTTTCAAGGATCTGAAACCTTTGTGGAGGCTAGAGATTGGCTTAAAGAGGTGGAAGAGTTGACAGATATCTTTGAGATGGAAGAAGGGAAGAAAGTCAAGTTGGCTGCTTGGTTAATGAAGGGGGAGGCCTCATTCTGGTGGGAGGTCACTAATGGAGAACGCCCCGTTGACTCTTGGACGGATTTTAGGCAAAGATTTGTGGCAAAGTTTCTCTCAAGGGCGGAGGAAAACTTGTATATGGAAAGATTCTTGACTCTGAAGCAAGGGAATCTTTCGGTGAAGGAATATGTCAATAAGTTTAATCAATTGGCAAGGTTTGGCCTAGATATGGTGAATACACCGGAGAAGAAGGCTTTGAGGTTCGTGAAAGGCTTGAATGAGCCTATGCATGGGTTGGCTATGACTCACATCCCTATGGGGGCCACCTTTGAGAAGCTAGTTGACATGGCACTCATGTATGAGGAAGAGAAGGGTCCTAATGCTAATAAGGCACCCGAGAAGAAGGGAGATCAAAAGAGACCTCAACAACAGCAAAGCAAAGGTGGGAAAGGCAACGGTGGCAAGGGCAAGAAGAAGAAGTGTTTCAATTGTGGGACACCTGGCCACCTAAGCAAGGATTGTCGCAAGAAGAAGAAGACCGGCTGCTTCCACTGTGGCAAAGCAGGGCACTTAGTGAAGGATTGCCCTAAGAAGGGGCAAAGGACGGGATCTACCTCAGGAGGACAGGTGCAAGCTCTTATGGCACCGGGTCAGGCTAGGGGGCAAGTACAGGCTCTCGCGGTTCCACCGATTCAGGAGAGAGGTAGAACTATTTCCGTTGAAAGTCTGGTTTTTCTATTTGACCATCCTGTCCGTACATTGTTTGATTCAGGCGCATCGCATTCGTTTATTTCATCATCATTAGTTGAGTTACTGCACTTAGACACCAGTCTGGTAGATGATCCCTTGGTTGTTTCAAACCCAATTGGGGGCTCCACTTATTTGTCCATGATATGTTTGGGTTTGAAGATTTCTATACTTAGCATTGAGTTTAGATGTGATGCTTTTGTATTGGGCTTCACGGGCTATGGGTTGATTTTGGGCATGGACTGGTTATCCAGTAATGGTGCCGTACTTGATTGCGAAAGGAGAGTTGTTAGGCTGATGACCCGCTTGGGTAACACTCTCGAGATTTCTTGTAATCCCATGGACTCTGTTATGCTAAGTTATCTTGAATCGCTTGACGATTCGGTCGAGAGTTTGCAATCTATTAGAGTGGTCCGGGAATATCCGGATGTGTTTGAGGAGGTGAAGGGCTTACCTCCGAAGCGGGAGATTGACTTCCGAATATATTTGGTGGATAATACTAAACCGGTATCTTTACCAGTGCGCCACATGGCTCCTCGTGAGAGGAGGGAACTCCATAAGCAAATAGGGAAGTTGCTTGAGAAGGGGTTCATAAGACGAAGCATATCGGAGTGGGGTGCTCCAGTAGTATTTGCTACGAAGGCGGATGGGTCCCTCAGACTTTGTGTAGACTATAGAGAACTCAACAAGCTCACAAAGAAGAATAGACACCCATTGCCGAGGATAGATGATCTTTTCGATCAGTTGGTTGGCGCTTCAGTATTTTCTCAGTTGGACTTGGCCACGGGGTTTCATCAGTTAAGGGTGGCTGAGGATAGCATAGACAAGACTGCCTTTAGGACTCCGGATGGTTTCTATGAGTGGCTAGTGATGCCATTTGGGTTGACGAACGCCCCTGCATACTTTGTTGATTTGATGAGTAGGGTGTTCAGGGAGTTCCTTAATAAATTCGTGGTGGTCTTTGTGGATGATATCTTAGTATTTTCTAAGAGTGAAGAAGAGCATGCCCTACATCTTGGGGAAGTGTTGAAGACTCTTCGAGCACATAGCCTTAAGGCTAAATTCTCTAAATGTCACTTCTGGAGGAGGGAAGTGCGGTTCTTGGGGCATGTGGTCTCCAAGGAAGGGATAGTTGTGGATCCCGCGAAGGTAGTATCAATTCAGGATTGGAAGGTTCCGAAGAATGCTACCGAAGTAAGAAGTTTCTTGGGGTTGGCGGGTTATTATAGGAAGTTTATTAAAGACTTCGCGAAGATATCAGCCCCATTAACTCGCTTGACAAAGAAGAATCAGGTTTTCACATGGGATGTGGATTGTGAGGATGCATTCCGACGGTTAAAGAGAGCTTTAACCACTGCTCCAGTTTTAGTGCTGCCAGATGGGAGTAAGCCGTTCGTTGTTTATACTGATGCTTGTGGGACAGGACTAGGCGCAGTCTTGATGCAAGAGGGAAGGGTAATAGCCTATGGTGGGAGGCAGTTGAGCGCGCATGAGAAAAATTACCCTGTCCATGACCTAGAGTTGGCCGCTATCGTTTTTGCGCTTAAGATTTGGCGTCATTATCTTCTTGGTGAGAGATTCGAGTTGTTCACTGACCATAAATCATTGAAGTACTTATTCTCTCAGAAGGATTTAAATTTAAGACAGCAAAGGTGGATGGAGTTCTTAGCATCCTATGATTTCGAGATAGCGTATACCCCTGGCAAGGGTAACGTGGTGGCGGACGCCTTGAGCAGGAAGAGGTTGTCCTTGAGTCCATTGTTCGTGGAACGACGAAGCTTGGAATTTATCTCGATGTTTGATTTCAGACCTTCCACTGACTATGTACCCGGTTTGCTAGCTTCTTTGGAAGTTAGACCTACTCTTTTGGGGCGGGTTGGAGAAGCACAGAGGGGCGACCCACAGTTGGTTGAGTTAGTAGAAAAGCTCATAAGGGGGGAGTCGTCCAGCCATTTGAGTAGGTACACCCTAGACGATAGGGGGTGCTTGCGCAGAGACGGTAGACTTTGTGTACCGCAAGACGAGGGTTTGAGGAAGGCTATTCTTGATGACGCACACCGTTCTAGGATGACCATTCATCCCGGTGGGGACAAGATGTACCGAGACATGAAGAGGGTTTTCTTCTGGGCCGGTATGAAGAAAGATGTGGCCGAGTATGTCGCTCGATGCTTGGTGTGCCAACAAGTAAAGGCGGAGCAAAAGAAACCAGGTGGGTTGCTTCACCCATTGGAGGTTCCGCAATGGAAGTGGGATAGCGTCTCGATGGATTTTATTGACGGGTTGCCCAGGTCGAGGAAGGGTAATACAGGAATTTGGGTGGTGGTAGATAGACTTACTAAGAGCGCCCATTTCATACCTGTGAAGAGCAAGAGGACCGCTCCATGGCTAGCTTCTGTATATCTTCGAGAGATAGTTCGATTGCATGGGGTACCCTCTAGCATAGTTAGTGATCGAGATCCTATCTTCACTAGCGAGTTCTGGAGAAGTTTGCAAGAAGCAGTAGGGACTCAATTGTGTCTGAGCACCGCATATCATCCTCAGACAGATGGCCAGACTGAGAGGGTGAATCGTGTTCTAGAAGACCTTTTGAGGCTTTGTATCTTAGATTTTGGGGGTACATGGGAAGAGCATCTTCCATTGGTGGAGTTCGCATATAATAACAGCTTTCAGTCCAGTATTGGTATGGCTCCTTTCGAAGCTCTCTATGGAAGGCCTTGTCGATCACCTACATGTTGGTGGGAATCTACGGACAAGATCTTGCTTGGGCCGGATATGGTTAGGGAGACTTCTGAGAAGATTGACTTGATTCGAAGAAGGATGAAAGCAGCGCAGGATAGGCAAAAATCTTATGCGGACAAGAGAAGGACGGATCTTGAGTTTGAGGTTGGGGATAGGGTTTTTGTTAAGGTATCTCCGTTGAGAAATGTTGTTCGCTTCGGATCCGTTGGGAAGTTAGCACCAAGGTTTGTTGGGCCGTTTCCTATTAAGGAAAGGATTGGACGGATGGCATATAGAGTGGAGTTGCCTGACAGACTTAGTGGTGTTCATGATGTATTCCATGTGTCCCATTTGAGGAAATGCATGCATGAGACCGCAGAGGTGGTAGAGCCAAGCTTGCTTAGGGATATGGAGGTAGAGCGTGATGCGACTATTCGACGAGCTCCTACTCGCATCCTTGGGTCAGAGACTAGGAAGTTGAGAAACAGAGAGGTTCAGCTAGTCAAAGTGCAATGGGGAGAAGATGAGAGTAACGCGACTTGGGAGACGGAAGCAAAGATGCGTTCATTATACCCATTTCTTTTTGAGGGTATGTCCTTACTTTCTCCTTTATCGCTTGACTAGTACTTATCTTATCTTTGGTATGTCCTCTCGTTAGTACCTTTGACCTTTAGATAGGGTAAACCTATGGTTGAAACATGTGTTTGAGACATGTTATGGTTGATGGATGCAAGTGGATGCAAGTGTTTGCTAGTGGTTGCTCGTGGATGCATATACACACACTCTAGGCACTAGATCGGCTCAGTCACTTCATATTGCATATTGCATAAAATTGTGTGTAGGAAGATATATTTATGGATGTATAATGGTTGTGTTATCACATGGATGATGCATTTTGGTGAATGATTGTGCACTCATGTAGATATTGTATGTGTCGATAGGGTTCGCTCGCATACATAATGGATGCATGGCACTATCATGGTTTGCATATGTTCATACATTAGATAGGGAACATATACACACACTTTTTGCATATGCTCATACATCATTAGAAACTGTTTAAGGACAATGGATGCCAGTGTTTGATGGTTGAGTAGATGGTTGTTTGGTTGGTAGGATACGTTCTTCTTGACTTAGAGATTTCGGGGACGAAATCCTTTAAGTAGGGGAGAATGTAACACCCCGTATGTTAACTAACTTGTTATAACATAAATCAGAGCAGAATTAAATTTAATATTCTGAATCAGGGGAAATGGGCTGTGCCATTGCGTTCGTCTCGGAAAAATACGCGAAATAGAGTCCGAGTTTTCGTAAATCGGAGTCCGTATGACCAAGTTATGGCCCATCAAAGTTTCACGAAAAATCAAAAACGAAAACTGCTCATGTTTTGAGGCCCGGGATGAGTTTTGGGCTGTTTTTTTGGGCCCTAAATGGTTCCTACACTTGACTTCTTCCCCAAGACATGCTTTAAAGGCTAGGATTGGTTCTAGGGTATATCCTATGGTCCTAAAACATCTAACTAATCTATATATACACCCTAATACCCCCCTTATCCTTACCAAAAATAGATCTAAGGCCATTATGCCACCACTTAGAAAATTGGAGAGCCTCCACTAAAAATCCTAAGAGGGTTTGCAAGCTAATCTACATCTTCTTCTACTTAATCATTGGGATTTGCTTCATTTAACTTGCTAATCTTGTTTTGGTGAGCTTCTATCCCCTTAATAATCAATTATTGAATTGATTATGATAAGATGTGATAAAGTATGGCTATGTTTGTGGATCCATATATTTATGCAAGCTTGATGTAGTGAATATTATGTGTTTTGCAAGTTATATGCCTTATGTCATGCAAGTTTCATAATATGTAATCATGATATTTTTATGCAAGTTGTTTCATGATGTTTATGATGCAAAACACTAAGTGAATATGGATCCATTATGCAAACATGTTATGCAAGTATGTGAGTACTTATGCAAGTCATGTATATGCTTATATGCATGTTTAACATCTTATGCAAGTATATGAATGTTTATGCAAGTTATGTATATGTTGAAATGCAAGTTTAACATAATATGCAAGCCTATGCAAGTATGTGAATGTTTATGCAAGTTATGTATATGTTGAAATGCAAGTTTAACATAATATGCAAGCCTATGCAAGTATGTGAATGTTTATGCAAGTTATGTATATGTTGAAATGCAAGTTTAACATAATATGCAAGCCTATGCAAGTATGTGAATGTTTATGCAAGTTATGTATATGTTGAAATGCAAGTTTAACATGATATGCAAGCTTATGCAAGTATATGAATGCTTATGCAAGTATGTGAGTGCTTATGCAAGTTAAGTATATGCTAAAATGCAAGTTCTACATGTTATGCAAATCACATGTTTGATGATATGTAAGTTCATATGCAACATGTTATGTAAGACACATGTTTGATAATATGCAAGTTTGGGTTGAATATAGTTGGGTTAATACATGCTCATATATGCAAGTTGACATCCTCTTAACCCATGATAAAGTTATATGCTAAACCCATGTTATGTGTGGTAAATCTTCCCTTTATTATGTTATGTCATAATGACGATTTACGTGGGGAACGATGGGGTTAATTAATATGTTAATTAAAAGTATGTTAAAATGGGTATGATTAAGCATACCATAAAAATAAATTACCATAAGTGGGAATTTACCTATTGAGTTAGGTCTACCCCATGGGAATTTACCTATTGAGTTAGGTCTACCCATGTTATGGAAAACTTGATATTAATTAGGGATAATTAATATGGGGGTGATTAATTAGGTGTAATTAATCGACTAAGACACGAGGTTGGACTCATTTGTAGTGTAAAACTGCCCGGACCCGACCGGCTTAACCAGTTGCTACAAATGTCAGCCCAATGTGAGAGGTCTTAGCCATAAATTAAATACGTGATTAAAGTAAAGACACGAGGTTAGGCTCTGTTATGACGTAAGACTGCCCGGACTCTACCGGCTTAACCAGGCGGTCATAACAGCCAGTCTAATGTGGGAGGTCTTTATGGGAGATCACGGTCTTAATTAATTAAGAAACACTTAACCATATTAGCATGTAGTGGGACATGAGGGGTTAAGTGGGTGCCTTGGGTGGCATGTGGAAATTTTGTGGTTGCCTTGGGTGGCATGTGGAATCTAGTGGGTTGCCTTGGGTGGCAATAGAAAATACGATTAGAATACTTAACCAAGTGGAAACATGTAATTAAACATGATTAAAGGGTTAAGTGGGATACACTAGATATATGACAAGCTTAGGTGGGTAGCTTGTGGGGGCCCATTTCAACCAATATCCCAAACGTATCTTTGTGGGCTCGACCCATGTCGAGTGACGGGACACGCATATTGGGCTTGATTATAAGAGGCCAAAACGGGTTAGCGGTGGCAACGCAAGTCCAACGGGTTTCATATGCGTGTGTGGGCCCGGGCTGGTAGATAAGCCGTTGTTGCATCGTGTAGATATAAAGCCGTGCACCGTTGATAGTATTGGGTAGCCACTTTAGGGGAGTGATACACCCCACTGTGGGACCAGCACGGGTATCTACGGTAGGGAGCCGATCGATGGGGAGTAGTGGGTACACCTAATAAAGATAGTGGCAGACGGCACCTATGTAGGGGTACACGAAACTACTGGGTAAGAATTACTAAGTACACCTAGTGGAGATAGGGGCAGACGGCACCTATGTAGTGGCTAGGGGTACACGAGACTACTGGGGAAATTTTCTATGTCCTTAGAAGGGATCAACCTTTAAGTAGGAATGACTGGTGTGGTGCAGTTAGTAATTATCCTTGGGTGGGTAGATGCGTCTTTACGGATATCTTAGTTCGTCCTGTGTTCGTGGGCAACTTAGTGTAGTCATTATCCCCAAAGATACCATACCGAGTTCATATCATACCCTAATTACTTTAATAATTGTATTATTAAGGAGATAGGGTTCACTCAGGCTTATGTCTGACCCCCGTTGTTTTTATCTTTTTCCTTCAGGTCCTCAGGTTGGGCCTAGTGCTAGTGGGCTTTGATCAGTTTGCTTTATCTATCTCTTGGAGCTTGGACCGTAGATGTAGAGCTCAGCTTATCTTATCTTTTCTGTTATGGCTATTTGTTATGAGTAGTGGGATTATGTACTTATTTTATTCAGGATGGATATTTTGTACTTGACTCTTGTTATGGTTTTATGATGTAACCAAACATGTTTTACTTTCCGCTGCTATGAGATGATGTTTTAAAATTTTCAAGTATTACATTATATCTGTCTTGTTGTAATTTTACTGTTCTATACTCACTAAAAATACTCCACCGATGCTATGGCATTCCCTTAGTGAGTGACTGTAGCGGGTGTGGGGTGTTACAAGTTCATTGTTTTCCACACCTAAACTTTGGGTGCCCATAATTTTGTACGGGCAGCTAATAGTTTGGCTTGTAGGTTTAGATTTCAGAGATGGATTCGGGTTTAAAGATAGAATTATGGTTTGGGTGATTCTTATTCCGCTGAAGAGCTTATTTGGTTTATTTCCACTGAGCATAAGTTGTACTCTGATATTCCTTGTAATCTCTGATGTAATCGATGAAATGAAATGAAAAAGTCCTGTATGTAAGTACCCATAACAATCCGTCTTTTTGAACGGTTTAAGTTGGTTTAATTACCGGCGAGAACCGGTCAAAAAGTCAGGTCGTTACAATTATCGATGAATTTGAGTGTTTGAAATCGTTTTTTATTTACTCGATTTAGTTTATGTATGAAAATAGCCATTCTGCAAATGATTTCGGAATTTTGCGAAACCATTTTTATTGGATTAAGATTGGTTACTTGTTGCAAGATTCCAAATCTCATAACGATTGGAGTTGTCGTGTGATCGTATGCGATATAAACGCGTATTGATAAATGATATAAAATTATAATATGATTTCAAAAGATAGATTTTGCATATAATCGAATTAGCCCTCGAAACTAGTTCCATTGTGTTTGGAATATTGGTTATTAGCTATGAACGACAACACATCTCGTTTCTGAGTTTGGAACTTTTCGGTCTCGATGAGTTCTATTTTAGTGGGGGCAATAAATAGAATTTAACTCTCCTCACTCTTAAATCCTTGCATCCGTTTGCAAATCAATGGCTGAAATTCACTTTTCAATCCGTTCATAATTAGCTAAAACTTCTAACATGAAAATTGTTCATATCGACTATACGAACGCTTCCGAGTTAGTCGTT
Organism: Allium sativum; assembly: GCA_030737875.1. NCBI lineage: Eukaryota > Viridiplantae > Streptophyta > Magnoliopsida > Asparagales > Amaryllidaceae > Allium > Allium sativum. The sequence continues at coordinate 543,454,405 of CM060920.1, read as the reverse complement.
TGTCGATCGGAGTTGACCGAAATCTAGCCAAGACCGAGTTAATGCTCCTTTCATTTTCTGGCTTGTAGTTCATCATTGGTGAACTTTCATACCGAGGTGTCTGAAGGGAAAATGAGGTGGGGGAGATTTCTCTACTTATCGATGGTGGTCGGAGATCGTATCGTGGCCTGTGGTGCATGCAAACCAAAGATGAACGGTTTCCGTTCATCTTGAGATTCACCATGAACAACTACGATGGAGGGGGAGGGGGTCGGTGCTAGGTGCGTGGGGGCGGCATGGAGAGGTCATGATCGGTCAGGTCGGAGTTCGGTAGGGTGAGTTGGTCGTAGTGGTTGAAGGAAGAGGGGGAGTGAGTTCGAATTTGGAACGAAGGGAACATAGATTAAACCAAGTAAATGTGGGTTAGGGTCTGATTAGATTAAGGTAATAAAGTTAAGATAACGAGTCAATGACGTTGGTTGATTATTAATTTATTTTAATTCATGTAAATCTTATAACGTGACTAACTCTTTCATATGAGGTCGGATTTACGTGTAACAAGTTCCATTGGGTTTGGATTCATGAATCCTATGCATGCTATTTGGATTGGTATGATTTGAAGCTATTTGAAATTTTATCTAATTTCAAACATATGTTTGAAATAGATAAAATAACGTGAAAACGTTGATTGGTGGATGGTGACTTAAAACCCATACTTTTTGAAATACTATTGTGATTGAAGGGATTCAACATGATTCATTATTATTCTTGATGTTACTCGCTTCCATTTTATACACCTATGAACTGTCTAATCTAAGTATATCACTAAAACCTGAATTGGGTGATGTTTGCTGAATTAAGTCAACATTGTTATGTTACAATAGACTGTTTTTGTTAGGTGATTGATGGGAGATGACCCAAATTCAACATTTTGAATATGAAGTTTCGTCTTAGGGCAAAAAAAATCAGCTTTTGAAGTTATAAAATATTTTATAACAAAAGTAAGATTTTGAAGTGATTTCATATAAGAATTTTTATAATCAAATTTTATAAAAGGAATTTATAATGAATTCCTGTTTTATAATCAAAACGTGTTCAAACTTAACTAAGATTTCACAAATAGAGAATATGAAGTAAAAAAAACAAAGTATTATAAATGAAGAAGTTTTATAAGTCATTTTCAAGTGTTTGAACTAAGTTTTATAAAACAACATAAGAATCTGTAAGAAACTTATAAATGGAGATTTATGGAGTTTAGGTATGAATGACTACTTATAAATAATGTGAATTTGACTTGTAAGTTAAGTTCTAATTGATTTTATTTACAATCAAAAAAGATTCTATAAGATTTAAAATGAAAACTTGAAGTTTTCCAAAATATAACATGTTTTGAAATAGAATATTTAAGATATTCTGATTAGACTGGTACTGAATTTCGAATACGGTCCTCGTACTATATGTACAAATTTGGAAGGTGTTATCATCGCTATTCAATGGATGGTATAGATAAAATGTGGAGATTGATATTGAGTATAATCATTATTCTCATTATACTTCTTGTTTTTGCTTAATACCAATATTTTAGTTTTTTATAGGAAATGATGTATTACATGACATTGTTTTTTACCCACCTATAATTTATGACTACACTTATACATTTCAGTCAAGTATATACTTTTTTTCGAAGTATGAATACTATGATTTGTGAATACATTTATTTTATTGTGATAAGTGCATGAGTACGATTTTCAAGTATGGAAATGAAGAGATTTGTGAATATGCTTATTTTGATGAAATAAGCATATGGATTGATTTGTAAGAATGAATGAAATGAGTTAATGAAGAATTTAATTAAAAGGGCTAAAGCTGCTGATATACTTGGCTGTACGTTTACGGTTGATGGTTAAATAACCGAATTATCACCTGAATTCCATTTTTAAATTATAAAGTGTTGGTTCGAGGAACCGGGATTGGAAAGGATCCAAATCCACTTCGAACTAACATTGCATTCAAACTGTTATGTAGATGACCTGAATATTATATTTATATCTTTAAAATGAAGAGGTGAATCTTCTGGCGGAAAGGATATATATAATGATATATAATGATGTTGTGAGCAATGAAAGATCATGCGATGCTGAAACCTATGGTTGTTATGGTAATGGTTACCATTACCATTTGGCAAATATCGTTACCATACCGTTTTTACTGGCAAGTCGGAATTGTTTACCGTTACTGATCGACTGATATACCGATAATCTGGTAATTGTTACACTGGTGATGGAAAATTGTCGTTTGTTCATCCAAGTTTGTATCTTGACATGTTTTTTGTACATAATGCATCTTTATTATATTACATGGAGTGTTAGTTAATAAAAACATAAATGAAAAAGAAAATAAGTGTACTTGTAATTATATCATCTTATTATTAAACTAAATTTAATCATTTATTTGATTCTAAATGCAAGTAGTAAAACGTATCAGATGAACGCACATATGTTTTAAATTAACTGGTAATTTTACCATTACCGCTGTATTGAAGAAACATTACCAATATTTTACCATTAAAAATCCATTACTATACCGTTTTAATTGGTATACCGATTTCATTAAAAAATGATTACCGGTCGATTGGTAATGGTAAATTTACTGTTACCATAACAACCCTAGTGGAACGAGTGACTTTCTTAGTAACATAGGATTACATTAAAAGTCAGTTTTGAACCGCTGCATTTTTCCATACTAATGGATTAGGTTACGGAGGGTATACAAAGTGAGATTTTTTTAGTGTATGGTCTTTGCTAATGATTTTGTGTTAATTGACGAAAGCAAGATAGGGGTTGATAAACAACTGGAGTTATGAAGATGAATTTTAGAATTAAAAAGTTTTAGGCTTATCTGAACTAAAACAAAGCATATGAAGTGCAAGCTCAGCGGTGTCAGATCAAAATATGGAAATGTCACTTTTGCTTGACAAGTAGCGCCCAAGAAGAAAACTTTTTGATATTTAGGATCAATGTTGCAGTATGATGATGGTATTAATGAAGATGTTTGTCTTACAATTCAAGCGAGATTGGTGAAATTATGACTACCATTTGGTATCCTTTGTGATTGAAAAGTCTCATAAAAGTGTAAAGGAATATATAATGATAGTCAGGTTTGAGAGATTGTATGGTGCATAATTTTGTCTATTAAAGGACAACCTATCCATAAGATACATGTATTAGAGGTGTGTTTGCTACGATGAAGCTGTGTCGGATTAAAAATGATGATATACACAAAAAACTTGGAGTAGCACCAGTCGAAGAGAAGATAGTCCAACATCGCTTAAGATAGTTTGAACATCTCCAATGAAGGCCTCTCGAGGCACTGTGCGCGTTGGAATTATAAGCCGCGTTGAATGCTCAAGAGGTAGAGATTGACTAAGAACGATATGGGAGGAAACAGGAAAAATAAATTTGAGAGATTAAAATATACCCAAAAAGCTGTTATCGGACACGAGCACCTGGAAATCGGCGATTCTTGTATCAAAACCATGAGCTTAAGGTTAATTTAAGGGTGGTGTTATAAGATTTAAATTATATGACTAAAGAATAGAAACTTAAGACGAATTGTTTGGTCTTCGTCCATATTACTACTAGTACCACCATCGTTACTATTCAATATTTTTACTTCACAAGAACAATAACAACTAAGTTATTAGTTTCAAATAAGTTTGGTTGACTGGAGATGGAACACAAAACCAAATCGTTATTTTTTACATTGTCTATATTTATTTTCATTTTATTATTTGTTACTATTATTATTTGTTCAATGATTTTACTTCAATTTATTTTTATTGTTATTTCTGTTTTCAACTTGAAATCTATTATAGTTATTATTATTTTAAATTTATTATATCATTTGGTTTTGAGTTCCATTTCTAGCAAATCTCAAATTGTTTAGGATGAATATCATAGTTATCGGTGTAAACGATTCGGACCAGGTAGGACGAATGTGTATTTTAGTCATGTCCTATTAGAAATTTGAATGTACACATACTCAACAAGCTTTATGTATAAATACTGTTCGTACGACCCACACGATCGAAGGACAATGTTTAACGATATAAGAACATTGAATATTTTGAAATTGACATATTTTTGTATTTATTTTAATATCATAATTTGTATTCTAAACGAAAATAGTATGGATACGAACTGGACATTTTACGGTCTCGAACCGAGTTAGACAACGGACATTTCTGTCTGATATACAACTGTAGGTTTAGTAATAGTCGTAGTTGTTGTTGGTTTGAAGCATTATTTTAAATACAAAGACAGTCGTTATAATAAGCATCATATCACGGAATTTTGCATTATTTTATCACAAAAAGATAGATTAGAGATTTGGAACTGATAATCAAGAGGGAATATGGATCACTTTGCTATATATGTATACACAGTTGCAGATATATGTATATAACCTGCCATATAAAAGCAGAGTAGTACAATACTTGATTTCATTAAACGAAACTTGTAATTATTTGGAGACAAATCTCCTCAAACCGCATCTTTTTTCACCAATACATTTAATAAACCATAAACTAGCAAATCAGACTTTGCTTTCACTGATTAAGAAAAGATATTTATAGGTAATTAAACATATTGCTATTTTTCAAAAGATCACGCATGCGGATTAGTTCGAGCATTTGATCATGGTGTTCCAGGAGTTTTTGGGTCATGTCAAGGGTTAGCACCTGATCCTGGATAGTCATTCACTTCTATATCCATCCTTCCATATTTTATTCCACTATTTACAACCTACACATACACAATAAAGTCATGTGTTGTTCACAATTTGCTAACAAAAACACACACACACACATTCACACACACGATAAAGTCGTGTGTGTGTTTGTATGTGAAGTGCTAACAACTAAAAGAAAACGATGATGATATTATCCATTGATAAATAAGTGAACTTTCATTTAAAAAGCAGTCTTTGCTAATAATCTCTTGTAAACAATCTTTGCTATTGTTTTTAGTAGTAGTTGATCTCTTCTATATAATTGTAATGGCGATGGCAATAATCATAGGTATGTAAGTTGCTTGACAAGCAAGCTCTGATTCAGAACACAATGTTCAATGTGTTAATTGGCATACATAAAGTGTTAATGTAAGAATTAACCAAATCAGTCAGTGAGTTCTAACTGCAGTATGTCCTCAATTTCAATTTCATCAGATTTTGTCAAACTATCCATGTTACCAACTTCAGTCCAATCAGATTGTTCTTCCTAAAATTCCAAAATCAATTTTGTTATATTGTTTCCTAAAGTCTAAGCAGTTTATGTTGCCGTGAATTTCCAATCAACTTCATTTTTTTAATCAATGTACACAAAAACCACGATGTTCGAATCCGTATGTTCTTTATTGAGAGGAATAGAGAAAGAGACCTGATAAGGCTCTAGGTTAATTTTCCTATTCTGCTTCTCTAATGCTGAGTTTCCTGTAGTCATAAGAATAAAAAAATATTGGGCTTGGCTCGTGGCATTGCTAGATCTGGCATGGATCATTGAGAATGAAGTGGATCGCATGTGTTGATGGATTACTTGTATTGATGGGTCAGATGGATCGCATATGTTGATGGATCGCATATGTTGATGGATCGCGTGTGTCGATGGATCGGGTTAGCATAGCTCGAGTGGACCGCGAGGCTTTAGATGGATCGACCAAAGACATGGTTGTGATGGATCGGTCGTTGGTTACATAGATCGCATGGCCTGGCTTGGGTCGAGATGCCTGGGTCGTTCGGACCTTGCAATATGAAATGTAAAGGCGGGTCGACATGGATGATGGGTCGGCTTGAGCAGATGGATCGGTGGTGCGATTCATGATGATGGAGCGGTTGGCGTTTCATATAATGCATAGTGAACGATCCATCTAATATTGGCCAAAATGATGTTGACTTTTGGTACGACGATGGGCGTAGCTTGGAGGTTGAATCCAGGTGGAATATTCGAAGCATGGTTTAAGTGATCGTTGATTGAAGACGATGCAACGAGGTTATGAAGACGACCCAAGGTGATTAAAGCTCACGGATAATGGTTAGCTCGAGAAGGCACTTGAGCTTATGGATAGTCGTCAAGGTGGGTGACTAGAGATGAATACCCGAGGGGTCGTCGTTAGTCGGAGGTTCTAGCAGACTCAAAGCAGGGGTATAATGGGGCACCCAATGACTAGATGATTATTCGAGTACCCTGGGAAGTCACGATGGGCATAGATACGAATCACAATGGTGTATGGAGTTTTCCTAGAACCGAGGTTACCATTACCCTTGATTGATGGCAGGATGGGCCAGTCATATGATTAATGATGGATTCAAGTCGAGGTAGATGGTGATAGCCAGAGTCATGGATGTTATTGTTTACTTTTATCGTCTTGCGTGGATTTTTCGACGTCGAGGGAGATATTTCTTGGGTGCTTATCTGATGTTGGTTTATGCCTTCGGGGTTTGTGCTTAGGAGGTATTGCACTTGATTAGTGTGGTTCATGCTTGATAATTAGTTGCTATAGATGTACTGTTTGTTTCTTCTCTAATTCTCTGGGAAGGTTGTCACTGTAGGTTGTGGAGAAGGGAGTTTGGGAATTCTTCTCTGTTGATGTGTTGGAAGATCAGATGATTGAACTGACTATTTTATATATACTTTACTAATGATGTTATTAACTTTTTTATCACTCATTATGACTGTTGTCTGACTCAAGGTTTTGTGTTTCCCTCTTATTACCTTGGGTTGTTCATCCATGTTGTGTATGAGCATACTAGGTAGCAGGTAGTAGATTTTGATGAGGACAATGTTGCTGAGTGACGACGAGCCGGTGGCTGACGTATTATTTTTCTTCTATACATATGTGTTGTTTCCGCTGTTATTGATGATGTATGATACTTTGAGTGAACTTGTGGTGGGGATTTTTGTACAAATTATGATGCAGTCTAGTTGTTTGTATGGATATCTTCATGATGATATGAAAAGTTTAAGATTTTGTTCAATTGTGCTTTGCTATTATACCCTGTTATATATGTTCAATTATATTTTATCCATGCGTTGTCAGTTATACGACAGGTTTTGTATGTGTTATTCTACCCTAATGATCGTCCATAGCTGCATGCCACGTCTTTCAGCACATTATTTCCTTTGTTAAGTGCGGGGATTATAGTCGGTCGTCACACTCTTTTCAATGACAAAGGGAGAGAAACATATGAATATATATGCATATTAACTGGGGGGGTTACATATATAGTTGTCATTATCAAAAAGGGGGAAATGATGGATCTCGCTTTATAGTGTTTTGATTATGACAACCATACATGTACAAATATTAGCATCGACTAACTTTGTTTTGTAAGAAGAAACCCTACAACAGATTCCAAGAGCTCAATTGAAGATTATTTTTTAGAGTCTGTATGTATTGGTATAGATATTGTTAAAATCTTCCTTGTGATACACACGCATGCATAATTTACATGTTTTTCTTATAAAACATGCACAGGATATAGGCACATATCGGCAAACAAACGTCTGAAATATTCAATTCAGACATCTGTCTGCTGAAACAAAAGTATACATTCAGTATAATATTCAGACTTCTATTTTGAATATTTCAAACGTCTGAATATGACTCGAAATAGCCTATTTTTTTGTTGTATATATATTTGTTTAAAAACAGACTTCTGGAATTTTATTTTACACTTCTGAATATGAATAGGTGTAACTTTTCAGCGAAGGGACACAACTCTTAATTTATATTCATTCATCAAATGCATTCGTGTATATTATAAATAAAGTCACAAACAATCATTTTCTTCACCGAATTTCATTCTAAATCTTTCTATATAATTTATTGCTATCAGATACAATAGCACACTATTTTCAGACTTTTGTGACTAAAAATCAATTCAATCTTCCGTATCTTTTCACGAACTACACTATTATCATCAAGGAAAGATTATAGGAAGCGTGAACATTAATTTGACATATTAGTGTTATTAAGAACCCAAATAGTCAACAAATTTTTGTATAGTTGAAGTCCTCTTCTACAACTGAGGCACGAAATCCCGTTCGGGTATTTGTAAACCTATTCCTCGGGTGAAGTGAGGGTTGTTAGTAGAAATTCCAGAAGGAGTCTGGGACTGGACGTAGAACGAAGGTTCGAACCAATATAAAATTATTGGTGTTACTTTTATTTATTGCTGATATTTTGCTATCTACACATTACTCTGCTTTTATTCTATATTATACGATCCTACTACTGCGAAGTCTCTTTCAATATGAACCTCCGATTTGCTCTGTTCTTCAATCCTAAGATCTACTACAACCAATTCTAACACGTAACTCAAATAATGAATCAAGTTTCATTAAAACAAACATCAATTTATACAATATTGATCATACAAACATGAACATATCACAATTATGGCATGAACATATCATAAACATGAGATCTAGAATGATTTGGATCTAAACATATGCATAAACATGATTAATCTAACAATTATGCTGTTAATATGATCAAAATTAGGTTTTCCTATGACATCTAAATCTGAGATTAACATATCTGATTAGATCTAGAGTGAATTTGGCATATAACATATGAATATGATCCAAATTTACCCATACAATTCGTATTTTTAGTGTAAGAGATGTCTGTCACTCACCTAAATCCCAATTCAATGTAAATCTTATGATATCAGATCTAGACAACGCTAAAAACCTTCGGATTTGACGCAAACAGTGTGATCTAACTTCATTTAATGATGATCTATCTTCTAGATGCAATCTACGATGAATTTAAATGAAAAGAATGGAGAATTAGAGTTTTAGGTTGACCCGTAGAATCGCAAATGCCTAAACTAAAGTTTAGAGTGAAGAGAGAAACCCTTATTCTCTCCCCCAAACACCCATATTTATATCTGCAGGTCATTAGTCTAATGGGCTATAATAATTGACCCATTAGTTACTAATCAGTCAGCCTAGCAGAATCTGAGATTTAAAACAATGATTCCTGCTAAACCTTTGAACCAAATCGTTTAAGTGACCACTTTACGGAATTGTAAACCACCATCCTGATCCAATAAGACCAATCTCAGCATCTGATTCTATCATTAACAAAAGTTATGGCCCAAACAGTAGAAAAAAGGAAAAAATGGTCATACTTAAATTCGGTAATTAAAAATCATGGACATGTCTCATACCCCCATGAATAACATAATAAAATATGAGAATGTTCCAACCAATAGGCAATAAAATATAATTATTTTACGATCGTCCGATGCATAAAATACGGGTTGTTACACGGTCGAACTACTTAAAAGCAAAATACCTTCCTTCTGGGGGTTAGTAAGTCTTGTGAAACTAATGCGGGAATGTACCCTTCGGCGGGTAGTGCTGATACCTTAAAGTTTATGTTGGGAAAGCAACAAATATTCATGTGAGTCTCTTTAATTGTTGAAGGGTGGTATTTTAGTTTTTGCATTCGATCCTCTACTGATTTGTTTTTCCTTTTAGTCGAATTTCAATATCTGGAAATGCTTTTCGATAGATTTGAATGATGGGTTTATTTAAGAATAGGCTGGAATTATAAAGTTTGAGTCAGTGAATTATGTCGAGGCGTTTCAAAAGGGTAGTTATTCACCGCGTCTAAAATGGGCTTTTAAGAAAGTTTAAGGGCAGAGATTCTCCTTTGTACGAGAAGAGGGGTTAAAGGGGCCACCAAACTTCCTTCGGGGGATTAATATGATATAAGAGAATTTTATCCTGTTTATTAATTCTTCCGGTATGTTTTTCAAGAATTTAAATAGCTTATAAGGGATTTTACTTTCATAATGACGTCCTCTTATATGGTAAGCTTGATATTATGATTACTTAAAAGAAAGGTCTAAGAACTTTGGCTTAGACACGTAATCTTTGCATAGATAATGAGAGTTGATCCTGCTTACTTAAGCGTTTATGTGGCAATACTTAGAATAACTTTTCTTGAAGACATGGTGAGATTTGTAAACCTTCTACTTGAGCGTTTATGTAGCAATACTTAGAATAACTTTTCTTGAAGATGTGATGTATTTGAAAACCTTCTCTGATTGTCACTACACCTTGATACTCATCGAAATTCCCAAAACAAGACCATCGATGATGGTGAACACACTGATATCTCTCTAGGTTGTGCTTGAACAATCCTCTTTGGGACTGGTACCTCCATTAGGGGAATTTTTGCTTAGACAAACATATCTTTTGAACGCTTGAAACGTAGGTCCCTTCCGATTTTATGTGCTTCACGTCGCAAATTGATAATGAAGTTATGATGGCCCTTGAATATTCGAAATCTTGTATAATTATAAATCCGGTGCCTTTTTTTTCTAAGGGAAAGCTATGCCATTCTCGGATTAGGAAACCCAAACATGGGTGTTAATGAAATTGGAGAATGGAGGTCACTTTCTAGGAAGGGTGGAGCCTTTTTTGTCTTAATAGATTCATATTCAGGTGATAGCAGAAGGTTGAGGTTTTCTTCGGTTTAATGAGCCCAGATTCGGGAAACAGGCGTACAAAGCCCTCCCTATTTCAAGAGACCCAGACTCGGGTATTGGAAATGCGAAGCCTTACTCGACTTGAGAAACCCAGGCTTGGGTAATAGAAGTGTGAAACTTTAATTGGCTTAAGAAACTCAGATTTAGTTATTAGAAATATGAAGCCCTACTTGGTTTAAGTAACCCAAATTCAGATAATAAGGAAGAGCGAAGCCTCTTTGGCTTAATTGAACTGGATTCGGGTAAATCTGAAGAGTGAAACCCCTTTTGGCTTAATTTACCCAGATTCGGGTAATAAAGAAGAGCGAAGCCTCTTTCGGCTTAATTGACCCAGATTCGGGTAATCAAGGAAGAGTGAAGCCTCTTTCGGCTTAATTGACGTAGATTCGGATAATAAGGAATAACGAAGAATCTTTCGACAACTAGCCTCTCCCGAGTCTCGCATTCAAAACTTTTTAATGGCGACCTCCACTATTCATCCACTTCACTATACTCCATCTCCTCAGTTCAACTCATCTTCTCAGTCCGCTCACCCTTGAGCACGGTCATCTTCTAAGTTCATCTCATCCTCTTCATCCTCTTCACCATTAGATACCGACTCACTACCGGTTCATCACTTCCCTACCAGTGCAGTTGACTTTCAAACTCAAAACAAGCTGTCAGACCCTATTGATCAAACGTCACTTACTTACGCCCAAGTTGCGACATCAAGAGCCAAGCTTCCACCTGTTCTCCTTAAACCACCTGTCAAATGGCGAAGAATCCTTCCAGCCTTCAGATCGATCAGGGAGACGTTGAATTTTTTGAATTCGGAGAGGCGCTGTATGAAGTGCGCCGATCGATGAAACATGGCTAAAACATGCAGAAATGCGGTGACATGCTATAATTGCTCTCTCTTTGGGCATGCAAGCTTGCATTATCCCAATAAAAAACTACCACCCTCTCGAGCAAATGAGGCTGATTGGACGCGCCCCCATACAATTCAAACAACGAATCGACGCGAGCCAGAGTACCTGCAATTTCAGAAGAAAGGGTCCCATCGGTCTTCTCATAACTCAAATCGTAATTATAACTCTAATATAATTAAACCCAAGCTCAAACTCAAACCTCCTCTCATTTCAAACAAAAATTCTTTACTATCTCCTTCACCTAAACGTAATAAAAAATTTCCAATTTTTAGAGAAATGGCAGACGCATATCTCTATCTCACTATGACTACCATAGATGGCCTCCGGTCTATTGAGATGATCTCTAATGCACTCAAGTCAACTATTGGTCAAGAATATGAATGGCCGATCTGGCACATTGCAGATAACTCCTTTCTCATTTGCTTCCCCAACTCCTCCATTAAAAATCATGCCTTGCATCTGAAAATATTAACGAAAGAAGACGGTGTTGTACTCTTACAACAAGCAACAACTCTTGAAGAAAATCCTGAACCCCTCCTCGAAAATGCGTGCTGGGCTAAAATCAGTGGTTTCCCAGAATTTTTCAAAGATGACTCTGACACTATCAGGGAAGCCTTAAAGCCGATGGGAAGATTCATTCACACAGACTCTTGTGATTGGTCCTATGTCGACCATCATTTCCTTTTTGTTAAGATGCAATCCTTCGAAGGTATTACAACTCCATGTACTTTCATTTCTTATATAAATAACCATGCAGTGAAGCTTAAGATCGGTTGATGGACACATGCACACCCTTTCCAGTGCCCAGAAACACTCCTACTGGGAATCAACTATGACTATGATGGCTACATCTTTCAACCCTTAGCTCAGCATCCAGATTGTATGGAGGAGGACAGATTTGATGTGATGAATGACGAGGCTTTAAGACAAGTGCCCATGGTGCCCAACATCCAACCACAAGACCTTGCTTTGGTGGATTACAACAAGGAAGACAACACTGTGCCTAGATGGGATCCAATGGCAGATCTGGACCTTTCTGTTCCTTTGCACCAGCAACTGCCAACTCATCAGGAACATCAGGAGCCAACTCAACAAGAAGGCCAAGGTTCATCTTCCCCTCGCTTCTCCTCATCAGCTATCAGGAGAAGTGCAAGACTCAACAGGGCTCGCTCGCTGCCTCCAGGATCTTCGGGTAGCTATTTTGAACCAGTCAATTTTTCTTCTGCTAATAAAGTGTTAAACAAAAAATTGGAAAAATACATGGGGGTGTGTTTGCATGACAAACATTATTCTGCCATGCAAGCCCTTGAACAGCGGCGTTCTAACCTTTTTAAATGAAAATTGTCGCATGGAATATTAGAGAGTTGGGGGACCCCACAAAAAATCATGTTGTCAACCTCATCATCTCCCCTCATCATATTGATATTTTATTTTTGCAAGAAACAAAAACCTCTAATCCAACCAATTCTTTCATTCGTACACTTTGTGGTCCCTTCTTATCTGGCTGGACACACGTGGATGCTGTTGACACTCGTGGTGGTCTAATTACTGCGTGGAATGAGCACGTGTGGGCTTTTGAACAATCTTTATCTCATTCTTCTATTCTACACATGTCCCTTCGCCATATTCCTTCTAACACCGTTTTCCATTTCACTAATGTGTATGCACCTAATGATCATCAAAGTAGAGCTGAAACATGGCAACATTGTCATAACTTATCCCAAAATATAAATGAACCTTGGATAGTTGGTGGTGACTTCAACACAACTCGTTCAATTGATGATCGTAATTCAGGCATCTTATCCTCTGATACTTCTCTTTTTAATGCATTTATTCAATCTTGCTCACTTGTTGAACCACATATCAATAACCGCCGTTTTACATGGTCAAGTAGAAGATAAAATCCATCATTATCTAAACTTGATCATTTATTCTTCAATCTCACCTGGGATGACCACTTTCCGTTGACCTTGGTCAACGGTCTTGCCACTACCATTTCTGACCACTGCCCAGTTCTTCTTGACACCTGCTCAAACACTCCACTAAAGCGGCCATTCAGATTTGAACGCCTCTGGCTATTAGAACATCTTTTGATGACTTTATTAAACTCAACTGGGATCAACGTCCATCACACCATTCTGCCATGGTTAGAATTGTTAGCAAGCTTCGATCTCTTCGTAAATTGATTTGACCATGGGCTAGGCATGTTTGGAACTCCTTAAAAAGTCGTATTTCATCCACACAAGATGCCATTCTTAATCTCAATATCATTGAAGAGCTTCGACCTTTATCTGATTCCGAACGATACGAATTGAAAGAACATGAAGCAGAACTAGACAGACTAATTAAACAAGAGGAGATTGGATGGAAACAAAGATCTAAAGCGAAATGGATTAAAGATGGGGATAAAAACACTGCATATTTTCATAGAATTGCCAATTGTCATAGATGCTCCTCATTCATCCCTGAAATTGTTCACAATAACACTACCTTCATTAACTCTAAGGATATTTGCCAACAGTTTACTATCTTCTACAAAAACATCCTTGGTTCATCTCCACCCCCCTATCCAAAAATTGACTGGCACTGTTTATACTCGAACCCAGCCCCCATCAACATTGATCATCCTTTCTCAGAAGAGGAAATATGGAATGTTGTTAAGGATATGGCTGATGATAAGGCCCCTAGACCTGATGGTTTTGGCCCATCTTTCTTTAAACACTTTTGGCCCATTCTAAAAAAGACATCATTGACATGTGTTCAGAATTCTACTCAAACCCCTCATCAATCGCAAAATTGAATTATGCCAACATTATCATCATTCCAAAACATTCTGGCGCTAACACTGTCTCCTCCATTTGGCCTATTAGTCTTCTCAATACAACCTTCAAAATCATCACTAAAATTCTATCTAACAGACTTCAATAACACATTGACTCTCTTGTGGGTATTGAACAATCAGCTTTCATCTCTGGTAGAAATATCCTTGACTGTGTAGCAGCTACCCAAGAAGTAATCTCTCATTGTCATTTCTCTAGCACCCCTAGTGTCCTTCTTAAACTTGATTTTTCAAAAGCCTTTGACTCAGTCAATTGGGAATTCATTTTATCCTTCATGATACACATAGGCTTCCCTTTAAGGTGGAGTAACTGGATCAAAGAAATTTTGCACACTAGCCTTTCTACTGTCTTTATCAATGGGGAATATGGTGGCAAAGTAAAATCTAAAAGAGGCTTAAGATAGAGGGATCCTCTCTCTCCTCTCATTTTTGTTTTAATAGTTGATGTCTTTAATCAAATGGTGAAACAAGCCCTATCTCGTAACATTCTTTCTGGTATTCCAATCCCAGATTCTGAAATTTTCACAACCAATTTGTAATTTACTGATGACACAATTCTTTTCACCACCCCTCCACCAAAAACATTCACTGTCTCAAAGTTCTTCTCTACTCATTTGAAATGATTTCAGGACTCTCAATTAATTTAAACAAAAGCTCCATTATTATGCTTGTTAATTGTTCTCACCTGGGTCCTGTTATAGCTGATTGCTTTAATTGCAAACTTGATTCATTCCCAATTAATTATCTGGGTATTCCTTTCCGTCCCTCTAAACTCCATAAAACAGATTGGCAACCACTTATTTCTAAGATTGAAAGTAGGCTTTCAAACTGGAAAGCAAATTCATTGTCCTCTGCTGGCCGTCTTGTTCTTGCTAAGCACGTCCTCTCATCATTACCAACTTATTGGATGTCATTCCACAAACTCCCTAATTGGGTTATTAAGAGAATTGATTCAATTCGTAGTACATTCCTTTGGAGTGGGAGTAACCTGAAAAAACTCAACTGGCAAACTGTTTGTCTCCCAACTAACCATGGGGGTCTTGGTGTTCTGAACCTCTCGATCTTTAATATTGCACTGCTTGCTAAATGGCTATGGCAAACCCTCTTGCCTGGTCAATTCATTTGGAAAGACTGGATCTTGAATCATTTGTACAATTCAAACCCATTCATCATCCTCCACTTCAGACCTGATGCCAGACCATCACCATTTGGAAGGGAATTTTATCCACCATAATGAGAGTTAAATCTCTTTTTCATGTTAAAATCGGTAATGGGGAATCTTGCCTCTTTTGGTTGGATATTTGGAAAGAACAGATCCCACTTCACTCTCTTTTTCCCATCCTTGCATCATCCAACCAAAATAGCCTACTCACGTTAGCAGGGGCCCATGAACTTGGCCCAATGGGCTTTTTCCCTGAAACTTTTCTGGGTTTTGAATCCCTAAATGAAATTAATTCAATGATCATATTCTCAGCTCTACTCATCTATTAGCAAAACCAGACTCATTCGTTTGGGCTTTAGGCTCATCCAACATCTTCTCGGTCGCATCCTGTTACAAATTCTTAATCCATCCTGGACGAAGCTTCTCCTTCTCGAGAATTTGGAAATGCCACTTACCCTCCCCCTCTCCCCCCCCCCCCCCCCCGCATTATTTTCTTTCAATGGCTTCTCATACATAATTGTATTAACACCAGAGACAGGCTTCATCGCTTCAATATCAATATCGACCCCATATGTGTGCTGTGCAAACAAAATAATGAATCCATTTCACATCTCTTCTTCGACTGTGAATTCTCATATGTCGTGTGGGCTGCAATCAGTTCTTTTATCCTTGGCTTCGTCCCTTCTATCAACTCATTCTTCGAATACTGGCAGCACTTCTCCCCTGAGCCCTTAATGGATTCTTTAGTGGCTTTTTTCATGGTGTATTTGGTTAAAGCGTAATGCAATCATCTTCGGCAGACCCTCGAAACTCATGATGGGTACTTGTTATCATATCCTGCATCTCTTCGAATTATGGACAGGAACAAATAGGCATGCATGCTTCAGGCTTTCTCTTCCAATGCCCCAGTCTCCTGGCTCACAAGAAAGCAGCTCCTTCTTTCCTCGTTGATCCAGGCGTAGCTGCTTAATATTACATATGATGTATTTTGGCTGTGTACCTTTATCTTATGCTTAGTTTTCTATGATGTACATATTCAGATCAGTACTTGTATCGCTTTTATTGACCGACTGGGTCTTGATCTTTTTGCCACTGGTTGGGCTTGTCAACCAGTTTATATTATTATCTACTATGATTACGCGTAATCGGCTGTGAGTATCACGCTACACACCCGTCTTCCAAAAAAAACGAAGAATCTTTCGACTTAATTGACCCAGATTCGGGTAATTAAGGAAAAGCGATGCTTTTTTCGGCTTAATCGACCTAAATACGGATAATAAGGAAGAGTAAAGCCTCTTTTGATTTAATAATACTTAGAATGTCCCCTTCCGGTTTTGATGGTGCCATTTTTGGCGTATTAAGGAGAATCCAGAATGTCCTCTTTAAGTTTGGTTATGAAAGCGCTTTCGATTTAAGTTGCTTTTGGCCATTATAGGCATTTTAGAAAGTAGAGGCTTTAGCAGTCTTTAGTGCTTCTTTTGAGCTTTTGATCCCATCACCGGGATAGGACATAAGAAGAGGCAGTGTGTAATAAGGCAGTGCTTGATCATGTAACGATCAAAGGCAGAGCGTTCTCCCTCCGGAGCCGGAAGCATGTCCCCGGGCTTACCCGTCCCTCTTCTAGAGGGCGTCTTAATTTGGTCCTTACACACGGTTAAGTGCTTTGATGCATCACCCTGGCCCTTGGGCGCGGATTACGGCTTACCCTCCTCCCTCTAGGAGGTGCCAGGGATATACCCTGGGCTTGGAGCCATATGCGCGATTTCTTGGTCTTACCCCTTCCCTTTTGGGGGGAAGGACCCGGGATATACCCAGGAATTTCAAACCTAATCCATTTCAAAGAGGGAATTCTCCCTTAATCATGTAGAAATTCTTATTTTTTATATTGATTTGAAGTAATCCTTAATTCCCAATGATAGTCCTTTCTTGCAGATTAAATTTTAGTTTTCAATTAATAAGATATCTCGACAACTTTCCTTGCTTACAAAAGTGACCTATTCTTTTTTCAAGTGTTATACACTGATTAGTTTTATGACCATTCATTAGATGGTAGTGGCAATAATTGCCTCCTTTATTCCATTCATATTTTATTCCTTTCTTTCTTATTGGCCAATAATTGACTTCCTCTTTAGTCAGGAAGAAGATATTTTCCTCTGAAGTAGTTAATTCGTATTCCGTGACTAGATCGAGTCTTTCTCTTTTTCCTAAGGCATTACACTCTGGATTCTGCTCGCCTAGCTGCAATTCCTTACTTCTACGGAATATTTTTCTTTTTTATTTTAGTATGGAGGGATGTTGATAAGAGATCTTACTAGTAACAATTCTATGTTTTTCTGAGTGATATAGGTCCGGATTTACTCGAGGTCCAGCCATAGACTTTTGCCATTTTTGGGCAAAGGTTTCATAATCTTTCATTATTTCTTCCTTAAAGATTGACCCTCATGCAAAGGTTTACACAACCACCTTTATTTGGTGGAACGATATGCTACTTTGATTGCCAACATATGAGGTTAATTCTTCTCAAGATGGATTCTCCCTACTTTTCTACATTCATAATCTTTTTTTTCTCTTTTGGTTGATCATATTCAGAGCCTGCATTCGCAGCACTTGCTCGTTGAGAAATCTTAAATCCACATAAAATATTTCTGCGTAGAATGGCTTAGAAGATCCTTGCTTTGGTTTACTAGATTGGACATCCATACTGGGAGATTGTTTTTCCAAGTTCGTCATTTTTTCCTTTTTTGAAGGTAGGCATAGTTTTTCTCGTAATTTTCTCCAGTTATCCTTATGTTGACAATAAAAAGGAGTCGCAATCGCTTTTCCTTTACTAGACTGTGGTGGTGTCTGTTTATCCTATTGATACTTTACCATACTGGGATGTTTTCCTACTTCGGCGGCATTCTCATTCTTCCCATATACTTTGTTTATTGGCTCGCGCAAAGTTTTGCTCGAGGTTTTCGCGATCCATTGTAATCCATTGAGATTCCTCATACTTGTTTTTCATCGATCTCCTAAGGATGAACTTTTGATAATACTCGGAGAAAGGAACAGGGAAGGAGGTTCAAGCCCTCCTATTAGCGCTAAAAATGCAAGCAAAATTTAAGGTTAACATCCCAAAGTAAGAGTCGATCATAGAACTTTCAATTTGAGGTTAGAATGAGTTCAAACTTGAGATCTGCGAGTATTTCCGAGTTATAATCTTTGAATGCTTCTGTAGAATTCTGTAAGTAAACTCTCTGTTAGGAATAAAACCAAACATGAATCTTACTCCTGATTTCTTAAGTGGGAGGTCTCTCTACCTATGAGATATTTTCCTAGTATTGCCTTAAGGTATTAAAACAACTTCTTCGGGTACTCGACGGTCACGAATCTAGGCCTTGGGAAATTGTTCCATCCAAATCGTTCTTCGAATGTTAGATTTATATAAGTATTCCTTGGACCTTACAGATCTAGTGCGGTGTCATGAACACTTCCCTAACCTCGATCGTTTAGGCTCAACAAGTCGTTGATCTTGGGGATCTTTACTTGATTCTAGGTGTAGCCTTAACATAATCCTAACTCGCTGCAATGGTCATTAGCTAATGAAGGTTTTTACCCTATAATCAAAGGTTACTAGCGTCAGTCACAGGTCAAGGTTAGGAATAGATCTCAATTATGTATATGATTCACATATTGCACCTGAAATATTAGCAAATAATAGTAATAATGTAAATTATTGACCAGGATTACACAAAATTATCTTAATTGACATATATCTCCATTTCATTAAGTATAATTAATATTACAATCCATTTTCCTAATTGATCTGGAAACTAGGGTTTTTTCTCTGTATTAAGAGATACAAACATGGAGAAATAAATTCGGAATAAGAAAAGAATCCCACGCTCTAAGTTGTGGGGTCCTATTTATATGTATGAGCTGACCCTTCCTTCGGCATAAGTGCTTCGTGCCGGTCACCCAACAGGGTTTGATCACGAAAGCTTTACAAGTGCTTCGGTGGCTTTTCTTCAATACGAAGTACCAGTAGTTGCTTCCAAAGGATTTTACGAAAGAGCTTTTAATTGAACACAAGAGGGACGATAACATAGGAGCTTTTGACTTTTTTTATGCTTTTGTCCCGTGCTTCGTCCATAGTGCCTTATGGTTCCAAATCGAGGTTTCTCATCCTTTCTGTATTGCTGAATGTGATTTATCTTTCGTGGATTTCGGGTGCGTGTATCGGAAGCATCGCTTTACTGCTTTCGAAGGACCCTTCCGGCAGTTGTATCAGGTTTCGCTTCGGAAAGCATGCTTATGCATGCATGCATGCTTTATGATGTTGTCGGTGGGTTCTAGGTGCTTTTCCTTCCCATTCTTTTCTTTAGCTGCTTTCGAAGATCTTCTCCCTCTTTTCCGTCCTTTCCTTCCTTTATTTAGACAATCTTCAGGTTTTGTTTAACTATTGCTTCAAAAATCCTTCTGTAGGTTACACGAGAGCTCTTCTGGTGTCGACTACACTCTTTCGTCAGCATCTTCAGGGTAGTCCCTTTCGGCTTTGGCTTGAATAGTTGCGAGAAGCATAAGCATATGCGTACTTCTAGTTTATGACGGCAACTATCTTCCCTGATAAGGCTAGGCTTGAGTCCCCATTCCTTGGGATTCACTTCCTCTAATGAGTTTATTTTTGGTTCTTCACTTTTTCATTTTTGATTCTGATTCGGGATGTGTACTTCTCTCTCGAGATTAGTTTCTTTCCCTAGTGTCTTCTGTTAACAGAGGTTGAGCCTCCCGGAATCTGGTCGACGACATTCGTCTTCTGCAACTTTGTCAACATATGGCTTTTAGCTTCCTTCTCATTTCCTTCTAACGCTTCGCCCTTGGTCTGCTCCCTCCATTCTTTTTTGTTAAATCAAGTAGCCCAGAACCAATGCCCTCTCAGTTATGACCGAAAGGGGCTTCTTTATCTGATGTGAGTGCCCTTTCATTTAAAGTCGAAAAGGACTTTTTGGTTTGGAGGATATTCCTCTTTACCCCTTCCCTTTCACATTCCGAAGGCCTATAACTGCTCCTTTCGTGGTATCGTCACCTTTTACACTCCTTCGCCTTGACTTCAATTCCTAATCTACCTTTGATTATTTTTGTGATAACAATTACTTTTTAAATTTATTTTATCATTTGGTTTTGGGTTTCATTTCTAGCCAATCTCAACTTGTTTTGGATTAATTAGCTTTGTTAAGGGTGTAAACGGGTTGGGTAAGGCATGATCCTATAAGAGATTCGATTGTACACATATTGGGCAAGCTTTAAGTACGAACAATGTTCTTACGTGTCAGACGACCGAAAGACAACGTTCGGACGATATAAAAGCATCGAACATTTACGAAAGGATATATTTTCGTATTTTTAGTAATAATTTGTATCCTAAACGAAAATTGTACGTATACAAACCGGACATCTTACAGTCTCAGACCAAATCACACAACGGACAGACATGTCTGATATAAAGTTATAGGCTTAGTTGTTGTTGTTGGTTTGAAGTAGAGGCAAAACTAGATATAGGCCAGTAGGGGTTGTGGCCCTTCCAAATATTTATTTGTTTTAAAGAAATTGAAGTGTTTTCAGCGGTTTTGGTCCATATGTGGCCACATCCCATATATGCATGGCCTCTCCAAATCAAAAAAGCCTGCAGATATGATCTCATATGTAGTTTTGGCCACTTCGTTGCTCGATTTCTGGTTCGGCCACTGGTTTGAAGCAGAAAGTGGTTATAATAAACATTATATCACGGAATTTTGCATTATTTTATCAAGAAAAGATAGATCGGAGATTTGGAACTGATAATCAAGAGGGAAAATGAATTACTCTGGTATATATGTATACACAGTTGCAGATATGTGTTTTATTACCTGCCATATAATAGCATAGCAGTACAATACTTGATTACGTCAAACAATATTTGTAATTATTTGGAAGCAAATCTCCTCAAACCGCATCTTTTTTCACCAGTACATTCAATAAACCTTAAACTAGCAAATCAGACTTTGCTTTGACTGATTAAGAAAAGATAATTAATTAGCTAATTAAACATATTGCTATTTTTCAAAAGATTACGCATGCGGATTAATTTGAGAATTTGATCATGGTGTTCCAGGAGATTTTGGATCATGTCGAGGGTTAGCACCTGATCCTGGATAGTCATTCACTTCTATATCCATCCTTCCATATTTTATTCCTCTGTTTACAACCTACACATACACAATAAAGTCATGTGCTGTTTACAATTTGCTATATATAAGGCGCGCGCGCACACACAAATATGCTAACATTTAAAAGAAAATGATGATAATATATGATCTCTTCTATATAATTGTAATGGCGACGATGTTTCTCGATAATCTTTGGTATGTAAGTTGCTTGACGAGCAAGCTCTGATTCAGAACACAATGTTCAATGTGTTATTTGGCATACATAAAGTGTTAACGTAAGGGTTATTAACAAAATCACTCAGTGTGTTTTAATTGCAGTATGTCCTCAATTTTAATTTCATCAGAACCAAACTACTAAATATCCATGTTACCAACTTCAATCCTATCAGATTGTTCTTCCTAAAATGCCAAAATCAAGTATGTTAAATTGTTTCATAAAGTCTTAGCAGTTTATGTTGCCATGAATTTTCGATCAACTGCATTTTTTATAATCAACCTACGCAAAAACTATGATGTTCAAAAATCCGTGTGTTCTTTATTGAGAGGAATAGAGAAAGAGACCTGATAAGGCTCTAGGTTAATTTTCCTATTCTGCTTCTCTAATGCTGAGTTTCCTGTAGTCATAAGAATAAAAAATATTGATCAACATTAAACTAACTCCAATTTTCCTCTAAAACAAGAAAAAAAAAAACGCATAATATAAAATAATAATAGCTCACCTAGGGCACATGACATAAAAACAAGAATCAGAAGGCAGAGCCTCAAGCAAATCTGCATTAATTTCATGGTAACTCTATTATTTGATATAACTCTAATGTTTATATAATGATTCCAAAGAGAAGGAGACAGACTTCTTCTTGTACGTTTCAAAATAATGGGCGGTGGTAGTGGGGTAATTTATAGAGCAAGAAGACAGCCTGCACACTTCATTAAAGTCAACATCCCTTTATATTTATATAGAATTGGTTATTTTGTTATGTATTTGTTTCCACTTGACGTATTTCCTCCCATGATATGATACATGTGATATAAATTGACTGCTACAGCTTCACAACCATTGTAAGTGAGGCGTTACCTAATGCATTAACTTTCATTATGACGATCGACTAAGACATTTCAATCCTTCACGCTAGATATGCATGTTCTTATGTGTATATTGTGTTGTCGTATGCTCCTTCTGCCGTTTCTGATACACTTTGCCATTTGTCCACACATTATTATTAGAGTGTTGAAAACAAAAATTGAACTGTTTACTGAAATACAAATAAAATAAAACCCATAGAAGTTACCTTATACCCTCTCTTTGTTTCCAGGTCATATAAGGCAATCATATCCACCATTTTTGTTTTCTTATGTGACCCAACTAATTCAAGTTTATCTGTCAACCAATACGTTTAGATGCGGGTATTATGATATTCTATCCATATGCATATGCATATCCATTAATATCATTGGATGTATAATATTCCTAAATATCAATGTGAGATGAATACCTTATTTTTAGCTATCAAAGGGCAAAAATGGATAGACAAATAGTATGACTTAATGTAAAATCCTTTCAATAACAGGTTTTAATAAATTGACAGAAGAACTGGATAATATGATGGTAAAAGTTATGTTCATTAAATAAATAATAGTGCCGACAACACATGATAAATAGCACTAAATCTTAGTCATTCATTTTACTAAAGTATACACAATATGGTACTTGCTGAAAGTCGGATGGATATTTCTGAATGTTGATATCATCATATCCCTAATTGTACGTGGTTGTTTTTTGGTTTTGTTTTTGAATATTGCATGTTCCTTCACATTTTGAATAGAGCCGACAAACCTAAATATTCTTTCATTGGAGCAAATGTACATTGTACAATATCGGTACCCAGACTCGGCCCTTTTACACACATAACCAATCATTTGAAGTTATCTTTACTTGGTATCACTGGCAAAAGCCATTGTGCAAATCTTGTATAATCGTCGACTTTCCCTAATCCATTGGTTATATGTTTGTTGGAATTATCTCGGTTTATGTTATTGACTTAGTGTTATGTGTTACTTGTAGCCGATTTTTGAAACTTGTATGCTAAATTTGTGAGAAATATCAGGATATTTAGGTGTGTAATGTTCTCTCAAATCGTCTAGTATGTGATAAATGATGCATATTAAAACCATTAGGCATCCTCCCCTTATATGGTAGTTTTTACCTTTTAGGGGTGAATTCTATTTAATTTGGCTCTTAATTACAGGGCTATATCTTACCAACTTAGATGACTGTCGGGTATGCTGGAGAAACATTAAACAATGCTGGTAACACAGTATTCACTTAATTAACATACTAACACATGCATGTATCATGTATGAATTATGAAATGCTGATAGTTTTATGTTGTTGATATCACCGTTACTATTATTTTCCTTTGTGTGCCCTTCCTAAATGAATTTTGATTCAACAATGCTCACAATATATCTGCATATGTAGCAACTGCTCTCTTTAGAACGGTACAGCCTTTTTCTTTCTGGCACTTTACAAGCCTTCAATTAGAAGTGCAATTGCAGAACTCTCTCTTTATGTATCTTTATTTTGTTATAGTTCCATTATGATCCCAAAAAACATGGCTGCATAAAGTGTTACGACATCCAGTGGACAATTGTTATAGGTGGTATATATTGTGTCCAGTTCATGACACTATGGGATTTAAAAATGACAAGAATAATAGTTTGCTTGACAGTAAATGACATTTAACTGGATACCCGCGTGGTATGATCTTTTTATTATATGTAAATATGTACTAACATATTACTGATGTAATCATGCATGCTAGTTAAAGGTACTTTGATGGGTTGATATATACACATCGTAGTCTGAATAGTTTATAGGCATTCCATTTTGCTAATGAAGAAGATACGAACGGATACTCCTCTTCTTTTGTTTATTTTAACGCATGAAAAAAGTGAGGATAGTGACCTCTTTTTCTTTAGGTAGTGCAACAAGTTTGGATATTGACATTAATAGAACTTTCATCTCTTTGCACCCGTAAAGTGGAAGACAGTACTGGTATGCAATTTCATTTGTGCGCTTTTCTTTATTGCTGATCGATCTTCGTAGTGCATATCTTAATTAATCAGGAAATGACACTTGTTCTTTATTTGTATTAATCTGATAATATATCCATGTTGATTAAAACATGTATGCTTGGTCTCTGTTTATCTTCATTTATTAAAACATGTATGCTTGGTCTCTGTTAATCTTCATTTGTTAAAACATGCGTGCTCAAATAATATACATGATTATTGTTGTCTTCTTCAAGCTTCAAATTATCTGTAGTACTCGATCATCTTCGTTTTTTTTTTTTTTTTTTACTTCCGTGATTATTTATAAAAATGTAAGACACTCATTTTGCTTTCTTTAAAGCAAAAATTAGTTTGCATATTCTACACGTTGCCTTTTTCTTATAACGCAAACTTATTTGCGTTACTAAATACATGTTTTATGTCTTGTTATATCTTTATTGTGAATTTTGATGATGGCCTATGAAAGTATTTGGTATAGCATTTTTTTAAGCAAATACGGTTTGTACTTTTTGTATGGTGATTTATCTTGGTGCAGGCAATTTGTGTTTTTCATGTTGGATTTTTACCAATCTTTTTCTTTTTCAGTTGTATCTTGTAGAATCAGATATTAAATGAAATTAATCATATATATAGTAGAATGTTTTGAAAAAACGCAAATTGGTTTGTGCTTACTAAGATGGAGTAAAAAAATAAGTAAATAAAACAAATTAAGCATTAAAGTTTAAATTATAATTGAAGCACTACTCCGATTTTTTTTCTCCAATATTAGTTACACCGTCTCCACTTCAACGCCACAATTGTTGAGCAAACAATTTTTTTTCATATAGGTCCAAGGAAAATACTTATTTTCGATTTAAGTCTGATTATGAATTATTTATGGGGTTTTTAGGCATAACGACTAGTCTCAATGACACTTTTTAGGCTCCGTTTGTTTTTTGTTAAATGTTCTGAATGCTTGTTCTGAATTATAAATCAGAACTTGTTTGTTTTTTGTTTAAGTTCTGAATAAAACCATCAATTCAAAAAAAAAAAAAAATCAGAACATTTATAGTGTTTAATTTTTGTTCTGAATGCTGATTATTGTTTTTTTGTTCTGAATGTTGAATGCAAACAAACAAAAAAGTAATTATTCAGAATTCAGCATTTAGCAATCAACATTCAGAAATCAGAGTTCAGCAATCAGAATTCAGAATTCATCATTTTAAACAAACGAAACCTTAGTGTGAATCAAGGAATTCAGGGGACCACTGTCATATCCTCATTTACACTAAAAAGTGTCATTGAGACTAAAATCCAAACTTTTTGTCCATTTCACTAAATTTTTCTCAAAGTTTGTTCTTGTGTCTATTTACCTGTTTATTTAAATAAATAAGTTTCTTTTAACAATTTTTATTTGCATAAATTTAAAGTGCACAAGCATAAATTTATAGTTCTTACTTGAGCGCTTTGAAATTGCGCAAGTATAAATTTGTATTAGAGAAAATAAGTAGCGGATCAGTAAAATCAAGCTTTATTATAGGAGAATCTCTATTTAAATTTCATTGTAAAGCGGTTTCCTAAAAATTTAACGATATTTTTTCATGATATTTTGCTTTAGTGCTTCAGAAAAAGTAAGTATTAAAACAAGATTACAGAAGAAAAAAGTACATAGATGTTTGCGTTAATTTCAAAAAGGTGCTGACATATCTCTAATATTTTCTTAGTATTTATAGACATATCTCAATGAAGCAAAAACTATAGATATGTTCGCAATTATTCAATAAAGTTGTTTTTTGTCTGTATTTTTCTTGGAAGTAAGTTACTTTTTATTTTTATGCAATTTACATTAGATGTCTGATGATTTTTCTATAATAATATGATGTTGAAATAAGTGCACAAATTAAATTTGAAATTTTGAAGCATTCAACAAAAATTGCATAAAATTATGTAATTATGGTTATAATTACAATAACGTCTTCAGTTTTTCAAAAAACTGCATTAATTTTTGTAGGTTTTGCGGAGGCGTGATTTATTTTTTTTTATTATTATTTTTTTATTTTTTTATTATGTGTATACAAAAATGATTATAAACCGAATTAAGTTTTAAAGTTTAGTAGTGTTTTAGGTTGGTTTTTAATTTTTTTGATGATTAAAAAAAAAAGACTTGATTTATATACGCATTTTAACAGGAATGTTTTGTGCATTTTGGGAGTAAGCACAGACTTTAGTCAAACCGTCCTTTTTCATTATGCTTACTCAAATTCAGATTGCATAACTATAAAAAGTTGATATGTTGAATAAGAAGCATATTATGTAATAAAATATAAACAGGACTTAATAGTGATGAAGTGTCTGTATGTTTCTTTTCAGCCTGTAAATAAAGTTTGTCCTTCTTGAACTGACTAAGATGTTATAGTTGACTCTTCATATTGCACTAGCATATGTTTGGGTATTTGGCTCAGTGCATGATACAAGAGTTATTGACGAATACCCGAGCATTATTTTGTGGTCATAGCACGTTGAAGTGGCAAGCTGCCTTTTGAAGTTTAGACAGGAAAAATCGCCTCATTATTGCAACACTTCCATGGGATCACAGTCAGATGGAAAATTACCACCTTTTAGAAAAGTTTCATAGTTTGATCATGATGTTCACGTGGTGGGCTTTGGTTAGTGACCTAACTTGCTTGATTGAGCTTATAAGCAAGTAAAAATTCTTAATGTTCACATAAAAATGCAAATGATGAATATGTTTTCTTTCTATGCAAGGGCTGACTAAAAACAACAAGTTAGCAGAAAAAGAGAAAATTAGTGGAGAAGGAAAGAAACAAGGAATGAAAATGATGAATATGGTTTCTTTTTATCCTCATGGATCTATTTCATGAATTCATATTAAATAAACCTATGCTTATAGTACGGTTTAATTCCTTTCACAATCAAGAGTTTTTTCAATTTTTAGATTTTTCAAGATTATCCATATCTTTTCAACATAACCGAAACTGATTATGTTTGAAAGTAACAATGACATATATACCCCTAATAAAGCGATGTTTCTGTAAAAACCTAATTCGGTCGAAATGAGGTTCATATAATAACCTAGTTCAGACCGAGTGTGGTTTATACAACATATTTTAGTTCAAGTGAGGTTTGTATAATAACTTAGTTCGATCCGAGCGTGGTTCGTGAGCAAACCACATTCGAGTTAAACGTGGTTTAAAAAATACGAAGGTATTTTCAGAAGAAAAAAAAAATCGGAGGTAAAAAAGAAAAAAGTGAGGTAAGGTCTAATTTTTTTTTTTTTTTTTACTAGATGAAGGCGTGAAAGAAGGAAAAGGGTAGAAATAGAACTGGCCAAATACAAATGGTCACTTTACAAGAGTATAACTTAGGCTAAAGAGTCGGATGTTCTGACAATAAATCAAATGTGCAGAAGTTAATGCTCTTTAATTCTTTTCTTACATTCGAGGTATGTGAACCTCTCCCAATATTCTAGGGTTTACAATGCGAATTGTTTATTTCAACATGTTAATTAATTTATCGTCCTTGAAATTAGAAAATAATTGAGCACATACCCCTATAAAATTAAACATTACAAATGCAATCAAACCGACCGTTATATAATATACAAAACACATACCAGTACGGCTCTTAGCGGTTTTTTTTATACAATCTATGATGCGTTCCCCTCGTGTGGATAACCGAATGGAAAAAAAAATACGAGATTTTCACCTTGGTATCACCTGATTTTTAATGTTTTGTTACAATCTTGTCAAGTACATTGGAGGCTATTGGTATTGGCGACGTTGGAATCGTAGGGGATTGTGCGGAGTCAAACTGTGAATTAACCACTTTCTTATTATATACTCCCTCCAATCCACAATATATGTCGTTTTATAATTCTTCACACATATTAAGGCAACTAAAAAGTGACTTCTTTACCCTTCATTAATCTTCTCTTATTAATGTGCATAACTTCAGCCCATGCATTGGAAATTTAAAATAAGCATTGGAAACTTAAAATAATAGTTGCATGATAGGCTTAAAGAGGGCTGCATGCATATTAATAAAGGACACAAGTTTTTAGAAGAAGGGTAAAAAAGGAAATAGAGTGCTAATTTGTTTAAAACGTCATATATTTAGCAAATTCTTCCTAGATCTAAAACGACATATATTGTGGATTGGAGGGAGTATTAAATCCCTGTTCTTTAATATAGTACCTTGTAGCAACTTCAAAGGTTTGCCAAATTCAGTCTAAATATTCAGATTTAGAAAAAGCAAGCCTCCAACATGCTTGCTTAATATTAGGGCTGTATATTGAACAGTCCGTTGTCCGACTCTATCTAATGTTATAAGGTGTCTGGTCCGTGTTTGTACGAGTCTGTTGTATGACAAGGCAATGATACACCACCGTTCAGTCCGATCCAAAATATTCGATGTTTTCTACTATCCGAAAAATTGTCCGTCCGTTGTCCAGCTCGTACGAACAATGTTCGAACTTAATGCTTATCCGATCTGTGTCCGTTCGAAACGCTTATAGGAAAGGATTAAGACACACCTCCGTCCAGTCCGGTTCGACCCGTTTACACCCGTACTTAAGTTTGTCTGAATCTTTAGATAAATGTTTAGGACCCATTCAGAATTGACCACATATGCTTATTTAAGAAGCGCCTTTAGCGTGGAGCGCTTATTAACTAAGTGTCCCGTACAATGTTTCCTTCATCTCTATGCTCTTAACGCAATACAAAATTGAACAATGTTTTCATTGTTTAGAGATTCTACACATGCGACGTACTTTGGAAGATACGTTTTTGAAGATCACACTGAGACCCGTCAAGCTACTTCTTTAAGTAAGCAATCTACCATTCCATAGTATGACGACGTTGACTACAATCTTTGCAATATCTACTATCATTAGTCGTAAGACCCAATTAAGGAAAGCGACTAATTTGTGATAGGTTTTGGAAGAAGATAATGAATACCTTCAGCACATAAAGCATACGCACATTGTCGGCGATTCAAGGTCAATTCGGAAGAATCAATCATCAAACTTAGTTTTATGAATCACAGATTTATAAATTAAAGAAAGCTAAGTCTAGTTAAATGAAAGGCAATGAGTATTTAGCACGTTTTTTATTTTATAGGCTTCTAAGTAATTTGATTACAGTTATTAAATCAATTTTTTTTTGTCGTTATTGACCAGCCTTTTTGGGAAAGCCGTCAAGACCATACACATATCAAAAAATCAAGTCAAACTATCATCATGAGGCCTTCATCCCGGCTCGATGTGGGCCTTACCACTTGAGAAGCTTCAAGCATGGAAGCATAGCATGTACTCGGATAGAACAGTTTCGAGTCGACTAAGACATGTGTCGACCTGAACCACCATTCATCCAAACATGGTAGTGAGTGGCCTTTGAAAATGTACATGTGTACTTGCTAGTATAGTATACTCACAAGAATCGTGTAAATGACGAACAATATTCAAGTATGAAGTAATAGCTAATCACAGAACTATATAATAGTAAATGCAGTAAAAATAGAAAAATCACACCAGAGATTTTTATATTGGTTTGGTGCACCGTCCTACGTCCAGTCCCAAACTTCTATCTAGAATTTCACTAACAATAACCTCACTTCACCCGGAGGAAAAGGTTTACAACACCCCAACAGCCAAACGGGAATTTCACGCCTCTAACAACATGAGGACTTCACTACTTGCCTCTTACAACACGGAGGACTTCAACAAAGATGAATATACTATGTAGTTGACAATGTGTGTTCTTGATAACACGAATTTGTCAATTCTTGTACAACCTTCCTATAATCTTATCCTCAAATAGTATTTGTGTTTATGAAGATTTTGGAAGATGATATCGTATTGAATCAAAAGAATAATATATAAATTCTTGGATTCAAGAACGATACTGTGAAGAATATGAGTGTTTGAGTACTTGAGAGTTCAAGAATGAAATCAATAGTATAGAGATTAGATAGAAAGAATTGGTGAATTGAAATGATGATTTCAAGATGTTTATATAGAAGATAAACAGTTATAACCATTAGTAAAGAGTTATAAACAATGGATATGATCATTGGTGAAAACAAAAAGAAGCAACTCTTAAAGAAATGGAAGTGACTATTCGAATAATTGCTTCTGTTTAAAAACGGTCGACAGGTCAAAATGGACCAGTAGACAGGAATTTAAATATATATACGTTATGTGTATATGTGTGCACGTTTATTGTGCAAACTGAGTAAAAATGGTTGACTTGTCCGATTTGGGCTTTGACCGGTTATGCCCAGTTTGCACAATTAATGTGCATATATATACATATCTGTATATATATAGATATTGATCATTTGAGGATAGATTTTAACATTAATGAACACTATTATCATACCTAATAATCAACCTCTTATTGAATAATACCATATGCAGCTCCTTATTTCCTTAACTAATGAAAATTGCCTTTTTATTGATCATCGCGTATCTCTTTGGCATAAATCAAAACTCCTTGACTCGACATTCTCCCCCTTTTTGATTGATGACAATATATCTCTGAATCTCCCCCTATATATAGTCTCCCCCTGAATTTGTGCCTGTAAAAATTAACTATATTCCTGCGTATATGATATTAGTACATCTTTTCCCTGCATATACAATGTTAGTACCATATTTCTCCCCCTTTGTCATCGACAAAAAGGATACTGTAAGTATATAAATAAGCAATAATGAAAGCGATACTAGCGGAGGTTAAAGCAACATATAGCAAATAGCATAGATCATAAGAGTCATAGAGTACGAGCAAACATAAGTCTTACTACAAATAAAAGTACAACACCATTTAGATACAAGTGTCGTAATAAGTCTTAAAAAACATAAAAGCATAAGTTCATAACACGAATGAAAAAACAATCTACTCGGATTCTGTTTCCTCTCCTTCTTCTTCCTCTTCTTCTTCATCAATCATTTGAGATTTACCTCGACCCCGTCCATGACTAGTGTCAGAATTAGTACCCTCCTCCGAAGATGTCCAAGCGAAAGATGGAGGAGCAGGACGTTTGCCGGGGTCCTGTGCTTGCATAGAAGAAAAAGATGCGCCACAAGATATTGCTTCCCATATAGACCCGAAGAATGACTTAAGTTTGTTAAATCGTTTATCCATTTAGTGTCCATACGCTTAAGTCGAGCTTCGAGAAGAAATTGGTTTTGTGCAATAGTTTCAAGACTTTCTTTTGTTGAGGAAGTCAAGCGTAAAAGTTTTACTTCCTCTGGTTTTGGATGGGATGGTTAAGAAGAAGTTCCTTGATGGCCTTGTTCCTTCCATTATTCAAAAGGAATGATATTAAAACGTGGTTCAGGAAGTTTCATCCGCTTAATCGAAGCTTTGTTTATGCACTTGGGCCTTGAAATAGTGGACTGAGGAGGATTGATGCCACAATCAAGTAAGAGTCGCATAATATATTCATTATAGAAGAGATGCGGCCTAGTTAACTCATTTACTTGTAAAATCTCATTGAAAATCATTTCAATCCAATTAATGCGAATGCCCCCATAAATTGCATATAAAGCTTTGAATTTTTCCTTGTCAACGGCATCAAAATTTCCAATTCGTGGCAAAAGAGAATGCATGATGGTATAATGAAGAAATCTAACCGTAGGATGTAAATTAATTGATTTTGTACTATCCTTGTCATCTTCAATAAATTCGTGACTTATTTGATTACGGAAGTGGACATTACAAAAGTTACTTGAGAATTTTTGTCCTATAAGATCAGAACCAAGGACGTTTGCCATCCGTTCACATGAGATAAAGACTTGTTGGCCACACACAACCGACCAAAGACATTGAGCAGGATTTTCCGGTTTGTATTTATCCAAATTTAGATTAGCATAGAAAAGCTTGATCATAACATGATTAATCTCAATATTATTGCGATCAAAATCAAGTAGGTATTCAATATGAGCATTTCTAGCTAATCGTTGAACACGACAATTTGAGAAATCAGGAAATTTAATAAACGAACCCGGATGTATGGTGAAATCCTTCATCTTATTCCATCTCTTGATAGCTATTGGATCGACAAGCCATTTCTTCATTGAATTATCTATGGGCTGAAGTTCGGAAGAAGAGGCTTTCTTCGATTTCTTTTGCGGAGGAGCCATTAAAAAGATTTTGGAGAAGAAAAATCGAGTTCTAGGGTTTGAGGGTTTTTGAACGTAGAAAAAAGATAGAGTAAAAATGAAAGGATGGGGTTAAAATAATGACCGTATAGGGCTTTTTAAAAAAAACAATTCTGGGCGAGATTGGTCGACTAGTTCATATTTACCGGTCGACCGTTTTATCCCGAGACCAAAACGGTCGATTGGTGACATATGACCGGTCGACTGGTTTTGAAAAGAGCGTGTGTATTTTAAAAAACAAAATTGAACGTTACCGGTCGACCGCCAGGAAATCACCGGTCGACCGTTTTCAACCCCAGATCAAAAACGGTCAATTGGTTGATTTTGATCGGTCGACTGGTTGTTCTGAAATTTTTTTCCTGTCTTTTCATGCTCTTTTTCTATTTTTGCATTGGTCCAAACATTATTG
This sequence comes from Allium sativum, assembly GCA_030737875.1. Lineage (NCBI taxonomy): Eukaryota > Viridiplantae > Streptophyta > Magnoliopsida > Asparagales > Amaryllidaceae > Allium > Allium sativum. The sequence continues at coordinate 543,421,130 of CM060920.1, read as the reverse complement.
AATTCATTCAAAACAGAGATACAAATATGATATAACATAGAAAAAAATACGTAAATATAATCATAACATATTTAAAAGAAATCTAATGAGAGGTAGACGAATTATGCTCGGTTGTCTCTTCCTTGGCCTCGTTAATTCGTGGTGTCCATGGTGACCATTTTGCACCTTCGTTACGATTATAGTTTCGATCCCAATAGTTTGGACTCTTAGAGGATGAAGGAGCATGTGGCATTTGTTCATAAACGCCATGTTTGTTTGTGCTACAAAAGAATGAAGCCATTCTTTCTAAAAGTGATAAACGTTCGGAAGTAAGTCGGTGCTCATAATGAAGTTGTCTCTGAAGATCCATTTGATGCTTTTGATAGTGATAAATCTCATTGATCTTCTCTCTAGTGCGAGATGAACAAAACAGTGCTTTCTTTGCACATTTAGATGTCAGCGTATTACCAGGGGTATGAATGCATTTTGATTTGCTTTTCGGAGTGTCAGGAGAGTAATACTCCTCGGGTTCAGAACTAGTAACCGAAATGTGAGACCTTTGTGCGCACTCATCACAAATATGAGCCATAAAGAAGTATATAAACTAATAAAATATAGGCTCAGAATGGAGGAGATGACAAAGAGAGAATAAATAACGAGCTTATATATAGAGATGTGTATACTTAAATTTGTGGTTGAGAAATGTTAAGGGAGTATTAGCCGTACAAACAATGAATAGCTCATGTTCATTTTCTAAAAATAGAAATAGCTAAAGAAGTAGCTAAGGATTTGAAAGTGAATGAACTGAATATAGAAATGAATTTAGTGATATATAACTTCAGTGTTTACGTATCAAGTTCATTTTTAGAAATTAAGCCAAGCTCTCTACGCAATGTAATAAAACTTGATTCAAGTAGAGGCTTAGTAAAAATGTCCGCTAGTTGACGATCAATTTGGACATATTCGAGACACATGTTTCCTTTTTCAATATTGTCTCTTAAGAAATGATGACGGATATCAATATGCTTGGTTCGAGAATGATTTACTGGATTCTTTGATAAGTTTATAGCACTGGTGTTATCACAGTATATAATAGAATTTGATAAATGAATATCAAAATTTCGAGGTGTTTGTTGCATGTATATTACTTGAGTACAAGCAAGAGCTGACATATATATTCAGCTTCACATGTTGGTAGTGAAACGCAATTCTATTTCTTACTAAACCAAGAGACAAGTTATTTTCTAATAAAATGGCACGTACCACTTGTACTCTTTCTATCCGTTCGAGAACCTGCGAAATCAGCATCACTATATGATACTAATTCGAGTGGACATTCTTTTGGGTAGAAAAGACCAAAAATCTTTGGCATTATTAAGATAACGAATTATACATTTTACTGCTCGTAAATGTGGTTCCTTTGGATTTGCTTGAAATCGTGCACATAGAGAAACACTCATCATTATATCTGGACGACTTGTTGTAAGATAAAGAAGAGAACCTATCATGCTTCGATATAATTTCTGGTCAACACTCTTACCATTTTCATCTTTTTCAAGATGTGTAGTTGTACTCATAGGAGTAGGTTTACCAGATGTATTTTCTAATCCGAAGCGTTTGATAAGATTTCCGTAGTATTTTTCTTGATTAGTAAAAATACCGTTCGAAATTCATTATTTTCGAATTCTCTGCCATGATCACTTCTTATATTTTTAACTTTAAACCCTTTCAATTTCTGAATTCTCTTGACGAAAGATTTGAAATGATCAAAAGTGTCACTTTTGTTTTTCAAGAAAATCGTCCAAGTGTAACGAGAGTAATCATCAACAATTACAAACACATATTGACTATGGTTTATTGACTGAACCTGTGTTGGTCCAAATAAATCCATATGTAGCAGCTCAAGTGGTTGTAATGTTGATATGACTTTCTTGGATTTAAAAGATGATTTAGTTAATTTTCCTAATTGACAAGCATCACAAAAGTTGTCAACTGTAAAGCTTATTTTGGGTAGTACTCTAACTACATCGTTTTTGGCTAACTTGTCAATAGTTCTGAAATTTATATGACAGAATCGTTTGTGCCATAGCCACAGATCATTACCATTTGCTATAAGACACATATCTGAATTATGATTGATATTCATATTCAGAATATATATTTCTGTCTCTATATCCTTCGAAAACTAACTTATGGTCTTTATCTAAGATATTGCACTTATTATCAGAAAAGGAAATTGTAAAACCCTTATTGCATAACTGACTAACACTAAGTAAATTGTGTTTTAAATTTCTAGCTAGCATGACATTAGTAATAAGAGGTAAGTTAGATGTACCGCAATTACTCACATCGCCTTTGCCGATGATATAACCTTTTGAATTATCTCCAAAAGTGACGGAGCCACCGTCTGAGTAAGTAATATTTGTCAATAAGCTCTTGTCTCCAGTCATGTGCTTCGAGCAATCAATGTCCAATATCCACTTTCCTCTTTTCTTAAGTGGGACCTGCAAAAAATAAAATTAAGTCCATGGTACCCACTTTATATAGGGTCCTAAGAGTTAGGTCTTAGGAGTTCAAACCCATATGAGTCTGGTATCCCCTTTATATACATAATTAGAATTAAAATGCACAGTATTCATAAAATACTGAATATATTTGTTCCCAATCAAATTATTATTTGTTTTAGGAACCCATATCTTGATAGTCTTGACATTTTTCTTTTGAAACTTCACAACTGGTTTTGGTTTGGAATATAACAAACTAAGATTTTTCTTAGCTTTGTTTTGTTTTACATTTTTCTTTTTGAAACCAAGATTTTTCTGGGTTTCTTGTTTCTTATATCCCAAGCCTTGTTTATTTGAAGTAGATTGTGAACTTTCAATGATTTTTGTCAAATTTTCTCGACCTTTATTGAAGTTAGAAACATTTTGAGTAATATTATCTAACTTGGTTCGTAAACTAGCTTTTTCTAAGTCCAGAATTTTGACTTTTGTTTTAAGCTCATGATTTTCAGTAGTGAGAGCATCATTTTCCTCTTTTTGAGTTTCAATTTCTTGACTCAAAAGAGATAATTGAGAATCAATATTAGATGATGATTCTTGATCTTTTTCAAGTTCTTCTTCTAATATTTTCTTTTCGTTTTTTAACATATCTCGTTCAAACTCTGCTCTACTTAAATCTGCTTTGGCTTCTTTCCATTGTCGTTTCATATTTTTAAATTTAACTATTAATTCGGCATTAATATTAAAAACTTCTTCAAATGTAGGAATTTGTACCTCATCTTCTGTTGCCATGAAACAAACATTTGCTTGTTCATTTTCTGAATCACTTTCACTTTCTGACGAAGACGAGTCTGAATCATCCCATGTGACTGAGAAAGCTCGTTTCTTTGATTTATCCTTCTTGTATTTGAGCTTATCATTTTCTGACTTCTTCTTTTGCTCCGGACAATCTTTGTGCATGTGCCCCTTTATATGGCAGTTAAAACATTCTATAACTGATGATGATGGTTTATTTGAACCAGGTTTCCTTTTGTTATATCGACTAGCTTTTCGTTGTTTCAGGAATTTTTTGAAACCTTTTACCATAAAAGCTTAGTCTTCATCTTCATCTTTTCCAACATGAAATGCTACATTTTTCTTTTCTTCTTTTTGTTCTTTTCTAGCCTGCAAATTAGCTTCATAGGACATTAGATTTCCTATCAATTCACCTGGTTTCATGACGGAAAGGTCATTAGCTTCTTCAATCGCTAATACTTTTCCTTCCCATTCACTAGTCAGAGAATGTAGGATTGTCGAGACAACATCAAAATCTGAATATTTTATCCTAAGCCAATAAGTGCGTAATGAATAGTTTGAAACCATGAATACATATGATTGATTGTTTCATTTGGTTTCGTTTTGAAACTGACTTTTCAGCATGGCTATTTTGGCTTGTTTAACCTTGTTAGTACCTTCATGAGTGATTTTTAGCGTTTTCCAAATTTGATATGCAGTGGTACAGATACTAACACGGTTATATTCATTTTGGTCTAATGCACAAAACAACATATTTATTGCTTTTTCATTTACGGCTGCTGCCATTTTCTCAGCCGGTGTCCATTCTGAATAATCAGTTGTTTGATTCACTATTTGTTTTTGTGTAGCATTTCAGGAATCATAGCTATTTGACTGCATGAAGAATGACATACATGTTGCCCAATAGCTATAGTTGAGACCATTGAAGAATGGAGGTCTTTGTGTAGATTGACCTTCTGTGTAAGTGGTGTTTTGAGTGCTAGTACTTGTGTTATTTGCCATATTACAAGAATATATCAAATAATTGTGTTACATTTCTAAGACGACCTTGCTCTAATACCAAATGAAAATGTGCATGTGTACTTGCTAGTATAGTATACTCACAAGGATCGTGTAAATGACGAACAATATTTAAGTATGAAGTAATAGCTAATCACATAACTATATAATAGTAAATGCAATAAAAATAGAAAAATCACACCAGAGATTTTTTATACTGGTTTGGAGCACCGTCCTACGTCCAGTCCCATACTTCTATCTGGATTTTCACTAACAACAACCTCACTTCACCCAGAGGAACAGGTTTACAACACCGAGCAGCCGAACTAATACTTGCCTCTTACAACACGGAGTACTTCACTACTTGCCTCTTACAACACGGAGGACTTCAACAAAGATGAATATACTATGTAGTTGACAATGTGTGTTCTTGACAACACGAGTTTGTCAATTCTTGTACAACCTTCCTATAATCTTATCCACAAATAGTATTTGTGTTTATGAAGATTTTGGAAGATGATATCGTATTGAATCAAAAGAATAATATATAAATTCTTGGATTCAAGAACGATATTGTGAAGAATATGAATATTTGAGTACTTGAGAGTTCAAGAATGAAATCAATAGTATAGAGATTAGATAGAAAGAATTGGTGAATTGAAATGATGATTTCAAGATGTTTATATGGAAGATAAACAGTTGTAACCATTAGTAAAGAGTTAAAGAAATGGAAGTGACTATTCGAATAGTTGCTTCTATTTAAAAATGGTCGACAGGTCAAAATGGACCAATAGATAGGAATTTAAATATATATATATATGTTATGTGTATATGTGTGCACGTTTATTGTACAAACTGAGTAAAAACGGTCGACTGGTCCATTTTGGGCGGTCGACCGGTTATGCCCAGTTTGCACAATTAATGTGCATATATATACATATCTGTATATATATATATATATATATATATAAATATTGACTATTTGAGGATAGATTTTAACATTAATGAACACTATTATCATACCAAATAATCAACCTCTTATTGAATAATACCATATGTAGCTCCTTATTTCCTTAACCAATGAAAATTGCCTTTTTGTCGATCATCGCATATCTCTTTGGCATAAATCAAAACTCCTTGACTCAACAACCTTCCCCAGCTCGAAGAGATGCAGGGTCGACCCGACCTAGGAACACAAGAAGACAAGTACACACAAAGGAGTGAAGGTCTGGTTCAACATGTTCTTGGATCGATGAACCTTCGGTTCGATGTGTCGACTCGGCCACAACCAACCATGAATAATATCACCCACAAGACCGGTTCCAACTCCGTATTGACCGCTTCTTCTACCCTTAGAACTCTAGATCAGCCGTCGCATGTCCGTATCTATCCGAGCTAGGCCATTTCACATGAGAATAAGGTTTCTCCCCTCTTTTTACGGCCCAGAATGAATGCCACGTGTCCTGGTCGATTTGAGAACTGTAGCATCTATAAATAGCCATCTAGAGCAACAAAAAAGGACTTTTCGGCCATTCTCTTGTCATTTTATTTATTACTACAGTATTTTACTCGGGTTTAGCCATTAAACCATCATTGTACTCAAAGTTTATGTATAATCAAAAGATTATAAAGTAGATGTAGGCTTGTTAATGCCGAACCACTATAAATTTTGTGAGATTGCATATTCTATCGTTTTCATTTATATTTCTTCATTTCATTCTCTACATCATCTCTGTTTGGGTATTGTGCCAGTTTTTGGCGTCGACACTTTGGTGCTTTCACCGAGAATACTCAATTTTCAACGTTTAAAGGTTTTGATCAACTTTTGGATCACAAGTCAAAGACAAAATCCTAATTTCCATCATCTTTAGCAACAATGGTTTCCAAATCTTCTGCACGTGCTTCTGGAAAACACCCTCAATAGCCAAATCCAGCGTCACCATCGAATGCAACTTTTGCTTCATCCCTCGGCTTGACACAAACCGGTCCAATAGCTCCCGGGTCGACATCGACCTGAGCCGAGGCCCAACCAACCATGAACCCTCATGCATTTCCCTCTCCATCCAACCAAGTTCCCTCTTCGGCATTCGCTACTCATGGTGATTTCATGGTATTGATGAATCAACTTTGGATGCTCATCCCCAGGAGAATGCCACAATGAAGCAGGATATGAACTGAATGAGAGATAGTAGGAAGAGTTCAGGAACCAGCAAGCTACTTCTCCGTAATGAAATCAAGATATAGAAGGCTCGTCATCATCTGGGAGGAGCAAGGACCAGCCACGACGACGAAACCCATATAAAAGGCAAGAGAAATTGTGAGATTTGTGCTTCGGAAGGCTACCAGCTCAGCTCGACCAAATTGACCCAGCCCAGCTCGACATTGTCGAGCCGAGGCATGTCAAGCTGAGATCCACCGAGCACTAGTTCTTCTTGCCCGGAATCCTCCTCCTCCAGCTAATCACGATACTTCCAGAGCCACCCGTGCTCCTTTTCTTCCTCCCATGCGTCATGTGATTGACCGGGAGAACCGGAGCCAAGGAAGTACCGCCTAGACGACAGGCTAGGTGGCATTACCTAGTACGGGGGCAAGTGGAGCCCAACGGGACGAGAGCTCAGATCATGTTATCTTCAGTACTCCTGATCTGACTACCATGGTGCGACAAATCATGAACGACATTAAATGCTACAAAAACGAAGATTGGGAGATGGGTCGTAGCCACACTCCATTTACAAACAACATTCAACAAGCATGATTCCCATGGAGATTCAGCATGCAGTAGATAAGCCACTATTTTGACACGATAGATTCTCGTTAGTACTTGATGAGATATTCGCGGCATATGGAGACATCGGCTGCCCTAGACGCGGTTAAGTGTAAAGCTTTCCTAATATATCTTGATGGGGGTGGCGCTCATGTGGTTCACGCGACTTCCCCCAAGATCGGTCCCAAACTTCAAAACTTGAGTGAGAAGTTCTTAAACCAGTTTCTCCTTCACGTCGCTAAGTCGAAGCATGTCATGGTCCTTTTTGCAATAAAGCAAACTCCAAGAGAATCTTTAATGGATTACCTTAACCAGTGCAATATGGCCATAACTGAAGTGAGAAATCTCAATCCTGAAATAGTCTTGATGGCAATTGTCGATGGAGTCGACAAGAAAAAGGAATTCGGGAAGTAGTTGATTGGAAAACCTCCTATGACTATTGAATTGTTCTATGAAAAGGCCAAAATGCGCCTGCGAAAAGAAGATGCACACACGAAAGAGGAAGGAAAGTCAAGTTGTGTGTTGAACGAAGGCATTTAGAGCAACGTGGCTGTGAAACAATCCAAAGAGAATTCCGGAAAGGTTGAGATGAATGTCGGAAATCGTGGTAAACGAAATAATAACCAGTGAAAGAACGACAATGGAGGACGTAACCAAAAGGGAATGCTTGAAAGTGAACCCCTTTTCAGACGTTTGATAGATATACAACGTTGAGTGACACATTAGAAAACATCTATCTTGGTACATGCAACGCGATGCAGTAGAAGAAACCACCTTCGCGTGAATCCATGGAGAAAGAGCGTAAAACGGGGAAGTTCTGTTTGTTCCATGAGATCTACGGCCATGCGATCAACAAGTGCCATCATCTCAGGGAAATCATCGAGAAGTTGATTAGAGAAAGAAATCTCGATGAATATATGATTCCCCATGGGACAGGGGGCAGGGGACCTCGGCCCCCAAACAAGATCAAGTGGCTCCCAGAGCCACTGCTCAACATAAAAATAAAGGAATTACATCCGGCAGGTTGCAGTGTTCGGATTATGGAGCTATATGTTAATGCTGCAAAGCATTTGGAAGTTAGGGAGTGCATCCCCACCGGAGCTGCAGGTCCTGTGAAGTAGAGGAAGACAATGAAAGACGATATTGTCTTCCATAACAGACAATCAAAGGGGGTGGAGACCCCAAGAATCGATCCTTTGGTGATTGCGACCAACTTCGGCCCAGCCACAGTGCGAATGGTCCTTGTAGACTGTAGGAGTTCTGTTAATATTTTATTCAAACAAGCCTATGACCAGATAAGGTTAGAGGCGAAAGAGTTAGAGTCGTCCAGAGGCCGAATACGCGGGTTTAATGGCTCAACTAGTTAACAGGTGAGAATGATTGAGTTGCCGGTGGAGTTAGGTGAGTGGGACCCATGGAGAGTGCGGATCCTCCTGTTTCTTGTAATGGACATAAACTCTCCGTACAACGCCTTCTTGGGCCAGCCGGCCCTAGTAAAATTTTAAGCTTGTATAACTTCTAGCTAGGTGCCTGCTCCTGAAGTTTCCGACTAAAGTTGGAGTTGATATAGTACGAGGAGATCAAGTAGTAGGACAAGTGTGCTACTTAGAGGAATGGAAGGAAGTCCGCGATAAGGAAAACAAGGAGTCCGAAGATTATTCTCCTTCTGCTAAGGAGGTGATAACATAGCAAATAAAGAAAACATCCCAACCAGGACCATCCAATCGCCATCTCAGGACGTTGATCGAAGGGAGGGCGAAGAGTCTGGATGTATAAAGATGACTCCTAATGAAACTAAGATTGAGATTCCAATCGATAATGACGACACAACCAAGGTCTCAAATATCATATCCCACCTAGCCCCTTCCGGACGAGGGAGTTGACTGAATTCCTTCGTGCAAACCATGACATGTTTGCATGGACTCATGCAGACATATGTTGGATATCTCCATCCATTATAATCATTAGCTGAACATCAACCCAAAGTATGTCCCTGTCAAGCAGAAAAGACGTAATCTCGGCCCAGAGAGGTCGACTACTTTGAAGGAAGAAGTCTAAATACTAAAGAATAATGTGTTCATCCAAAATGCGACGTACTCTAGGTGGATATCAAACCCAGTGCTTGTGAAAAAGGAAAACGGGAAGTAACGAACGTGCATTGAATTTTCACACTTGAATAAGGCATGCTCTAAAGACAGCTTTCCACTTCCTAGGATTGATCAACTTGTCGAATTTACAGCTAGATACGAACTTCTCTCATTCATGGATGCTTACTCAGGATATAACCAGATTGTGATGCATATCCTAGACCAAGAGCATACTAGTTTCATAATGGAGTTCGGGCTATTCTACTATGTGGCTGTGCCATTTGGACTAAAGAATGTTGGAGTGACGTATCGGCGCTTGGTCAAATTCATATTCCATGATCAACTCAGAAAGATGATGGAGGTATGCGTAGATGAAATGCTGGTAAAGTTAAAGCAATCAGCCGACCATGTCCGAAACTAGTGTAGATGTTCGGTGATCTTCGCGGATATGTAATGAAGCTCAACCATTTAAAGTGCACTTTTGGCATTGCGTCAGGGAAATTCTTGGGCTTCATCCTCAGCTCTCGCAGAATTGAAATTAACCCCAAACAGATCGAAGTGATTAAGGGTATTCAAGAGTCTCGGAAGATAAAACATGTGTAGAGCCTAGCAGGAAACGTTGCAGCTTTGGGCTGATTTATATCTAGAGCTACTGACAAGTGCATTCCCTACTTTGAATTAATAAAGCGGGGAAGCGCAACTTCGCTTGGACGCCTGATTACGTCAGAGCTTTACAAAACCTGCTTAATCACTTGTAGAGGCTACCTATATTGTCTAAGCCAGTGGACCATGAGGACTTGTTTGTACACCTGGCAGTGTCCCTATGTGCTATCCGTTCAGCATTAGTCGGGATAGAAGATTGTGTGCAGCTACCAGTCTATAACGTAAGTAAAAAGTTGACGGGAGTGGAGCGCAACTACTCAAAGATTAAGAAACTCTCTTACAGTTTGTTCATAGCCTCGGAAAAGCTTCGCCACTACTTACAGGCTTACCTAATCAAAGTGTATACCGGCCAACCACTATGACAGGTCCTTCAGCTGCCTGAGGCGTCTGGAAGGTTACTCAAGTGGAACATGGAGCTAAGTCAATTCGACCTCATCTTCCTTCCTCGAAATCAATCCGAAGACAAGCATTGGATGACTTTGTAGTCGTGTTTACAACTCCCGAGGATGATATTCCAGAGGACGATGCCATTCTTTCTAGTGGAAAATCAAGACTGGACGCATGGAAGTTGTACACAGACAGGTCTCGTAATGATCGATGTTTTGGCGTTGGAATTGTTTTACTAACTCCTGATTGACGATTGATTTATTACGCCCTGAGGTTAAACTTTCCCACTACCAAAAATGATTCTAATTATGAAGCTCTGACTGTTGGGCCGTAGCTCGTGAAGGAGTTAGAGATAGTGGCATTGGACATTTTCTTGTGATTTACAACTTATTGTATTTCAGGTTCAGATGAAGCACCAAACTAAGAGGACACGACTTGCCGCCTTTATCAAGAGAGTGGAAGAATTGTTGGACGATTTTGATTATCATAGCATCTCACGTATTTCAAGGGACATGAATCAAATGGCTGACAGATGGGCTAAACTGACCAATTCTGATGTACGAGACGGAGCAGAAATGGTTCTGATTGAGACATTAGACACTCCGAGCATAGACCAGATGGAAATTAATTAATCCTTAGAGGCCGAACCTTAGAAAGAATTATGGAAGACCCCCATCAAAAGCTTCTTCCAGAATGGAATTATCCCGGAAAGAAAGAATGAAAAACAAGCTCTCGTGCGCAAAGCCTCGAGATACATCATCCAAGGAGATATGCTGCACAGAAGAAGGTTCTCGGTTTCTATGCTCTGGTGTGTGGCCGACAACGATGCTGAACGAGTGTTGCAGGAAGTGCACGAAGGCAAATGTGGTGCTCACACCGGGGCGAGATTCTAGCAAAGAAGGTGTTGTGAATAACTACTTTTGGGCTACCATCAGTAGGGATGCAACTAGTTATTCCAAGCATTGCGACAAGCGCCGGAGGTTTGCCCATATTCAAAGAGCTCCTCCAATCCAACTCATCTTGATGGTTAGTCCTGAGCCATTCGATGTATGGGGAGTAGACATCATCGTAAGCCTTCTAATCTCTAAAGGCGGAGCAAAGTATGCAATCATGGTTATGGACTACTTTGCAAAATGGGTCGAAGCCGACCATTAACCATGGGCACAACAAAGCGAGTTATCAACTTTATTTCACAAATATCATATGCTGATTTGGGCATCCCCAGACCATCATAACTGATAATGGCTCCCAATTCAACAACTCAAATTACAAATTTTCTGCCATTGATACCATATCGAGAAGAAGTGTACTGCAGTTGCACACCCGCAATCCAACGGAAAAGTCGAGGCTATGAACAAGATCATCAAGTCCATCTTAAAGGAAAATGGGTTGATAAGCTACTTTATCGAACATCCCATAAGTCTGTGCCTGGCCATACTCCGTTCCCCTTGTCCTACGGCTCTGAAGCAGTCATCCTGATAGAACTCGAAGTCCCCTCTTGTAGGATGACTTATTACGACCCGATGACTAACAAAGCGCTCCTCTTAGAATCACTGGACATGATTAGCAAGAAGAGAGAGGGAGCTAACTTGCGTGTGGTAGCACACAGGAAACAGGTCGCCTAATACTATAATAAGAAGGTTCGACTCAAAACCTTTGACTTTCGCGACCTTGTTTTGAAATGACTCTTCCTGGCTTCAGTTCACATGGACCCAAAGTGAGAAGGATCATACGCTATTCAATAGAGGCTTGATAATGGAACCTTTAGGCTAACGACTGTTGATGGCGATCCACTCCCAAGATCATTGAATGTCGAGCATCTATGGCGTTATCTTTCTTAGGCTTTTATTTTGTTTATTTCATTTATTCTTAGCATTGTAATAAGGCATGTCTTGCCACTTATTATTGTTCATAAATAAAATTTCTTTTCCATGCTCCATAACTGTGCCTATTACTTTGGCTATGTGTTGTGATTCGACCAACCTGTGCCAAGGATTGAACGAAGGGGATAACGAACTCCCAATGACGTTCATTGGCTCATGTTACAATGAGCTGACCCAACTTCATGACTGGTTGGACTTGAGTTGACTGAATTCGAGCTAGCTATCGACGCTTGGCACATCGATCCTCCCTTTGTGAACCTAAGTGATGGAACATCGCTTAAACGACATCTTTAACTCTTTCCCATGTTTCGTTTGGACGAGTACAAACTAAGGGGATGTGAATACGACCATCCTGATGGCGACCTTTGCCATTTACATTGAGACAAAGAGACAATGCTTGGGCAAGTGTGACATGAGCACTTGCCTAACTAACTCCATTCCTCATAGCTTGGAACGGAGTATAAACTAAGAACGAGCGTGATATGTGCGCCAAGACTAACGGTTGCTCATCCCTAACTCTAACTCCTGATGACTAAGGAGAGAGTATAAAATAACTTGCATGCCTCGACGTAAGCCCGCCTAACCTACGACTCTAACCCAAACTGACTATGGGAGAGTGTAAAGGACGAACCACGATGTCTACACTAAATCCAGCGTCCTCGACTTGGATTGGAAGTATAAACACTTAAGGACCGAACGTCTAAGTAGGACTTGCCCAGATCCCCACCAATGCTTGGGGCTAGGGTATAGAATCATAAATTAACTTCAAACACGATTCAAACGAGACTCGTTATTCAAATTTAATTGAGGGAATATACGTAATACCTTCAAGTATGAGCATATTGCTTATTACTTGACTCGGTAGCACTTAAATTGCTAGTATCCTGGATGGAAAGCAATATACAAACTTGTAAACAACTAACATTGTTTTTCACTAAAGGAAACAGTGCTTCATTTACCAAAATGCAGGTTTTATACAGGTTTACAAGAAAAAACGCGAGGATCGCACTCGCAACAACATCTAAAGGTTCAAAACGAGATGCAAAGGGCAAATTGATTAAGCATATGATGACTTACCATCAGTTTTCTTCCTCTTCTCCTACACTTTCTCCTTCTGCTCAGCCAACTCAACAAGTACTTCAGCAGTAATGGACTTTCTTTTCTTGGACTTGTCAGTAGGGGAATCTTCGACTGCAGAAGAAGACACATCATGATTCTTCTTGCTCCTTTTGGCTAATATAGGAGGAGGAGTTTCCTTAATTGGCGGATTTATGATAAACGGAGCAATGGCTCGAAGTGGTTTGACCATAGGAAGCCTAGAACTTTATTCTGTTGGATCTAGATTAAACCTATCGGGGTGAATAGGGTTTATTGAAAATTAAAAGCAAACACGGAATAATACAGATATTGCAGAGAAAGTAAATCACACACAAGAATTACCCAGCTTACGCAAACCATGCCTACTACTGCATTCCTAAGATTTTTACTAGGTATTAAAAACAGATTCCCGCTTACAAGACCCTGTAAAATCGCGACACCTGCTACTGCTCTAATCCTAAGCTCAAAATCTTGACACGACTTAAAATGCTAGAAGTGATTTTCTTAACTACAAAATCATGTAGCTAAATCTCCTTAGTTTAAAAATAAACTAGAAAACATGTAAATCGGTTTCAAGGAAAAAATAAAACAATTCAATACAAATAAAAACCATAAAATAAAATGACAGTTAGAATCAAAGAAATGGCCCCCTTTGTTTTTCTTTGTCTTTGTAAAACTTTGGTTGCCTCTTTTATCAATGGTGCCCTAAATTTGTGAATTAGGGTTTTATAATCGGCTTCAAAAATTCGTGGTTGATGAATCGATCTTCAGGCAATCTTTGAATTGTTGTATCCTGTCAAGCTTCACAAACTCGAACCCTAAACTCTTGCTCAATTAAACACAGTAAGATTTATGATTTTTGTTTAAGTACTTGAAAATGTGAATTGTTTTCTTTCGATTTGGGGTGTCTTTGCTGATAAGGAAGTGGTGATATTTATATGGTTTTTGTCCCCTAATTCTCTGATTTCAAATTAAGACTTTCCTTGTTTGATATCGATGATTTCAAGGAACCTCGACTTAATTTTTATGCCCCTTGAAATCGGCATGTGTATTTCTTGATTTTTTTTAAATCGCGTATTGATTTATTTCCAAAAAAAATATCTTCAAATTTGTTGATGAAAAACTTGCGTGGATTTCGTGATGCATCTGGTCGACTTTCTGTGCCCCTGTGAATTTGGTGAATTGAATAGCAATTTCCAAATTCCAATTTTAACACTTGCCGGCAAATGAATAGAATAATTTGTTTTCATTTATTCGAGCCAGAGAATTTAAAAAAATACTTTATTCCTTTGGAATTTCGATCATTTTATTTGCACTTAAACTACACTTGTCTTGTCGTGTCTTTATATATATACACACACACACACATGGTTTATGTGTGTACATGTATATTGATGCACTGTCTTGTTTCTTCACAATACATTGATTTGAGAACATTTATGTTGATATCACTTACAATCTGCCTTAAACTTCTTTGTTGCCCTGTGTTCTGGTTATTGCTTTGTTGTGACGTGCTATTCATATATGCTCTGTCAAGTATGATGTAGTTGTGGCTTTGTATTGACCTGTTTACTTGAGTTCTCTAACCATCCCTTGGACTTGCACTTGCTTCTTTGTGTCTTGTACTGCTGCACATGTTTGTGTCATGGCCATGCACATCAATGCTCTTCTGTTTCTTGACTATTGCGTTTTTGTACCCTTGGGTCACATGAATTTGAAACTGCCTTAAACTTGGGCACTATTTTGAAATGTTTGAATTGAAATCTGCCTTATCGTTGCATGTAAATTTGAGAACATACATGTATGTTATCCCATGCAGACTTGTGCTTGCTGACTTATCATCTTGTTTGCTTTTGATTATTTTTGTATGCTTGCATTTTGTATTTGATTGTCCTGTACAAACTGCATGACCATTTGAAGCATATGTTGATGCCTTGTTGCCATGTATTTGAGCTTGAGTTGTTTGGTCCACTGTTTGTTACTCTTCTAATTCACTCTTTGCTAGTGCCATTGGTATAAACATGTCGCTCATGCATTTGTGACCGGTTGTGTTCATTTGTGCTTGATCATGCACACTGTGCTCGACAGTCTTTGATGTTGCACTATATTTCTTGATCCATGCTGCTTTGCCTTGTTAGTATTGATGTGCATTTGACTGTGCTGAAGGTTTGTCCATTTACATCCAAGTTTCCATGTTCTTCATATATACATACATGTATATATACACATACATGTTTGTGTATGTGTGTGTATATACATGTATTTGTATAAGTACCGCCAGAAGTATTTTGTGCCAAGCTGAATTTAATTTTTGACCAGATGCTCCCCTTCACATTATAAAACATATGTGTATATACATACACATGTATGTGTATACATGTATCGTGCTTGTGCAATTTATATACGTGAGCATTAGAGGTATTGTTTACCTTGTGGTATTTACAGCGATTCACTGTGAATATCACAAGTAGTCTAGACACAGATGTATGTATATATAAATAAGACCAAGTCTATACAAATGATGAGAAACACATCAAAAAATAATCTGAGGCAAACTTGCTCAAAATTATATCTGTTTTGTTCCAGTTTACTCTGTGTGTGTTTCTGTGACAGGTTTGCAGATGACTGTACTAGATCAGAAATACATGAAGATTCAGTAAGAGTGAATAGATGTATGTGTGTGAGAGAGTGTAACTGAGTGAGAGTAAATTATAGTAAGGATCATATGTAAGTGAATGTAATAACTGAATATATATAAGAGAATTCTGAAAAGATGTACTATTCTGAGTGTGAAATAAAATTTATTTTTGAATAATAAATACTTGTGTGAATATTTAAATTCTGTGTAGTAGTATTATCAGTCAAAATTAATTTTTATTCCTGTATGATATGAAATATAGAATAGTACAACTTCAAACACATTTATAAAATAAAATATGTTTGTTATCATCAAATAAAAAATAACATATTCAACAGATTCATATTTGAGGAGCAGAATCTCACCCTCATCTCTCGCTTTCATCTCCGTAAGGGTCAAAGGAGCCATCTTGCCAGATATACACCACATCCTCTTCTTTCGGAAGAGAGCCCTTACTATCTAACCTCTTCAAGGCATCTATCATTTGTTCACCTCTGCCTGGGTCTTCAACAACTGGCACTTGCTGCTCTTTAGTTGCTTTCGTCTTAACTTCGGAGGCATTATTCTCTGTAGGTATACCTAAAGCATGAAGAGTAATAATCGGTCCCGGTGGAATAACGGGTCTCTCGACTGGAGGCCCATCTGTTGGACAACGAGATACAAACATTTTCTAAAATTGGGGAGAGAGAAGAGACATACCCTCGACTGAGGCGTCCTTAGAAGTAGCGGGAGTCCCAACTTCTTGGATATGAGTGAGAGGCTTTCTTGGGACTAGACTTGGCTCATTTGGGTTATACTCTTCCACTGGACATGATAATTGGACTGGAGGAAGTGGAATGATTGCTTCATATGTAGAAGGATCCACGACAGGAGTAGGTTGACTGGTGGATTGTGTAGAGGATACATCACTTTTATCCATGTCGGTTTCCCCTTCCATCGCTGTTTTCCCTTTCTGGCTATACCACTCAACATCCTCCTCCTCTTCACTATCTACCTTCCCTCAGCCAAGACCTTTGGTTTGTTGCCTCTCAAAAGACCGGGTCATTCAGTGCCTCTTTATTAACTTGCCCCCGACAACAACCCTTCCTTCCTTAGCCATAAACACCTCCCAATTGTCGGCCAGTGTCTGCGGATAGTCAAGGACACACGATAAGTCCCGATTATAGAGAACTCGAGCATAAAAGATGAGTTTCCTCCCACTAAATTCTTGATGCGTCATTTCTAGCTCGGCCGCATAATCCGCCTGAAGCCCTTGAACCCCTGTCTCTTGCTAAATTCGAGAGTTAGAGGCATTCTCTAGAGCAGCATGAGCATTCTCTTCTGCCTTTTTACTGGCCTCTTTAGAGGCTGCAAGTTAGGATTTAATATTTTTGATCTCTCATTTTATTAATCCTTTATCCTTCCTCGAATACCCATTCTCGACATTAAGAGACTCGCATTGCTGACCCACCAGCTTCACATCATCCTGAGCAGACTTGGTTAGGAGTGACCGGTGGCTAAGCTCTTTTTCAAATCGAGTACGAAGACTGTTAAGCTCTTCTTTGGTTTTACTATATTCCTCCTTGTGGGTGGCTAGTTCGGTCTCGCGCTCAGCTAACTCTTAGTCATGTGCTCAAGAACATTTTTCTCAAAGCCCCGTTCTAGCTTCATACCCTCTATCTCGACCTATAGACTCCTGATGACTTCAGACAATCATCTTGAATATATGAACATTTCATTATACTAAGTCACAGAAAAATCAATATTTGACATAACCCAACTTCCTAAAGGTTCTAGAATAGGTAGTAAGTTAAGGACAAACTTTATACGAGAAAAGTGATGCCGAGGAAATGCATATTCTAGTTCTTTGACCCTTTCCGCGAGGGTTTTCTCGTGCACACATGATATTGACAACTGAGGACTTTTATCTGTATATTTGGCTAAGACAGGAGGATCTCGACCTTGAGAAGCAATTGACTGTGACTTTTGAGGGGGATCGACGAGGAGTTTGTGGTGGGAGGTCTTTGTCTGAGATTTTTTGCTGGTTGTCTTGCCATTACCCCAAGAGGACTTGTCATGAGAGTAGGCGGCGGAGTGATGTCTTTCTCTTTCACATTCTTTGTCTTTCTCCCGAGCTCTTTCCCCTCTCTCCTTCTTATCCTTTTATTTTTTCTCTCTTGATCCTCCTTCTCACGCCTCTTCTGTTCACGCTCTGTGATGACCGCACCGTACCTCCTGCACCGAACTAAGGAAAATGTGCGATGTATGAGGTGCTAGGCCGAATAGAATAACTCAAAAACAGAACATACGTATAAATCACAACTCATGGATAATATATAATAATAAAATATTCAGTAGGATATAGTAATGAAGCACAACTGAATAGAGAATCAAATTTCCATAAAACAATAGAATCTTAGGTACAATGCTTCTTGATATAAGAATCTATGAATACAATATGACTCACTACATCTCTTAGAGTCTCAATAACATCAACATACAATAGAAATAGAAAAGAAATAGCTAAATGGTAGACAGTAATAATATGCCAGCCTCCTGCTCATCACCGCACAACAATACCGGCACCAAATATGTTACCTGCTACTCAGTCTGCCCACCATCAAGTTGTTGAACAACCCAAGGTAATAAGAGGAAAACATAAACCTTGAGTCAGACAATTGAAACACCCCACCTCCGTTAAGGTCACTCACAAAGGGAATGCCTTAACTTCGGTGGAGCATTTCTAGTACAAGATGCAGAAAAATTACAAGACATACAAATAAAGCAGCGAAAAATAAATAACGTTTATTGATTAAAACAGCTTGTACAAAGATTGTTTTACAATACCAATACTTATTACAAGAAAGCATCTGTCTTTTTTAATATATAAGAAGCACAAACTAACAATGATATTCCCCAATAAAGCATGAGCCATCCATAGCAATAGAAAATGGAGTTCAAAGCAATGCGCCAAAGAATCTTCAAGCTCGGAAAGAGTAATGGCCCCAAAATAAGCTGAGCTTTTCCCTCCCTGACTACCTTGGGGGGGGGACGAAAGAAAAGAGGCGAAAGCAAACTAGGTCAGACATAAAGTCTGGTAAGACCAGTGATTCTTAGTATTTAAACGAGGAAAAGGGTCATGACATGAATAAACTAAATATAAGACTAAACCATAGTAACAAGATAACACGGGGGTAAGAATGGGATATGGCAAGATAAACTGAATGTACCGATAAACTGAATGTACAGATAAATTGATAAACTGAATGCGCTTTTACTCCTTCTCTGCTTCGCAACTACCCTGTTATATTGATTTATATATCTCTGCACTACCTACTAGTGTCCAAACTAGTAATCTATGATCATATGATAACGTGATCCCAATCCCCGTATTTGCGGTTGCCTTCAGGTGTACATCTATTATGGGGATTCCATTTATTACCTAGATCTAATCTAGGGTTTACTATCGAGCGCTTCCTACATTCAACCAGGGTTTACGCTACCCAGAGCCACTGGGGTTTATGCCACCTATTGAACGCTTCTCGGATTCAGGGTTTACGCGACTTAGGTCCAACTAGGGATTATGCTACCTACTTTGTATTAATTTTCCATGTGTCTGTGTCAGTGGGCCCTCTCTTACATGTAGATACTCTGTGCTGGCCCCACCATAAGGTGTATCAAGCCTTATGATAGCGACCCGACATGATTCAAGATGCACAGTATATAACTACTGTTACCTAGTGCCTGCTTTTTCCACTCCGGAGTACGTGCACGCCCGTAAATCGTCGGAACCTACACTGACGTACCCCCTGCCGCTATTTTTGACCGCTTATAATCAACCCAGTAATCGTGCCCCACCCCGCCTAGCTCAGGGTACAGTGATACATCTATGTGGGTTACTGCTGAAATGGGTCCCCGTTACTAGGGTTTCCTACTGGTTAAGTTTGTAGGCCTATATATATACAATATTACGCATCTACATGTGATGTACTTAACCCTCCCACTGGTTCAAGCATGTTTATTTAATGGTTAAGTTTATGGGCCTATATGTACTAATATTACCCACCGATCCCGATATGTACTTAACCCTTCCACTGGTTCAAGCATGTTTATTTAATGGTTAAGTTTGTGGGCCTATATTAATAATATTACCCACCAACCCGATATTTACTTAACCCTCCCACTGATTCAAGTTGATATATATTCTTGGTTAAGTGTTATCCATTCATTCAAGTTAACTTAACCTGCCCACACATCATGCGTTATATATATATATATATATTGGTTAAGTGTTCCCCTTGTGTTACTTAACCCCTATCACATATCATGTTATATATATATATTTTGGTTAAGTGTTCCTCTTGTATTACTTAACCCCACCACATGTCATTTCGTTAAGTGTTCTAAATTTACTTAACCTCACCCACTTGCCTAGTTATCATGTTGTTACGGTTAAGTATTCTAAATTTACTTAACCTCATCATTTCTAGCTTTATTTATTCATGAGCCTTAACTAATTAAAGCACCAACCACTCACATTAGACAAATATTGTTGTGGTTACTGGATGTGCCGGTCGGTTCCGGGAAGGTTTACACCACAACTCAGTCTAACCTCGGGTCTTTCTGCGCTTGGTGCACTAACCACCCACATTAGATTGGTATTATTTTGGTCACTGGATGTGCCGGCCGGTTCCGGGCAGTTTTACACCATAACTCAGTCTAACCTCGGGTTAGGCATATTCGTCTTTTACTAAATTTACATATTTACTATTTATGTAAATTTTCCGTAAATCAATTTAGCCTAGATCATATTCAACTATCATGCAAATTAACATACTTATATTCTATGCCCAAAACTTGATTTACCAATCAATTAACCTAACTTGCAGTTTATATCAATTTAGATTTAATATTCCCCTTTTACAATTCATGCCCAATCTAGATTAAAATTCCAATTTACGGTTCATGTCAAAACTAGATTTAATATTCTAGTTTACCGTTTATGTCCAAAACTTGGTTCACACGCCAGTTACACACTTTGCGGCTAATTAAATTTATCAATTTAGGCCCAAGTCTAATATGCATGTAAATCATTCACTATTATAGCAAATTTAGATTATGCCAACATATTTTTTATGCCAAATTAACTTAATTAAGCTACGCCCAATCCCCGCATCATAATCGTATGTATAACATGATTTCACAAGTTTTCTACGTACTCATGAAATGGCACTAATCAAAAGGAATAGGGGATAAGCATGAGAATTGATATAAAAGATTAGGCATGCAAAAATAATGGCTCCAACAGGTTCAATGTACATAATAGTGAATAGGAATAGACTAGACAAGTTACACCCCAAAAAAATGAGATCCAACATAATTAAGGGAATAGGCATAGGTGATTTGGTCCAACATAATGCCAGTTCGAAGTACAACCTAATAGGTAAATGAGAATAGGCATAAGTCACTGACTATAATAGTTATAGGCGATTAACCACAATAGTCATGGGCGACTAATCACAATAGTTTCTTAATCAATTTCATAGGCAATAGTCTCATAGTCATGAATCTTGGTAATAGTCTCATAGTCATGAATCATATGCAATAGTCTCAAAATTATGAATCATAGTCATAGTCATAGGCAACAGTCTTATAGTCATAGTCATATGTAATAGTCTCTTTGTCATGAATCATAGTCATAGGCGATAGTTCATGGGCAACAGTTTCATAGTCATAGTCTTAGGCAAAATTCCCATAATCATAGTCATTGGAAATTAGCTACAATAAGTTCTAGGCCACAATCGAGAATCAGATCCAAAGCATAGATAATGTTAGATTTGACATAAGCAAGAATCAAAGGTAATTAACTTGCAAATAGGCATAGTTCTATATTTTAATTTATTACATTCACGAGTCCAATTACACGTTCAAATCTAAGGAATAACCGAACTTATAGTGATTGGTTTAGAAAAAGCGATTTTCTATGATTTGAGTGACGTTGCTTGAAGCGGAATGCCTATGGGCCAACTTGAAGCTTTATCTTGATTTGAATCTCCAATTTGAAGAAGAACTATAACTTGTTTTAATGGATTATAAGATTTATTTTAATTAGGATTGAGGCAAAGTGTAGGCATAATGAAGTTGTGTGGAGAAAGTGAAGTTTGGGGGCGTTTACATAGCATAGAACTCATGAATTTGGTCCAGAAATCAGCCCGGATACATAAAAATGAATTCTGCCTCGGATCTGGAAAAACAGGGCAGGTCGACCCCCAGGTCGACCTATAGGGGGGAATTCGACCCCTTGGTCGACCTGGGTCCTGGGCGGGAAATTTCCCGCCCAGCCCGTTTCTAGGTTCTATTTTGAATTTTGAATTCAGTTTCGAGCTGTTTTTAAATTTGAGCTGAAACTTCCGAAGGCCATAATTTCTTCATACGAAGTCCGATTCACGCAAACTCGGACTCTATCTCAAGCATAATTCCGAGACGAACGTAATGGCATAACCCGTTTCCCTTAATTCTTCTCTTAAAAATTATGTAACACCCCGTATTTTGGGTTAATGCTAAAATTCACTAATAACAGAATAAATAATCTCAGATGTGAGAATTGGGGGAAACGGGCTGCGTCATTGCGTTCGTCTCGGAAAAATACGCGAAATAGAGTCCGAGTTTTCGAGAATCGGAGTCCGTATGGCCCAGTTATGGCCCGATGAAGTTTGCAGTAAATTCTAAGCTAAAAACAGATTTAAAAATTTAAAATCAGAATTTAAAATAGGGCAGGCGGGGCCAGGCGGGAAAATTCCCGCCCTACCCATGTCGACAGGGCTGTCGACAGGCCTGTCGACAGGGCTGTCGACAGGCCTGTCGACAGGGGGGTCCACTTGCCTGTCGACTTGCCTGTCGACAGGGGTGCGACGCCCAGTGAAACTGGGTGCACCAGTTTGGGTTCTTGGGCTGGCTTGGAGGGCTGGTTCTGGAAGCTTCTTGGATCTGACGGGTCTAAACCAATCTAGGGTTAATCTAAGGGTCTAAAATGCAACCTAATCCTATAAATAAGACCCTAACCCTACCCTAATTCATACATAATTAGATCTTGTAACTAAACTATGGCAAAATGAAACTTGATCATGGCCTCCACAAATCAATGAAGAGGAAAGCAAGCTCTAATCAACCTCCAATCCATTCTAAGCATCTTAATCTTCTTCATTTGGAGTGCAAATTGCTAGTTGTGAGTTTCTATCACTTTAACATCAATTGTTAAAGCAAGTAGATTAGGTGTAATGAGACTTATGGTCTTGAATGCGGATTAGTGAGTTTGAATCATTTGTAATGATATGTTACTCTATGTTTTTCTATGTTTATGCATATTGAATAAGTTGGTTTATGCATATTGAATAAGTTGGTTTATGCATATTTAATAAGTTGGTTTATGCATATTTAATAAGTTGGTTTATGCATATTTGATAAGTGGTTTTATGCATGATTAATAAGTTGGTTTATGCATGTTTAACAAGTGGGTTTATGCATGTTGAGTATGTAAGTTTATGCAAGTTTAGTATGATGTATGTTATGTTTACATGATGCTAAATATGCAAGTTGTGGGCTATGTGATCATATACATGTTATGCAAGTCCATGATGATATGCTATGCAAGTTACATGTATGTTAATATGCAAGATATGCTATGCAAGTTACATGTATGTTAATATGCAAGATATGCTATGCAAGTTACATGTATGTTAATATGCAAGATATGCTACGCAAGTTACATGTTTGTTAATGTGCAAGTTCATGATGACACATTATGCAAGTTTATGAGTTAATATGCAAGTATGTGAATGCTTATGCAAGAATGTGAATGCTTATGCAAGTTATGTGTATGCTTAAATGCATGTTTAACATGTTATGCAAGTTGTGAGAATGCTTATATGCAAGTTCAACATGTTATGCAAGTTGTGTGAATGCTTATATGCAAGTTCAACATGTTATGCAAGATATGTGTATGATAATATGCAAGTTCATATGCAACATGTTATGCAAGTCATGTGTATGATAATATGCAAGTTTGGGGTTAAATGTAGTTGGGTTAATATATGCTCATATATGCAAGTTGACATCTTCTTAACCCATGACAAAGTTATATGCTAAACCCATGATATTTGTGATGGATCTTTCCCTTTATTATGTCGTGAAATGAGAACAATTTACGTGGGGAACGATGGGGTAATAAATATGTTAATAAAAGTATGATTGGGTATGATTAAGCATACCATAAAAATAAATTAACATAAGTGGGAATTTACCTATTGAGTTAGGTCTACCCCATGGGAATTTACCCATTGAGTTAGGTCTACCCATGTTATGAAAAATGTGAATGTGTAATTAATTAGGGATAATTAATTGTGGGGGTGATTAATTAGGTGTAATTAATCAACTAAGACACGAGGTTGGACCCTTTTTGTAGCGGAAGTCTGCCCGGAACCGACCGGCCATCCAGCGGCTACAAATGATTGGCCCAATGTGAGAGGTCTTAGTCACAAACTAAATGCGTGATTAACGTAAAGACACGAGGTTAGACTCGGTTATGACGTAAGGCTGCCCGGACCCAACCGGCTTAACCAGCGGTCATAAAAGATAGTCTAATGTGAGAGGTCTTTAGGAGGATCACGGTCTTAATTAATTAATAAACACTTAACCAAATTAGCATGTAGTGGGACATGAGGGTTAAGTGGGTGCCTTGGGTGGCATGTAGTAACTAGTGGGGGTGCCTCGGGTGGCATGAGGAAACTAGTAAGTTGCCTTGGGTGGCAATAGAAAATACGATTAGAATACTTAACCAAAGAGGAACATGTAATTAAAACATGGGTGAAGGGTTAAGTAAGTGCTTTGGGTGGCATGTGGAAATCTAGTGGGTGCCCTTAGTGGCAATTGAAATATGATTGATGACTTAACCAAATCTTAACATGTAAGGGGGCATGATTATAAAAAGGGGTTAAGTGGGATGCACTAGATAAAAATAGCAAGCTTAAGTAGTAGCTTGTGGGGGCCCATTTCAACCAATATCCCAAACGTATCTTTGTGGGCCCGACTCTAGTCGGGTGACGGGACACGCATATTGGGCTTGACTATAAGTGGCCAAAACGGGTTAGCGGTGGCAACGCAGGACCAACGGGTTTCATATGCGTGTGTGGACCCGGGCTGGTTGGTAAGTCGTTGTTGCATCGTGTAGATATAAAGCCGTGCACCGTTGATATTATCAGGTGGCCACGTTGGGGAATGATACACCCCAATTGTGGGACCAGCACGGGTATCTACGGTAGGGAGCCGATCGATGGGGAGTAGTGGGTACCCCTAATAAAGATAGGGGCAGACGGCACCTATGTAGGGGTACACAAAACTACTGGGTAAAATTGCTAGGTACACCTAGTGGAGATAGGGGCAGACGGCACCTATGTAGTGGGCTAGGAGTACACGAATCTACTGGGGAAATTTTCTAAGTCCTTGGAGGGATCAACCTTTAAGTAGGAATTACTCTTGGTGGGTAGAACTGGTGTGGTGCAGTGTAGAAACTATCCTTGGGTGGATAGGTCTGGGGCGGTGTAATCTAGTAATTATCCTTGGGTGGATAAATGCGTCTTTACGGTTATCTTAGTTTATCCTAAGTTTGCCAAGCTGTTTAGTGTAGCCATTCATCCCCAGGCGTTACCGTATATCAACTTATGTCTTCTCTGGTTACTTTAATGATTGTATTGTTAAAGTTATAGGACTCACTCAGACTTATGTCTGACCCCGTTGTTTTTATCTTTTTCCCCCAACCCCAGGTTATCAGAGTGGGCCTAGTGCTAGTGGGCCTTGATCGAATTGCTGTATCTATCCTTTGGAGCTTGGACCGTTGAAGTAAAGCTCAGTTCATCTTTCCTTTTATGGCTATTGTTTACTTGGTGGGATTATGTACTTATTTTTATCAAGATGGATATTTTGTACTTGACTCTTGTATGGTTTTGTGATGTAACCAAACATGTTTTACTTTCCGCTGAAATGAAATGATGATTTAAATTTTCAAGTATTACTTATATCTGTCTTGTTGTAATTTTTCTGTTCTATATTCACTTAAAATACTCCACCAATGTTATGGCATTCCCTTAGTGAGTGACCGTAGCGGGTGTGGGGTGTTACACGTGGTATCAGAGCTTAAGGTTACCAGAACAGATACAATTTTTAGAAAAACTATTTTCTAAGAATATGTTTGGAAGGAGTATTTTCAAAAACATGTCTTTTAAGAGAAAAGTTTTTGAAAGAAAAGCATAATCCCCAATAGCCATATCTATATCTTTCGAATTCTCCGTTTTGAATCCCTTCCTCTCTCTCATTATGAGTTTCCCCTCCGCGTATAGATGACCTTTCTAAGATAGATAAGAGTGGAAAACCACTTCAAGGGACTTAGACGTTAGTCGGATTGGAAGTTGGTTCAAGAAGGAGGAGGACTGGTAGGTATCTATTGGATAGATGAGGGGAGGAAGGCTCAAACAGTTGTTTGGTTAATGAAGGATGAAACCTCATTGGTGGAAGGTTACAAGTGGAGAATGGGAAGAAGAAGGCAAGTAGTTATCCTTTTGGGAAGGAATGGGACATCTTATTAGGATTGTCCAAAAGGGCATAGGCAAGCTATGGAATCTTCTGGAGGGTAGTTGTATTCCCTCGCGACTAGGGTACCTGAGGGGGATAGGACCGTCTAGGTTGGAATTTGGATTTCTTCATTATCCGATTCGAACTTTAATTGATACTGACGCATCGAGTTCGTTTATCTCATCATTGTTAGTTGAGTCACTGCACTTAGACACCAGTTTGGTAGATGATCCCTTAGTTGTTTCAAACCCAATTGGGCTCCATGATGTGTTTGGGTTTGAAAGTTTCTATACTTAGCGTTGAGCTTAGGTGTGATGCTTGTTGGGCTTCACGGGCTATGGGCTAGTTTTGGGCATGGACTGGTTATCCAGTAGAGGTGTCGTTCTTGACTTTGAAGGGAGAGTTGTTAGGCTTATGACCCGCTTGGGTAACACTCTCGAGATCTCTTGTAATCCCATAGAATCTGTTATGCTAAGTTATCTAGAATCGCTTGACACGTCGGTCTAGAGTTTGCGATCTGTTAGAGTGGTCCGGGAATACTCGGATGTGTTTTGAGGAGGTGAAGGGCTTACCTCCGGAGCGGGAGATTGACTTCTGAATATATCTGGTAGATGATGCCAAACCAGTATCTTGGCCAGTGTGCCACAAGGCTCCTCGTGAGAGGAGGGAACTCCATAAGCAAGTAGGCGATTTGCTTGAGAAGGGGTTCATAAGACGAAGTATATCGGAGTGGGGTGCTCCGGTAGTTTTTGCCACGAAGGCGGATGGGTCCCTCAGACTTTGTGTAGGTTAAAGAGAACTAAATAAACTCACAAAGAAGAATAGACACCCAATTGTCGAGGATTGATGATCTCTTTGATCAGTTGGCTGGCGCCTCAGTATTTTTGTAGTAGGACTTAGCCACGGGATTTCATCAGTTGAGAGTGGCTGAGAATAGTATAGAGAAGACTGCCTTTAGGACTCCGGATGATTTCTTTTATGAGTGGCTGGTGATGCCATTGGGTTTGACGAACGCCCCCGCATACTTTGTTGATTTGATGAGAAGGGTGTTCAGGGAGTACCTAAATAAGTTTGTGATGGTCTTTGTAGATGACATCTGGGTCTTTTCTAGGAAGCGAAATAAGTTTTCGTATGTGCTCAATAGGATGAGCAAAAGCCAGTTATGGGAAAACGGTGGTTTTAGAGCGAGACTGGCAAGGACATCCAGAGTTGGACAAGGGCTCAATTATTTGGCCATTTTTACTAGTATCATCTCACGTAGGTCGTCTGAATTCGAAGGAGGTATCCCTTGGGTGTTTGTCTGATATTGGTTTAGGCCTTTGGGGCTTGCATTTGAGGGATGTCGAGTTCGACCAGGGTGGTCTGCGTGAGAGATGGATAGTGTGACGATTTTGCATGGGAGAATATCCTGATTTTCTCTAGGAGTGGAGAAAAGCATGCCCTACATCTTAGGGAAGTGTTGGAAACTCTTTGAGCGCGTTGTCTTAAGACAACAAAGGTGGATGGGATTCTTAGCATCCTATGAGTTTGAGATAGCGTATACCCATGGCAAGGGAAACAGGGTAGCGGACGCCTTAAGTAGAAAAAGGTTGTCCTTGAGTTCATTGTTCGTTGAACGACGAAGCTTAGAGTTTATTTCTAAGTTTGACTTTAGACCTTCCGTTGACTTTGTACCCGGTTTGCTAGCCTCCTTGGAGGTTACTCTTTTGGGGCAGATTGGAGAAGCACAGAGGGACGACCCACAGTTGGTTGAGTTGGTGGGGAAGCTCATAAGGGGGGAGTCGTCCAACCATTTGAGTAGGTACACCCTAGACGATAGGGGGTGCTTGCGTAGAGACGGTAGACTTTGTGTACCGCAAGGCGAGGGTTTGAGGAAGGTTATTCTTGATGATGCACACCGTTCTAAGATGACCATTCATCCCGGTGGGGACAAGATGTACCAAGACATGAAGAGGGTTTTCTTCTGGGCCGGTATGAAGAAAAATGTGGCCGAATATGTTGCCTGATGCTTGGTGTGCCAACAAGTGAAGGCGGAGCAAAAGAAACCAGGTGGGTTGCTTCACCCATTGGAAGTTCCGCAATGGAAGTGGGATAGCATCTCGATGGATTTTGTTGACAGATTACCCAGATCAAGAAAGGGTAATACGGGAATTTGGGTGGTGGTAGACAGACTTACTAAGAGCGCCCATTTTTATACCTATGAAGAGCAAGAGGACCGCTCCATGGCTAGCCTCTGTGTATCTTCGAGAGATAGTCGATTGCATGGGGTACCCTCTAGCATAGTGAGTAATCGAGATCCTATCTTCACTAGCGAGTTCCGGAGAAGTTTGCAAGAAGCAGTGGGGACTCAGTTGTGTTTGAAT
This sequence comes from Allium sativum, assembly GCA_030737875.1. Lineage (NCBI taxonomy): Eukaryota > Viridiplantae > Streptophyta > Magnoliopsida > Asparagales > Amaryllidaceae > Allium > Allium sativum. The sequence goes on along the minus strand of CM060920.1, from coordinate 543,392,371 downwards.
ACCGCATATCATCCTCAGACGGACGGCCAGACCGAGAGGGTGAATCATGTCCTAGAAGACCTTTTGAGGCTTTGTATCTTAGATTTTGGAGGTACATAGGAAGAGCATCTTCCATTGGTGGAGTCCGCATATAATAACAGCTTTCAGTCCTGTATTGGTATGGCACCTTTCGAAGCTCTTTATGGAAGGCCTTGTCGATCACCTACACGTTGGTGGGAATCTATGGATGAGATCTTGCTTGGGCCGATAAGGTTAGAAAGACTTCAGGAAAAGATTGATTTGATTCGAAGAAGGAGGAAAGCGGCGCAAGGTAAACATAAATCTTATGCGGACAAGAGGAGAACAGAGCTTGAGTTTGATATTAGGACATGCTTTTATCAAGATATCTCCGTTACGGAATGTGGTTCACTTTGGATCTGTTGGGAAGTAAGTACCAAGGTTTGTTGGGCCGTTTCCTATTAAGGAAAGGATTGGACAGATGACATATAGAGTGGAGTTGCCCGACAGGCTTAGTGGTGTACATGATATATTCCATGTATTACATTTGAGGAAGTTCCTACATGAGACCGCAGAGGCGGTAGAGCCGAGCCTGCTTAGAGAAGTGGAAGTAGAGCGATGTGACGATTGGACGAGCTCCTATTTGCATCCTTGGGTCAGAGATTTGGAAGTTGAGAAATAGAGAGGTTCAACTAGTCAAAGTACGAAGGGGAGATGAAGAGAGCGACGCTACCTGGGAGACGGAAGCGAAGATGCGTTCGAGGTACCCTTTTTTCTTTCTTTCGGAGGGTATGTCCTTTTGCTTCTCCTTCATCGCATATCTCGTGCTTATCTTATCCTTAGTATGTCCTCTCATTTGTATCTTTGACCTTTAGATAGGGTAAACCTATGGTTGAAACATGTGTTTGAGACATGTTATGGTTGATGGATGCAAGTGGATGCAAGTGTTTGCTAGTGGTTGCTCGTGGATGCATATACACACACTCTAGGCACTAGATCGGCTCAATCACTTCATATTGCATATTGCATAAAATTGGGTGTAGGAAGCTATATTGATGGATGTATAATGATTGTGTTATCATATGGATGATGCATTCTGGTGAATGATTGTGCACACATGTAGATATTATATGTGTCGATAGGGTTCTCTCGCATACATAATGGTTGCATGGCACTATCATGGTTTGCATATGTTCATACATTAGATAGGGAACATATACACACACTTTTCGCATATGCTCATACATCATTAGAAATTGTTTAAGGACAATGGATGCCCGTGTTTGATGGATTGAGTAGATGGTTGTTTGGATGGTAGGATATGCATTCTCCTTAGCTTGGAGATTTCGGGGACGAAATCCTTTAAGAAGGGGAGAATGTAACACCCCGTATTTTGGGTTAATGCTAAAATTCACTAATAACAGAATAAATAATCTCAGATGTGAGAATTGGGGGAAACGGGCTGCGTCATTGCGTTCGTCTCGGAAAAATACGCGAAATAGAGTCCGAGTTTTCGAGAATCGGAGTCCGTATGGCCCAGTTATGGCCCGATGAAGTTTGTAGTAAATTCTAAGCTAAAAACAGATTTAAAAATTTAAAATCAGAATTTAAAATAGGGCAGGCGGGGCCAGGCGGGAAAATTCCCGCCCTACCCATGTCGACAGGGCTGTCGACAGGCCTGTCGACAGGGGGGTCGACTTGCCTGTCGACTTGCCTGTCGACAGGGGTGCGACGCCCAGTGAAACTGGGTGCACCAGTTTGGGTTCTTGGGCTGGCTTGGAGGGCTGGTTCTGGAAGCTTCTTGGATCTGACGGGTCTAAACCAATCTAGGGTTAATCTAAGGGTCTAAAATGCAACCTAATCCTATAAATAAGACCCTAACCCTACCCTAATTCATACATAATTAGATCTTGTAACTAAACTATGGCAAAATGAAACTTGATCATGGCCTCCACAAATCAATGAAGAGGAAAGCAAGCTCTAATCAACCTCCAATCCATTCTAAGCATCTTAATCTTCTTCATTTGGAGTGCAAATTGCTAGTTGTGAGTTTCTATCACTTTAACATCAATTGTTAAAGCAAGTAGATTAGGTGTAATGAGACTTATGGTCTTGAATGCGGATTAGTGAGTTTGAATCATTTGTAATGATATGTTACTCTATGTTTTTCTATGTTTATGCATATTGAATAAGTTGGTTTATGCATATTGAATAAGTTGGTTTATGCATATTTAATAAGTTGGTTTATGCATATTTAATAAGTTGGTTTATGCATATTTGATAAGTGGTTTTATGCATGATTAATAAGTTGGTTTATGCATGTTTAACAAGTGGGTTTATGCATGTTGAGTATGTAAGTTTATGCAAGTTTAGTATGATGTATGTTATGTTTACATGATGCTAAATATGCAAGTTGTGGGCTATGTGATCATATACATGTTATGCAAGTCCATGATGATATGCTATGCAAGTTACATGTATGTTAATATGCAAGATATGCTATGCAAGTTACATGTATGTTAATATGCAAGATATGCTATGCAAGTTACATGTATGTTAATATGCAAGATATGCTATGCAAGTTACATGTTTGTTAATGTGCAAGTTCATGATGACACATTATGCAAGTTTATGAGTTAATATGCAAGTATGTGAATGCTTATGCAAGAATGTGAATGCTTATGCAAGTTATGTGTATGCTTAAATGCATGTTTAACATGTTATGCAAGTTGTGAGAATGCTTATATGCAAGTTCAACATGTTATGCAAGTTGTGTGAATGCTTATATGCAAGTTCAACATGTTATGCAAGATATGTGTATGATAATATGCAAGTTCATATGCAACATGTTATGCAAGTCATGTGTATGATAATATGCAAGTTTGGGGTTAAATGTAGTTGGGTTAATATATGCTCATATATGCAAGTTGACATCTTCTTAACCCATGACAAAGTTATATGCTAAACCCATGATATTTGTGATGGATCTTTCCCTTTATTATGTCGTGAAATGAGAACGATTTACGTGGGGAACGATGGGGTAATAAATATGTTAATAAAAGTATGATTGGGTATGATTAAGCATACCATAAAAATAAATTAACATAAGTGGGAATTTACCTATTGAGTTAGGTCTACCCCATGGGAATTTACCTATTGAGTTAGGTCTACCCATGTTATGAAAAATGTGAATGTGTAATTAATTAGGGATAATTAATTGTGGGGGTGATTAATTAGGTGTAATTAATCAACTAAGACACGAGGTTGGACCCTTTTTGTAGCGGAAGTCTGCCCGGAACCGACCGGCCATCCAGCGGCTACAAATGATTGGCCCAATGTGAGAGGTCTTAGTCACAAACTAAATGCGTGATTAACGTAAAGACACGAGGTTAGACTCGGTTATGACGTAAGGCTGCCCGGACCCAACCGGCTTAACCAGCGGTCATAAAAGATAGTCTAATGTGAGAGGTCTTTAGGAGGATCACGGTCTTAATTAATTAAGAAACACTTAACCAAATTAGCATGTAGTGGGACATGAGGGTTAAGTGGGTGCCTTGGGTGGCATGTAGTAACTAGTGGGGGTGCCTCGGGTGGCATGAGGAAACTAGTAAGTTGCCTTGGGTGGCAATAGAAAATACGATTAGAATACTTAACCAAAGAGGAACATGTAATTAAAACATGGGTGAAGGGTTAAGTAAGTGCTTTGGGTGGCATGTGGAAATCTAGTGGGTGCCCTTAGTGGCAATTGAAATATGATTGATGACTTAACCAAATCTTAACATGTAAGGGGGCATGATTATAAAAAGGGGTTAAGTGGGATGCACTAGATAAAAATAGCAAGCTTAAGTAGTAGCTTGTGGGGGCCCATTTCAACCAATATCCCAAACGTATCTTTGTGGGCCCGACTCTAGTCGGGTGACGGGACACGCATATTGGGCTTGACTATAAGTGGCCAAAACGGGTTAGCGGTGGCAACGCAGGACCAACGGGTTTCATATGCGTGTGTGGACCCGGGCTGGTTGGTAAGTCGTTGTTGCATCGTGTAGATATAAAGCCGTGCACCGTTGATATTATCAGGTGGCCACGTTGGGGAATGATACACCCCAATTGTGGGACCAGCACGGGTATCTACGGTAGGGAGCCGATCGATGGGGAGTAGTGGGTACCCCTAATAAAGATAGGGGCAGACGGCACCTATGTAGGGGTACACAAAACTACTGGGTAAAATTGCTAGGTACACCTAGTGGAGATAGGGGCAGACGGCACCTATGTAGTGGGCTAGGAGTACACGAATCTACTGGGGAAATTTTCTAAGTCCTTGGAGGGATCAACCTTTAAGTAGGAATTACTCTTGGTGGGTAGAACTGGTGTGGTGCAGTGTAGAAACTATCCTTGGGTGGATAGGTCTGGGGCGGTGTAATCTAGTAATTATCCTTGGGTGGATAAATGCGTCTTTACGGTTATCTTAGTTTATCCTAAGTTTGCCAAGCTGTTTAGTGTAGCCATTCATCCCCAGGCGTTACCGTATATCAACTTATGTCTTCTCTGGTTACTTTAATGATTGTATTGTTAAAGTTATAGGACTCACTCAGACTTATGTCTGACCCCGTTGTTTTTATCTTTTTCCCCCAACCCCAGGTTATCAGAGTGGGCCTAGTGCTAGTGGGCCTTGATCGAATTGCTGTATCTATCCTTTGGAGCTTGGACCGTTGAAGTAAAGCTCAGTTCATCTTTCCTTTTATGGCTATTGTTTACTTGGTGGGATTATGTACTTATTTTTATCAAGATGGATATTTTGTACTTGACTCTTGTATGGTTTTGTGATGTAACCAAACATGTTTTACTTTCCGCTGAAATGAAATGATGATTTAAATTTTCAAGTATTACTTATATCTGTCTTGTTGTAATTTTTCTGTTCTATATTCACTTAAAATACTCCACCAATGTTATGGCATTCCCTTAGTGAGTGACCGTAGCGGGTGTGGGGTGTTACAAATTAAGTATACTTTGATTTGTTACATTAACGTTCATAGAAAATACGGGGTGTTACATTCTCCCCTCCTTATAGGATTTCGTCCCCGAAATCTTCAAGTTAAGAAGAATGTATCCTAACATCCTGCATCCATCTACTCAACCATTCAACCACGGGCATCCATTGTCCCTAAAAAGGATTTCTAATGCTTTCATGAATCTATGCATAGTGTGTGTACATGTCCTTATCTAATGTAAAATCAGACGGTCTACTGATTCAGTTGACCTCCTTAATGTGAATTATGTCAGTGCCATGAGTCCATCATGTATGCAATTATCCCTAGTCATGTAAGTACTATATGCGTGCATATTCATTCATCCATATGCAACATCCATATGATAATACATAGAGTTTTAATCCATATACAAATACATATATGCATATGCAAACATGAAAGTGACTGAGCCGATCTAGTGCCTAATGTGTGTATATGCATCCACGAGCAACCACTAGCAAGCACTTGCAACCACTTGCATCCACCAAACATAACATGCCTCAAACACATGTTTGCATCCATTGGCATCTACCTAAGGATTGAGGATAGGAACGAGAGGATATACTTAAAAGCTAAAGACTAGCATGCAAATAGATTTTACAGAAAAAGAGGAATCAAGGATATACCCTCAAAAAGGGTAAGCTGCGCGTATCTAGTCTTCAGTCTTCTAAGTCGCATCTTCTTGAGCTTCACTCCACTATACCTTATCTAATTTAACTTCACGATCGCGTTGCTTCTTGGCCTCAATTTCCAAAACCTACTAGTAAAGATAGAACCTCGCTCACTTACTATGCTAGAGGGTATCCAATGTAGTCGATCTATCCTCCCGAGAAAAACATATGTTAATCATGATACCAAGTGTATACCTAAGATGATTAGAGGTCTCTCCACTACTTAGCTTATCCATCATGCTGCAAATCTGAGGGTCTAAAGATAATGGTAACTATGTACTTATTACCTCTCTAACTTAGGGTGCCAGCCCCAACCATTTATTTCTCATGCAAACCATCCTAGTCGAACTCGACATCCCTCAAGTACAAACCCCAAAGGCCTAAACCATTATCAGACAAGCACCCAAGGGATACCTCCTCTGAATTTGGACGATCCATGTGAGATGATACTTACAAAACAACCAAACAATTGAGCATTTTACCGACTCTAACTATCCTCGCCAATCTTGCTCCAGAATTATCGTTGATCGCATAACTGGCTTTGCAGTGTCACCAAGATACATGCGGAAGTCTGTCTCGAATTTTAGGGGGGAAACCCCTACCCTAATCAAAACATCTTGCATACTCATGGACTACCCCAACGGATCAAAAATCGTCGATAGATAAGTAAAGTGATTCTAGGTAGCTAAGACAAACTGATCCCTTAGGATCATACGAAATCTCAAGGGTATTCTCGAGGCAAGTCGAAATCTAACTACCCTTGTTTCATAATTACTAACTAACCAATCAATGCCTAGAATCAACCCATAGCCCAAAAACATAAGCATAAATATAGCTATTCTCAAATCCTCACAAGTCAAAGGTAAATGGGCCGAACCAGCAATTGGATTTAAGACTATAATGGGATCCTCTACTACACAATATCTAGGGTGCAGAGACTCAACCATGGAAGCAGATATATACGGATGTAAAGCGCTAAAATCGGAAGGAGTACTAACAGGATAATCAAAAAGGAAAAACTCTTTCAACCGAAATCTTACTGCCTCTCTCTCAGGTATGCTGGCAGTGAGAGCATGCACTCTCCTTCTGTAAAATCCTATCCCTTGTTCTTGCCCTTGCCCTTAATTATACGACCCGTTATACCACAATAAAGATACTTCCTCTTGTTTTAGGTTTTACTATGTTTTTCCTCCCCTCCTTTGTGAGCCAAGTCCATATCCATGGGTTCTTCATCCTTGTGTTGCGCTCCGTAGTCAGACCCCCTCATTCTCAACTTTGCCATTCTTGTGTAACTTGTTGACATGTCTCTCGAAAGTTGCTTCCATCGCACGGAGAAACCTACAAAGCTCAAAAGAAAATTAGCCGCAGGTAAAACTGCTACGGCTATAGATGGAAGTTTTCCCTTTGACAAGTGTCGTAGTCTTGTCGAGCCTATGAAACCATGTCGCGATGAGGTTACCTCCCAGAAAGCCGGGAGCCCCAGAGACACAGGAAAGAAGGAAACAAGGATTCAAACAGAGGATCAAAAGATAGTGCTATGGCTTTGGGGAATATGCCTTCAGAACAAAACTTTTCTTTTGAAAATGCTTCTTTTAAAACAGTTTTGAAATAAATTTTCAAATCTTTTTATCTGATCCGGTAACCTTCAGCTCTGATACCAAGTGAAACACCCCACCTCCGTTAAGGTCACTTACAAAGGGAATGCCTTAACTTCGCTGGAGCATTTTTAGTACAAGATGCAGAAAAATTACAAGACAGACAAATAAAGCAACGAAAAATAAATAACGTTTATTGATTAAAACAGCTTGTACAAAGATTGTTTTACAACACCAATACTTATTACAAGAAAGCATCTGTCTTTTTTAATATATAAGAAGCACAAACTGACAATGATATTTCCCAATAAAGCATGAGCCATCCATAGCAGTAGAAAATGAAGTTCAAAGCAATGCGCCAAAGAATCTTCAAGCTCGGAAAGTGTAACGGCCCCAAAATGAGCCTAGCTTTTCCCTCCCTGACTACCTTGGGGGGGGGGGACGGAAGAAAAGAGGCGAAAGCAAACTAGGTCAGACATAAAGTCTGGTAAGTCCAGTGATTCTTAGTATTTAAACGAGGAAAAGGGTCAAGACATGAATAAACTAAATATAAGACTAAACCATAGTAACAAGATAACATGGGGGTAAGCATGGGATATGGCAAGATAAACTGAATGTACCGATAAACTGAATGTACAGATAAACTGAATGTACTGATAAACTGAATGCGCTTCTACTCCTTCTCTGCTTCGCAACTACCCTGTTATACTGATTTCTATATCTCTGCACTACCTACTAGTGTCCAAACTAGTAATCTATGATCATATGATAACGTGATCCCAATCCTCGTATTTGCGGTTGCCTTCAGGTGTACATCTATTATGGGGATTCCATTTATTACCTAGATCTAATCTAGGGTTTACAATCGAGCACTTCCTAGATTCAAACAGGGTTTACGCTACCCAGGGCCACTGGGGTTTTTGCCACCTATTGAACGCTTCTCGGATTCAGGGTTTACGCGACCTAGTTCCAACTAGGGATTATGTTACCTACTTTGTACTAAATTTCCATGTGTCTGTGTCAGTTGGCCCTCTCTTTCATGCAGATACTCTGTGATGGCCCCACCATAAGGTGTATCAAGCCTTATGATAGCGACCCGACATGATTCAAGATGCACAGTGTATAACTACTGGTACCTAGTGCCTGCTTTTTCCACTCCGGAGTACGTGCATGCCCGTATACCATCGGAACCTACACTGACGTACCCCCTGCCGCTATTTTTGACCGCTTATAATCAGCCCAGTAATCGTGCCCCACCCCGCCTAGCTCAGGGTACCGTGATACATCTATGTGGGTTACTGCTGAAATGGGTCCCATTACTAGGGTTTACTACTGGTTAAGTTTGTGGGCCTATATATATACAATATTACCCATCTACATGTGATGTACTTAACCCTCCCACTGGTTCAAGCATGTTTATTTAATGGTTAAGTTTGTGGGCCTATATGTACTAATATTACCCACAGATCCCGATATTTACTTAACCCTTCCACTGGTTCAAGCATGTCTATTTAATGGTGAAGTTTGTGGGCCTATATTACTAATATTACCCACCAACCCGATATGTACTTAACCCTCTCACTGATTTAAGTTGATATATTTTCTTGGTTAAGTGTTATCCATTCATTCAAGTTAACTTAACCTACCCACACATCATGTTATATATATATGTATATATATATATATATAGGTTAAGTGTTCCCCTTGTGTTACTTAACCCCTATCACATATCATGTTATATATGTATTTTGGTTAAGTGTTCCTCTTGTATTACTTAACCCCACCACTTGTCATTTTGGTTAAGTGTTCTAAATTTACTTAACCTCACCCAATTGCCTAGTTATCATGTTATTATGGTTAAGTGTTCTAAATTTACTTAACCTCGCTATTTCTAGCTTGATTTATTCATGAGCCTTAATTAATTAATTAAAGCACTAACCACTCACATTAGTAGATATTTTTGTGATTATTGGATGTGCTGGTCGGTTTCGGGCAGGTTTACACAACAACTCAGTCTAACCTCGGGTCTTTCTGGGCTTGATGCACTAACCACCCACATTAGACATGTATTGTTGTGGTCACTGGATGTGCCGGTCGGTTCTGGGCAGTTTTACACTGCAACTCAGTCTAACCTCGGGTTGGGCATATTCGCCTTTTACTAAATTTACATATTTACTATTTATGTAAATTTTCCGTAAATCAATTTAGCCTAGATCATATTCAACTGTCATGCAAATTAACATAATTATATTCTATGCCCAAAACTTGATTTACCAATCAATTAACCCAACTTGCAGTTTTTACCAATTTAGATTTAATATTCCCCTTTTACAATTCAAGCCCAATCTAGATTAAAATTCCAATTTACGGTTCATGTCAAAACTAGATTTAATATTCTAGTTTACCGTTTATGTCCAAAACTTCGTTTACATGCCGATTACACACTTTGCGGCCAATTAAATTTATCAATTTATGCCCAAGTCTAATATGCATGTAAATCATTCACTATTATAGCAAATTTAGATTATTCCAACGTATTTTTTATGCCAAATTAACTTAATTAAGCTATGCCCAATCCCTGCATTATAATCGTACGTATAACATGATTTCACAAGTTTTCTATGTACTCATGAAATGGCACTAATCAAAAGGAATAGGGGATAAGCATAAGAATTGATTTAAAAGATTAGGCATGCAAAAATAATGGTTCCAACAGGTTCAATGTACATAATAGTGAATAGGAATAGACTAGACAAGTTGCACCCCAAAAAATGAGATCCAACATAATTAAGGGAATTGGAATAGGTGATTTGGTCCAACATAATGCCAGTTCGAAGTACAACCTAATAGGTAAATGGGAATAGGCATAAGTCACTGACTACAATAGTTATAGGCAATTAACCACAATAGTCATGGGCGACTAATGACAATAGTTTCTTAATCAATGTCATAGGCAATAGTCTCATAGTCATGAATCTTGGTAATAGTCTCGTAGTCATGAATCATATGCAATAGTCTCAAAATTATGAATCATAGTCATAGTCATAGGCAACAATCTTATAGTCATAGTCATATGTAATAGTCTCTTTGTCATGAATCATAGTCATAGGCGATAGTTTCATGGGCAACAGTTTCATTGTCATGGTCTTAGGCAAAAGTCCCATAATCATAGTCTTTGGCAATTAGCCACAATAAGTTCTAGGCCACAATCGAGAATCAAATCCGAAGGCATAGATAACGTTAGATTTGACAGTAGCATGTATCAAAGATAATTAACTTGCAAATAGGCACAGTTCTATATTTTAATTTATTACATTCACGAGTCCAATTACACGTTCAAATCCAAGGAATAACCGAACTTACAGTGATCGGTTTAGAAAAGGCGATTTGCTATGATTCGAGTGACGTTGCTTGAAGCGCAATGCTTATGGTCCAACTTAAAGCTTTATCTTGATTTGAATCTCCAATTTGAAGAAGAACTATAACTTGTTTTAATGGAGAATAAGATTTATTTTAATTAGGATTGAGGCATAGTGTAGGCGTAATGAAGTTGTGTGGAGAAAATGAAACTTAGGGGCGTTTATATAGCGTAGAACTCATGAATTTGGTCCAGAAATCAGCTCGGATACATAAAAATGAATTCTGCCTCGGATCTTAAAAACAGGGCAGGTCGACCCCCAGGTCGACCTATAGGAGGGAGGTCGACCCCCTGGTCGACCTGGGTCCTGGGCGGGAAATTTCCCGCCCAACCCGCTTCTGGGTTCTGTTTTGAATTTTGAATTCAGTTTCGAGCTGTTTTTATATTTGAGCTGAAACTTCCGAAGGCCATAACTTCTTCATACGAAGTCCAATTCACGCAAACTCGGACTCTATCTCAAGCAGAATTCCGATACGAACGTAATGGCATAACTCGTTTCCCTTAATTCTTCTCTTAGAAATTAAGTATACTTGTATTTGTTACACTAATGTGCATAGAAAATACGGGGTGTTACAACAATAGTCTTAGTGAGTACTAAAATAGCTAACAACAGCTACATAGGATAATATGAGTATAGGCGGATCAACTATTTGATCGGCCCAACAATCATCAAGTTAACACATGTCACATCAGAAATAGGAAAGGACAACCCTGATCCCGCTTCTCTTCATCAACCTACGGTAATGGCCTACAAAGAGAAACAGTGAAGAAAACACACAGAATCAACCATAGAATCTATAACATCTAATATCCTAGTTATCACTGCTTACAGCCGTGAATCCATTTATTAACGAATTTTCTTTTTAACGATCAAAAGGGATAACGGAGATCCCCGGCTCTAGTCAAACTACCATACGCCATCATGACTTGTATGTTTGTATTTTCTATTCTCAACAACTAGACCTATCATGACTGCCCAGAGTATGTGATCTCTCGATTCTGATCCTAATGGGCATCCCCACGACAGTCTTGCTTTGAGTCCGCTATAACACTTCGATAACCAATGATTCCTTGGCACATCGAATCTGTCAAGCCTTTCATTACGATGACTAAATTTATTCTCAAACTATTCCATTATCATCCATGGTTGACTCACATCCCGTAAATCCATCGTTATACTGGATCTTATATCGAATCACGACCAGTTTCACATCAATCTGGCTTTGACCACTCTAATGCGAGTTCACAATCGAAGCATCATCAATCTTCGAGTTGCACATCAATCATCCGAAGTCCATTTAAATCCAAACTTCACCAGCAACTTCAAGAAGTCTCCATAGTCAATCCCCCTAAAAACCAAGCTCATCCAACCTACCCTATGGGTCGATAACGACCCATCCACTTAGCCACTTTTGGCTAAGTTGTTGTTCCATATCCATATTTTCTTCAAGTACATCCCACCAACCCATTATCCAATTGATTTGATGTTCGTGTTGAAGCTTCTGCCAGTCTATTCATATCTCGAGAAATCAACCATTGACCAATCCCAGATCAACTCTGAATGTCATGAAATAATTTCGGTAGCCTCGAGTCATCAACACGAACCCATACACCAAGAATCATCTCCATCTGACCCTCCACCATGGGTCGGTGCCGACCCATGCACTTAGCTTATTTATGCACCAAAATTTTTCTACTCCATTCCCCCATCTCCAAAAGCGCCTCCGCCAAGTTTCGTCTGAATACGATCATGTAAACCTCCGATTTTCTTTGTTCTTCAATGCTATGATTCTACGGCAAACAATCTAACGTACAACTCAAATAGGACAATTAGTTCAGTCAAAACAAACAACAACTCAGCAATACATGATCATACAAAGATGAAAAATTCCAATTAAAACATAAACAAGATCTAGCACGATTTGAATCTACACATATGAATAAACAAGATTAATCTAACAGTTATCCGGTTAATATGATCAAATTATGTTTTCTAAGGTTTCTAAATATGAGTTAAACATATATGATAACATCTAAGGTGATTATTACATGAAATATATGAATATGAATCCTAATTTATCCACACAATCCTTAGCTTCTGTGTGAGAGATATCTATCACTTACCAATTTCTAGATTTGTTGCAAACTTGATGAATTTAGATTTGGACAACAATGAAAGTGATCTAATCTCCTTTGATGATGATCTATCTTCTAGATGCAATCTATAATGAATTTGATTGAAAAGAATGGAGAAATAGGGCTTCAGATTGAATTGAAGAATCATAGACACCCAACCTGAAGTTTAGAATAAAGAGAGTAACCCTAGTCCTCTCCCCAAGTCCCCCTATTTATAACTGCTAGTAATAGGTATAATGGGTTTGGCTAATCAGCCTATTAACTGCCGACCAGTCTGCCTAAATAGTAGTTGCAACTTAAAACAGCGATTCCTTCCAAACCGCTAAACCAAATCCTTCACATGACCACTCTACGGAATCGTAAACAACCATTCTAATCCAATGGAATAGATCTAAGCACCTGATTCGATTCCTTTCAAAATTTATAGCCCAAACAGTAAGCTCAAGGAAAAAACGGTCATACTTGAATTCGGTAAAAATCATGGGCATATCTCATATCCCCATGAACAACATACTAAAATCTGAGAATGATCAGACCACAAGGGAATAAAATATAATTATTTTACAATCGTTCAATGTATAAAACACGGGTCGTTACGTTCTCCCCTTTTAGAAATTTGGCCCCCTAAAATCTCGAGAAAACACAAGAAATCACAACATCCTGCATGCCTACCATCCATGAGTAACCAATTTATCATCCAATCTAACATCTAACCAGCAATTAAAATCTTATCCTAGCATGTAGAATTCTATTAGTACAAGACACAATGGTACAAGTAAGATATGATATATGGGACATACCACTCAAAGAGTCCTGTGTGGGTCAACTTCATACTCTCTTCTGTTTCCCACGTGCAATTTTCATCCTCCTCGCTCCATTGTATCTTGACTAGCTTAACAACCTTCCTCCTAAGCTGTTTCTTATCATTCCACATGACATGAAGAGGCTTATGAGGTCTAGAAACTTCAGGCTGGATCTCTAATCAGTACAAAAATACCCTATTGCAACTAGTTATTTGCAACAGGCGACAAATGACAGTTGAAGTGAATGATATTTAGCAACAGACTTATATACCAGTTGCAATAGATGAGATTTAGCAACATGTTTTTTTTTCCTGTTGCGAAAAGCTTATTTTTAGCAACTCCGCTTCCCGTTCTATTGTAAAAACATACTTTTAGCAACTGTGTTTTATAACAGTTGTAACAAATATATTATTTGCAACTGCGCTTCTAAGTCAGTTGCAAATAAATATCTTTAGCAATTGTTTTCGCCACTTGCAATATCTGTATTTTTTTATAACTGGTAAATCTAGTTGCGAAAAACTTACTATTAAAAATCAGTATCAGCTTTTAATGATTAACTTTTACTAATTAATTTTAAATTGTTACTATTAAATAATTAACTACTAGTAATTATATAATAATTAAGATTAATATTTAATAATTAATAATAAAATTTAAGTATTATAAAGTGATACTTATAACTGATAATTAAATAATAATAATTACTAATTAACAAATAATTATGATCAACATTTAAAAAATAATAAAATAAATAAATATTAAATAATAATAAATTAATAAAAAAAACTAATGGATAGTAATTAATTTAAAATATGAATATGTTTAAATATTAGATAAATAATTAATAATTAATAAATTCATAATAAATAAATAAACGATAATTGATTAATATTACTATTAGGGAGTAATTAATAATTAATAATAATAATTTCTTATATGAATTAATTTACAATTTGTGTTTGATAGAAATTATTATTATTAATTATTAATAGTTGTGCAAGGCAATGGTACCTTAATTCTATACATTTTGATCTGGTTAGTTGTGCAAGGCAATGGTACCTTAATTCTATACATTTTGATCTAGTTAGTTGTGCAAGGCAATAGTACCTTAATTCTATACATTTTGATGAAAACTTTTGATTAGGTTAAAATTTGGCGGTCACAAAACGATAGCGGCAAAGGATGAAATTTCGGTGGGAAAAGTGAAATTTTGGCTCCATAGTTATTTACGTCTTCTATTCTGCTTTTTAACGCGGACCACTTTTCCTACGCTTTAACCCTAAATAAAAATAGATCCCCAATTCTTCCTTTCAAAGAAAAATTTACGCCTCCGCAAACTCCAGCAGCTACTGCCGAATATCAACGGATCCACTAATTCAGCGACTTGAAGATGATGGAGGTGAGCGACGATTTGATTTGCTTCCTAGTTTCCACTAATCCAGCCGCTACTGCCGAATGTCGTCATGTTTCCAACTTTCGGTCCTTTCTCTTTTCCACTTCTTTTCCCCTGCTCATGCTTTGAGTGCCCTTCTCCATCTTCGAATCATTGATTCCCTCCGCCTATTTTAACCTGAGCCTCTACTTATCTTGCCAAACTCCTCCCTTTCCTCAAGCCTGCAATTGCAAAAATTTAGTGAGGTTATTTATTGGTTTTAGATCAAGGAATTGATGTGTCGGATGTTTCTTATTTTCCTTCTGTAGTGGATGACCATATTCTGGTGTTTTTGTTTTGCAGGGTTTCATCTTGTGATTTGGCGTTGCTTTTTGTAAAGCTTGGTTTCCGTTATGAATACTGCATCATTTTTGCTTGGTTTTGCATTTGCAGTCTAAACGAAGGTAATTTGAGCAGCTCCTACCAACTGTTTTTTCTGTTAGATTACGTTTTATGTTCATGTTTTGCTCCTGCTATATGCTCTGCAACTTTCTAATCCTCATGGTCAGGCTAGGCATGCCATTCTACCATTCATGCAAAATCTGAAAAGTTTAAATTCATATGCCTAGCTATGCCTTTGCACTCTGACTTTGTTGTTGGATGATTTTTGTTTAAGTGGCATTCATTAGATTTTCAAAGCTTTGTTTCTTAGGGTCTCTAGATGTTTCTTGTTTCGCAGTCACTGTTCGTGTTTGTAGAGTTTGAAGTTATCTGATTATACTTTATAGAGACGACCCCAAACCCCGTACTGACGGCGACAAGGGTAATCCTTGAAATATAACACATAAACAGATAACAGAAGAACAAAATTAAATAAATACACCAGATAATGAACAAATAATATACTAGATAAACATAAACATCAGAGTTACACAATATACAGGATCATACTTAGTACAAATACAGTTCAGCTATACATAAATGTCTACAGCGGAAAACAAACATAATGTACAGTAGGAGCTGAACAACATAAAAAGAGATAAATGATAGAATCTATCTTCAGCTCCAGCTATCCAGAGAAAACCAGCTAAACCTGAATACAAGGCTGCCCGTGTAGAAAAAAGGGCACCCGAGTTTGAAAGTGAAACAAACTACGAGTCAGTCATGGGACTGGTATAAGAAATCTACTCAACACATTTAATATATGGCTAATCACAGGACCACGCCACTCTCGTGGAACAGGTTTACTCCATTTGATTGCCAGTGCTTTAAAATAAATCATTCTTTTAAACATCGCAATGCTTTTTATAAAAATGAAGCCATTATAAGACTCAGTTCCCATCACACAATGCAACGCAAACCATAGGATAGAGTTTTTACCTTATAATGGCCAAAATATGCTTGATACGAATAAAACAAAAGCATTTGATATTATTACAAGTGTTTGTATATTTGAAAAGCAATTTCAAATCATAAGTATCAATCATAGACGGCATTAATGCCCCATACCACTATGCCGCCATATATAGGTATACAATCAAAACCGCGCGATGTCGTACTTGGAAATTGGATTTCCGTCCTGAACCAAGGCAAAAGATAGTCCTTACCGAATTCGAGATGGTCTAGCCCGTGTCTCCGGCACAGCCGCAACCGTACCTTGGATCGTCAGGGCCGGTCCACACGAAGTGGATTATAATGCCTGAACAATGCGTTTCTCCGCCCTTTGGGGCATCAATGAGCCAACGAATGACTCCATCGGACCCGGATCGTCCGATCTAACCGAGGCGCCTCGCAACAGTAACAACCACATAAGTCAAACTCGTCAGGGCGTGTAAAACCACTAACGCCACTTCTAGTTAGAAAGAAAACGCACGCCCCCCCTGAGGTCCTTTCTCCCGTTTCTGGTTCATACCGGGGTGTGAGGTTCGCGAATTCACGTTATACACAAAGCTACGCCACACAGACGGGGCTTTGATCATCACCACAAGACTTTGCTTTTCAATAGAAGCCCTGATCACTGCATCTTAGCATGCCACACAGGCAATCCACACCGTGCAACTGATAGCTATCAATCACACAGAATAAATTCCCATGTCAGACACACTGTCCATTTGCAAGTCCGTTCTAGGTCTGAACGAAACCGGAGGCACTATATACCTCGCAAACCCATCGATCACCACGTACATCTGGACGATCACCACTCATTATCCATATTTCGGGATGCTTCCCAATCAAGACCTCGGTTACCATCCAAACGAGGTGAAGATCTCCGGTCTTCGACCACCGTCTTCATCTTCGATTTCTTATCGTCGATTCAGTTATTCAGAATGGGATAAACCCGGTCTTTCTGAGCAACTCGCGCATATGATAAACAAGTGCAACACAAATACACATACGCATCATTTTAATTCATTAGTCGCTAACCGTAAATCAGTAAGAGAACGATTTCCCAAATATTAACCCCGAAGGCCGAAACCAACATCAGGTCAACACCCAAGAAACCATTCGACTAAGCCAAGCTTCAGTCAGTTTCTAAATTTCACATCCATATCGTTTATAATATTTTATAACGATTTATCGCTATTTTTATTTATTTTAAAATAGCTAATTTATTCAAAACGACGCTTCGGGCCATAACGCGGCCGTGGCGCTATTTTTCTTTAGATTTTAAATTAAACATTTCAGACAATCCAACCGTTGGATTTTTACAAAGTTGGTGCCCTTGGAAAGATATTTCCAAAGCGAACCCAACGGTTTCGATTTCGGGAAAATCCGATGGTCGGATCTCCCGCACTAATCGTTTGAAATCACGGTTTCAAAATATGAATTGCAGCTTCGTTATTCGATATATTTCAATTCTATTTATATATATATCGATTCTTCAATTTCAAAATTATATGAATTTCATACATTTGATAAAAATGATATTTTTATCTAACTGTTTACTATTTCAACACTTCACTATTTTTAACAATTCATGTATATAATAAAAAGGTGATTTTTAATGTAAAACAATTTATTTCAAAACTCGGCTATTTTATATATTTCATATAGGCGATAAAAATAGGATTTTTATTATAAAACAATTTATTTCAAAACAAGATTGTTTTATATAGTTCATATCGATGATAAAAATTGGATTTTTATTATAAAACACTTTCTTTCAAAATATGAATATCATTCAACACATGAATTTCAATTCAACGAATGAATTTCGATTCAACACATGAAGGTTTTCTATAGTTTATATATATCGATAAAAAGGTGATTTTTATATTTAAAACACGAATAGCATTCAACACATGAATTTCTATCCAACGAATGAATATCGATTCAACACATGAAGGTTCTCTATAGTTTGTATATATATATATATAAAGGTGATTTTTATATTTAAAACACAAACCATTCAACACATGAATTTCTATCCAACGAATGAATATCGATTCAACGCATAGAGGTTTTCTATAGTTTATATATATCGATAAAAAGGTGATTTTTATATTTAAAACACGAATACCATTCAACACATGAATTTCTATCCAACGAATGAATATCGATTCAACACATGAAGGTTTTCTATAGTTTGTATATATATATATATAAAAAGGTGATTTTTATATTTAAAACACGAATACCATTCAACACATGAATTTCTATTCAACGAATGAGTTTCAATTCAACACATGAAGGTTTTATTTTCAACGAATAAATATAGTTTCAACAAATGAAAATAATTCAAACACATGAATATTATTCAAAATTTCGGCAGCATAACGTCAGGGTAGTTAAAACCGGGACCGTCCCTAGTACGGCTCCTCGCTCTACCTTAAATCCTCGCGGTTTTTGACAGTGGGGATTCATGCATCTAGTTCGCACGCAGGAGGCATGTATATTTATTTCATTTCCACAAACTAATCCTATGTGGTTTCAACCAAATATTTCTCAACCACAAACGGGTATTTTTCAACCACAATCAATCAATATCAACCACAAACAATTCCAATCAACCATTCGCTATCAATCAATTTTCA
Source organism: Allium sativum (assembly GCA_030737875.1). Classification (NCBI taxonomy): domain Eukaryota; kingdom Viridiplantae; phylum Streptophyta; class Magnoliopsida; order Asparagales; family Amaryllidaceae; genus Allium; species Allium sativum. Next base: position 543,373,318 of record CM060920.1, on the reverse strand, counting down.
CACCAATCACAACCAATAAATATCGTCCATGGTTTGTGGACGAGGGGCGTATATATATATATATATATATATATATATATATATTTATATAGCATTTCACTTCTATTTCAACACATATATAATTTTTACAACGCATATACGACTTATACATCGAACGTACAACTTATACAATGCTTATACAAGAGGTGCACAATGCTTATATAACTCATACATCGATTATATAATATATACATCTTCGTTTTCCATATCGTTTATAAATTAGAAATCTCACATTGGGTTCTACTCCACCAAAAATAGCAGAAGGCTCAGAAAAATATGCGGTCTCTTCTAGAAGGTAGAAGACGTCCACACGAGTCCACTATCTCTTGTTTCACTGAATTTCGTCAAGAAACGAAAAAGATATGATTTTTACAGTGAAATAAAAAACCGTAGCGCTTTAAACTTCTATAATATAGTTTATTTAAAATAGGCCGTTACCTTAGCTCGATTTTCAAAACTAGGTCTCCACTTTTCTCCCAATCCGTGCAACTATATGACGATCGGCCTGCGCCACAGCGTAGAGCTAGGAGAGGGCTTCAGGCGCGTGGGGGTGTTGGCTGGTTCGAACTCGCCAGGTGGCGGTGGCGGGGCTGCAAAGGAGGCGCCTTTAACGAGGTGATTCGCACGAAAAACGAAGTGATAGCGGAGGTGACGTGTATGGATCTAAAGAGGAGGTCGCGCTCTTCAAAAAACCTAACTGGGTCGATAGGTTTTGGTGAGCGGATTCGCCAGAAAAAAGGAGGGAAGGTTGGAAGATGTTTCCGCCGTGCGCCAGGTCGAGTAGGGGAGAGAGAAAAAAAGTTTTTCCTTTTTTTTTATAAAAAATCTGATTGGCCTGTAGGATTTAAAAGGGGTTTTCTGACACGACCACCAATCTAAACCTAACGACTGTCGTCCCTAGCGTTTTACCCCAATTCCGAACACAATGGGATATGTTTCGTAGGCCCATTCGACTGTTTCAGTCAGTTTTCCTTCAAATTAAAATATAAAATATTTAATATTTGATTTGAACGTACATTTCAATTTGCCAGGGCCACAAACTGATTCAAAAAATTCCAGAAAAATAAATCTGGCTATGTTTTGACGATACGGTCCCAACAAAACAAGTTTCGTTGAATTCTGAGACCGTTTGCAAAAAGGCCCATTTCTGGTCGATCCAATTTAACTATAATTGACCGAAACACGTTTTCCTTTGCCACACTCACATACTAGCTTCAAAAATTATGAAATTTGAAACCTAGCAATAACTTCACATCTCGGATCCAACAAAAGTGGTTTCGTCGAATTCCGAGGTCGTATGCAAAATGGTCAATTTCACGGGCTATATAAATTCCATAGCGACCTTTCTGAAAATTCATTTGGCCATAACTTTTGCTTTCCGCTATGAAACTTCGATTTTTCAGATTCGTTAGAAAGGTATTCACTAGCAAATTTAAATATTTTTGGTTTCACTCAAATCCGTTTTGTTTTGCACCCGGTACAATCAGTCCAAGTTTGAATTCAAAATTTGAAACTGCCGCGCCATTTCAGGCCTTGTTTATAATTAGAATTAATTATATTCCTTTTCAATTGTCGATTCAAACTCTCTTTTCATTGCTATTATTTAAAATATTTATTTAAAATATTTAAAATCCATTATTTTAGCCAATTTAAAATTTTTAAATTGGTTCATATTTTCCGGGTCGTTACATTTATGTTATACTCAGATAGTCTAGTGCAGTGTGTATTAGAAAACACTATCCATGGTGTTTTTACAGCGTGTGCAAAAAGTCTATCTGTAGGACCATAAGCAATTATTGGCTTATTATTTTTGGTTGTTGCAGACTTTGCCTCAAACCTTTTTTTAAAGAAATAGTATGACTGCTATAAAGCCCCCTTGTCAATGCAATATAATAGTGCTTTATGTTGTTTGAAAAAAAAAAATGTTATATATAATTGTTCATATATGTTGCAGGCATACAACAAAGAAGATCCATTAATTCAGTGTGACCTTCACTAGCATTTATCAAGGTACACTTTCATATGCATGCATTCTTAATTAATGATTAATAGGCATTATTAGCCCATATACTGTCAATTAGTGTTGGCTACAATCATTGAACCCTCTGGTCCAATTTACATATTCATGTTGCTTTCTGAAGGGACTACACAATTTGCTGATGCTGATTATACCAGCTTTTGTTCTTTTTAATGTGCCAGTTAATGTAGATGCCAAAGATGTTTCAAAGGTTTCTCACCTAGTTGATGAAGTCGCATTTTCTCCCGCTCTTCGGTGGTCGTGGGATAGCTCTGCTACTATGGCTATCAGGTTTTAGTATGCCGTCCTATCTTTTTTTGTATCCTGCTCTTTCCTTCGTCCATGAAATTGGTGTTTGTTTGTTTGCATGATGCTGCTGCTTGGGCATATGAGATTTTGGGGTTTATATTAAAAATAAAATAAATGGAATGCATCATACCACATCTACATCTAAACCCGTCGCTCAACCTCGCTCTCTTCATACCCTTGATACATCGGTTCAATCCTTTTATTCCGACCACCACTTTCTGCGATACTAAGAGTGTGGATGGTTATGTGTACTTGGATGATTCTTCTTGGTTTGATGTTGTGGTTCATGCGTTGGGCAGTGTTGACTATGGAGGTGTTCTGCTTGATTCATTTTCAAATGTTAATTCTGTTTTATCATCTTTTGCCAATGATATAGGTATTGTCATGGAATTGCAACTTGTAGAGGTTTGTTGCTATGGATTGAATGTTTGTGTTGTTGAAGGTGGTTCTCAATGCGTCCCGTGAGTAGAGTTTTGCCTTTTCAATTAGTTAGCACATTCGATGTCAGTTTGTAGTGATTTGATGTGGCTTTTTTGTGATGCATCATGCGTAGTGTGTCCAATGCTAATAAAGTTGATGGTTAGATGTATTTATGTCATTTTTTTTGACATAGATAAAATCCCTTCAGTCTAAGGAAATTACACAGGTTGATACAATGCATAATTATTTATTTATGCGGAAATCCCTTCATTTTATTTTTAACATTCATTAAATAACCAGTTTGTAAGCGTCTGTCCCTAGATTGGGGAGCCTAGGTAAGAAAATGAGAACTACGCATAAGCGTCAACGGATGAGCAAATGGATATCACTTTACAAAAGCTTATGCAAATAATTTGAATAACACTAACGCGCATGTTGCAGGAGAGGATGCATATCTAAAAATTATTATACAAACAAACTGCATTAATTCATTTCAAATGAATGACGCTACTTATGCTTCACATGTTGCAGGGAAAAATGTCAGGAGATTACTCAAAGAGCAGCCTAAACACTAGTATGGACCTAGCCAGTACAGTGAAGCAAGCTGAGAGCCTTTTGCTGATGTCCTAGATATACACTAGATGATAGAGTAGAAATATGATTAGAAAATATTCTATTTGAAAAAAAATGTGTTTTGTGAGAGAAGAAATTGTTATACTTGAGCGGTGTATGAAAATTGAAGAAATTTTTGTTGTAATTATTTGTAGTATTAAAACTTTGTTGAAATAATTTTTTTGTTTGTTTATTATATTTTATGATATACACTATTACTAAAACGAATACATTTAATATGTAATATCTATAAGCTGTAATAATTTATTTTACAGATTTATGGATCTATTGCAACAGGCATATACTGTTGCAAAATGATATGTTGCAACAGCAAAAGCCTGTTGCAAAAAAGGATATTGCAACATCTTTTTGCAACAGGCAGAAAATGTTGCAGACTTTTTGCAACTTCGGCTATACCAACAGGCGTAGGCCTGTTGCAAAAGGTCTACTGCAACAGATATCGCCTGTTGCAAAAAGTGTTTTTTGTTGTAGTGAATCCTCCAAACTGATCTAGAGATGCCAGAACATTCAAGTCGTGCATGAACATTCGTAGAAACGATACATAAAAAACATTATTCACACTAGCCATCTTATCAGGTAGGTCCAATCTATAAGCGAGATTTCTAGTACGCTTGATAATTGGAAACGACCCAACAAACCTTAGCGCTAACTTTCCTTTATTCCCAAAACGAACAGTATTCCATAGAGGTGAAATCTTGACAATTACCATATCTCCAACTGAGAATTCCAAATCCTTACGTCGCTTATCGACATAACTTTTCTGGTGATCCTGGGCTGTTTCCATTCGTTGCCGTATAACTTTAGTACTATCCATAGTTTCTCCTATCGTCTTAGGCCCAAGTACCAACTTCTCGCCGGAAACCAACAAGATGGTGAATTACACGGCCTATCGTATAATGCCTCATATGGTGCACCATTCCCATTCAAACAATCGACTGGTAACTGCTATTATAAGCAAACTTGACTAAATGCAGATGATCTTTCCACGATCCTCCAAAGTCCAATACACAAGCTCTTAGAAGATCTTCTAATACTTGATTAACTCTTTCAGTCTAACCATCTATTTGGGGATGATAAGTCGTACTAATACATAGCTCAGTTCCCAAAGTTTCTTGCAAGCTCTTCCAGAATCCACCGGTGAATAACGGATTTCGATTGTTAATAATACTCTTTGTAATCCGTTGGAATCAAACTATCTACTTAAGATATAATTCAGCCAACTTCGATGAAGTCCTAGTTGATTTGACAAGAATAAACCTTGTGCTTTTTGTCAAGCGATCCACGACAACCCAAATACTATCATTTCCCATCCTTGTCCTAGGTAATCCATCGATACTTGCTCCCATTTCCACGTAAGAACTACCAATGGTTGTAAAAGTCCACTCGGCTTCTTCTGCTCGGGTTTAACTAGCCGAAAATTCATGCACTTTGAGATAAATTTGTCGACATCCCTCTTCATACCTTCCCAGTAGTAGACTCATTTCATATCTCGATACACTTTATTACAACTAGGATGAATCATTAATCTAGAGTGATGGGTCTCCATTAAAACTTCATCTCTTAACCCGTCCAAATCAGGAGCAACCAATCATCCATTCTTGTGAAGCCAACTTTCTCGATCGACATTGTAATCCTTAAATCCCTCGGGTTCCACTCTAATTTCTAATCTTCGAATGATTTTCCAAAATCTTATCGTCTTGTTTTTGGCTTTCACCAATCATGTCGATGAGAGTAGGCTTAATTGACAAGCTTCTTAGCATCTCGGTTTCTAACTCACAATAAGGTATAAAGTCAAATCCAGTAAATACTCGAGATGCTTCCATTTAAAAACATGGCTCCCAAACTCTCATAAAATCCACAAAATATGCTGATCCCTGAAAACTCAATTCATAAGATGTACAAAATATGCTGGCGTGTTAGTCAATCTAAATGGCATCACCAACTACTCATAAAATCTGGATGGTGTTCTAAAAGCTATCTTCGGCACACTATCCCTGGCCTCTCTCAATTGGAGAAATCCCGTCGCTAAATCCATTTGTGAGAACACCTTTTCTTCGTGAAGTCGATCAAACAAGTTGTCAATTCTTGGCAATGGGTACTTGTTTTTCTTAGTCACCTTATTCATCTCATGATAATCCACACACAATCACAATGATCCATCAGCGTTGGTCACACATACAACCGGTGCTACCCATTCGGATACGCTTCTCCGAACGAATCCTTTACTCATAAGTTTTTTTACTTGCATCTGTAACTCTCATTGTTCCTTAGGTCCCGTTCCCCTAAGAGACATAACAGTAGGCCCGACTCCACCCATTAAATCGATCCAGAACTCGATATCTCGTTGCGGCGGCAACCCTCTGACCTTGTTAAACACGTCAAAAAACTCTCGTATGATTGGCACAAATGGCAAAAGATCCTGTATAATCACGAGTGAATATAAAATGCTAGCCTGAACTCCATCCTCTGGTAGACAATGTATCATAATCGTTCTCCCTTCCATATTCCTGATTGTCACCTCGAGCTTCTCGCAATCAACAATGGTCGCATACTTCTTGAGGCAGTCCATACCCAAAATGATCCAAAATCCAACGAAATTCAAAACAATCACACACAAAAGAGCAACCATGACTCAATAAAATTAGACCATGACAAATCATACAAAGACTAGACGAACCCCCCCACTAGATTAGTCATGACTAATGGTCTATCAACAATTTAAGCTTCTAAACCTTACTTGCAAACAAGCTCATTACAGATAAAAGAATGTGATGCTCAAGTATCAAACAAAACTCAGACTAAAACATCTCTGATAGAAAGCATACCTTTCACGACAATACTCTTCCTCTTTTCCTCCATAGTCGGACCCCTCGAGGAACATGGAATAGGATCCAAAGTATACGCCTTCACAACCTGCTTATCCTTTGGTGTTTGCAGACAATTCTTCTTCATATTCTTCGAATTATCACATTTAAAGCATTTCTTTCCACCTTAGCTTTCTTACAATCTTTGGAACGATGGCCCTCCTACTGAAAATTGTAACAAGTAATCTCTTCCTTTGGCTTCTTGTGGCATTCTATTCTTGTTGTTGCTATTTTCGTTTACTATTCGACTTATTATTATTATTACCACCTTGTTGTGGTTTCAAATCCTCCTTTTTATTCACAACAACAGCCTCAACCTTTTGCGGAAACAAGCTTTCCTTCCTCAAAGCCTTCTCAACTAACTTCTCAAAAGAGTTATCAATATGGTCAATCGGTTGCTTTTCAATATTCTCATCTAATCCCAAAATAAATTTCCCATTCTTTTGATAAGGAGTCTCAATATGCGAACAGAATACTTGGATAAAGCTTCAAATTCATCCACATACTCAAACACTGGTTGACCTCCTTGCTTAAGCTCAACAAACTACTTAAACAACATCGATTTTTGGACCATAGAAATGAACTTCTCATCAAACTTAGTTCTAAACTGATCCTAGGTAATCTGGTCCTCCAGAATCTCCAGAGTAATAGAATTCCACCAATTCATCACTCAACCATGCAACTGCCTTAATGGAAGTTTCCTCTTAGTCGCATCGTCAATTCCCAAGTATGTAAAAATCCGAGCACAAGTATCCAGGCAATTTGGAATCTAATAGTAGGTTCCACAAACAAACGACTTTCCACCCAGAGAAGTGTAGTCCTTGTAGAGCTTGGCGATATCAACAACCCTAAGTGCTTGCATAAGAATGCCTTGCTCTACTACCGCTCCTAGAGTAGGCATCCTCCTCATGACCGCTACCGTCATGTCCTTGAACATAGTAGGATAATCGAACATAGCAGGATAATCGGGCATAGCGGCTGTAGCTCCTAACTGGCTATCGTCGCCTACCCTCCAGTCGTAGACTCCTTAATAGCAGCGTGTCTCAAAGTTCGTCATCTAATCTTTACTTTGAAACAAGAGTCAATTCACATAAGAGAAAGCCGCATTGGTGTCCAAGTGCTTATTAACCTACTATACTATACTATATACGTATATAATATAGTAATCATCCAAATAAAATTACAAATATGTCTCTCAAACGTTTATACATTCGCGAACTTTTGGGTAATATCGATTAGCCAAAGCTCTATACCAAATGAGACGACCGCCCCGTACCTCCTGCACCGAACTAAGGAAAAATTGCGATGTAGGACATGCTAGGTCGATACGGGATGATCATCAGGGTAGAGTAAATTAAAAACAGAACCTGTCGTATAACTCACATCGCATAGATAATATAAAATAATAAAATATACAACATGATATGGTAATGAAGCACAACTGAATAGAGAACTAAATTTCCATAAAAACATAGAATCTTGGGTACAACGCTTCTCGATATAAGAATCTTTGAATACAATATGCCTCACTACATCCCTCAGAGTCTCAATAACATCAACATACAACGGATATAGAAAAGAAATGACTAAATGGTAGATAGTAATAATACTCTAGCCTCATGCTCGTCACCGCGCAGCAACACCGACACCAAGCCTGCTACCTACTGCTCAGTCTGCCCACCATCAAATTGGTGAACATCCAAGGTAATAAGAGGAAAACATAAAACCTTGAGTCAGACAACAGTATTAGTAAGTGATAAAATAGCTAATAATAGTTACATAGGATAATATGAGTATAGGCAGATCAACTATCTAGTATGCTCAGCAAATCAAGTTAATACGTGAAAACCATCCATCACGTCTCACATCAGAAATAGGAAAGAACAACCCTGGTCCCGCTGCTCTTCGTCAATCTACGATGATAACCTACCCAGATAAACGGAGAAGAATACATACAAAATTAGCCATATCATCCATAACATCCAATATCCTAGCTATCACCGTCTGCAGCAATGAATCCATTGAGTATCAAATTTTCTTTTCAACGTTCAAAAGGGCTAATGGAGAATCACGGTTCTAGCCAAACTACCATACGCCATCGTGACTTGTATGTTTGTCTTTTCCATTCTCGATAACTAGGCCCATCATGACTGCCTAGGGTACGCGATCTCTCGATTTTGATCCTAATAGGCGTTCCCACGATACCCCTGCTTTGAGTCCTCTACAACACTTCGATAACCAACGAATCCTTGGCACATCTAATATGTTAAGCCTTTCAGCTCGGTGACTCAACTAATTCCATTGTCATCCATGATTGACTCCCATCTTGTTATTCCATCATCACAGTGGATTGCATATTGAATCACGACCAGTTTCGCATCAATTTGGCTTCGACCACTCCAATTCGAGTTCACAATCAAAGCATCGTCAATCTTTGAGTCGCACATAAATTATCTGAAGTCCGTTTAAATCCAAATCTCACTAGTAGTCAAGCTTCCAAAAAACCATGCTTACCCAACCTTCCCCTATGGGTTGGTGCCAACCCATCCACTTAGCCACTTTTGGATAAGTGGTTGGTCCATATCCATAATTTCTTTGAATACATCCCACCGACCCATTCTCCAGTCGTTTAGACGTTCATGTTGAAACTTTTGCCTGTCTATTCGTATCTTGAGCAACCAACCTTCGGTCCATCTTAGATCAACTCCGAGGGTCACGAAAATTTTCCAGCAGCCTCGACTTATCAACGCAAAGCCATACACCAAGAATCATCACCATCCGACCCTCCACCATAGGTCGGTACCAACCTATGCCCTTGGCTTATTTATGAACCAAAATTTATGTGCTTTATTCTCCTGTCTTCTAGTGCGCCACCGCCAAGTTTCGACTGAATCTGATCATATGAACCTCTGATTTGCTCTGTTCTTCAATTCTATGATTCTACGACAAACAATCTAACATACAACTCAAGCACCGCAATCAATTCAATAAAAAAAACATCAATTCATTAATACATGATCATACAAACATGAAAAAAAATCCAATTACAACACAAACATATCACAATCATGAGATCTAGCATGATTTGGATCTACACATATGAATAAACATGATTAATCTAACAATTATCCACTTAATATGATCAAATTAAGTTTTCTATGGTTTCTAAATTTGAGTTATGTATATGTGATCAGATCTAAGGTGATTATTACATGAAATATATGAATATGAATCCTAATTAACTCATATAATTCGTAGCTTCCATGTGAGAAATATTTGTTACTCACCAATTTCAAGATCTGTTGCAAACTTGATGAATTTAGGTTTGGACAGCAATGAAATCCCCCAAATATGATGCAGTTTGATGTGATCTAATCTCCTTTGATGATGATCTATCTTCTAGATGCAATCTACAATGAAATTAATTGAGAATAATGAAAAAAGGGTTTCCAGTTGAATTGGAGAATCACAGACACTCAACCTAAAGTTTAGAATGAAGAGAGTAATCCTAGTTCCCTCCCCAAGTCCCCTAATTTATATCTTCTGGTCATAAGTCTAATGGGTTTGGATAATCAGCCCATTAGCTGCTGACCAATCTGCCTAAATAGCAGCTGAAACTTAAAACAGCGATTCCTCCCAAACCACTAAACCAAATCCTTTATATGACCACTCTACAAAATCATAAACAGCCATTCCAATGCAATGGAATCAATCTCAACACCTGATTCGATTCCTATCAAAAGTTTTAGCCCTAAAAATAAGCTCAAGAGCAAAACTATCATTCTTGAATCCGGTATAAATCATGGGCATGTCTCACATCCCTATGAACAACATAATAAAATCATAGAATGATCAGACCATTAGGGGATAAAATGTAATTATTTTATGATCGGTCGATGCATAAAATATAGGTCGTTACATGCTCTTTCTGTTCTCTCACACAAGCTTGCCTCTCATCGTGGTCCTAATCTCATCTTTCTTAGGAGAAAGTCGGACCAATAGGACCACCTCTGTACAGACTGGCACCAAATCGATCATGATATTGCGCTTCTATCTTCTTTGGACGTATAATTCAAGAACGAGCTCCAGTTAGCACTTGGCATACGCAAATGGAAAAAGTGTTGTGACGTGATGTGTCTTCTGTGCTCCCCTCCAAAAACAGAACAGAGTCTAGAGTTTGGCTGGTCGTCGTTGTCTTCTTCGCCTTTATAGGAGTTGTATCGTCTCTAGACTTTGGAAAGAAGGAAGCTGAATCCAGATTCTAAGAAGAAAATATAATATCTGGGAGATCCAAATCTTCCAAGCCCTGATATGGCGACTACACTTCCTCTTCTTAATCACACTAGATAGAAGTTTTTTCCTTTTTTGCAGGAGTGTCCCTTGGTTAAGGACTATGTGACCTTTTCTCAACCATCTTTTCAGGAGGCGGCTCCTTCTCCCCTTTCACGGGATCTCGTCTTGATTCAAAAAGATCAACCTCCTTAATAATAATTCTTCTTCTTATAGCGACCTTCTTGATCTTGGCTAGAGATCGGGTCGCAGTGTCTGTAGACCCTATGATAGAGGATTGAGTCGCTTCCCTGACTTGGGGCATGTTGGTGGTCGTGACCGAAGGCTCCTTGGTTGGGGGCACGATTAATGGCGGTATGACGATTGGTGGGACTTGACCTCACCATCTCCCAGAGTCTGATTTGCATCAAGAAAATGGTAACGATGTAGAAATGCATCTGTAAGGCATCTCTTAGCACTCTGATCTTTCTTAGAAACCCTTAATAGAGTAGCCATATGGTCGTGGATCACTTGGCCAACGGGTTTAAACGGATTGCTACCTATAAGAAGTAACAGATATTAGAAATCTTTTCATGCAGCCAATATAACAATAATTTGAGATTCAATGTAATGCTCCAAACTCAGATGCAACCATGGCAGATTGTGACCATTACATTCAACACTTACTACATTTGAGCCATCTGTTTGCACACCCTTACTGTTGAGGAATATAGAACCATTCAGGCCTGATGTCCCCTAGTTTGCTCGACACATCCTCAACAATCTTTCTTTCATGAGCAACCTTACAAAAGAGAAATGAAGGAGTCGGGACTTCCCTGTACTTAAAGTTGAGAAAGAAGACCACATCATCAAAAGTCAGAGCCTGATGTGGATGCTCCATGTACAAGACGTGCATCGAAAGTAAGTTAGCATGCGCGATGGGATGAAGCTGCATCGACGCCAGTTTCACATATCTAAGAAATTTAACAATGAAAGGGTGGAAAGAAGGAATAATCCTGACCGTGCACATTTGTTGACTCACCCCCATGAAGCCTTCAGGAGGATTGTGAGGAAATTCTCATTCTTTGGGAGTCTGAATCTCTCCCCAAGGGATTTTATGTTTGTCACTTAACCTCTTCAATTTTCCCTCGTCCATGGTACGGGGCCTGGAGTCCCCAAGATTACATCTTCAGTGGGGACATCAGGGGCTCCCTCTTCATCCACCCCTTCTCCGCGGCTTCTTCTTCTTCAGAGGATAAAGCATTTGCCTCTTGGTCATGAGGTTAAACTTCATATTTAGGATCAAGATCTGACTCCATAGAAGGTTCTGTGTCCGGGTTCAACGAAAGTAGTTTTCCCCTACCAGCTCCATATCCACTTGTGTTATATCTGCCAGACATATTTTTTATGCTATTCGAGAAAGGCCATTGGTTAGAAAATTAAAATTGTCACCCCTAGTGTGTGTACTAGTGCAAGTTCGTCCAGTGGGAGTGTGCAGAGATAAATGCATAAATGGAAACATTAAATACAATAATATGCATAAGTCCAAATGAGTTCATGTTTGTATGCAATGTCAAAGTTTATATTTCAGACAGCAGGCTCTATCCTAACTGTCCAGTTATGCAAGTGAAGTTGGTACATTAACTTTCAGTGTGTATGGAGGTACATAGTGAAACAAAGTTGGTTGGAATTCAGTCTTAATTCACGGCTTAAATAACCCCAGGTCGATATTCCTTGATTCGAAGGTCCTCAGATCAAATAGCTTCGGTATGTGAAACTTTGGCGTATGTAAGCAACTTAAGGCGAGACTTGACTAACACTTGTTCTATCCTATCTATGACTTCTTGCTTCGCCAACGTATGCTACCCCTTCCAGGTCGATGCATTTTGGGTTGGTATGCCTTTTATTCGACCCGAAACTTCCTCACATCTGCCATCTCCTAATAGTTTACTCTACTTCATGACTCCTCGACATTTTAGCTTGATACAGTGACTATTCATCCTAAAAAATTAACTCCTTTCACCTACTTCATCTTCCTCCTTCCACACTTTGCCTTTTGGATCGATTTCCCTTCCCATTGGACTTCGTGAGACAACCTAGAAGCCTCGACCATCCATTATCTTCCCTAAATCAACGAACTCAATCTCAAATTCCACGACATAGATCCACTATCACGCGCCTATCAAACTCTTATCCCCTTGAGCATCACCCGCAAACTCCTCGTGGTTTTCCTACACTTCCCTGGCTCCGACAACACCACCAGTGATCGACCCAACAATGTATTCATGGGAGTTTGGGTTAAACCAAGAAAAGGAAAATGTATGGATTTGTAGCTTAAATCGTATGGAATTATGGACAAAAACATGAGTTAGATGAATCGAAACCTACCTAGTATCAAATCCTTAGGAAAACAAACATATTTAGTTGAATTTAGGTGATTTTTGTTGGATCTCGTGAAGTTGAAGTTTCGGCTTGGATGACCATAAAAAGTTAAGAGTAAAATAATGTGGTGTTGGCCAGCCTTATATAGTAAAACGAAAAGACTCTTCGTATTCTGTCTGTAGAGATAGTTCCTCGATAAAATAGCCCGGGTGGACAATGTCGACCTAAGATGGATCAACCCGGATATACTGGATCTGACTTCGGTTCGACCATCAAGCCAGGTGACTCTACTGACTTGTACATGATCACCTGGTCTGACTCAACCATGTGCTTGACATGCCCAGGATGACGACATTCTCTTGGTAACAACATGTGTGTGTTATCACATGTGGGAGCCAATGATTCAACACGATGAATGATGAGCTATTCATGTAGAAAAGATTAAAAATCACATCCCATCTGCAACGCGACATGCTTTTTGGGGGCAAACTGTTAACCAGCCATTTTGGTAAGGCTGTCAAGACCATACACATATAAGAAAATCAAGTCAAACAATCATTTAGAGGCCTTCAGCCAGGCTCAATGTAGGTCTTACCATTCGAGAAGCTTCAAGCATGATAGCATAGCATGTACTCAGATAAAACAGTTTCAGGTTGACTAAGACATGTGTCAACCCGAACCACCATTCTTCCAAAAATGGTGGTAAATGGCATTCCTCGGCTCAAGAAGATACAGGGTCGTCCCGACCCAGGAACACGAGAAGGCAAGTACACGTGAAGGCATGAAGGCCCTGTTTGAGATGTTCTCGAATCGATGAATATTTAGTTCAATGTGTTGATTTGGGCACTGTCAACCATGTATAATATCACCTACAAGACTGGTTCCAACTCTGTTTTGACCACTTCTTCTTCCACTAGAATTCCGGATCAGCCGCCACCTATCCATATCTAGCCAAGCCGGACCATTTCACATTAGAAGAAGGTTTCTCCTCTCATTTCAAAAGTCCCTAGATGGATGCCACATGTCCTAGTCGACCCAAAAACTATAGTATCTATAAGTAGCCATCCAGAGCTACGAAAAAGGACATTTTTGGCCATTCTCTTGTCATTTATTTATTACTAACGCATTGTACTCGGGTTTGTCCATTATCATCGTTTGTACTCAAATATATAATCGAGAGATTATAAAGTGGGCGTGGGCACGCTAATATCGTACCACTATAAATCTGTGTGTGATTGCATTATCTATTGTTTTCATTTATATTTCTTTATTTGATTCAATACATCTTCTCTATTTGGGTGTTGTGCCACTTTTTGGCATTAATAGTTGCTAAAAAATAATTACTAACGAGGAGTTTATGAAGCTATTCACAAGAGAAAATGGGGCCAAATGGCCACATTATTATCGGTTTTCGAATTGTTATGAACAACTCACTAGTTAAAAAAGTGGAACTCTGATAATATGCAGAGCCTTGCAATATTCAAGCTCCCTCAAAGGAAAAGAAAAAAAAGGTCAAAATCAACTTACTAATCTAGTCTAAGGGAGAGTCTCCTTGAAGCGATTCTTAGTTTGAAGGAGAAAACGAAGTTGATAAGCTTAGTCAAAGACCTAGTGAAGATTATAGATCAATGAATATGCGACGATCACCTTATACTTCTTGCAGAATCTACCGGGAAATGCGCGTTGTATTACATGCTAGGTCTATACGTAACGATCATCAAGGAGAGATAAACCAAAACAGAACATGTCGTATAACTCACAATGCATAGATAATATATATTAATAAAATGTACAACATGATATAGTAGTGAAGCATAGTAGAGACAGAAATTTCATCTCCATAAAATTTGAGAAATCAAGTACAATACATCTCAATGTATAAATATTTGTATACACCTAGATCCAATGCGTCCCACATCAGAGTTTATAACAATCGAAATATCAGAAATCATCCAAATAGCATATAATAGAAGAATAGTAATATTCCAACCTTAGCTCGTCGTCGCACAACAACATCGTCACCAAACTTGTTACCTGCTACTCGGTCTACTCAACAACATTGTTGATCAGCACCCGATAGTAATAGAGGGGACATGAAACTTTGGTTTAGACAATAGTCTAGTGTGAGCAATAAATAACTATCAACGGCTATATAAAAAATATGATACTAGACAGTTCAAGTCTCACATGACTTGTGCCTGCAACCAAAGAGTTAGCACATAATATCACATAAAATATGCTACTTAAAACAACATAGAAATAGGCACTATCCAGAACAAGATTTCCAATCCCCCTTCTCTTTAGTGTCCTAGATAATAGCCTACCTAGAGAAATAGAAGAGAATACATAAGCAGCCATAACATCCTAATAAGTAATAATCTAGCTATCATCGTCTAAAGCCTTGAATGCATCGATATCAAATGAATGGTCGTTGCCATCCACCAAGGGATAATGAAGAACCACGGTTCTAGTCGAACCACCATGCGTCCCATGTACTTTTTCATTCCAAGACAATTAGATTACTTCCCTATCCTTCCAAGATACACGATTTCTCAGATCATAATAAGCATCTCTACGATACCCCTGCTTCGATTCTGTAAGAACCATTTGAACTTTCAATGATTCCTTAGCACTTCCGATTACATGAACCATCAACAACTTCATCTTTCATCTCGAGTCTAGTCCATTATTTTGCAACCTCATCCAACTTTTAGCTACCTATCATTTTCGCCTTTAACCACTCCTGCCTAAGTTCACAATTGAAGAATCAACATCACTTCGACGATAACTTCCACCTTGTAGATGCTATCGATGAACCAAGACCTCAAGCAACCTTCTAAAGACCATTGCAAACCATAGCCAACACCCATGGCTGCATCCCCTTATTTGATGGACTGGTACTAGTCCATCCCTTATGGATTGGTACATGTCCATACACTTAGCCAATTTTTGGATATGTGTTGGACCACTAAAATTCTTGCCCCGAATACTTCCTTCTGGTCCATACGTGTGTTAATTACTTCCTTGAAGCTTCACATGTCGGGCTATGCTCATGCAATCGAGTGGTTGTGCTTCGACCTGTCCAATTCACTTCGAACATTGTACATTATTTTCCTTAGACCCTATAGAGCCATGCACGAAGTATCAACTCCCCATGATCAATACTTATGGATCGGTACAGATCCATAGACTATAGACCGGTACCTATCCATATACTTAGCTGATTTCGACAAGAAAAATTTTCATGTTATCTTCCACCGTCCTCCAGAACTCCTCTACCGAGTTTCGTCTAAACTCGATCATCTGAACCTCCGATTTGCTCTGTTCTTTGATTCAATTTCATAAAACACACAATTCTAAGTGAAAAAAAATCTAGCATAGCATACAATTCAATCAAACAAATGGTAATTCACACAATTTTAGCCATATTCAATCATATTAGCATAAACATACACGAATCACATCACAATATCATGAATCTAGCACAATTTAAATCTAAACATATGTAAAACATGATAGATCCAAAAAAATACATAATATATGATCAAATCAGGTTATCCTAGGACGTACGGATCTGAAATAAACATATGTGATCTGGTTTTAGGGTAAAATTAGCATATGAGGTGTTTGATTTATTTATTTTGGCAAAGCCAGCTAGTTTGTATAGTTGACTGTGCCACCTTTTCATTATAGATAATAATGAGTACAAAATATAACAGGATATAAGCTAAATGCTTATCTGCTATAGACATGCTGACTCAACTTACAATGGAATACTATAATCAAAACACCACACCAGGTGCGATTAGTTACAAAGAAGTTACAGTCAGAAACATAAGACCCTGTAGATCACAAAAGATAATAATATTACTCTCAGGGCAATTACTTATGTCATCACATACTTGCCAAAATTAGAAGCAGGGCAAGTGTAAACAGATCAATTTGATACCCCAAGCCAATAGAAGATATAAAAGCGGACGCACATACCAGCAAAAACAAGAAGGGGCTGAAATCCAAGCAGAACCAAAGAAGCAAATCTCTACAAGTACATGAACTTATGCAGAAGATTGAATTGAAGGCAGAGATGGAATATTGCAGAGCAAAGAACATAGAAAAACAGTAATTGGTATGCAAGACTCGTACCACTTCAACATAGACAGGAGAAGCTACAGAATACTACGTAGCTATCATCGTTTGAAACCTTCCATTCAGATACAGAACCACAAGAAGCAAGCCAAGCTACACCTAAACTACTGCACGCCACAACCTAAAACTCCAAGACGACACACAAGTAAAGTAACACTGCTCATAGTAACCAAACTCAAATCCAACAGACTGAACCCAAATAACAAACCTACCAAAACCGCAAGCCAGCCAAACTGCCAAAGGCTATAGTTCCATCATCATCATTGCAGAACCAAAACCCTAGAATTAAAAAGATGACAACCACAAAGGATACAAAAACATAGATTACCTCGTTCAATCCTTACAAACACAAACCTCAATATAACCCCGAAACAGTACTTGAAAACAAACCAATTTCAGCATATTTACACCCCCTCTAAAGAAACTTGATGTAAAAAAGGAACGCCAAAGGGTAAGAGTTAGGCTATCTAGGAGGAGAAGCATACAACATGAATCTAGAATAAGGTAAGCAGGGAAAAGAGTATCATGCGGTGTCAGAAAAATAGATCTGAATGAAAAGTAAGGCGGACACAAGGAAGGAGGATATGGATCGAAGGCAGAGGAGATACATGAGGAGACAAGAAAAAGGGACTTGGTTACAGGGAATAAGTAGAAAGGCAAGAAGCGTTGATGCTGTCAGAAAGAGAAGGGGGAAGGTAGAGGCAAGGATCATCTTGGAAAGATGGATAGGGGCGATACGCTAGGTTCTAGATCTGACAAGAAACAAAGCAAACCACAAGGTGAAATCTAAGGTAAGGGAGGAAGGGGAAGACATAGTCGAAAGAAGGAAAGGGAGTTGTTCCGAAAAGGAAGGCGGGAAGGGGAAAGGAAATGGAGGAGAAAGCTATGTGAGAGATCTCTATCGCTCACCAAAACCTAGATCTGATGCAAGTGATAAGAAACCAAATCTAGAAAATGAAGAAATTCCCCAATTCTATTCTTTTTAATGAGATCCACTCTCTTTTGATGTAGATCTTGCCTCTAATTGTGATTTAGAATGGCATAAAGAAGGAAGCGTTTAGGGGTGGTTTGAACCGGAGATTCCCAACATAATGTTTAGAATGAGGAGAAAAGCACTAATTCTTTTCCCAACCCTCATATACATAACTGCAGGTCAGTAGACTAATAGGCTCACTAATCAGCCCATTAGCCATTAATTTATCTACTCTGTAGAATTGAAAACTGAAAATAGCGATATCTCCTAAACTACTAGGAAAAATCCTTAATGTGACGACTCTACGGTTCCTAGTAGAAGTTTGTGCGACCAATTATATCACCCATTTCGGTTCCTAGTAGAAGTTATGGTTAAAACAATATGTGACAGGGCAAAACGATCAAAAAATGGTTCGGTAAAAATCATGGACATGTCTCAAATTCCTATAAACAACTTCTAAAATATGAGAATGACACGACAATTAGGGAACTAAATAGAATTATTTTTAAATCCTCCAATACGTAAAATACGGGTCATTACTTTCTTCCTTCTAAGGAATACTGCATCCGAAATTCCAAGCAAACACGAGAAAACATAGTATTCAAGATACCCACCATCCACGAGTAGCCAACCTATCATCCAATCTAACATCCAAGTTCCATGCAAAAAAATCCTATCCTAGCACGTGGAACTCTAATAGTACAAGATACAATGACACAAGTAAGATACAACATATGGGACATACTACTCAAAGAGTTTTGGATGGACATCACTGTTTCCCATGTGTAATTGTCATCATTCTTGCTTCATTGTACCTTGACTAGCCTAACAACTTTTCTCGTAAGTTGTTTAATGTCATTCCCAACAACACAAAGCGACTTACAAGATCTAGAAACTTCCAACTATA
The DNA here is from genome assembly GCA_030737875.1 of Allium sativum. NCBI lineage: Eukaryota > Viridiplantae > Streptophyta > Magnoliopsida > Asparagales > Amaryllidaceae > Allium > Allium sativum. Next base: position 543,354,359 of record CM060920.1, on the reverse strand, counting down.
CCTTTTAGTGTTCTATCAGATCTAGCAATACTACCATACTCGAGTCGTGCATAAACTTCTATAGGTACGAGACATGAAACACATTGTGCTCACCAACCATCTTCTCAGTTAAATCCACTCTATAAGCAATCTTTCCAATACGCTCTATGATCGGAAATGGTCCAACAAACCTTGGTGCTAACTTTCTTTTTCTTCTAAATTGAACAACATTCCATATAAATGAAATCTTCATGAGTACTAAATCTCCTACCAAAAATTTCAAATCCTTTCTTCTTTTATCAGCATAACTTTTCTAGTGGTCTTGGCATGCCTTCATTCATTGCTAAATGATCACAATCTTATGAATCATTTCACTTATCATTTTTGGCCTAAGTTCCAACTTCTCTTCAGTATCTAACACACAAGAAGGTGAATTACATGGCCTATCGTATAGTGCCTCATATGGTATCATACTAATACTCGACTAATGACTATTGTTGTAGGAAAACTCAACTAGATGAAGTTGGTCTTTCCATGACCCTCTAAAATCTAATACACAAGCTCTTAGAAGATCTTCGAATAGTCGGTTGACTCTTTCTATCTGACCATTAATTTGGGGGTGATAGGCTACACTCATATGTAGCTCAGTTCTCAATGCCTCTTGCAAACACTTCCCAAATCCACTGGTAAACAAAGGATCTCAGTCACTTACTATACTCTTAGGTATTCAATGGGATTAAACTCTCTATTCAATATACAACTCAGCCAATTTGGATGCTGTCATGATATATTTGACAGAAATAAATCTCGCACTTTTGGTTAAGTGATCCATAATAACCCATATACATCATACCCCCACCTTAGTCCTAGGAAATCCATCTATGAAATCCATCGATACTTTCTCCCACTTCCATGTAGGTTCTTTTAGTGGCTGCAATAATCCATTTGGCTTCTATTATTCATCTCTAACCAACTGACAATTTACACACTTCGAGATGAATCTCCCAACATCCCCTTTTATTCCTTCCCAACAATAACTCTCCTCATATCTTGAAACATTTTGTTACCACCAAGATGCATAGTCAATCTAAAGTGATGATATTCTCTTAGAACTTCATATCTCAATCCTCCAATACAGGGTTAACCAATCTTCCAACCTTATGAAGCCATCATCTCGACACTACACCAAAACAATGGATTCCCAACAAGTATAGGTGTTACAAATAATTTCCGTAACACTTTTATGTGTCACTAACAGCCTGTGAGGAATTTCCTGTAACACTTATAAGTGTTACAAGCAGAGTAACTGCTAACACTTATAAGTGTTACAAGCAGAGTAACTGCTAACACTTATAAGTGTTACAAGAAGACCAACTGCTAAAACTTATAAGTGTTACAAACAGAGTAACTGCTAACACTTACCAGTGTTACAAACATATTTATTGCTAACACTTATAAATGTTGGAACTATAATATATGGTAACACTTATAAGAGTTACAGACATATTCATTGCTAACACTTATAAATGTTGGAACTATAAGAGATGGTAACACTTATAAGAGTTACAAACATATTCATTGCTAACACTTATAAATGTTGGAACCATAAGATATGGTAACACTTATAAATGTCAGTATCATAATCCTACTAACTCTTATAAATGTTGGCATACATAAATTGCTAACACTTATATAACATGTTTTTATGATTTTCAATCACATATATAACTCAACATACCAATTCAAATAAAAGTATTTAGTACACTTCTATATTCCAAATTCCAATAATGTCACTTTTGCATAATGCTTTCAATTTCAAAGTACCATAATATCAAGTTCAAAATACAAAAAACAATACAAAGTTTTACTAAAGATACATAGAATTTTAGATATTATGAAGGCGAAACAGGGACCATATCACAAAGCCTCCATCTGAAAATTCACAAAGCTTGTAGTGTCCGTTTTGAGGACCATCGTAAATTGGTGCTTCCGGATCTAAAACTTCTGTTATCCAAACAACTTTCTCAACATCTGGCACTATCTCTCTAAAATGACACATGGTTTGCGTACTAATATAAGCTTTTGCTACATTCTTCATATCTTGTGATAATAGCATTACAAATTATTTTCCTTTTGTTGATGATCCAACATCATTTGTCGGAATAACCGAATTAGCAATTCCAACGTTCGGTGTAGATTTATCCAAATTAGAAGCGGTTTCTGTCATGGGCGTCATAACACCGCCGTTAACGTTATGTTGCAATCCCGGTACCATAGTAAGAAAGGATGAAGCAAATGATTTAAGAGCATCGTTGATTTGGATTGACACTTGACTCGCCACTTGACTTGCAACTTGATTTTGTAATTCCATAGACCACTGACGAAAATCATCCTTTTTATTCTTGTCGGCAATTGCTTTTGATGCTTGCATTATCTTTACGTGCTTTATGGAAGAAGAGGAGCTAATTGCACGACAATAATTTTTCCTTTTATCAGAATCAAAAACTTTGGCGATAGGATCATTGTCAAAATCAAACATGTTTGCATGCTCGTTGCTATTACATTCCAACTCCTGTTTTTTTTCCTCCTCCTCCACAAGTGCCTACAAAATATAAACGCACTCAGTTTTAAAGAAATAACAAATTGCAAGTCAAGTTTCTGAAAATGACAATGCCAATTTCTGAAAATAAACATCTAAAAATCATGTTACGAAACTTATATGGTACCATAGTTACGAAAATTAAGCTGAGCAATGCTCAGTTTCGAGTTCCGAGTACTCGAAACTGGGCAATGCTCAGTTTCAGTTTCGAGCTCGAAACTGAACCTGAACAGTTTCAGTTTTGAGCTCGAAACTGAAACTGAGCAGTTTTAGTTTCAGTTCTCGAAACTGAAACTGAACAGTTTCAGTTTCTAGTGGCATTGCTCAGTCTCGATAGTAAAACAATTATAAATGGTAACACATTATGTTTGTGCATGCTGAAGCTAAAGTGCAATCAAGTGAAGTGCTCTAGGTAATTAATGTCAATGCCAATTTCTGAAAATAAACATCTAAAAATGATGTTACGAAACTTATATGGTACCATAGTTACGAAACTGAAGCTGAGCAATGCTCAGTTTCGAGTTTCGAGTACTCGAAACTGGGCAATGCTCAGTTTCAATTTCGAGCTAGAAACTGAAACTGAACAGTTTCAGTTTCGAGCTCGAAACTGAAAGTGAACAGTTTTAGTTTCAGTTCTCGAAACTGAAACTGAACAGTTTCAGTTTCAGTTTCTAGTGGCATTGCTCAGTCTCGATAGTAAAACAATTATAAATGGTAACACAATATGTTTGTGCATGTCTGAAGCTAAAGTGCAATCCAGTGATACCATTCATTACCCAAGCAATAGAGCAATAAAACAAGTTAACCAAAATACCCAAGCAATTGTTAAATGTTAAATGTTATACATATAGCAGCAACAAGTTAACCAAAATACCCAAGCAATTGTTAAATGTTAAACTCTATTGAAAATCCTAGTGATACAATTACCAAGGATGAATCCCAGTGTTTGATGAAAGAGCTCTTGCACAGACGATGACTAAACTAGAAAATTCAACTAAAATCAATCTAATAAACTAGCTAAACGTTGTTGATCCCTGAGGGTTGCCCAGTTTCGAGTTCTCGAAACTGAAACTGAGCATTTCCCAGTTTCAAGTACTCGAAACTCGAAACTCGAAACTGAGCATTGCTCAGTTTCAGTTTCGCAGTTTCGAGAACTCGAAACTGAAACTGAACATTGCTCAGTTTCAGTTTCGAGTTCTCGAAACTGAAACTGATCAGTTTCGAGTTCTCGAAACTAAACTGAACATTGCCCAGTCTCGAGTATGCATGCATAGGGACAGCCGATGATGTCAACACCGACATGAGAACTTCAATACATAAATGGGACAACTAACAAATGGTATCGAACAAACATTAACAGCTACAGTTTCGAGTACTCGGAACTCGAAACCGAGCATTGCTCAGTTTCAGTTTTGCAGTTTCGAGAACTTAAAACTGAAACTAAAACTGAGCATAAAACATAAAACATGACAGGTAAGAAAACTAACAATAACTTAAACCGATCTAACCTTTGCTCATTGTGCTTGATAAAACATAAAACATGACAATAAGACATCTTATGCATCAGAAGTTAAACAAAAATATAAAAGACGCTAAGGTTTTAACTTGTTTGAATTACAATCATTGATCTGTTCATGTATTTATTTTCACTTGTTTGTAGTTTAAATTCCGTGGCTCTCGATACTACATTTCAAATGTAAGTGAAAAGAGAACTTTAGACATATAGAAGAGAGGTGCAAGTGCCAAGTTAAATGAGCCAGCAACAAGCAACTTATGCATGCATAGGGACAGCCGATGATGTCAACACCGACATGAGAACTTCAATACATAAATGGGACAGCTGACAAATGGTACCGAACAAACATTAACAACTAAGATTTAAAAGCATAGGTCACTGCTGTGCAAGTATGGAGTAATTCAGGGAAGCAAACAATAAGAAACAGCGAACCTTTCTTCGCAAATCACCTAAACTGGGTCGATTTAGAGGACGTAAATCATAGGTTTTGAAAAACTTGATAATCGTTTGAATTCAGGGTTAAATTGCAAGAACAAGGATCATAGGACAACATTTATATACTTATACACACATACAGTCATACACTATATAAGAATAGAAATAGTTAAGTGCACTAGTATATGTCATGTCCAAATCTTCATCAGTTACACTTGGCTTTCGACCAACTATATATATATGTGATGGTCCAATGTTGTGAAAGATGTCGACCCTAGCTGCTTTGTTGCTAAATGCATGTAACAGTAGTTAACAAACTGTTGAACATTGCTCAGTTTCGTAACTGCTCAGTTTCGGGTTCTCGAAACTGAACTGAACATTGCCCAGTTTCGTGTACTCGGAACTCGAAACTGAGCATTGCCCAGTTTCAGTTTCGGAACTCGAAACTGAAACTGAGCATTGCCCAGTTTCGAGTACTCCGAACTCGAAACTGAGCATTGCTCAGTTTCAGTTTCGCAGTTTCGAGAACTCGAAACTGAAACTAAACATTGCGGTCTCGAAACTGAAACTGAACATTGCTCAGTTTCAGTTTCGAGTTCTCGAAACTGAACTGAACATTGCCCAGTTTTGAGTACTCGTCAACATGCCATCATATTTTTTTTCGAAAATGAGAGAATTAAACTAAGCACAAAAAATTGTTTTCTCTTTTAAACATCTCGATCATAATAAGTACCCAATAAAAAAGTTTTCACCTTGATAAAAAGTTGGATTGGTGTAAACTTACATAGGTTTTTGCTGTTGATGGAATAACTTGTCCAGTTTTCTTATTTTTATGTCCCTCCTTCCAAACCATTGTCCTCGTAACTTTCACCTCCGGATTTTTCTGAACCTGCAATAAGAAATATTATTAAACTAATTAACTATTTATTAATAGTATTCACAAGAAATATTTTTACTATGATTGCTTACCATTTCATCATAAACTTTACAGTATGATTTTCTTCCTAGCGTGTGAGTGATAGTATTATTAGCTTTGGCTTGGGCATTTCTCTTACATTGCTCTTTTTTCTTATCAGTGTATTCGTTGTCTACAAACTTCTCCCACCATACTTTGTCAATGTCTGAAGGACATTTAGTGATAGCGATATTCTTGGGTATGATGGTTCCTTTGACTCTAAGCAATCTGTTTCGCAAAGTAGACTTTACCGTATGAAAATATCGTGGAAACGTTTTTTCTGAAATTGGTCGAGCTAGATCAGGATCGATGTCCATGTCAAATTCATTCTGTTTTAACAAATAAATTTCAATACGAAGAATAAATTTTATGCAGAAAGTAAATAATTAAATAAGGTGAATTTGTGACATACCAATAGTTCTCGCCACAAAATATCTTTATAGTAACCATCAACATTTCTCCACTCGCCATAGCCAATTGGTATATGACAACGAATTAGCGCTCCGCATCTGGTGCCCCATTTAGCTTCATCATTACTTTTAACACCATTGAAGTCAACTATTATTGAGTATTTTTTATCACTTGGTGGAGGATGGTTATTTGCCTCAAGCTCCTCATTTGTAACTTCATTTGCACTACCAGTGCAATTGTTCGACATTCTGCATTAAAAAGAATTAATATGCATATTGAAACTAATATGCGTGCTTGATTTGATTTTACAAATGGATGATGAATATGAACAGAGCAAAATCCAAAAAGCAAAATCATTTAATGCGCTTCACCTAAATAAGCAAAACAATACAAATATTCATTTCAAAATTACATCTCTTTCATTTAAATACATTTCAACAATGGTACTAAATTCTGTTGTTCTCTCAAAACAGATTGAAAATCGGTTGGTATGGTGTAGTCATCTACGTTGTCTGTCATGCGCTTTAGAAATTATCACTTTGAAATAACATTCATAAAATTTGTAACAAAATTATATCACCTTTCAAATGGATACATCCATATGTAGTTTGCAGGCCCACATAGCAAAGCTTGGTCGGCTAGATGCACCATAAGATGAATACTTATATCAAAGAAATCCATCGAAAAATAATGCACTAGCACACATAATGCCTCTGAAATCATATCTTTGGCAGCTTGAACATGTTCTTGAACTAAAACTTTTGAGCATATCAAGTTAAAATACAAACTCACTTGTAAAATAGCTCGACGTAAATCACGGTGCTTCGGATATGCATGTTGAACCATTATAGGAAGTAAGTATTGCATTACAATATGATACTCATATGTTTTTTAAGGTGCAAAGTAGGTGGTTGAACAGTAACAAGACTACCAAATCTAGTTGCAAGGCACGATGGAAGTTTTGTATCTTGTAGAACTTCACAACATTTTGTTTTATGAATCTTATCGAATGCAAACTTAGATGATTGCTTTAACCTATCAAACAATAAATTGAGAAGATACTCTGTGACATTCTTCTCTGTATGCATCACATCAATAGTATGTCGTACATTATGACTACTCCAATAAATTAAATTATAGAAAATTGACTTCTTATACCAAGGAGATTTTTCTACTTCACTACCTTCAGTCATTAAGGAACATTCATTACTAGCTTCAATTATTGTTCGCTTCTTATTCCTTGGTAATTTTCCAGGATAATAACTTATACGATCAAGCTTTTCCAAAAGGGGTGGTCCTCTTAACCTGGTTGGCGGTTCTTTATCTTCGCTATCCTTATACCATCCATATTTGACGCATCTATATGGATGATCATCCTTCAAAAATCTTCTATACTTTAGGTAAACAATCTTGTTACCTATGTACTCGGACTCGGTCTCCGTAGCACAAACTGGACAAGCTTTGTAACCATGTGTCACACAACCAGATAAATTTCCCAATGCTGGAAAATCGTGGATTCCCCATAATAATATTTCCTTCATCGTAAACATTTCTCTCTTGTCCATATCAAAAGAAGCTACGCCTTCCTTCCAAAGTTCCCTCAACTCATCTACAAGAGGTTCTAAATACACATCAATGTCTTGACTTGGTGCTTTCGGTCCAGGAATTAATAAACTTAGCCTTTGAAATTGCGATTTCATGCATAATGAAGGAGGTAGATTGTATGGAATCATATATACCGGCCAACAACTGTAACTATTGGAGAGAACCCCATTCGGATTAAAGATAACGGCAGCTACCAACACAATTTAGATTACATTTAATATGTGAAATAACAAAGGAAATAGAATAAACTAAAATATGAAATCAAACAAATAATAAATTTTGAGGAATCCAGTTGGATCCCTCCAACCTGTTTCCTGCATCCACATATGTTAGCCAACATTAATAATACCCATCCTGCTTCAAGGCAGGATATCGCGGTATAGAAGGTCATCCACTATCATATTGTGGGGCGCATAGGGCCATCCGCTAATGATACTACGGGCATCCGCTAATGGTACTGCGGGAAATATCCAACCACCAATATATATATAATAGCCACAAGCCTAATAACTAATATATACGCATCTAAAACTGAAATATTTAATACACATATGCACCTGAAACTGAAATCCAATGAAGGAAGCAAACACAATATGACGAGGTGCAGAAGAAAATAAGCGAATGAGAACTGCAGGAACAATAAATGGTACATTAGATAATCTGGACTTGCATGAGAAAATAAGCGAATGATAAATTGTAAATAATAAAATAAGCGAATGATGGCAGAATACATATAAGCAGCGAAATGTACTACAACAACCTTAAAAGGAGCCGGTATAGATACACGGAGCAAGTCCCATCATGTTCATAGGGCGTAAAAGTTGCAAAAGACGCATGTACAAATGACAGTTTCAGGCTGTCTAAAACACAAGGTATTAATAATGTAAATGTATCCATATCATCTTTATACATCAACTAATCATAGATTAACTGAAAAAGAAAAGAAAAATCCCATTTCCAGGTTCAGTTTAAGGCCTTTCAACGTGAAGCTTTAGATTCACTAATCTACCTATAAAGGATAATATATACACATGAACCTTAAGTGGTCTAGCAACATATATGGCATCATGGACAACAATGACAAATTAGAATATGACTTAAAAGAATTTATAACCATGAGAAAACAGAGTTGCAAAAATCGGCGAACAAGCACAGCATGGTCTCAGAACACACAAGCATAACCAAAAGGATTTCATGCCGGTATAACAAGGGATTTACATATGTACTTAGTCCAGGATTTATTAAAAAAGCAACTCTAAAACCTTCCTATCCTTTTTATGTGCAAAAATGATCGCATTATTCTAAACAGGGTCATTGTCGTAGTCAGTTTGAAATTAACTGAACCCTCCCCTAAAATTTGTAACCAACTACCATACAGTAAGCATTAGACATGTTTTGATTATAAAAATAGGTAACAACTAATGCAATATGAGACATGTATTGATTATTAACATAACACACAACTAATCTCTTGAAAATGGCATTGGAGAAATACAAATCCTGTATCCCAGTTCAATATAAACATCAAGTGGAGCGTAAGTTCTTACAAGTGTATGCAGTATACATGGATGTATATAGATTTATTTTATAGCCTGAACCATCATTCGATATGCTAAGCGAGAAGTAAGGGGGTTGTTCACGGAAAATTACTCACTGTCCTTAAGTTTTCATGTAGATGCCATACACTATTAAACTATTCAGTCAAAGGAAGCCTGCAACATTCATTTGGAATTTCTAAATATGTGCTTATATTATTTTCATGTATGAAGAATGATACATAGTTTATAAGTCGATTCCTCTTTAAATTCGGTTTGTGTATATTCAGTTTCCAAGAATACACCATACATGTGTATCAAACCCTACATGTAAGTAGCAGACAACATATACATTAAAGGTGTATCATGTCAGTGTATCCCATTTCAAGCGTGAAGCATGGTTTTAGCACCCAAAAAAAAATCACAGCAATAAAAGTCAATAATATCGAGGGGCAAGTTTAAGCAAGAACAGACAGGCATATTGTGCATGCCAACAGAAAAAAAATCCCACCTCTATAAAGAACAGAGCAGTTAAATTATATATTTCTTATCAGGAATTCTCAAAAAGTTACAGTAAATCAAGGGGGTATCTGTTCATCAAAAATTTATTTTATTTAATATAATTTTTTTTATTTCCTTTTCCTTTTTCTTCTTTTCCCTGTGGATATCTTTGAATGATCAAAACTAAGGTCTGACCACAAATCAAGTAAGATAGCAACACTGGCTCAAAGCACCAATAAACAATATTCAAATTATCAACTCACGATCCAAGAATACACTAGCGTAATGTTTAAACCATGCTGCGCTTGTTCACTAATCACATATCATAAACAATGAATAATACCCAAATCGTAGAAACCCAAATCGTAGAAGCCCCAATTGAATTTAAATCCAACAATTGAATTTTCACATATATACATAACCAAATACCTGAAGCCCCAATTCGTAGAATCCCCAATTCGTAGAAGCCCCCAAATCCAAATCATAGAAGCCCCAAATCGAAGTGATGGAGAGCGGAATTGAGAGGATCGAAGTAGTGGAGAGAGGATTAGCTACGTATGAAGCGGCCGTATGAATTTCCCATTTTTTATTTACGTATGAAGCGGTCGTGAAAGCAATATGTGTTAAGGAATAAGTGTTGAGGTAAGATTAGGGTTATTTGTGATAGTTTACCATTTTGCCCTTAGAAAAGAAAAGTTGACTAGACCTAACAACACATACAAGTGTTAGCACATTTTTAGTGACACATATTTGCTATGGCAACACATATTAGTGTCGCTGGTCTATAACACATATAAGTGTTGGCAGTTGAAAAAATAAGAGTTGCCAAATGGCCGTTATGGTGTAGTGCGATCAACTTTGTAACTCTTCATTTCCTCGAATTTGACTCTCATTTCCAACCTCTAAATGATCTCAACAAGCATGGCATCTCGCTTCTGGATTTCTCTAATAGGTCTAATTGATAAGCTTGCCAACATCTCATGCTCTAACTCATAGCGATGCCTGAAATCAAATCTAGCCAAATACTCAAGGTGCTTCCATTTGGTAAACATGACTCTTAAACCTGCATGTCTCCTACTTAACGCATCGGCCACTACTCTTCCTTTCCCCAAGTATAGACAATACCAAAATCATAATACGAAAGAAACTCAAACCATATCTTTTGCGAGAAAAGATACTTCAATGACTTATGAACCGTAAATAACCCAAATCTAACTCCTAACAGATAATATATCAACATCTTCAGAGAAAATAATATAGCCACTAACTCCAAGCCATTAGTTATGCAATTCCTTTTGTTCGACTTTAGTTGACGACTTGCATAAGCCACAACTTTTCCTTTCTACATTAGCACTGCTCTCAATCTAGTACCATGTGCATCGGTATACATAACCGTCTCATCGTTCCCACTTGGAATAACCAATATAAGTTCACTCTTTATCTCTCTTTCAAGACCATAAAAGCATGCTCCTATCCCATGCGAATACCTGAATCTTCTTCGTCAATCCAACTAATGGTGTAGCTATCTTTGAAAAGTCCTTGATAAAACGTCGATAATATCTAGCTAAACCAGCGACAATTCTAACATTCGTAGTGCTCTTAGGTCGATTCTAATCCTGAATTGTTTCCACCTTAGTAGGAGCTACTTCTATACTCTATCCTGAAACAACATGACCCAAAAATCTCACTTTCCCCTTCTAGACATGACACTTCGAAAACTTAGCCCTCAACTAATTATTTCGCCGGATTTCCAAAACAATCCTGAAATGCATCTTGCATTCTTCCTCGGTCCTGGAGTAAACCATAATACATCATCCATGAACACAAGCATGAACTTATTCAACTGATCTTTAAAAACTCAATTCATAAGATCCACAAAATATATTGGTGCATTCTCAATCCAAACGGCATCACCAGCCACCCATAAAATCCAGATGGTAAACTGAAAGAAGTCTTCGACAAACTATCCCTAGCCACTTTTTGTTGGCAATGGATACATGTTCTTCTTGGTCACCTTATTCAGCTCACGATAATCCAAGCGCAATCTTAAAGACCTATCAGTCTTGGTTGCAAACACAACTGGTGCACCCCACTGGGATATGCTTCTTTGAATGAATCCCTTACTCAAAAGATTGTTCTCTTGCACCTCCAACACTCATTGTTCCCTAGATGGCCTTCCTAAGAGATATACCAATAATTCTTGCTCTATCCACTAGACCATTCCAAAATTAAGTTTCCCTTTGCAGCCGTAGTTCTTTGAGCTGGTCAAAGACATAAGAAAACTCTCCATCGAACGACAACGATGACAACCCATTTCATGGAACAAGCGAATATAAAAATTTGATTAGGATCTTGTCCTTTGGTAGATAGTGTATCACAACCATTAGCCCTTCCACATTCCTGATTGTTACCTCGAGCTTCCTGCAATCCACTATAGTTGCTTACTTCTTGAGCCAGTCCATACCCAGAATAATCCTAAACCCAACAAAATTTAAAACAGAGCAATCATAAGTAAAAGAGAAACTATGACTCAATAAGACTAGACTACAATAAAGCATACAAGGACTAGATGATCCCCTACTGGGTTAGTCACAACCAATGGTTTATCAACAATCTTGAGTTCTAAACCTAACTAGAACATAAGCTCATTACAGATAAAAGAATGCAATGCTTCAATATTAAAAAAAATCGAATGGAAACACCTCTAACAAAAACCTGACCTTATACAAAATAACTCTTCCCTTTCTCTGCTGTAGTCATAGATCTCAAGGAAGACAGTATAATATCCAATGCCTGTTCCTTCACAACCTGGTTATCCTTTGATGGTCTTAGGAATTTTTTCTTAAAGTGCCCTAGTTTATCGCAATTGAAACACTTCTTTTGCTCCTTAGGAGCCTTACAATCCTTAGAATAATGTTCCATCTCGTCACAATTGAAGCAAGTAATCCCAACCATAGGTTTCTTCTGACAATTTTTCCCTTACTGCTATTGTTTCCTTTTCCCATTCCACTTCTTATTCCCACCACTTTCTATGGCTTGGACTCCTCCTTACTCTCAACCACAGCTTCCTCCTTCCTCGGGAACAAACTCTCATGGCTCAAGGTCTTCTCAACCAACTTATCAAATGGATCCTCAGTATGATCCACAAATATCTCCCCAAGATACTTATCCAATCCCATATTAAACTTCTCATTCTTTTGATATGGAGTCACGACATAAGAACATGCATACTTAGAAAAAGCCTCAAACTCTACTACATGTTCAGCCATATGCTTCCCACCTTGCTTCAACTCAATAGATCTTGTGATGAAAATTGACCTCTTGACCATAGAAAATGAACTTCTCCTCAAACTTATTCCTAAACCTTTCCTGAGTAATCTGATCCTTCGGAGTCTCAAAAGCAATGGAGTTCCACCGATCCATTGCTCGGCCCTGAAGCTTCCTCGACACGAGCTTCCTCTTCATTGCATCTTCGATTCCTAAGACTCCTAAGATGTGAACACAAGTATCCAATCAATTCTGGAATTTGTTTAAAGATTCGATCCCAACCAACGATTTTCCATCTACAAAAGTATAATCCTAGCCTAGCTTGGTTAAATCAGCCGCCCTAGGTTCCTGCATAGGAGCACCACCATCTACTACAATCATTGGAGTGGGTATCCTTCTCAGATTGATGACATCATGGCCTCAAATATAGCTAGGCAATCAAGTGTAGCTGCTCCCACTCAACCCTCTCCTTCTATCCCACTAGGAGAAGGCTCATCCCTTGCAACATCCCTCGTATTTTGACAAATCATTCTTTATCAAAACAAGAATGATCAGTCCATATCAGAGGAAGGACACAACGGTGCTCAAGTGCTTACTAATATACTATATTGTACATAATGTAATATAGATATCATTCAAATCAAATTACGAGCATGTGTGTCATACACTTTTATGCTTTTGAACTTTAGGAAAAATCGATTAACCAAAGCTTTGATACCAAACGCGACGACCACCTCATAGACCCTACACAATATATAGGAAAAAGTGCATTAAATGACGTGCCATGCTAGTACAGACCGATCATCAAGGAAGATAAACTGAAATAGAACATGTCATAACTTACAACGGATGGATAATATTTAATAATATGATATGTAACAGGATATAGCAGTGAAGCATAGTAAAGTAGGAAATCTCATCTGCATGAAACCTTATAAATCAGTTGCAATACATATCATTGTCCGAATATCTATATACATCAAGCATCACTACATCCCTCGTCGGAGTTCATAATAATAAAAATAACATAAATCATCCAAACAACATATAATAAAAGAAAGGTAATACTTCATCCTCCAGCTCGTCATCTCACAACAACATTGTCACCAAACCTATCATATTGTACTCAGTTTACTCAACAACATCGTCGATAAGCTCCCTGAGGTCATAAGAGGAGGAAAAACCTTAAGTCAAGCAATAATATAGTGTAAGCAATAAATAACTATCAATGGCTATACAGAAATATGATACTAGACACTTCAAGTCTCACTTGATCTGTCCCTACAACCAAAGAGTTAGCACATAGTAATCACATAAATATGCTACTCTAAACAACATGGAATTAGCACTAGTCAAAATAGGATACCCAATCCCCACTTCTCTCCAGTATCCTATAGTGGTAGCCTACCCAGAGAAAAAGAAGATAACACTCAAGCAGCATAGCATCCTAATAAGCAATAGCCCAGTTATCACCCTTTGAAGCCTTGAATTCTTTGATATCGAATGACTGGTCGCTGCCATCCATCAAAGGCTAATGGAGAACCTCTGTTCTCGTCGGACTACCATATGTGCCATGTATGTTTGTCTTGGACAACTAGATCATTGCCGAGCGTTCCAAGATACATGATTTATTAGATCCTAATAGGCATTCCAACGACACACTTGCTTTGAGTCCACCAGATTCCTTCAAACTATAAATGATTCCTTGGAACTTCTGATCACATGAGCCATCCATAACTTCATCTTTGAGCTCGAGTCCCACTCGAGTTAGTCCACTATCTTGCAACCTCATTCCATTTTGAGTTGCTTATCAATTTTGCCTTCTACCATCCCGCAAGAGTTCACAATCGAAGAATTAAGATCACTTTGATGATAACCTCCACTTCGTAGGTCGTATCCATAAACCAAGTCCTTCAGAAATCTCTTAAAGACCATTGCGGACCATAGCCATGACTCCTGGCCCAACTCCCTCATTTAATGGACCAGTACTAGTCCATTCCCTATGGATTGGCACTGGTCCATACACTTAACCAATTTTTGTCTAAGTGTTGGATCATACAATTTCTTGCTCTTAATACTTCCCTCTGATCCATCCGCATCTCAAATTTCCTCCTCGGAGCTTCACATGTCGGTCCATAATCGTGCACTTGAGCGGCTGTGCTTTGGCCCATCCAATTCACTTTCAACTTTTCACATGATCCTCCCTAGACCCCATACAACCAAGCTTAAAGTATTGACTCTCCATGATCAACACTCAAGGATCAGTAACGGTCCATAGGTTATGGACTAATACAGGTCCATATACATAGTTGATTTCGACACGAAGTTTTTCATGTCATCTTCCAACATCCTCTAGAGCTCCTCCGCCAAATTTCATCCGAATTCGATCATTTGAACCCTCATACGACTATGAATATAAGTGTAAAGCAGCTAACTTTGCATTCAAACCCTACCATCCAAAATATCAACGCATCTAAATTGTTTCCTGATAATTTTTCTTAAGCTAAAAAAAGGAGATCAAAGCATAGAAATTCAACATCCTTCCCGCTTATAAATGTTCCAATTCCCGTCCTATAATGAAATTTTACCTTAATAGCCCCAAAACACTCCGAAAATGTCCATTTGTAGACTACAAAGGAGGCTTAAAATATATTCTAAAACATAAAACGAGTTAATTAATAACTCTCGTGCATTGTTGACAAGGTATGGAACAATGTATCCACAAATAAAAGACTGCCTTTTCTTTCTATTTTGATGACTTACCATACACCGTCGGTGCTCAAAACTAAAATTCTGCACTATACATGCACCAGATCGTTATAAAGAGGTCATTAGGAGAATGAAATAATAGAAAGGGAGAAAAAGATGAAAGAAGGGAAGGGAATAAATGAGAAAGAAGAGAACAAAACAGAACATAACCACAACCATAGAACCCGTCGTATATCTTACAGCGCATCAGATAACATATAATAATCATATCACAGATATAAAATGGGTGGGATAGTAATAGCTATACAAAACGTATAGTTAGAGTACACATATTTGTACCATTATACAGAACATTAATAGAGTTTATATAAGAGGTAAATAAACTCAACCGATTAATGTCTCTAATAGAAACTAATATTGTCAAGGCTCCACAGTGCTACTTAGTGGAATAAACATATATAATACATGTATAAAAAGGTAAAACGTCACCACCTGTGAATCCACCTGTACTGCTCCATATAATACCTGAATATGCTACCTAGTCCATTCATCAGCTTTGTCGATGAGCACCCAAAGTAATAAGAGGGAACATAAAAATTTGAGTCAGACATAAATATGGTTTGAGCGATAAACAAATCTCGAAATACTATAAAAAATGTAGTAACATATATGGCACAGAGGTATGGAGAATCATACCTGCCCTTCCCCCGTATCCATGGAGTTAGCACATAATAACTGATATATGTTATACAGTGATAAGTATCAAGTAGATAATGTGTGATAGATGCCTAAGCACCCAATGGTGATAAATAAGTAAACAACTATAACATCCATCATCTTTCCTCACATTCACTCACTCAGTGCGTAAAGAATATGGCATCCAGTGCTTCGACCATCGAATCTATAGAGGTGCTGATGGGTTTTACATCGATAAACTCCATCAAACTATCACTATGTGCTACATCGACAAACCATAGTATATAACCCTACCCAGTCCAAAACATCAATAGGCTCTGGTGTCGAGGCAGATCCGGTTCTACATCAACGAACTCTAATCCATCATCTTGCCCCTCCCTCAAAGGTATACCGAAGTAACGAATACCAATATCCCCTTTGCACATGTTCCCTACAGCAATCCATCACTAGACTATCCAAAGGCTCCCATCTTAAGTCATTTCAATATAGGAACTATCACTAATGGTCATCGTATGTCATAGTATATCATCCTATGTCTCCTATCTTTCTTTATCTGACAATCACCTCAATACGGCTTGATGTTATCTTTTCTACATCTCAGAAAAAAGCAATCCATCATAGTAGCTTGCTCCCCATCCTGGAATCATCATCTTCGAACAACTCATTACTGAATAGAAGCACCACATCCTCGTCTCAAGCCAAAGCCATTGAACCAAGAACATCGTATCGAAATCCCTATCGAACGAACCTTCATATCCTGCTCCTTGCAATCACATTATCATCAATGTCAAATTGGCCAAAATGGCCAACAACAATGGTAATCGATATCGACAACTCAATCATAATCGATAAGGACTAATCGGATCATGCATCTAACCAAAATTGGTTATATGTACATCCAAGGAAATACGCTCGATATTCTTCATGAAATACAACTCCTCGCCAAGAAGAAATGCCACTATGAAGGACTCATTACCTAGGGGACACCATCATCACCTTTCCCTGGATCGGCCCTACTCCAGTTCGACATAGTCAAACCAGAACTGGATTGGCCCTACTCCAGTTTGACATAGTTGAACCGAATCCAGATCGATGACGATTCAAGCTTAGTCGAGCCAATACTGGATCAACTATGTAGACCCGAATTTGGCTACTTAACCAATCTGGATCAGCATAGCCAATCTGAGATATGTATAACTAGGTGTAGATCGACTATGTCGATCCGGACTTGGTCGAATGGGGGTCCACTCCATCTTTCAACTTCTTTGCTCCATCCTTGTCATCAAAACTGATGCTGAGCTCCAATTTTTCTCTATCGTCGAGTCTAACCATGTGCTCTGAAGCTCCGTCGAGAATATATCTCAGTTGTTTGAGTCTACCATCCTTATGTGTACAATCAAGATACACGAACATGTGCATTTGATCGTTAAGCATCATAAAATCTAACAAATGAAATATTTTCTAATACTAAGTCTCATACGAATGGCGTTTTAGGCTAAACTAATCAAATAAGTCAACCATGCAAGCATTAGTCAAACAATTCCTAAACTAGCACACAAACATCCAAAATGACCATTGTTGACATCAAAAGTTTGACCATTGTGGGCTATTTTTAGAATGTCAGCTATGAACTAGGGCAATCGGTGTGCTATGTGGAAGTCATCCGATCCTCGGTTAGCCATGTGTCGCTGCTCGATCCGGAATATCAGCTGCGTGCGATAGGACCTGGACTCCTGCTTGGGAATAGTTCACCTCGATAATTGTAACATATGTGGAGATCGAGATTTGGTGGATGAAACGGAAGAGTAGGTAAAAGTTGACCGATTCCATAGCATCGAGAATAGGATTTTGTCGCGTAGCCTCGAGAATAAGACTTTGTCGCGTAGTGCAAGGTTTGGTTCGGTATTTAAGGATCGATATGTTCGGTCGACCGACTTGATTTTGGAAGTCAAAGTAGGTTTGAAGGAGGGCATTCCTGATTATGGCTAGGTCGATTCAGGTCGAACCATCGTTAATCAATCCAAACAAAGGTCGACCCTGGAGATAAAGATCCAGTCCTGTAACTTTTGAGAGTAGGTATTGTTCCATTTGAGTTATGACGGCTTTTACCAAAAGGCTAATCAACACTTTACCCCTCAGAACGCATCTTTCTTGATAAAGAAAGCTGTTTTTTGGATTTTCTAGATAATGATGCATAGAGATCCAATACTCCACAAAGTCATGGTTACGTCGAACCATATTACAAGATGGCTAGAAAACAAACGATCATTAACAATCATATTAAGGCTGGAAGAGAAACATGAAACCAAGTACAAGGCCAGTCCGTCCAGTTGCTAGTATAATTTATACCCTCATAGAAAGAGATAAACAGATATGCTAAATCCTAGTGGTACTGCTTAATCATTTCGAGCATAAACCATGCTTAGAGATTTGTTAAGGGTATAGACTATACTCAAGCAGGGATCAAGTTTTTTTTCTTCCAAATCCTAGCAGGGAAACTTGATTTGTTAGGTATAAGCCATACCTGGGATCGAGTAAAAACCATACTTGGGTAGTGATTGGATTAGCTTGCCAAATCCTTGTAAGATAGTCCAACCCTTCAGGTATAAGCCATTCCTGGAAACCTAGAGTCGAGCATAAACACTGCTCAGGGTATGATCCTTACTGAGAGATTGAGTATAAACCATACTCGAGATTTATTGGTGTTTACTTGCCAAGTCCTGGCAAGGTAGTTTAGTTTGTCCAAGTATAGTCCATACTTGGTTGTTTGGTTCGAGTATAATCCATACTCATATTGAAAAAGAGTTAAGTTTGTCACATTCTGACAAGTGGAGTCAGCCTAGGTATTAGCCATGCCTCGGGTAGAGGAATTAGTATAAACCATACTTCGATTTTTTTTTAGAATCTTGACAAATCCTGACAAGATACTTATATTGATCAAACATAATGCATGCTTGAGAAAATAGATTCTATTTATTACAAAGATTATTACATGACCAAAACAAATCTTGATTTGTATACGGTTGAACCCAGAGCACGCCTTAGGATTACATCCTAATCACGTACGTGTGTACTTCAACCTAACCATTTTATTCATAGAATAGTTGCTTGTTTAAAATGCGGTATGCCTGAGAGTTAAAACCTAACCCCCTAGCTTACATGAGTCAACGTAGCTATTGAAAAATTTAAAAGTGGTACGTCTCTTATATCCTAAGAAACGTAGCGATTCCAGACCGATCTATTCCAGATCAATTGATGATAATGCCGCAATTGCTAGGCTCGGGATCCTTTTCATTCTATAGAGCATGGAAACCATTCTGAGGAGCATAGGAGCATAGCAGTGGCAGTGCAGATGCTACATATTTCTTAACATGGGTAGCTCTCCACGTCTAACCCATTCTTCGATGAGATCACGCAAGTGCTTGCGGTCATTGGTGCCATGACATGCCATATCAAGAAACATGCAGTGTTTTCCTGATTCACGTTTTCTTTGAGCTGGCTCCCTAATGGGAGGCTTAGGAAAAGGAAGAGTTCCTCACATGTCAAGGTATATGTCCAACCATGTGGAATTTAGCTTAGTGTATCTATTGTATTTGGGATGTCTCCAGAACCGCACATTCTTGTCGTTCTTTTCCGAGACATTCTCCTTTCCTTTGTTTTGGACATTAATGGATGGTCCTCCATCCTTCGTAGCAAGTACGTCGAGATTCTCCATCTTGACATTAGCATCCTCTTGTCGGAGGAATCTTTCTGCCTTAGATTGTAAATCTCCAACGCTTCTGGGAGGGTCCCTTTGAAGGGAGATTTTGAAGTCTGTTCTATCCAAAAAAAACAGGCCATAACGGCCATAAGCACTATCCATGGTTCAGATCAATCGACCGACGCTACTGCCACGTTGAATCTTTCCCGGAAAAAGCGTAAGGTCTCGCCAGACCGTTGCTTGATAGATGCTCTTGACACGAGATATGTGAACTCGGAATTTCTTGACGAAGTGGGTGACCAACATATTCCACCTGTTGATTAATTCAATTATTAGTCATCAAAACCACATGGCTACGATGTCGGTTAGGTAAAAAGGGAATCACTTGGCCATCACATTAGTTGATGCTAATAGTACTTCCATAAGGCGCATCTAGTGCGTGAGATGGATGGTAGGACCCATCCTGCCGTTATAGGGTTCCAAGGATGAAAGCTTGAAGTCTAATGGGTTGCGGAAGTTACTGAATTCCCTTGTGAAAGAACCGCGATGGATGCTATCCATGTCTTGATGAGAAGTAGTGACTCAGGTGAAGCGCTTAATGATACTAGCGATTTAATTCACATCCCCAAGAAGTTGTTGCCACAAATCCAATTCTGCATTCGTGGCTTCAGCGAGAGTCTAAGTACGGGGTGAAAGCACACCTCGAGTTCTTGGTTCAATTCGGTGTGACCCATGAGCGATGGGTGAAGGTGGTCCAAGGGCTCAGTTGTTAGTTCCAGATTGTCTGGGACCCCTTGGTTGGCATGCTGTAACACCCCACCTCCGCTAGGGTCACTCACAAAGGGAATGCACTAGTTTTGGAGGGGTATTATCAAGATAACATCACATAATTATCACAAGACAGAACATTAATAAAAAAAATTAAGTAAACAGCGGAAGAATTTATGAGCAAAACAGAACTTCATTTTATTCCAAAATAAACCATGTCTCTTACAAACATTTCAAATAACTTCATTACAACTGTCTTGTAATAATAGCCAAAGAAGCAATAACTTAAAAACAGAAAAACAGCTTATTCCCCAAGTGCAGTAAAAAGAAGCAGCCATAGCAAACCGTACATGCTGAGCCAAAGCAAGTGATATCCAAGCTAAGAGCTAGTGTTTCCTCCCTGAGAACCTGGGGGGGGGGAACGAAAGAAAAAGAGGCGAAAGGAAAAGGGTCAGTCATAAAGACTGAGTAAGTCCTAGTGACTTTCAGTGTAAAAACGGTTAAAACAACCTGTCATGTATGAACTGGAACTAAACTTAAGAATAGTGCAAGGTGAACAAGATAGACTAAGGTGATCAGGATAAGTCAAGACAAGTCAAGTAAAGCATCACATGTTCGAGATCCGTTGCATCGACTTTACTATTATACTAAGCCCATGTCACAAGTTAATCACGAAATAAATCCCATGGCCCAATATCATGAAATGACCCTGAAACGGGCTCTGACCCAAGTACGGCGTCCTACGGAGCGATTATCTAGTCGATCGGCTCCCTACAAGTTCTAGCTCGTCAAGTGTCCGTGTCATACGGCTAATCACGAATGTAGTCACCTGTGCTGGGTCCACCTTCGGGTGTATCAGCCCTAGGGTGTCAACCCCTGACACGATTCAAGATGCACAGATAAATCTACGGATACCCAGTGCCTGCCCCGGAATACGTGCACGACCGTAGTCCACCGAACCTACACTGGCATACCCCACTGCCGTCGTTCACCTCTTACAATCAGCCCAGTAATCGTGCCCCACCCGGCCTAGCCCCAGGGTACCTTGATACATCTAGAGGGTTACTGCTGAAAAGGGTCGTGTCTAGGGTTTCGCCTACAGATTAGGTCATGTAATTCGTGACCTAACCCGCCTAACCGATTAAGTCATGTAATTCGTGACTTAATCCTTTTCCAGTCTAGTCGTGTCAAGATGGTTAAGTATGTCATTTAAATTTGTGACTTAACCCGCCTACGTGTCATGTCAAGTTGGCTAAGTGTTGTCGTGTCAAGTTCATGACTTAGCCCTACAAATCGTGTTCAAGTTGGTTAAATTGTCTTTTCATGTTCATGACTTAACCCTAATTGGCATTAATTGAATCGTTAATGCACCGAACCACTCACATTGGATCCTATTGTTCGTAGCCACTGGATTTGCCGGGCGGTTCCGAGCAGGTTTACGCTACGAACTCAACCCAACCTCGGGTTTCAAGCGCGATGTGACCAACTACCCACATTGGATCCTATTATTTGTAGCAACTGGATTTGCCGGGCGGTTCCGGGCACAAACTCAACCCAACCTCGAGTTGGCCACTTTCTTGTTTTCTAAAGTCATGCCCATGTTCTTATCAAATTCGTGCTATTTTCATAGCATGTTCATATGTCAATTTCGTGCCCAACTAAGGCATGTTTCAAGTCAAGTTATGGCATGTTCAAGTCAAGTTTTCGTGCCATATTTCATGTTCTACTTATGCCAAATTTCACGATTTATGATTATAATCAATTCAAGTTTTGCCTATTCTACCCAATCGTATCCCCAACGTATATAAACGTACTTCGTTCACAAGCATAAACAATTCAAGAGATAAAGGGGAATAACACCAAACATGTGATAGGCATATGTGACAATTCCACCATCACTTGCATAATAAACAGGCTATAACATATCACATGGTTTCAATACTAGCATGATGATAACTTGGCATAGTAATGGTTCCAACTTAGTTCAACATGATGAATTCAACTTTACATCATAGACATAATAATCATTGCGGACATAATAATAATTTTATTACAAACATGAAACATTAAAGGCATGGTAATTCTGATAGGCATAGTGGATTCCAATTTAGTATTTTTAACATAATGATTCTCATCTAGCATTATAAACATAATGATTCCAACTTTTCATCATAACCTAGCGATTCCCAATTTAACATGATAGGCATATTAACATCACAGGCATAGTTTCATTAATATCATGGACATGGTTTAATTAGCATCATAGGCATGGTTTAATCAACATGAGGATTTCAATGAACATAATGATTCCATGGACATGTATTTGTTCAACTTGCAATAAAATTAAGCCCAAGTGATTCATAACAACATCAACATCATGATAAGTTTAACTTGCAACATTAACATAGCAATATTCCCAAATTTTGATTCAAAGTTAAACAATATAAACATGGATTAATAATAGTTCTTAAATCCGGTTTCAGTTCATAGCATGTCCATGTTATTTTAGCGTTTTTGCCTAAAAAGTGACATAGAACTTACAATATGAAGCAAGCAATCCAAATCAAAACTTTAAATCAAATAGCCCCAAATCCGTTGTCTAAAGCGTCGTAGTTGTTGTAGCTTCTAGTTGTAGCCTTCAAGAATCATCCTTCGTCTTCTTTAATTTTTTGTTCTTTGTATTTTTAATTTAGAGTTCTAGGTTTAATGGCGGCTGCATGAGTGCTAAAATGAAATAGTATGATTTAGGCTAGGTCTTAGGGTCTTTAAATAGTTGTAGGCAACTCATTTAGGCCATTAGATCAACCCCAGAGTCAATCCGGACCATCAAAACACATACCGAGCTTCAAAAATGGGTTCTGGGACAAACCAGGCCGACCAGGTCGACCTGTAGGGGGGGTCGACTCTAGGGTCGACCTGGCCTGGGGAGGTCGACTCTAGGGTCGACTCGGTTCTGTCTGCCAGAAAGTCTGCTGAAACTTGTTTTGGCCATATCTTGGTCATACGGACTCCGATTTTCGAAAACTCGGACTCAATTTCGTGTATTTTTTCGAGAGGAAAGCAATGGTGAAGTCCATTTTACCTAATTCCTGATTCTTGAATTAATTATCCTTATTTTACTATCTTTTCCGTTACACACACCGTTACCGAACTAATTTTTCTTCTCTTCCAAATATTAATTAATTCTTCTTATGCATCACCATTATTTACCTATCTACACATATTTTTATATATTTTATTTCATTTTTAATTATACCTTGATTTCTTATTTTCACATGTTGTTAAAATTCGGGTTGTTACATTCTCCCCTTCTTAAAGGATTTCGTCCCCGAAATCTTCAAGTTAAGAAGAATGTGTCCTACCATCCATCATCCATCTACTCAAAAAATCATCCACAAGCAACCATGGTCCTTAAAAGACTTCTAATGTTTTATGAACACATGCAAAGAGTGTTTGTATATGTTCCTTATCTAATGCAAATGATCAGGCCTGATTGATTTTCTAAATGCAAAATATGTTTAGTGAAATGAATCCAATATGTATGCAAAATTTTCCTATTATAATTCATAATTTCTACATGAGTGCACAAACATTCAATCATATGCAACAACCAAATGATAGCACAAACAAGTTTCCAAAATAATCACTCATGCATATGCAAGTATGAAACTGTGACTGAGCCGATCTAGTGCCTAATGTGTATTCATGCATCCACGAGCAACCACTTGCGACCACTTGCAATCATTTTGCAATCATAACATGTTTCAATTACATGTTTACATCCAAAAAGATTCTACCTATGGTTCTCAAGATAGGATCGAGGAGAGAAACAAGATAAAACAAAGCATCTAGAAAAAGAAGTTAAAGATGTACCCCCGGAAGGTCCGGTCTGCTTCTTAGGGCAGTCCTTGCTGATGTGTCCAGTCTCCCCACAATGAAAACATTCACCTTGCTTTCTCTTCCTCTTTCTACAATCCTTGGCTATGTGCCCTTCGTACCACAGAAATTGCATTTCCTTTTATCAGGTGAGTTGTCGTTCTTGCCTCCTTTCTCGGAGTCTACCTTCTTATTCTGAGAATCGTTGGGCTTGACCTCTTTCTTGCCCTTCTTATCTTCCTCATACAGTAGGGCCATATCCACCAAGCTTTCAAAGGTCGCCCCCATGGGCACATGAGTCATGGCCAAACCATGTAGTGGCTCGTTCAAGCCTCGTGCAAAACGTAGCGCCTTTTTCTGAGGAGTGTTGACTAACTCTAATCCGAAGCGAGCAAGCTGATTGAAACGATTCACATATTCTTTAACTGTCATATTTCCTTGTTTAAGGGCCAGAAACCATTCCATTTGGAGACTCTCCTCTGCCGATGACAAGAACTTAAGCCCAAATCTCCCTCTAAAGTCCGCCCAAGTCTCAATGGGCCTAGTAGCGTTGGTGACTTCCCACGAATAAGAAGCTTCCTCTTTCATGAGCCACGCCGCCAACTGTACTTTCCTATTGTCCTCTACCTCAAAGATAACAAACAAGTCTTCGGTTTCCTTCAACCAATTCCGTGCCTCAACAAAAGTCTCAGTTCCTAGGAAATCCTTTCCGCCCATGGCCTTAAAGTCCTTGCATATCTTTGAAAAAGCGGTTTCTCGCGGAGGTTGAGGAGGAGGATTGGCTGGGCCTGCCACATTAGCCCGAGCCTCGAGGAAACGACGGAACCAAGTGGGTATATTAACACCCTCGGGAAGATTAAGATCGTCGGCCATGATAAGCTGAAAACGAAAAAGGAAAAGATTCCAACGAGGAAACAAAGATTGTGCTAATGGCTTTTTGGGGAATAGCCTTTTAAAATAAACCAACTTTCTTTGGAAAAGTGCTTCTTTGTAAATGGTTTTGAAAAAAATTCAAAAGGTTTTCAAAACCTTTGCCCAGTCTTGGTAACCTTCTGCTCTGATACCAAATGTAACACCCCACCTCTGCTAGGGTCACTCACAAAGGGAATGCACTAGTTTTGGAGGGGTATTATCGAGAGAACATCACAGAATTATCACAAGACAGAACATTAATAAAAAAAATTAAGTAAACAGCGGAAGAAATTATGAGCAAAACAGAACTTCATTTTATTCCAAAATAAACCATGTCTCTTACAAACATTTCAAATAACTTCATTACAACTGTCTTGTAATAATAGCCAAAGAAGCAATAACTTAAAAAACAGAAAAACAGCTTATTCCCCAAGTGCAGTAAAAAGAAGCAACCATAGCAAACCGTACATGCTGAGCCAAAGCAAGTGATATCCAAGCTAAGAGCTAGTGTTTCCTCCCTGAGAACCTGGGGGGGGGGGCAATGAAAGAAAAAGAGGCGAAAGGAAAAGGGTCAGTCATAAAGACTGAGTAAGTCCTAGTGACTTTCAGTGTAAAAACGGTTAAAACAACCTGTCATGTATGAACTGGAACTAAACTTAAGAATGGTGTCAAGGTGAACAAGATAGACTAAGGTGATCAGGATAAGTCAAGACAAGTCAAGTAAAGCATCACATGTTCGAGATCCGTTGCATCGACTTTACTAGTATACTAAGCCCATGTCACAAGTTAATTATGAAATAAATCCCATGGCCCAATATCATGAAATGACCCTGTAACGGGGTCTGACCCAAGTACGGCGTCCTACGGAGCGATTATCTAGTCGATCGGCTCCCTACATGTTCTAGCTCGTCAAGTGTCCGTGTCATACGGCTAATCACGAATGTAGTCACCTGTGCTGGGTCCACCTTCGGGTGTATCAGCCCTAAGGTGTCAACCCCTGACACGATTCAAGATGCACAGATAAATCTACGGATACCCAGTGCCTGCCCCGGAATACGTGCACGACCGTAGTCCACCGAACCTACACTGGCATACCCCACTGCCGTCGTTCACCTCTTACAATCAGCCCAGTAATCGTGCCCCACCCGGCCTAGCCCCAGGGTACCTTGATACATCTAGAGGGTTACTGCTGAAAAGGGTCGTGTCTAGGGTTTCGCCTACAGATTAGGTCATGTAATTCGTGACCTAACCCGCCTAACCGATTAAGTCATGTAATTCGTGACTTAATTCTTTTCCAGTCTAGTCGTGTCAAGATGGTTAAGTATGTCATTTAAATTCGTGACTTAACCCGCCTACGTGTCATGTCAAGTTGGCTAAGTGTTGTCGTGTCAAGTTCATGACTTAGCCCTACAAATCGTGTTCAAGTTGGTTAAGTTGTCTTTTCATGTTCATGACTTAACTCTAATTGGCATTAATTGAATCGTTAATGCACCGAACCACTCACATTGGATCCTATTGTTCGTAGCCACTGGATTTGCCGGGTGGTTCCGGGCAGGTTTACGCTACGAACTCAACCCAACCTCGGGTTTCAAGCGCGATGTGACCAACTACCCACATTGGATCCTATTATTTGTAGCAACTGGATTTGCCGGGCGGTTCCGGGCAGGTTTACACTACAAACTCAACCCAACCTCGAGTTGGCCACTTTCTTGTTTTCTAAAGTCATGCCCATGTTCTTATCAAATTCGTGCTATTTTCATAGCATGTTCATATGTCAATTTCGTGCCCGACTAAGGCATGTTTCAAGTCAAGTTATGGCATGTTCAAGTCAAGTTTTCGTGCCATATTTCATGTTCTACTTATGCCAAATTTCACGATTTATGATTATAATCAATTCAAGTTTTGCCTATTCTACCCAATCGTATCCCCAACGTATATAAACGTACTTCATTCACAAGCATAAACAATTCAAGAGATAAAGGGGAATAACACCAAACATGTGATAGGCATATGTGACAATTCCACCATCACTTGCATAATAAACAGGCTATAACATATCACATGGTTTCAATACTAGCATGATGATAACTTGGCATGGTAATGGTTCCAACTTAGTTCAACATGATGAATTCAACTTTACATCATAGACATAATAATCATTGCGGGCATAATAATAATTTTATTACAAACATGAAACATTAAAGGCATGGTAATTCTGATAGGCATAGTGGATTCCAATTTAGTATTTTTAACATAATGATTCTCATCTAGCATTATAAACATAATGATTCCAACTTTTCATCATAACCTAGCGATTCCCAATTTAACATGATAGGCATATTAACATCACAGGCATAGTTTCATTAATATCATGGACATGGTTTAATTAGCATCATAGGCATGGTTTAATCAACATGAGGATTTCAATGAACATAATGATTCCATGGACATGTATTTGTTCAACTTGCAATAAAATTAAGCCCAAGTGATTCATAACAACATCAACATCATGACAAGTTTAACTTGCAACATTAACATAGCAATATTCCCAAATTTTGATTCAAAGTTAAACAATATAAACATGGATTAATAATAGTTCTTAAATCCGGTTTCAATTCATAGCATGCCCATGTTATTTTAGCGTTTTTGCCTAAAAAGTGACATAGAACTTACAATATGAAGCAAGCAATCCAAATCAAAACTTTAAATCAAATAGCCCCAAATCCGTTGTCTAAAGCGTCGTAGTTGTTGTAGCTTCTAGTTGTAGCCTTCAAGAATCATCCTTCGTCTTCTTTAATTTTTTGTTCTTTGTATTTTTAATTTAGAGTTCTAGGTTTAATGGCGGCTGCATGAGTGCTAAAATGAAATAGTATGATTTAGGCTAGGTCTTAGGGTCTTTAAATAGTTGTAGGCAACTCATTTAGGCCATTAGATCAACCCTAGAGTCAATCTGGACCATCAAAACACATACCGGGCTTCAAAAATGGGTTCTGGGCCAAACCAGGCCGACCAGGTCGACCTGTAGGGGGGGTCGACTCTAGGGTCGACCTGGCCTGGGGAGGTCGACTCTAGGGTCGACTTGGTTCTGTCTGCCAGAAAGTCTGCTGAAACTTGTTTTGGCCATATCTTGGTCATACGGACTCCGATTTTCGAAAACACGGACTCTATTTCGCGTATTTTTTCGAGAGGAACGCAATGGTGAAGTCCATTTTACCTAATTCCTGATTCTTAAATTAATTATCCTTATTTTACTATCTTTTCCGTCACACACACCGTTACCGAACTAATTTTTCTTCTCTTCCAAATATTAATTAATTCTTCTTATGCATCACCATTATTTACCTATCTAAACATATTTTTATATATTTTATTTCATTTTTAATTATACCTTGATTTCTTGTTTTCACATGTTGTTAAAATTCGGGTTGTTACACATGCGCATTGGGCTAAACCATATCCATGCCGGTAGGATTGGACCGACTTGAGTAAGCGTTATCAGCTCGGGGTTCGACATTGCCCCTGCCTAGGGTAATATCAAAGTGGTTTACGGTAGTGTTTCCCTCTGTTGCGTGGGGAGCTGATGTGGTATTAAGGTCTTGGAGAGACGAAGGGTTGCTACCGCTAGATAGATTTGGATCGTCGTGCTGGCAAGGTCGAGTTGGATGCGACATAAGTCTAATTTGTGGTAAGATATGAAACCGAACCAAAGTTTGCATCAAACCAAGCTCTGGTCGATCTGGATGTTCATCAATCTATCTAACCCAAGATTTGTTCAATCGGGAAGTTGAGTCGAACCATGACCCGGTCGTCTAGAAAACTGGGTCGATCCCGGTAGTGGCAGAGCGATAGATCGACCGGGGGCTTGAATTTCATCAACCCGAGTGTTAGCTATTGCCTCACCTATGCCTATTGCAAGGAGTGATGCTTGGTTGCTCGACCTTCCATCCATTCAAGCAAAAAAATTATTCATCATTTCCTGTGTTTTTTGAGGAGTTCATCCTGGTGTGCCATTTGTGCTCTGAGTTCGGCCAGAACTCCATCCATCTCATCCTTAGTCAAGTATTGGGATGGTTGTTCATGAGTGGAAGCCTTTAGGCTTTCCTCCGCTGCTGCGTCTGCTGGGCTAGCAGTTTGAGCATGGGAAGATGTCACATCCTTCTTCCTCTTTACCATTGTTTCTTCGACGAATAGCTATCCAAATACTCAAGCTTAGAAATTGCCGAAGGTGGTTGTGCATCCCCCTACGTACCTTGTGCGCCAAAGTGTTGAGGTCAAAAGTTGATCTAGTGATAGTCAAACCCTATAATGTATAATTCAAACACAATTATAATAATAGAAATCAAGAAAAAAGAGAAACGCAGGGGACACACAACAATATTATAGTGGTTCGGCTTCAATCAAGCCTACGTCCACTTTATAATCTTTGTTTATACTACCGATTACAAGTTATAGTTGCTTTGATTGAAAGAAAGTAGAGAAAGAAGTGGTTTA
The DNA here is from genome assembly GCA_030737875.1 of Allium sativum. Lineage (NCBI taxonomy): Eukaryota > Viridiplantae > Streptophyta > Magnoliopsida > Asparagales > Amaryllidaceae > Allium > Allium sativum. Next base: position 543,324,404 of record CM060920.1, on the reverse strand, counting down.
GACACAAATTCCTTATGCTACAATACTGTTCGATTGGAGTGAATGGTGGGCTATTTTTAGGATGCCAACCATGAACTTTTTCCGAAAAGAAGACCCCTCTCTTTCCATTCTAGAAAGATGTATTTATAGGAAAAGATCTTGGTCAATCGGTGTTTTACGTGGTAATCATCTGATCCTGGGTTCGCCACATTTCACTCGATACAAAATATCAGCTGCGTTCGGCGGGACCTAGTCTCCTGCTCGGGAATAGTTATTCTCAATAATTGAGGCATATGCGGAGCTCAAGATTTGCTTCATGAAAAGGTAGAGTAGGTCAAAGTTGACTGATTCCGTAGCCTCAAGAATAGGACTTTATCGCATAACGCAAGGTTTGGTCCGATATCTAAGGATCGATCTGTTCGGTCGACTGACTCGATTTTGGAAGTCCAGAGAAGGCTTGAAGAAGGGAATTCTGGATTATAGCCAGATCGGTTTGGGTCAAACCATCGTTAATCGACCCAAAAAAAGTTCGACCCTGGAGATAAAAGCCATTTCTGCAACCTTCGAGAGTAGGCCTTGATCCATTTGAGTTGTGGCTTTTACCAGAAAGCTGGTCAACAACCATAATATGTCAAATATAACCTACCTATAACAGCGAAGATAAAATCTACGTCCCAATGGCCCAAGTCTGTGGATAGTGCCAAAATTATGTATAATGGAGCGTAATAGCACACAAATAGGTAAAGTGTGATGTCCACGTCAAATCTAATTAAATTACTACTAATCTCTTTTATTTACTAATTACTGGATTCCCATATCCCAGATGTTCCATTTTACAATTAGAAATAACATGTAAACATCAATAATATTCAGTGCTATGACTGGAATATAGTGAGAAATAAAATCACTCAACTCAAGCAAATCAATGTAATCGCTCCATAGTGTAGAGCTCGTCAATACGAGTCAAACGTTTTAAACTGCGTCCAAATCGGATAATGTACACAAAAGATATAAGCGTTAAAACATAATATACTTAACGTAATTTAAAATGTAATTAGTCTATGCTAATTACCTTCCCTGCTCACTTATCCCGGATAGGCTCCCTTCATGTTCGACATAGTCGAACTGGGATTTATCACTCTTCCATCAACCACCGCCGCCGCTTTAGACCACTTGGACTCCCCCTTGACCCCACTGTTGTGCCACCAGCACTAATGGCGAGCCACCAAACCATGTTTCAGCCAATCACCCAAACCAACCAACTTCTTTTTTCTATTGTCGCCGCCTCACTCATCCGATCAATGCCAAACAACCACCATTTGTAACGCCTCCCTCTAGGCTACCTTCGCCATAAAAGTAGCCGTTTGATCATGCTCCATTTACCCAAAAACCCAAAATACTAAAATCATTAAAATGTAGATTTCTTCCTCATACAAATTACGAATGACCTCAAACCAACACCAATCTATTCATTTTTCAATTCTTCACAACTTACTCCTGGTAACTAGAGAAGATTCTTAATGATGAAGACGTAGCAAGCAAAATAAGAAAACAAATATGTGCAAGATTTGGATGATTTCTGACCATCTCCGACGTCCAATCGACAAGAGCTTGATGCCATTCAGTTTGTGTCGTCGATAGAAACAACTTTTTTGTTGGGAATATTGGCAAAAAGTGGACGGATTAATTCGTCCTTTTTCAGCCATTGATGGAGAAAGATAGGAGCTTTGTTACAAATGGGGGAGATGAGGTTTTTTTTATAACCGCTACCCAAAACACCATTAATCAAATCTGAAATTCTTCGAACTCGAAACATATCGAGTCTTATGCTCAAAAGAATTCGCACAGTCATTTCGAGACTAATGGAAGAGTTTTCAGGACCTAATACCATTATACACAAAAGTTAGCTTTTAAAGAACGAATACAATGTCAGTTACTTATAGAAATTGACACATGTTTGATTTACGCCCCATCGAATGTTATACCCATTCGCCAAAAAACTTAACGGCGTGCAACAACTCACTACAACAATTCCAAAAATATAAATTTCATCGGATGATAAATCTACTTTTGTTTCAAACTTTGTGCACTGGTATTCATGTGGAGGAAACCCGTTCCGTGTTATACGGCGTGGTCTCGTGATATGCCTAACTTAAATATGTTAAGAATAACAGTTTAGTGTTCTCATACCAGTTCCATGACTGACTTATAGTTTGTTTTTCCTTTGCAAACTCGGGTGCCCATATTTCCACACTGTACCTCTGTAACAACAATTTATGCGCATATCCAAATCGTTATTACCGCCAACTAGTTCGAAATCAAAGTATAGAGAGTCATATACTTATTCTTCACATAAAGAGCAATCCGAACTCACCGGAACTGGTCCCAAGTCCTGATTCGATCATTGGTAAAAAAATCCCATTTTAGAGCCATTATTTGGATAATTAACGATTAATATTTAAATATCCAATTATTAAAATACGGGTTGTTACATTTTTCCCCTTTAAAGGATTTCGTCCCCAAAATCCTCAAGGACTAAAGATTACAACCTGACACTCTCGAATAAGTGATGATACAAGACACCCACCTCGAGTTATGGAATCATAACCAGTAATAAAAACAAGCAGCATTCACTAAACGAATATCGCTTTTGGACTAGTACATCTCTAACTCACGCACACAAACAACTTACATTTCCTATACATGCCTATAAAAACTTCATACTCGTAAGGCCAAAAATTTAAACCATTGCCACTAGCAAAGGTTGAGATACCTTTTGAGGAAGAGAAAATCTTGGTAATGTGACATCACCAACGACTCTAACCACTTTGCTAATAGATGGTGCCTCCAACTCATAAAATGAACTCCATCGCCATTGACCATAAATCGAGAGTTGAATACCCTTCACACGGCTTTGGTTATCGACTAAAACACGACAACCTTCCACTCGAAAACAAACCGAACTTACCACTCAAACAACCAAGTGAATAATATCGCCTTGTCGTTCCAACTTGAAATGATAAACCAACACACTCTTGGGTCAACTCTAACTTCCAACCCATCCAAATCCTCGTAGGGCTCACAACGACGTCCTACTCAAGATGACGTGACCCAAGCACTCCACTTTCTCAATGGAAAGTGAAACTTCAACAAACCAATCTCAAAATATGTTGACCCATTGGTTAGCCTAAACAACCCAACCATCAATCACGATTAAAACAAGCTACATAATGTTGTAATCGACATGTAGCAATCATTACACAATCGAAAAAATCCCCTTGGGATTTCCAACCGAAAGAACATCCATAACTAGATCGATACGGAACTCGACTCAAACATGGTGGCAGTATGGTCACCTCATCGAAGGTTCCCAGATACTCTCAAGTTATAAGCTTAAGTGGAGACTCGCCTACTGAAGATATAAATCTCAGCCCACTATCGCTAACATGAGGATGACTCACTAATGAAAAGCTTGTCCAAGCCCACTATTTTCACCAAGAACTTCTTATAACCACCCATATTATGTATCTTCATAGTAATTAAACTTTTGGACCCAAAGATTAAGTCCATTTAAGTTAAACAAGCAACCAGTTTAGCAAACATGCAATCATGACTCAATGAATTTAAATTTTGACGAACCATGTATACTGCCAAGAATAAACTGTCTATGACATAACACTCTCCCACCTCTTGACCTAAAGTTAATCGCTATGATGCTACAGTCATCTACAATATTAATTTCAAACGACCAAACACTGGATGTTACACCCATACATAGTCTAAGCAAGCCCTCGACATAGTAAGTTACAATCAGGAGAGACAAATCAATTCATGAGTGTTAATCTCATTCCAACCCTCGAATCGCAAGATCAAATGGATCAATGAAATCTCAACGTCAAACTAAACCACGTATTAGAATGCCATTGATGGAAATGTATATCGTCCAATGACGTCGTTATTTCTCTCATAATCGAGGGAGGCCTCGATGGAATGGGAACGACAATCAATATATATGCCTCCACAACCTGTCCTGACAAGTAAGACAAACTTCTATACTGGGCTAAACCTCAAACATCGCGAGCTTACTCGATTGACTTCTCCAACGAGCATTCCCTCGGAACGAAATCAACAATCCTCCGAGTAGATCACTCAACCCAGCCACAAACTCCAAACTTGGGGGTGACAACGAAGAGAATTAACCTTACTTCGATATCAGATCGAATCCATTCATCCTCTCTGACATGGACATATCGCCTAAATTGACGAACCCTCTTCAACTCCTAATAAGTCGATACGAACCCTCTTTGAAGTGAACTGATCTCGAGCGAATCGATTTCCAGAACTCAAAATGATAAAGACTCACGACCAATTCAGGCTCAAACTTGGAGTCTCTTAGGAGTAAACTCCTAATTCATTCAACTATAACTCCAGGTCATCGAGGAAAAATCCTACGACAACCCAGACATCCCTAATACCAAAATAGTCAATTCTATTCCAAGGAACGGTATGTCGTTTCGACACATAAGCATCTACACAACGCGACATATTCGACTCTCCGTACTTGAGTGCCATGACTAATTAAAGATTCTAGGGCATCCCAGATAATGGATTGTACCATTACTGAAAACAAAAATGTAAATCGAGACTAGTGTTCTCAATTCTTACCGACTCTCGACTCCAAACGAGGAAATTAAAAGTATTTCTCATTCACTAGATCGTCCAAGATCAGAACGGTCATTCTTAAATAGATAAAACTATTCCAACTACACTAGTATGCAAAACAACCCATACTATATATATATATAAATAACATATAGATTTGAAAATCAAAATATATACAAGTACGTACACTCTCGTATAAATTAACCCTCGAACTCAGCATTACTTAGGTTAAACAACGCAACCTAATCTCTGATACCAAGTGTGATGACCCACCTTACACCACTGGTGCTCAAAACTAAAAATCTGCGGTGCACAAGCACCCAATCGATGTAAAGCGGTCGTCGGGAGAATGAAATAGTAGAAAGGGAGGAAGATGAAAGAAGGGAAGGGAATAAAAGAGTAAGAAGAGAATAGAACATAAACACAACCACATAACTTGTCGTACATCTCACAATGCATCAGATAACAGATAATAATCAAATCACAGATATAAACCAGTCGAGACAGCAATAATTATACAAACCATATAATTTGAGTACACAAGTTATACAGAACAGTAATAGAATTTATATAAAAGGTGAATAAATTTAACCGATTAACTGTCTCTAACAGAACACTAATACTGTCAAGGCTCCATAGTGCTACACAATGAAATAAACAAATATAATACAAGTATAAAATGGTAAACCGTTACCTCCTGCGAATCCACCTGTACCGCTCTAGATAACACCCAAACCTACTACCCGGGTCTACTCATCAGCATCATCCATAAGGACTCAAAATAATAAGAGGGAATGTAAACTTTGGGTCAGACATAAGTCTGGTGTGAGCGATTAAACAAATCTCAAAATACTATAAAAGTCATAGTAACATATATGACAAATAGGTATGGAGAATCATACCTGCCCCTACATCCATAGAGTTAGCACATAATAATTTATATATGTTGTACAGTGATAAACATCAAGTAGATAAAGTGTGATAGATGCTTAAGCACCCAATGGTGATAAATAAGTAAACAACTATAACATCCACCATTCATCCTCACATTCACTCACTCAGTGTGTAAAGCATATGGCATATAGTGCTACGACCTTCCAATCCATAGAGGCATCAGCTGGTTCTATATTGACGAACTCCACCAGATTATCACTATGTCCTACATCAACAGACTATAGTATATAACCCTACCTAGTCCAAAACATCGACGGGCTCTAGGGTCTGGGCAGATCAGGTTCTACATCGACGAACTCTAATCCATCATCGTGCCTTTCCCTCATAAGTATACCGAAGTCTCGAACACCAAACACCTTTGCACATGTTCCCCACAGCATAATTCCTTACTAGACTGTCCAAAGACTCCCATCCGAAGTCATCTCAATGTGGGAACTATCCCCGGCGGTCATCGTATGTCGTAGGATACCATCTTGTGTATCCCATCTCTCTCTATCTGACAATCACCTCAATAGACATAATGTTGTCTTTTATTCATCTCATAGAAAAGTAATCCATCGCAGAAGCTTGCTCCCTATCCAAGAATCGTCATCTTTGAATGACACATCATTGCATAGAAGCACCACATCCTCGCCTTAAGCCAAAGCCATTAATCGATGAGCCTTCATATCAAATCCCTATCGAACGAACCATCACATCATGCTCCCGCGCAACCACATGATCGTCAATGTCAAATTGACCAAAATGGCCAAAAATAACGGTAATCGATATCGACTAATCAATCGTAATTGATAAGGATTTCACAGATCGTGCATCTAACCAAAATTGGTTAGATATGCATCCAAGGAAAAACATCTGCATTCATCACGAAATCTAGCTCTCGCCAAGAAGAAATGCCACTATGAAGAACCCCTTCCCTAAGGGCCACCATCATCACCTTTCCTCAGATTCGGATCAGCATAGACGATGTAGGCTTGGTCGAGCCAGTTCCGGATCGATTTTGCAGATCCGGACTCGGCTGACCTGGATCCGGATCAGTGTAGCTGATCCGAGATTTGTCGAACCAGCTCTAGATCGACTACGTCGATCCGGACTTTTTCGAACTGGGATCCACTTCGTTCTTCGACTTCTTTGCTCCATCCAAGTCTTCAGATATGATGCCGAGCTCCAATGTTGCTCCATCTCGAGTCCAACCATGTGCTATGAAGCTCCATAGAGAATATATATCATCCGTTTGAGTCTACCATCCTTATGTGCACAATTAAGATACACCAGCATGTGCATTTGATCGTTAAGCACCCCAAAACTCAAAAGAACGATATATTTCCTAATACTAAGTCGCCTATGAACGACATTTTGGGATAAACTAAGAGAATAAGTCAATCATGCAAACAATAATTATAAAATTGGTAAACTAGAACACAAACTTCCAAAATGACCATAATATGTCAGATATAACCTACCTATAACAACCAAGATATAATATACGTTCGAATGGCCCATGTCTAGCGACAGTGCCAAACTGACGTATAATGGCGTGTAATAGCATACGAACAAGTAAAGTGTGATGTCCATGTCAAATCAAGTTAAATCAATACTAATATCTTTTATTTACTAATCATTAGGTTCCCCTATCCTAGGTGTTCCATTTTGCAATTAGAAATCACATGTAAACATCAACAATAACTTATGATACAACTACTGTATAGTGAGAGATAATATCGCTCACTGCAAACAAATCAGTGAAAAACTGCTCTATCCTAGGTGTTACAACATAATCCTAGGTGTTCAAATCTGACAATGTACGCAAATGATATAAGAGTTACAACATAATCTACTTAACAAAATTAAAAATGTAATTAGTCTATGCTAATTACCTTCCTTGCTCACTTATCCTGAATTAACCCCCATTTGGTTTGACATAATCGAATCGGGCTTGTGCCTCTCTTTTCCATCAGCCATTGCTACCGCTTTGGACCACAGGACACTACCGCGACCCCATTACCATGCCATCAACACCAACATCGAGCCACCATACCATGTTTCAGTGAATCACCCTAACCCACCACCATGTTTTCATTGTTGTGGCCGCTTCTTTCATCTGATCAATGCCAAACCACCACCATCTGAAGCGCCTCCCTCCAAGCTATCTTCTTTAGAAAATCCATCGTCTGACCATGCTCCATTCGCGGGGAAAACCCACAATACTAAAATCTTTAAAATTTAGATTTCTTCATCATATGAACTCCAATAGACCTCAAACCAGAGCCAATCTCTTCATTTTTCAATCCTCTACAGCTTTCCTTTCGGTGACCAAAGCTTATTTGTAACACCCCGTAAAAATACCTAAAAATATAAATATTAATAATTAATAGAAATAAGCAATTAAATAATAAAATATAAACGAGCTGAAAAGTGAAATTTTGGAGCATTAAGAATTCAGCTATGAATTTTTTTGGATTCATGGAAAATTTCTGATATGTTTTCATATATAATATGTTGAAAACGGTGCTAGTATGAAGAAATTACAATTGGATGAAATTAGATGGTAAACACACACATATGTGGTTAAATAAATAATATATATATCTAAGAGGTAAATAAATTGGATAAGGATAATATTCTCTTAGATGAATTTGAATTTCAAATGAAGATAAAAATGAGGGGACAAGAATAATATATAGAAGGTAACAAATAAGACAAATCAATTAACGTTATACATAATTAATATCTCCAGCCCCATGTACGTTTATTAGGCAGCTGAAGTGCCCAACACAGCTGGGTTTTGGTTAGTTTTAAGGGTTAATTTATATAAACAGACAGCTAGGGTTAAATTTTAATAATCCTACGGTCCTTGCTTACACAAGCAACTATAAGTAACCCTCTAGACTCCATACCTAAACCCTATCCACGCTCTCAGTTGTGCCTCCACTCTGCCGTCGTTGATTCCAGAAATAGGTTTTCATCTTCTTCTGCAAATATATTCTTCTTTCACTAATCTTTTCTTATAGAATTTAGATTAGAATATATTCTTGAAACCGCATGAGATATATATATATATATATATATATAAGAATTTTAATCAATTTATTCTTATGTATATAGATCTTTAAAATTGCACTTTACATCAAAAAGGCACAACAACATAAGATCTACGACAATTCCAATCATTATGAGTGGAATTAGTATTTTCTTAGGAATATTCTACATTTTATATTATCATATAGATTTGTATGCCTAAGAGGATTTGGTATAACAGCAATATTAAACTACAAAACTTCAAAATCCTCTATTTTTATGTATATTTGCAAGAACTGTCAATTTATATTGGGTTTGTGGGTTTGGTTTTAGTAGCGGATTGAGAACAATTGCGTGATGTACTTTTGTTTTATGTGATTTATCCTTTTTGTCTAAATCTTTGTTTGCAACCTAAAAAGGTTTAGAATTGATTTGATTCATTATTTGAATGTGTTTGGGTTCTATTCTAATTAGATAATCTGAACGTATTCAGATTTGAAGCCAATTAAATATGAATGTTTTTATGTACAATATGAGAAATGGGTATATTAGATAAATAAATTTCTATGTACATACATGTATACATGAAATTACACCCTATTCTTGGTTCATTACTAGAAATTATTCCAATAAGCCTAGGACGAAAGTTGTAATTGTATGTTTATTGTATTTTCCATTACTGCTATACGTTATTATGCAATTACGCCATTATTCCTTGAACGTAGTAGTCAAAATGTGGAAATTAACTTGTATTCCCTAAACTTAGAACAAGTTGACAATTTTACCTCATTAAAATGTTCTCCCGTTCATACGAAAAACTTGTTTTATTATACGTACTAAATATTCTACGTATCTAGCGTAATTAACGAAATAAGCATAATAATGATGTATTAATGTGATTTGGATAAGATTTGAACTTTAAATGTCCCCATATATTGATTGCTTGCATGTTCGTATAGAATGGCTTGTATATATATATATTAAATCGTGATACATAAACATGAGGTTAGTTGCCATTTGTGGTGGAAGTTTGCCCGGAACCGATCGACAAATCCAGCAACCACAAATGGGTCCAATTAATGTGGGAGATTTGGGTGCCATGGGCCATTCAAATCTAATACACTATTACACGAGGTTAAACCACTTATAGTAGAAGTCTGCCCAGAACCGCCTGACGTATCCAACATCTACAGGTATACAGTTTAATGTAAGAGGTCTAGTGTATATATATAAACCTATTGTGTGTGAAAATAGGCAGGTTTACCACGCCTTGGGAAGATCTTAAGTGGATGACTCTCTTCTTATCTAGTTTGGGTCTTAAGCGGTTAGGACTGGGATCCTCTCCAAAGGTTTATTCCTTGGATAGGTACCAAAGTCACGGGACCCACCCTTATTAGATTCAAAGTAAGTCTATGGGTCCTCCTTCTCTGAAAGTGGTTAGGCATAGCTGTAACGGAGTAAGGTAGTTCACGGAGGATGTCCGCTTCCTCTAGAAGCTTTTAAGTGCTAAACTAGGGACAATATTGGTTTATATTTGATATGTGATCATAGCATGCTCACCAACTGTCCAAGGGAAGTCTTAAGCGACATAGGTGTTCTACCATAATATCAGTAAAGTAGTAACGTTTGAAATACCGCTTTTCATATTACTTGTAAAAGAATAGATTTAAGAACGTTGACGTCTTAGGATGGGGTCTTAAGATGCTAGGGTCCGCCTCAAGGTGATAAGAGATCATAAGAATCCACCTTTAATAGGGTCATAAGTGACCGAGAATGCCCACCTCATTGGGTCTTTACCCTAAATGCACTAATGGAGGGCTTAAGCGATTGACTTGGATATCCACCTCATTGGTAAGATACTTGGTGTTTTTGTGTTGCGTAGGCATAACTTGATGTATATATGTAACCTGCTAAATCTAGGGTATGGCCTTTAAGTAAATACTATTTTCTATCACACATGACTTGTAACACCCCGTAAATTTAAATATTAAAGTTAACAAATTAAAGAATACTTAATTTCAAATGTGAGAGTCAAGGGAAACGGGTTACGCCATTGTGTTTGTCTCGGAATTATGGTTGAGATAGAGTCCGAGTTTGCGTAAATTGGACTTTGTATGAAGAAGTTATGGCTGTTGGAAGTTTCCAGAAATTCAAGTTTAAATTCAAAAACGAATTCAGACTCAGAACTGGGCAGGGCGGGAAATTTCCCGCCCAAGGCTAGGTCGACCTGGTGGTCGACCTTAATGTCGACCACCCCCTATATAGGTCGACCTGGGGGTCGACCTGCCCCCCTCCCCGGTGTAGATCTGAAAGATGACGATTTTGTGACTCAGTGCTGAGTCATTAGAGCTGAGGTGTCACCCTATCTTGGCTGGATAGTCTTGATTTGACTCTGGTTGATCAGATGGCCTAAATTAATCCTAAATTCTATATAAACACATGTAGACTCAAACCCTAAAACCAAATAAAAATTAGAACCATGGCCGTCATGCTGTCACCTAGCAACCTAGAGTAGCCGCCACCAACTAGAGGAAAAGTGAAGCTAATCAACTCAATTTAACTCAAATTTATAACAACAACAATGAATTTGTCTACTTCAAAGGCAAGCTAAATCAATTTCAGAACTCAGATTCCAGAACTCAAGACCTTCTTTGAGTTGTGAGTTTAATATCTTTAATAAGATAATTAATAAGTTAATTGGGTTAAGTTACGAATTGGCTTATATGGCTATGTTTGTGAGACATTGGAAAAATGTGATATTTTGTGAATATATACTAGTTGTTTATAATGATAGTTTTGTTGTGGATCCCTTTTCATAAGCCAAATCACCAATGTTCAACTTGATTCACGTTTGATATCATTTTATATGCAGGTTTAGGTGTAGATTATATGCTAGTTTCTATATGAATTATACACAAGTTTACATGTGAATCAAATAAAGTGACTATATGCAAGTTTAGGTAGAAATTGGATTCACATATATGCAAGTTTACACCTTTAGATTTAGATCTTTTATGTACATAGTTTTATGCAAGTTTATGACTATGGCCTAAAACTATATTATATATATATATATGCAAGTTTACACCTTTGGATTTAGATCTATGATGTACATAGTTTTATGCAAGTTTGTGATTATAGCCTATGCAAGTTTTGGATGAAAACTACATTACATATATGCAAGTTCACACCTTTAGGCCTATGTTTAGATTCATGACAATAACAAGTTTATGCAAGTTATGTTGTAATCCCTATTTGCAAGATTAGATCCATTTTGTGTGTTATGAAAATTTGCGATGTTTCTTCCCTTCTATGAGTTAGACTAATTGCTAGTCTAATATACATATATGTCATGATAAACGAACGAACAACGTGGGGACGATGGGGGTAATATTGAATATACACATATTGAGAATTGGCACAATGGCCTTGAAAAAGGCATGTAATTAAATTAAGACATTAATTGGAAAAAATTGGCTTTTATGGACATAATTGAGACAATTATGGACATAAGTATATTTGGAATTTATTTACAAATTTTGAATAGGGATATTAATCCACTTTGGGGTCAAATAAAAATGTGTAATAATAAACCGCCTAAGACACGAGTTAGACTCGTTTGTGGTGTAAGACTACCTGGACGCGCCCGACAAATCCAGCAGCCACAAATGTCAGTCTAATATGAGAGGTCGAAGGCATGAATTAAATGCGTAATAGTTGTAAAGACATGAGGTTAGGCTCGTTTGTGGTGTAAGACTGCCCGGACAAGCCAGGCAAATCCAGCTGCCACAAATGCCAGTCTAATATGGGAGGTCTTTACAAGGTTACGGTGTTAATGAATTAAGAAGCACTTAACCAGATTAACATGTGGTGGGACATGAAGGGTTAGGTGGGTGCCTTGGGTAGCATGTGAAAATCAAGTGGGTGCCTTGGGTGGCATGTGAAATACGATTAGATACACTTAAACAAGATTGAAACATGTAAGAAGACATGGATAAGAATGGGGTTAAGTGGGGAAAAACCTTAGAGGGGACCAGGCATAGGTGGAAAGCTTGTGTCATGTATGGGGGCCATTTTCAAACCAGTAACCCACTAAGTATCTTTGTAGGCTCGACCCAAGTCGATGATGGGACAAGCGTACTGGATTTAATTGTAAGAGGTCAGTATGGTTTAGCGGTGGCAACGCAAGTCCAACGGGGTCATATGCGTGTGTGGGCCCGGGCTGGTAGGTAAGACGTTGTTGCATCGTGTAGCTATAAGCCATGCATTTTGGTGGTATAGGGTTGCCACTTTGGGGAGTGATACACCCCACTATGGGGCCAACACGGGTATCTATGAGTTAGGGAGTCAATCGAATGGGGGTATTGGGTGTACCTAGTGGAGATAGGAGCAGACGACACCTATGAAGGCAGCTGGGGGTACACGAAACTACCTTTATCATTATTGAGTTTTGTAGGCGGGATCAACTTTTAGGGTGTTTGGTGTGGTGCAGTGTAGTAATTATCCTATAGTGATTAGATACGCCTTTAACATTATCTTTGTTCATCTTATTCCCTTTGTTTGCTCTGTCATACCCATTGGTTCACAGTCATTTCCTTATTTTCCAGCTTATGCCTTGTCCTAGTTACTTAATGATTATATTGTTAAAGTTATTGCACTCGCCAGACTTTATGTCTGACCCCTTTGTTTCCACCTCTTTTCTTCCTCCCCCCCCCCTAGGTGCTCAGGGTAGGACTAGTACTAATGGAGCTTGATTTGGACAGCTTTTCTCTTTCTTTGGAAGTTTGCTTGGATCGCTGAAGTAAAAGTTCAGCCAATCTTACTTATGGTTATTTTATGTGGGGTTATGTCTTTCATTTTACGTACTCTAATTTAGTCAAGATGGATATTATGAATTTGACTCTAGTCTTTGGTTTTTGATGATGTAATCAAACTTATTTGTTTATCGCTGCAATGAATGAAGTTTTAAATTTTTATGTACTGTTTTATATCTGTCTGGTTGTTAAGTTTCTGTTCTATACACACTTAAAATGCTCCATAGAAGTTAATGCATTCCCCTTGTGAGTGACATTAACGGACATGGGGTGTCACACGTGGTATCAGAGCTGAAGGTTACCAAAACAGAAAAGATATTTTGGAAAAACTATTTTTCAAAAGCAATTTATAAAGAAATACTTTCAAAATTATGTTTTACGGAGAATATCTTCAAGAGAAAAGTTTATTTTAAAAACATAACCCCAAAAGCCATATATCTTTGAATCTCTTCATTTTCTTTTCAGCATGTCTGGAATTCCCGAGATACCCGAGGGGATACCGATACTAGGATGGTTTAGAAGGTATCTAGAAGTTAGGGCATATGTCGTAGGTCCAACAAATGCTCCTTCTCCCCCTCCTCCTCATTCCCATGTTGACACTTTCGCAAAGATATGCAAGGACTTTCGGGCAATGGGCGGGAAACCTTTTCACGGGTCGGAGACGTTTGTTGAAGCTCGAAATTGGCTAAAGGAGGTGGAAGAATTGTTTGGAATCTTCGAGCTAGAAGATGGAAGAAAGGTTCCGTTAGCTGCCTAGTTAATGAAGGATGAGGCCTCATTCTGGAGGGAGGTCACTAATGGAGAGTGTCCAGTTGATACATGGCTGGATTTCAGGCGTAGGTTTGAGGCAAAGTTTCTCTCACGGGTTGAAGAGAATCTATGCATGGAAAGGTTTTTGGCATTGAGGCAGGGGAATCTATCAGTGAAAGAATACGTCAACAAGTTCAATCAGTTGGCAAGATTTGGCTTGGACTTGGTGAATACACCCGAAAAGAAGGCCCTGAGATTTGTTAAGGGTTTAAACGAGCCGCTACATGGGTTAGCTATGACCCACATCCGAATGGGGGCCACCTTTGAGAGACTGGTTGACATGGCGCTTATGCAAGAAGAGGAGAAAGGCGCCAATGCTAATAAGGCACCTGAGAAGAAAGGGGATCAAAAAAAACCACAACAGCAACAGCAGAACAAGAAGGGTGGTAAAGACAACAATGGTAAGGGAAAGAAAAGATGCTTTAACTGTGGGACACCATGCCATCTAAGCAAAGACTGTAGGAAGAAGAAGAAGACTGGTTGTTTCCACTGTGGCGAAGCGGGACATCTAATTAAGGACTGCCCAAAGAAAGGGAAGAGGGCAAGGCCTACCTTTGGAGGGCAGATTCAGGCTCTCATGGCACCAGGGCAGTCAAGGGGGTAGGTCCAGGCTCTCGTGGTTCCACCGCTGCAAGAACGAGGTAGAGTGATTTCCGTTGAAAGTTTAGTTTATCTTTTCGATCATCCTGTTTGCACACTCTTTGATTCTGGCGCATCGCACTCTTTTATATCCACTGCTTTAGTTGAGACACTACACCTAAACACCAGTATAATAGAGGATCCCTTAGTTGTTTCGAATCCAATTGGGGGTTCAGCCTATTTGTCGATGATTTGTTTGAATTTGGAAATTTCTATACTTAGCATTGGGTTTAGATGTAATGCTTATGTTTTGGGCTTCATGGGCTATGTGTTAATTTTGGGCATGGATTGGCTATCCAGAAATGGAGCCATCCTAGATTGTGAAAAAAGGGAGGTTAGGCTTATGACTCTCTTGGGCAACACTCTCGAAATCTCTTGTGATCCCATGAATTCTGTTATGCTAAGTTATCTAGAATTGTTTGACGCGTTTGTTGAAGATTTGCAGTCTGTTAGAGAGGTCTGTGAATACTCGGACGTCTTCGATGAAGTTCGAGGTTTACCCCCGAGGCGTGAGATAGACTTTCGAATATACTTAGTAGATAATGCAAAGCCAGTTGCATTACCAGTGTTCCACATGGCTCCGAAAGAGAGAAGAGAACTCAGTAAGCAAGTGAAAGAATTGCTTGAGAAGGGATTCATAAGAAGAAGTATTTCGGAGTGGGGTGCTCCAGTCGTTTTTGCTACAAAAGCTGATGGTTCTCTTAGATTGTGCATGGACTATAGAGAGCTGAAAAGCTAACAAAGAAGAACAGACACCCGTTACCGAGGATAGACGATTTATTTGATCAGTTGTTGGGAGATTCGGTTTTCTCGCAACTAGATTTGGCTACAGGGTTTCATCAGCTAAGGGTGGCTGAAGATAGCACTGATAAGACTGCATTTAGATCTCCCGACGGTTTCTTCGAGTGGCTCGTCATGCCTTTTGGTTTGACGAATGCACCCGCATACTTTGTTGACTTAATGAGTAAGGTGTTTAAGGAGTTTCTGAACAAGTTTGTGGTAGTTTTTGTAGACGATATTATGGTTTTCTCTAAAAATGAAGAAGAGCATGCCCTACATCTTAGGGAAGTATTAGAGACCATACGAGCGTATCAGCTAAAAGCTAAGTTCTCCAAGTGCCATTTTTGGAGAAAAGAAGTGAGGTTCTTAGGACACTAGTCTCTAAGGAAGGGATAGCTGTGGATCCCGCTAAGATAGTGGCAATCCAAGATTGGAAAATGCCTAAGAACGCAACCGAAGTAAGAAGCTTTTTAGGGCTGGCTGGCTATTATAGGAAGTTCAGTAAGGACTTCGCGAAGATATCAGCCCCTCTCACTCGATTAACGAAGAAGAATTTGACTTTTACTTGGGACGTTGACTGTGACGATGCTTTCCAACGTATGAAGCGAGCTTTGACGACAACTCTGGTTTTAGTTTTGCTAGACGGAAGTAAGGCATTCACTGTATATACCGATGCTTGCGGAATAGGGCTTGGCGCAGTTTTAATGCAAGAGGGAAGAGTGATATGCTATGGTGGAAGACAGTTGAAAACCCACGAAAAAAATTACCCTACCCACGACTTGGAGTTGGCGGCCATAGTATTTGCGCTTAAGTCATGGTGTCATTATTTTCTTGGCGAGAAGTTTGAGTTGTATACAGACCATAAGTCGCTAAAATATTTATCAGAAGGACCTAAACTTGAGGCAACAGAGATGGATGGAGTTTTTGGCATCCTACGATTTTGAGATCGCATATACCCCTTGCAAGGGTAACGTTGTAGCTGACGCCCTAAGTAGGAAGAAGTTAACTTTAAGTCCTTTGTTTGTAGAGCGGCAGAGTTTGGAGTATATATCTTCCTTTGACTTCAGACCCTCTGTCGAATATGTACCCGGATTGTTGGCATCATTAGAGGTGCAACCTACACTTTTGGGTCGAGTTGGAGAGGCACAACGGTACGACCCACAGTTGGTTGAGATAGTAGGCAAGCTTATTGGAGGGGAGTACTCAAGACATCTTGATGGATATGCTATAGATGAAAGAGGTTGGCTACGTAGAGATTGAAGACTTTGCGTACCACAAGTCAAAATTTTGAAGAAGGCAATTCTTGAAGACTCACATCGCTCTAAATGACCATACATCCCGATGGTGATAAGATGTATAGGGATATGAAGCGGGTTTTCTTTTGGGCCGGAATGAAGAAGGACGTGGCCGAGTTCGTTGCAAGATGCTTAGTGTGCCAGCAAGTCAAGGCGGAGCAAAAGAAGCCCGGAGGTTTGCTCGATCCGTTAGAGATTCCGCTTTGGAAACGGGAAAGCGTTTCCATGGATTTTGTAGATGGGTTACCAAGATCGAGGAATGGTAATACGGGGATTTGGGTAATTGTAGACCGACTAACTAAAAGTGCCCATTTTATTCCCATCAAAATTAAAATGACCGCCGCGTGGTTAGCATCTACTTACCTTCGAGAGATAGTCCGTTTGCACGACATTCCCCCAGTATTGTGAGCGATAGAGATCCTATTTTCACAAGCGAATTTTGGAAGAGCTTACAAGAGGCGGTTGGAACGCAATTATGCTTAAGTACCGCTTGTCATCCTCAAACGGACGGCCAGACCGAGAGGGTGAATCGGATTCTAGAAGACCTTCTGAGGCTATGCATTCTATACTTTGGAGGAACATGGGAAGAACACCTTCCACTAGTAGAGTTCGCCTATAATAATAGCTTTCAGGCTAGCATTGGCATGGCACCTTTTGAGGCAATTTATGGACGACCGTGCCGATCACCTACATGTTGGTGGGAATCCACGGATAAGGTTTTGCTTGGACCCGACATGATTAGGGAGACTTCGGAGAAGATAAACTTGATTCGACGACGAATGAAGACGGTGCAGGACCGACAGAAGTCATATGCAGATAAGAGACGAACCGATATTGAGTTCGATGTTGGGGACATGGTTTTTGTTAAGGTGTCACCGTCAAGAAACATAGTCCACTTTGGATGAGTAGGGAAGTTGGCACCAAGGTTCGTAGGACCCTTTCCAATTACAGAGAGGATTGGGCAGATGGCATACAGAGTAAAGTTACCAGAGAAGCTCTGCGGAGTTCAAGACGTGTTTCACATTTCACATTTGCGTAAGTGTTTGCACGATACGGCGGGAGTGGTAGAGCCGAGCACGCTCGAAGAAGTGGAAGTAGAGCGCAATGCCACGATCAGACGAGCTCCTACACGCATTCTCGGATCAGAGGTCAAAAAGCTTCGCAACAAAGAGGTCAAGTTGGTCAAAGTGCAATGGGGAGATGATCAAAGAGACGCGACTTGGGAGACGGAAGATAAGATGCGTCCGTTGTACCCTTTCCTTTTTGAGGGTTTGTTTTAATTTCTCCTTTTTCTACCGCTTTGTTGATACTTGTCCTATCTTTTAGTATTATCTTTGTGATGACATCTTCGACCTTTAGTCAAGAAGAACCTTATGGTTGAAACATGTGTTTGAAACATTTTATGTCTGATGGATGCAAATGGATGCAAGTGGTTGCTCATGGATGCATATACACACACTTTAGGCACTAGATCAGCTCAATCACCTTCATGTTGCATATAAATGTGTGTGCATATTTAAATTAATGGACGTATAATGGTTGTGTCATCATATGGATACTGAACTTTGATGAATGGTTGTGCACACATGTAGAAATAATATGTATCGATAGGATTCTTTCGCATACATAATGGACGCATGGCACTATCATGATTTGTATTAAGGAGGTCAACTGCATCAGTAGACCGTCTGATTTTGCATTAGGTAAGGAACATATACACACACTTCTTGAATATGTTCATACAACATTATAAATTTTGTAAGGACAATGGATGCCTGTGTTTGATGGTTGAGTAGATGGATGATTGGATGTTAGGATATGCATTCTCCTTAACTTGGAGATTTCGGCGGCGAAATCCTTTAAGGAGGGGAGAATGTAACACCCCATAAATTTAAATATTAAAGTTAACAAATTAAAGAATACTTAATTTCAAATGTGAAAATCAAGGGAAAGTGTTACGCCATTGTGTTCGTCTCGGAATTCTAGTTAGGATAGAGTCCAAGTTTGCGTAAATTGGACTTTGTATGAAGAAGTTATGGCTGTCGGAAGTTTCCAGAAATTCAAGTTTAAATTCAAAAACGAATTCAGATTTAGAACTGGGCAGGGCGGGAAATTTCCCGCCCAAGGCCAGGTCGACCTGGGGGTCGACCTTAGGGTCGACCTCCCCCTATACAGGTCGACTTGGGGGTCGACCTGCCCCCTCCCCCCGAGCAGATCTAAAAGATGACGATTTTGTGACTCAGTGCTGAGTCATTAGGGCTGAGGTGTCACTCTATCTTGGCTGGATGGTCTTGATTTGATTCTAGGTTGATCGGATGGCCTAAATTAATCCTAAATTCTATATAAACACATGTAGACTCAAACCCTAAAACCAAATAAAAATTAGAACCATGGCCGTCATGCTGTCACCTTGCAACCTAGAGTAGCCGCCACCAACTAGAGGAAAAGTGAAGCTAATCAACTCAATTCAACTCAAATTTATAACAACAACAACGAATTTGTCTACTTCAAAGGCGAGCTAAATCAATTTCAGAACTCAGATTCCAGAACTCAAGACCTTCTTTGAGTTGTGAGTTAAATATCTTTAATAAGATAATTAATAAGCTAATTCGGTTAAGTTATAAATTGGGTTATATGGCTATGTTTGTGAGACATTGGAAAAATGTGATATTTTGTGAATATATGCTAGTTGTTTATAATGATAGTTTTGTTATGGATCCCTTTTCATATGCCAAATCACCTACGTTCAACTTGATTCACGTTTGATATCATTTTATATGCAAGTTTGGGTGTAGATTATATGCTAGTTTCTATATGAATTATACACAAGTTTACATGTGAATCTAATAAAGTGACTATATGCAAGTTTAGGTAGAAATTGGATTCACATATATGTAAGTTTACACCTTTAGATTTAGATCTATGATGCACATAGTTTTATGCAAGTTTATGACTATGGCCTAAAACTATATATATATATATATGCAAGTTTACACCTTTGGATTTAGATCTATGATGTACATAGTTTTATGCAAGTTTGTGATTATAGCCTATGCAAGTTTTGGATGAAAACTATATTACATATATGCAAGTTCACACCTTTAGGCCTATGTTTAGATTCATGACAATAACAAGTTTATGCAAGTTATGTTGTAATCCTTATTTGCAAGATTAGAACCATTTTGTGTGTTATGCAAATTTGCGATGTTTCTTCCCTTTTATGAGTTAGACTAATTGCTAGTCTAATATACATATATGTCATGATAAACAAATGAACAACGTAGGGACGATGAGGGTAATATTGAATATACACATATTGAGAATTGGCAGAATGGCCTTGAAAAAGGCATATAATTAAATTAAGACATTAATTGGAAAAAAATTGGCATTTATGGACATAATTGAGACAATTATGGACATAAGTATATTCGGTATTATTTACAAATTTTGAATAGGGATATTAATCCACTTTGGGGTTAAATAAAGATGTGTAATAATAAACTGCCTAAGGCATGAGGTTAGACTCGTTTGTGGTGTAAAACTGCCCGGACCCCCCCGACAAATCCAGCAGCCACAAAAGCCAGTCTAATGTGAGAGGTCGAAGACATGAATTAAATGCGTAACGGTTGCAAAGACATGAGGTTAGGCTCGTTTGTGGTGTAAGACTGCCCGGACCCGCCCGACAAATCCAGCTGCCACAAATGCCAGTCTAATGTGGGAGGTCTTTACAAGGTTACAATGTTAATGAATTAAGAAACACTTAACCAGATAAACATGTGGTGGGACATGAGGGGTTAGGTGGGTGCCTTGGGTGGCATGTGAAAATCAAGTGGGTGCCTTGGGTGGCATGAGAAATACGATTAGACACACTTAACCAAGATTGAAACATGTATGAAGACATGGATAAAATGGGGTTAAGTGGGGAAAAACTTTAGAGGGGACCAAGCATAGGTGGAAAGCTTGTGTCATGTATGGTGGCCCTTTTCAAACCAATAACCCATTAAGTATCTTTTTGGGCTCGCCCAAGTCGAGGACGGGACTCACGTACTGGATTTGATTTTAAGAGGTCAAAACGGGTTAGCGGTGGCAACGCAAGTCCAACGGGGTCATATGCGTGTGTGGGCCCGGGCTGGTAGGTAAGATGTTGTTGCATCGTGTAGGTATAAGCCGTGCATTTTGGTGGTATCGGGTTGCCACTTTGGGGAGTGTTACACCCCACTATGGGGCCAACACGGGTATCTACGAGTTAGGGAGCCGATCGAATGAGGGTAGTGGGTGCACCTAGTGGAGATAGGGGCAGACGACACCTATGAAGGCAGCTAGGGGTACACGAAACTACTATTATCATTATTGATTTCTGTAGGCGGGATCAACTTTTAGGGTGTTTGGTGTGGTGCAGTGTAGTAATTATCCTATAGTGATTAGGTATCCCTTTAACGTTATCTTTGCTCATCTTATTCCCTTTGTTTGCTCTGTCATACCCATTGATTCATAGTCGTTTCCTTATTTTCTAGCTTATGCCTTGTCCTAGTTACTTAATGATTATACTGTTAAAGTTATTGCACTCGCCAGACTTTATGTCTGACCCCTTTGTTTCCACCTCTTTTCTTCCTCCCCTCCCAGGTGCTCAGGGTAGGACTAGTACTAGTGGAGCTTGATTTGGATAGCTTTATCTCTTTCTCTAGAAGTTTGCTTGGATCGCTGAAATAAAAGTTCAGCCTATCTTACTTATGGTTATTTTATGTGGGGTTATGTCTTTCATTTTATGTACTCTGATTTAATCAAGATGGATATTATGAATTTGACTCTAGTCTTTGGTTTTTGATGATGTAATCAAACTTATTTGTTTACCGCTGCAATGAATGAAGTTTTAAATTTTTAAGTACTGTTTTATATCTGTCTTGTTGTTAAGATTCTGTTCTATACACACTTAAAACGCTCCATAGAAGTTAACGCATTCCCCTTGTGAGTGGCATTAACGGACACGCGGTGTCACACGGCTTTATGTTCTGACCCCTCTCCTTAACATATCCAACATGTTAGTAGGTGGGGTAGATTCGATGGACTAAGCAATGATGGAGACTGAAGACGAAAATGGAAATATTATGTTATATCTGTTATCATTGCTGTATTTCTTATGGAAACTTTTAATGATGAGTTTATTGATGTACCTATGGAATAATTGTACCTCGACAATCTATGTTTGAATTCTGTAATTTTTTTAACAAAATGGTACATCATATTTTGGTATTATACTTTCTCATTCCGCTGTATGAGATTTCCATAACGCAATGTCTATATTTTATTCTGTGCAAATGTAATTCCTTTTTGGAACCAACAACCCATTTAGAGTGGCTTTAAGTTTCGATAGGACTTTTCTGGGTTGAAATTTAGGCCCACTCCGGATGGGTTGTTATACGATTCTCGACGATGAAGGCGCATCAAGAAAAAGAAGAAAATGGATATGCACCGGATTTTGATGATTTTCGAACACCTCCGTCGTCCGATCGATGAGCTCCCGACGCCATTGAGTTCGTGTCGTCGATACTAGCAACTTTCATGTTGGAAGTTTTGGTTAAAAGTGGATGGATCAATTCGGCCATTTTCGGTTGTTGATGGAGGAAGATGGGAGCTTGGTTTCAAATAGTTGAGATGAGGTTTATTTATAACCGCCACCCAAAACAATATTTACCAAGTCCAAAATTCTCTGTACTCCAAACATATAGAACTCGATACTCAAAAGAATTCAGACGGTTATTCCGAGACTAATGGAAAATGTTTCAGGACCTAATTCCATTATATACAAAAGTTAGCTTTTAAAGCTCGAATACATTGTCAGTTTCTTACAGAAATTGACACCCATCACCCATTTGCTATAAAACTTGACGGCATGCTATAACTCAATATGAAGATTCTAAAAATATATTTCATCGCATTCTGACATTTTGCCTTCGAAACAACAATTTACGCGCATATCGAAATTGTTATGACCGCCAACTGGTCCGGACTCGAAATATAGAGTGCCATATATTTATTCCTTACATAAAGAGTAATCCGGACTCAATGGAATTGGTCATAAGTCTAGATTCGGTCATTTGTGAAAAGCCCCATTTTGGAGCCACTAAGTGGATAATTAACAATTAATATTTAAATATCATATTGTTAAAGTACGTATTGTTACATTTATTGTTAATTATTTTAACGCACTATCGTCTCAAGTGCACTCCTAAAATGCATAAAAAAATCATCCAAAAATCTTACTTACCCTTTGCATGTGACTATAAAATCCAAATTTTCCATAAAAATAAATTTTCGCTTTAAAAATTCTTGTGTAAAAGTTGAATTTCCTTTTTGGTATTGTTTTATTTTGTTTACCAAATTTGCATAAAACAAGACTTTGGTAATGTATGCTTTATTACATTTAATCTATCTATCTTTGTACAAAACAGGTGTTTAAACATACGTAAACAAATGTACCCCAATCCATGCTTTTTCATAAATTGGATTAAAAAAAGTAAACTAATCATTTTTTTTCAAATGGCATTTGCAAAATGTTTCAATGATATATGCTGCGGAAACTTAAGCGATTCAAGTCGCATGTTAGCTTGGAAGGAAGTTGGTCACGCGGAAAAATGTGAAAACCGAAACAACACACAAAACCCAAAAATAAATTTTGGCTCAAAGGGCAACGGACGACAAATAATAAATATCCCCATGATTAAATAATGCAAAAACCTATCATTCGCTAAAATTTATCCACTACATAATTCTATAATTTCCAGCCCTAAGACAATTATTAATATGATAAGAAAACGAGATTTCATTCCTAATTCATATATAAACACATAAGAAATCTGTAACACCCCATAATTTTAACAATAGTAAAGAGGATAAACTAAATAATAGTTAATTTAATATTCAGAATTAAGGGAAACGGACTGCGCCATCGCGTCCGTCTCAAATTCTGGTCAAGATAGACATTTGGTTTGCGTAAAACGGACACTGTACGAAGAAGTTATGAAGGTTTGAATTTTGTGTATGCACAAGATAATTATATATATATATATATAATTAATTTCAGAAATCAGAAAATATTTTGAAACACGAAAATAAAGAGGTGGCAAATTTCCCTTTCTAGGAGTCGAACCCTTAAGCGGGTGTCGGCCCCTGGGTCGACCCCTCAACGGCGGTGTCGACCCATGGGTTGACCCAATAAGGGGGATCGACCCCCTAGAGCTGAGGTGGCAGTCGAATTCTGGGGGCTGGTAGCTACAAATACGGGCTCATTTCTCTTGTTTTCTTCACTGAAAATCAATGAAGGCCTAAGTGCTACCGGTGCATGGACTGAATCAAATCTCTTTCTTCTTTTGTAATCAAAGTTTAGATATTTAAGTGTAGATCTGTGATTCATCAAGTGTTTTTCTCCTTTTATAGTTCTATATCCAAACGCGGTGAGTTTAAGTTATTTTTAGATTTAAATAACTAAAAGTATAACACGATATGACTATAATTTGGATCTCAACCTTTATCATATCAGATCTATTGAAACTAATGAATCTATTCTGATCATGTGAAGATCTACTTTTGATTGTGGATCTAATTTGCTATTTGGATCATCTTATGCCTATCATGTTCTGGATAATTTATATATGTCATTATTTGGACATCTAAATCCTTATTCAGATCTAATCATGCCTATTATGACATCCCTATTATGTTAGAACCTATTTTATTATTACAAGTTCATCGATCTGTTCTTATATGTTCATCTTAACATTATGCCATCATATGCTTATGTCAGTTTTGTTAGAATAATCATCTCTATAATCTTCCCTTCGCCTTTCCCTTTTTATTTTATATAGCCAGGCTAATCTCGAGCCTAGGTATGCCGCAAAAATTAAGCGAATACGTTAGTTTGGGAACGGGAAAAAAATGTAGAATTGGACATAACTTGAAAGTGGGAAATGTGGCATAATTTGAACAATGTCTACGAACATGAATTTCGACATATAATTCAATATGAAAACAATTGGGGAAAAAGAGGCATGAAACCTATAACGACGTAGGTAAAATTGGCTAATAATGAAATGCCTAGGATTACAGTAACTAGAACAGTAACTGCGCCTACGACACGAGGTTAGATTACACCTATGGTGGAAGTCTGCCCGGAACTGCCTGGCATATCCAGCAACCACAAGTGGTGAATCTAATACGAGATGTCTAGGTGCACAAATACGAGACGTGCTAAGACATGAGGTTAAGCCCGATTTGTGGAATAAGTCTGCCCAGACCCGCCCAGCATCCACAAAAGATAGGCTTAATGTGGGAGGTCTAACATACTATAACCATAAATGAAAATATGGTAATAAACCTTGAATACTTAAGCTAGTTGAATCCATAGGGATTGGATGAACAAGAACTTAAATTGGGGTTAAGTAAATTTGGTTGAACAGAGGGTGGGTTAAGTAAATCTGAGGGGGTGGGCAATATTTACACATAGTCCCACGAACTTAACCAGATAGGGTTATGTAATTAAAGACACCTAGTGGTAAGCATAACCTATGAAAATGTTGAAGTTATGCAATTAAATACACCTTTTTAGGGTAAGCATAACTGGTATAAATGATAGGGTTATGTAATTGAAGACACCTAGTGGTATACATAACCGATGGAAATCCTAGCAAGGATACAAGACAAGGGGGAGCTTGTATCATATTGTATGGGACCCATTTCAGTCAGTAACCTTTAATAGGTATCAAACGAGTACTCCGAACTAGGTTGGAGTTAGGGCACGCTTACTAAGCTGATGTAAGAGATCCAAACGACGAGGACGGTGTGTGCAGCACAAACCGACCGGGGACATGTGAGTGCATGGGCCAGGTAGAGGGGGCTAAGACGACCGTGACACTGGTAGATATGGTTGTGCACATCACAAAGGGTTGCCACTTTAGGAAAGTGATACCTCCTACTGCAGGGCTGGCACAGGGTATCTACGGAGTAGGGAGCCGATCGATTAGGGTAGTAGTTAGGGTACATCCGGACGTATGCCTAAGCTTACCATTTGATAGTTGTTGGGATCACCTCATCTAGTTATACTAGATCAGTGCAGTGAATCAGAGTAATCATCAAAGAAGCGTACACACTCTATCATGTTTACCTTGTCGTACTTACCTTTTATGATGTTATCTTTCTTATCCACCTTATACGCCTGTCATGATACTTTTATTTATTTACTTGCTAAAAGTAACTGGACTCGCCAGACATTATGTCTGACCCTTTTTGTCTCCTCTTCTTTCTTCCGTCCCCTCCCTCCAGGTTCTCAGGGTGGGAATACTCAAGCTTGATCAGGATTCTGATATCGTCTTGCCTGGAGATGCTTAGACGTATTGCTCAAGTTCTTATCCTTGCTACTATGGCTATGTTTCTTTTGGGTAATTATTCTTCTTTTATTATTATACTCTGATGTTTTAAGTACAAGACAAAAATTTCAATGTTGGACTGGTCTTTATGTATTTCAGACATATGATGTTTTAAACCACGATGCATTATGATTAATAAAGTTTTTAATTCCACTGCTATTTTATACCTATCTTGTAATGTTTCTGTTTCTGTTTACCTATAATGCTTCATGAAACTTAATGCATTCTCTTAATGAGTGACATTAACAGACGTGGGGTTTCACACTTGGTATCAGAGCTAAAGGTTACCAGATTAGATAAAAGTTTTTGGAAAGTATTTTCAAAGAGTTTTTCAGAAGTCATTTTTCAAAAAGAAAAGTTTGTTTTGAAAAACATATTCCCCAAATTCGTATGTAATATCCTTCGATCCTTTGTCTAAATCTCTTCCCTTTTCGTTTCAGCATGTTTGGGGAACCTAATATTCCTGAGGGCGTTACGATACCAGGCTGGTTCCATAAGTATCTAGAGGCCACGGCGCTTGCCGAAGGTCAGGTTGACATTCCTCCCCCAGCTGCACCCGTCATTCCTCCTCCAAGAGCAGGTAATTTCACTAAGATCTGCAAAGATTTTTGTACCATGGGAGGGAACCCATTCCGTGGAACCGAAACATTCGTAGAGGCAAGTAATTGGTTCAAGGAGACCGAGGACTTATTTGTAATATTTGAAGTGGAAGATCGAAGGAAGATTCAGGTGGCTACCTGGCTACTGAAAGATGAAGCTTCTTTCTGGTGCTAGTTACCCAAGCTGTACATCCAGTGGAAACATGGGATGATTTTAGGAAGAGGTTTGAAATGAAGTTTCTTTCTCAAGCTGAGAAAAGCATGCAGATGGAGAGCTTCTTGGTGCTCAAATAAGGAAACATGTCTGTTAAAGAATATGTGAACAAATTCAATCAGCTAGCAAGGTTTGGATTGGAACTGGTGGACACTCTACATAAGAAAGCTTAGCGGTTTGCTAAATGGCTAAATGAACCCCTTCATGGGTTAGCTATGTCCCACTTTCCAATGGAAGCTACTTTTGAAAGGCTTGTTGATATGGCCTTGATGCACGAGGAAGACAAAGGAGGAAAGAAATAAGTTAAAGTTGAGGAAAAAATGCAGAACAAAAAGGTATGGCCCAAGAAAGGACAACAACAGCAACAACAAAACAAAAGAATAAAGAATGACAAGGCTAAGTATAAGAGGAAGTGTCACAGTTGTGGACGAGAGGGTCACTTGGTCAAAGACAGTAAAAGATGGAGGAATACTTGTTTTAATTGTGAAGAGGTCAAACACTTTGCTAGGGAGTGCCCGAAGAAACAACGACAAGGTCAAAGGGCAGGAGCTTCTGGAGGGCAGGCGAATGCTCTCGCGACCAGTGCTCCGGATAATGGTAGGAAAATTTCTGCGGAAGGTTTGATTTCTCTTTCCAGTCATCCTATTAGAACTCTTTTTGATTCTGGTGCTTCATATTCATTTATATCTAGTTATGTGGTTGAATCTCTGCACTTAAATACTAGTATGGTAGTGGATCCCGTTGTTATCTCAAACCGCATTGGTGGTTCGGCTCATTTGTCTATGATTTATCGGGGTTTGAGAATATCTATTCTAGGCATTGAGTTTGAATGTGATGCGTATGTGCTTGGGTTTATGGGCTATTGGTTGATTCTAGGGATGATTGGCTAACCATGTATGGTGCCATTATGGATTGTGAGAGAAGGGTCGTTAGGCTTCTGACCTGTCATGGGAGGACCCTCGAGATTTCTTGTGACCCAAAAGGGTCTGTCATGCTTTGTTTCGTAGAGTCTCTTGATGCATCTATCGATGATTTCCGATCGGTACCAATAGTCCGGGAATATTCTGATGTCTTTAATAAGGTTCGGGGCTTACCCCCATGGCAGGAGATAGATTTTCGCCTATATTTGGTGGACAATGCAAAGACAGTTGCATTGCCTGTGCGCCATATGGCTCCAAGAGAAAGGAGGGAGCTTAACAAGCAAGTAGGAGGCTACTTGAGAAAGGGTTTATCTGGCGAAGCATATCTGAATGGGGTGCTCCAGTTGTATTCGCGACTAAGGTGAATGGTTCGCTTCGTTTGTGTGTGGACTATAAAGAATTGAATAAGCTCACGAAGAAGAACAAGCACCCAGTTCCGAGGATAAACGACTAGTTTGACCAGCTTGTTGGTGCCTCGGTATTCTCTCAGTTAGACTTTGCCACAGGGTTTCATCAGTTAAGGGGAGTTGAGGACAATATAGATAAGACCTCTTTTAGAACTCCAGATGGTTTCTTTGTATGGCTCGTGATGCCTTTTGGGCGGACGAACGCACCCGTCTATTTTGTCGATCTAATGAGTAGGGTGCTTTGCGAGTTTCTAAACAAATTTGCCGTGGTCTTTGTTGATGATATCTTGATCTTCTCAAAGAGTGAAGAAGAGCATGCCAACATTTAAGGGAAGTTTTGAAAACCCTCTGTGCGCATCAGCTTGAGGCGAAGTTCTCCAAATGTCATTTTCTGAGAAAAGAGGTAAGATTCCTAGGGCATGTGGTTTCCAAAGATGGGATAACAGTAGATCCCGCAAAGGTAGTTGCAGTTCAGGATTGGCAAGTTCAAAAGTATACGACGGATGGAGAAGCTTTCTCGGATTGGCATGTAATTATAGGAAATTCATTAAGGACTTCGCAACGATATCATCCCCACTCACCAGGCTGACGAAGAAGAACTTGGGATTTTCGTGGGATATAGATTGTGATGTTGCTTTCCAACGACTGAAGAGGGCTCTGATAACAGCCCCAGTCTTGACTACGCCTGATGGAAATAAAGTATTTATAGTTTACACTGATGCATGTGGTATAGGGCTTGGTGCGGTGCTGATGCAAGAAGGGAAAGTAGTGTGTTATATGGTTAGACAATTGAGAGTTCATGAGAACTACCCTACCCATGATTTAGAGCTAGCTGCCATAGTATTCACGCTTAAGATGTGGCGTCATTATTTTCTTGGAGAGAGGTTCAAGTCGTACACCGATCATAAATCTCTCAAGTATTTGTTCTCGTAGAAGGATCTTAATTTAAGGCAACAAAGGTGGATGGATTTCCTAGCTTCTTATGATTTTGAGATTGCTTATACCCCTGGAAAGGGTAATGTGGTAGCAGACGCACTGAGTAGGTAGAGGATAGCCTTAAGTCCTCTGTTCGTGGAGAGGAAAATCTTGGAGTTCATATCGACTTGTGATTTTAGGCCCTCCACTTAGTTATTGCCTGGTATGTTTGCATCGCTAAAGATACGACCTACTCTGATGGATCAGATAGGAGCTTTGCAGCAAGATGATTCACAGATTTCAGACATCTTGGATAGACTCGGTAAAGGAGAGACTTCTAGTCACCTCAGTAGATATTCCATAGGTGATAAAGGGTGGTTTCGACGAGATGGAAGGCTTTGTGTTCCCCAAACTGAAAGTTTGTTGAAGGCAGTCCTAGAAGAATCCCATCATTCTAAGATGACTATTCACCCAGGTGGTGATAAGATGTATAGGGAGATGAAGAGGGTTTTCTTTTGGGCTGGGATGAAGAAAGATGTGGCAGAGTTTATTTCTCAATGTTTAATATGTTAGCAAGTCAAAGATAAGCAAAAGAAGCCCTTTGGTTTACTTCATCCTCTGGAGGTTCCACGGTGGAAGTGGGAGAGTATCTATGGATTTCATAGATGGTTTGCCCAGATCAAAGAAAGGCAACACCAATATTTAGGTGGTAGTAGATAGAATTACTAAGACTGCTCAAGATAGGAAGAAATTCTACGTTGATAAGAGAAGGAATGACATTGAATTCAAAGTAGGAGACATGGTTTCCATTAAAGTGTCACCTCTGAGGAACGTCGTTTGCTTCGGATCTGTAGGGAAACTGGATCCAAGATTTGTAGGGCTATTTCCCATAACAAAAAGGATTGGCCAAATGATCTACAGAGTAAAGCTACCCAAGATATTATCTGGCATTCATGATATTTTCCATGTTTCTCATTTGCGGAAATGCTTACATGATATCGCAGAAGTTGTTTAGCCAAGTACATTAGAGGAAGTGGAAGTGGAACGGGAGGCAACAGTCAGACGAGTTCCTTCCCGTATTCTTGGATCAGAAGTTAAAAGCTACGCACCAAAGAAATCAAGTTGATGAAGGTTCAACGGGGAGATAACCTAAAGGATGCAACTTGGGAGACCGAAGACAAGATTCGTGCTTGTTTCTATCATTTAAGTATATCCTATCGATTTAATTTCCGACCTTTAGATAGGAATCCCATGGATGTAAACATGTGTTTGGGACATGTTATGCATGATGGATGCAAGTGTTTGCTAGCGGTTGCTTATGGATGCATATACACACACACACACATTAGGCACTAGATCAGATCAATCACTCTCACACTTCATATGGATGTGTGTGCATTTTTCTTATTTTAATTGATGAAATTGAATGTATCATCATATGGATGTTGCATTTTGACAAATGATTGTGCATCCATGTAGAACTTACATGTTATAATAGGATTATTGCATACATGTTGGACTCATGACACTATCATACACTGCATTAAGGAGGTCGACTGAATCAGTAGACCGACTGATCTTCGCAGTAGTATTGGGACATATACACACATCTTTTTATATGTTCATATAAGAATTAAAAGTCTTTAAGGACAATGGATTCCTGTGATTGGTGGATGCGCAGATGGATGATGGATGGTATGATATACATTCTTCTTAGCTTGGAGATTTCAAGGGAAAAATCCTTTGAGTAGGGGAGAATGTAACACCCTGTAATTTTAACAACAGTAAAGAGGATAAATTAAATAATAATTAGTTTAATATTCAGAATTAAGGGAAACAGACAGCCCCATTGCGTCCGTTTCAAAATTATGGTCAAGATAGGCATTTGGTTTTCATAAAATAGACACCATATGAAGAAGTTTTGAAGGTTTCAAGTTTGCAGACGTGCAAGATAATTATATATATATATATAATTAATTTCAGAAATCGGAAAATTGTTTGAAACCCGAAAATAAAGAGGCGGCTAATTTCTCGCTCCAAGGGAGTCGACCCCTAAGGGGTGTCGACCCATGGGTCGACCCCTTAAGGGGGGTCGACCCCCTTAGGACTGAGGTGGTAGTCGAATTCTGGGGGCTGGCAGCTATAAATACAGGCTCATTTCTCTTGTTTTCTTCACTGAAAATCAATGGAGGCCTAAGTACTACTTGTGCCTGGACTGAATCAAATCTCTTTCTTCTTCTGCAATCAAAGTTTAGAGATTTTAGTGTAGATCTATGATTCATCAATTTTTTTCTCCTTCTATTATTCTAGATTCGAACACGGTGAATTTAAGTTATTTTTGGATTTAAATAACTAAAAGTATAACATGATATGACAGTAATTTGGATCTCAACCTTTATCATATCAGATTTATTGAAATTGACGAATCTATTCTGATCATGTAAAGATCTACTTTTGATTGTGGATCTAATTTGCTATTTGGATCGTCGTATGCCTATCATGTTGTGGTTAATTTAGATCTGTCATTAGTTAGACATCTAAATCCCTATTTAGATCTAATCATGCCTATTATGACATCCCTACAATTTTAGAACCTGTTTTATTATCACAAGTTAACCGACCTGTTTTTATATGTTCATCTTAACATTATGTCGTCATATGCTTATGTCAGTTTTGTTAGAATAATCATCTCTGTTGTAACACCCCACGTCCGTTAATGTCACTCATCAAGGGAATGCATTAAGTTTCGTGAAGCATTATAAGTAAAAAGAACAGAATATTACAAGACAGATACATAAAATAGTACTTGAAAAAATTATAACTTTATTGCAGTCGAAACAGAAATAAGTTTGGTTACATCTTCAAACCCATTGCACCAAAACTAAGTACATAATATCAGTCTTGTACAAAAGCCATCAGAGTACATAATTTTTTAAACCATAATCCCCAATCCAAAATGCCATATGAAAGAGAAACAAAGCTAAGCATTGCTTTCAGCACTTCAAGCACGAAAGTTCGAGTTAAGCTTCAACGTGCCCACCCTGAGAACTTAAGGGGGGAAGGAAAGAAAAGAGGCAAAACAAAAAGGGTCAGACATAAAATCTGGCGAGTCCAGTGACTTTAACAGTATAATTAGTAAAGCAACATGATAAGAACATAAACTGGATATAAGAGATGACTATAACATAAGCAGATATGACAAGGTAACAAGACGAACAAGATGTAACATTGATTGCGCTTCTAACCACTTTAAAATATTCTCTGCACCGCACCAATACTAGTTTCATACTAAAAGATGATCCCTCTTGGCTAAATAGAATGACGATAGTTTCGTGTACTTCTAGCTGCCATCATAGGTAAGCTTTGTGCACCTATCACCACTAGATGTACCCACTATCCTCCTTGTTCGATTATGTACTCCTAACTGCTCTCGTAGGTGCCCCACTTGCTCCTACCACCACTAGTTGTACCCTCCCTACTAATCATAATGATGGTATCTTCATGTACTCCTAGCTGCTCTCGTAGGTGCCCCACATGCTCCTACCACCACTAGTTGTACCCTCCCTACTAATCATAATAATGGTATCTTCGTGTACTCTTAGCTGCTCTCGTAGGTGCCCCACTTTCTCCTACCACTACTAGTTGTACCCTCCCTACTAATCATAATAATGGTGTCTTCGT
This sequence comes from Allium sativum, assembly GCA_030737875.1. NCBI lineage: Eukaryota > Viridiplantae > Streptophyta > Magnoliopsida > Asparagales > Amaryllidaceae > Allium > Allium sativum. The sequence continues at coordinate 543,291,298 of CM060920.1, read as the reverse complement.
GTACTCCTAGCTGCTCTCGTATATGCCTCACTTGCTCCTACCACCATTAGTTGTAGCCACTACCCTCCCCATTTGATCGGCTCCATAACCTCGTAGATACCTATGCTGGTCCCACAATAGGGTGTATCACTATCTAAGGTGGCACCCTCGATACTACTGAAATGCACAGCTTATACCTACACGATGCAACAACATCTTACCTACTAGCCCAGACCCATGTACGCACATGACTTCGTTGGACTTGCACTGCCATCTCTAACTCTTTATTGACCTCTTACGATCAACCCCAGTAAGCGTGTCCCTGTCCTCGACCTAGTTCGAGCTCATATAGATACTGAAATGGGTTACTGGTTGAAAAGGTCCACATACTTGACATAAGCTTCCCTCCTAAGCTTGGTCCCCACTAGGAATTCCCACTTAACCCCTCTTTATCTCCATGTCTAATAACATGTCTCATCTTAGTTAAGTTCTTCAATTATATTTCACATGTTACCCATGTTACCCACTTAACCCTTTATTATCCCCATGTCTAATCACATGTCTTATCTTGGTTAAGTGTTTTAATTATGTTTCACATGCTACCCATGTTACCCACTTAACCTTTTATTATCCCCATGTCTAATCACATGTCTTATCTTGGTTAAATGCTTTAATTATGTTTCACATGCTACCCATGTTACCCACTTAACTCTTTATTATCCCCATGTCTTGTCACATGTCTTATCTTGTTAAGTGTTCATTAATTCATTATAGCTGTAATCTTGCAAGACCTCCCACATTAGATTATCGTTTTGCGGTTGCTGGATATGTCGGGCGGTTCCGGGCAGGCTTATACCACAATCCGAATCTAACCTCGTTTCTTTGCATTGTTATGCATCTTTGACCTCTCACATTAGATTACCAAATTGTTGTTGCTGGATATGCCGGGGGGTTCCGAGCAACCTTCTACCGCAATCTGATTCTAACCTTGTGTCTTGGGATTTGAATCTAGAAAGTGAAAATGAACGCCTATAATTTCGAATCTAAATTATGTTTATAATTTCAATCCAAATTATGCATAATCAATTTAGATTGAAATCACTATAAACATGTAATTTCAATCCAAATTACCGCACACTTTCTTGATTCAAATTCCAATCACCCATAATTTCGAATCTAAATTATGTTTATAATTTCAATCCAAATTATGCCCAAATCAATTTGCGTTCATTATCTCTTCCTTAATTCAATTTCAAACCTTGGATTATAGTGATTTCCCAATTAGTTATAAATTCCAATCCAATTTATGCCTATAATTCTAATCCAGTTTATGCCTAATATCATGTATACAAGTTATACTCAATTATGCCCAAACCAATTTTCCATATTCATCAACAATTTATGCCAAATTTCATTTTATTGCATATTTCCCAAACTTTTCCCGATCGTTCCAGTGTTATTCGTACGTAAATCTCAACGCAATATTTTAGGCTCAAAGTTAGCCTAATCTCATAAAGAAAAAGGAAAACAAGAAGGGAAGAGAATCAAAACATCAATACTAGCATAAACATATGAACAGGTATATGAAATATAAACAGGCATATAATAATAAAATGGATCAGAAAGGCATATGACAGATTTATTAATCTGAAAGATAATGATTTACAGGCTTGATAATATTCATTTCAGTCACAGGCATATACATTAGATCCAATTTACAATCCTATCACAATTACTTTTTAATTTAATTATATGTGAAAGTAACATAGACTCATAGTGACAGGATTCTTAGAAGAAAGAATTAATCGTTGTTGTTGTAATTCTGATCATGAATAATCTTCTAATTTGATTGTTGAAGAAGAACTATCTCTAAATCTCTACTTTGATTTTGGTTGGAGAAGAAAGGCTAGGTTAATTTAGATTAGAGCAGCATGGAGGCGCCATGAATTAGTGTAATGAAATTAGGGTTAGGTTTAGATGCTTATTTATAGGAGTACTTGGTGTATTAGGACCTTTAGATTAGACTAGGAACCATCTGAACCATCCAAACTAGAAAAACACGTCATCCAGCCAATACCAAAATGACACATCAACCCTAGACCACCAAAACACGTTGGCCAGATCTGGGCAGATGGGGGTTGACACCCGCGATAGGGGGTCGACACCCATGTCGACCCCCTCTGGGGGAGTCAACACCCACGAGCGGGAATTTTCCCGCTTAGCCCTTTTCGCGGATTTCGAATTTTGAATTCATTTTTGATTTTTGTTATTATTTAAATAAATTATGCTCTAAACTGAAATCTTCTAAGCTTCTTAACTTCTTCATACGATATCCGATTTACGCAAACTCGAACTTTATTCCAAGCAGAATTCCGAGATGGATGAAATGGCGTAGCCCATTTCCCTTAATTCTTCTTATAAAAATTAAGTATTCATTAATTATCCCTTATGTCATGTATTAAAATTACAAGGTGTTACTTTCTCCCCTCGTTAAGGGATTTCGTCCCTGAAATCTTCAAGTTTATAAGAATGTATCCTACCATCACCCATGTACTCATCCATCATCCACAAGCATCCATTGTCCTTAAAAGCTTTCTAATGCTTTTCATGAACATATGCATAGTGTGTGTATATGTCCTTACCCAAATGCAAAATCAGGCGGTCTACTGATTCAGTCGACCTCCTTAATGCAATCATGTTAGTGCCATGTGCCCATTATGTATGTAAAAGAATCCTATTGATACATATTATTTCTACATGCGTGCACAATCATTTATCCAAATGCAACATCCATATGATAACACATCCTATTTCCATCCATAAAAAAAAAGTATGCACACGCATCCATATGCAATATGAGAGTGACTGAGCCGATCTTAGTGCCTAAAGTGTGTGTATATGCGTCCATGAGCAATAACTTGCAAATACTTGCATCCACTTGCAACCATCAAATATAACATGTCTCAAACACATGTTTACAACCACAGGATTTCTACCTAAAGATTGAAGATATAATCGAGAGGATTCACTAAACGATAGGACAAGTATAAACAATGCAGTAGAAAAAGGAGAAATCAAGAATCATACCCTCATAAAGGAAAGGGTGCGACGTACGTATCTTGTCTTCTATTTCCCAAGTCGCGTCTCCTTGATCATCTCCCCATTGGACTTTAACCAACTTGACCTCTCGGTTGCGGAATTTCTTGACCTCCGATCCAAGGATGCATGTAGGAACTCGTCTAACCATGTCATCTCGCTCTACTTCCACTTCTCTAAGCATGCTCGGCTCTACTATTTCCGCAGTATCGTGTAAACACTTCCTCAGATGCGACACGTGAAATACGTCGTGAACGCCACTAAGCTTCTCAGGCAACTCCACTCTATAGGCCATCTGTCCAAATTTTTTTGTAATGGGGAATGGCCCTACGAACCTTGGTGCCAATTTCCCTACAGATCCAAAACGAACTACATTCCTCAATGGTGACACTTTAATAAAAACCATGTCTCCAACATCGAACTCAAGATCGGTTCTTCTCTTATCAGCGTATGACTTTTGCCAGTCTTGTGCCATCTTCATGCGTTTTCGAATCAAGTCTATCTTCTTTGAAGTTTCCCTAACCATTTCGGGCCCAAGAAAAATCCGATCCATAGACTTCCACCAACAAGTTGGTGATCAGCATGGTCATCCATATAGAGCTTCAAAAGGTGCTATGCCAATACTAGTCTGATAGCTATTGTTGTAGGCGAACTCTACCAATGGAAGGTGTTCCTCCCATGTTCCTCCAAAATCCAAGATGAATAACCTCAAAAGATCTTCTAAAATCCGATTCACTCTTTCTGTTTGGTCGTCCGTCTGAGGGAGATAAGCGGTGCTCAAACACAATTGCGTTCCTATCGCCTCTTGCATATCACCCTTTCCTCTTGCACCGAAAACTGCTCCAAGCCCTGTCCGGCAAGCATTGGTGTACACTATGAATGGTTACTCCCACCTGAAAAACTAAAACTGGAGCTGTCATCAATGCCCTCTTCAATCATTGAAAAGCATCATCACAGTCAACATCCCAAGAAAAGGTCAAATTCTTTTTCGTTAACCGTGTAAGTGGGGCTGATATCTACGCAAAGTCCTTAATGAACTTCCTATAATAGTCCTCCTAACTAAGAAAGCTTTCGTTGTATTCTTTGGAATCCTCCAATCCTAGATTGCCACTACCTTCACGAGATTCTACTGCTATCCCTTCTTTAGAGACCCTAAGAACCTCATTCCCTTTCCAAAATGACGTTTGGAAAACTTTTTCTTAAGCTAAAATAGTTGAAGTGTCTCTAAGACTACCTTAAAATGTAAGGTATACCCTTCCTTGTTTCTAGAGAATATCAAGATATCATCCACAATGACTACCACGAATTTGCTTAGAAACTCACTAAACATCTTACTCATTAAGTGTACAAAATAGGCGGGTGCATTTGTCAAACCAAAGGCATGATAAGCTACTCAAAGAAACTGTCTGGAGTTCTAAATGCAGTCTTATCTATACTATCCTCAGCTACCCTCAACTGATGAAAACCTATAGCTAAGTCCAACTGCGAGAAAACCGAAACACCAACCAACTGATCGAACAAATCACTTATTTTTGGAAATGGGTGCCTATCCTTCTTCATGAGCTTATTCAGCTCCCTATAGTCCACGAATATTCTAAGCAAACCATCAGCCTTCATAGCGAAAACAACCGGAGCACCCAATTCCGAAATACTTCTTCTTATGAACCCTTTCTCAAGCAGCACCCCTACTTGTTTACCGAGTTCCTTCCTCTCTCTCGGAGCCATGTGGCGCACTGGCAATGCAACTGGCTTTGCATTATCTACTAAGTACATTCGGAAGTCTATCTCGTGCCTTGGGTGTAAACCCCGAACCTTATCAAAGACATCATCATGCTCACAGACTACTCGAACAGATTAAAAATCATCAATGGATGCGTCAAGTGATTCTAGGTAGCTAAGCATCACTGAACCCCTTGGGTCATAAGAGATATCAGGGGTCCTTCCACACCGAGTCAACAACCTAACTACCCCCTTTCACAGTCTAGGATGGCACCATACCTGGCTAGCCAATCCATCCCTAGAATCAACCATAGCCCATGAAACCAAATACGTAGGCGTTGTATTCAAACCCAACGCCCAAGATAGACACTCTAAAATCTCGAAAAATCATAGATAAATGAGCTGAACCACCTATAGGATTTGAGACTACAACGGGATCCATAACTAAACTAGTATTAAGGTGCAGAGTTTCAACTAACGAAGCATATATAAATGGATGTGAAGCGCCAGAATCAAACAAGGTTCTAACAGGATAATCAAAAAGGAAAATCAAACTTTCAATAGAAACCTTTCTATCTCTATCATGTATGCCATATGTGAGAGCACGCGTCTGTCTTCCGGAAGATCCTGTACTTTGTCCTTGCCCTTGCCTCTTTGGAAAATCCCTGATAAGACGTCCTGTCTCTCCGCAATGATAACAACCGGTCTTCTTCTTCTTCCTACGGTCTTTGGCTATATATGACCCACCATTCCTTGGTAATGACACTTCCTCTTTTCTCAAGATCTATAGTTCTTTCCACCCTTCTTAGGTTCCATTTCCTTATTCTGTGATCCTTCAACCTTGGCCTCTTTCTTTTCTCCTTTATCTTCTTTGTGTATCAATTCTATATCCATGAGTTTCTCATCCTTGGGCTGCGCTCCATAGCCCAAACCACCTCATTCTCATTGTAACACCCCACATCCGTTAGTGTCACTCACAAAGGGAATGCACTAAGTTCTGTGGAGCATTTTAAGGTAAAAGATGCAGATGAATTACAAGACAGACAAAAATAAAAAACAGTGGAAAATAAAACTTTGCTTTATTGATAAAATAGTTTGTACAACGATTTCTTTACAATATCAGAGTATCATCTATCTTACAAAATAAAGGAGCATAAAACAAAATTTATATTCCCCAATGTAGCAAGAGCCAGCCATAGCATCTGAAAAGAGAATCCAAGAAAAACTTCGACAAATCTTCAAGCTGGGGAAAGAGTGACAATCCAACTTAACCTGAGCTATATTATTCCCTCCTTTACTACCTGGAGGGGGGGAGGGAACGGAAGAAAAGAAGAAGAAAGAAAAACAGAGTCAGACATAAAGCTTGAGTAAGTTCAGTTACTTCTAGCATGTGAACATGGAAAAACAAAATGGCATGAATTAACTGAATACAAGACAACACCATGATGATAGGATCAGCGAGATTAGACAAGATTAACACAAGATATGCTAAGATAAGATAAACTGGAAATGCTCTAATACTTTCGCTGCTTCGCTATTTCCTTGTTATACAGGTTTCTATATCTCTGCACCACCTAACTAGTGTCCCAACTAGTAACGTGATCCCAATCCCGGTAATTTCGGTTGCCTTCAGGCATACATTTATTATCTATTACCTAGATCTAATCTAGGGTTTTCTATTGAGTGCTTCCTAGATTCAACTAGGGTTTACGCGACTTGTCTAATGCTTTACAGATTCAGGGTTTATGCCACCTAGGTCCACTAGGGATTACGCTACCTGTCGAACGATGCCCCTAGTCTAGGACACACTACCTAGAGTGGTATATGTTCCTAGACTTTCCCCACGTATGTGTCACGAATCGTTTATCGCTGTCTAGATGCACATGTCCTGAAATGTGCGACCCGAGTCCCGTGGCAGGGCTACTCTAGAAACACGGAACTCGGTCGGCAGCTTTTCAGATATCTGCCGGTGCAGATGCTAAGGTCTGTTTTTCTACCAGTGGTTATGGTCCCACGTGACCCCTCCCTCAACTAATGAAAGGCAATCTAAGAAAATCAAGCGCGAGAACTGTACTTTTGCCACCCTATGCCCTACTTTCCTATTGGCCAGCCTCACCCATAACTAGATAGCAAGTATATGGTCTGTTGGGAGTTCTCTGCCTTTCCTCATACGTACGATGATTGACTAAAGATGGTAGGTAGACGACGAGTTGCTATCACAGGGCTACTGGTCTCGCCGAATCACGCTGGTCCATCCTAGTCTTTAGGTTGCCTTGTATTGCAACCAAGGCATACCCATGGTCCTTCTACCGCAGACCTTAACCTCTGTGAGCCCAGGAGGATCATCTGCCACCTCACAGAGGGATACCAAGAGTACCCTCACGTCCCCTCGAAGCCTCGGGCTTCGTAACCCAATTCGTTGGAGCCTTCTTTTTAATCAGACGGACGTTCGCTCCTTCCCGTGTTATACTAAGGATTACTACTTAGTTTTGCTAAGGTTTGCCACTTAGTTTCCAGAATCATTGTTTTCTTAACTAAGGTTTACTACTCAGTTCTCTTTCTCGTCAATTTGGATTGGTTAAGTGTCATTAGTCAATTCAAGCTAACTTAACCCTCTTCATTTATCATGTTAAACTGGTTAAGTGTTATCAGTAATTCATGTTAACTTAACCCTACCACAAACCAAGTTTTATTGGTTAAGTATTCCTTATTACTTAACCCTATTCATTCATCCTGTATTGGTTAAGTGTTCCTTTTTAACTTAACCTTGCCCATCTGTTTTTACTAACATTTTATTAATGGTTAAGTATTATCCCCTCATGTTTTAGAATTAACCCTATTCCTTTTTCACAATCTGATGGTTAAGTGTTCAAGTTTACTTAACCCTACGGTCTAGTCCAGCTAACATATCAAATTGGCTATGTGTATTAAATTTTACTTAACCCTAACCTCTAGTCTAGTTACCATGTTAATTTGGCTAAGTGTATTAACTTTACTTAACCCCACCTTTTGGTCTAGTTAACATGTTAATTTGGCTAAGTGTCCTTATGGACTTAACCCTCCCATTCTAGCTTAACTGTGTTAAGTGTCAGTATGAACCTAACCCCACCCATCGATTTGGTTATCATGTTGAATTGGTTAAGTGTCTTGATTAACTTAACCCTACCATTCTTGTTCTAGCTTTAACTAAATAAATTAAAGCCGCGACCACTCACATTAGACAGATATTGTTGCGATTACTGGATGTGTCGGTTGGTTCCGGGCAGGTTTACATCGCAGCTCAGTCTAACCTCGGGTTAGGCATATTCGTGTTTTCTAAGTTCAAAGTGTTTTGATTAATTTTCAAATCAGGTTTTGAAAGTAACCATCCCGTCCGTCGGATCAGTTAGGGATAGCCAGGGAGAGCAGGAAACTTGTATTTTCCAAACCCAGGCCTAGACGCTATCCTCTCTGTCACCCTAGAACTTTCTGGTGTGTTATTGAAAGAGATGTCGTTAATAAACCTTTAATTTGTCTAAATTTACATTTTCTCATTTAGGACAAATTCTATAAGTAAATTATTCCTAATTTACTTATTTCATAATTACTCTTTTAATGTAAATTGTCAACATTTATTATTATGGCCCATTCTCCCCTCTATATTATATTTATGCTTTTTGGTATGTAAACTATACCAAATTAAGTGTCACTAACCATGATTTTGCTAAACATGAAAATTACTCCCAATTATGGCCAATTTCAAATTTATGCCGATATACTTATCATGCCCAATTAGCTAATCCAATTCTGATTTAACATTCTAATTACAGTTCATGTCAAACTAGACTTATTATTCTAGTTCACAGTTCATGTAAATGCTAGATTTACAAGTCAATACAAGATTCAAATTACACATCCTGTAATTCATGTCAAATTTATCCAATTTGCATTTTTATTAACATGCCATAATACATGTTCCCAATTTATGCCAATTTCCAAGTTTATAACTACGTTTTAGTAAATTTCATATTTTGCCCAAATCGTATTCCCATCGTTCGTATAATCGTGATTCAATCTAGATTATAAATAAATCTAGATTCGTGGATAAAAGGGAATGAACCAAAATGCCATGAAAGAATAGACATAATAACTAGCATAAGATGATAATTCACAGGCATATAGATCTGGTAATATTACGACATGAAAAGTGTTGAATAGTATAGTTTCAAGAACATGGGTAGACCTAACTTAATAGGTAAATTCCCAAGATCAAGATCCAAGGACAACTAGAAACAGGAAGTAAAGCCTAGATCCAATATAATGCCAGTTTGGGGTACAACATGGTTTTGTAACTACAGTGTCATGGGCATAAATAATAACCTTATATCCATAGTCATAGTCTATAAGTCCTCACAGTTGATGAATCACAGTCATAGGCGATGTTCATAGTCAAAGGAAAATAATTCTCACAGTCATGAGTCACAGTCATAGGCAATGTTCATAGGCAATGTTCAAAAAGGCATATGGTTTTAAGGTCCATAGTTTCATAGTCACAGTCTTATTGGTCATCGAATCATAACAGTTCTTAATTAGGTCCAAGGATATAAGCACTGATTCGAACAGAAAGATTTGGCATATTCTTTTATTCCTTTAATTTCATGTCACGAATAGAGAAAACGTTCAAATCTAAAAAGTAATCGATTTACAGAGATTATATTAGATTCGTACAAAAACAGTCGTTGAAGTCGTTTGAATCTTCACTTGAATCCTAGCTTATTTTGAATCTCCTCTTGAAAGTCTTGAGCAGCATTTCCTCGTCTTGATTTATTTTACATATTATTTAATTTAGAGGAGGAGAAGAAGCCATGTCCACCAAGAATTTTTGCAGCATAAGGTTAGAGAAGAATTGTGAATAGAGAAGGAGACTAGGGGCTGTTTATATAGGATTAGGCGGACGAATCTAGGCAGAAAACGAGATCAGGTACATCAGAATGCACCCAGGCCCAAAAGGGGTTTTTTGCTCCCAGGTCGACACCCATGTTGACTGGGCAGTCGACCTGGTTAGGGTGGGGGGGTCGACTACCCAGTCGACCTGGGTCCTGGGCGGGAATTTTCCCGCCCAGCCCGCTTCTGGGTTTGAATTCGAATTTCGAGCTGTTTTCGATTCTGAAAATTCCTGAAACTTCGGAGGGTCATATCTCCCTCATATGGACTCCGATTCTCCCAAACTCGGACTTGTTTCCAAGCAGAATTCCGAGATGAACGCAATGGCGCAACCCGTTTCCCTTGATTTTGAATTTAAAATTTAATTCTGCCTTGATTTGTGAATCCTAGTGTTGCAGAATTACGGGGTGTTACATTCTCCCGCACTTAAAAGGATTTCGCCCCCGAAATCTTCAAGTTAGGAAGAATGTGTCCTACCATCCAATCACCCATCTACTCAATCATTCAATCACAGGCATTCATCGTCCTTAAAAGATTTCTAATGCTTTCATGTTCATATGCATAGTGTTTGTATATGTCTTTATCTAATGCAAGATCAGGCGGTCTACTGATTCAGTTGACCTCCTTAATGCGAATCATGTCAGTGCCATGCGTCCAATCATGTATGCAAGCGTCCCTAGTTATATAAATACTACATGTGTGCATAGCCATTCGTCCATATGCAACATCCATATGATAACATATCAATTTCAACTTACAAACAAATACATATCTGTAAATGCAATATGAAAGCGTCCGAACTGATCTAGTGCCTAATACGTATGTATATGTATTCACGAGCAAATATTAGCAACCACTCGCAACCATCAACCATAACATGTTTCAAATACATGTTTACATCCAAAAGAGTTTCTACCTAAGGATCGAAGATACGACCTAGAGGATATACTTTGGAAAGAGAGAAACAATTATGCGTAAAGCTCCTACAGAAAAAAGAAATCAAGGATGCACCCTTAAGGAAAAGGGTATGATGCTAGTATCTAGCCTTCTTGAGATTTACCCCACTGTATCTTAACTAATTTAACTTCACGATTGTGAAGTTTCTGACCTCCATTTCCAAAATAAACAGATGTCAATCACAGTACCAAGTGTATGTACTAAGATGATTAGAGGTCTCCCTCTTATCCACTATGCCATAACTATAAGGATCGAAAGGTCACTACGTGCTTTTTAGAGTGCCTGCCACAACTATTCATCTCTCACGCAAACCATCCTAGTCGAACTCGACATTCCTCAAGTACAAGCCCCAAAGGCCTAAACCAATATCAGACAAGCACCCAAGGAATATCTCCTCCGAATTTAGACGATCTACGTGAGATGATATAAGCAAACTCGATAGCTATTCTCAAATCCCTACTAACCAAAAATAAACTGGTCGGACCACCAATTGGATTTGAGACTCTAGTGGGATCTTTCTACTATACAAGTACTATGGTGTAGAGATTCAACTATGGAAGTGGATATGAACAAACGCGAAGCGCTAAAACCAAAGGAAAGAGTAAGAACAGCAAAACTAGACTCTTCCAACAGAAATTTACTACCTTTCTCCTATGTACGCTTGATGGCGAAGGTAGGTACTTGCCCTTCTGAAAATCTTGTCCTTTGCCCTTAATTACATGCCCTATTACACCATAGTAAAGATACTTCCTCTTGTCTTAGGTTTTATAATTCCTTCCTCCTTCGTGAGCAAAATCTACATCCATGAATTCCTCATCCTCTTCCATGTGTAGTCATGTTGACAAATCTCTCGAAAGCTGCTTCCTTCGTACAGAAAACCCTATGAGCTTGAAAGAAAACTGGTCGTAGGTGAAACAACTATGGCTATGGATGGAAGCCAGGCACGACTTCGCCCATCAATGAGGTTACCACCCAGAAAGCCAGGAGCCCCAGAGACTCAAGAAAGAAGGAGACAAGAATTCAAATAGAGGAAGAGAAGATAGTGCATATGGCTCTGGGGAATATTCCTTTTAAACAAATCTTTTCTCTTGAAAATGCTTCTTTTAAAACCGTTTTGAAAATAATTTTTCAAATCCTTTATCTGATCCGGTAACCTTCAGCTCTGATACCACGTGTAACACCCCACATCTGTTAGTGTCACTCACAAAGGGAATGCACTAAGTTTTGTGGAGCATTTTAAGGTAAAAGATGCAGACGAATTACAAGACAGACAAAAATTAAAAACAGCGGAAAATAAAACGTTGCTTTATTGATAAAATAGTTTGTACAACGATTTATTTACAATATCAGAGTATCATCTGTCCTACAAAATAAAGAAGCATAAAACAACATTTATATTCCCCAATGTAGCAAGAGCCAGCCATAGCATCTGAAAAGAGAATCCAAGCAAAACTTCGACAAATCTTCAAGCTGGGGAAAGAGTGACAATCCAACTTAACCTGAGCTATACTATTCCCTCCTTTACTACCTGGGGGGGAACGGAAGAAAAGAAGACGAAAGAGAAACAGAGTCAGACATAAAGCCTGAGTAAGTTCAGTTACTTCTAGCATGTGAACATGGAAAAACAAAACGACATGAATTAACTGAATACAAGATAACACCATGATGATAGGGTCAGCAAGATTAGACAAGATTAACACAAGATATGCTAAGATAAGATAAACTGGATATGCTCTAATACTTTCGCCGCTTCGCTATTTCCTTGTCATACAGGTTTCTATATCTCTGCACCACCTAACTAGTGTCCCAATTAGTAACGTGATCCCAATCCCGGTAATTTCGGTTGCCTTCAGACATACATTTATTATCTATTACCTAGATCTAATCTAGGGTTTTCTATTGAGTGCTTCCTAGATTCAACTAGGGTTTACGCGACTTGTCTAATGCTTTACAGATTCAGGGTTTATGCCACCTAGGTCCACTAGGGATTACGCTACCTATCGAACGATGCCCCTAGTCTAGGACACACTACCTAGAGTGGTATATGTTCCTAGACTTTTCCCACGTATGTGTCGCGAATCGTTTATCGCTGTCTAGATGCACATGTCCTGAAATGTGCGACCCGAGTCCCATGGCAGGGCTACTCTAGAAACACGGAACTAGGTCGGGAGCTTTTCAGATATCTGCCGGTGCAGATGCTAAGGTCTGTTTTTCTACCAGTGGTTATGGTCCCACGTGACCCCTCCCTCAACTAATGAAAGGAAATCCAAGAAAATTAAGCACGAGAACTGTACTTTTGCCACCCTATGCCCTACTTTCCTATTGGCCAGCCTCACCCATAACTAGATAGCAAGTATATGGTCTGTTGGGAGTTCTCTACCTTTCTGCATACGTACAACGATTGACTAAAGATGGTGGGTAGACGACGAGTTGCTATCACAGGGCTACTGGTCTCGCCGAATCACGTTGGTCCATCCTAGTCTTTAGGTTGCCTTGTATTGCAACCAAGGCATACCCTTGGTTCTTCTACCGCAGACTTTAACCTCTGTGAGCCCAGGAGGATCATCTACCACCTCACAGAGGGATACCAAGAGTACCCTCACGTCCCCTCGAAGCCTCGGGCTTCGTAACCCAATTCGTTGGAGCCTTCTTTTTAATCAGACGGACGTTCACTCCTTCCCGTGTTATACTAAGAATTACTACTTAGTTTTGCTAACTAAGGTTTACCACTTAGTTTCCAGAATCGTTGTTTTCTTAACTAAGGTTTACTACTCAGTTCTCTTTCTCGTCAATTTGGATTGGTTAAGTGTCATTAGTCAATTCAAGCTAACTTAACCCTCTTCATTTATCCTGTTAAACTGGTTAAGTGTTATCAGTAATTCATGTTGACTTAACCCTACCACAAACCAAGTTATATTGGTTAAGTATTCCTTATTACTTAACCCTATTCATTCATCCTGTATTGGTTAAGTGTTCCTTTTTAACTTAACCTTGCCCATCTGTTTTACTAACATTTTATTAATGGTTAAGTATTATCCCCTCATGTTTTAGACTTAACCCTATTCCTTTATCACAATCTGATGGTTAAGTGTTCAAGTTTACTTAACCCTACGGTCTAGTCCAGCTAACATATCAAATTGGCTAAGTGTATTAAATTTTACTTAACTCCAACCTCTAGTCTAGTTACCATGTTAATTTGGCTAAGTGTATTAACTTTACTTAACCCCACCTTCTGGTCTAGTTAAAATGTTAATTTGGCTAAGTGTCCCTATGGACTTAACCCTCCCATTCTAGCTTAACTGTGTTAAGTGTCAGTATGAACCTAACCCCACCCATCAGTTTGGTTTTCATGTTGAATTGGTTAAGTGTCTAGGTTAACTTAACCCTACCATTCTTGTTCTAGCTTTAACTAAATAAATTAAAACCGCGACCACTCACATTAGACAGATATTGTTGCGATTACTGGATGTGCCGGTTGGTTCCAGGCGGGTTTACATCGCAGCTCAGTCTAACCTCGGGTTAGGCATATTCATGTTTTCTAAGTTCAAAGGGTTTTGATTAATTTTCAAATCAGGTTTTGAAAGTAACCATCCCGTCCGTCGGATCAGTTAGGGATAGCCAGGGAGAGCAGGAAACTTGTATTTTCCAAACCCAGGCCTAGACACTATCCTCTCTGTCACCCTAGAACTTTCTGGTGTGTTATTAAAAGAGATGTCGTTAATAAACCTTTAATTTGTCTAAATTTACATTTTCTCATTTAGGACAAATTCTGTAAGTAAATTATTCCTAATTTACTTGTTTCATAATTACTCTTTTAATGTAAATTGTCAACATTTGTTATTATGGCCCACTCTCCCCTCTATATTATATTTATGCTTTTTGGTATGTAAACTATAATAAATTAAGTGTCACTAACCATGATTGTGCTAAACATGACAATTACTCCCTATTATGGGCAATTTCAAATTTATGCCGATATACTTATCATGCCCAATTAGCTAATCCAATTCTGATTTAACATTCTAATTACAGTTCATGTCAAACTAGACTTATTATTCTAGTTCACAGTTCATGTAAATGCTAGATTTACAAGTCAATACTAGATTCAAATTACACATCCTTTAATTCATGTCAAATTTATCCAATTTGCATTTTTATGAACATGCCATAATACATGTTCCCAATTTATGCCAATTTCCAAGTTTATAACTACGTTTTAGTAAATTTCATATTTTGCCCAAATCGTATTCCCATCATTCGTATAATCGTGATTCAACCTATATTATAAATAAATCTAGATTCGTGGATAAAAGGGAATGAACCAAAATGCCACGAAAGAATAGACATAATAACTAGCATAAGATGATAATTCACAGGCATATAGATCTGGTAATATTACGACATGAAAAGGTTGAATAGTATAGGTTCAAAAACATGGGTAGACCTATCTTAATAGATAAATTCCCAAGATCAAGATCCAAGGATAACTAGAAACAGGAAGTCAAGGCTAGATCCAATATAATGCCAGTTTGGGGTACAACATGGTTTTGTAACTACAGTGTCTTGGGCATAAATAATAACCTTATATCCATAGTCATAGGCAATAAATCCTCACAGTTGATGAATCACAGTCATAGGCGATGTTCATAGTCAAAGGAAAATAATTCTCACAGTCATGAGTCACAGTCATAGGCAATGTTCATAGGCAATGTTCAAAAAGGCATATGGTTTTAAGGTCCATAATTTCATTCTCACGGTCTTATTGGTCATCGAATCATAATAGTTCTTAATTAGGTCCAAGGATATAAGCACTGATTCGAACAGAAAGATTTGGCATATTCTTTTATTCCTTTAATTTCATGTCACGAATAGAGAAAACATTCAAATCTAAAAAGTAACCGACTTACAGAGATTATATTATATTCGTAGAAAAACAATCGTTGAAGTCGTTTGAATCTTCACTTGAATCCTAGCTTGTTTTGAATCTCCTCTTGAAAGTCTTGAGCAGCATTTCCTCGTCTTGATTTATTTTACATATTATTTAATTTAGAGGAGGATAAGAAGCCATGTCCACCAAGAATCTTTGCAGCATAAGGTTAGAGAAGAATTGTGAATAGAGAAGGAGACTAGGGGTTGTTTATATAGGATTAGGCGGACGAATCTAGGGAGAAAATGAGACTAGGTACATCAGAATGCACCCAGGCCCAAAAGGTTTTTTTTGCACCCAGGTCGACACCCATGTCGACTGGGCAGTCGACCTGGTCAGGGAGGGGGGGTTGACTACCCAGTCGACTCCCCAGTCGACCTGGGTCCTGGGCGGGAATTTTCCCGCCCAGCCCGCTTCTGGGTTTGAATTCGAATTTCGAGCTGTTTTCGATTCTGAAAATTCCTGAAACTTCGGAGGGTCATATCTCCCTCATACGGACTTCGATTCTCGCAAACTCGGACTCGTTTCCAAGCAGAATTCCGAGACGAACGCAACAGTGCAACCCATTTCCCTTGATTTTGACTTTAAAATTTAATTCTGCCTTGATTTGTGAATCCTAGTGTTACAGAATTACGGGGTGTTACACTCATTCTCATCCTTGTGAAACATGTTAACAAGTCTCTCTCTAAAGTTTCCTCCATCGCGCGGAAAATCCTACAAAGCTTGAAAGAAACTTAGCCCCAGGTGAAACTACTGCGGCTATAGATGGAAGTTAGACACTTCTTTGCCCTTCGACAAGCGTCGTAGTCTCATCATGCCTACGGAACCATGCCGCGATGAGGTTACCTCCTAGAAAGCCTGGAGCCTCGGAGCCTCGGAGACTCGGAAAAGAAGGAAACAAGGATTCAAACAGAAAAATCAAGAGATAGTGCATATGGATTTGGGGAATATGTCTTTTAAAACAAACTTTTCATTTGAAAGAACTTCTTTTAAAACAGTTTTCAAAATCTTTTATCTGATCTGGTAACCTTCGGCTCTGATACCACTTGCAACACCCCACATCCGTTAATGATACTCACAAAAGGAATGCATTAAGTTTCGTGGAACATTTTAAGTAAACAGAACAGAATATTACAAGATAGATACATAAAATAGTACTTGAAAATTTTATAACTTTATCGCAGCGGAAACAAAAATAAGTTTGGTTACATCTTCAAACCCATTGCACCAAAACCAAGTACATAATATCAGTCTTGTACAAAAGCCATCAGAGTACATAATTTTTAAAACCATAATCCCCAGTCCAAAATTCCATATAAAAGAGAAACAAAGATAAGCATTGCTTTCAACACTTCAAGCATGAAAGTCCGGGCCAAACTTCAACGTGCCCACCCTGAGAACCTGGGGGGAAAAGGAAAGAAAAGAGGCGAAACAAAAAGGGTCAGACATAAAGTCTGACGAGTCCAGTGACTTTAACAATATAATTAGTAAAGCAACATGATGAGAACATAAACTTGATATAAGAGATGACTATAACGTAAGCAGATATGACAAGGTAACAAGACGAACAGGATGTAACATTGACTACGCTTCTAACAACTATATGATATTCTCTGCACTGCACCAATACTAGTTTCATACTAAAAGATGATCCCTCTTGGCTAAATAGAATGTGATAGTTTCATGTACTTATAGCTGCCATCATAGGTAACCTTTTTGCACCTGTCACCACTAGATGTACCCACTATCCTCCTTTTTCGATTATATACTCCTAGTTGCTCTCGTAGGTGCCCCACTTGCTCCTACCACTACTAGTTGTACCCTCCCTACTAATCATAATAATGGTATCTTCTTGTGCCCCTAGTTGCTCTCGTAGGTGTCCCGCTCGCTCCTACCACCACTAGTTGTACCCTCCCTACTGATCATAATAATAGTATCTTCACGTACTCTAGCTGCTCTCGTAGGTGCCCCACATTCTCCTACCACCACTAGTTTTCCCACTACCCTCCCCATTCGATTGCCTTCCTAACCGCGTAGATACCTGTGCTGGTCCCACAATAGGTTGTATCACTCCCTACGGTGGCAACCCCTATACTACTGAAATGCACAGCTTATACCTACACGATGCAACAACGTCTTACCTAACAGCCCGGACCCACGCAAACACATGACTCCATTGGATTTGCACTGCCATAGCTAACTCTTTATTGACCTCTTACAATTAACCCTAGTAAGCGTGTCCCTGTCCTCGACCTAGTTCGAGCTCATATAGATACTGAAATGGGTTACTGGTTGAAAAGAGTCCACATACTTGACACAAGCTTCCCTCCTAAACTTGGTCCCCACTAGGAATTCCCACTTAACCCCTCTTTATTCCCATGTCTAATCACATGTTTCATCTTGGTTAAGTGCTTTAATTATGTTTCACATGCTACCCATGTTACCCACTTAACCCTTTATTATCCCCATGTCTAATCACATGTGTTATCTTGGTTAAGTGCTTTAATTATGTTTAACACGCTACCCATGTTACCCACTTAACCCTTTATTATCCATGTCTAATCACATGTCTTATCTTGGTTAAGTGCTTTAATTATGTTTCACATGCTACCCATGTTACCCACTTAACTCTTTATTATCCCCATGTCTAATCACATGTCTTATCTTGGTTAAGTGTTCATTAATTCATTATAATCGTAATCTTGCAAGACCTCCCCTATTAGATTACCGTTTTGCAGTTGCTGGATATGTCGGACGGTTCCGGGCAGGCTTATACCGCAATCCGAATCTAGCCTCGTGTCTTTGCATTATTACGCATCTAATTTCTGCCTTTGACCTCTCACATTAGATTACCAAATTGCAGTTGCTGGATATGCTAGGCGGTTCCGGGCAGACTTCTACCGCAATCCGAATCTAACCTCGTGTCTTAGGCGTTCATTTTCACTTTCTTGATTCAAATCCCAATTTCAAATCTTGGATTATAATATATTCGAATCACCCATAATTTTCAATCTAAATTATATTTATAATTTCAATCCAAATTATGCCCAAATCAATTTGCGTTCATTATCTCTTCCTTAATTCAATTTCAAACCTTGGATTATGGTGATTTCCCAGTTGCCCATAAATTCCAATCCAATTTATGCTTATAATTCTAATACAATTTATGCCTAATCTCAAGTATACAAGTTATACTCAATTATGCCCAAACCAATTTTCCATATTCATCGACAGTTTATGCCAAAATTCATTTTATTGCATATTTCCCATACTTTTCCTAATCGTTCCAACGTTATTCGTACGTAAATCTCAACACAATATGTTAGGCTCGAAGTTAGCCTAATCTCATAAAGAAAAAGGAAAAGAAGAAGGGAAGAGAATCAAAACGTCAAAACTGGCATAAACATAAGAACACGCATATGAAATTTAAACAGGCATATAACGATAAAATGGATCAGAAAGGCATATGACAGATTTATGAATATGAAGGATAATGATTTACAAGCTTGATAAGATTCATTTCAGTCACAGGCGTATACATTAGATCCAATTTACAATCCTATCACAATTACTTTTTAATTTAATTATATGTGAAAGTAATATAGACTCACAATGACAGGATTCTTAGAAGAGAGAATTAATCGTTGTTGTAGCAATTCTGATCTGGAATAATCTTCTAATTTGATTGTTGAAGAAGAACTATCTCTAAATCTCTACTTTGATTTTGGTTGGAGAAGAAAGGCTAGGTTAATTTAGATTAGAGCAGAATGGAGGTGCCATGAATTAGTGTAATGAAATTAGGGTTAGGTTTAGGTGCTTATTTATAGGAGTACTAGGTGTATTAGGACCTTTAGATTAGATAGGAACCATTTGAACAATCCAAACCAGAAAAACACGTCATCCAGCCAATCCCAGAAGGACACATCAGCCCTGGACCACCAAAACATGTCGGTCAGATCTGGGCAGATGGGGGTCGAAACCCTATAAGGGGGTCGACACCCCTATTGACACCCTCTATGGGGGGTTGACACCCACGAGCGAGAATTTTCCTGCTCAGCCCTTTTCGCTGATTTCGAATTTTGAATTCGTTTTTTGATTTTTAGTTATTATTTAAATAAATTTTTCTTTAAACCGAAATTTTCTAAGCTTCATATCTTCTTCATACGATATCCGATTTATGCAAACACTAACTCTGTTCCAAGCAGAATTTCGAGGCGAGCGAAATGGCGAAGCCCATTTCCCTTGATTCTTCTTATAAAAATTAAGTATCCATTAATTATCCCTTATGTCATGTTTTAAAATTACGGGGTTTTACATCTGTCATCTTCCCTTCGCCTTTCCCTTTTTATTTTATATATCCAGGCTATTCTCGAGCTTAGGCATGCCACAAAATTATGCGAATACGTTACTTTCGGAACGGGGAAAAACATGGAATTGGACAAAACTTGAAAGAGGGGAATGTGGCATAATTTGAATAATGTCTATAAACATGAATTTGGACATATAATTTACTATGAACGTAATTGGGGAAAAAGGGTTATGAAACCTATAACGACATAAGTAAAATTGGCTAATAATGAAATGCCTACGATTATGGTAACTAGAACTGTAACTGCGCCTACGACACGAGATTAGACTACTGGTGGAAGTCTGCCCGGAACCGGCCGGCGTATCCAGCAACCACAAGTGGTGAATCTAATGTGAGAGGTCTAGGTGCACAAATACGAGACGTGCTAAGACACGAGGTTAAGCCCGATTTGTGGAATAAGTCTGCCCGGACCCGCCCGACATGTCCAGCATCCACAAATGGTAGGCTTAATGTGGGAGGTCTAGCATACTGTAACCATAAATGAAAATATGGAAATAAACCTTGAATACTTAACCTAGTTGAATCCATAGGGATTGTGTGGACATGAACTTAAATTGGTGTTAAGTAAATTTGGTTGAACAGAGGGTGGGTTAAGTAAATCTGAGGGAGTGGGTAATATTTACATATAATCCCACAAACTTAACCAGATAGGGTTATGTAATTAAAGACACCTAGTGGTAAGCATAACCTACGAAAATGTTGAAGTTATTTAATTAAAGACACCCTTTTAGGGTAAGTATAACAGGTAGAAATGATAGGGTTATGTTATTAAAGACACATAGTGGTATACATAACCAATGGAAATCCTAGCGGGGATAAAAGACAAGGGGGAGCTTATATCATATTGTATAGGACCCATTTCAGTCAATAACCTTTAATATGTATCAAACGAGTACTACAAACTAGGTCAGAGTTGAGGCACGCTGAAACGACCCAAACTTCCCAGTAAACGAAAGGCTGGATTGCTTTGAGAACAAACACACATCAGATCACAAACTAAAGAAAATTTTATTGCTGATTACAACAATTACACCAGAGTACAAGAATATAACTGAGTATGAACTTATAATATAAATTGGAAATACAATAATATCAGAGATTTAAATTACATTTAAATAGCAGCGGAAAAATAATACAAATATACAACTGAAAGGAGTACACGGATACAGAGCTTTCCGAATACCGCTTCAGCTGTGAGCCAGGACCCTGTAAATATATCTGCAAAAAGCGACTCGACTGCCCGTGTGAAAAATATGGGCACCCGAGTTTTCCAGTGAAACAAACTACAGGTCAGTCATGGGACTGGTATGAGAAATCTTAACTTAACTTATCTAATAATAAGGCTAATCACAGGACCACGCCGCTAACGCGGAACGGGTTTACTCCATTGGATTGCCAGTGCATAAAATAAAGTAAAAACGTTAAACAACGCAATGCTTTTTAGAAAAATGAAACCATTATAAGACCCAAGTCCCATCACACAATGCAACGCAAACCGGAGAATAGGGTTTTTCCTTATAATGGTCAAAAATGCTTGATACGATAAAACAGATTTAATATTAATGTGTATATCTATGGGTATATATATTTCAAAATCAATTTCAATCATAATGTATTAATCATAGACGGCATAGTATCCCATCCTATTATGTCGCCATACTAGTTCTAAAATCAAAACCGCAAGGTCATATTGGAAATTGGATTTCCATCATGAGTCGAGGCTAGGGGCAAGCTCCTCTCCGATTCGAGACACTCTAGCAAATGCCTCAGGATCCCCCGCAGTGAACCCTTGGATGCGGTAGGGCCGTTCCCCGCCTATCGGCAGTGGATTAGTTATGCCTGAACACACGTTTCCCGGTTCCTTTGAACCTATAATATGACCACTATCGGCCTATAAAAATCCGAGGCGCCTCAAAATCCATCATCCACATAAGTAAAATGCCAGGCCGTGTTAAAGCACTGACACTACCACTAGCTAGAAAGAAACGTGTGCACTCCCTACGGTCCATATCCCGTTTTTAACTCATATCGGGGTGTGAGGCTCGCGAAATCACGATATACACAAAGCTATGCCAAAATAGGCTACGCTTTGATCATCCCACAAGGCCCTGCTTTTCAATAAAAGCCTTGATCATTTGCGTCTTGGCGTGCCACATTGACAATTCACGCCATGCGATCAATCACTGTTAATATATACCAGGGTGTTAAGTAGAGGATAAATCCTCCACCACCAAACAGACATACATTAATAGAAATCGATTTAATTCACATGGAACGAATCCAATGTCAGACATGCATCCATTTACTAGCTTATGCTCTGGGTCTGAGCGAAAACCAAATCCGAACAATCAACAATAGTCCGGACGGCCACCACTGAAGCCCCTTCAAGGTAGCTACTCCCATCATGGGTCTCAGTAGCAACACATCCATTCGATGTGAAGATCGTCGGTCTTCAACCACCGTCTTCATCTTCGACTCTTCATCGTCATAGTAATTATTCGGAATGGGTTAAACCCGGTCTTTCCGAGTAACTCTCGTATTTTTATAATTAAAAGTCGAGTACTATAAAAACACATCCAACGCCTCATTCTAATTCAGAATATTCTTTTAAATAAAATATTCAAATTATTCTATCAAAAATACATTCTTTACATTTACTCTTAAATCTTTCTTTTAAAGATTTATTCAAAACACCATTTGGTTTTAAATCTCAAAAATCATTATTAAATGATTCTTTAGATTTAATACATAAATCTTATTCTTAACTGGGTTAAAGAACTAATGTCATTTAAAACATAGTTCACAGTAAACTCAATTCACAAATCATTTTATTCCAATTATTAAATATGATTTGAAATTCTAATAATCTTAATTTACAAGTTTTATTCTTTTCAACTGGGATTAAGAACGAGGTTATTTAAGACACCATTCACGACAACCCAAATCCTATTTATTTGTTTTAAAAACATTGGATTCTTATTCTAGTTAAAAACTAGTTCATTTGATAAAAATATCTTTTTATCTTTTAAAAAAAAAGGATTTTTTCACCTACGATCTTTCTAAATCATTTATTATGATTTTACATAATTTTTGCATATTTTTAATAATTTTATTTTCGCTCGTACAGTCGGTTTCCAATAACGGCCACCGAACTGCACTTACAGCGACCTTTTCTAAAATTGATTTGGACATAATTCCAAATCCAACCATTAGATTTTAAAGTTCTTATATCCGTTGGAAAGATCATTTCGATACGAACCAACGGTTCCGGTTTTAGGAGGATCCGTCTGTCGGATATCCCGTTACGTCCATTTAAAGTTAATGGTCGAAATTCGCGAACGGTCGCTGCGCGGCGCGTTCTATTCAGGCCATTATATATATATATATATATATATATATATATATATATATATATATATATTATATCGTCGATTTCCATTTAAAACATACTTTATAAAATATTTATAAATTCGCTTTAAAATGGTTTTAACTTCATTTCTAATTTAAAGTCAAAATTGAATATTCTATTTTTTTTATCATATTAAAAATATTAATATTAAATTTTTAAATCACTTTTTTTTTGTTCCTTTATATTTTATACTGGGCCAGACCCCCCACATTAAGCCTGCGACTTATGGATGCTGGATATGCCGGTTGGTTCCGGGCAGACTTATCCCATAACATGGGCTTAACCTCGTGCCATGGCCCGTTTCAAATTTTAACTCAACCCTTTTTGTTGCTACTACTTAACAAATAAAATCTCTTGAATTCAAAACATCAAAGCCACTATTTGATTTCTTTAACTGAATATTATATTAAAATATTCTTTTAATTTAAAATTGGAATGAGGCCCAAACAATTACCATATAATTTAATTATATGGATTTCCACCATAAGAATACTATACTAATGATAAATATTATAAAAACCATCCACAACATCCAAAGTGCATCATATATTGTATAAGCGTCGAATAAATAACGCTTATAACTAATCACAAGGGAGATGTGTGAATATCATCCCAAGACCCGTGTGGGGTTTTCAACCAACACATAACCATAACAAATAATTGAATAAATTATTGTGCACATGGGCGATGTGTGAAAATTATCGTCCAAATCACATAAACAAGTCAGGAAACTTGTAAATGGAAGTATATTACACAATATATAACACGACGATAAAAATGTCTCTTCTATTTCTATTCTTTTTATCGCATATAAAATGACGATAAAAAAATATTGTCTTTATTTCTATACTTTTTATTCTAATTAACATTTTTTAACAAAAATTTCCCTTTATTCTAATTTACATTGTATGAAATGTTAATTCCTTTACATTGTATGAAATGTTAATTCCTTTACATTGTATGAAATGTTAATTCCTTTACATTGTCTGAAATGTAATCCTCTTTATATTATATAAAAAATATAATCTCTTTTTATATTGCATAGGAAATGTACTCTTTCTTATATTAACCAGGAAATGTATTCTTTTTAGCATTACAAATAACTATGTATCTTTTCTATATTGGATAGAAAATGTATTCCTTTATCATTACATAGAAACATGTATTTTCTTTATTCATTTCTTAGATTACATTGAAAAATGTAATTTCTTTGCATTGTATAAAAATGAAATCTATTGATGTGACATAAAAATGTAACCTTCTTACATTACAAATAAAATGTAATTCTTTTTATTTGCAAAGCAAATGTAAATCCATTTTTCATTATAAAGAAAATGTAATCTTTTTACTTAACATAAAAATATTTTTTTTTTCATTCTTTGATTAAATTTAAAATGTATTTTTCATTTCAATATATGATTACATAGAAAAATGTTATTTTTCATTGCCATATATGATTACATAGAAAAATGTAATTTTTCATTGCAATATATGATTACATAGAAAAATGTAATCTTTTTAATTCATTTCTAATTACAGTGAAAATGTAATCCTTTTATTTTCCTTTCTTACATTATAAAAATGTAACTTTTCCTATCTTTATATTACATTATAAAAATGTAACTTTTCTACTTTTTAACTACATCAAATAAAAATGTAATTTTTCTACTTTTTGATTACATTAAATAAAAATGTAATTTTTCTACTTTTTGATTACATTAAATAAAAATGTAATTTTTTTCTATTCTTCCTATATTTACATGAAAAATGTAATATTTTTCTTTCATTCTTTAATTACATTATAAATGTAATATTCTTCTTTCATTCTTTATTTACATTGAAAATGTAATCTTTTTGTTTCATCTTTAATTACATTAAAGAAAAAAAATGTATTCTGTTTATTTCATTTCTAATTACAGTGAAAAATGTAACTTTTATGTCAACACATTTGATAACCAATGCACCTTCTCCTAAGATTCATTTACATTGAAAATGTAAATCTTAATGTTTTCTCTTATACAATAAAATATGGATTTTTATTTTTACTACATTTTCATTTCAAACCAATGTGTATTTTTAATGATTCATAATATATATATATATATATATATATATAAATTTCAGTGTAACACATTTTTATTTAACTAATGATCATTTTTAAAATTTCATTTACATTAAAAAAATGCAAATTTCAAAGAAAATATATTTTATATACAATGAACATTTTGATGTTTCATTTACGATAAAATAATAAATTTTAAAGTAAAGACATTTTTATATCTTAATGTTTATCTTTAATGTTGCATTTATATTGAAAACGTAAAATCAAATGTATAAACATTTCTATATGACATGGTTCACTTTTAATGTTCATTTACATTAACAAATGTAAATTCAAAGTATAAACATTTTTATATAACAAGGTTCACTCTTAATGTTCATTTACATTAACAAATGTAAATTCATTGTAGGACAATTTTCGTTCTAAATAATGATCATATTTATATATATATATATACAATAAAAATATAATTTTTATTGTTCACACAATTCTATATTATAACATGAATATTTCATAACACATAAATATTTAGAAAGATTCAATCACCAAAATCAACCAATTTCACATCACAAATAACAACACATAGCAATTAATAGTGGAGGGATAATATCACAATCATAATTACTTTATTTTAATTATTTAAAAGGAAACAGAATTCTCACATTGATTTTATTCTGAATTTTCAACGTGCTCTGTTTCAGATCTGGTCTGTTCCATCACGAAGATCTTATCAACACGAGTCCAACGCATTTTGTTTTGCTGAATTCTGACTACGTAGTAAAAAGATATGGCATTTTAACATTTGATTTCATAAATTATTTAACTAATTATAATTAACAATTATAATTACATGATTAAGAGTTGATAATGCTTTCCCCTTCATCGCTAATTGTTGAACCGTAGGAACCCAACATCGTGCCTTCCAATCCCAAAACGCACAGCACCCGAGGCCTCCAGTTGACGATCAACCACCACCCATCCAACCGCCTACGTGAGC